>CM046879.1:478056707-479340436 GCA_025667525.1 Glebionis coronaria | reverse complement strand
TTGTGAATACTAATTATCCTAATCATGTGTACAAGCTTAAGAAGGCTCTCTATGGGTTGAAGCAAGCTCCTCGCGCATGGTATGATCTTTTGTCACAATTCCTCATTACGCAAGGCTTCGCTAAAGGCAAGGTGGATCCCACGCTGTTCATTCAGAAACGAGGTAAGGATATGATTATGGTACAAATATATGTTGATGATATTATATTTGCAGCCTCGACCCAAACCTTATCGGATGAGTTTGGGACACTCATGTCTTCCAAGTTTAAGATGTCAATGATGGGCAAGGTATCATTCTTCTTAGGTCTTCAGATATCTCAGAGTCCCAGAGGCATCTTTATTAATCAATCAAAATATGCCCTTGAATCGCTTAAGAAATATAAGATGGAATCTTGCGACCCCGTGGACACTCCAATGGTTGAGAAAACTAAGCTTGATGCAGATCCACATGGAGTTGCCGTTGATCCGACACTTTATCGTGGAATGATCGGTACTCTTCTGTATATCACAGCCAGTCGACCTGATCTTCAGTTTGCTATATGCATGTGTGCCAGGTATCAAACTAGGCCTACTGAATTACACTTAGCTACTGTTAAAAGGATCTTTCGATATCTTAAAGGAACCATTAATCGGGGACTTTGGTATTCGAAGGACTCTTCTATTGCACTAATGGCATATGCAGATGCGGATCACGCGGGTTGTCAAGATACCAGGCGTAGCACGAGTGGAACTTTGCAACTACTAGGAGATCGACTAATCAGTTGGGCATCGAAAAGGCAGAAAAGCGCTGCAATTTCAAGTACGGAAGCAGAATACATAGCTATGTCCGGTTGCTGTGCTCAAATTCTTTGGATGAGATCGCAATTAACCGACTATGGTCTAGGTTTCAACAAGATTCCGATGTATTGTGACAACAAGAGTGCAATTGCCTTATGCTGCAACAACGTTCAATTCTCCCGGTCGAAGCATATTGACATTCGCTACCACTTCATCAAGGAGCAAGTGGAAAATGGAGTAATCGAGCTTTACTTTGTCCGATCTGAGTATCAATTGGCGGATATTTTCACGAATGCTTTAGATCGCGCTCGAATTGAATTTTTGGCCGACAAGCTAGGAATGAGAACCTTCTCGCCTGAGACTCTAAAGGAACTAGCAGATGAAGCGAAAGAATAGTCTTGGTAAAACTATTCTCCGTATCCTTGGTGATCATTTGTATATAGTGTTTATATTTTTATCCACAAAAGCAAAATACAAAAATATAAAACCATATAAAAACCATAAAAATTGAAAAATCTAGAAAAATCCAAAAATATTTTAAATTTATTTTTCAAAGGCATGTCTTTTGGTACGATAATATTTACGGCCTTAGAAATGTTGATTAATATCGACACGGCGTCATAAATAGAGTTCGTACAAAAGTTGTAAATATTTCATAAAACATGCCTAAATGGCTTGTAGTTATTTCAGACTGCAACCCGGTTTTCACATTAAAGTCAGGTATTTCTTATGAAAGCTTTGGCTAACAACGGGAATTAATTTTCTCGGGCAAGGTTTACTTTAAAACCTTGTAAGGGATCAAGTTTACTTTATAACTTGGTCTAACACAAATATATGTACGTATCAGTGCATTTATTTGTTAAAACAAGAGAAGTCTTGTTTTTATGAAGCTATCATCTCTACAACCATGCTATCTACAATTGGTATCTACATACTCGACGATGCGACTACTCAACCGACGACTACAGCTCTTTCAATAGAACACGGGTCAACAATTGAGGGGGAGCAGTTGTCAAGCATTCAGAATCTTCGATACCGAACGTGCCAAGTTCACAAGTTGGTGTCAAGACAACAATACCAATCGTACATGTGGTGTCAAGAGATGACTTCAGACGTGACGAGGCGACCAACATATGCTGACAAGAACCATTTGATCTTATCATATGATGTTCTCATCTATCAGGTCCAACCTTGTCAATTCTTTTTTAATATGGTGAATATGTGATCATGTTGCAATCGGTATCATATCTCATACATTTGATATCATGAAGATAAAACGGACTCGCATTTTTCTTCCCAAAACCTTTGTTAAAACTTCATTAAATCAATTGATATTAAAAACATCGATTGGGTTAATTTTTTTAATATGGGGGAGAAAATGTGATTTAATATGGGATATTATCACAAATGGTTTGACTTAATGTGCTGGCTCATCTCTACATATGCGAAATGTTTTCGAATATCGTGGCATATGTTAAGGGGGAGCAAAATGGATTTTCTATATCAAAATGGATTTTCATGGTGACATATACTTACCCAAAACCCATTTATTTCACGACGATGAAGATTGTGGTGACATAAGGATGGTAGGATAGGTTAAGTCCTATGATTCTTCCAGAACCGGAGGAATCTTCCCAAGGACATTTCATAGCTAGAAATAGTAGTCCTTAGGAAAGTTGGAGAAAGTTTGTGAACGTAGCTGAATGCCGACCAAGTACTTAAGTTAGCACTGGAACAATCACAACAAGGTGCTAGTTATGACGTATTGGTAAGCATTGAAGGGGTTGAAGAATGAAAAAGAATTGTAAAGATAAAGGGTGTAAAGTGTAGAACAATGATAATCTTGTGAAACAAGGGGGTTGATGTTTTTCTAGAGAGAGAAAGTTAGAGAGAGAAATGGAAGAAAACACATATATTAAAATGAGAGAATAAAACAACCAACACCTCTTTCCATGGTGGAAAGAGGTTTAAATACCCCAAGTCCTTAAAGGACTTGGGCTTCCGGCCCATGAACATGCTCATGGGTCGGGCTATGTAATAAATACTACTTAACTTAACTACGAGCCTATAACTACATGGTTGGAGTGACCGAGACTTTCTAAATGCGTAAAACGTATTTCCAACAATCTCCCCCAAAGGGAGGTCACTCCAAGTTTACAAAGTCCTAATCTAGCATGTTAGATTCTGTTCTTGAGCTCGTAGTCTTCTTTTCTTTCTTTTTCTTTTCTTTTGTGAATATGTATTGAATGATATCAGCCTTTTTTTATGCTTGGAACATGTTCTTTTGGCCTTTCACGTGCGATCTTTGCCTTTCTTGTGAATTTGCCTTCTCGTGACTCCATGTTCCACACACTTATGTCTTTTTGTTGAATTCTCGAAAGTTTCAGAGTTTGGTACAGCGGAAGACTTTATCTTGTACTTTCTTGAATTTTTGTTAAACTTTGATGCAGAAAGACATAAGCATGTGAGAACGACTTCTACTGGTACACCGCTACACCATCGTCTTCACTGGTACTCAGCAACGCCACCGTCTTCAACAGGTACACAGCAACGCCACCGTCTTTGACAGGTACACAGCAACGACACGAATAAAATGGCTTTGAACATTTTATTCTAATTCGGTAGCATTTTACCTCCGGTCGGTGAAGACCGTTGGACGATATTAGATATCGTACCCGTGACGGATAGTTTCAATTAAGTAACTTCCTGACAGGATTTCGCGGGTAAGCCCGTTCTCTTTATTCGACCGTCCAAAGCTGACTGCGAACATAAAGAGTGAATCACTTGGATAATTTATCCTTGTGATTAGAAGCCGTCAATTCATGAAACCTGGAACAAGTGAATCTCAATTAAGATTTTCACCATCGTTGCTTTCCAGTTGTCACGAGCTTAATTCATAAAGAATCTTGCACGTCACCTACCAAGTGCTGTTTGATGTTGACACTAGAAGGATTTCCACTCGTCACTGTGGTCAATAAAGAGTCACTCTGAGTGTTCTGGCAAGATCATATGATAATGCGAAGAGGCCTGGAACGAGTTTAAGTTCAATTAAGAATTAAACCACTATTACCTTCCAGTTTTTCACAAGATTGATTCTAAAAGAACCGCACGTGTAACCTACCATGAGCTTGTTTGATGTTGGCTCAAGCAAGATTTCCATCTTCATTGTAATACTTACGTATTACTCGGATGTTCTGGCAATATTACAGGAATATTGCGTAGGACTCATGAAAATCTCTTACTTTTCACAGTGTGTGAGAAAGCAAGGAATAAATGAAAAGTGTCCTAATGAGACTTTTGATGATCTCTTGGCTCTAGACTCGATTGTGCGTTTTGATTTAGTGATCGATGGCTGGAGAGGAGTGCCACCTTTTCAATACCAGTCTATTCGGAGTGAACAAACCAATAGATAACGTGTTGATCTCCGTGTGATTAAAACAAATACCTTTTGAGAGATATTTGAGTTAGCTGGGAAGGGTTGTGCATTGCATCACTGGGTCCATGATGTCTTTCTTCAATACCGAGAATCATTAGCAAAAATGACCTCAATAGCATATGTATTGACCCGGTTTCTGCCTAAAGTTGTAAGGAGGGCTTCTTTCTTTACACCCTTTATCTTTACAATTCTTTTTCATTCTTCAACCCCTTCAATGCTTACCAATACGTCATCACTAGCACCTTGTTGTGATTGTTCTAGTGCTAGCTTAAGTACTTGGTCGGCATTCAGCTACGTTCACATTCTTTCTCCATCTTTCCTAGGACTTCTAATTCTATCTAGGGAATTGTCCTTGGGAAGATTCCATCAGCTCTGATGAATCATTGGACTAAACCTATTCCTACCACCCTTTTGTCACCACATCCGTCGTGAATTAAGCGTGTTTTGGGAAGGAATTGCCACCATGAAAAATCATTGAAAAATCACCTAAGGTACTTGTGATATTGAAATCAAAAGTTTTGTACCTTAGGTGTTTTGTTTATCAAAAACGCTCCCCCTTAACACGTGCTTCACACATATTAAGTTGGATTATCGTTAAGTCTTTTTCATCTTTTAGCCAAGTATCACTTAAGTCTCCTTAATCCCATTTTCTCCCCTTATCCAAAATGTTAAGCATTAATATTTGGGATATTGAATGGATTAACCGGTCTTTGGGTGAAAATGAAATTGATGTTTGGCCATAGAACATGTTAATGCTCCCCCTTAATTAAATAAGGGATAGTTGTAGTGCTTTAGTATGATATATTTTGAAAGATTTAGAATCTCGTGAGAAATTCTTGAAAAATTATCATACCTTAACACTACAACAAGCCACAAAAGCTGATAAAGTAAAGAGATAACATATTCACAATAATGTACATATGGAGTTGACCTGTAATGAGACGGACCAAAATTAATTGGTTCGTTCCGTAAGCCGATGATGAGCTCCATATGGTCGTCCACCGACGAATCGTTCTATGCTTCGTAGCAACCGGCGCTTCCTTAGCACTTCCTCAATCTTCCTGATTGCATACGAAGATCCTTTTCGGCACTGGGTTGTCCATGTGTATGTGACTGCCGGAAGAGGTAAGTTGGAGTTGAGAACTGACAAATCATCTCGAACATTCTTTAGCGTTCCATCACTGAATTTGTGCAGTTCTGAGAATCGCATGTATTGCATGACGCCAGTCTGATTCGGATAAAAGATTCCTGCTTCCGGCTTGGTAGTCCCCATGTAGACCTTCTTGTCCTTGTGGAAGTTACTGAGTGGAGTCGTATGGGGACGTTGCAGGTTTAGCTTCCTTTGATAGCTTTCTACCCCAAGTTGAAAATCTTCCACCCGGTGTTGAATGACAATTTTCCTGGCATATTGACGAAAGTTTGAACTCAAGGCTATGACAATATCAGGTGATAGATGGTCAACTTTCTCTTGAGCCAAAAGCAGCAATAGATCTTCTATGTCTTCAAGTTGAAGGTACTGGAGATCACTTTCGTCAATGCGGTATTCTTTCTCATCGGTACGTTTGAGCAAGATTACATTTAAGTAATCGTAACCGAAAACCGTCTGAGTAGTTGCCCCAAGGATACTTTTGATTATGTGAGATGAGACGATAGAAGCACCTCTCTTAGGACGATGGAAGTGATTATAGGCTAACTTCTTCTTTTTGTCCCAGTGAGATATGCCAAGTGAGGCATAGGTGTCATAAAATTTGAGCAGCTTCTTTCTCCAGATTGAGTCAGGTACTTTGTCTTCTATCCAAGGAACATTCTCCAAATTGACAGCCTTGAGCATTGTTAGTGACGTGGCATACTTCTTTGCTCCATTTTCAAGGTATTCAAGATCGTGAGAGACAAAATGCTCGATTGGGATAGTGGCAGAACTAGTGATGACCGTTGGTGTAAGAGGTTGCAATACGGGAGTTTGAATTCCTGTAGTTGTCGCTCTCATTGCTTTGGTAAGCTCATTCAGGTGATATTCTGCTTCATTATGGGTGATCTTTAATGTATCAAAGAAGTCCACATTTGCAGCTGCCATTTTGATCAGATCCGGGGTCATCGTTGGTTTCCCATGAGAGTACCTTAGAAAAGCCGAGAAGTCGATAGGGTTGTTGAGGAATTGAGTCATCTCCATTACAGTTGCAGTTTCAAATGGATGATGTGGTGCTGCGTTTGTTAGCCAAAGTTGTTCTTGTATCGTATCATCAATGATAAGAGATTCTGCAAATGTCGGTTCTGGAACATGTAAATCTTCAACTTCCATGTCATCATCATGCTGAGCTGTAGAGGATGTGGAAGGTTGAGTTTGCGTCACCGGTATATCATCGTGATGTTCTTCTTCAAGCATTGTGTCTGTCGGTTCTTCTGCTTGCATGTATTCTACAGTCTCAATACGAGAATCAGTAGTGAATTCTGGTTCAGTAGATATACCTGAAGCAGCCTGCTGAGTTTCTGATACTGTTGTCTCCAGTGGCTTATCTGTGGTGTCAGCAACCGTTTCTGCAATGTCCTCTAAACCTTTCTCGGTGGCCGTTTCATTGTCATCCTTGCTTGTCTCGTCGGCATTTGTACCAGTGTTGTCATTCTTATCACCCTTGTTGAGTTCATTACCCTTGTCATTATTGTCATCGTCATCCTGATCATCATCGGTATCCTCGTCCTCGTCCTTATCGTCATCAACATTCTTATCCTTTCCTTGTTCATCCTCTTCATCCTCCTCATCTCCTTCCTTATCCTTATCCTCATTCTCATCATCCTTTTCACCATGTTCCTTGTCATCTTCCTCTTCTACCTCATTCTCATCATCAGACTCGGAGTCGGTAGTGTCTGCGGGATTCTCTTCATCAATTGCATAGTTGAGATATTGCAGAACTTTTCGTTTGTATTTTGATTTATGAGCTCCCAAGTCTAGCAGACGTTTCTGAAGCAATGTCATGATTTGAAGAGTAGATAGACCATTACCGACCAGATGTGGTAATTGTTGATCAACATAAGACTTGACTTCGCGTTGAATGATCGCGGTCATCTGCTCGTCAATTGACCCGAGAAAAGCATCATTTTCTTTATCCCGAGTTTTCTTCTCTTTACGAAATGCTTTATGTTGTTCTTTGAGCTTTGACACTTTGTCTGATAGTTTTTGAAGAATGGGCTCATCAGGATGCGGTTCCTTTGGAGGAGTAGCAAACCTTTCTGTCAACGTAGCTATTTGGGTAGCTTGAGCCTCTAGCCGTTGTTGAAGAGACTGGATCAACGGATCATTGATTGTGAGAAAAGGATTTGATGTAGATGAAGCTTGTGGTTCTGTTGGTGGAGGTGTAACCAAAACCGTTAAAGTGGTCGTGGATGATACTGGTTGTACCGGGATAGGTGTTGATGTTGATGCAGTGGTTAGGACGGTGGTTGATACTGGTTGTTCAACTGTAGATGCCGGTGTAGATTCCGTGGTAATGGTGGTGGTTGATACTTGTTGTTCAACAGTTGCGGGTGTGATGGTGGTGGTCGGGACCTCACTGATAATTGGGGTTGAAAGTAGGGAAGTGGTGGTCGATGTAATAGTGGTTATAGGGACATCCACCATTTGTTCGTTTGTTGACGGATCAGTGTTGGTGACCTCAACACCCTCCCCTTCTAAATTAAGATATTTCAACACATCATCAGAGTTTGAAGTAGACTTACTTTGAAGTTGTGTGTCTGGAATGAAAGTTGCATGAGCATCTTCATTTAGTACCATGTGAGTCGGTTCAGGCAGAGATGTGGTGATATTTGCATCCCGATACATCATACTTGTATCTGTGTCAGCACTGCTCTCACATTCTTCACTTGGTTCCCGACTTTCAAGTTGAAAGGTAGCAGCATCTTCATACTCATCTTCATAAATATTTTCTTCGTCAAAGAATTTCGTATCATCATCAGGATTACCAAAATCTGCTAAATCATCAAATACCCTTGAGCCTGATCCACCAAAGGCTTCCTGTCGACTTTGTTGAAGAATAATACGAAGTCTTTTTTCTTCAGAAAGTTGTTGTTGAACAGGATCATTTTGAGCAACACTTGCCTCTTTGCCTTTAGCTTTCCTTGCTTTCTTAGTCCTGCGGAGTGGTACTTCTTCTTCTTGTTCATCTTCAGTGTGGATCAGCTCATCTTCATCATCTTCATCAATAATTTGCATTTTTCCTGAGCGTTTATCTTTAGGAGCAGCTGGTTGACGCTGTGACACTCATTTCTTGCGTTTACCTTTTTGTTTCTCTGATGGTGGTAGATTTGCCCGCTTGAATTGTGCGTCGATGTCACGAAGCATTTCTTGGTATTTATCACTCTCCTTGATTCCATCATTAATCATCGTGTCAGGTACTAGTGCAGGAAGTAATGCATACTTTGTGGAATTTGTGTCTGCATTCATTGAGAGAATCACATAATCATCATCTTTCGTGTGATAAAAGAACTTCCCGCGAGTGTCAATGGTTGGGTCATTCTTCATAAAATGGTGGATAATGAGCTTGGTGAATCTCGGGAATGGGAGATGCACGGATTTCTT
Organism: Glebionis coronaria; assembly: GCA_025667525.1. NCBI lineage: Eukaryota > Viridiplantae > Streptophyta > Magnoliopsida > Asterales > Asteraceae > Glebionis > Glebionis coronaria. The sequence goes on along the minus strand of CM046879.1, from coordinate 479,331,654 downwards.
CTTCGTTCCAGTAATTTGATAGCAAAATTCTTGCCAGAGAAGAAGTGCATAATCGACTTTTGATGCAGTATACAATCCCCAAAATAAGTGAGCCTGTGGTGGTCTCATTGCATCGGTGCCCCTAGTTTTACCAGTGAGACACTTGACGATGATGGTGATAATTGCTTTCTAGGGTTGCCCTATGTGTGAAGTGTTAAATTGTGATGGACTGTTAATTTCACCCTCATAATTCATTGCACGAATAACTCGAAGCACTTCATCATTCTTCGGGTTAGGCACAAATTGTTCTCCTAGTGCCAACCTAGGGAGCTTAAACAATTTCCTAAAAATGCTCAAGTTGAGTACCCTTGGTGTTTTGTTCAGTTCGAAAGATATGATCTTGTTATCGAAAGATGCAGTATTCCAGAATTCATGGATGTAGACTTCGGGAACAGATGCAGTACGTCTGAGTGTGTCGCTGATGGGTGATATGTCTAGGATATCCGTGGCAATTTTGAAAGCAGGTAAAACCGGATCAAAATCATCTTGCAACCTAGTGTTGTTCTCAGCATATGGGAGTCTATGATTGAGTGGGACAAGTTCAAGATCACGGACTCGTTGTTCTTCCTCGGTGATTGACATTTTCCTGCTTTGATGACATATTCACAAATGATATATACAACATATGTAGATATATTCAATCAATGCCAATTTTAAACACAGGAGAAATATCATACACTTATTACCACAACATTCACACATACATCAGATGAACAAGGTCTTTACATATAGCAATGCACTTAGGAAAATAGCATGAATGCCAGTGATAATTTTATTCTAAGGAGATACCGTCCTAGCCTTAGTTCTTACAATATTTGGATTTCTTGGTGGTCATGACCAAAACCTCAACAGGTTTTGGGTTGATTTCAACCAAAACTTCAGTGGGTTTTGATTTAGTTTCAACCACTACCTCAGTAGGTTTGGGTTTGATGTCTACTAACACCTCAGTAGGTCTTGGTTTGATTTCAACCAAAACTTCAGTGGGTTTTGATTTAGTTTCAACCACTACGTCAGGAACTGTAGGATTACCCTCAACCCAAATGATAGTGGGCTTGAACAAAGATGAAGCTTTGTCTGCCATGGCCTGGAAACACAAACCCAGGATATTGAGTAAGTAATTTGTATCTCTTTTGTTTACATCAGAATCAACTTATTAACTAAGATGAACTTTTGTAATAAGAAACCGTTCAAGTATTCTTATGAGATAAAAATTGGCTTATTTCAACAACACTTGGTTTCGTTTAAATGGCCCTAAAGAACTTAAAGCTAAAGAAGGATTAGTTCAATCTAGGCGAAACTCATGGTATATCCTAAAGCAATAGCATAAGAATAAGAGACCAAATTCCATCGCAATGTAGCAAACTATCAGAATCCTAGCCATACCATCGCAATGAAACATTCATCGTAATCCTAATGAAATCCTATCGCAATATCTAAGGCTATCGCAATATGTGCATTTCCATCGGAATAACTGAATAATCATCGCAATATACCCTATCGCAATACATAGTGCGAAACCATCGCAATGTCACATCGGAATGTGCCATCGCAACATTCCATCGCAATGAATCAACGAAAGTCCATCGCAATGAGCCTGTCGCAACGAACCATCGGAATGACTCGTCGCAACAACCCATCGCAATAGAACCATCGCAATGACTCATCGCAATGAGTATCGCAATGAGTCATCGTAATAACTCATCGCAATGCCCATCGCAACGAATCATCGAAATGACTCATCGCAATGATGTCATCGCAAAGCTGTATCGCAATCTGCATCGAAATCCGTGACTGGGATTCGATCTCATGTTTGACTTCACGATCTGGAGTTTTAGGCAGCGTTTTAAGCGATTCTGAACAAAACCATTGTGTAAAAAGGTATCCTTAACAAATCCCAGCACTAAAACTACATGTTCATCGCAAAAATTACAACCCTAAATCGAAAGATTTGAGACAGTAGTTTCTATGTTTGATTGATGATGAAACAAGTTTGACGAATGTTAATAAGCAATAGATTTACCTAGATAATGAAGCACTTAATCAGTTCTTGAATCAAGTTGAAGCTTTTGATATCTTTAACAATGGCAGAAAAAGAAATGTATTTTGTGTGTGTTTGAAATGCGACGGGAAGGAGAGATAGGGGGGGGGTTTGTTGTTGACTTGGTCAAAGTTAATTCAAGCCCCTCCCATTTTTGCCAATTTGCAAAACGAATCCCCCTATTTTGTAAGTGAAAGTGCAAGTTATCTTGGCACATAATAACCTTATTCCCAAACACAAACACAAATACTTTTCGCCAAAATGTTAATGACCTATCCAGGATATACTTAATTCACACATAGCACACATAGCGTAACTGAAGATGATGGGTAGCTAATATTTTCTGAGTAACCTGTTGAACGACCAAAATTTTTTAACTTTAAAGAATTAATATTTGCTCCCCCTTAATCCCTGACCCGTTTTCTAATTAAAGAGCTGTAATCAAAGATATTAGGGACACAACTATTAATGAGGACATTTGCCGATTAAGTGATTGTATAGAACGATTCTGGTGGAAATAAGATTTCTCTTATTTAAACAAGATAAGTGCACTGAAACGTACACGAATTTGTGTTAGACCAAGTTATTAAGTAAACTTGGCCCCTTACAAGGTTTTAAAGTAAAAAACCTTGCCCGAGAAACTTAATTCCCGTTGTGAGCCAACGTTTTCGAAAGAAATACGTGACTTTAATATGAAAGGCGGGTTGCAGTCAGAAATAACTACAAGCCATAATGGGCATGTTTTAAAACTTGTACAACTTTTATACGGACTCTATTTATGGCGCCGTGTCAATATTAATCGACATTTCTAAAGCCGTAAATATTACCGTACTAAAAGACATGCCCGAGTTTGAAAAGAAAAATATTTTTGGGTTTTCTTGATTTTATATTTTTTACGGATTTTCTTGGTTTTATATTTTTGTATTTTGCTTTTGATGGTTTAAGTATGTACTATAATATACAAGATCACGATCAAAAAGGATACTCGAGAATAGTTTACCAGTACTATTCTTCAGACTCTTCTGCCAACTCTTTGAGTGTCGCTGGTGAAAATGATTTCATGCCTAACTTTTCGATCAAAAACTCGATGCGTGCTCGATCTAAGGCCTTTGTGAATATATCTGCCAGCTGATACTCAGTGTTGACGAAGTATAGTTCGATCACTCCATTTTCCACTTGCTCCTTGATGAAATGGTAGCGGATGTCAATGTGCTTTGCTCGAGAGTGTTGAACATAGTTGCAGCATAGAGCGATTGCACTTTTGTTATCACAGTACATCGGGATTTTGTTGAAACCAAGGCCGTAGTCAGTCAATTGTGATCTCATCCAAAGAACTTGAGCACAGCAACCGGACATAGCTATGTATTCAGCCTCAGTACTTGATATCGCAGCGCTTTTCTGCCTTTTTGATGCCCAACTGATAAGTCTATCTCCAAGGAGTTGCACACTGCCAGAAGTGCTACGTCTGGTATCTTGACACCCGGCATAATCTGCATCTGCATATGAAATTAATGCAATAGAAGAATCCTTCGGATACCACAGACCACGATTAAGTGTTCCTTTTAGATACCGAAAGATCCTTTTCACAACATGTAAGTGCTTTTCGGTAGGCCGAGCCTGATACCGGGCACACATGCCTATAGCAAATTGCAAATCAGGCCTGCTAGCAGTCAGATAGAGAAGGGTGCCGATCATTCCACGGTAAAGTTTAGGATCGACAGCTATCCCTTCCTTATCTTCATCTAACTTGGATCGCTCCACCATTGGAGTATCCACGGGGTCACAGTTTTCAAAGTGATATTTCTTTAAGGATTCAAGAGCAAATTTGGATTGATTAATAAAGATGCCTCTGGGATTCTGAGAAATTTGCAACCCTAGAAAAAATGAAATTTTTCCCATCATTGACATCTTAAAGCGTGTGGACATAATTTTCTCAAAACGGTCAGACAAACGTTGATTAGTAGCAGCAAATATTATATCATCAACATAAATTTGTACCAGTATCATGTCGTTGTCCTCCTTGAGAATGAATAATGTGGGGTCCACTTTGCCTTTGGAGAAGCCTTTGGAGATGAGATACGTCGATAAGAGATCATACCACGCGCGTGGAGCCTGTTTCAACCCGTAAAGAGCCTTCTTGAGCTTGTACACATGATTAGGATACTCTGAATTGACGAATCCATTCAGCTGGCTTACATAGACATCTTCCCTTAATTCACCATTAAGAAATGCCGTCTTAACATCCATTTGGTAGACGATCATATTCATGTGAGCAGCATAAGCAAGGAATAGTCTAATTGCCTCCAATCGTGCAACAGGAGCAAAGGATTCTTCAAAATCGATACCCAAAGCTTGTTTGTAACCTCTAGCGACCAATCTAGCTTTGTTTTTCAGCACACTACCTAACTCATCAAGCTTAACCTTGTATACCCACAACAGTGTTAAGATTTCCACGTTGCTGGGTAACGGAACTAATTCCCACACTTCAAGACGTTGGAATTCATTAAGTTCCTCTTGCATTGCTTCAATCCATGATGATTTGGTCATGGCTTGTTGCCAGTTTTTAGGTTCAGTGTCTGACAGAAATGCATCAAAATAGCAATATAATGCATGTTCTTGGAGTTGATGACGTGTTAAGACTGGTCGATCGATGTCACCAATAATATTTCGGATTGGGTGATCCTTTGTCCATTTAGTGTTGTGAGTTTCAATCCTTGGTGGACGAGAGTGAACGATTGCAGGAGCTTCCTCTGAAGTAGACGCACCCGTAGGGTCATCAGGTATGTGTGAACCAAAGAAAGGAAGCTCTTGTAAGTGAGCGTATTCCAGATCGTGATCATATAATTCCTCTTCAACATCATTCGGAACGAGTGGGGGTGATGATTCAGGTGTTGTTTGAGAATTGGTAGGGGATGGTACATCTTGATCAAGAGTAACAGTAGTTGCCTCGGATTCATTTCCATTATCTTGAGCAACAACTACGGGAATCGGATCCACTGCTACGGGTACTGAAGAATCATTACTCTGTGGATCAAAGAATTCATCAAACATAGGTTGAAATAACTTATCCCACTCGGACCTTGTTGGTGGTATGAATGATGGAGAAGTAGGGTTGTTGGGAAGTAAGCCGGAACTGATTGTACCGGTTCCCATTTCGTGTAAAGCGGGTTCAGAGCTGTGTTGCTCAGAAGCCATCGCTGTCAGCTCATCAAAATCGACATCCAAAGTTTCTACAATCTTTCCAAGACGACGGTTATAAATCCGGTAAGCCTTCTTTGCAGGTGAATAGCCAATGAAAATTCCAATATCAGCCTTTGGTTGAAGTTTTCCCAGATTTTCACTATTTGTATTTGGATAGCAAAGTGCACCAAACACATGAAGAAAGGAAATATCGGGTTTATGTCCATGAAGAAGCTCATATGGAGTTTTACCATGACGTTTGCGAATGATTGAGCGGTTTTGGGTATAACATGCGGTTGCCACTGCTTCTGCCCATAAGAATAAGGGAGCATTCGCATAAATTAACATAGTTCTAGCAACTTCCATCAGTGTACGGTTACGTCTTTCAACGACACCATTTTGTTGTGGAGTGCGAGCCACAGATGTTTCATGAGAAATACCAACCTTTTCGTAATACGTTCGAAGAGTCTGATTAACGAACTCAGTGCCGTTATCAGTCCGAATGCGGCGAACAGTAGCATTCCGACGGACTTGGATCATTTTTAAGAAGGTAATGATACACTCTGGTGCTTGATCCTTAGATGCTAAAAACTTTACCCATGTAAACCTTGAGAAATCATCCACTATGACGAGGATGTATTTTCTACCACTCACACTAGCTGTACGCATTGGCCCACAAAGATCCATGTGCAAAAGATACAGTGGTTCTTGGTTGGTGTCTTCTGCTTTAGGTTTGTAAGATTTCTTGGTGCTTTTCCCCAATGAACATGCGGAACATAAATGATCCTTGTCGAACTTTAGTTTCGGAAGACCACGAACAAGTTCGTTTCTAGCCAAATGGTTGATAGCATCAAAATTAAGATGAGATAACCGACGATGCCACAACCATGACTTGGTCTTAGATGCTTTGGAGAGTAAGCAAACAGGAGAGGCGGCCATCATGTTTTGAATAGACAAAGTATATAGATTATCCCCTCGAGAACCCTTTAACAAATCATTTCCTGCAAGATCGCGAATGAAGCAAGTATGTTGTCGAAAGGCCACTTCAAGGTTAGAATCGCAGAATTGTCCTACTGAGAATAGATTATGACCAAGTCCCTCTACATAGTAAACCCTTGAAATCGTGACATTCCCAATTTGATATTCACCATAACCCATAATCTTTGCAATATGGTCGTTGCCGAATTTGACCGTTCCTAGAAACTTGCTGACGAAATTTTTGAGCATCGAGCGGTCTCCAGTCATATGTTTGGAGCACCCCGAGTCCAAATACCAAAGAATAATTTGGACGACCTGAAAATTTTACCAAACATAGACGATGTATCGGATTCTAATTGTTCTTCTGAGTTAGCAGGTACAGATATAGTTATCTTAGATTTGCTATCAGACAAAACTTTAGGTTTCCAGATTTTCTTACTAGTGATTGGCTTAGATTCTAGTTGTCTAGTATTCTGAGGTACTTTGTGACTGGGGACATTACCACTGGTAGGCACATTAGTGGGGGCAGACCTAGTTAAAGGGCGCTTGTTCCTTTTCTTAGTGCTAGTGTTCCTATTTAAAGGACGCTTAGACCTAACTTCCGTGGATGTGATCCTAGTTAAAGGGCACGTAGTTCCATTTGCAGTAAAGGTCCTACCAGTGGGTTTCCATTGCCACCCAACGTGAGTAAATTTCTTACCTGTTGGCTTCCATTCAAGATTGTTCTTAATAGCATGCATTTCATTCACGTGATCAATAAGGCATAAATCATGATGCTTAGAAAACATACATTCGTTACAATTCCAACATTTAGCATTAGAATTCACACTTTGCTTAGGTTTCCACTCATAAAGAGGACCTTTTGTCTTAGCTACATGATTCTTTTTATTTAAAACTGAAACAACGTTCCTAGGGTGCACTTCTACTTTCTTCTTCTCAGTCCTATTAGTGGAAGGCTTGATCCTATCTTTCTTTCCTCGAGATCCTTTAGCCTTAGTGGACACTTTTACTCCTGTAGAAGCCAAGGGAACATTAGTGACAGATTTTAAAGGTGCCTTGCTTGATAGTGTCAATGACGGTTTTGCTCCTGGAGTCTTATTGAATGGAGTGACAGCAATGGGCTTATTATTAAGTAGTGCAGAACCTGGTGTACCTATGTATTGCAAATATGCTAGGCAATATTGAACTCGCTTAACATATTCATGAGCCGAATAATAGTCGCTACTTGAGGGATCTAAGGCATACAGATCGTCTAAAATATCCCTAAGAAGATCGACATGCTTAATGGCATTCCTCATATAATCATCATAGGTAACCTGGTTTCTCTTGTGAAGTGGATTCTTATAAAGCACTACTGACTTGGTTGTTGGAGCACTAGTGGACGGTGCAGAGTCAGTAGCTAAGTTATCAACAACTTCTTGTCGGGTGACAATAAGTGTCTCCTTTAACTCGGCCAAAACCATGTTTTTATCTATGAGCTGAATTTTTAGGTCAGAGGTTTCCTCACATTTCTTGTTCAGTTTGTCAATTAAAGACTTTCGCTCTGTCGCATTAAACGCGATGTGTTCTTCTATTGAACCAGAAATTTGTGAGTCTCCCTGCCTTACTTGTTCACGCTCTCCTAGTATAGAATTAATTCTTGTTTCTAGGACATGATTGTTAGCCTCTGCAGCCTCTAGTTCCGTTTTTGTTTCTACTAATTCTCTCTTAAGTCTCATCATTTCATCTTCTAAATTTTGAACCATCTGAATCATCTTGTCACTTGTCTCAACGGAGTTTCCACCTTCATTTAGTTTTGAAAGAGTTTCATTTATAGATTGATTCTCAATTTCAAGAGATATAGAATGTTGTTGAAGCTCGTTAAAACTTTTTGAAAGTGTATTATATGAATCCTGAAGCTTTAAAAATTCAGCGTTGGATTCATGACAAGAATGATTTTCTACAGTATTCACATGTTCAATATTATTCACAGATTTATGCACATCATCACAAATATTCACAGGAGATGAAATTTCACGAGTATATTGAGTAGTAACAACTTGCATCACTTCAAGAGATACCATATGTTCTAAAAAGCAGTCATATTCTGATAAAATCTTTTCCTTTTCAATTAAGTGTTGTTCATAAGCATCATCCATGTTATTGAAAACTTTTTGAACTTCACCAAGCTCAAATTGTAAATTACACACTAGATCATAGACTCCTTGTTTAATATGGTTCACAAATGGAACGATCGCTTCTTCAAACACCGATTTCATGTGTTCGAATGCCCATTCTCCAGCAGTTTGAGCCGTTGAAGTCGTACATTCCAAGATGACCTTGTCAAAATCGGTAAGGTATTGCCCAATCTCTTCAATACTGAGCCTTACCGTACTAACCGGGGGAAGATTCTTAGGAATTTCCTTTGGTTTGTCCGAGTTGACAAGTGTAGGAATTATACTAAGGCATTCTCTAGTCGGCATGAAAGTGGATGTTTGGAGAGTTTTCTTTTTCATATTGAAACGAGTTCTAAGATCTATTGTGGCATTTTTTGCATTCATTGAAGCATAATCATATTCAGGATATGTCAAAAGTAATTTTAACTGCTTTTCATCGTATGGTGATATAGAATCACTTGAGAACACTATCGGGTCTAATGCCAAACCTAACTTTGTTGCATCATACAGTCGGGGGTTGTGGTTAAGTGCTTGCTTTGCATAACCCGGGTTAGGTGGTAAGTCTATGAGACGCGATAAGTTGAACTCTTTAAATGAAGCATGAAACAAGTGTACTAGATGTGAAGCGGCATATTGTTTTAAAAGCTTAAGTTCCGTTTCTTTTATTCTATTAGACGTCTTAATTTCCATTTCAAGCTGTTTGGATTCCAGAATTTCAAAATCTGTTTGAAGTTGTTGAAAATTAGTGACGACTGACTCTTTTTCTTTAAGCTCATTCGAAAGGTTTGCTCTTAAACTTTCAATTTCAAGCAGATTGTCCATTTGAACTTTCCTAAACCTATCAAATTCAGGATTGGTTAAGGTAGTGGACACAGGAGTCATTTCCAAGGTTTTAACCTTGTCTTTATGCAAAGCAAGCTCAGCAGATAAAGTCTGATTAGCATTAAGGGTTTCACGGACTGCAATATTCATTCTGCTAAGCAAAGATGCAGGGACCATAACCAAATCAGGTTGAGCAGACGAATTAATAGTCATAGGAGCTTCCGGTTGTGGTTCACTCAAAATCTGAGGACTTGCAATGTTATTGCTATCATTGTTTGTCTCATCGATTGAATTACTAACCACCGGAGGCTCTTCCGAATACTCAGACATTTGCTTAACTTGATAAGGTACAATGCTAGTATTTGTAGCAGTATATGGTACCTCAGCAATGGTGTCAGTCCCATAGAGTGAAAGATTTGCCATAAGAGCTGCTTTAGCGGTGTTAAAATCATCACAATCCGAGTCATATGCATCCAAATCATCACATTGATAAGCAGCATTGTTGGTGATGACTGTTGTGGGATGATCAGTTTCCGCTACTCCTGGATCTGCAAGGAATGCCAATTCTTCTTCATCAAGCTCACGACCTTGGGCTTGAGCATTCACCAAATAAATCTTTTCCTTAAACCAAGTGTCGTCCCTTCTCCTCTTAGGCTGCTTGCATTCTCGGGCCATGTGCCCTTCCCCTTTGCAGTTGTAGCAAATAACCACCTTCATTTTACCTGTGCTGTTGGCCCTTGTAGCAGTAGTATTGGATGAACGTGCACCAGCATTAGACGAATTTGATCTCCCTTGAAGTGGTTGCACCATGACCCTGCCGTCCTGAATTGTTGCCTGTTGTCGAGAGTTAGACGAGTTCCTTAACTGATTGTTAGTTGGTGCTGAACCTCGGTAACCTCTTTTGTTTAAAGTTTGACTTAAAAATGCAGACAACAGAGCTAGGACTTCAGTATGGCTATCTCCTTGTTTAAATTCAGGGACAGGGATGTCATCTTCACAGTATAATGCTGATGCTGGTTGAGCAACAAACTGATTGGTTGGAACACTTTCTTGATGTGAGTAATGATGTTGAGGAGCCTCGAGTTGTGGATAGGTACTAACAGGGTTGGTGGGAGGTTGATACGGTGAATACTGGTGTGAAGCTCCTTGTGATGATGATGTTGCTTGTTGGTGATAAGATGTTGGTGGTGGTGGCAGAATCGAGTACTGTGGAAAGCTTGGTGTTTGATACACAGGTTGATATGAAGATTTGTGTCCTACAGCAAGCTGAGAGTTGTGATATGATAGTGTAGGATGATTTGCCAATAATGCCATTGGTTCATGATAAGGTCCTTGAGAGATTCGGTTTTGGATCACATGCTTCTCATGTTGTTGTAAGAAAGCATATAGTTGATCTAAATTGGACTTGTGTAGATCACGAATCATTTTGACATCCGTCACATATTGACTCCATTCAGGGGGTAGTGTGTTCAAAAACTTGGTGTTTAACTGAAATTGTTCAATCCTTAGATTATAGACATTCATGTCATTCATCAGAGTAGTAAAACGCCAGTAAAAATCATGAAGAGTCTCCCCTGGAATGTATTGGAATCTATCAAACAAATCATATAATTGACATTCTCGTTCTTGCTTAGTGAGAGATGTCCCTTGTAGCAAAACCGCAAGTCGATCCCAAAGATTCTTAGCCACTTTATGTTCACTCACCATTCTGAAGATATCAGGTGGAAGAGCTTGAAGAATTGTTTGCACAGCCCTTTCATCGGCATCTGCAATGAGTTTGTTGGCATCGGTTAACTCATGATACTGCCTTGGCCTTGTCACATTGTTGACTGTAACCTCTCCCCAATCTAATGGACCTTTGTCAATTGATTCTAGCATAAGTCGACCACTTTGTTTGCCCATGATGTATGTTCTCATTCGACTTTGCCATGATTCAAATAAGTCTTTGATGAGCAAAGGCGGGCGAGTATCGGTACCCGAAATGATCGATATATCGGTGAGTGAAGTCATAGTTGGCATAAATGAATGTGAATTCATTTTGTGATCCCTTGAATAAGATTATCAAAGATGATCGAACAATGAAATAAAGGTTATGAGTTTTTTGTGTTGTTAACTAAAAAGTATTGTTATCTTGTTGTAGTGTTAGCTTTTGAACGTTTCCAAATTAAATGCCAAATAGAAGAAAATCCACTAAGTATCTAAAACCAGTTCTGTCGCAATGTGCTTTCTGTCGGAATACCTAGATCGGAAAGTCTCCCTATCGAAATCAGCTCAGATCGTAATGATTTTAGATCGCAATGTAACCTTGTGGCAATGATGATGGTATCGGAATGTTCCAGATCGCAATGCGATGTCTATCGGAATGCTTCAGATCGCAATGCGATGTCTATCGGAATGCTTCAGATCGCAATGCGATGTCTATCGGAATGCTTCAGATCGCAAAGTGATGTCTATCGGAATGCTTCAGATCGCAAAGTGGTTTACAAAATTTGAGCAGAGTAACGACTTAACACACTTTCCTTATACCCGTCGGAATCTCAGATCGCAATAGCTATCGGAATGATTCAGATCGGAATAAGTAATGAAAAACCAACGATCGCAAAGTAGTACCCTAACCCTTTCCGATGGTTAAAGTATTGCGATGGAGTCCCAAGTACTTTTTGTACTTTCCGATGGATGCGTCTGCTGAAATTTCGGAATGTAGAGAAACACACTTTTTTGCACTTTTGATCCAAGAAACCTGAAGATTTAATGAAATCCAAGATACCAAGAACACGTTTAAGCCCAAATTCCTATGTTACACTACTTATCACTATGATCAAACGAAAAAAATTTGAAAGTTTCGGCCAAAAAGCTATTTTGTGATCTACGAATGTAAAACCACAACTCAACACAAAGAACAAGCCTTTATCTCATCCCATGCTCTTGATACCAATTGTAGAACAATGATAATCTTGTGAAACAAGGGGGTTGATGTTTTTCTAGAGAGAGAAAGTTAGAGAGAGAAATGGAAGAAAACACATATATTAAAATGAGAGAATAAAACAACCAACACCTCTTTCCATGGTGGAAAGAGGTTTAAATACCCCAAGTCCTTAAAGGACTTGGGCTTCCGGCCCATGAACATGCTCATGGGTCGGGCTATGTAATAAATACTACTTAACTTAACTACGAGCCTATAACTACATGGTTGGAGTGACCGAGACTTTCTAAATGCGTAAAACGTATTTCCAACATAAAGAAAGAAGCCCTCCTTACAACTTTAGGCAGAAACCGGGTCAATACATATGCTATTGAGATCATTTTAATGATTCTTGATATTGAAGACAGACATCATGGACCCAGTGATGCAATGCACAACCCATCCCAGCTAACTCAGATATCTCTTAAAAGATATTTGTTTTAATCACACGGAGACAACACGTTATCTATCGATTTATTCACTCCGAATAAATTGGTATTGAAATGGTGGCACTCCTCTCCAGCCTCCGATCACTAAAAATCCAAAATGCACGATCGAGTCTAGAGCCATTTGAGATCATCAAAAATCTCATTAGGACACACTTTCATATTTCCTTGCTTCTTCACACACTGTGAAAAGTAAGAAAGATTTTAAGAGTCCTACGCAAAATCTTCATGATCTTGCCTGAACATCCGAGTAATACGAAAGTATTTACAATGAAGATGGAAATCCTTCTTGAGCGAATATCAAAAAGCTCATGGTAGGTGACTTGTGCGATTCTTTATGAATCAAACTTGTGATAACTGGAAAGCAACAGTTGTTTAATTCTTAATTGAATTTAAACACGTTCCAGGCCTCTACGCAATATCTTTGTGATCTTGCCAGAACACTCAGAGTGATACCTTAGTGTTCACAGTGATGAGTGGAAATCCTTCTAGTGTTAACCTCAAACAGCACTTGGTAGGTAACTTGCAAGATTCTATACGAATCAAGCTCGTGACAACTGGAAAGCAACGATGGTGCGGTTCTTAATTGAATTTCACTTGTTCCAGGAACATGAATTGACGGCTTCAAATCATGCGGATATTACTATCCAAATGATTCACTCTTTACGTTCGCAGTCAGCTTTGGACGGTCGAGTAAAGAGAACGGGTTTACCCGCGAAATCCTGTCAGGAAGTTACTTAATTGAAACTATCCGTCACGGGTACGATATCTAATATCGTCTAACGGTCTTCACCGACCGGAGGTAAAATGCTACCGAATTAGAATGAAATGTTCAAAGCCATTTCGTTCGTGTCTACTTATGTTGCGGCATTTGAAGACGGTGGCGTTGCGGGATCCAAGAAGAAGTCGTCCCCGCATGCTTATACTTTATGCACTTAATATCTCATCTAATTCAAGAAAGCCTAAAATTTAAGTCTTCCGCTGTTTCAAACTCTGAAGCTTTCAAGAATTACGAAGGTATAAGTATGTGGGACGTGAGGTCACGAAGAGGCGAAGATCACAAGTGATGGATGCACGAGATCAAGGCAAGAGATTAATGCTCAAGATTGATATCAAAGATCACATCAACATGTTCACCAGAAAAGAAAAAGAAAAAGAAAGACGAAGACTACGAGCTCAAGACAAGCATAGTATGCTAGGATTTTCTTATTATTGTAACTTGGGTAACGCCCTTGTTTGGAGTGACCTCCCTTAGGGGGAGATTGTTGGAAATACGTTATACGTATTAAGAAGGATCGGTCACTCCAACGATACTCCATGTAATAGCTCGTAGTTTAGTTAACACTCTTTATTTATCAAACAAAGCCAAGCCTAGCCTACAACATGTGTAGGCCGGCCCAAGAATGTAAGCCCAAGCCCATCACAAGGCTTGGGTATATAAACCCTCTCCTTTGATGGAGAGGGTGTGGTTTTTCATAATTTACACATAGTTGTTCTTAACTTTCTCTCTCTAGAAGTGTGAAATCCACCATCTTTCTATCTCTTTCTCTCTCTAAAAACATAAGCATAGATTTACAAATCTACAAAAACACGTCAACATAAAGTTGGTGAGAGTCATAGGTTTAGACTCCAACTCCAAATCAATTATAAGCTGTGTATAACAACCATTAAGAAAAGAACATATGTACAATGTGCTACAGTTATGTATTAACAACTAGCATTCAAGATTAACCAATCACCACAAATCCAAGGCTCTAAGCCTTACCAATAACCACAATTCCAAGGCTCCAAGCCTTACCAATCACCATGGCCCCGCCTTGTCAACATCCCCTTGGTACCAAGTCAAACCACAATAACAATCAAGAATCACATAGCAGTTAATCACATAAGTGTACACACAAGTCCATCACAAACCATAAAAACATTCACAACACTAGTTAAAAAACCACACAATGTCTCTTCCATCCCATCTGGAAATAAAACAATTATACTCATAAAAATATGGGACTATGAAACTCACCTGAACAAGCTTCTCCAAATATTCGCGCTTTAGCAAAAATCTAAACACACAAACGTATACAATCAAGACATGAACCACATACCAAAATGGCTCGCCAATCTATGATGGATATATAACCTTATCCTACCACTTAACCCCATTTATATGTCATATGCATCTCATTACATCCCTCTATAAAGCCCTAAACTTAGTTTAGTTCATAACTCGCCCCGTTAACATTTAACCCAAAACAGTCCCGTTTTTCATACTTCAAACTATGGGTCAAACACCCCCTTAACCAAAATAACATGCCCTGTAAAAGAAACCCTATTCCCTTACATGTGTTAGCTAACTCTCACATTTGGACTCAACCTTAAAGCTACTGTTAAGGCCTCCATATATATATATATATATATATATATATATATATATATATATATATATATATATATATATATATATATATATATATATATATATATATATATATATATATATACATATATATATATATATATATATCAAGAACCCTTATATAGGAAGGATGGTGAAACAATTCCTTAAATACAAAATTCTATTAAAATGACACATGTAATTCATTAAATGGTTTCCATAAATGCTTCAAAAACAAAATAGGAATTACAAAAGATGCCTTAAATACAAAATTCTATAAAAAAATATAAGGAAGGATGGTGAAACAATGCCTTAAATACAAAATTCTATAAAAATGATTCCATAAAATGCTTCAAAAATAAAATAGGAATTACACATGATGCCTTAAGTACAAAATTCTATATAAATATATATAGGAATTACAAATGATGCCTTAAATACAAAAATCTATAATAATATATAAGGAAGGATGGTGAAACAATGCCTTAAATACAAAATTCTATAAAAATGATTCCATAAAATGCTTTAAAAATAAAATAGGAATTAAATGATGCCCTAAATACAAAATTATATCAAAATATATATAGGAATTACAAATGATGCCTTAGATACAAAATTCTATAAAAATATATAAGGAAGGATGCTGAAACAATGCCTTAAATACAAAATTCTATAAAAATAATTCCATAAAATGTTTCAAAAATAAAATAGGAATTACAAATGATGCCTTTAATACAAAATTCTATAAAGATATATGAATTACAAATGATGCCTTAAATACAAAATTCTATAAATATATATAAGGAAGGATGGTGAAACAATGCCTTAAATACAAAATTCTATAAAAATGATTCCATAAAATGCTTCAAAAATAAAATAGGAATTACAAATTATGCCTTAATACAAAATTCTATAAAATTGATTCCATAAAATGCTTCAAAAATTATATAGGAAGGATGGTGAAACAATTCCTTAAATACAAAATTCTATTAAAATGACACATGTAATTAATTAAATGGTTTCCATAAATGCTTCAAAAAGAAAATAGGAATTACAAAAGACGCCTTAATTACAAAATTATATAAAAATATATATAAGGAAGGATGGTGAAACAATGCCTTAAATACAAAATTCTATAAAAATGATTCCATAAAATGCTTCAAATATAAAATAGGAATTACACATTATGCCTTAAATACAATATTCTATATAAATATATGTAGGAATGACAAATGACGCCTTAAATACAAAATTTTATAAAAATATATAAGAAAGGATGGTGAAACAATGCCTTAAATACAAAATTCTATAAAAATGATTCCATAAAATGCTTTAAAATTAAAATAAGAATTACAAATGATGCTCTAAATACAAATTCCATCCAAATATATATAGGAATTAAAAATGATGCCTTAGATACAAAATTATATTAGAATATATAAGGAAGGATGGTGAAACAATGCCTTAAATACAAAATTCTATAAAAATGTTTTCATAAAATGCTTCAAAAATAAAATATGAATTACAAATGATTCCTTAAATATCAAATTCTTTAAAAATATATATGAATTACAAATGATGCCTTAAATAAATTTTTTTATAAAAATATATAAGGAAGGATGGTGAAACAATGCCTTAAATACAAAATTCTATAAAAATGATTACATAATATGCTTCAAAAATAAAACAGGAATTCAAATGATGCCTTAATTACAAAATTCTATAAAAATATATATAGGAATTACAAATGATGCCTTAAATAAAAAATTATATAAAAATATATAAGGAAGGATGATGAAACAATGCCTTAAATACAAAATTCTATAAAAATAATTCCATAAAATGCTTCAAAAATAAAATAGGAATTACACATGATCCTTAAATATAAAATTATATAAAAATATATATATGAATTACAAGTGATGTCTTAAATAAAAAACTCTATAAAAATATATAAGGAATGATGGTGCCTTAAATACAAAATCTTATAAAAATGATTCCATAAAACACTTCAAAAATAAAATAGGAATTACAAATGATGCCTTAAATACAAAATGTATAAAAATATATATAGGAATTACAAATGATGCCTTAAATACAAAATTATATAAAAATATATAATGAAGGATTGTGAAACAATGCCTTAAATACGAAATTCTATAAAAATGATTCCATAAAAAGCTTCAAAAATAAAATAGGAATTACAAATGATGCCTTAAATACATAATTCTATAAAAATATATATAGGAATTACAAATGATGCCTTAAATACAAAATTCTATAAAAATATATAAGGAAGGATGGTGAAACAATGCCTTAAATACAAAATTCTATAAAAATGATTCCATAAAATGCTTCAAAAATAAAATAGGAATTACAAATGATGCCTTAAATACATAATTCTATAAAAATATATATATGAATTACAAATGATGCTTTAAATACAAAATTATATAAAAATATATAAGGAAGGATGGTGAAACAATGCCTTAAATACAAAATTCTATAAAAATGATTCCATAAAATGCTTCAAAAATAAAATAGGAATTACAAATGATGTCTTAAATACCAAATTCTATAAAATATATATATGAATTACAAATTATACCTTAAATACAAAATTCTATAAAAATATATAGGGAATGATGGTGAAACAATACTTTAAATACAAAATTTTATTAAAATGGTTCCATAAAATACTTCAAAAATAAAATAGGAATTACAAATGATGCCTTAAATACAAAATTCTATAAAATATATATATGAATTACAAATGATGCCTTAAATACAAAATTATATAAAAATATATAAGGAAGGATGGTGAAACAATGCCTTAAATACAAAATTCTATAAAAATATTCCATAAAATGCTTCAAAAATAAAATAGGAATTACAAATGATGTCTTAAATACAAAATTCTATAAAATATATATATGAATTACAAATTATACCTTAAATACAAAATTTTATAAAAATATATAAGGAAGGACGGTGAAACAATGCCTTTAATACAAAATTTTATTAAAATTCACAACAATAATATTAATTTAAAAAAAAATTAATATAAAAACCTTATTCATAACATTAACATATACAAAATTTATTACCTCATAAAATTCAAAAATACATAATGTATTTATACACTATTATTAAAATTCCTAAAAAAAATTTATGTAACAAACTTATTCATACCGTTAACGTATGTAAATTCAATTAACTTATAATATTCTTAAATAAATAAAATATCTTAAACTACGTTATTTTTGTATATTCTATGCTACATTATTAAAATATCAATGCCATAACTAACACTATATATACTAAACTTCTAATACAAACACACATAAATTCAATTTTCATTAAAAATATATATACTTAAAGCTAGCCCGTCCACTGGACGGGTCTAAAGGCTAGTAAATATATATATATATATATATATATATATATATATATATATATATATATATATATATATATATATATATATATATATATATATATATATATATATATATATATATATATATATATATATATATATATATATATATATATATATATATATATATATATATATATATATATATATATATATATATATATATATATATATATATATATATATATATATATATATATATATATATATATATATATATATATATATATATATATATATATATATATATATATATATATATATATATATATACTTTTACCTATCCAGAGTTTACTGATTTTGAACATATGAAAAGTTTGTTATGATCAGAGGATCTTACCCTAACCCATTTGTTTAGCCCTCATCCAGATCTTTTATTTAACATATAATCTAAGTATCATGTTCGTTTGAAGGTCCAATTATACTCCTAAGTACCCAAAATATCTTAAAACATTAATTTAAACCCGACTGATTTCAAAACTGTTTTGACCTCCGACTGTTGTAACCTGTTTTTGACCCACTTCCCGGCCTCCAATTTATTCCTTGTTTCTTGAATTCAAAAGACAAATCAAATAACTTTTCAGGGATACTTGGTTCGATTAATGAATGTTCCTAGAACTCTAGATATGATCAAAACAATAAGCTTAAAATTCTACCCAGTTTTTAAAAATGATTTTAAACATGATTAAACCCTAATTAATCATACATAACCCTAATTAAAACCTAAAAACGATTTCGAATGATAAAAACCCATTAATTACCTCACTAATTATAGGTCCTTAACAAAACCTAATAAAGGTTTACGAATCTCAACCCTAATCCATCATATTAGGTTACATATACGTAAATTAAACGTTAATTGACATAGTTTTAGTGTGTACCTTAAACCCTAATTGAATTATTGGGTTTTCTTGCTCCTCCATTGATAAAAACGACTGAGATTTGGTTTGGGGAAGGCTAAATTCGTTTTTTGGTCATATGGAGTCTTATTTATGGTTAAAATTAAAAAAGGCTTCCTATTAGGACTCAAATTGGGCTCCCTTTCCCTTCTTTATGTTTAAGTCAGCCCAAACACCATATGGATGACTTTTTTTAATTATATTATTTTAAATTAACTATTATTTATTATTACCTTAAATTCTCTTAATTTATTTCAGCTCCTAAAGCCTCCAAAACCTCAAAACCGTAAAACTAGTCAAATTTACGCGTATACCGTAAAAGACGTAAAATATACAGTTTTATAAAAACTCTTGAAATATGAAATAAACTAATTAACTAAGTCTAAAATGACTTAAAACCATCCCAAAAAATACTCCCATAACTAATTACCTCATCCGAGACCTCTAAATGATAAACCTTAAATCGTAAAAATACGATTTTCTATAATACATATACGTATACGTAAAACCACTAAATAACACCATCTTATTTCATAGTCACTACTATGTGAGCTCATGAACATAAAAACTTCACACATCATTTCACTCATAAGGTACCCCGTACCCGAAAACGATATCCAAACCACACTCTATTCACACCAAATAACACATAAACACATAAAGACACCTAATTTCACGAAATATGCCCAAAATAAAACTAAGTGACGAACCTCAAAACCATGGTTGTCACATCACTCCCTCCTAATAGAAATCTTGTCCCGAGATTTACTCCTTAGGATCAAACACACAATCAACAAATCACATGAGGATACTTGTTCTAAATGAACTCCTCTCATTACCATGTGTATTTCAGTTCATGTCCTAATTTACCACATATACTAACCAACAATATTAAAATTCATTCCCAAACTCCTGACCTCACAGCCCATAAATCTCATAAATGACTCTTTGATAAATCGAAGACTCTTAATAACACAAATCCCAAATAACCGTACATGCAAATATGCATTCTCAAACGTCATTTCCCAATCTTAATACATGAAATATATCATGTACACCACTTAATTCCCCAAGTAATTCTTTACCCATAAGCTACTGGTCTGATCTTTCCAAAGATCATAAATGGACCTACAAAACTCGACATCAACTTTTCCCTTTTTACCAAAATATACCACCTGTTACTATGGGTGAAACTTCCTACATAACTTTGTCATTAAACCCTAGTGGTTTCCTCCTTTCCAACATAGCATCTCTTGTTCCTCTCATCCTTTCCACAATCACCATTACTATATTAGTGGCCTTTTTCACCAATTTTAGTCCACCATAAGGACATCTCACCCTATCCTTCCATATGGACATCTCACCCTATCCTTCCATATAGTGCCGCAAATGGCCTTCATCGACTTCTAGTATCATAACTATCATTATATGAAAACTCAGCCATCGCTAACAAGTTTTCTTCCCTCTAAATCAATCACTCATGCCCTCAGTGTAACTCCTAAAGTTTTATAAATCTCTCACTTGCCCATCCTTTTCCAATTAGCTGGATATACTCATATCCAATGATGTTCATCAACTTCCTTTAGTCCGTACCCCAAACTACTTAAAAATTCCAATTTCCTTACAAAAGTGACCTATGACGGTCTTTCACATATTCATTAGTTCATCACAACATGGCTCTTCCAATCCAAACCAACTTATGATCTATACACATCACCAAAAGAACGGTTATCTCAGTTAGTCTATCAACTACCATCCAAACCCATGATACAACTACTTCCATTAATTTTGGATAGCTCATTAGTAGCACCTATACACTTCTTTTCTCACTTTTCTCAATGAAGGATTTTTAATGATCCTTTATACTCAACTTACCCTTGAACATGTTCAACTCTTTCTAAGACAATTAGCTACATTTCTTCCTTTATACCTACACAATGTCTTACCTTTAAGGTCATATTGCTCCTCGTCTCATCTTAGTTAAACCAAACCCTTCGTCTCTCATGACACATCACATCTACAACTCCTCATCCCTTCGATTATCGATACTAAGCCTTCCAATGAAACAGTATAGACCAATGCCATTCCCTTTTCCACACTACAACAATATTAGCCTATTAGTCTACTCATTAGGATATACCAAAGTTTTACCCTCGGTTCCTATCTCGACCTATTTCATTCATGATTCGCATCTATCCACACTTCCTTCTTCTTCCGCAGCTAATGGCATACATCACGAGGTTATGCTTCACGTCTTTCAAATCATCTATACGTCAAAATTTTCCACATAGCTTCACTTGTTTTCCTCACGACCAGTTCTCCTACTCCCTCCTAATAGGGACAAACTAGAGTTTCATGTGATTACATGCGGATCACACTCTCATCTTATACCCATATTAGTTTCCATATGTCTAAACTAAGCCATATTCTAAATTTTTACTCAAGTCTCATACTTCTATTATGACCTTGCACCTAACATGAGGCACTTTCAATCATCATCTTCTAAGAATATTTGGTTCTCTCCTTCCATGGTTCTCCCTAATTCCTTCACTATCATGTCCAACCAAAATTTTTCACTCAATTCATCAACTCAATGGAAATCGTTATTTCATTGGATAATGCATAACTGTCTCTTCCAAAGATCCTTCATAAACACCTTCACTAAACTGACCCTATAATCAATCCTCCACGAACTTATTCCGCTCAGTTTCACTACTCATCCCTCGATATTGATTGCCACAAAATTCTATCTTTGTGTAGTCACTCGACTCCCCTTGTTACTTCCACGAGCTCTTAATCTCCCATGTTATGTAGTCACTCCATCACGATCCATTGGTTCAGCTCTTTGTAGCTGCACTCCGGTACTCGATCTGTCCTTCTTTGTCACGAACCATACGGAGATTCCTATCATAGTGCTTGTCACCTTTCCAGTCCTTGCAACTTCTATGACTCCTTCGAAATATCTTGCATCCTTCTAGCAGCCGACACGTAGTCCTTTCGGCTCCTTGCTTCATGATGTAGCTCTTCACGCACTCCTTCTCGTCTCCATGATGTTACCTAGGAACTTCACACTACGCAGTAGCTTCTAACTTCAACTCATCAACCACAATATTTGTAACACCCCACTTGGATAAATGGACCGTTACGTGTATTTATGGCGTGTCATCAAAGCATGCAAGGCAATGTATTAAACATTAACTGACCAAACGGAAATACCGGAATCAAACATCGGTAGTCCAACAAGCCCAAAATATAAAGATTAAGTACGGAAAGGAAAAGGACGAAACAGTGTCCAAACAACCAAAGTAAAGTAACGTAATGTGTGCATAAAAATAAAGGAGTCTGGATAGCTCCCATCCAAATGCACGTACTCTCTTAGAAGTCCTAAGATCGTCCCTGTGTACCTGCCGTTTGGAAACATGAAAGGAAACTACGGCTGAGCATAACGCTCAGTGAACGGATATAGCATGATAAGAATGTACAGAAAGGTAATGCAATAGAAGTCAATAATGAAGCTATAAGACTGATATGTAACATGTGGTATAACCTTGCATAAAATCTGTAAAACCTGGTTCATAAAACTGATACTGAAATATAACTTTTAAATTCTGAAAACATGCATTTACTGTATTTTATTTGCCAGAGCTTATATAGGTCACGTGCTGTAACAACCGTGCATGAATAACTGGAGGGGTGACCTCGTCATGCTGTAGAGGGGTGACCTCTAAATAACTGTGCTGGGTGGAGGGATCAGCTCCAATGTGAAGGATGTAGAGCACACACCACATTCACCCTGATAACTTGTAACACATATAAGCCTAGGATGCATCCATACGCCCCACTAAAACATACATATAAAAATGGCCAACTGAACATGAGTGGGACGATGCAGGATATCACTCTCCTGCATGTGAGTCACGACACCGGTGCCTCTAGTGTCGTGGTTACGGTACCTCCGTAACTAGTACATAAACTGGTCGTGCTTGTATATAACGCTCAGGCAATTCCATTTAGTTATTAACATGATTACTGATAAATTAAACATATACTGGGGAAAACATTTGGCGGAAGACGGGGAATCCTAATCATGCATAGAAGGGAAGTCCTTACTGAAAGGACGGGAAATCCGTACCTCTAGTCCAGTACCGACTGAAAGGAAGACTGAACGAATACTACTCGGGCTTCACGCGTGCTACATAATTAAAAGACGCGAGTAAGTTAACTGGTATCCGTTATCAAATTTTCTGGTCTTATTGGTTTCTTATATTTATTTCAGATATTCTATACGTATAATTACGGCTAAATCTGACCATTAAAATAATTTATTTTAATGTATTAACGTTATACTAATGGTTACGCACAATGTATATCTGTCGTAAACAATTCTATAATAAGTATTTCGCTAAAATAGAAATTCCTTAATTTATAAGTTCTCACATAGTTTAATTCGTTTTCTAAATATACCCTTTTTAAATATTTATAAAACTAGTTTATATTTAACTTACTAAATACATTTTAAAAATATTTATTTAAAATAAACTCATTTAAAAGTATGATTTAACAGTCCCAAACGCACCCTTAATTTTTCTAAACCGGTTTGCCAAACAGCCCTAATTCCTGTTTTAAAACCCACTGCCAAACACCCCCCTTACTGCCAGTTTTCCCACTGGCAGTTCTGGGTTTCCCCCGCCTGTGGTTCGGTTCCCCCTGCTAGCTACAATAAACCCAAACACCCCCTGCTGTAAAATAGACCCAAACACATCCCTGTTGTCGCTATGTTTTCAGAAAACAACCAAACGTACCCTGTTTGGACGTTTGGTGTTGCTGCTGCTCTAACAGAACCATGCCGACCCATATTGGGTTGCGGCTGATGGAAAACAGAGTCCACCGAGGCAAAACTTGTCTCGGTTTGCGTGTGTAAAACGGAATTAAACCACACCGCCCCTGAATCTTACTTAGCCCACGTTCATTAACATGTTTTAAATCAGTTATATGGTTTATTGATTAATTATCAATAGAAAATAAATAAAACGAGATCAAGGATGATCTTCTTCATGTGTTAGGGTTTACAGAAGTCGAACGAATACCAACCTTTTCCTTGAATCAACTCGCGACTGCTTATGGTATGGTGGGAGATGTCGATGGCAGAAAACAAGGAAGAACTGGCGGCTGGTGCTTTATTTTTAGGGTTTTCTTATGTGTGTGTTTTGTGTCGGCATAGAAAAGAAAAAGGACACCCCCCGCCTGTTTTATTCACACGGCCAAACAAAGCATTTGGGCCTTGAGCCCAAATCCTACATAGTTGCGGCGCAAGTCACATGAGTTGCGGCGCAATTGAAGGGGCTACAGATCATGGTGCTGCGGATCACGAGTTGCGGCGCAAGACACATGAGTTGCGGCGCAACAGATGCTGCTGGCAGTTACGAAATTGTGTCTTTATTCCTAATTAAGGGGGAGCCCAAAGAGTTAGTAGGGGACATTATTGCTGAACGTTTTTTTTTTTTTTTTTTTTTTTTTTTTTTTTTTTGTATAATAATAACACTTGTAATAAATAGTACTTTGTAATAAATTTCTCGCGTTTGTTTAAAATTTTCCACGTGAACGTTTTAAGGAAAAATATCCCGCGTAAAATAATAATAAACCGCGTATTTATAAATTCTCGATTTAAAATACGGGTTTTACAATTCTTCCCCTCTAAAAGAAATAATTCGTCCCCGAATTAAAATGCGGCGTACTGGGTTAATTCTTCTCCTCTAAAAGAAAAATTCGTCCCCGAATTACAAGGTATTTAAGCTGACTGAAGTAAAGGCTGAAATGCTGATAAATTGAACGACATAAAAGCTGAAAGGACATACCCGAATCAAAACTGAAAGTGAGGATAAGAAGTCCGTATAGACTCCTCTGTTTCCCAAGTGGCCTCCCGCTCGGTATGGTTCCTCCACAGGATTTTGACGAAAGGAATGGTCTTCCTTCTCATGACTCGATCCTGGCGATCTAAAACCGCTTCGGGTTCCTCAATATAGGATAAATCCTCCCGAATCTGATCGAGTGGATAATTTACTTTATGAAGCTCGTGATAGTTGTACCCCCTGAGTAATGAGACATGAAACACGTTGTGGACGTGTGAAAGCTGAGGCGGCAGCGCCAACCGATACGATACTTCCCCGACGCGTTCAAGGATTTCAAATGGTCCGATGTAGCGAGGGCTAAGTTTGCCTTTGAGGCCGAAACGTCTGACACCGCGTGCGGGTGATACTTTGAGGAACACACGATCTCCAGTCTGGAATGATAGATCTCTGCGATGTCTGTCGGCGTAACTCTTCTGGCGAGTACGCGCTTCTTGCAGTTTTGCCCTAGCGATGGCGACCTTTTCATTGGTCATTTCTATCAATTCTGGTCCCTCAATCAAGCGTTCTCCAACCTGATCCCAACAAATAGGAGCACGACATTTCCTGCCGTAAAGCATCTCGAATGGAGCACGCTTGATACTAGCATGCCAACTGTTGTTGTAGGCAAACTCGACCAAGCAAATATAGTCATCCCAGTGTCCTGTCCATTCTAATGCACAGGCGCGTAGCATGTCCTCTAAGGTCTGGATAGTACGCTCTGACTGACCGTCCGTCTGTGGATGGAAAGCTGTGCTGAGCTTGAGCCTAGTTCCCCAAGCTTTATGCAAGCCTCTCCAGAAATGAGAAGTAAACCGTGGATCTCTATCTGATATAATTTCGGAGGGTGTACCATGTAACCGTACAATCTCCTCGGTGAATAGTTTCGCCAATTTACTGACTGCGAAATCTTTACGAATAGGAATGAAATGTGCTGACTTGGTCAAACGATCGACAACTACCCAGATTGCATCATGTCTCCGCTGAGTCTGTGGTAGTCCGGTAACAAAATCCATAGAAATCTTGTCCCATTTCCACATTGGAATTTCTAATGGCTGGAGTAACCCGCTGGTACGCTGATGTTCTATCTTAACCTGCTGGCAGGTCAGACACTTAGACACAAATGTTGCGACATCCTGCTTCATGCCGCTCCACCAGAAATGCTGCTTAAGATCATGGTACATTTTTGTGGAACCCGGGTGGATAGAGAACGGAGAGCTGTGAGCCTCAGTCATTAAGGCTTCTCTGAGAGCAGGATCTTCTGGAACGCAGAGTTTGGTACCCTGCCATACAATACCGTCGTCATCGATGCGAAATTCGGTCTGACGGTCAATGTTCTGGATGATCGCCCAGATTTCACCATCATCCTTTTGGGCGTCTTTAATCCTAGAGAGTAAATCTGGTTCTACCCTCAAACTAGCCCAGTATCCCCTCTGTCCGCGTACTAAAAGCTCAATATCATACCGTTCTAAATCCCGAATAATTTCTTCCTGAACTTTGATGCCATTTATCATACCTGACTTTCTGCTAAGGGCATCTGCTACTACATTTGCTTTGCCTGGGTGATACTGGATATTAGTGTCATAGTCTTTTAGCAGTTCTAACCATCGTCTCTGTCTCATGTTCAGCTCTCGCTGTGTAAATATATACTTGAGACTTTTGTGATCGGTGAAGATATCACACGACTCACCGTATAAATAATGCCTCCAGATTTTAAGGGCGAAAACGACTGCTGCGAGCTCTAAATCATGAGTAGGATAATTTTTCTCATACGGCTTTAGTTGACGCGAAGCATAAGCGATGACTTTCCCATGCTGCATAAGAACACAGCCTAAGCCTTTTCCCGATGCGTCACTGTAAATCTGATAACCGCCTGTGCCGGATGGAAGAGTAAGTATCGGTGCTGAGATCAATCGATGCTTGAGTTCCTCAAAACTCTTTTCTCTCTCCTCGGTCCATATAAACTTCTCACCCTTTCGCATAAGTTGGGTCAATGGTAACGCCAAACGTGAGAAGTTTTCCACAAACCTGCGGTAGTAACCTGCCAACCCAAGAAAACTACGTATCTCTGTGACAGATGTCGGTCTTGGCCATTTGGTGATAGCCTCCACCTTTGCAGGGTCCATAGTTATTCCTTCTGCAGAAACAATATGGCCTAGAAACGCCACTGTATTCAGCCAAAACTCGCACTTCGAAAATTTAGCGTATAGTTTTTCTTGTCTGAGAATCTGCAAAACTGTACGGAGATGGTTCTCATGTTCCTCTTTGGATTTGGAGAAAATGAGGATATCGTCGATGAATACGATCACAAACTTGTCTAAAAATTCGTGGAAAACTCTGTTCATTAAGTCCATAAATACTGCGGGCGCATTCGTGAGACCGAATGGCATAACAACAAACTCGTAATGACCGTACCTCGTGCGAAAAGCAGTTTTGGATATATCCTGTTCTTTTACACGCAACTGATGGTAACCTGATCGTAGATCGATTTTTGAGAAGTGCTTAGCACCCTGAAGTTGGTCGAATAAATCGTCAATACGAGGAAGTGGATAACGGTTACGAATAGTGAGCTTATTCAACTCACGGTAGTCAATACACAAACGCATACTACCATCCTTCTTCTTGACAAACAAAACTGGAGCGCCCCATGGTGATACGCTGGGACGAATGAAACTCCTTTCGAGAAGTTCCTGAAGTTGATCCTTCAGTTCCTTAAGCTCTACAGGAGCCATACGGTAAGGAGCTTTAGATACTGGTTCTGCACCTGGAACGAGATCGATACCAAATTCTACCTCTCGCATGGGAGGTAAACCTGGAAGTTCCTCTGGAAAAACATCCGGAAAATCTGACACAACTGGCTGATCATGAATTGAAGGTGTCTCAGAAGTCGTGTCATGAATTGTGGCTAGGAAGCCCTCGCAACCATGATATAGTAAGGTACGAGCCTGTAACGCTGAAATGATCTGAACATGTTTTCCTGGTAGGAAACCTCGGTGAATATACTCTGGTGTCAGGACGTCACCAAAGATGACCTGGTGAGCATGGCAATCTATGGTGGCATGATGAACCGATAACCAATCCATACCCAGAATAATATCAAAATCACACATATTCAAAGGAAGAGCACTGACTGGACGGATTTTATCATCAAACTCAAGAGGGAGATCCTTATATACTTGGGTAATGAGTACAGAGTCTCGCATGGGGGTAGATATACTAAGTGCACTGTCTAGTGGCGTAGGGGTCATGTTTATTCTAACCGCATATGAAGTAGATATAACCGAGTGCGTGGCGCCTGTATCGAAAAGCACGCATGCAGACTGTCCGTGTATAAACAAAATGCCAGTAATAGTACCTGTGGTCTTATTTGCTTGTTCACGGGTAGTAGTGTAGACACGACCAGTGGTTGGTGGTATCGGTGGTGGCGGAGGTAACATCTGAGGAGTCTGGCCTGAGGTACCGGCAACATCCCCGCTCTTGCAATCCCTCTTCAAATGGCCCGGCTGACCACACTTGTAGCAATTACCCGAACCACGACGACAAGGTCCCGAGTGTTTCTTCCCACACGTGATGCAAGTGGGGTAAGTAAACCCGGTGGAAGTAGCTCTGGTTTGCTGAGCACCTGATTTACGATGATATATACGTGTCACGATTCTGATAACTTAACTGAAGTAAGGCTGACTGACTGAATTTTAAAATTACCAGAATTTGCCGGTCGGGCAACCTGTTGACCCCTGTTGTTTTGGTCACGCCCCTGTCCAGCATCTCTGTTGGAATTTACAAATAAATTTTAGATCTGTTTTACACGATAGTTTAGTATTCTTGGAGCTTAAAGGCTCACCTGTAGCTGCCAGAGGAGTTGGAACTACCGCGGTAATTATCACCGCCGTTCCTCCTATCTGACCGATTACGGTCATATGACTGACCGTGGTTCCTGTAGTTCTGATGCGGAGTAGCCGATTGGGATCGGTCTCCTCCTCTGTGTCTGCAAGATTTTAATAACATATAAGTTGCCAAGCAATAATGGCTAAATTGTTTAAGTCTGTTGGGTGAGATGTACCTCTTCTCCGGGCGCTCTAAATTCTCGAGCTCGTCCCTCTCAAAAAGCATCTCGATGTCCCGAGCTGCATTAGCTACTTGTGACACATTAGTGAATGTGGCACTCATCAATCTATCTGCAGTCCTGGTGTGAAGAGCCCAACGAAATTGCTTCACTTGCTCCTCTACGGTGCCCGCAGCCTCCCCCAAGAATCCAGCCATCCTGAGGTATCGGTGCATGAACTCGATACTGTTCTCGCCATTATTCTGACGAATAACGTGAAAGTCCCTCTTCATCTTAGCTTGCTCCGCATGCGGGAAAAACTGGTCATAGAACATCGTCTTGAAACGTGCCCAGGTCAATGCAAGCTCCCAAGCATCTCCCCCATTGGACAGTTTCTGAGACCTCCACCAATGTAGAGCAGGACCCTCCAGCTTATAAACTGCAAGCCTAACTTTGAAAACATCACCACAACCCATAGCTCCAAAAATTTTCTCTATATGGTAGATCCAGTCTTCTGCATCAGTTGGAGCTACAGTCTGCTCAAACAGTCGGGGCTTCTGCTTGTTGAACAGATCCAGCCAAGCGGGTAAAGTGGCAGGTGGTGGAGCAGGAGGGTTGTTATTCTGCTGAGGCCCATTTTGATACTCAGCTCGGATCTCATCACGAATTTGGGGTAACATGGCCTGTATAGCAGCCTGAACAGCAGCAGCAATGGCAGCTGCGTTAGGATCATTCTCGGTGTCGCGCCTGGGTGGCATCTGAAACAAAAGAGGATAAATCGACAAAAACGTAAGAACCTGAAGTAATAAATCTGAATATGCTTAGTGTAATTCATGAAGGTATAGTTAACAAAACATGACATGAATACTGGTGAACGCCTAGGGTCAGTTCACAAAATGACAATTTCTGAAACATAAATCTGACATGAGTAAGGATGAACGCCTATGGTCAGTTCATCCATACAAAATTTAAATAACAAGGGTGAACGCCTATGGTCAGTTCACCAAAACAAAATTTTGCTGAAATCACATGCGATTAAATACGGCCAGTCCTGTACCAGCCGTTTACTTAATCAAAATTTTGAAAAGCTGACTGATAAAATACATAAATAGCATGGAAGATAACGACGCCAAAATACAGGAAGTTCCTGATGACCACCCACTAGTCACAGGTCAAGTTTTAGAGCCTACAGGTCGAACCTTGCGCTCTGATACCATAATTGTAACACCCCACTTGGATAAATGGACCGTTACGTGTATTTATGGCGTGTCATCAAAGCATGCAAGGCAATGTATTAAACATTAACTGACCAAACGGAAATACCGGAATCAAACATCGGTAGTCCAACAAGCCCAAAATATAAAGATTAAGTACGGAAAGGAAAAGGACGAAACAGTGTCCAAACAACCAAAGTAAAGTAACGTAATGTGTGCATAAAAATAAAGGAGTCTGGATAGCTCCCATCCAAATGCACGTACTCTCTTAGAAGTCCTAAGATCGTCCCTGTGTACCTGCCGTTTGGAAACATGAAAGGAAACTACGGCTGAGCATAACGCTCAGTGAACGGATATAGCATGATAAGAATGTACAGAAAGGTAATGCAATAGAAGTCAATAATGAAGCTATAAGACTGATATGTAACATGTGGTATAACCTTGCATAAAATCTGTAAAACCTGGTTCATAAAACTGATACTGAAATATAACTTTTAAATTCTGAAAACATGCATTTACTGTATTTTATTTGCCAGAGCTTATATAGGTCACGTGCTGTAACAACCGTGCATGAATAACTGGAGGGGTGACCTCGTCATGCTGTAGAGGGGTGACCTCTAAATAACTGTGCTGGGTGGAGGGATCAGCTCCAATGTGAAGGATGTAGAGCACACACCACATTCACCCTGA
Source organism: Glebionis coronaria (assembly GCA_025667525.1). Lineage (NCBI taxonomy): Eukaryota > Viridiplantae > Streptophyta > Magnoliopsida > Asterales > Asteraceae > Glebionis > Glebionis coronaria. The sequence continues at coordinate 479,300,472 of CM046879.1, read as the reverse complement.
TAACTTGTAACACATATAAGCCTAGGATGCATCCATACGCCCCACTAAAACATACATATAAAAATGGCCAACTGAACATGAGTGGGACGATGCAGGATATCACTCTCCTGCATGTGAGTCACGACACCGGTGCCTCTAGTGTCGTGGTTACGGTACCTCCGTAACTAGTACATAAACTGGTCGTGCTTGTATATAACGCTCAGGCAATTCCATTTAGTTATTAACATGATTACTGATAAATTAAACATATACTGGGGAAAACATTTGGCGGAAGACGGGGAATCCTAATCATGCATAGAAGGGAAGTCCTTACTGAAAGGACGGGAAATCCGTACCTCTAGTCCAGTACCGACTGAAAGGAAGACTGAACGAATACTACTCGGGCTTCACGCGTGCTACATAATTAAAAGACGCGAGTAAGTTAACTGGTATCCGTTATCAAATTTTCTGGTCTTATTGGTTTCTTATATTTATTTCAGATATTCTATACGTATAATTACGGCTAAATCTGACCATTAAAATAATTTATTTTAATGTATTAACGTTATACTAATGGTTACGCACAATGTATATCTGTCGTAAACAATTCTATAATAAGTATTTCGCTAAAATAGAAATTCCTTAATTTATAAGTTCTCACATAGTTTAATTCGTTTTCTAAATATACCCTTTTTAAATATTTATAAAACTAGTTTATATTTAACTTACTAAATACATTTTAAAAATATTTATTTAAAATAAACTCATTTAAAAGTATGATTTAACAGTCCCAAACGCACCCTTAATTTTTCTAAACCGGTTTGCCAAACAGCCCTAATTCCTGTTTTAAAACCCACTGCCAAACACCCCCCTTACTGCCAGTTTTCCCACTGGCAGTTCTGGGTTTCCCCCGCCTGTGGTTCGGTTCCCCCTGCTAGCTACAATAAACCCAAACACCCCCTGCTGTAAAATAGACCCAAACACATCCCTGTTGTCGCTATGTTTTCAGAAAACAACCAAACGTACCCTGTTTGGACGTTTGGTGTTGCTGCTGCTCTAACAGAACCATGCCGACCCATATTGGGTTGCGGCTGATGGAAAACAGAGTCCACCGAGGCAAAACTTGTCTCGGTTTGCGTGTGTAAAACGGAATTAAACCACACCGCCCCTGAATCTTACTTAGCCCACGTTCATTAACATGTTTTAAATCAGTTATATGGTTTATTGATTAATTATCAATAGAAAATAAATAAAACGAGATCAAGGATGATCTTCTTCATGTGTTAGGGTTTACAGAAGTCGAACGAATACCAACCTTTTCCTTGAATCAACTCGCGACTGCTTATGGTATGGTGGGAGATGTCGATGGCAGAAAACAAGGAAGAACTGGCGGCTGGTGCTTTATTTTTAGGGTTTTCTTATGTGTGTGTTTTGTGTCGGCATAGAAAAGAAAAAGGACACCCCCCGCCTGTTTTATTCACACGGCCAAACAAAGCATTTGGGCCTTGAGCCCAAATCCTACATAGTTGCGGTGCAAGTCACATGAGTTGCGGCGCAATTGAAGGGGCTACAGATCATGGTGCTGCGGATCACGAGTTGCGGCGCAAGACACATGAGTTGCGGCGCAATAGATGCTGCTGGCAGTTACGAAATTGTGTCTTTATTCCTAATTAAGGGGGAGCCCAAAGAGTTAGTGGGGGACATTATTGCTGAACGTTTTTTTTTTTTTTTTTTTTTTTTTTTTTTTTTTTTGTATAATAATAACACTTGTAATAAATAGTACTTTGTAATAAATTTCTCGCGTTTGTTTAAAATTTTCCACGTGAACGTTTTAAGGAAAAATATCCCGCGTAAAATAATAATAAACCGCGTATTTATAAATTCTCGATTTAAAATACGGGTTTTACAATATTTATAAAGGTACTTCAACCCCTCAATGGCTCACTCTTCCTTACTTGTTGTACTTCACCATTAATCAGCCTCCTACCAATCATTCTTTCACATCCATGTTTTCCTTCACGTGTCTAATACTACCTTGCCTCCATAACTATACCAATTCCCTTGCATGTTATTTGCCCCATCTTTTCATTAGTAGAAACTTTCTACTCTACCCTCACATCCGCTAGTACTTTCATCAATCTCCTAATGGTACTTCAACCAACTTCTCATAGCATGACATCTCGTTCCCACAACCAGTCAACTAACTTTACTTACTCCCTTATTCCCGTAACCAATCTAAGTTTCAAAACTCCACAAATATTAATCATTCCTTCAACACGACCTTTAAACCAAAATACATCTCTCCATTCTAATATCTAACCATAAGTAATACTACCCAACTCTATCCTCTCATCCTAACGTTCCCACAACTGTATAACTAAATCAACCATGACGTGTACCAAAAGAATTCCAAACAATCATGTCCCAAAATAAAATATAAGGTAAAACTAACCCTAGCCAAAACAACTGAAAACAAAACAATGTAATCCGAAAGATCAATGGAGTGTGCCAACAACAAAAGATAGACTCATCACGATTGGTATTACCAAATTTCAATATCTTAGAAAATTTTAAATTTTCATCTCAATTAGTTACTTCACATTAGGACCATATTTTAACACCAATAAATGAAATCATAGTCATATTTTACCATCTTCGTTACTATCAAAGGGCATAACTCAGTTAGTGTACTAAAACTCACTTTATCTATCATCTCCTTTAACAATAAACTCTTCTTTTATCTTCATTATTTTATTAAAGGTATCCACTAGTTAGTATAGTATAACGTTATTCTAACCATTATCTTGTTTACTCACATTAAACTCATTTCACTTGTTATTATGAAACCAATACCTGTTTATAAAATATGGTGTTTTTATTCATTTTATTCTATATTATAATTATTTTATATAATCCATTTAGGCTTGTTATAACTAACTATTACACGTATTATTATCATTATTATAATAAAATCTTCCTTTTTACTCTTTTCGTCTATTTAAATACTTCTAAAATTGTAACTCCACTTTTAAGAAAATTATCATAAAATTTCTTTACCCTTTATATGTAGTATCACATGTTACCTAGAAAACTAATCCATTTATTGTCAAGATTTTTTTTAACTTATTACCAATAAACTTAAAGAAAAGATATGTAAGTCAGGAAATCATACCGTACACTTACAAAATATTTTCAAAAGCATTTTCCTTTAATTAGCTAGACTCCTTTGCAAGAAAATTTGGTAGTTCTCATCAATTAAAATACATACCCGAATGTAGACACACTTCAAAAGATTCAAAACGTCGTTGGAACTCCGTCAAACTCAACACTAATAAACTGTCTAAACACGAGAGAACACTAGGTACGTTCAAGTTATAATAACTATTGAACGACCGTATATCATAACATAAGATCTACTAGTATATATACCTCCGCATATATATATATATATATATATATATATATATATATATATATATATATATATATATATATATATATATATATATATATATATATATATATATATATATATATATATATATACCTATTAAATCTCCCAAAACATACTCATTATCATACATGTCAAGTCAATAGATCGCGGCATACACTCGTTTTTCCATACGAGTAATCACCATTCTGTCACACCTCACCATTTCACCATGCCACAACAAGGCATAAAACCTATCACCAAAACCAACCCATATCGAGTGACCCCATAATCACACAACATGACTATTACTCAAAACATAAAACACAAAAAAAGAAATAGCATATCATAGGCAACCATTACATAAACCCCTATTGTTTATAAATACCCAAAATATAGATCTCATCATATACAAGCATGTACTAACCTCTTTTTCATGCAACCTTACTTGGAAGTCCATCGGTGTTGTAGCACATATATAATTACGTAGGCCTCCATAATTATATATGTCCCCTTTCACCCATGTACTCCCTCCTATGACGACACTTATAAGAAATTAGTACTACACGGAACACATATATACCACATAAAATACACTCTATATAAATACCGTATAGGTCAAATAAGAACATCTCATACGTCAACCCTAACTTCATTCATAACTCGAGGCTCAAACGCCAAAACAAATCAATAACAACAAAATATTCAACATTAAATAAAATGATCATAACAATTCAGGCGGAAATTCGAATCTAATACTAGTCGCAGACTCAACATCGGTACTATCCTATTATTACCTAGCGCACCTCTTCTTCTACGCGACATGGGTAACACTAAATATGTTCCTACACTTCTGGTTCATACCGTCGCATCAATATAAAATAAATGAATGTACTTACATATACTATATCTCAATAAGTAAGTATTGTAAATAAGTATCCAAAACGAAATTAACACTTAAGCACTCCATATACTATAATGCACACATACCCATATGAAACCTACATGCATGGACCCTTAAGCTATAGACTAGGCTACTAGACTAGGAAACCTAATTCTCTATAACCATTGTCTCTGATACCATTCTGTCACACCCCACCATGGTGGAATATGGGGCACGACGTATGGATATCATCACAACAATAGTGTGTCTATAGAGATAACTAAATGTAGTAGAAATATCATAAATGGTGACACAATGTCATGAAGATATCACAAATAATGTAGGCGTCTAGGTAAGTAGGTAATAGGTCTACCTCTTACCAAAGACATACAATTAACAAATACAAACATATAGGTGTCTACAAAGTATCACTTATTCAAACATAAGTAAAGACTAAAAGGAAAGGGGGTTCCTCAATGTAATCCTAAGCCTCCCAGCTAGCCACTCCTATTCTCACGCGTAACCACATTCTCACCTGAAAGAGACACTAAAACACGTCAACATAAAGTTGGTGAGAGTCATAGGTTTGACTCCAACTCCAAATCAATTATAAGCTGTGTATAACAATCATTAAGAAAAGAACATATGGATAATGTGCTACAATTATGTATTAACAACTAGCATTCAAGATTAACCAATCACCACAAATCCAAGGCTCCAAGCCTTACCAATAACTACAATTCCAAGGCTCAAAGCCTTACCAATCACCATGGTCCCATAGACTCCCATACACCTAAGAACCAATCCCAAGGCCCCGCCTTGTCAACATCCCCTTGGTACCAAGTCAAACCACAATAGCAATCAAGAATCACATAGCAGTTAATCACATAAGTGTACACACAAGTCCATCACAAACCATAGAAACATTCACAACACTAGTTACAAAACCACACAATGTCTCTTCCATCCCATCTGGAAATAAAACAATTATACTCATAAAAATATGGGACTATGAAACTCACCTGAACAAACTTCTCCAAATATCCACGCTCTAGCAAAATCCTAAACACACAAACGTATACAATCAAGACATGAACCATATACCAAAATGGCTCACCAATCTATGATGGATATATAACCTTATCCTACCACTTAACCCCATTTATATGTCATATGCATCTCATTACATCCCTCTATAAAGCCCTAAACTTAGTTTAGTTCATAACTCGCCCCGTTAACATTTAACCCAAAACAGTCCTGTTTTTCATACTTCAAACTATGGGTCGAACACCCCCTTAACCAAAATAACATGCCTTGTAAAAGAAACCCTATGCCCTTACATGTGTTAGATAACTCTCACATTTTGACTCAACCTTAAAGCTACTGTTAAGGCCTCCATATATATATATATATATATATATATATATATATATATATATATATATATATATATATATATATATATATATATATATATATATATATATATATATATATATATATATATATATATATATATATATATATATATATATATAGAGTTGGGTTAATGTGGTGTAGGTGCTTATAATTGATAAAATGAAAAGTATTTTTAACCGTTGGATGAATGATTGCAAGAAAAGATCAACTCAAGTTAATGAATGGTAGACTTGTAGTAAACACAAAAAACAATGGCATCTTGTACCTACTTTTTCTTTATTAATTGTAAATTAGAAGGTTACATATTTTACTAAGCAACATGTTTTGAGGAACATCTTTTTCTCTAGTTATTTTTATATCTTTGAGTTTTATGAACTATTTTTGGTACAATCGTCATGTACTCAACGTTTTTTCCCACTAAATCTAGCTTCTTTTTAAATGATAATTTTTAGTCAACATATTTTACGTGAATTCCTCTTTCACAAGTGATACATTAATTCATAACTATGTTCTAAAAATTATTACATCATCATTAAGATGTTAATTTACTTTTACAAGAATTGATACATCATAGAAGTAACTTACGAGAAAAGAATACGTTAACCATAAAAACTAAAAATCATTTATGAAGTTCCCTTGTCACTATAGTGTTTAAAAACTACAAATAAGATCAACCAACAAATTTATCTATACAATACCCAAGATGTATCATTAATATATTTTGATACACTTACATAAGTACTACTATTAAATATTGATTTATTATTGAATAAAGACCATAAACTTGGTGGTATGTATTGTCATATACGTAGTTGTTAAATGATGTTGTAGCAGTTAGGCTTTCATCACCTGGTACATGGAAACCTACCCCGTACATCACCGATTCACCAGTAACATGCACATGAAAATGTATCACCATAATTATGATACATCGACGTACGTTAAGTATCAATATACATATTACGAGTCGATACAATCTCAACCCAAACTAATACATATACGTAAAGGAGCACCAACTCGTCGTGAACAACAACAGACATCGGCTCGCACAACACCAACTCGTAAACCGCGACTCGTACACCATGGTGAACTCGAGCCCTGTGACACACGACATGCACACCACACCAACTCATACACTATGGTGAGCTCGATCCTCGCCACACACGACTGATACACCACTGAATCGTACACCATTTAATCGTACTCCACCAACTCATACACTACGAACGTGTTGAGATACAACTTGAAAAACCTTGTAGCCTTAACAACTCATACCTACAACACTCTTTTTTTCCACATAAACCATCAGATTCATAACTCGAAATCGATAGACCACCAAAAAGATCCTCATATACACAAGTACACAAACCGAGATCTATTAACCATTTGATACACGATCGTTTGTTGACTTTAGATCTACTACTCTTTACGACCGTTGAAACATCCGCGTCCTCTACTCTGCCGTTAGATATAATTTTTTGCAACAACATCGATGTCCTCTACAAGATCAACATCAGATCGATGTTTTCTACTTGTAATATTTATTAGCATTGACCGATGGGATAAAGGGTGACCTTGGCTGTCGGAATATATAACGAGAAATAAGGGACGAGTTTTAAGGTTAGAGAAATATGAAAAAGATAGATGGAAGCAAACTAGCAGGCGTTTTGTTTCTTGTTATTAATTTTAGTATGTGTGAGATACCAAGAAAACCCTTAGTCACGTATATTGTATTTATATTTATTTTTGATTTTATTTTAATGAGAGTAATATCATCTTAATCACAATGACAGATCCAAAGGTTAAAATTACTTTTCATTTTAACAATTATAAGCTCCTACACCATAATAACTCAAATCTATATATATATATATATATATATATATATATATATATATATATATATATATATATATATATATATATATATATATATATATATATATATATATATATATATATATATATATATATATATATATATATATATATATATATATATATATATACTAGTTGCGTAACCCGCCCAACGGGCGGGTATGTTTCGTTAACCTTTTTCAAAGAACTTTGCTTGGTTTGTTATATTGGTTGGCAATTGGACATAAATGGTTTAACTTTTTTTTTTGTTAAAAAGAAACTAACATTTGATTACGTGTTTGCCAACCCAGCGAATGCATTATGTCCCACATTAATCCTTGATGTACACATATAAACTATTGTGTGTTTGTTATATATTTTTTGTTTAAAACTGATTTTATAAAAAAGTTTTAACTTTGTTTATTGTTGGTCGTTGTAAAACTGAATGAACGATTTTACTCACATGTTGATCTTTGTGATTATCGTTTACATTTATTTATTTAGCTAAATGATAATGTTAATAAATTCATACCTAAGCGAGGGTTCGAAGAAGATATTCTGCCGCTTAGATGTCATTGCATGACTCGACCCAATAACCACTAACATTTGCCGTTCTAAAAAAAATAAAAATAAAAAATAAATTCATACTTGATCAACCGCACCAAAAATCTATAATTAAATGATAAGGCTGCTCATAACGGGTGGTCTTCAAAGTCGGTTGATCGATGGTCGACTCGTTGCGGCGATCGAGTCGAGTTGGCCGATCACTCGAAGTCAATCGCCCCTACCAACTATTTGGAAATCCGGTAGTCAGTATTAACTCCTCATTTCTTTTTATTTTTTATTTTTTTTAGATTAGTTTAAATTAGTTTTAATTATGTTTTTATTAAATAAAATTTATAATAAGTTTCAAATTTTAATGTATTAAGCTGTATTTAATTTCTTATAATATATTGATTTTATCATTTTTAGAGATAGTTTTAATTAATGGATTTTACCTTAATTATTTTTAATTATGACTTTTTTAATTATTTTTTTAACAATATTTAAGTATAAATATTATTTTAATATTTTTATTTTATTAAAAAAATTATTTAAGTAAAAAATTATTAAAAAAATTAAACTTGTTCGCCTTTTTGTGAAAATAAATCACGTATTATTGGTCAGCCTACAAAGTTTTCTTTTACTTCTGTCCGAGGTTAAATAATTTTGAACCTCTTTAGGACCATGTGAGTTCCTATCATCCCACTTATCGTCTTGCCAGCTGTGTAAAGAAACAGTAGTAAGTGGTCAAAGCTTGTTACTTGAACTTATAACTTCTTCTTTTTTTCAACATGAACTTATAAGCAATGTTTTAAAATCCGATTTTTTAGTTGACCCAGTCAAGTGACCGGTTCATTGGGTCACTGGTTCAACCGGTTGAACCGCCAGATCAAACCGATTTTATGTTAAAAAGAAAAGTACATTTATCCACGATTCACAAAAATGTTGAGCACCTTCACTCCTTCAGTTTCAAAAATAAGAAAATAAAATATCAAAAATAACCTTGCTCGTTATTCTAGTTTTGAAATAAAAACAGAGTAGTACTTGGTTTTTTACATCCAACTAACAAAAAAATATTTATTTCAATAACCAATATTAATCTACAAACCCCCAGATGATATCAACAACTATCACAAGTGTCATCATTTATCAACACATATTGTTGTATACAGTACTCTTTTTCCCCATCTTCTATTTGACAAAACAAAAAACTCAGATCTTGCATAAACATCAATGTTATTTTCATTCACAATTCATCACCCCACTCATAATCCATTTATCCAATAAACATCTCGTCATTTTCATCCACAATCCTCAGTTGTGTACACTACTTATAATCTATTTATCTCCGCAAAACATATCTTCATCATGCATACGCATCGAAGCAACGTACGCTTCAAAAACACATCAAACTTGTCAAATATCATCACCCGATGTTAGATCGCTCTCTTTTTTTTACTTTGATATGTGTTGAACCGCCGGTTTTCGGTCCGGCGGTACGACCCGGGTCAACCAAAACCGGGCGGTTCAATCCGGTCCGAGTCTCAATGAAAACCCGGCTTACAACGGTGCGGTCATCCCTCTGGTTCCCGGTTCAACCGGTTGAACCGGCCGGGTCAAACCGGTTTTTAAAACACTGCTTATAAGAATCAATATTCGTAGATTCAAAAAGCACTAACCATTATGGCCTTTTAAATAAAAAAAGACACATACTTGAACTTATAAGAATACAATATTGATTGAATATGAAATCAGAAGTCATGGTACAAACTAACAACAAAATAAAATAAGAAATCTATTGATTAGACCAGCTATTAGCCTTAGTTGCCATATTCTTACATGAAATGTGCAGGAATCTACAATATGTTATATGACATAGGCTCAATAAGGATTTTTATAATTACTCTTGAAGACAAAAATGGAAACAATATCTTGCATTTAGCTGGGAGAATGCAACGATAAATAGGCTACAACACATTAAAATCGAATTGAATCTTCTGCGTGGGTAAAAAAATATAACTTTCCAACTAAAACTGAATACCAACTAAGTTTACACAAGCGTAGATTTAGAATCTCCAAAACATGATGGACAAGAAGCATCTCAAAGCTGTGCACTGCATCAAAACAACCGAGTAGGCAACCAGTTTAAAAAAGCAATCCCAAACACCCTTAAATGCCTGTGACCATGCATACTGTTCTCATCAAGTCCCATTCAAAATTTTTAGAACATGAATTAATCAAGTTGACTCCAGTTTTGAAGTGTTCTCGTTTACTTAGCTGTTCAGGCATAGGTTTTTCTTTTGAGACAACCCATAAATATATAATTATATAGCATAATCTTGTTTCAGCTGACTTTGCTTTGCTTAAAGTAATACACAGTTTCAGGGTTTTGTGGGGATAATTTATTGGTCCTAATAAAAATTATAGGTTAGTGCTTATATACCTAAAACATTAACCTTGTAAAAGCTTTAATGTCAATTTAAAGCTGCTACTGATAGTCAATTGAAGACCACAAAATCATCATCCCTCACGTCATCATCCCTCACGCCACCAAAACCGCTATCCCTGACATCAACACAGCCACCAAATCTGCCATCCTTTGTGTCACCTCCAACTGAAAACTACTATCCCTCGTGTTACCGCGTCCACCAGAATCTCAACGGGTACTGACACCTTCCGAATCAAAACGGTTCATTCCACCACTGTCTCTACCAAAACATGCCCACCACTTGTACCATTTCCCGCACCTTATTAGGTACATGCTGATTAGCTCCCTCAAGAACTTTAATAAGATCACCTGCATGTTTTTCAACTTTCGTTTTCATCACTAACTACATCATTACATATACACGTTTATTATATAAATTGAAGGACTAAACTGTATGATGTGTGTCACTTTGACTTATATACCAAGAGTAAGCACGAAATATATGCATGTTTCTAGAAGGATATAAAAATGAATACATAGTCTTATAATCATCACAGTTGCCATAGTGGACTATGCAATGAAGTTGCGATACCTTAAGACTTGATTTATAGCTTTCCAATGTAATGATTTAAAATCATATTCCACGTGGTCATCTCCGACCTCCTTTTTCGATGGTTCCTCTGTTATGAATCCAAGTATTCTAAAGTAAAAAAATGACAGATAACTAAATCACACATATACTAACTGCATATTTTATGTACAAATTACTCAATTGTGATTGTGGTCTATCTTAAATTTTGTCAATGGGGAAAATAAAATAAATTAGCAAAAAAGGACACAATGCTCATTCAGCTCAAAATTGATGCAAATTATCGATATTCTAATTTTAGGACCCATTCCAACCCGTATTCATATTGGAGGCATTACTAACATGTTCGTTATTTTAATATACTCACATACTAAGCATCTATGAATACAAAAATCTTGCAGCTTCTTCTAACCTTATTTTTTGTCCAAGATGATGAGATTGGCCATAACTTCCAGTTCAGCAATAGTAAATGTCTATTATACCACCATATCTAACCTTATTTTTCTGCATTGGCATGGTTTATACTTTATATATAGATAAGATTTAAGGTAAAAACACTATGATCCAAGCCCCCAACAAATATTTACATTAGAAACATCAAAATTCAGCCATTTTTTTAATGGTGTAATGATAGATTTACAAATATATATGTTTCTTAAACATCATTGCATTGCATAAAGCTACATTTCTCGAGGCGTAGTGATTCAAACCAGCAACATTTTGCTTATTTAAGCTGTTTTCAAGAAGTTATATTTTTTACCAAATCAAAAGCACCTTCAACTTTTAAACATCGTGTAAGAGCAGCAAGAATCTTAATTCTAGCCTTTTTTATCTAGAACACCTAAAGTGATCTCATGGTCATACCGCCCTGGTCTTCTTAATTTTCCGTCAAGAGCATCATGTTGACTATTAATTACAGCGTGCAAATTTGTAGCACGTTAAATCTGACCAACCATTAAACATTCTAAATCTGCACGCTGCAGAAGTATATGCCTCTAATGTAACATATCCCTAAAAATAGATCTAAACTGCACTTCCATTGATGGATCTTTCTGATTGCTTCTAATGTTTCCTTGTGATGGAATCCACCTTAAACCACCTGTTCATAGTATACCCTTTTCAGAAACATGCGCTTTTGGGAAAGAGTGTTGAGTTTACTTATTTTAACGAATATTACAAATGGAATTTAATGATATTCACCGGTAAATAGATTGAATATACATAAATAAATAACTAACTTAGTTGCTACTGGATATGAAGGACATTGCATTTATTTGCTGCTACTGTCCATCGTAATAGCAAAACTGCAGCGTGCGTGTACCTGCAAGTTAATCACGATAATCACTTTAACTAAAACACAATGGGAAAGGGAAAATAAAATAAAAAAAAGTATTGTGAAAGGGCAGAAAGACGTGTAAACCACTAATTGAAACGTTAAAACAGAAAGTGTTTTAAGAAGCACACATCTAATATCTTGTCTGTACATCTCATATGCAGTGTGCCACTGCCTTTAAGTATGAGGCTCAGATAGGGGACCAATCGACAAAAGGAAACTAAATACAATCCACTCAAAATGTTACTCGCAAGTTTATATTTAAAACAACATAAAAACAACACACTAAACTTAAACTCTCAGTTCTATACGTTAACATTTGACATCTTTTCAATGATCTATACAGTAACCAATTGGCAGATGCATATAAACCCTAACCTCATCTACACAGTTCTCTCTGATTCTTCCCAAAAGTCAGGTTCTATCCAACCACCCTTTATCAGACTCACGGCCAAGTTCCATGTTTCCACCACCAATCATACCGTGAAGACAGAACAAAATTAATCATAAAACAAACTATAGGAACATAAAGTTAAATAATCTAATATGTTATACTCTAGGATACATGCGTGATTATGGTAAGACCCGATTTAAAGAAGTTTACCATTTATTTAAAGAGAGTGGACTACAGAATCCCGTGTCACCAGCGCCAGCTACTTCTGGTGGTATTTTGCAAGCCGTGGCTGCACTTTTGCCTGCCTGTAGCTAAAAGCATAAATCAGATAAGCTCGCGAGCCTCAAAATAAGGTTAAACAAACAACTTCTAACAAACTAAAACCGTAGACCTTTATATGAAAATAATGCCTGACCAAGTAAAAGTACAAACCTGTTTACAAATTGTTGTATCTCGTCCGACTATAGAATTATTACTTTATTACCTGTGAGACTATGTTGCAGCATCTAAAATACCAAAAACAAAGAGAATCAATGATATTAGGGTTAGAGAAACAGGCTGCCATGGAATTATCAAGAAGATAATGAATAATATATTAGGGTTTGAGGTGAATGCAACCGAATATATGGATGTGTATGATCTGCGAATATATGGATGTGGATGTGTATGTTTATTCCTAAATTTTCGATATATTGCGTATATCTTTTATTCCGTATATAAATATTACAGACTGAATAAGATTAATAAAAAAATTATTCTTGTTTGTATACATCTGCAAATAAATCTGTAAAATAAAGATTTTAAGGAAAAACATATACCATGGCTGTTGAACACGAATGAAGAACCACACATGTAAAGAAAACTAAGAAAAAGGGACGAATATTAGGGTTTTGGTGAGATTCAATCAAACGATTTGAGGTGAATATATGAATGAGAAAGAGTCGTGTATATTTAGTTAAACCAAGCCGAATTTTTTCCAAGTTTGCAGCTATAAAATATATGAAGAATTGTTGTATATCTTTCTTCCTATTGATATACTTTCCAAAATAAATTAGATATAATTTTGTATCCAATGAGAGGCCTTGATATTTAAGGATATATTTAAGAATATATTTAACGATATATGGTAGCTAATAAAATAATGCCACATAGGATATGACATGGCGCCATCTTATTTTCTTAGTCAAACTTAGCCCCATATATATATTATAGATATATATATATATATATATATATATATATATATATATATATATATATATATATATATATATATATATATATATATATATATATATATACTTTTACCTATCCAGAGTTTACTAATTTTGAACATATGAAAAGTTTGTTATGATCAGAGGATCTTACCCTAACCCATTTGTTTAGCCCTGATCCAGATCTTTTATTTAACATATAATCTAAGTATCATGTTCGTTTGAAGGTCCAATTATACTCCTAAGTACCCTAAATATCTTAAAACATTAATTTAAACCCGACTGATTTGAAAACTGTTTTGACCTCCGACTGTTGTAACCTGTTTTTGACCCACTCCCCGGCCTCTAATTTATTCCTCGTTTCTTGAATTCAAAAGAAAACTCAAATAACTTTTCAGGGATACTTGGTTCGATTAACGAATGTTCCTAGAACTCTAGATATGATCAAAACAATAAGCCTAAAATTCTGCCCAGTTTTTAAAAACGATTTTAAACATGATTAAACCCTAATTAATCATACATAACCCTAATTAAAACCTAAAAACGATTTCGAATGATAAAAACCCATTAATTACCTCACTAATTACAAATCCTTAACAAACCCTAATAAAAATTTATGAATCTCAACCCTAATCCATCATATTAGGTTACATATACGTAAATTAAACGTTAATTGACATAGTTTTAGTGTGTACCTTAAACCCTAATTGAATTATTGGGTTTTCTTGCTCCTCCATTGATACAAACGACTGAGATTTGGTTTGGAGAAGGCTAAATTTGTTTTTTGGTCATATGGAGTCTTATTTATGGTTAAAATTAAAAAGGCTTCCAATTAGGACTCAAATTTGGCTCCCTTTCCCTTCCTTAAGTTTAAGTCAGCCCAAATCCAAGCCCAAACACCATATGGACGACTTTTTTTAATTATATTACTTTAAATTAACTATTAATTATTATTATCTTAAATTCCCTTAATTTATTTCAGCTCCTAAAGCCTCCAAAACCTCAAAACCGTAAAACTAGTCAAGTTTACGCGTATACCGTAAAAGACGTAAAATATACGGTTTTATAAAAACTCTTGAAATATGAAATAAACTAATTAACTAAGTCCAAAATGACTTAAAACCATCCCAAAAATACTCCCGTGACTAATTACCTCATCTGAGACCTCTAAATGATAAACCTTAAATCGTAAAAATACGATTTTCTATAATACATATACGTATACGTAAAACCACTAAATAACACCATCTTATTTCATAGTCACTACCATGTGAGCTCATGAACATAAAAACGTCACACATCATTTCACTCACAAGGTACCCCGTACCCGAAAACGATGTCCAAACCACACTCTATTCACACCAAATAACACATAAACACATAAAGACACCTAATTTCACGAAATATGCCCAAAATAAAACTAAGTGACGAACTTCAAAACCATGGTTGTCACAAGGGGTATGTCATGATAACATGGGTTTTGAGTGTAAAAAGAGGTGGCACCCTGTGAGACACAAGTGAGGAGCAAACATTGCTTCACGGTACCTAGCTCTCTTATCACCAACGCAAATGGCTGCCACCTTATTTGATTTAAGGCACCAGTAGAAACTGTCATAATCACTAACCATTGAACAAATACTTTCACAATATGGTTCAAATAACCAACAATTAGCCGCAAACAAAAGAACAAATGTTACAAACATTTTAAGATCCTAAAGACAACTCCCAAATTCTCAATCAAATCACTTTTTCCATGTGAAATAAATAAATCTGTTATAGCTCAGTGTCTATGGATCTCTGGTGAGTTCATAGCCTCACTAGGCCTAATTCAAATGATTTGAAAACCCGTGAGGGGGGTTGTAGATCTACGTAATCCTTGGATTATCTAACCTTGGAGATGATTACTAGAGAAAGAGATAAATGAAAAACTAGAGAGAGAAAGTAGAGAGAGGTTGGAGAGAATAAGGAGATATTAGATTAGAAGTGAAAGTGTGAGAACCAGCCCCTCCTAACATGCTAGGAGGGGGTATATATAGCCCACCCTACATGTGATCTTGATGGGTTATACTGTTACATACTAGATCACGAGCCCATACTAGATGTATTTCGTTGGAGTGATCGATCCTTTCTAAATACGTAAAAACGTATTTACAACAATCTCCCCCTAAGGGAGGTCACTCCAAAAAAGGGTGTTCCCCGAGTTACAATATTAAAATAAACCTAGCATACCATGCTTGTCTTGGGCTCGTAGTCTTCATCTTTCTTTTCTTTTTCTTTTCTGGTGAACATGTTGATGTGATCTTTGATATCAATCTTGAGCATTAATCTCTTGCCTTGATCTTGTACATCCATCACTTGTGATATTGGCCTCTTCGTGACTTCATGTCTCACATACTTATACCTTTGTAATTCTTGAAAGCTTCAGAGTTGATACATCGGAAGACTTAACTTTTAGGCTTTCTGGAATTAGATGAAGTATTAAGTGCATAAAGTATAAGCATGCGGGACGACTTCTTCTCGGATTCTGCAATGCCTCCGTCTTCAAATATAGTAACATAAGTAGACACGAACGAAATAGCTTTGAACATTTCATTCTAGTTCGGTAGCATTTTATCTCCGGTCGGTGAAGACCGTTGGACGATATAAAATATCGTACTTGTGGCCGGTAGTTTCAATTAAGAACCTCCTTTAAAAGATTTCACGGGTAAACCCGTTCTTTTTACTCGATCGTCCAAAACTGACTGCGAACGTAAAGAGTGAATCATTTGGATAAAATTATCCGCATGATTGAAGCCGTCAATTCCGATTCCTGGAACAAGTTTGATTCATTAAAGAATCGCACCGTCGTTGCTTTCCAGTTGTCACGAGCTTGATTCATATTGAATCTTGCAAGTTACCTACCAAGTGTTGTTTGACGTTAACACTAGAAAGATTTCCATTTTTCACTGTAAATACTACAAAGTATTACTCTGAATGTTTTGGAAAGATCACTAAGATATTGCGTAGAGGCCTGGAACGTGTTTAAATTCAGTGAAGAATTAAACCATTGTTGCTTTCCAGTTATCACAAGTTTGATTCATAAAGAATCACACAAGTCACCTACCATGAGCTTTTTAATGTTCGCTCAAGAAGGATTTCCATCTTCATTATAAAAACTTTCGTATTACTGGATGTTCAGGCAAGATCATGAAGATTTTGCGTATGACTCTTAATATCTTTTTTACTTTTCATAGTATGTGAAGAAGCAAGGAAATATGGAAATGTGTCCTAATGAGATATTTGATGATCTTAAATGGCTCTAGACTCGATCGTGCACTTTGAAATTTTAGTGATGGGAGGCTGGAGAGGAGTTCCACTATTTCAATACCAATTTACTCGAAGTGAATAAATCGATAGATAACGTGTTGATCTCCGTGTGATTAAAACAAATACCTTTTGAGAGATATTTGAGTTAGCTAGGATGGGTTGTGTATTACATCACTAAGTCCATGATGTGTATCTTCAATAACATATGAGTTGACCCGGTTTCTGCCTAAGGTTGTAAGGAGGCTTCTTTCTTTTCACCCTTTATCATTACAATTCTTTTTAATTCTTCAACCCTTTTAATGCTTACCAATACGTCATAACTAGCACCTTGTTGTGATTGTTCCAGTGCTAACTTAAGTACTTGATCGGCATTCAGCTACGTTCACAATTTTTCCCCATCTTTCCTAAGGACTACTATTTCTAGCTATGGAATGTCCTTGGGAAGATTCCTCTGCTTTTGGAAGAATCATTGGACTTAACCTACCCTACCATCCTTATGTCACCACAATCTTCATCGTCGTGAAATAAATGGGTTTAGGGTAAGTATATGTCACCATGAAAATCCAATTTTGATGCACAAATCCGTTTTGCTCCCCCTTAGCATATGCCACGATATCCGAAAATATTTTGCACAAGTTGGGAAGAGCTATCACGTTAAGTCAAACCATTTTTGATCAATCATTTCTCATATTAAATCACATTTACTCCCCCATATTAAAAATATTAACCCAACCGATATTTTTGATATCAATTGATTTAATGAAGTTTTAACAAAGTTTTTGGGAAGAAAAATGCAAAGTCCATTTTATCTTCATGATACCAATGTGTGAGATATGATACCGATTTGTAAAATAATCACATATTCACCATATAAGAATAAATTGACAAGGTTGGACCTGATGTGACAACCCTGGTTTTGAGGTTCGTCACTTAGTTTTATTTTGTGCTAGTTGCGTGTCTTTACGTGTTTATGTGCTTATTGGTGTGTATAGATTGTGGGTTGGATATCGTTTCCGGTACGGGGTACCTTGTGAATGAAACGATGTGTGATGATTTCATGTTCATGAGTTCACATGGTAGTGACTATGTAGTGAGATGGTGTTATTTAGTGGTTTTACGTATACGTATATGTATTATAGAAAATCGTATTTTTTACGATTTACGGTTTAGCATTTAGAGGTCTCGGATGAGGTAATTGGTCATATGAATATTTTTCGGGATGGTTTTAAGTCATTTAGGACTTAAATATAAATTTTATTTCAAAATTTGAGATTTTTTATAAAAGTGTATATTTTACGACTTTTACGGTAAAACGCGTAAATTTGACTAGTTTTACGGTTTTGAGGTTTTGGAGGCTTTAGGAGCTGAAATAAATTAAGGTAAATTAAGGTAATATTAATAACATAATATTAAATAATAAAAATAAAAATAAACGAATTTGAAGGGGTTTAGGTCGGTTTTGGACGCATAAAAGAAGGAAAAAAAGGAAAAAGAGGGAAAAAAAAGGAAAGTGGGTTTATTCTTGGACTAGGATTTTATGTACACCCTATATATTGTTTTAATCACAATCCAAATTCATTATTTTTCTCATGGAGGTTAAGAAAATTCGTGAGTTATATAAAAATTAGGGTTCTTCATAAAATTTTGGGGTTTTCACAAATCAAAGGTAAATCTTCTTAACCCTTTTTAATTTAATTGTTTTTATGTTTTGTTTAATCATCTTATGATGGAATTAGGTTAGGGTTTAATTTAAAAACAGTAAATTAATGTTATAATAATGAGGTTATAATGATTACATAAGTTAGGGTTTGTAATTAGTGGGGTTAGGGTTAATTAATTAGTTTAATTTGATTAAACCCGTTTTTAAAAACTGGGCACAATTTTGAGTCAAATGTTTTGATCATATTGGGAGTTCTACAAACTCTTATTTTACGATCCAAGTATCCCTGAAAAGGTAATTTAAGTGGCTTTCCAATGCAAGAAACGAGAAATAAATTAGAGGTGGGGAAGTGGGTCAAAAACAGGTTACAACAGTCAGAGGTCAAAACAGTTTTGAATTCAGCATGTTTTCTTTTTAGGTTTTGAGTTGTTTGGGGTACTTAGGGTTGCATTGGGATCTTCTAACGAACATGAGAGATGGTTTATATATTGTAGTAAGTATCTGCACTTGGGCTAAGGTGTCACACCCCACCATGGCGGAACATGGGGCGCGACGTATGGATATCATCACAACATGGCGTGTCTATAGAGACAACTATATGAAATAAGAAATGTCATAAAAATGGTGACACGAAGGTCATGACAATATCTAAACAAATGCAAGGGGTCTAGGTAAGTAAGTAACAGTCCTACTTCTTACCCAAGACAACAAATAACATACCAACAAACAAATGTGTGCCACAATATCACTTATTAAAAGAACAATCAAATAAAACTAAGAAGGAAACGGGGATTCTCCTTCTACATGCAATCCTATGCTTCTCCCATCATAGCCACTTATTTTCTCATGCCTAACCATAGTATCACCTGAAAGAGACACTAAAACACGTCAACATAAAGTTGGTGAGAGTCATAGGTTTAGACTCCAACGCTAAATCAGTTACAAGCTGTGAATAACAATCATCAACAAAAGAACATATGGACAATGTGTTACAATTATGTATTAACAACTATCAATCAAGACCAATCATACCAAACCAATCCAAGGCTCCTACCTTGCCAAACAACATCATGGTACCTTAGATGATCACACTATGTACCTATCCCAAGGCCACTACCTTGGCAAACCACAAGGCCACTACCTTGTCAAACCACAAGGCCACTACCTTGTCAAACCACAAGGCCACTACCTTGTCAAACCACAAGGCCACTACCTTGTCAAACCACAAGGCCACTACCTTGTCAAACCACAATAACTGAGACGGCACGTGTCCCCCGATCCAAATCATACACAATCAAAAATCACATAGCAGTTAATCACATAATGTACACACAAGTCCATCTCAAATAACAAACACATTCACAACATCAATTTAGAAAATAACTCAACACAGTGTCTCTTCCATCCCATCTGGAAGTCAAAATCAATAGGAAACATGGGACTATGAAACTCACCTGATAGCTCCTTCACACGTCCTTGCACTAGCAACAAGCTAACAAACCAAAAACACGAAATCAATAAACGAACCAATCACTAAGATGGCTCATTAACCTATGATGGACTTCTAGCATATTATCACATATATACCTCATTAATAAGCTCTAATTACCCCAATACCCTTCCTTAACAAGTCCTTAACTTGGTTAAGTTTAATAACTAACCCGTTCGTATTTTACCCAAAACAGTCCCAGTTTTAAGTCTCAAAACTTTAGGTCAAACGCCCACTTAAACCTATCCATGGTTTCTGTAAAAGGAATATTCATACCTTTACATATGTTGGCTAACACCTCCCATTTGCCCTAACCTTAAAGCTACTGTTAAGGCCCCGATATATATATATCTACATTTGTCATTCCAGATTTTTTCTGATTTTAAACGTACTAAAAGTTTGTTACCATTAATGGGTCTTACCCTAAACCACCACCTTATCCCAAGTGCAGATATTAACTACAATATATAACCCATCTCTCACGTTCGTGAGAAGATCCCAATGCAACCCTAAGTGCCCCAAACAACCCAAAACTTAAAAAGAAAACAGGCTGAATTCAAAACTGCTTTGACCTCCGACTGGTGTAACCTGTTTTTGCCCCACTTCCCCACCTCCAATTTATTTCTCGTTTCTTGCATTGGAAAGCCACTTCAAATAGCTTTCCAGGGGTACTTGGATCGTGAAATAAGAGTTTATAGAACTCCCGATATGATCAAAACAATTGACTCAAAATCTGCCCAGTTTTTAAAAACGGGTTTTAAACAAATTGAACTAATTAATTACCCATAACCCCATCTAATACAAGCCCTAGATTATATGATCATCATATTATGATTATAACATCATTAATTTACTGATTTTATATAAACCCTAACCCTAATCCATCATAAGAATGATTAAGAAATCATTAAAACAATTAAATTAAAAAGGGATTTGAAGGTTTTACCTTATGATTAATGAAAGATGAAAAACCCCCAAAATTATGAAGAACCCTAACTTTTTTTTAGTGAAACCCACGAATTTTATTAGCTCCAGGGATTTATGTTTTTATTTTTTGTTTAGTAAAACATTATATAGTGTACACAAGAATCCTAGTCCAATTATAACACTTGTTTCCTTTTTTTTTCCTCTTTTTCTTTTTTTTCCTAAACCGACCTAACACCCCTAAAATTCGTTTTTTATTTATTTTTATTATTAATATATGTAATAATAATATTACCTTAATTTTTCTTAATTTATTTCAGCTCCTAAAGCCTCCAAAACCTCAAAACCGTAAAACTAGTCAAATTTACGCGTTTTACCGTAAAAGTCGTAAAATATACACTTTTTATAAAAAATCTCAAATTTTGAAATAAACTTTATATTTAAGTCCTAAATGAATTAAAACCATCCCGAAAAATATTCATATGACTAATTACCTCTTCCGAGACCTCTAAATGTTAAACCGTAAATTCTAAAAAAATACACTATTACTATAATACTTATACGTATACGTAACCACCAAAATATCACCATTTCATTTCATAGTCACTAATTGTGATCTCATGAACATGAATTAACCGTTCCTCGATTTACTTATGAGTACTCTATACTCAACCTCGTTCACACAAAATAAACACGTAAGCACAAAAATCAAGTAGCCACACATAAAATAACCTAAAAGTAAGACCAAGTGACGAACCTCAAAACCACGGTTGTCACATCACTCCCTCCTAATAGAAATCTCGTCCCGAGATTTACTCCTTAGGATCAACACACAGACAACAAATCACACGAGGATACTTGTTCTAAATGAACTCCTCTCATTTCCACGTGAACTTTAGTTCAAGTTTCAAGATACCACATGTACAAACCAAAAATAATTAAACCCATTGCCAAACTCTTGACCTCACAGTCAATAAATCTCGCAAATGACTCTTCGATAAAACAAAGACTCTTATTTGCACAAAACCCGAATAACCGGACATGCAAATATGCATCCTCAAACAATATTTACCAACCCCAATACATGAAATGTATCATGTATACAACTCATTTCCCCCAGGTAATTCTATACCCATAATCTACTGGTCCGATCTTTCCAAAGATCATAAATGGACCTACAAAACTCTACATCAACTCTTCCATTTTACCAAATCATACCACCCATTACTATGGGTGAAACTTCATACATAACTCTGTCACTAACTCTAGTGGTTTCCTCCTTTATATATAGCATCCCTTGTTGCACTCATCCTTTCCACAAACATCACTACCACATTAGTAGCCTCTTTTACCATTTCTAGTCCACAATGGGGACATCTCACCCTATCCTTTCACATAGTGCCTCAAATGGCATTTATCGACTTCTAGTATGATAAGTATCGTTAAATGAACTCTCAGCCATCGCTAAAGAGTTTTCTAACTCCCTCTAAACCAATCACCCATGCCCTCAGTGTAACTCCTAAGGTTGTACAAATATCTCACTTGTCTATCCTTTTCCCAGTTAGCTGGATATACTCATATCCAATCATGTTCATCAACTCCCTTCAGTCCGTACTCCAAACTACTTAAAAATTCCAATTTCCTTACAAAGTGACCTACGACGGTCTTTCATAGATCCATTAGTTCTTCCAACTTCCCAACTACGTGACTTCTCATTCCTCTGGAAATAGGTGATGAATTAGTCAATCTATCGACTATCACCCAACTCTCATCGTACTTAATCGTCCAACGCATTATGTATCCTTTCCACCAACTTCGTCCTTACATCGCCCCTTTCTAAGCTACTCCTATCTATGTAGGAAGTATAGTCTACGTCCTTTTCTCCATATGATTGTCCAAGCCACGCAACATACATGTTGACGCGTTCTCTGCTTTAGACAACTCAACTCGTGCAACCTACATCTTTCATCCAAGCCGCCCTAATACGTCATCCCTATAGTTCAAGTTCGTCTTAGCTTCACTTCATTCTTCTTATTCCATGTCTCATCAACCATGCTTTCCTTTCCCAGATGGTACTTGGCCTTGAAATTTTCTTCCATCAATTAACTCCACCCATCACCTTTGCCAAATGTTCAATCAAGATGATTAAATATGTGTTGGAGATGTTCATGATCCGTATAGATCATTCTCCACGTCTCGTACACCAAATGCCTCTAGCATTCTAGGCAGATATAACAATCCAGCTCCACTAACTAAGTCTTATCTAGTTCTTCCAAGTCTTCAGTTCTGCAACGTATAAGCAATCGCCTTTCTTTGTCGTTCTCGTACACATCCAAATCCTTGCTCCACGTGTCGTCATGCTTCGCGAATTCATCCAGTCCTTCCGATAATGCCAAGATCTGCTCATCATTGAATCCACCTCTTCAGCCTCCAAAATGCTTCCTCGTCCTTCTTCACTTCGCCCCTTGCTGGTTCCACGATATGCCATCATCTCTGACTACTAGTCCTGGCCAACTTAATCCTAAAACTCACACTTGAAAATCTCACGTTTAACTCCACTCCAAAACCGACACATAATTCGCCTCACTCCCCTTCTTAGATTTGAGTAGATCAAGATGCCGTCGATACTCTCGATGACAACTCGTTTACATACGTTCATGCACACTCGGTTCATTGACTCTATGAGAACCGCTAGTGCTTTGGCGAAGCCAAATGCATAACCGTAAACCCAAAGCGTTCATACAACATCCTTAGCAATTTCAACTATGTCCTCCTCAAACCCTCTCTTAGCGGCAATACGAATAAATTTCTTGCAATTTCTAACAGCTCTTGTTTTTAAATCACTCCATCAACGATTTGCCTTGGAAAGGCACTAACTACAACTCTTCTCACCTCTCCTACTTGCTCTATTCATGGTTCTACCTCAAAGTAATAGGCAAACCTACTAAGTTTCAGGAAATTTTCAGAAAGCATACATGCCTTACGAACAATATCCCCTCCCAACACTCTCTATGGCGCGTTACTTGTACCAATAACCATACATTCTGCAAACCTCTATTCATCTCCCTTGACACTCCTAAGAGACCTCATGACCACATTAGTTCGTCTACGAACTTCTTTCCTCCCCACTAAGGGCATTCCGACCGTTCTCTCATGGTCACCTACTTA
The DNA here is from genome assembly GCA_025667525.1 of Glebionis coronaria. NCBI lineage: Eukaryota > Viridiplantae > Streptophyta > Magnoliopsida > Asterales > Asteraceae > Glebionis > Glebionis coronaria. Next base: position 479,275,856 of record CM046879.1, on the reverse strand, counting down.
AGCGTGTAGGCGCGACCAAGTCTTTCATACGATTACTTCAACGCTCCCGAACAATACGTAACCAAAACTACATCCTGAATCCACCAGATACGATCAACGAATCAAACCCACGGATAACTAACGACATTTCACGTGCACCAGTTAAAACAAGTCAAAACCACGAGACTCAAAAGAAAACTCAAACCCAGTACGTGTATCAATTCAAAATGACCCATGACAACGAAAAATAATCCAAGAAACACCCAATGGCAACCATACATATTACGCCCCGCGACATATTATTTAAACCGTGCAAAAGATCGACTTTTCCAAAAGAATATATATCTTTTTTTCTTTTTATATATTACCTCTCACATCTTTGTGACTCAAACCATCTACAAACAACCCTCTTGACGAACTCCAAACTCAACTCAAAGACTAGGCATCCCGTGCATCCCAAATCATAAAAAAACAACTATTCAAACTCAACCTCTAACCCGACACTTGCACAATAATTTCGGCCAAGATACTAACCTCCCATGACTATACACTCTGAATATTTGAAAAGTACGTTCCGAGTACATAATTTTTGGCTTTTGAATCACTCAAAAAGCTCTAAAAACGAACAAGTTATGACCAAATCAGTTTTATACTAGTTGTTTTAAAAAAAACTAAAGAATAAACTTAATGATTAATGTAATCCTTTTAAATGACAGATATAATTGTATGTGTAACCTTTATAAACTCAATTTAACCTTGTATTAATAATTATAAATTACGTGAATCGGCTAAACCCAATTATATAAACTATGTAAGTAGAAAGAAATTTTACTTCGCTTTATTTTAAAGAAAGTCCTTTAGAATTTGAAATATATAAGTGTTGATTAAAAAGAAGTCTTATGTTACATCTTGTTTCAAACACGACTCCAACACCTTACCCTTATTTTACCGAACACAACCAACCATCTAACTCGATATATACCGACCAAAAGAAATGCAAGACCCAACACAAAAGATTTCATTATCACAAAAGAAATCCCAAGTTATTTCAATAGACTTGAAACCAAAAACACCATTTTAAAACGTACATGTGAAATACGAAACTCAAAGAATACGCTACAAGACACACATCAAAAGATTCAAAACGCCGCTAGAACTCCAACAAACTCCAGCACCATAAAACACGACAAACACAAGGTACGTTCAAGTTATAATAACTAGTGAACGGCCATATACCATAACCTAACACGTAGTAGTATATATACATCCGCATATATATACCTATCGAATCTCCCAAACATACCCATTATCATACATGTCAAGTCAATCAATTGCTTTATACGCTCGTTTTTCCATACGAGTAATCACCATCTCACCGTGCCACAACAAAACATAAAGCCCACCTCCAAAACCAAACCATATCGTGTGACCCCATAATCACCAACACAACTATAATCCAAAACATATAACACAAAAAGAAAAATAGCCATATCATAGGCAGCCATTACATAAACTCATATATAATACGTATACCCAAATTCTACATCTCACCATATACAAGCATGTATTAACCCTCTTTCATGCAATCATACTTGAGAACCCATTGAAGTTGTGGTACTTGTATAACTATGTTGGCCACCATACTTATACAATTACCCTTCCCCCAATGCACTCCCTCCTATGATGACACTTATAAGAATCAATACAACATATAACACATAAATCTATCTACTCACATAAGCTCATAACCACATAAACAATAAGGTCAAAACCTCCATCTATTAAAATAACATAGTAATACTCTTGGAATACAAAAATCCATAGTCTAGCTAAAACAGCATAGACTAAATCCAAAACGAAAACATAATCAGTTATAAGTCATGTCGCCCGTAAGAGTGGAAACAGCTTAAAATCCTTCCTACCCGTGTACTCCTAGTAGCTCGAACCACCACACGATTCTTAGGGAACATGACTTAAACATCAAAAGAAAAGTAACATACCTCAGGTATGTAAAATAACTCGATAAAAGATAGAAACTACCTTGTACTAAATTATGTACTATAATGTACAATTGAAGCAAAATACAACAGTGACTAGCGTGGACGATTATGGTTCAACCCGCACTAGTCATAAACCCGAAAAGAAAATAACATGTGACTAAGTATGAACATACTACGGTTCAATTCATACTAGTCAAAACATCGCAATAAATAACATCCAAACACATCAATTATAATAAATGAACACATACTCCTATGACGCCTATATGCAGGGACCCTTAAGCTATAGACTAGGCTACGCGACTAGGAAACCTAATTCTCTATAACCATAGTCTCTGATTACCATTCTGTCACACCCCACCATGGCGGAACATGGGGCGCGACGTATGGATATCATCACAACATGGCGTGTCTATAGAGACAACTATATGAAATAAGAAATGTCATAAAAATGGTGACACGAAGGTCATGACAATATCTCAACAAATGCAAGGGGTCTAGGTAAGTAAGTAACAGTCCTACTTCTTACCCAAGACAACAAATAACATACCAACAAACAAATGTGTGCCACAGTATCACTTATTAAAAGAACAATCAAATAAAACTAAGAAGGAAACGGGGATTCTCCTTCTACATGCAATCCTATGCTTCTCCCATCCTAGCCACTTATTTTCTCATGCTTAACCATAGTATCACCTGAAAGAGACACTAAAACACGTCAACATAAAGTTGGTGAGAGTCATAGGTTTAGACTCCAACGCTAAATCAGTTACAAGCTGTGAATAACAATCATCAACAAAAGAACATATGGACAATGTGTTACAATTATGTATTAACAACTATCAATCAAGACCAATCATACCAAACCAATCCAAGGCTCCTACCTTGCCAAACAACATCATGGTACCTTAGATGATCACACTATGTACCTATCCCAAGGCCACTACCTTGGCAAACCACAAGGCCACTACCTTGTCAAACCACAAGGCCACTACCTTGTCAAACCACAAGGCCACTACCTTGTCAAACCACAAGGCCACTACCTTATCAAACCACAATAACTGAGACGGCACGTGTCCCCCGATCCAAATCATACACAATCAAAAATCACATAGCAGTTAATCACATAATGTACACACAAGTCCATCTCAAATAACAAACACATTCACAACATCAATTTAGAAAATAACTCAACACAGTGTCTCTTCCATCCCATCTGGAAGTCAAAATCAATAGGAAACATGGGACTATGAAACTCACCTGATAGCTCCTTCACACGTCCTTGCACTAGCAACAAGCTAACAAACCAAAAACACGAAATCAATAAACGAACCAATCACTAAGATGGCTCATTAACCTATGATGGACTTCTAGCATATTATCACATATATACCTCATTAATAAGCTCTAATTACCCCAATACCTTTCCTTAACAAGTCCTTAACTTGGTTAAGTTTAATAACTAACCCGTTCGTATTTTACCCAAAACAGTCCCAGTTTTAAGTCTCAAAACTTTAGGTCAAACGCCCACTTAAACCTATCCATGGTTTCTGTAAAAGGAATATTCATACCTTTACATATGTTGGCTAACACCTCCCATTTGCCCTAACCTTAAAGCTACTGTTAAGGCCCCGATATATATATATCTACGTTTGTCATTCCAGATTTTCTGATTTTAAACGTACTAAAAGTTTGTTACCATTAATGGGTCTTACCATAAACCACCACCTTAGCCCAAGTGCAGATATTAACTACAATATATAACCCATCTCTCACGTTCGTGAGAAGATCCCAATGCAACCCTAAGTGCCCCAAACAACCCAAAACTTAAAAAGAAAACAGGCTGAATTCAAAACTGCTTTGACCTCTGACTGGTGTAACCTGTTTTTGACCCACTTCCCGACCTCCAATTTAGTTCTCGTTTCTTGCATTGGAAAGCAACTTCAAATAGCTTTCCAGGGGTACTTGTATCGTTAAATAAGAGTTTATAGAACTCCCGATATGATCAAAACAATTGACTCAAAATCTGCCCAGTTTTTAAAAACGGGTTTTAAACAAATTGAACTAATTAATTACCCATAACCCCATCTAATACAAGCCCTAGATTATATGATCATCATATTATGATTATAACATCATTAATTTACTGATTTTATATAAACCCTAACCCTAATCCATCATAAGAATGATTAAGAAATCATTAAAACAATTAAATTAAAAAGGGATTTGAAGGTTTTACCTTATGATTAATGAAAGATGAAAAACCCCCAAAATTATGAAGAACCCTAACTTTTTTTTAGTGAAACCCACGAATTTTATTAGCTCCAGGGATTTATGTTTTTATTTTTTGTTTAGTAAAACATTATATAGTGTACACAAGAATCCTAGTCCAATTATAACACTTGTTTCCTTTTTTTTTCCTCTTTTTTTTTTTTTTCCCAAACCGACCTAACACCCCTAAAATTCGTTTTTTATTTATTTTTATTATTAATATATGTAATAATAATATTACCTTAATTTTTCTTAATTTATTTCAGCTCCTAAAGCCTTCAAAACCTCAAAACCGTAAAACTAGTCAAATTTACGCGTTTTACCGTAAAAGTCGTAAAATATACACTTTTTATAAAAAATCTCAAATTTTAAATAAACTTTATATTTAAGTCCTAAATGACTTAAAACCATCCCGAAAAATATTCATATGACTAATTACCTCTTCCGAGACATCTAAATGCTAAACCGTAAATCCTAAAAAATACACTATTACTATAATACTTATACGTATACGTAACCACCAAAATATCACCATTTCATTTCATAGTCACTAATTGTGATCTCATGAACATGAATTAACCGTTCCTCGATTTACTTATGAGTACTCTACACTCATAAACGATAATCACACCAACCTCGTTCACACAAAATAAACACGTAAGCACAAAAATCAAGTAGTCACACATAAAATAACCTAAAAGTAAGACCAAGTGACGAACCTCAAAACCACGGTTGTCACATAAGGTTGTGGTTTAGGGTAAGACCCCCTAATTGTAACAAAATTTTTGTATGTTTAAAATTAGTAAAACTAGAATGACAAAAGTTTATATATATATATCGGGGCCTTAACAGTAGCTTTAAGGTTGGGGCAAATGGGAGGTGTTAGCTAACATATGTAAAGGCATGAATATTCCTTTTACAGAGATCATAGGTATGTTTAAGGGGGAGATCGACCCATAGTTTAAGGTATGAAAAACGAGACTGTTTTGGGTAAAATGTTAACGGGATGTGTTATGAAGTAAAAGGAGTTAAGGGCTTTATAGAGGGGTGTAATGAGATGCTTAGAGCATATAAATGAGGTATTTATATAGGAAGAGGCTAGATGTCCATCATAGGTTGATGATCCGTTTTAGTGGTTGGATCATGTATTGATTACGTGTTTTTGGTTTGTTAGCTTTTTGCTAGTGCGAGGACATTTGGAGAAGCTCAATCAGGTGAGTTTCATAGTCCCATGTTTACTATTGATTTTGACATCCAGATGGGACGAAAGAGACACTGTGTTGAGTTATTTATAAATTGTTGCTGTGAATGTTTTAAGGTTTGTGATAGACTTGTGTGTAAACTTATGTGATTAACTGCTATGTGATTCTTGATTGTGTATGATTTGGATCGGGGGACACGTGCCGTCTCAGTTATTGTGGTTTGACAAGGTAGGGGCCTTGGGATAGGTACATAGCGTGATCGTCTATGGAACCAATGGATAATGACAAGGTAGTGGCATTGGGATAGGTACATAGTGTGATCATCTATGGTACCATGGTGTTTGGTAAGGCTGAGGGCCTTGGATTTGGTTTGGTGTGATTGATCTTGAATGTTAGTTGTTAATGCATACTTGTAACACATTGTCCATATGTTATTTTGTTGATGGTTGTTATTCACAGCTTATAACTGATTTGGCGTTGGAGTCTAAACCTATGACTCTCACCAACTTTATGGACGTGTTTTAGTGTCTGTTTTCAAGTGATTTTATGGTTATGCTTGAGAATAGAAGTGGCTAGGATTTGGAGTTGCGTAGGAATGCATTTAGAAGGAGATCCCCGTTCCTTCTTAGTTTCTTTTTTGGTTAATAAGTGATATTGTTGGCACCTATATGTTTGTTTTGTTTGTGATATTTGATTGTCTTGGGTAAGAGGTAGGACTGTTACCTACTTACTTAGACTCCTGCATTTGTTGAGATATTGTCATGACTTTTGTGTCACCATTTTATGGCATTTCTTATTTCATATAGTTATCTCTATAGACACGCCATGTTGTGATGATATCCATACGTCGTGCCCCATATTCCGCCATGGTGGGATGTGACAGAATGGTATCAGAGACAATGGTTATAGAGAATTAGGTTACCTAGTTGCGTAGCCTAGTCTATAGCTTAAGGGTCCCTGCATATAGGCGTCATAGGAGTATGTGTGCATTTTATAATAATTGATGTGTTTGGATGTTATTTATTGCGATGTTTTGACTAGTATGAATTGAACCGTAGTATGTTCATACTTAGTCACATGTTAATTTCTTTTCGGGTTTGTGACTAGTGCGGGTTGAACCATAATCGTCCATGCTAGTCACTGTTGTATTTTGCTTAAATTGTACATTATAGTACATGATTTAGTACAAGGTAGTTTTTATCTTTTATCGAGTTATTTTACATACCTGAGGTATGTTATTATTCTTTTGATGTTTAAGTCATGTTCCCTAAGAATCGTGTGGTGGTTCGAGTTATTAGAAGTAGGTGGATATGAAGGATTTTAAGTTGTTTCCACTCTTACGGGCGACATGACTTATAACTGATTATGTTTTCGTTTTGGATTTAGTCTATGCTGTTTTAGCTAGACTATGGATTGTTGTATTCCAAGAGTATTACTATGTTATTTTAATAGATGGAGTTTTGGACTTTATTGTTACGTGGTTATGAGCTTATGCGAGTAGATGGATTATGTGTTATATGTTGTATTGATTCTTATAAGTGTCATCATAGGAGGGAGTGCATTGGGGGAAGGGTAATTGTATAAGTATGGTGGCCAACATAGTTATACAAGTACCACAACTTCAATGGGTTCCCAAGTATGATTGCATGAACGAGGGTTAGTACATGCTTGTATATGATGAGATGTAGAATTTGGGTATACGTATATATATATGGGTTTATGTAATGGCTGCCTATGATATGGCTATTGTTCTATTTGTGTTATATGTTTTGGATTATAGTTGTGTTGTGTGATTATGGGGACACACGATATGGTTTGGTTTTGGAGGTGGGCTTTATGCCTTGTTGTAGCACGGTGAGATGGTGATTACTCGTATGAAAAAACGAGCGTATAAAGCGACTGATTGACTTACGTGTATGATAACGAGTATTTTTTGGGAGATTTAATAGGTATATATATACGGATGTATATATACTACTATGTTTTAAGTTATGGTATATGGTCGTTCACCGGTTATTATAACTTGAACGTACCTTGTGTTTGTTCGTGTTTTATGGTGCTGGAGTTTAATGGAGTTCCAACGACGTTTTGAGTCTTTTGAAGTGTGTCTTGTAGCGTATTCTTTGAGTTTCATATTTCACGTGTACGTTTTAAAATGGTGTTTTTGGTTTCAAGTCTATTGAAATAACTTGGGGTTTCTTTTGAGATAATGGAATCTTTTGTGTTGGGTCTTGCATTTCTTTTGGTCGGTGTATATTGAGAAAAAGGGGGACTTGGAAATCTATTATAGGGTTAGATAGTTGGTTGTATTCGGTAAAATAAGGGTAAGGTGTTGGAGTCGTGTTTGAAACAAGATGTAACATAAGATTTCTTTCTAATCAACACTTATTTATTTCAAATTCAAAAAGACTTTCTTTAAAATAAAGCGAAGTAAAATTTCTTTCTACTTACATAGTTTATATAATTGGGTTTAACCGATTCACGTCATTTATAATTATTAATACGAGGTTAATTTGAGTCTATGAAGGTTACACATACAATTATATCTTTCATTTAAAAGGATTGCATTAATCACTAAGTTATTCTTTAATTTTAAAACAACTAGTATAAAATTGTTTTGGTCATAACTTGTTCGTTTTTAAAGCTTTTTGGGTGATTCAAAAGCCAAAAAAATTATGTACTCGGAACGTACTTTTCAAATATTCAGAATGTATAGTCATGGGAGGTCAGTATCTTGACCGAAATTATTGTACAAGTGTCGGGTTAAAGGTTGAGTTTTGAATAGTAGTTTATTTTTATGAATTGGGATGCACGGGATACCTAGTCTTTGAGTTGAGTTTTGAGTTTGTCAAGAGGGTTGTTTGTAGATTGTTTGAGTCACATAGATGTGGGAGGTAATAATAAATAAATAATAATAAAAAAAGATATATATTCTTTTGGAAAAGTCGATCTTTTGCACGGTTTAAATAATATGTCGCGGGGCGTAATATGTTTTGGTTGCCATTGAGTGGTTCTTGGATTATTTTTTTGTTATCATGGGTCATTTTGAATTGATACACGTTCTGGGTTTGAGTTTTCTTTTGAGTCTCGTGGTTTTTGACTTGTTTTAACTGGTGCACGTGAAATGTCGTTAGTTATCCGTGGGTTTGATTCGTTGATCGTATCTGGTGGATTCAGGATGTAGTTTTAGTTTCGTATTGTTCGGGATCGTTGGAGTAGTCGTATGAAAGACTTGGTCGCGCCTACACGATTAAGTAGGTGACCATGAGAGAACGGTCAGAATACCCTTAGTGGGGAGGAAAGAAGTTCGTAGACGAACTAATGCGGTCATGAGGTCTCTTAGGAGTACCAAGGAGAAGTGAGAGGAGTTGCAGTTAGTGCCTTTCCAAGGCAAATCGTTGATGGAGTGATTTAAAAACAAGAGCTGTTAGAAATTGCAAGGAATGCCGGATAAAAGTTGAGTTGCTTAGTAGTAGATTGGATGTGGAAAGAGGTTGAGTGGTCCGATGAGAGGAAGTACCGGTCTTTTAAGATGCGTGTAGAATTTTGCAAGTAGAACGGGGTAGGAATTTATTCGTATTGCCGCTAAGAGAGGGTGTGAGGAGGACATAGTTGAAATTGCTAAGGATGTTGTATGAACGCTTTGGGTTTACGGTTATGCATTTGGCTTCGCCAAAGCACTAGCGGTTTTCATGGTGTCAATGAACCAAGTGTGCGTGAACGTGTATAAACGAGTTGTCATCGGGAGCATCGACGACATCTTGATCTACTCAAATCTGAGAAGGAGAGTGAGGCGAATTATGTGTTGATTTTGGAGTGGAATTATACGTGAGATTTTCAAGTGTGGGTTTTAGTATTAAGTCTACCATGATGAGTAGTTAGAGATGATGGCATATCATGGAACCAGCAAGGGGCGAAGTAAAGAAGGATGAGGAAGCATTTTGGAGGCTTAAGAAGTGGATTGGATAATGAGCCGATCTTGGCATTATCGGAAGGACTGGCTGAATTCGCGAAGCATGAAGATACGTGGAGCAAGGATTTGGAGGTACGAGAACGACAAAGAAAGGCGATCGCTTATACGTTGCAAGAATTGAAGATTTGGAAGAAATGGATAAGACTTAGTTAGTGGAGTTGGATTGTTAGATGTGCCTAGAATGCTAGAGGCATTTGGTGTACGAGACGTAGAGAATGATCTATATGGATCATGAACGTCTCCAACACATATTCAATCACCTTGATTGAACATTTGGAAAAGGTGGTGGGTGGAGTTAAGTGACGAAAGAAAATTGCAAGGCCAAGTACCATCTGGGAAATGCAAGCATGGTCGATGAGACCTGGAATAAGAAGAATGAGGTGAAGCTGAGACGAACTTGAACTATAGGGATGACGTATTAGGGCGGTTTGGATGAAAGATGTAGGTTGCACGAGTTGAGTTGTGTAAAGTAGAGAACGCGTCAACATGTATTTTGCGTGGCTTGGACAATCATATGGAGAAAGGGACGTAGACTATACTTCCTACATAGATAGGAGTAGCTTAGAAAGGGGCGATGTAAGGATGAAGTTGGTGGAAGGGATACATAATGCGTTGGAGGATTAAGTACGATGAGAGTTGGGTGATAGTCGATAGACTGACTAATTCATCACCTATTTCAAGAGGAATGAGAAGTCACGTAGTTGGGAAGTTGGAAGAATTGCGTACGGACGGGATGGAATCAAGGGTTTTGCGTAAAGGTTAGCCTAATATGTATGGAGTGCCTTATGAAGGATTATGGCAAGGGAAGAAACGAGGGGAAGCATCACATCGTGATGTATGGTAGGAGTTGAGGAAGAACTAATGGATATGTGAAAGACCGTCGTAGGTCACTTTGTAAGGAAATTGGAATTTTTAAGTAGTTTGGAGTACGGACTGAAGGGAGTTGATGAACATGATTGGATATGAGTATATCCAGCTAACTGGGAAAAGGATAGACAAGTGAGATATTTGTATAACCTTAGAAGTTACACTAAGGGCATGGGTGACTGATTTAGAGGGAGTTAGAAAACTCTTTAGCGATGGTTGAGTTTTCATATAACGATAGTTATCATACTAGAAGTCGATAAATGCCATTTGAGGCACTATGTGAAAGGATAGGGTGAGATGTCCCCATTGTGGACTAGAATTGGTAAAAGAGGCTACTAATGTGGTAGTGATGTTTGTGGAAAGGATGAGTGCAACAAGGGATGTTATATAGAAAGGAGGAAACCACTAGAGTTAGTGACAGAGTTATGTATGAAGTTTCACCCATAGTAACGGGTGGTATGTTTTGGTAAAATAGAAGAGTTGATGTAGAGTTTTGTAGGTCCATTTATGATCTTTGAAAAGATCGGACCATTAGCTTATGAGCATAGAATTACCTGGGGGAAATGAGTTGTATACATGATACATTTCATGTATTGGGATTGGTAAAGGTTGTTTGAGAATGCATTTTGCCTGTACGGTTATTCGGGACTTGTGTTAATAAGAGTCTTTGTTTTATCAAAGAGTCATCTGTGAGGTTTATTGACTGTGAGGTCAAGAGTTTGGCAATGAGTTTAATTATTTTTGGTTTGTATATATGGTATTTTGAAACTTGAACTAAAGTTCACGTGGAAATAAGGGAAGTTCGTTTAGAACAAGTATCCTCATGTGATTTGTTGTTTGTGTGTTTGATCCTAAGGAGTAAATCTCGGGACGAGATTTCTATTAGGAGGGAGTGATGTGACAACCCTGGTTTTGAGGTTCATCACTTAGTTTTATTTTGTGCTAGTTGCGTGTCTTTACGTGCTTATGTGCTTATTGGTGTGTATAGATTGTGGGTTGGATATCGTTTCCAGTACGGGGCACCTTGTGAATGAAACGATGTGTGATGATTTCATGTTCATGAGTTCATATGGTAGTGACTATGTTGTGAGATGGTGTTATTTAGTGGTTTTACGTATACGTATATGTATTATAGAAAATCGTATTTTTTACGATTTACGGTTTAGCATTTAGAGGTCTCGGATGAGGTAATTGGTCATATGAATATTTTTCGGGATGGTTTTAAGTCATTTAGGACTTAAATATAAATTTAATTTCAAAATTTGAGATTTTTTATAATAGTGTATATTTTACGACTTTTATGGTAAAACGCGTAAATTTGACTAGTTTTACGGTTTTGAGGTTTTGGAGGCTTTAGGAGCTGAAATAAATTAAGGTAAATTAAGGTAATATTAATAACATAATATTAAATAATAAAAATAAAAAAAACGAATTTGAAGGGGGTTTAGGTCGGTTTTGGACGCATAAAATAAGGAAAAAAAGGAAAAAGAGGGAAAAAAAAGGAAAGTGGGCTTATTCTTGGACTAGGATTTTATGTACACCCTATATATTGTTTTAATCACAATCCAAATTCATTATTTTTCTCCTGGAGGTTAAGAAAATTCGTGAGTTATATAAAAATTAGGGTTCTTCATAAATTTTGGGGTTTTCACAAATCAAAGGTAAATCGTCTTAACCCTTTTTAATTTAATTGTTTTTATGTTTTGTTTAATCATCTTATGATGGAATTAGGTTAGGGTTTAATTTAAAAACAGTAAATTAATGTTATAATAATGAGGTTATAATGATTACATAAGTTAGGGCTTGTAATTAGTGGGGTTAGGGTTAATTAATTAGTTTAATTTGATTAAACCCGTTTTCAAAAACTGGGCAGAATTTTGAGTCAATTGTTTTGATCATATTGGGAGTTCTACAAACTCTTATTTTGCGATCCAAGTATTCCTGAAAAGGTAATTGAAGTGGCTTTCCAATGCAAGAAACGAGAAATAAATTGGAGGTCGGGAAGTGGGTCATAAACAGGTTACAACAGTCGGAGATCAAAACAGTTTTGAATTCAGCCTGTTTTCTTTTTAGGTTTTGAGTTGTTTGGGGTACTTAGGGTTGCATTGGGATCTTCTAACGAACATGAGAGATGGTTTATATATTGTATTAAGTATCTACACTTGGGCTAAGGTTGTGGTTTAGGGTAAGACCCCCTAATTGTAACAAACTTTTTGTATGTTTAAAATCAGTAAAACTGGAATGACAAAAGTATATATATATATATATATATATATATATATATATATATATATATATATATATATATATATATATATATATATATATATATATATATATATATATATATATATATATATATATATATATATATATATATATATATATATATATATATATATATATATATATATATATATATATATATATATATATCGGGGCCTTAACAGTAGCTTTAAGGTTGGGGAAAATGGGAGGTGTTAGCTAACATATGTAAGGTCATGAATATTCCTTTTACAGAGATCATAGGTATGTTTAAGGGGGAGATCGACCCATAGTTTAAGGTATGAAAAACGAGACTGTTTTGGGTAAAATGTTAACGGGATGTGTTATGAAGTAAAAGGAGTTAAGGGCTTTATAGAGGGGTGTAATGAGATGCTTAGAGCATATAAATGAGGTATTTATATAGGAAGAGGCTAGATTTCCATCATAGGTTGATGAGCCGTTTTAGTGGTTGGATCATGTATTGATTACGTGTTTTTGGTTTGTTAGCTTTTTGCTAGTGCGAGGACATTTGGAGAAGCTCAATCAGGTGAGTTTCATAGTCCCATGTTTACTATTGATTTTGACATCCAGATGGGATGGAAGAGACACTGTGTTGAGTTATTTATAAATTGTTGCTGTGAATGTTTTAAGGTTTGTGATGGACTTGTGTGTACACTTATGTGATTAACTGCTATGTGATTCTTGATTGTGTATGATTTGGATCGAGGGACACGTGCCGTCTTAGTTATTGTGGTTTGACAAGGTAGGGGCCTTGGGATAGGTACATAGCGTGATCGTCTATGAGACCAATGGATAATGACAAGGTAGTCGCTTTGGGATAGGTACATAGTGTGATCATCTATGGTACCATAGTGTTTGGTAAGACTGAGGGCCTTGGATTTGGTTTGGTGTGATTGATCTTGAATGTTAGTTGTTAATGCATACTTGTAACACATTGTCCATATGTTATTTTGTTGATGGTTGTTATTCACAGCTTATAACTGATTTGGCGTTGGAGTCTAAACCTATGACTCTCACCAACTTTATGTTGACGTGTTTTAGTGTCTCTTTCAGGTGATTTTATGGTTATGCTTGAATAGAAGTGGCTAGGATTTGGAGTTGCGTAGGAATGCATTTAGAAGGAGATCCCCGTTCCTTCTTAGTTTCTTTTTTTGGTTAATAAGTGATATTGTTGGCACCTATATGTTTGTTTTGTTTGTGATATTTGATTGTCTTGGGTAAGAGGTAGGACTGTTACCTACTTACCTAGACTCCTGCATTTGTTGAGATATTGTCATGACTTTTGTGTCACCATTTTATGACATTTCTTATTTCATATAGTTATCTCTATAGACACGCCATGTTGTGATGATATCATACGTCGTGCCCCATATTACGCCATGGTGGGGTGTGACACCTGACTGATGAGAACATCATATGATAAGATCACATGGTTCTTGTCGGCAAATCTTGGTCGCCTCGTCACGTCTGAAGTCATCTCTTGGCACCACATGTACGATTGGCATCGTTTTCTTGACACCAGTTTGTGAACTTGGCACTTTCGGCATCGAAGATTTTGAACGCTTGACAATTGCTCCCCCTCAATTGTTGACCCGTGTTCTATCGAAAGAGCTGTCGTCGCCGTTTGAGTAGTCACATCGTCGAGTATGTAGATATCAATTGTAAATTGCTACGGTTTGTGGAGATGATAACTTCATAAAAACAAGATTTCTCTCGTTTTAACAAATAAATGCACTTACGCGTACATATATTCGTGTTAGATTGTGTTATTATGTAAACATAATCCCTTACATGGTTATAAAGTAAACAATGCCCGAAAAATGTAATTCATGTTGTTGAGTCAAAGCTTTCGGGTGAAATGCTTGGCTTTAATATGAAAAGCGGGTTACTATCGGAAATAATAGCAAGCCATATTGAGCATGTTTTAAAACATTTGAACTTTTGCTCGAACTTTATTTACAACCCCATGTCATTATTGAACGACATTTCTAGGATCGTAAATATTATCAATTTCAGAAGACGTGCTCTTTTTATCAAAACATCGTTGAACACACAATTTTGAAAGATTTAGAAAAAGCTTTTGAAAAATTCTTGAAAAATTGTGTTCAACAGTTTTAATAAACCAATTACTTGAGCTTAAGATTTTGAATATCTTACTAAAACGAGCTCAATTCCGAGAAGTTGTAAACTTCCCGTTGTGAGGATAAGTTTATCATCGGCGATAAACTTTCCTTTTAACTGAAGAACGAGTCCTAAGTTGACATTTACTTAGAAGTCATTTTCATGAGCTTGAAAAACTTTTAAATGTTTTAACGTAAAGCTCATGACCGAGAAAGATGAATTTCTCATTATGAGGAACCGTTTTCTTATTTAAAAGATACACTTTCCATTCTGAGCTTAAAACTTGGAATGTTTTAATACAAGCTCATGATCGAGGACAATTAATTTCCCGTTACGAGGATAAGTTACCATTAAAGATAAGCTTTCCTAAAATTGAAGTTCGAGTTACAGTATGATATTTAACTATAAGTCATTGTGCATGAGCTTTAAAAACTTTGAATGTTTTTAATATAAGCTCATGCCCGAGAAAATTAATTTCTTGTTGTTAGGATAAGTTATCATAGGTGATAAATTTTCCTTTCTTTGAAGCTCGGGTTACAATCTGTCATGTGACTGCAAACCGTATACACGAGCTTAAAACCTTTGAATAGTTTTAATGTAAGCTCGTGTCCGAGAAAATTAATTTTTTCGTTTTGAGGGTAAGTTATCGTTGCATAGATAAACTTTCCTTTATTTGAAGTCCGGGTCATCGTCTGTCATTTAAAAATGAACCATTTTTTTGGTAAGCTTAACCGCAAGTCCCTTGAGACACTTGATTCTTAGATATCATCTTCTTCAGCAACCAAACTCTGAGAATGTCTAATAACTGGGATTTTACTAAGTTCAATTTTAATAAATGGATTTTACTAGTTGAAAGAGTTCGTTTTCTCGGTGTCTAATCGAATTGATCTCTGGTTAATTGTGCGACTCAGTTGTTCTTGGTGAAAACAATATTTTTGGTTTTGGTAAAATAAATGTGCAAGACTTAAAAATAAATGACGGGTAATTAAAACTAAAACTATTTGAAACGTAATAAGTGCAACATTTAAAACGTTAAAAGTAAATGGCGAGAATTTAAATGAAGGGAAATTAAAACTTAACAAAAAGTAAATTGACAATTAAATAAAAATGAAAAATGAATTTAAAAGGAACTAAAAATAAAATGAGAAAAATTGACACTTTAACCTAAGCAAAATATTAAAACAAAACAAAACATTCCATCAGAATACACCCGATCGGAATCCATAAGGATCTGATCGGAATGTACCCGATCGGAATGAGTAAAAAGGTGGCAATCAGAATACTAAACATGAATCTCAATCGGAATACACTAAGTGGTCCAATCGGAATGTTTGAAGGCACCACGATCGGAATACAGTAAAAACATGCCAAATCGGAATGTGTAAAGAAAACTCATAATCGGAATACACAAAACAATGCCACAATCGGAACCCTCTAAACCCTTTTCCGATCTAGGGATCGGAAAGAAGGGATGGTGGTCGGAATGTGTTGATCGGAAAAGGGTTTACCTTTTCCGATTGATTCTCTTGATCCGAAATTTAAGCAAAGGGTAATAAGCTACTAGGATAAACTAAAACCAAAACTTAAACGGATTAATACTGAAACGGGACCAATAAGCACAAGTAACAACTTATCAAACATAAAATAAACAAACTTTAAAATCAAAACATAAAAAGATGAACTTTAAATCACGAAAAATAAAAAAGATCAAAACTTTAAATAAGAACTTGATGAAAAAGATGATGAAAGCAAGATTGAGATTAACAAGAAAGATTAATAATATAAAGATTAAGACAAGATCAAGCTTAAAAAGTGAAGGTTTGATTAAAAACAAGAAAGATAAAAGATGAAAGATTAAAGTTCTAGTGAGAGAAACTGTCACTTTCTCTCACTAAAACTAAACTACTCCTACTCTAAAAACTAAAACTAACTAACCAACCCTCCTAAATGAGTTTAGGAGGGTATTTATAGGAAATGGGGAGGTGCATGTGTTGCCTCCTCTTTCTTTCTTTCTTCACGTCTTCTCGTCTTTTAAGTTCTTCGACTTTATCGACTTTGTCTCGGGATTAATTAAACTCGTCTTATAATTCATTTATTTATTAGACTCGAGTTCTTCGGCTTTAAGTAAAACTTCCGTCTTTTGACTTTTTCTTCGATAAATCTTCAGAATTGGTCTTGGACTTCCGTTCTTTTTCCACTCTTGATCTTTCGACTTCATCTTTCGTCTTTTTCTTCGATAAAAGCCCGTGAATGCCGTGTTTTCTCCACTTTTCACCTTTTCGTCCTAAATCACAACAAAAACACAAACCACGCATAATTCCGACATAAATGACATAAAATACACGTTTTGGCTCGGTTATTATTGTAATTAAGTGGTAAAAAGGATGGGTGTTTTCACGCCTATCAAATCCCCTACACTTAACCATTGCAATGTCCTCATACAATGCATTAGTTACAAAGCACGTTTTACACTTTCCATCATAATCAACCTACCTTGGCCTTTATTAAACAACTAAGGAAAATCAAAAAGATAGAAAATAACAAGATGCAAAAAGGAAGAAACTTGTAAAGAAATCTAAGACTTACATTAGGGCTTGTGTGTCATGAATGTTCATCACCCTCAAGTTTCACGTTCCCCATGCCAAGCTTAAAAACAAGATCATTGTTAGTACAAGTTAGCATAACAAACATTTACTCATGTGGTTCAATTAATCACTTAAACTCCCTTATTCCTACGAGTATCTCTTATATTTTATTGATGTCTTGAATGATCACGAGGACGCATTGTTGACTTATTTCGATAATTTATTTAGGCTGAAAGCAAAGTAGGACGATTTGATCAATAGTTAGATAAAGGACAAAATCTCTTAAAACTGCTTCTCGGGATATCAAAAAGTTCATATCTTGGCATAACTTGGTTCACGATTTGAGACCTTTCTCGGGCCGATATTTGGCATGTACTTCATACTTCATATCTTCGAGAGACGTTTTTGAGATATGGTCTTCTCTTCGTTATAAAGTTTCTTCACTTGGAGACTTTTGAGGGGTACTCCAGCTTTGTTGACCACGACTTCATGATTATTTCTTCAATCTCTAATTGGGATTTTGAGATACAACGATCCGCCTCCTTTTCGGAATTGGATCTATTTATCCTCATACCTTGTTAGGGTCTTTTCGGATAGACTTCTCCATGATCTTTATGGGAGTTGATTGCTTTTCGTCGTGAGTCTTGATCCTTCATATTGATTTTGGGAATAATGCTTTTCACATCACTTTGGATCTTCAGCAATAAAATTGAATCCTCATGCCTTGTTAGGGCCTTTTCGGACTCGCCAATCTTCGCGCCCCGCTTCATAAGTTATGCCTTGGCTATGAACTCTTATCATTACCGAGCAACTTTTAAACGATCTTGGGCTAGAAGCTAAGTAACTTTTCAAATCGTACGACCTTACTTATTGCAGATAATTTATTAGCAAGTGATGGGAGAAAAAGATCATAATTAACTCACATGAGTTAATGAGAGAATACCAAACTTGTAACCAACTCTATCATTTCTCGTTCTCCACAATTTAAAATCTCAAGGAATGAGACTCGTGGATGCTTAGACTAATAAACCAATTAAGGTCTACATGGTTAAGGATACTAGCTAGAGTGAACTTGGATAAGTAAACTCGGGTTGAGTCAAAATATTCACAACATGCCTAATATATCTAAGATATTTAAAATTGCTAAAACCATTTTATTAAAATGCTAGAAAGTAACAAAAATAAAGGAGACTACAACTAGGCCAAAATAGATTAAAAATTTTGAAAAATGTCGAAAAATTGATTTTCCAGTTAAAATGAGGGCAAATACAAGGAAAAGGCCACTTAACTTCGATAGAAGTCCCCCTACACTTAAGATAAACATTGTCCTCAATGTTTAAGCATGTTGAAGTAAACTCCCCTACACTTAGGACATTGTGCACTTTGTTTAAATCTCGTTAAGGAGAAGACAACTAAAGAGATTCCTATTTTAATATTGATAAATATAAAATAGTGAATCGAAAAGAGTTTAGGATAGAACCGTGAAGAAGGGAACACGGAATCACGGTTCGTCAAAAGTCATCAAGAGTGTGTCTTTGAAGCTCTAATCCCTGCATATGATAAGAAAGAGAACAAGAAACACCAACGGAGCTCCCCCTACACTTATGGTGAAAACAGGAAAGATAGATAGATAATTGGGTTGCCTCCCAAAAAGCGCTTGTTTCGAGCCTGACTCGTCCCCGAATTAAATGGTCCATGGGGAAGCCTCTAATGCAATACCGGGATCAAAGACCTTGTCCTCGTTCCCGGTTGACATCAACAAAGGAGAGGCGGGGGAATAAGTCTTGAATGGGAGAAAAACCCTTTCAACATACGAGAAGTATGTGAATTCAAGATCCACGGGAGGTGGGGTGGGTAAAGTAAGCACATTGTCCTCCCCCAAAGACAATAGATGCTGAGCAAGCGGCAAAGCCGTATTGTTATCAATCATAGCATAATCAATGTCACCTCCCGGGTCAAAGCACTCATCCTCCGTGATAGTGGCTAAAGGGGAGGATGAAAGGTTCTCGGGAGGGGGACTTGGGACAATATCTTCCTGCAGCAAATTATCAAAAATAATGTCCCCCTCCGTGTCAGAATCATCAATACCTGGAGGGATGGAGTGGATGTCGATTTCTTCTAGCAATGGGTCATTATCTTCAACGGGAGGAATAGATGGGGGTAAAGACTTGGAAAGAGGAGGAGAAGTCAACGCTTCGAATTGAGCAATAAGAAGGTGCACTTTCCGTAATCTATCGCGAAGAAGTACGTCTTCTACCTCATCCACTATAACACCTCCAAATTTATACAACTTAGTACAGCGGAAGACTAGTTGGTGTTACGGGATAGCACATTACTCACATCATAGACAACGCATAAAAATCGCGTTGTTTAATAATAAATCATTTCCATTCATAAATATCAAAGTTACATCGGTCCCAAGTCATTATATTTCATACAAAGTTTTACAAAGTAATTGAATGGAAAATATAGTTTAGGTGCGGGCCATGAATTCTTGTCGTCTTCCCGAGAATTACCTTTAAGTACCTGAGATAAAACATGTTAAAAGAAAAGGTCAGCGATAACGCCGAGTGAATTCATAGAGTTTAATAAATTCCATCAATATAACTTTGGTATAAAATTAGTACCAAAAATCAATTCGTACAAATCATTGTAATAGGCCGTAAAATAGCCAAAATCATTTTATACAAATCTTTGTAATAGGCCATAAAATAGCCAAAGTCATTTTATACAAATCCTTATCGAAAATCATAATATAGGCATTTGCCTTAAAAATCATTATACGAGCCAATGTCGTGAAAACATCATACAATACGTCTTATGACGTTGTATGGAAATAAAAACCGTTATATGAATGTGGTTATGAAAACCAAAACACAAACATAATATCAATAGTATGACCCAGTATTGCTAGTCAGGCAATACATCGTAATTCGAAGCGTCTAATAGTATTTCGGTGATTTGGATTATTATAAGCCGCATGACATTGTTACCTTACTAAACCAACAACGGGTAGCTAACCCGATACTCAATTTGCCCATCTAAAGTAGCGTGTCGTCACAAAGGTCACGCTATGGAAATCTTCTCATACATAAATTCGCTTAGCAATCAATGTGGTACGACGGGGATCAACCGTCAAGGCGCGAACTGGAGTGATCGTCCCCAAATAGTACTATTATATGCATAAGCGTCTACCAACTCCCGGTAGTTCACAATTCATGCTAATGGGACTTTTAGTGACATAACCTAACTTTAATAATCCATTTAATTTCATCTATCGGGTCCTTTAATCATTTATCGGGTCATACAATCGGGTCATACAATCATTCGTGTCCAAATCAATAAACAAACAATCGGGACAAATGGTGTCCTATTTTATATAAACTAACATGTTATCTCCCTCGCGGGTTTATAAAACATTTCATAAAAACATTTAAAAGAGTGCGAGGCTATGAACTCACGTTGATGTGGGAAAGCGGGTTATCGGCAATTCGGATGTACGGTACGTGCTTCAATCACGGAAACCTAGACAAATAATACTCGTCTTAGACTCATGTCCAATGACTTTATAAAAATAACAATTATGTATACATATGATGATTTTATATATGATGATCAAGTGGGTTTACATATTCCCTTTTACTCATTTTAGTGTTTACGTATTGGTATCTCCTTACTAGTTTACTAGTTTTACCTATTTATGTGTTTTAAGTCCAATAAACTTATTATAAATTCTTTAACTTGTATTAATCCATGTTATACTTATATTATCAGTATCTATACTTTACAAGTTGGGCCTAAATGGGTTAAGCCCAATAAGTTCTTTTTACAAGTTTATATCTTATTTAGTCCAATTATTAGTCCAAGTATTAGTCCAATATGTTTACTTAGCTTGTTAATGTCCGTATGCCCTAAAGTTCGGGTTTTATCAGTTTTTACTTGTTATACATGTCTATATATCAGTATATAAGTTTTATAAAGTTTTCATTAGACGGGTCCAACCATCTAAGTTTTATTTAACAAAAACGTTAATTTTACGGTATTAGCCGAAAAAGTCGTAAAAATCATGTTTATAGTTTTATAACTTATAAAACTTAACAAATTACCATTTTTATAAAATGTCCACTTATTTAACCTTTAACATACGTATATAAATAAAATTCATGAGTTAGTGTTGTTTAACTTCACATTTTATACAATATAATTTTGAGTGCTTATATAATAGTATTATACTTTATTTTTCAAAAATCTGATTTTTATCTTTACTTTCACCAAAACTGCCATATCTTGAGTTCTATATGGAGATAGAAGCTACATGATATGTGCTACATTTAACTCTTCTATAGCTACTGTTGAATCATCTTCTAAATATTTTCTAAAAATCGTCCAAAACAGTAACCTCAGATTTATACCTTAAACTTGTTTTGATCATATCTCACTCATTACTTTGATTCCATTGCATGGCCAACTCTCACATGTGTACAAGACTCATAGCTTACTGTATATCAATTCTACTTCATCATTTTATCAGTTCATAACATGTTTCTTTACTGTTTTATACAGCCATGTAAATTAATCAAGATTTTAACCTTGTTTCATATAGTTTTTTCACCTTTTTAATCATATTTATCAACACCAAATCCCCACACAATATTTTTATCATCATATAATCATCATAAACATATACAATAGGAAATAAAATACATGATTACATAACCAAAAATAACAAGAGGATGAGGAGGACAATCTTTATACCACCAAGTTGATGTAGGTTATGAGTTTGACATGGATTTGGATGGAGAAACTTGTGCATAGCCAAGACCATCTTCAAGACCACCATTCTTCATAAACACCTTGGGGAAAATCAGCCTCAAGACACCAAGGAAACTCCTCCATGTATGGTATAATCACCTCCATTCAATAAGTCTTCAAAAGGATATCATCTTATGCAAGAATAACATAAGATTTATGGTGAAATTTTGATCAAATGAGGGTTTTGTTTGAGTTGAGGGACGGCACAAATGGGGTAGAAGAGAGAAAGATTAAGTTGTTTGCATGGTGTGTTGTGAGGAAATGGTTTTGGCTTGAGTGGTTTAGCTAGTTTTGAGGTGTAAAAGCTTACTTATGAAGCTAACTAGACAAGTGTTATCAACTTGCTAAAGTTGTGACACCTCACAAGTGTTGGTGATTTTTGGCCGCCCCATGTATATTAGTGGGGTGGGATAATTTATTTTGTCCCACCTCACTAATTTACGGGTATTCCTCGATTCTAGTTTCCTCGATTTGCGTGCCCTCGGGTCGTTTTACGAAAAACGTTTTTATAAATTATGAATCATTGTCACAAAACGAATCCAATAAAAATTATCTCATCAAAAACGGAGTTCGAAAACGTAAATACGTAATCCTAGGGTTTCCGGTTTAGTCGTAAAGGACGTTAAAATAAAATCGTAAGTCCTAATCTCTTCTCGTAAATTTGTGAGTTTATGAACCAACACAAATTTAAAACTCCAAAATAATATTCATGGACAAATTTATTTTCTGAAATGTCGGACTGTCACCAAAGACGGTGTATGTAAACGTAAGCACGGAACGTTGAATCCTCCGGTTTAGACGTAGTCGATGCTACTTCAAGACGTAAATCCAAATTTCTTCCCAAAAATAAGTGAGTTCATATTGTAACATTAAAATAATGTTTTCAAATAAATATCGAGAATAAAATATCAACCATAAATTGACGGATTGTCACAGCATTTACCCCTAAACAGGATCTTTGTCCTCAAAGATCATCTTACCTTACTACTCGCTTCTTATAGAGTTAAAGCCATGTGGGTATTTCCTCCACATTCGGTCTTTTCTCACAAGTGAAATTCATTACAATACGCGAGTTTCATCAAACATAACTACGGGAATAAGATCAGGCTAAATGTTGACTTACTTTCTCTATCCATGATATTCACGGGTTTTTGATGAATGCAACTTTTCGCCGATCTAAGCTCTACTAAGAACAATCAGATTTTCTCTTGATAGATATTCCATCAAGTTCGATTTACGAAACATAATTTACGCAGTCCTTGAAGTCCTAGGGTAGATCCAGCTTATATGCCTTTCAAACCAATCTTTCACGTCATCTCAATGGTCCCAAACAACGGGGACTTATATCCCATGATTTGTCAGATCATGAATTCATTTTTTCAAGGTTAAAAATTGTGGCATAACTTCGCTACCCATTTGGCACTTCAAGATCTACATTTCGTATACACATAACCTCTTGCCTACTACCGGCTGTCAATAATCAAATCCTAATTTCAACAATCATTTCAAGTCTCGCGGGTCGGGTATTTTTCAAGGATAGGTTCGCCATCATAGGAAACCTTAAACCTAAGAGACATGTCCAACTCACAGTGGGTGTATGTCGGGTGTCTTCATCTCAACTCTTGCTTACAGATGCTCTAATATTTAGATCCTAACAAGATTCGATCTCAATCCTAATACGATGATTATCAAGGATAATCTCTCCAAAGGAAAACGATTATACGGTCTATTACCAAAGGTCAATCATTCAAACATAAAACAACACTTATATTACCTTGTATCGTTACTTTACCTCGTCCCTTCGATTTGGGGTGGTACATAGTACTCTCATCAAGGTTCGTTCTCAATGATTTCTGAGCAAATCTCTAGAAATTCGATGCGAAGCGAGGATCTTGATATAGATGATCGATACAGGCATGCTATGTTTACATAACTCTTTTGCATTTATCATTAACGAGAATGATATTAGCAGATTTGGTCAGTCTGTCGACGATGACCCAAATCGAATTAAATTCAGATGATGACCTTTGCAATAGCTAGACGTTTACTAATGTATGAGGCGATGTCTGCCTTCATAATTGTCATTAGTACAACTTATTCAGACAAGGATACTTTTAGTCAAAAATGACATACATATAATACTTATACTTACAAATTCCCACATAACTATATCTCATAATCCTCCATATTTAGACAATCACATGTGGTCTTTTATACATTTAACGCCATTGGCTTCTTAATTCTAATGGTTCACACTAGCCGTGAAACCTTTTTATTATTATCCTTCTTTTTTTTTTTTTTTTTTTTTTTTACAAACATTGTTTATTTTTTTTTTATATCGTTCGGAAATTTATTTTGCACCTTCATTATTAAGGAACACGTCCTAATGGATTCTTCATCCTTCTTATAAACATCGGCTATATTTTAAATTATTCGGCAATTTGCACATTCATTATTAAGAAATACATTCTAATTGGTTCTTTATCTTTTATACATAATGTGTCAGTATTTATATTCACTTCTCATGATGATATAATTATCATGTCCACAATTCACTCATATATTCTTTCTATATTATGTGTCAGTAATTACGTTCGCCTTTCTTCATATTTTCTAAGTTTCAATTTCATCTTATCTATCATTTTTATCAGTTTTTCTCAATCCGACATTTTAAGCGTCGATAAGTATTACAAGTAATTAAAGGTTAGATATTTTAAATTTTTATGAAACGTAAACGTAAAATTTTAAATTTCCTAGTTCGACCAATTATATAAAATGTTCAAAATAAATTTGAATTTAATTAACGAGATTTTTGTTGATTTATCGAAAATAATTAATAAGATTCGTAAATGTTCGAAAAATCTGTGTTTATACTTTGGTCAAAGTTTTCTTAGTTGTAAAGCAAAAATTTTCGTTTTAAGTTTTCAGGTTATGGTATAAATGGTTTTACTCAATCCTTCTTAAGTTATCTTGAGGTATACACAAACATTTACCCCTAAACAGAAGTTTAGTTAAATTGTTCGTGTATAAGGGAATAACCCCTTTAAAAATCCTTTGTTAAAATATTTGTCAAAACATATTTCCATTTCTTTTTGGTAAAATCCAAAGTCTTAAAAGGGCTCTTAATTTTTGAAGAGTCTATATGCATACATCTTACCATTATTAATCCAACGGTCATTTTATGTAAAGGATTAAGTTTTAATCCCTAAGCGTTAATGGTTCTAATCTTTGAAAAGTCAATATAGCTTCCATTATCTATTAATCACACGGTTAAATCATATAAAGGATTAAGTCCTTAATCACATGTTAAATATTTAAGGTATAGGTTTTCATTGTTTAGCCAATTCAGGGCAATTTATAACTAATTATTAACTCATTATTATTCTTATATACAAACAATTGGTCCTTAATGATCTCAAGCATGAATTTATCAATTTACAGCCTACACACGTGATTCACCAAATTTATGAATGCTACATGTGTTTTAGTCAATCCAAACGACATCACTTGAAACTCATAATATTCATTACAAGTACCGGATGTAGTGATTGGAATAGATAATCCTTTTCGCAGATGCGAAGTTGATGATAACCATGCTGAGGATCAAAAACCTTGTAAATGATCGAACAAATCTTCCATTTCGAGTTATGGATATCGTTTTCGATTGTCAATTTACTCAGTTCACAGTAATCAATAAATATAAGGAATGATAACACCATAGCTCTTCAGGATGACAGGCTTGGTATAATAAAATCTTTCTCCGACAACTTTCTCAGTTGAACGGTAATTCCTTAAATTCAGATGGTGCTGACATACAGTGCACAGGCCACATGTGCAGCACCGGGAATATAATCAATACCAAATTCAACTTGCCTTAATGGCGAAAGTCTAGGTAATTCATCAACAAATACTTCCTAAAGTTTCAGATAACGAAAACATCTTTTAATAATTTCATATTAGGTAATATCTATGACTAATTCACAATCATTCATGGTATAATTTTAAGTCTGAATACAGGATATCATCATCCATCAAGAATTATTCAGATCACTTTCGATAATCAACATCTTATCATTTAGGGAATTCTACTCGAGTTCCCGTCAATTAAGACAATGTCGTCATGTCATAATCAATCAATCCATTCCACTGGCACTATCAACTTTCCAGTTTTATTGCCGTCGATAAGATGTGAACTTCTCAAAAGACCAATAATAACTCATAATCCTTCACAAATTCAAGGATATCTGGAGACACAACTACTATTAAAAGAGTAAGGTCAATGCATAATCTACGCGAGAGAATTTCGAATCAGATACAGACGAAAACATTTAACGAATATGAATATATCCCATGTTTTC
Source organism: Glebionis coronaria (assembly GCA_025667525.1). NCBI lineage: Eukaryota > Viridiplantae > Streptophyta > Magnoliopsida > Asterales > Asteraceae > Glebionis > Glebionis coronaria. The sequence continues at coordinate 479,249,402 of CM046879.1, read as the reverse complement.
ATAATTTGAGTACGCATTCGAAAGCTCCTCGGATCGTTACCCAGGTCATTCATATGAAATCAAATCATAAGAAATGATAAGAACGTCAATACATCCAGTCGGGTATCAACACTCGGTAATCATATACTTTTCCTAAGAATCTCACTACGGGAGAATTGGACAAGAAAGAATTGTCAATTGTCAAATAATACAATTTCCATGGATGAGTAACATCAACTCAGAAGAATAGATGCTACAGGCACATATGTAGGTGTCCCTAACACTATGTCCTTATTTTTCACTTCTTGCAGATCTCGTAAAATTTTAATCTTTCACAATCTTCAAAGAAAATGTAGTGTTTATTCGTTAGTTTTATGGTGACTACTAATCAGTCTTGCATGGTCCATTCCAAATTGTATGTAGGCGCGCAACTATATACAATTTCAAGACTAACGATGCAATACTCAGTTCGTCAAAATTTTATCATCATGTTTATAATAAAAACATTTTCATGCTTAATTCTTAAATAAGAATCTAAAATAAATTTACAAAGATTTTCTTTGTCATGAAAACAATTAAGTTTTCCAAAGGGTTTCATAAACAACTTTAAATCGATAACAATCACTTATAAATCTCACTTTGAATAATCCTTATAGTGATGAAAATTAAATTTTCTCAAAGGATACCGTTTTAACTTAAAAACAATGAGTGATCTGCAAAAGAGTGATGAAGAGTTGTTCACCAAGAACTTAACTACAATATGATAGGAAATGAGCTTAGCCAAATAATCATGAGGTTCATGATCTCGATGGCACTCAAAAGAATAATCCACAACGTAACTCAATTCAAGATGAGTACTTTGTTCAATGGTTGCATCACTAATGCGAGCATTAGGAAGAAGCAAGAAAAGATAGATAACATCGATACATGTAGAATTTAGCAATCAAAGGTAGTCTTTTTCATTAATCACAAACAAGTCAAAATTGTACCGTAACACCTTACGTGTCACTATGTCATACAATTCTCAGAACTCATCCTACCAACTGATATCTCAGTTAAGTTAGGGATTTTTTTTAAAAGATACCACAATGAATACTAATCTACAAGAGTCATTAGGTGTCCCACCTGTCCCGGAAGATCCATCGGTCTCAATTTCAGAAGAAGATTTCTTCAATTTATTTATTGGACACTGGGCATCCTCGTCAGTGGACAATGGCATTGGAACAACCCTTAACACGAATCAACAATCAATTAAAACCTTATAATTTAATCACAAAACTTAACGACTTCTATTAATAATATCATATTCCATATGGGTTAAATTTTGTTTCATTCAAGTCTCAATCAACTTATACTCAATGCGATATTCTACCTCATTCTCCAATACTTACAACCTTATTCTTCGGCCTTGTAAAGGCAATACAATCTCAATATGAATCAACACTTAATTTCCAATCCTATTAGCTCTTACAACAACAATTATCAAATGAGTCACTAGCATGAAATGACTCAATCATTCAGTTAAACTTCTCGGAAAGGTATTAGTGGCATGAGGCTTCTGGGTAATGGTTCCATTGACAGCCTCAAGTGCAACATTCACCCATTTCGATTTCAAATTTAAGAATTGGATGACAACGAATCAGATGACATCTTTCCAGGTGATAAGGTTTTGTCAAACTCCACTCTATAAGGAAAGATCGTCATGACATCGATATCGGATTTAATCTCGCCAATTCTTTTTCAATATCACCATCAACTAATATCTATATTTCTACGAATATTAACCATTTGTTGGGATCATAAATATCCACAACTTGGTTTAGATCTAGGATAGCTAGAATTCCTACGAGAATAGCTTCGATTAATTTACTAGGGGAGTTAGGGTTTCTTGTGACAATCTACGTCGTATAAATACCTCGTATAAATATCAAAATAATCATCAAACAATCATGTAATAAAATTACATCATATATATATATAATCCAAGTTATATATATTAAAATAACACTCTCAGTCTGGCCTTGTCGGTAACTCGGGAATTCTTCGGCACCATTATAGTCAAAAGATTTTTAGACATTTTTAGAAAAATGTTTATAGTTAAAAGATTTTGAAATGTTTTAATCAAAACCTTAGTTTTTAAAAATCTTTCGTTCTCCATAACGAGAGCTCTGGTACCAAACTGTAACACCCCCAAATTTATACAACTTAGTACAGCGGAAGACTAGTTGGTGTTACGGGATAGCACATTACTCACATCATAGACAACGCATAAAAATCGCGTTATTTAATAATAAATCATTTCCATTCATAAATATCAAAGTTACATCGGTCCCAAGTCATTATATTTCATACAAAGTTTTACAAAGTAATTGAATGGAAAATATAGTTTAGGTGCGGGCCATGAATTATTGTCGTCTTCCCGAGAATTACCTTCAAGTACCTGAGATAGAACATGTTAAAAGAAAAGGTCAGCGATAACGCCGAGTGAATTCATAGAGTTTAATAAATTCCATCAATATAACTTTGGTATAAAATTAGTACCAAAAATCAATTCGTACAAATCATTGTAATAGGCCGTAAAATAGCCAAAATCATTTTATACAAATCTTTGTAATAGGCCATAAAATAGCCAAAGTCATTTTATACAAATCCTTATCGAAAATCATAATATAGGCATTTGCCTTAAAAATCATTATACGAGCCAATGTCGTGAAAACATTATACAATACGTCTTATGACGTTGTATGAAAATAAAAACCGTTATATGAATGTGGTTATGAAAACCAAAACACAAACATAATATCAATAGTATGACCCAGTATTGCTAGTCAGGCAATACATCGTAATTCGAAGCGTCTAATAGTATTTCGGTGATTTGGATTATTATAAGCCGCATGACATTGTTACCTTAATAAACCAACAACGGGTAGCTAACCCGATACTCAATTTTCCCATCTCAAGTAGCGTGTCGTCACAAAGGTCACGCAATGGAAATCTTCTCATACATAAATTCGCTTACCAATCAATGTGGTACGACGGGGATCAACCGTCAAGGCGCGAACTGGGGTGATCGTCCCCAAATAGTACTATTATATGCATAAGCGTCTACCAACTCCCGGTAATTCACAATTCATGCTAATGGGACTTTTAGTGACATAACCTAACTTTAATAATCCATTTAATTTCATCTATCGGGTCCTTTAATCATTTATCGGGTCATACAATCGGGTCATACAATCATTCGGGTCCAAATCAATAAACAAACAATCGGGACAAATGGTGTCCTATTTTATAAAAACTAACATGTTATCTCCCTCGCGGGTTTATAAAACATTTCATAAAAACATTTAAAAGAGTGCGAGGCTATGAACTCACTTTGATGTGGGAAAGCGGGTTATCGGCAATTCGGATGTACGGTACGTGCTTCAATCACGGAAACCTAGACAAATAATACTCGTCTTTGACTCATGTCCAATGACTTTATAAAAATAACAATTATGTATACATATGATGATTTTATATATGATGATCAAGTGGGTTTACATATTCCCTTTTACTCATTTTAGTGTTTACGTATTGGTATCTCCTTACTAGTTTACTAGTTTTACCTATTTACGTGTTTTAAGTCCAATAAACTTATTATAAATTCTTTAACTTGTATTAATCCATGTTATACTTATATTATCAGTATCTATACTTTACAAGTTGGGCCTAAATGGGTTAAGCCCAATAAGTTCTTTTTACAAGTTTATATCTTATTTAGTCCAATTATTAGTCCAAGTATTAGTCCAATATGTTTACTTAGCTTGTTAATGTCCGTATGCCCTAAAGTTCGGGTTTTATCGGTTTTTACTTGTTATACATGTCTATATATCAGTATATAAGTTTTATAAAGTTTTCATTAGACGGGTCCAACCATCTAAGTTTTATTTAACAAAAACGTTAATTTTACGGTATTAGCCGAAAAAGTCGTAAAAATCATGTTTATAGTTTTATAACTTATAAAACTTAACAAATTACCATTTTTATAAAATGTCCACTTATTTAACCTTTAAGATATTTATATAAATAAAATTCATGAGTTAGTGGGTTTTAACTTTACATTTTATACAATATAATTTTGAGTGCTTATATAATAGTATTATACTCTATTTTTCAAAAATCTGATTTTTATCTTTACTTTCACCAAAACTGCCATATCTTGAGTTCTATATGGAGATAAAAGCTCACATTTTTATCACATAAACTACATGATATGTGCTACATTTAACTCTTCTATAGCTATTGTTGAATTTTCTTCTAAATATTTTCTAAAAATCGTCCAAAACAGTAACCTCAGATTTATACCTTAAACTTGTTTTGATCATATCTCACTCATTACTTTGATTCCATTGCATGGCCAACTCTCACATGTGTACAAGACTCATAGGTTACTGTATATCAATTCTACTTCATCATTTTATCAGTTCATAACATGTTTCTTTACTGTTTTATACAGCCATGTAAATTAATCAAGATTTTAACCTTGTTTCTTATAGTTTTTCACCTTTTTAATCATATTTATCAACACCAAGTCCCCACACAGTATTTTTATCATCATATAATCATCATAAACATATAAAATAGGAAATAAAATACATGATTACATAACCAAAAATAACAAGAGGATGAGGAGGACAATCTTTATACCACCAAGTTGATGTAGGTTATGAGTTTGACATGGATTTGGATGGAGAAACTTGTGCATAGCCAAGACCATCTTCAAGACCACCATTCTTCATAAACACCTTGGGGAAAATCAGCCTCAAGACACCAAGGAAACTCCTCCATGTATGTTATAATCACCTCCATTCAATAAGTCTTCAAAAGGATATCATCTTATGCAAGAATAACATAAGATTTGTGGTGAAATTTTGATCAAATGAGGGTTTTGTTTGAGTTGAGGGACGGCACAAATGGGGTAGAAGAGAGAAAGATTAAGTTGTTTGCATGGTGTGTTGTGAGGAAATGGTTTTGGCTTGAGTGGTTTAGCTAGTTTTGAGGTGTAAAAGCTTACTTGTGAAGCTAACTAGACAAGTGTTGTCAACTTGCTAAAGTTGTGACACCTCACAAGTGTTGGTGAGTTTTGGCCGCCCCATGTATATTAGTGGGGTGGGATAATGTATTTTGTCCCACCTCACTAATTTACGGGTATTCCTCGATTCTAGTTTCCTCGATTTGCGTGCCCTCGGGTCGTTTTACGAAAAACGTTTTTATAAATTATGAATCATTGTCACAAAACGAATCCAATAAAAATTATCTCATCAAAAACGGAGTTCGAAAACGTAAATACGTAATCCTAGGGTTTCCGGTTTAGTCGTAAAGGACGTTAAAATAAAATCGTAAGTCCTAATCTCTTCTCGTAAATTTGTGAGTTTATGAACCAACACAAATTTAAAACTCCAAAATAATATTCATGGACAAATTTATTTTCTGAAATGTCGGACTGTCACCAAAGACGGTGTATGTAAACGTAAGCACGTAACGTTGAATCCTCCGGTTTAGACGTAGTCGATGCTACTTCAAGACGTAAATCCAAATTTCTTCCCAAAAATAAGTGAGTTCATATTGTAACATTAAAATAATGTTTTCAAATAAATATCGAGAATAAAATATCAACCATAAATTGACGGATTGTCACAGCATTTACCCCTAAACAGGATCTTTGTCCTCAAAGATCATCTTACCTTACTACTCGCTTCTTATAGAGTTAAAGCCATGTGGGTATTTCCTCCACATTCGGTCTTTTCTCACAAGTGAAATTCATTACAATACGCGAGTTTCATCAAACATAACTACGGGAATAAGATCAGGCTAAATGTTGACTTACTTTCTCTATCCATGATATTCACGGGTTTTTGATGAATGCAACTTTTCGCCGATCTAAGCTCTACTAAGAACAATCAGATTTTCACTTGATAGATATTCCATCAAGTTCGATTTACGAAACATAATTTACGCAGTCCTTGAAGTCCTAGGGTAGATCCATCTTATATGCCTTTCAAACCAATCTTTCACATCATCTCAATGGTCCCAAACAACGGGGACTTATATCCCATGATTTGTCAGATCATGAATTCATTTTTCCAAGGTTAAAAATTGTGGCATAACTTCGCTACCCATTTGGCACTTCAAGATCTACATTTCGTATACACATAACCTCTTGCCTACTACCGGCTGTCAATAATCAAATCCTAATTTCAACAATCATTTCAGGTCTCGCGGGTCGGGTATTTTGCAAGGATAGGTTCGCCATCATAGGAAACCTTAAACCTAAGAGACATGTCCAACTCACAGTGGGTGTATGTCGGGTGTCTTCATCTCAACTCTTGCTTACAGATGCTCTAATATTTAGATCCTAACAAGATTCGATCTCAATCCTAATACGATGATTATCAAGGATAATCTCTCCAAAGGAAAACGATTATACGGTCTATTACCAAAGGTCAATCATTCAAACATAAAACAACACTTATATTACCTTGTATCGTTACTTTACCTCGTCCCTTCGATTTGGGGTGGTACATAGTACTCTCATCAAGGTTCGTTCTCAATGATTTCTGAGCAAATCTCTAGAAATTCGATGCGAAGCGAGGATCTTGATATAGATGATCGATACAGGCATGCTATGTTTACATAACTCTTTTGCATTTATCATTAACGAGAATGATATTAGCAGATTTGGTCTGTCTGTCGACGATGACCCAAATCGAATTAAATTCAGATGATGACCTTTGCAATAGCTAGACGTTTACTAATGTATGAGGCGATGTCTGCCTTCATAATTGTCATTAGTACAACTTATTCAGACAAGGATACTTTTAGTCAAAAATGACATACATATAATACTTATACTTAAAAATTCCCACATAACTATATCTCATAATCCTCCATATTTAGACAATCACATGTGGTCTTTTATACATTTAACGCCATTGGCTTCTTAATTCTAATGGTTCACACTAGCCGTGAAACCTTTTTTATTATTATCCTTCTTTTTTTCTTTTTTTTTTTACAAACATTGTTTATTTTTTTTTATATCGTTCGGAAATTTATTTTGCACCTTCATTATTAAGGAACACGTCCTAATGGATTCTTCATCCTTCTTATAAACATCGGCTATATTTTAAATTATTCGGCAATTTGCACATTCATTATTAAGAAATACATTCTAATTGGTTCTTTATCTTTTATACATAATGTGTCAGTATTTATATTCACTTCTCATGATGATATAATTATCATGTCCACAATTCACTCAGATATTCTTTCTATATTATGCGTCAGTAATTACGTTCGCCTTTCTTCATATTTTCTAAGTTTCAATTTCATCTTATCTATCATTTTTATCAGTTTTTCTCAATCCGACGTTTTAAGCGTCGATAAGTATTACAAGTAATTAAAGGTTAGATATTTTAAATTTTTATGAAACGTAAACGTAAAATTTTAAATTTCCTAGTTCGACCAATTATATAAAATGTTCAAAATAAATTTGAATTTAATTAACGAGATTTTTGTTGATTTATCGAAAATAATTAATAAGATTCGTAAATGTTCGAAAAATCTGTGTTTATACTTTGGTCAAAGTTTTCTTAGTTGTAAAGCAAAAATTTTCGTTTTAAGTTTTCAGGTTATGGTATAAATGGTTTTACTCAATCCTTCTTAAGTTATCTTGAGGTATACACAAACATTTACCCCTAAACAGAAGTTTAGTTAAATGGTTTGTGTATAAGGGAATAACCCCTTTAAAAATCCTTTGTTAAAACATTTGTCAAAACATATTTCCATTTCTTTTTGGTAAAATCCAAAGTCTTAAAAGGGCTCTTAATTTTTGAAGAGTCTATATGCATACATCTTACCATTATTAATCCAGTGGTCATTTTATGTAAAGGATTAAGTTTTTAATCCCTAAGCGTTAATGGTTCTAATCTTTGAAAAGTCAATATAGCTTCCATTATCTATTAATCACACGGTTAAATCATATAAAGGATTAAGTCCTTAATCACATGTTAAATATTTAAGGTATAGGTTTTCATTGTTTAGCCAATTCAGGGCAATTTATAACTAATTATTAACTCATTATTATTCTTATATACAAACAATTGGTCCTTAATGATCTCAAGCATGAATTTATCAATTTACAGCCTACACACGTGATTCACCAAATTTATGAATGCTACATGTGTTTTAGTCAATCCAAACGACATCACTTGAAACTCATAATATTCATTACAAGTACCGGATGTAGTGATTGGAATAGATAATCCTTTTCGCAGATGCGAAGTTGATGATAACCATGCTGAGGATCAAAAACCTTGTAAATGATCGAACAAATCTTCCATTTCGAGTTATGGATATCGTTTTCGATTGTCAATTTACTCAGTTCACAGTAATCTATAAATATAAGGAATGATAACACCATAGCTCTTCAGGATGACAGGCTTGGTATAATAAAATCTTTCTCCGACAACTTTCTCAGTTGAACGGTAATTCCTTAAATTCAAATGGTGCTGACATACAGTGCACAGGCCACATGTGCAGCACCGGGAATATAATCAATACCAAATTCAACTTGCCTTAATGGCGAAAGTCTAGGTAATTCATCAACAAATACTTCCTAAAGTTTCAGATAACGAAAACATCTTTTAATAATTTCATATTAGGTAATATCTATGACTAATTCACAATCATTCATGGTATAATTTTAAGTCTGAATACAGGATATCATCATCCATCAAGAATTATTCAGATCACTTTTGATAATCAACATCTTATCATTTAGGGAATTCTACTCGAGTTCCCGTCAATTAAGACAATGTCGTCATGTCATAATCAATCAATCCATTCCACTGGCACTATCAACTTTCCAGTTTTATTGCCGTCGATAAGATATGAACTTCTCAAAAGACCAATAATAACTCATAATCCTTCACAAATTCAAGGATATTTGGAGACACAACTACTATTAAAAGAGTAAGGTCAATGCATAATCTACGCGAGAGAATTTCGAATCAGATACAGACGAAAACATTTAACGAATATGAATATATCCCATGTTTTCATAATTTGAGTACGCATTCGAAAGCTCCTCGGATCATTACCCAGGTCATTCATATGAAATCAAATCATAAGAAATGATAAGAACGTCAATACATCCAGTCGGGTATCAACACTCGGTAATCATATACTTTTCCTAAGAATGTCACTACGGGAGAATTGGACAAGAAAGAATTGTCAATTGTCAAATAAGACAATTTCCATGGATGAGTAACTTCAACTCAGAAGAATAGATGCTACAGGCACATATGTAGGTGTCCCTAACACTATGTCCTTATTTTTCACTTCTTGTAGATCTCGTAAAATTTTAATCTTTCACAATCTTCAAAGAAAATGTAGTGTTTATTCATTAGTTTTATGGTGACTACTAATCAGTCTTGCATGGTCTATTCCAAATTGTATGTAGGCGCGCAACTATATACAATTTCAAGACTAACGATGCAATACTCAGTTCGTCAAAATTTTATCATCATGTTTATAATAAAAACATTTTCATGCTTAATTCTTAAATAAGAATCTAAAATAAATTTACAAAGATTTTCTTTGTCATGAAAACAATTAAGTTTTCCAAAGGGTTTCATAAACAACTTTATTTCGATAACAATCACTTATAAATCTCACTTTGAATAATCCTTATAGTGATGAAAATTAAATTTTCTCAAAGGATACCGTTTTAACTTAAAAACAATGAGTGATCTGCAAAAGAGTGATGAAGAGTTGTTCACCAAGAACTTAACTACAATATGATAGGAAATGAGCTTAGCCAAATAATCATGAGGTTCATGATCTCGATGGCACTCAAAAGAATAATCCACAACGTAACTCAATTTAAGATGAGTACTTTGTTCAATGGTTGCATCACTAATGCGAGCATTAGGAAGAAGCAAGAAAAGATAGATAACATCGATACATGTAGAATTTAGCAATCAAAGGTAGTCTTTTTCATTAATCACAAACAAGTCAAAATTGTACCGTAACACCTTACGTGTCACTATGTCATACAATTCTCAGAACTCATCCTACCAACTGATATCTCAGTTAAGTTAGGGATTTTTTTTTAAAAGATACCACAATGAATACTAATCTACAAGAGTCATTAGGTGTCCCACCTGTCCCGGAAGATCCATCGGTCTCAATTTCAGAAGAAGATTTCTTCAATTTATTTATTGGACACTGGGCATCCTCGTCAGTGGACAATGGCATTGGAACAACCCTTAACACGAATCAACAATCAATTAAAACCTTATAATTTAATCACAAAACTTAACGACTTCTATTAATAATCTCATATTCCATATGGGTTAAATTTTGTTTCATTCAAGTCTCAATCAACTTATACTCAATGCGATATTCTACCTCATTCTCCAATACTTACAACCTTATTCTTCGGCCTTGTAAAGGCAATACAATCTCAATATGAATCAACACTTAATTTCCAATCCTATTAGCTCTTACAACAACAATTATCAAATGAGTCACTAGCATGAAATGACTCGATCATTCAGTTAAACTTCTCGGAAAGGTATTAGTGGCATGAGGCTTCTGGGTAATGGTTCCATTGACAGCCTCAAGTGCAACATTCACCCATTTCGATTTCAAATTTAAGAATTGGATGACAACGAATCAGATGACATCTTTCCAGGTGATAACGTTTTGTCAAACTCCACTCTATAAGGAAAGATCCTCGATTTCAAATTTAAGAATTGGATGACAACGAATCAGATGACATCTTTCCAGGTGATAACGTTTTGTCAAACTCCACTCTATAAGGAAAGATCGTCATGACATCGATATCGGATTTAATCTCGCCAATTCTTTTTCAATATCACCATCAACTAATATCTATATTTCTACGAATATTAACCATTTGTTGGGGTCATAAATATCCACAACTTGGTTTAGATCTAGGATAGCTAGAATTCCTACGAGAAAAGCTTCGATTAATTTACTAGGGGAGTTAGGGTTTCTTGTGACAATCTACGTCGTATAAATACCTCGTATAAATATCAAAATAATCATCAAACAATCATGTAATAAAATTACATCATATATATATATAATCCAAGTTATATATATTAAAATAACACTTCTCAGTCTGGCCTTGTCGGTAACTCGGGAATTCTTCGGCATCGTTATAGTCAAAAGATTTTTAGACATTTTTAGAAAAATGTTTATAGTTAAAAGATTTTGAAATGTTTTAATCAAAACCTTATTTTTTAAAAATCTTTCGTTCTCGATAACGAGAGCTCTGGTACCAAACTGTAACACCCCCAAATTTATACAACTTATTACAGCGGAAGACTAGTTGGTGTTACGGGATAGCACATTACTCACATCATAGACAACGCATAAAAATCGCGTTGTTTAATAATAAATCATTTCCATTCATAAATATCAAAGTTACATCGGTCCCAAGTCATTATATTTCATACAAAGTTTTACAAAGTAATTGAATGGAAAATATAGTTTAGGTGCGGGCCATGAATTCTTGTCGTCTTCCCGAGAATTACCTTCAAGTACCTGAGATAAAACATGTTAAAAGAAAAGGTCAGCGATAACGCCGAGTGAATTCATAGAGTTTAATAAATTCCATCAATATAACTTTGGTATAAAATTAGTACCAAAAATCAATTCGTACAAATCATTGTAATAGGCCGTAAAATAGCCAAAATCATTTTATACAAATCTTTGTAATAGGCCATAAAATAGCCAAAGTCATTTTATACAAATCCTTATCGAAAATCATAATATAGGCATTTGCCTTAAAAATCATTATACGAGCCAATGTCGTGAAAACATTATACAATACGTCTTATGACGTTGTATGAAAATAAAAACCGTTATATGAATGTGGTTATGAAAACCAAAACACAAACATAATATCAATAGTATGACCCAGTATTGCTAGTCAGGCAATACATCGTAATTCGAAGCGTCTAATAGTATTTCGGTGATTTGGATTATTATAAGCCGCATGACATTGTTACCTTACTAAACCAACAACGGGTAGCTAACACGATACTCAATTTGCCCATCTCAAGTAGCGTGTCGTCACAAAGGTCACGCTATGGAAATCTTTTCATACATAAATTCGCTTACCAATCAATGTGGTACGACGGGGATCAACCGTCAAGGCGCGAACTGGGGTGATCGTCCCCAAATAGTACTATTATATGCATAAGCGTCTACCAACTCCCGGTAGTTCACAATTCATGCTAATGGGACTTTTAGTGACATAACCTAACTTTTATAATCCATTTAATTTCATCTATCGGGTCCTTTAATCATTTATCAGGTCATACAATCGGGTCATACAATCATTCGGGTCCAAGTCAATAAACAAACAATCGGGACAAATGGTGTCCTATTTTATAAAAACTAACATGTTATCTCCCTCGCGGGTTTATAAAACATTTCATAAAAACATTTAAAAGAGTGCGAGGCTATGAACTTACGTTGATGTGGGAAAGCGGGTTATCGGCAATTCGGATGTACGGTACGTGCTTCAATCACGGAAACCTAGACAAATAATACTCGTCTTAGACTCATGTCCAATGACTTTATAAAAATAACAATTATGTATACATATGATGATTTTATATATGATGATCAAGTGGGTTTACATATTCCCTTTTACTCATTTTAGTGTTTACGTATTGGTATCTCCTTACTAGTTTACTAGTTTTACCTATTTACGTGTTTTAAGTCCAATAAACTTATTATAAATTCTTTAACTTGTATTAATCCATGTTATACTTATATTATCAGTATCTATACTTTACAAGTTGGGCCTAAATGGGTTAAGCCCAATAAGTTCTTTTTACAAGTTTATATCTTATTTAGTCCAATTATTAGTCCAAGTATTAGTCCAATATGTTTACTTAGCTTGTTAATGTCCGTATGCCCTAAAGTTCGGGTTTTATCGGTTTTTACTTGTTATACATGTCTATATATCAGTATATAAGTTTTATAAAGTTTTCATTAGACGGGTCCAACCATCTAAGTTTTATTTAACAAAAACGTTAATTTTACGGTATTAGCCGAAAAAGTCGTAAAAATCATGTTTATAGTTTTATAACTTATAAAACTTAACAAATTACCATTTTTATAAAATGTCCACTTATTTAACCTTTAACATATTTATATAAATAAAATTCATGAGTTAGTGGGTTTTAACTTTACATTTTATACAATATAATTTTGAGTGCTTATATAATAGTATTATACTTTATTTTTCAAAAATCTGATTTTTATCTTTACTTTCACCAAAACTGCCATATCTTGAGTTCTATATGGAGATAGAAGCTAAATTTTTTATCACATAAACTACATGATATGTGCTACATTTAACTCTTCTATAGATACTGTTGAATCATCTTCTAAATATTTTCTAAAAATCGTCCAAAACAGTAACCTCAGATTTATACCTTAAACTTGTTTTGATCATATCTCACTCATTACTTTGATTCCATTGCATGGCCAACTCTCACATGTGTACAAGACTCATAGATTACTGTATATCAATTATACTTCATCATTTTATAAGTTCATAACATGTTTCTTTACTGTTTTATACAGCCATGTAAATTAATCAAGATTTTAACCTTGTTTCTTATAGTTTTTCACCTTTTTAATCATATTTATCAACACCAAATCCCCACACAATATTTTTATCATCATATAATCATCATAAACATATACAATAGGAAATAAAATACATGTTTACATAACCAAAAATAACAAGAGGATGAGGAGGACAATCTTTATACCACCAAGTTGATGTAGGTTATGAGTTTGACATGGATTTGGATGGAGAAACTTGTGCATAGCCAAGACTATCTTCAAGACCACCATTCTTCATAAACACCTTGGGGAAAATCAGCCTCAAGACACCAAGGAAACTCCTCCATGTAGGTTATAATCACCTCCATTCAATAAGTCTTCAAAAGGATATCATCTTATGCAAGAATAACAGAAGATTTGTGGTGAAATTTTGATCAAATGAGGGTTTTGTTTGAGTTGAGGGACGGCGCAAATGGGGTAGAAGAGAGAAAGATTAAGTTGTTTGCATGGTGTGTTGTGAGGAAATGGTTTTGGCTTGAGTGGTTTAACTAGTTTTGAGGTGTAAAAGCTTACTTGTGAAGCTAACTAGACAAGTGTTATCAACTTGCTAAAGTTGTGACACCTCACAAGTGTTGGTGAGTTTTGGCCGCCCCATGTATATTAGTGGGGTGGGATAATGTATTGTGTCCCACCTCACTAATTTACGGGTATTCCTCGATTCTAGTTTCCTCGATTTGCGTGCCCTCGGGTCGTTTTACGAAAAATGTTTTTATAAATTATGAATCATTGTCACAAAACGAATCCAATAAAAATTATCTCATCAAAAACGGAGTTCAAAAACGTAAATACGTAATCCTAGGGTTTCCGGTTTAGTCGTAAAGGACGTTAAAATAAAATCGTAAGTCCTAATCTCTTCTCGTAAATTTGTGAGTTTATGAACCAACACAAATTTAAAACTCCAAAATAATATTCATGGACAAATTTATTTTCTGAAATGTCGGACTGTCACCAAAGACGGTGTATGTAAACGTAAGCACGTAACGTTGAATCCTCCGGTTTAGACGTAGTCGATGCTACTTCAAGACGTAAATCCAAATTTCTTCCCAAAAATAAGTGAGTTCATATTGTAACATTAAAATAATGTTTTCAAATAAATATCGAGAATAAAATATCAACCATAAATTGACGGATTGTCACATCCACAAGATCATGTTCATCAGTGAACTTCTCGTAAACCGGAGAGAATAAATCGTCATTGCCCGCATCTCCCGGTGGAGATTGAGAAATTTCAAAAGTGAAAGTCTCATAGCAGAGAGAAGAATCGTCATCACTAGGATCGACCTCTTCCGTAAGAGCAATGTCGTCCTCAGGCTCCATAGCAGGTAAGTCACAAACCTCATCATCCAATACCTTGTCGAGACCAACATCACTAAGCTCATTCAACGAATCTAGATCCTTAGATGTAGTAGGAACATCGAGAGTAGGAGCAGCAACTTCAGAAGATTGGTTGAAAGTGTAGACATCATCGCCGTCGTCGTCATCATAATAGATGGGACGAGTCCAGTTAGGAGTGACGTAGTCGGCTAACTATTCCTTGATAACCTCCACATCTTTAAGAAGCTCATGCAGCAACTTTTGTTGTTCATCGCCCCGAGTATGTTCAATTTCACCAATTCTATCCCACGCTGTAATTAAACATTTTGGTGTAGAAAAGAAGGGAAAACGACTAAATTGGCTCAAAAAGGTGTCGGTGGTTTTCAAGGTTTCGTCCACATCAAGCAACGGTTGCCTTTCCTGATGTAAGTCAGCTCGGAGTTGAGCTAGACTTTCTAGAATGCCATTCAAAGAAGTGAGTTGTTGATTAAGACTAGTTTGCTGAGAGGATTGATGATTGAGGGTGTGATGTGGGGGTTCACAGTTATAGACAATAGGATGATAGCACGGTACTTTCTCAAAGATTTGCGATGGATAACAAAAAGAAGCATCGTGAGGGCCCCCACAAATATAGCACCATGGGTATGGAGAGAAACTGGGTGCTTCTTGTGGATAGCTATTATTATTGTCATAATTGTACCCCGGTTCTTGCTCGTGACCATACGGGTATCGAACCGGGCACGAAACAAGCCAATGAGAATCGCTTCCACAATAGATGCACGGGGGAACAGGAGGAGGTGGGTTCAAAAAGGACGAATTAGTCGAGTTGCACAAAGGACAAAATCCGAATTGGAATTGAGTATTGTCGATATCATTGCCGCACCGCTCACATGAACACCATCGACATGAGTCGTTCCCAGATAATTGTTTCCCACACCGGACGCAATGGACATAAAAATCCATAAAGAAAGATAGATAAGCAAGAATAATATTTTTGGGGCAAAACTTTGAAAAAGAAATGCTTTTTATGATTTTTCAAATGTTTTTGGGATTTTTGAAAATTTTTGACTCGAAAAAATAACGTTCACAAGTGAACGGATCCCAAAATCCAACGCGTCTCTCACAAAAAACCGTTAATCTTCACGAAAAGAGCCGGCAACGGCGCCATTTTAATAACTGGGATTTTACTAAGTTCACTTTTAATAAATGGATTTTACTAGTTGAAAGAGTCCGTTTTCTCGGTGTCTAATCGAATTGATCTCTGGTTAATTGTGCGACTCAGTTGTTCTTGGTGAAAACAATATTTTTGGTTTTGGTAAAATAAATGTGCAAGACTTAAAAATAAATGACGGGTAATTAAAACTAAAACTATTTGAAACGTAAACAGTGCAACATTTAAAACGTTAAAAGTAAATGGCGAGAATTTAAATGAAGGGAAATTAAAACTTAACAAAAAGTAAACTGACAATTAAATAAAAATGCAAAATGAATTTAAAAGGAACTAAAAATAAAATGAGAAAAATTGACACTTTAACCTAAGCAAAATATTAAAACAAAACAAAACATTCCATCGGAATACACCCGATCGGAATCCATAAGGATCCGATCGGAATGTACCCGATCGGAATGAGTAAAAAGGTGGCAATCGGAATACTAAACATGAATCCCAATCGGAATACACTAAGTGGTCCAATCGGAATGTTTGAAGGCACCACGATCGGAATACAGTAAAAACATGCCAAATCGGAATGTGTAAAGAAAACTCGTAATCGGAATACACAAAACAATGCCACAATCGGAACCCTCTAAACCCTTTTCCGATCTAGGGATCGGAAAGAAGGGATGGTGGTCGGAATGTGTTGATCGGAAAAGGGTTTACCTTTTCTGATTGATTCTCTTGATCCGAAATTTAAGCAAAGGGTAATAAGCTACTAGGATAAACTAAAACCAAAACTTAAACAGATTAATACTGAAACGGGACCAATAAGCACAAGTAACAACTTATCAAACATAAAATAAACAAACTTTAAAATCAAAACATAAAAAGATGAACTTTAAATCACGAAAAATTAAAAAGATCAAAACTTTAAATAAGAACTTGATGAAAAAGATGATGAAAGCAAGATTGAGATTAGCAAGAAAGATTAATAATATAAAGATTAAGACAAGATCAAGCTTAAAAAGTGAAGGTTTGATTAAAAACAAGAAAGATAAAAGATGAAAGATTAAAGTTCTAGTGGGAGAAACTGTCACTTTCTCTCACTAAAACTAAACTACTCCTACTCTAAAAACTAAAACTAACTAACCAACCCTCCTAAATGAGTTTAGGAGGGTATTTATAGGAAATGGGGAGGTGCATGTGTTGCCTCCTCTTTCTTTCTTTCTTCACGTCTTCTCGTCTTTTAAGTTCTTCGACTTTATCGACTTTGTCTCGGGATTAATTAAACTCTTCTTATAATTCATTTATTTATTAGACTCGAGTTCTTCGGCTTTAAGTAAAACTTCCGTCTTTTGAATTTTTCTTCGATAAATCTTCAGAAATGGTCTTGGACTTCCGTTCTTTTTCCACTCTTGATCTTTCGACTTCATCTTTCGTCTTTTTCTTCGATAAAAGCCCGTGAATGCCGTGTTTTCTCCACTTTTCACCTTTTCGTCCTAAATCACAATAAAAACACAAACCACGCATAATTCCGACATAAATGACATAAAATACACGTTTTGGCTCGTTTATTATTGTAATTAAGTGGTAAAAAGGATGGGTGTTTTCACGCCTATCAGTGTCCTTAGTTGAATGATATACAATGATTGGACCGCTTTGTTCTTGTTGAACGTTGACTTTGGTACCTGCATTCTCATTTGGAGTTTGTATGCTTTGATATAGGTTAGCGATATCAATTTTGAAACCATGTGGGGGTTCACAGTTGGCTTTACTTGTGCCAGAGGTGACATGAATAGATGATTCACTTGTCAAAGGTTTCCTTTTATAGACTAACTTAATCTCCGGCTTAAGTGATGTATCATCTTTTTCAATTTCCTCCCCAGTAGTCTTAGTATGAGTGGAGACTATCCTAGTTAAAGGGCACTCGTTTCCTACAAGAGTGAAGGTTCTGCCAGTGGGGCGCCAAACTTTACCAATGGGGTTGATTCTAGCTAACCACTGAGATTTAACTCTAGCATGGGAGTTCACCTCATTAAGGAATTTCTTGACACAAGAGTCATGATTTGCCTTAAAGACACATTTCCTACATATTTTACAAGTAGCATATTTAAAGTCCGAGTAAGATCTATAATTCCTAGATGATTTATTGATGCTCCTAGGATATGACATGCTACGGTTAGCAGTGTTGGGTAATCTAGAACGCATCTGACTAGGTTTTGAAATTTCTATTTCTTACTTGTGTTTTTTGCTTAGCTTCCCTTAGACCAAATTTATGGCCAACGTCATTTGAACTAGTTCGAGACGTGTTCTTTGAACTATGTTTAGGGAGGCTAGATGCAATCATGTGATTAGGTCTTGCAAAATCTGATTTAGTCACATTGGCCCTAGTTGGTGGAGTGACTGGTCTAGAAAGATGAACCATATCAACTTGAGAGGCAAACCGCGGTCTCGAGGATTTTGGTCGCTCGGATCTAAATGCAATCGGTTGTCTAACAGACTGATTTTGAGGCGGTTTCCCCAAGATGGATGGTTTTTCAAGGATAGTGTTCACACTAGTTCCTTTAATTTTTCTTAATTCTTTTTTCAACGCAGCTATAGCAAAAACCTTTTCCTGAACCTGAGCTTTTAAAGACTCATTATCTTTAAGCAACTTATCTTAGGATGCCAACTTAGATTCTAACAACTCAATTTGTTTCAAAATATTATCCTTTTTAACTTTAGAATCTAGAACTTTTTGATCCAATTTTCATTCAAGAACAACTTTTGACTTTTCAGGTTTTTCAAAATACTTTTCAAATTTATCCGTTTTCTTCGAAAATTCAATTTTGGCATCCTAAAGAGCTTTAGATTGCTGAGATAAAATCGTTTCAAGCTCTTTAATCTTGGAATCAGAATCGGTTAGTGAAGCAGTCATAAAGTATGTATCATGATTTACTACAACATTCTGAACAATCTCTCCCCCATTATGACTCACATCGGATGAATAAAAAATGGTATAACTATGACCCTTTTCCATCCCATGTTTGTCATAAATAAGTTCGGAATGCTCAACATCTGGTATTTGTACCGTATATTTAGGCTCTTCGTCATATACGAGTATGGTGTCATCATAAGATGTCTGTAACATTCCCTGACATGCTGTTGGTATCATGCTTTCCTTGAAAAATAAATTCGCGGGATTTTACAAACCACCGAATAAACCGTAAACGTTCTTGATTCCTTGATTTGTGAAGAAAAGTTGATTAAATCCCCTAATTATGTGTTCTCGAGAAACCAAAAATTCTCCAAGACCAAATAACTTACGATTGTACGAAATTTTCTAATTCACGTTTTTTGAAAATCTCGGAATATTTGCAAAGATTTCGCAATAACCCTTATATGATAAAGATCTCGCAATAACTTGAGCATAAAGATCTCGCAATACCCACGTTGTAAAAGATCTCGCAATGTCCAAGTGTTGAGGATTTCACAATGTTCAAAATCATGGATTTCGCAATATCCAAACTTAAGGATTTTGCAATGTCCAAACTTAAGAATTTCGCAATGTCCAAAATAAGGATTTAGCCCAATGTCCATAAAACAAGGATTTCGCAATGTCCAGACTTAAGGATTTCGCAATATCCAAAAACAAGGATTTCGCAATATCCAAAACCCTAATTATTGCGAAATGTTTTGAGAAAATATTTCGCAAAAAATCTTACTGTTTCGTAAAAAATGAATAAAAATGAGTTTTTTGCTTAGAAATTCATGATTTTAACCAATCCAAAGTACACAAATCCCTACCACAACTATGTAGGAGATATGTAGTTCACTTGGAATAACAAAAAACACGAAAAAAATTTGGGATCAAGGGTTTTTGGATATAAAAACTCACAAAACAAACACAAAAACTAAGCAACTCATCCCATGGCTCTTGATACCAATTGTAGATCTACTTAATCCTTGGATTATCTAACCTTGGAGATGATTACTAGAGAAATAGATAGATGAAAAACTAGAGAGATAAAGTAGAGAGAGGTTGGAGAGAATAAGAAGATATTAGATTAGAAGTGAAAGTGTGAGAACCAACCCCTCCTAACATGCTAGGAGGGGGTATATATAGCCCACCCTACATGTGGGTTTGATGGGTTATTAATAAGTGTGAAAACACTTATCCTTTTGCAACTAAAATCAAGGAAAAACAAGACCTAATCATGTGTTTTATATCGTAAAAGTTGGAATTACGCGTGGTTTTGTGTTTTTGTGTTAAAATAGGTACAAATGATCAAAAGAAGAGAAAACACGGGATTTAACGGTCAAATGTTGAAGAAAAGTCCAAAAAGAGACGAAGACAAAGTCAAAAGACCAAAAGTGTGCCGAAGATCACGAAAACCGGCTAAACTGACACGAGTTTGAAGAAAAGATCAAGAAAGCCAAAGTCAAGCTCGTTTTTAGCGGATTTAATATTTATGGAGTTTATCGGGCATGTGAGTCCCACATTCGGATTAATGGGCTTAAAAGCCCATTCTTGAAACATATTATTCAAAATTGGATAAAAAGCCCTAAAAGCCCAAAATGGACCTCATGAATAAACGGATGGATATGCTAAAACACTTTTGGGCCAAAGGCCCATTTCTCTTGCCAAATAAACGGAAGAAGCAAATATTTGGTTTATAAACTTTTGTCTGGGTCAAACTTACCTAGCATTCTTAACCCTGGTCAACCCACACACGGTTTCTACCGTGCACCCTCAACACACCCTCACAATTTAAACCCTACCGTGCACCTCAACCACACACAATTCAAACCCCCCTCCCACGTGTCAACATAACACACGCTTCCCAAACCTGCACCCCACTAAATAAATAATGAATACTTACCCATTCCTTTTATTTTTTTTTGTTACTTACTATGTGAAAATAAACCCACCCTCACTGTTTTTCTCTCTCAACTCACCAAGCAGTCACCACCACTTTTTACCCTATATCCAAAAAAAAAACCTAATTCACCACAACACAATTTTTACACCAAAAATTGGGGGTTTTAATCCACCCGTGTTAATCACACACTTGGGGATTAAATCCCCAAGTTTTTCGCAAGATACATCAAAGTGGTCCTCTCTCCTCTTCCAACGTGGCAATCCGTGTGCCTATAATCATTCCCAGCCGTTGATCAAGAGAAGAAAAGAGAAAGAGAGAAGAATGAAGAAATCAAGGGCCATGATTCATTTCCTTGGGCACCAAGGATGACCTAGAAGGTTCGGGGTTACCCTATAAAAACCCCCATCTATCATGTAAATGAGTAGCCTTTTCTTTATTTTTTAATTTTCAGTAAAAAAATTAGGTTTAGATTAAATTTTGTATTTCTTTAATTTTTCAAGTATTGTACTCTTTTATTCAATTAATGAAAAGTTCTTTTTATTAATTTTGTCTCAATTTAATTAATCTGTTATCTGTAAATCTGCGTTTGATACTACTGTTATTATTTGTTTCGTATTATTTTTAATTAGCCTTAAGGTTACTATTACTACTGTTCGTTGATTTGTTATTATAAAAAATATATATATATATATAATAAATAAATAATAAAGGAAAGTGTAAGTAATTTTTCCCTACTGGAAAAATTATACAAGTTCACTGTTCGGTTACTGTTTGGATCGAGGGTTCAATTTATTTGGTTCGAAAAAGTTTGATTGGTTCGAGCACTGTTTGGAATGACAATCGAGATGATGAAGGTGGTATTGATACGGTTTTGTTAAGACGGCTCAGCGCCGCGTCTTCGTCACAACGGTTTCTCCAAACGGTTCTAATCCCCTTTCTCTTTTATTTTTATGTTTAGTTTTAGTTTAAGGTTTAAATCTGTTTATGTTTTATGTTTAAGTTTACTGAATCTGCTTTGGGTTTTGTTAAATCTGCCTAGTTTAAATTTGTCTATTTAATATTTGTTTGGACTTGATTTTTTTTTTATCTGCTTTCATAGTACCTGTTTGAATTCTTTCTCTTATGCTTATTATTTTGGTTTTAATTATCTGCTTGGTTTGGGGCTTTTTTGAATCTGCTTAGGATTTGTAGTATTTGTAGGGTTAAGATTTGCTATTTAGTTTTGGTATTGGAAATCTGCTTATTATTTTTGTAATCTTTTTAATAGTTTTTTGGTATTAGTTTTACATTGTTACTGATATATGCTTATTAGCCTTTTATTTGCTTATTCATATTAACTGTCTTGCTTAATTGGTTTTATACTTTTTCTGCTTTACACTCAGACATTTGGTCTAATTTCCAAAAAAATAAAAAGTCATAAATATTAAATAGCAAAATTTTCGTCTGGCCTGGGGATCGAACCCCAGACCTCTTGCATAACGCCCCAGCAACACAACCAACTCATCTAGGACGATTCTTGTGTTTAATTATACGATTTTTAATTAATATGGTTTTTTTAAAAAAATCTGGCAGTCTTAATTAAAGTAGTTAAATACATGTTTTTTTAGTTTAATTAAATTTTAACCAAAAGTATTAAATAGTTTTTAAAATTAATTCAGTTTTTATAAAAATACAAAAAGACAAAATAATATTTTATTTACTTTCTTTAAATTTTAAAGTAGTTTTAGTTTACTTTTATTTTCAAATTTAAATTAGTTTTAAATTACCTTTAATTTTAAATTTACTTTTATAAGTCTTTAGTTTAAAAAAAAGTTTTTAAGTTTTTATTTAAAAGTTTTAGTTTAAAATTTAAGTTAGTTTTATTTGAAATATTTTTAAGTAGATTTTATTTAAAGTTACTATTTTAAAACTAATTAGATTAAAATAGTTTTTATTTAAAAAGATTTTATTAGTTTAATTTTTACATTAGATTAAAAAGATTTTATATTAAGTAACTTTTAGTTTAAAAATACCAAAAAAAAAATATATTTACCAAAAACAAAGTTAAGTCGCAACGTTAATTGCTAATCAAATTCGAGTCGATTCGAGGAACGACAATAGAAATAAAAAAAGGGTAAACAAAATCTCTTTTTCAAATGGCGCCGCTGCCGCTTCGCTCGTACGATTGACGATTTTTCGTGAAGACGTTTGGATTTTGGGATCCGTTCTCTTTGAACGTTAATTTTCTTGCACAAAAAATCAAAAATACAAAAAAAAAATCAAAAACTTAAAAATACAAAAAAATTAAAAAATTACAAAAGCAATTTCTTTCCTAAGAATTGCACAAAAAAATTAAAAAAATCAAAAGTAATACTTTTTCCTAAAAGTATTACACCAAAAATATTACGTATTAGTGTTAAATTTTTAGTTCGATTTCTATCGTTTTTATTGTGAATATATATTTTTCTAAAAAAATACAAAAAAAAATTTCTTTTACTATAATATATTACGTAGCACAATAATTTACCTACTTTTCAAATAAGCCTTAGTTGGGATTTCATCACCTAACTATTGTAGTCGAATCCTAAACGAAATAAAGAGGCAAAATAGATAAATACTAGTAAGACGTTTGAACTCAAAATATAGAAACTATAAGGTGGGTATAAGGCGACGCGCTATAAAAGGCCGTCTAAGGAAAAAGTTTTTTAAGTGCTTTGTGCCACCTCGTTTCCCCGCTTGCTTGTGCGTATATTTAGAGGGACAACCGATTATTGGTTTGCCGACTCAATTAGTATTTAAGTATATATTTTTGTAGCTTTTTACTATTGCTCCTCGAGAGGGAAAATCCTTTTCCTCTCAAAGTCGACCGAGGTCACCTACCTCATTCTAAAGTTTTAATTGTATGCGCACTCGCGCGCGTACATACATACCGAGTGGTGTACCAAATACTTCTAATTCTTCCAAAAAGAAGAACAAGAAAAACAAAAAGACCGTTATTCAAGCCAATCCCGAGAATCGAGCTTTCGACATAACGATGGCAACGGATAATCGACCAATGATTGAGATTCTTCAATCTCACGTTGAAGGAAACTATGACGCGATTGTGGTGCCGACCATTGGAGCTAATCATTTTGAACTTAAACCGGATTTTATTCGAATGGTTTCCGCTACACCATTTTTAGGTCGTACTAATGATGACCCACACGCTCATATCAAACGATTCATCCAATTAGCAAATACCGTCAAATACAATGGGGTGCCACAAGAGGCCGTTCGCCTACAACTTTTTCCTTTTTCCCTCGAGGGACAAGCCCGGATTTGGCTTGATAAGGAACCACCCCAAAGTATTACCACATGGATCGACTTAGAGACCAAGTTCATTAACTACTTTTTCCCACCATCACGGACCACTTCCTTAAGGAATGAAATAATCAACTTTGAGGGGAAACGTTTAGTGAGTCTTGGGATCGATTTAAAGATCTTTTGAGAAAATGTCCACAACACGGTTTTACTAAAGTGCATCAAATCAACACGTTTTATAATGGTTTAACTCTAAACGACCAAGACTCACTTAATAGTGTCGCGGGGGGCAATATTCTTGTGAAAACCATGAATGAGGCTTGGGCCATTATTGAGAACAAGGCAAAAGTGCAAACCAAAAGTGTTAGGGCTAATATGGCAAGTGCTAGTACGAGTAATATTGAGGTGAATGATCGAATTAATAAACTTACTTCGCTTGTTGAAACACTCGCTCTAAAAACCGACGCCCTCACCACTCATGTGCATGCCGTGAAAGATAATAGTGAAACGTGTGAGACTTGTGGTGGACCACATTCATATTTCAATTGTGACAAGGTTTATAATCAACAACAACAAGTTTGTGCTTTTAATGCTAATGAAAGGGTTCCATTTAAACCTAATGTTGATATTAACCATTTGTCTTACAATAGTTCTAATTATTTGGCTCCCCCGGGTTGTGTAGCACCACAAAGACCACCCCCACCCGCCCAAAATACCCAATACCAAAATAGGAACCAAGGTCCTCAAATGGGTAATTTTCAAGGGAATGCTAATCAAGGGAATTTTAATGGTCCAAACCAAGGGTTTGAAAATAATAATCAAGGTTTTTATAATAACAACGGTTTTCAATCTCAAAATCAAGGTTTTCCTAATCAAGGGTTTAATCAAATGAACATGCAAAATCCTCAAATGGACTTGGTTCTACAAAAATTGACCGAACATGAGAAAATCATGCAAGCTATGCAAGCATCTACTAGACAAATGCAGGAGTCCAACGATAAGAGATTTTTGACTATGTTGCAAACCCTTAGACCCCAAGGTGCTTTCCCATCCAATACCGAGATTAACCCTCGTGCTAATGTGAGTGCTATCAATACTTGAAGTGGAGCCACTTTAGTGGGACCTTCCATCTCTTCGCCCGAAAAGGAGAGACAAGGCCCGGAGGTCATAATGAGTAATCCTACTCCCCCTCCGGTGATTCCGCCCACTACCACTCCTAGTACTAGTGTTCCATTGCCGAAAGTGCCTATTCCTAGGGTTGTTCAAGAAGCGAGTCCTTCTCCTTCTCAACCTAAGCCTAATATTCCTTATCCATCTAGGTTAGGCAAGACTAAAGTGCTCACCAAAGATGACATTCATGTCTCTAATTTTTTGAAAATGATTTCCAATGTGAATGTTAACGTAAGCCTTATTGAAGCACTTGCTCAAATGCCAAAATTTGTCAAAATGTTTAAAGATTTGCTCAATAAGAAGGAAAAAATGGTTGAGCTCGTTAACACCCGTTTAAATGAGAATTGTTCCGCGGTTCTTCTCAAAGAGCTTCCCGAAAAGCTAGGAGATCCCAGACGATTCGTGTTACCTTGCTCGTTTCCTCAAATCGATGATTGTATGGCTTTAGCGGATCTCGGCGCTAGCATCAATCTTATGCCACTTTCGGTTTGGAAACAATTGTCATTACCCGACCTTGTACCGACTCGTATGACTTTAGAGTTAGCTAATCGAACTCTCGCATACCCCGTTGGTATTGCCGAAGATGTTTTTGTTCGAGTCGGTACATTCACTTTTCCCGTGGACTTTGTCGTCGTCGACTATGAGATGGATCCTCGTATTCCGTTAATACTTGGTAGACCATTCTTAAGGTCCGGAAGAGCCTTAGTTGATGTAGCCGAAGGGGAGTTAATTCTTAGGGTTCGGGATGAACAACAAGTTTTTAAAATGGGAAAAATCACAACGAAATCAAATGGAAAAGAATCGATCAATATGATTGATGTTCTTAATTATGATAATGATGAGATTTTTATTAATCCTTTTGGAATTGAAAACTCTAATGAAAATGATTTTGTGATAAACTCATCCCTTCCCTTAGAGCCTCAAAGTTTTGAAACTCCCATTTATGACACCGATAGTGATGACACTTCTTCAAGTGATCACACTATCTTCGGCTTAGACGACTCGACTTTTGACCCACCCACTTTTGACCCACCCATTTATGATACCCCAATCTTTGATACTTATGATGATGACACTTCCTTAAGTGATCTCATCAACTTTGATGACCCACCCCATGATCTTAATGCACCTCATATCTCTATGAGTGATTCTTCCATGGAGACTCCTTTTGACTTCTATACTCCAATTTTAGAGGTCATGACTATTGAGGAGGATCCTCCACTCTTAGAGATCATACCTACTTTAGAGGTTATTCCATTTGAGGAGGATTTAGATATCTTTCTAAATACTTATTTTCCTCATGAGGAAGATTTTTCCTATGACTCCGATGATACTTATGTTTTCACATCAAGTTTGGAAGAGGATGACTTTCCCACTATGGATTTTGATAATATTTTGAGCTTAAATGTCGACACCTCTTGCTATTTTCCCATTAAGGAATCGGTGTTTGATCCGGGAATAGAGACTTTTTTGCTTTCATTGCCATACCACCTTACCCTTCCTAGTAAGAGACTTTTGCCTAAGGATACCCCACTTTTCTATGACTTGCGTACCACCTCGGGATTTATTTCCTTTTGTGATGGAAATTATGTGTTTGACCCGGGTGGATTTTCATGGGGTATGCCTTGTATGACTTTGTTTCACCTTTATCATGGAGAGATTTTCCTCCCTTGGAAATCTCGGTTTTCCATGATTTTCCCATTTGAATGATGACATTCGGGAATTCGAGTCGAGCTAGAGACTCGTGATGAAAAATCAAGCATCGTTTAACTAGGTTAGATTTTTACCCTTTTTCACCCATTTTCACCAATAAGTGTAGGGGGAGCCAAGTAGGATTTTTGTGTTGTGATGTTGTGTGCAGGGACATGTGCTTAAATGATCCACTTTTGGTACTTTTGACGAGACCCGTGTTCCCGTGTTACCCGTGTACCCGGTTCCTTCGATAAGTTTTTGCTATTGTGGTTCATACTTGTATATAAATAAAACGAATAAATGTAATCACTTTAGTTGTCTTTTCCTTAGCTTGATTTTAAACAACGTACTCAATGTCCTAAGTGTAGGGGAGTTTATTCTTCCACATGCTTAAACATTGAGGACAATGTTTATATTAAGTGTAGGGGGGCCTTCTATCGAATTTTAGTGGACTTTTCCATGAATTTGACCCTATTTTAACCGGAAAATTTTAAAAAAAAATTCAACGTTTTTCAAATTCTTGATCTATTTTGGCCTAGTAGTATTTTTATTTATTTTCTTTCCTTTTATCATTGCATCGCATTTTATATTTTCCATTTCAAGAATAAAGTCAAAAATAATTAAATAAATAAAATGGTTTTAACAAGTTTAGATGTCTTTGATATATTAGGCCCGTCGTGAATATTTTGACTCAACCCGAGTTTACTTATCCAAGTTTACTCTAGCTAGTGTCCTTAACCATATGGACCTTAATTGGTTTATTAGGCTAAGCATCCACGAGTCTCATTCCTTGAGATTTTAAATTGTGGAGAACGAGAGATGATAAAAGTTAATTATAAGTTCGGTATTCTTTCATTAACTTATGTGAGTTAGTTATGAGCTTTTTCTCCCATCGCTTGTTAATAAATATATTTGCAATAAATAAGGTTGTACGATTTAAAAGGTTACTTAGCTTCTAGCACAAGATCGTTTAAAAGTTGCTCGGTATTAATTAGAGCTCATAGCCAAGGCATAACTTATTGAAACGGGACGCGAATATTGTCTTATCCAAAAAGGCCCTAACAAGGCATGAGGATACCCGAGTCCAAAAGGCCCTAACAAGGCATGAGGATTCACTCTTTTTGCTAAAGATCCTAAGATGATGTGAAGATCATTAATCCAAATCAATATGAAGGATCAAGACACACGACGAGAAGCAATTACTACCCTAAAGATCATGGAGAAGTCTATCCAAAAAGACCCTAACAAGGTATGAGGATAAATAGATCCAAGTCCGAAAAGGAGGCGGATCGTTGTATCAAAATCCTAAATAAAGAAGAGGATAAATGAAGAAGTCGTGGTCAACGTTTGAAGCATCTTTCACTCCTTATGAAGATGTATACCAAAATGAAGAGAAGACCATAATTTCAAGATCGTCTCTCAATATTTGAAGTTTGAAGTACAAGCCAAATATCGGTCCGAGAAAGGTCTCAAATCGTGAAACGAGTTATGCCAAGATATGAACTTTATGAGGTTTCGAGAAGCCGTTTTAAAAGATTTTGTCCTTTAGCTAACTATTGATTAAATCGTCCCACTTTATTTTCGGCCTTAATAAATTATCAAAACAAGTCAAAAATGCATCCTCGAGATCATTTAAGACAAAAATAAAATACAAGAGATACACCGTAGGAATAAGGGGGTCTAAGTGATTAACTAAACCACATGAGTAAGTGTTAGTTGTGCTAACTTGTATTAACAATGATCTCGTTTTTATGCTTGGTATGGGGAACGTGAAACTTGAGGGTGATTTATATTCATGACACCAAAGCCCTAATTAAAGTCTTAGATTTCTTTACGAGTTTCTTCCATCAAATAATTTCAAGTTAATAAATTGTTAAAACTTTTGTTTCCTTTTAAAGATTTATCTTTTCATTGTAGTGGTATTAATAAAGGCCGAGATGGGTTAATTATGAGAAAAATGTAACTTTATGCTTTGAAATAATGCATTGCATGGGGTCATTGCAATGGTCAAGTGTAGGGGATTTAATAAGTGTGGAAAAACACTTATCCTTTTGCCACTAAAATCAAGGAAAAACAAGACCTAATCATGTGTTTTATATCGTAAAAGTCGGAATTACGTGTGGTTTTGTGTTTTTGTGTTAAAATAGGTACAAATGATCAAAAGAAGAGAAAACACGGGATTTAACGGTAAATGTTGAAGAAAAGTCCAAAAAGAGACGAAGACAAAGTCAAAAGACCAAAAGTGTGCCGAAGATCACGAAAACCGGCTAAACTGGCACGAGTTTGAAGAAAAGATCAAGAAAGCCAAAGTCAAGCTCGTTTTTAGCGGATTTAATATTTATGGAGTTTATCGGGCTTGTGAGTCCCACATTCAGATTAATGGGCTTAAAAGCCCATTCTTGAAACATATTATTCAAAATTGGATAAAAAGCCCTAAAAGCACAAAATGGACCTCATGAATAAACGGATGGATATGCTAAAACACTTTTGGGCCAAAGGCCCATTTCTCTTGCCAAATAAACGGAAGAAGCAAATATTTGGTTTATAAACTTTTGTCTGGGTCAAACTTACCTAGCATTCTTAACCCTGGTCAACCCACACACGGTTTCTACCGTGCACCCTCAACACACCCTCACAATTTAAACCCTACCGTGCACCTCAACCACACACAATTCAAACCCCCCTCCCACTTGTCAACATAACACACGTTTCCCAAACCTGCACCCCACTAAATAAATAATGAATACTTACCCATTCCTTTTATTTTTTTTCGTTACTTACTATGTGAAAATAAACCCACCCTCACTGTTTTTCTCTCTCAACTCACCAAGCAGTCACCACCATGTTTTACCCTATATCTAAAAAAAAACCTAATTCACCACAACACAATTTTTACACCAAAAATTGGGGGTTTTAATCCACCCGTGTTAATCACACACTTGGGGATTAAATCCCCAAGTTTTTCGCAAGATACACCAAAGTGGTCCTCTCTCCTCTTCCAACGTGGCAATCCGTGTGCCTATAATCATTCTCAGCCGTTGATCAAGAGAAGAAAAGAGAAAGAGAGAAGAATGAAGAAATCAAGGGCCAGGATTCATTTCCTTGGGCACCAAGGATGACCTAGAAGGTTCGGGGTTACCCTATAAAAACCCCCATCTATCATGTAAATGAGTAGCCTTTTCTTTATTTTTTAATTTTCAGTAAAAAAATTAGGTTTAGATTAAATTTTGTATTTCTTTAATTTTTCAAGTATTGTACTCTTTTATTCAATTAATGAAAAGTTCTTTTTATTAATTTTGTCTCAATTTAATTAATCTGTTATCTTTAAATCTGCGTTTGATACTACTTTTATTATTTGTTTCGTATTATTTTTAATTAGCCTTAAGGTTACTATTACTACTGTTCGTCGATTTGTTATTATAAAAAAAATATATATAATAAATAAATAATAAAGGAAAGTGTAAGTAATTTTTCCCTACTGGAAAAATTATACAAGTTCACTGTTCGGTTACTGTTTGGATCGAGGGTTCAATTTATTTGGTTCGAAAAAGTTTGATTGGTTCGAGCACTGTTTGGAATGACAATCGAGATGATGAAGGTGGTATTGATACGGTTTTGTTAAGACGGCTCAGCGCCGCGTCTTCGTCACAACGGTTTCTCCAAACGGTTCTAATCCCCTTTCTCTTTTATTTTTATGTTTAGTTTTAGTTTAAGGTTTAAATTTGTTTATGTTTTATGTTTAAGTTTACTGAATCTGCTTTGGGTTTTGTTAAATCTGCCTAGTTTAAATTTGTCTATTTAATATTTGTTTGGACTTGATTTTTTTTATCTGCTTTCATAGTACCTGTTTGAATTCTTTTTCTTATGCTTATTATTTTGGTTTTAATTATCTGCTTGGTTTGGGGCTTTTTTGAATCTGCTTAGGATTTGTAGTATTTGTAGGGTTAAGATTTGCTATTTAGTTTTGGTATTGGAAATCTGCTTATTATTTTTGTAATCTTTTTAATAGTTTTTTGGTATTAGTTTTACATTGTTACTGATATATGCTTATTAGCCTTTTATTTGCTTATTCATATTAACTGTCTTGCTTAATTGGTTTTATACTTTTTCTGCTTTACACTCAGACATTTGGTCTAATTTCCAAAAAAATAAAAAGTCATAAATATTAAATAGCAAAATTTTCGTCTGGCCTGGGGATCGAACCCCAGACCTCTAGCATAACGCCCCAGCAACACAACCAACTCATCTAGGACGATTCTTGTGTTTAATTATACGATTTTTAATTAATATGGTTTTTTTTTTAATCTGGCAGTCTTAATTAAAGTAGTTAAATACATGTTTTTTTAGTTTAATTAAATTTTAACCAAAACTATTAAATAGTTTTTAAAATTAATTCAGTTTTTATTAAAATACAAAAAGACAAAATAATATTTTATTTACTTTCTTTAAATTTTAAAGTAGTTTTAGTTTACTTTTATTTTCAAATTTAAATTAGTTTTAAATTACCTTTAATTTTAAATTTACTTTTATAAGTCTTTAGTTTAAAAAAAAGTTTTTAAGTTTTTATTTAAAAGTTTTAGTATAAAATTTAAGTTAGTTTTATTTGAAATATTTTTAAGTAGATTTTATTTAAAGTTACTATTTTAAAATTAATTAGATTAAAATAGTTTTTATTTAAAAAGTTTTTATTAGTTTAATTTTTACATTAGATTAAAAATATTTTATATTAAGTAACTTTTAGTTTAAAAATACCAAAAAAAAAATATATTTACCAAAAACAAAGTTAAGTCGCAACGTTAATTGCTAATCAAATTCGAGTCGAGTCGAGGAACGATAATAGAAATAAAAAAAAGGGTAAACAAAATCTCTTTTTTAGTTATACTGTTACATACTAGATCATGAGCCCATACAAGACGTATCTCATTGGAGTGACCGATCCTTTCTAAATACGTAAAAACGTATTTCAAACAGGGATATATGTTAAAACTCGAATACAAGTATTTTGGTATGCTTCTCAGATATGATTATTGACACTATGTTTACTGCTGCCTTGAAAGTCCCTTTTTAATTATGAACCGTTAATCATTTTCCCAGAAATGAGCGTTAATATTGTAAATAGTACTATTTGGTGACTGACATCCCCTGTCTGGGTAAGTCGCACTTGCTAGCACCTCAGTGGTCAAACATGCATACTTTATTTTGCTAATAAGGATAGTTTGGCAGACTTCCTCATAAGGGCAATTGTGGATTTCTGATATGTCTAGTCGCAGTATCATAAGCTTAGTGCATTAATTTATAGATTTTACGGGCGAATAATAACGTAGCTCAGGAAAAAGGATATTGTATTCAAAATAATTTTAAACCTATGAATTCACCCCATTGTATTGATTTTAACAAGATTGCTAGTATGGAGTAGCATGAGGATGGCATGAAGAGGCACAAGATTGAAATTATTATTCTAGATTTTCGGAACCTTATATTGTAAAACTATGATTTTTCAATGATATATAAAGAAAGTTGATTTTGTCACTCTTTTGAGTTGCTTTCTATTATTGGGACTTGTGTTCTATGAAGTAATACCCTAGATCAATGTTCCGCTGCATATAGGTAAATTGGGGGTGTTACAGATTGGTACTCAGAGCCATGGTTATAGAGAACAAGAATTAAAATCTTGATTATAACTACTTTTTAAAATAATTTCAAGAAAGTCCTCCGTGCCAAAGCCAGTGCTGCTACAAGAAGAATGTAGGTGACTATACTGCTATTCTCTATGATTAGGTGTAAGTTTATGCTTATTTGATATTATGACTATGCATAAGAGATATTATGTTTAGACATAAATGATATTATGTTTAAATATACGTAATATAATATAAATAAGTTATGTTATTTATCGACGTCTCTAGAAATATGTATTCCTATCTTCCTCCAATTATCATCTTAACGAATTCTCAAGATAAGCGTTCTGCAAGTATTCCTAACAATTTCCCGCGGTATCATGTGGATTATTAGATATTTCAAAAAATTCATCCAGAGATAAGAAAATCCCAAAAAGTAGTTTTACCTTTTGATGACGACCCTTATATGCAAGTTATACGAGCATATAATGAAGAAATAATTTTACACCTCAACACCAAAAAATTTCCATCACCTTACCTTAATAATGCACTATCACCTATATCTGAAAAATTACCCAAAAATACCTATGAACAACAAATGAAAGATATCCTACCATATATGAAAGAATTTTCTCCCGAGCATATTAAAGATCTTGAAGATAAAGTTGAAGGACTTAGGAAAGGCCGAGTAATTATACAACGAGATTTTGAGAAGTTAGAAGAAGACTTAGAAGAAGCTAGAGCTAAGTTACAGAGAAGACAAATGATACACGATGAAGAAATTATTCAAACTCGACTAAAGATTTATACTCTTGAGTTAGTCATTGAGTACATTCAAATTATACATCGAGCCAATATACGGAGTCTTTTTGATGCCCTCAAATGACATAAGAGGGAGAGATGAAGACATTAGACTATAAATACTTTCAACTTTATATCTTTACTTTTATGTTAACAGTGAAGCTTGTCTTGTAAGTTTAAACAGACAAGTTGTTAATAAATAAAAGTCGTGTTTTCTCATCTTGTCATTTCATATTTATTTATGAGAAGAAAGAAAATCCTATTTCTTGGTTTTTCAAAAATGATTATGAATAAAATTACGTTAATTCTGGGAAAAGCATATGCTTGATAAAATATATATTCTTGGAAATTTATGTTATCTTCTATGATAATACGAATTATCAATTGAATGTAACCCGCAAATTTGAAAAAAGAGTAAAGAAACCTCCCAAGTTTTCTAGACATATTCTATTCTCAGCTTTTGTCTATCAAAAGATTCTTTTATAGGATATGTGATATGTAAAAGAGAAGCTTGTTCTATAAGACGAGTTTTTACATTTTCTGCTATATTCCTCCATTCCATATCATGGATAAATTATGTTACGATTATGTATGAGTCATATCTTTATAAATCCATGGTAAACTTTGAAATCCTATTTTCATAGTTGGATTTATTATCCTCGAATATGAATGATAATCAACATAGAAAGTTTCCTATGTAAACCCAAAAGATATACCTTTTGTTCGATAAGCATTTATATGTACCAATATACATATGTGACAAATGTTTTCTGATATGAGTATACCTTGGATTCTAAATTATTTATATTCTTTCTCATTCATTCTTAACCCTAAAAATATTTGAAAAAAAAAATTTGACGATGATGTGGCTGCAATCCTACAAGTGCAAGTTGTCAAAAAGAAGTATTATCTGGAAGAAGAATCGATGACTAGTTATTTTTGATATCCAGGGAAGAAAAGATGCTATTAGTATCACCCGTTGGATTGAAAAAGCCAATTCAGTTTTCTATCGTATCAATTGTATTTGAAATTTATAAAATGAAGTTTGCTATGAGAAGATAGCACTTCATTAATTATCTTGATAAATTCTTTATGCTCAATCCATTGAGATAAAAGAAGTACATAAGATCGGTTGATTAAATTTCAAATATTTCATAAATAGATGATCGAGAAGATGAAAGAAGAAATCCACTTTCTAATGATAAAAGAAATTAACCTCGAGACATACACGAGGAGATTTCAAGAGTTAGTAGAGTTATATTGTAACACCCCATTTGTTAAGATGGAATGCTATAGTAAAATATGACGTGTCATCAAAGCATGCAAGGTAAATGTCTAAACATTCATGACCATAAATAGAAATACCGGAAACAAACATTGGTAGTCTAAGTAACTCACAGACAAGCAATATTAAGTACTATAAATGAAAGGACTAAAAAATTTCCAAATGAAGTAAGGTATGAAAAAGTAGGAATAAATGCATAAGGTAAAAGAGGCTGGATAACTTCCATCTGAATGCACTTACTCTGGAATTCCTACTTGCGACCTTGGGTACCTGCCGTTTGCGAACATGGAAATGGAAAACGGCTGAGCATAACGCTCAGTGCACGGATATATAGCATAACATAAAGACATAAAGGAATGAAAGCATATAAAGCATGAATTGCAGCGGAAACGAATAAGTCCTGGAAAACCTAGATGTATGTCATGTTTACTAGTTATCTGAGAGCCTGTTTCAGGATTACATGCATGAGGCATGATCATGGAACATAAACATGATTGTATAGAAGGTTTGAAAATTACCAGATGAGGTAGAACGGTTAGGCTGTGAACCTCTACGGTCCTGATCCCTGCCGTTACCATTGTTCCTCAATTAAATATCGTTGGAGTGTCAGAGTACTATAACATAAGATAGTTTAACATGAAAGAAGATTAATGTAGGGACCTGCTGTTGTTCGAGCTATTAGCGTTGTTACGGTAATTATCATTACCGCCACGCCTCTCAGAACCAGAACGGTCGTTGGTCTGACCGTTTCCCTAAAATGCTTGCTGTTGAACGGCCGCAGGCTTACGGTCGTCAGTTTTCTGCCTGGAATATATAGTTGAACAGAGGATGATATGAATATGAAAAATATTGATGGAAATTAATGGTTTACAATTGGTGATTGAAGATACCTCTTCACTGCTCTGTCATCACCAAACTCCTCTCGTTCCTGAAGCATCTCAAGCTTACGGGCTGCATCGGCCACCTGTGCTATTGTAGTGAATGTAGCACAAGCCAAACTGTTGGCAACCGAAGTGCGAAGAGCCCATCGAAACTTCTCAGCTTGCTCCTCAGCCGTACCAGCTGCTGCTCCCAAGAAACCAGCCAAACGGAGAAACCTCTGCATGAATTCGTTGCTATTCTCCCCAGCAACCTTTCAGATATTATGATAATCCTGCTTAAGCTTCTCCTGTTCAGCATGTCGAAAGTACTGGTTAAGGAAGAGCTCCTTAAACTGGTCCCATGTCAGAAGTGCAACCCAATTATCACCACCATTGGACTTCTTGACAGACTTCCACCACTGTAGCCTATCACCTTCAAACTTATAGCAAGCCGTTCTTGCCTTGAAAACGCCGTCACAGCCTATCGCATCGAATATCTTCTCGATGTGAGAAATCCAAGCCTCAGCCTCATTGGGGTTGTCAGTCTGCTCAAACGAACGGGGTCGTTGTTTGTTGAATCGTTCCAACCAAGTCATAAGAGTAACAGGTGGTGGTGGAGGATTGTTGTTGTAGGGGTTTTTAGGATGAGGGCCATACTGAACGCCTTGAGCTTGAGTTTCAACATGAACATCGTCCTTTATTTCAATGCGAAGTTGGGGAAGGATGGCTTGAAGAGATGCATTGACAGCTGCAGCCAACTCTTGAGCATTGCGTGTGTTCACCATCTGACAGTTTAAAACTTAATGCAGCATAAATGATAGGTCTGAAATGAGATGAACATGAAAATGCATGAACAATGTATAAATCAATGAAGCAATTTATAATGCATGAAACAATTTAAAATGCATGATGCAGTTTATAAAAACTTTTATATGCGCGAGGGTAAACGCCTATGGTCAGTTCACCCAAAACAAAAGACACAGCGAGGGGACGCCTATGGGTCGGTCCTAAAGTTAAAAGTTTCGATAAAAGCACATGCGACTAAATAGGGCCAGTCTTGTACCAACCATTACATAGTCATAAATCTGCGACAATGATATGGATGCATGAAAATAAAAATGAAAATGAATGAATGCATGAAAACCAACTGTCAGTTTTAGGAAGACGCTGGTGACTACCCATAAGTCACAGGTCATGTTTTACAGAGCTACAGGTCGAAACCTTGGGCTCCGATACCATAATTGTAACACCCCATTTGTTAAGATGGAATGCTATAGTAAAATATGACGTCTCATCAAAGCATGCAGGTAAATGTATTAACATTCATGACCACAAATAGAAATACCAGAAACAAACATCGGTAGTCTAAGTAACTCACACACAAGTAATATTAAGTACTATAAATGAAAGGACTAAACAATGTACAAATGAATTAAGGTATGAAAAAGTAGAAATAAATGCATAAGGTAAAAGAGGCTGGATAGCTTCCATCCGAATGCACATACTCTGGAATTCCTACTTGCGACCTTGGGTACCTGCCGTTTGAGAACATGGAAATGGAAAACGGTTGAGCATAACGCTCAGTGCACGGATATATAGCATAACGTAAAGACATAAAGGAATGAAAGCATATAAAACATATAAAGCATGAATTGCAGCGGAAATGAATAAGTCCTGGAAAACCTAAATGTATGTCATGTTTACTGGTTTTAGTTCTGAAAACATAGCTTATGTTACTTATGAAAATCTGTATTAGTTTAACATACCAAAATCCAATATAGGTCATGAGGTCAACAACGTGCATGAATACTTGGAGGGTGACCTCTTCATGCAATTAGAGGGGATGCCTCTAATTAACTGGAAATGG
The DNA here is from genome assembly GCA_025667525.1 of Glebionis coronaria. Classification (NCBI taxonomy): domain Eukaryota; kingdom Viridiplantae; phylum Streptophyta; class Magnoliopsida; order Asterales; family Asteraceae; genus Glebionis; species Glebionis coronaria. The sequence continues at coordinate 479,211,800 of CM046879.1, read as the reverse complement.
GTAGGATGGATCAACTCCTTGTGAAGGATGCATGGCACACACCACATTCACCATGAAATCCTGACTGAAACTGAACCTAGGATGCACCCATACGCCCCACATGATAATAATAATATAATAATGGCCAAATAACTGAAAAGGACGCCACGAGCTATCACTCCGTCGTGGTGAAGTCATAACACTAGTGCCTCTAGTGTTATGGTTATGGTACCTCCATAACTAGGGTGAAACTGGTCATGCATGTATATGGCTAAGGTAACTAATAAAACATAAGCATTTAATCTGTAACTACTAGGGAAAACAGTTGGCTGCATACGAGAAATCCTAATAAAGGAAGAGGTTGTCCTTACTGAAGGACGGAAAATCCGTACCTTATGTCCAGTAGAAGCTAATGGAAACACTGAAGAAACTACTCCGCCTTGAAGGATAATACTACCTAAGAATGGGAACGTGTATGAGTTGTCTGAATTACATGTGTTTTACTGGTTCTGGGTGTTATTAGCTTGTTATACTTATTATGTCATGTTTTAGTGTGTTGATTTGTTATCTGTAGTTATACTGATGTTATGTAGTATATTATTCATGTAATAGTATATTATAATACTTGTATTGTAATACTTATTAACTTTCTAAAAATAGTAGGTTTCCATAAATAGTAAATTTCTAAAAATATAAAGTTTCTAAAAATAGTAAGTTTCCATAATTAGAAATAAGCTGGATTATTAATAATAAGTAAAGTTAAATTAGTATAATACAAGTCATGGTTTAAAGGTAATAGCTTATTAATTAAATAAATTGGTTAATTAATTAAACTATACATTATAAGAATTTAATTAAAAATATATGTTTTAATTAAATTAAGCTAAGTAAAATAATTTAGGTTATACATGAAATATTAATTTTAATATTTAACCTAAATTATGAATTAAATTAAATTAAAAGTCTAGTAATTAATTTAATTAAACATATTTTCTGATTTTAATATTTCTCGAAACCCGAACCCGTGTTTTAGAAATTAACCCGAGCCCGAAACCCGTGGCCACATATAAGCCGAGCCAAACAGCCCTACCAGTGGCTAGACCAGCTAGCCGGTTGCCACTGGTGACTCTCGGTTCCCACTACCAAGCCATGGAAGCCCGGTTCACACAGGTTCCCACTGGTTCGTGACCGGTTCCCATTGTTTCATGTTTGTCCGATTCCCACTGTTAACCAAAAGCCCCACCGAGACCCTAATGGTCTCGGTTGACACGAAATCAAGCCAAAACAAACACCCCCGACTCGCGGTCGGTTCCTTTGGCCTGCATTCGAACCAAACGAACCCCAAACCGAGACCATGAGGTCTCGGTTGGGCAAAACAACCACCACCGAGAGCTTCATTGCTCTCGGTTTGGTGCTCGGCCGAACAAAGCAACAACAAACACCCCTTTAGTTCATGTTTAATTAATCCCACATGTTTTAACATCTTGTTTTTATGATTAATTAAATAAGAATATGAATTCATTAAGAATTAAATAGAAAAGAAAAGGTTTTTGATTTACCAAACACGTGGAAGAAAGGATTAAGATCACGATCACGTACACACAATTAATCAATAACCAAAATCGTCCAGTTGTTCTTGGTGGTTTGATGTGGCCGGCGGCAAGAGGACAAAAAGGAGGCAAGGAAGAACTTTTTCTGTAAACCTAAATTATGATTTTCCTAGAGTTTTGTTTATTATGGTTTTAAGTTGGGTCATGGGCCAAAGCCCATCTTTTCCTTTCCTTTTGTCTTAGCCGCGACACATGGGCCCCACATGGGGAAACCCGTAGTTTTCCCGAGTTAAATTATTTACGTATACGTTCATGTTTAATTATCGTGATTTGTATTTTTCGTGTACTTAACACATTTATAATATATACGTAATTACATGTTATTAAATATCGTGATACGTGAATTATATTATAAATGGAAAGTTTTAAATTTATCGTACTTTTGTATGTTCACTGTTCATGTGTACTGTTCATGGTATTTTAATGCGGGTTTTACATATATCTTATTCCATAGAATGACAAAGATTTTGTCATGAAATTTCATCAGAAAATTCTATCATAAAACTTCATCAGGGAATTTTATCAGAAGATTTTGATAGAAAAATTAATCAAGGAATTTTATCAAAGATTTTTAAAGATTACCGCTTCCAAAATCCCAATATATTGGAAAAAGTCATTAACATACCTCAAAAGTTAATGAACAAGGTAATTTAGCACAATCTTGTGCATTTAAGCTTAAATTCAGCAAGGAAAGAACGTCCGTAAATTCTAATAAGCGAGAAACTACCATAACCTAAGTTACTAATCCAACCTACGGTGAATATGATTGAAATTTTCTTTTGTGTAAGAAATGAAGCCGGCATCACACAAAAATTAGCACCATCTGGTGTCGGATTTTCAACATAGTAGGACACTGGATTAGGATTTGTAAGGACAAGTGGTCTTATAAGTCATATGTTTGGTAGAATTATCCTGTATTTTATAGGAAATAAAATACCGACTTCTATTCAAGCGTTATCCGTCTCTATAGTGTTCTTAGATATTATATGTAAAAACGTCTTATTCACGTATCCTATAAGTTTTATACCTATATGGAATGAAAAAGAAGATGTGAATCCTATGTAAATTATGGTAAGGACTTCATGAATACGCCAAAAAGTTAGAATATTCATGTTATCATATTAAACATAATACTTGGAATTCGTGAAGACTTAGAACTGGTGAAGACTTGGAATGTGAAGTATTCCATTTAACTCGAAGAAACATTAAAATCCTTATATTATGCTTTAACAAAAGAAGCAAAATACTGAAAGTCATCCGACTTATTAGTTCAACCTGAGTTTCCTCCATGAAAATAGGAAAGAACAAATGAGGATTTTGTTACTTCAAATAGACATGACGCCATCTGGGTTATTGCCAATTATTTTACTAAATCTCTAGGATTTATCCATATTAAAAAAATCAATGATATAGAAACTCTGACAAGGTTATGCAAGAAATAATATGTAGACATTGAGAATCAATATCAATCATCTAAGATCGTGACGAGTGTTTCACATCTTAATCTTAAAAGTATATACAAAATACCCGAGGGTAATATGTTATACTTAGTCTATTATATAAATGAAAACATAGGTATACTAATGTATAAAGTGGAAGAATGATCCAAATGTTAAACTACATACTCCATGAATGTATTATAAATTTTGGAAGAACACTTAACATTGGTAAAGTTTCCCGTATAACTATAGTTCTCATGCTATAGTTAAAGCAGTATTATTTGAATCACTCTATCGAAAGAAGTGCTATTTATATATATGATGGGCTAAAGTTGGAGATTTTCAACTTACGAGACCCGAGATAGTTCATGAAACTATTGAAAAGACTATAGCTTCGTAGAATGTTGAATTATGTTAAGTATCTGCTGGATTAAATGGTGATTTAAGATAATCCAAGAGATTATTTTGATGAAAATTTCTCACTATAAATGAGAACTTACACCGTATTAAACAGTATCTATACGTGAAGGATGTTTTCTCTATCAATTACCCAAATTGATTTTGAAAAATGCGATAATCAATTCAAGATTTTGAATTGAGCAGTGACATATTGACTTAAGTTTCCCAAAGAACTCAGTAATATTCATGATACTTTTCGCATTGCGAATCTAAAGAAATGTTTATCTGATGAATCTCTTATCATCCAAATGAAAGAGTTTCCAATGATAAACTAAATTATGTGGTATAATGTTATATTTCTAATTATTGAATTATTGAAACCTTCAGAGAGGGTATGAAAATGTTTGGAAACGCGAGGATTATACTCTTCTTTGTCTTATGACATCGCTCTTTATTTAAATCTCGGGACGAGATTTCTTTAAGGGGGAGAGACTGTGACAATGCTCAAATTTCACATATGTATTATGTGCTATAATTTTCTCAATATGAGAATTTCGCTAGAATTTTTTGCTTTTTGTACCTTACTTGTTAAGATGAAATGCTTCTCACAACCTGAACTGCCACTACGACATATTCCTATATGTTGTAAACACAATGTATATGACAAGTCTAAGATCTAAAAGTAATCTTATAAGTTCAATATTGATAATAACATCTAAAATATAACTAGGATGCCCTAAATTCCCTTAGAAACCCTAAAATCCCTAAAAATGAGTTATAAACTCAAGAATGATAAACTATGAATGGAAAGTACATATGAATAAGTCATTAAGGATTATAAACAAGTTATAAACTATACTTAAAAGACATAATAATACCTAAGAATAATAAGAAACAAACCATACAAAGCTAAGTATAAATAAATGTACATAATAGTCTAGATCATCACCTAGAAACCCTTAGTAAACAATGTTTCAAGCAAAATAACTACATAATATCTATGTACTATTATCAAATACAATATACTAATTATAATCTATCATATAAACGAAAGTTAATTTGTAACACCCCACATTCTCAGATCGTTAAACATCAAATATACCTTATCTCAGCGGAAGCGTCTTCTCTTAGTCAAGCCCGACTAGTCTCTCAATTCTTAAAGATGCTTATCTGAGTTGCAAAATTTTAAAAGATTTTGGGTTAGCCAGAGGCCAAATGAGAATTCCTGGTTTTCGCATACAAAACAATTTATATAATAGCAAAAACTTTTCCAAATATAAGGAAGTTAAAGAAAAGGATCATGCAAATTGTTCAAAATAACTCTGTTACAACATATTCTTTTTCAATTCAAATACTAACAATTTAATATTAACCAATGACTTATATTATATCACGGTACCACATATATCAACTATTTACATTTCCGTTTGATTCAACGGTTCCAGCGATTTAACATAAACCCGTTCGGTTCAACGGTTCCAACTATTCATATTTTCCGTTCGGTTCAACGGTTCCAACTAATTAACATAAACTTGTTCGGTTCAACGGTTCCAACAACTTATATTTTACGTTCGGTTCAACGGTTCCAACTATTCATATTTTCCGTTCGGTTCAACGGTTCCAACTATTTAACATAAATCTGTTCGATTCAAGAAGTCAATACTTATATATCTCGACAATTAAATACAACGATCTGCACCACTTTTATATATTCCCAATTAGTCAAAGACGTAACATATAAGATCATTTAAACAAACTCGCATGATAGTATCCTTTCAATAAAATGCAATCTAATTTAAAAGCACATGATAACTCACCTCAAATCTCTTACTAGCTTTTCGTCGTACAGGAACGAAGGCTCCTAAAATAATTTTAGCATTTAAAATTTGTTCATGTTTTTAACGTAATAATCATAGTTGACTGTTCGAGCCCTTAGAAGGCAACCAATATCCATATTTTAATTGCACACCTTTTTGTTTAAAACTTCTTACAAAACAATCCTATAAATCAACAGTAAATAAGTGTGGCAATGTATGTATGAGTTTCAATTCACATAAAACAAATTCTAAGTTCCATTTTTTCTCAAAAAACTCTCTGATATGTTCTCTATTTTGCTTTATACAATTTTCTCAAATCTAATATCTAACAAGTCTATCCATCATTCTACTCATTGTTTGTACATTAACCATTAAGGGTGATTTTGGCTCATAAGTCCTAGTTAACTACGTAGTATTAAAGTAGCAACATGTATATTATAATTCATAATTTATTTATTTTTGACATCATTATTAATCCAAAGCTTATAATAATAAATGACTTATAACTATGATGTACTGTTTACCAAATAACGTGAAAAACAAACATGTAGCATGCACTAATAAGCCAAAACAGATTTTCTTATTTAGTCTCATTAAACACACTTATAAAACATCTTATAAAATACATACTATAACAGTTCCTAGGCTCATTAATATATTTATGATAGAGAATATTCTGTCTAACGTGATTAAAACTCGATCCAACGCCAATATGTAACATGCCAATTTAACTATACCTATACATATTAAGAAGAATCTTACCTTGGTTGTAAAATAAATTGAACCACAAACAGGAAGACTCCTCACTGTCGCCTCCTTCTTGTAGGGTTAATTATTTGTACCTATTTTTGTGATTGAGTTGTGATACTTATAAAACAACTAAGGCATAAAATCTCGTGAATATTGTTACATGCCTAAAGTCACGTAACCCATATCTACTTACCAATTCAAACTATAAACTTTTCTAATTTTCCCAACATATAACATAATTACTTATATGATTTTATTATATTACAAAACAACTCTTTTCATTTAGTTTACTTTATATCTAGTCCAATAGCTTAGCAACAATTCCGTTTAATAAAATTACGGGTATTACAACTCTTCCCCGGTAAAAAAAAATTCGTCCTCGAAATTTAGTCTTGAAAAAAAAACAAGTCACTTTAATATGGCCACTGAAACTTCACATGCTTTATTAGAAATTCAAAAATTCCATCAACATAGAAAGTTAATCCTAACGAAACTTAACTAGTCTTCTCGAAATGAAAGAAACTTAACAACTTAAAGACATCAAAATAAAAATAGATAAAAGCCCTAGTAATGTCTTATTGCTAATACGGAGTGTATCAAGCATCCTTAGCGGTCAATTGGAAAACTCTTCCCATTGTCTTACATGGTTGAGTATCCTTGTACTCCACCCGGCTACTGTTATATCTCGTTTTCTCTTGTGTCTCTTCAAGTTTTCTTTCAGGACAATCAACGATATTATGTACAGGTTTCTTACATCTAAAGCAGACCCAATCAGCTTTGCACTCCTTTGTTGCATGTCCCGGTTTCCCGCAATTATGACAATCCTCATGCCAACATTTTCCCCTATGTGTCTTTTTGCATATCGTACATGGTTTGTAGTCGCTTGCATTCTCCATTTTCTCACCACTAATTTTGATTCTCTTCACGTCATCATCACGATTTTCTTTCTTTCTTTTGTTGTCTCCTCCTTCTTCTAATTGACGATTATTCTCCTTTTCAACCATCAAGGCAAGTTCCACAGCTTCTTGAAAAGTTTTGGGTCTTGCTTGTTGAACTGGACCCCTAATCCCGGATCGTAAACCCCATATGTATCTTTTAATTCTTCTTTCCTCAGTGGCTACTTTGTATTTTGAAAATCTTGCTTTTCATTAAGCTTAGATGTGTATTTGGGGACTGTCATATCATTTTGTTGTAGTCTCAAAAATTCCTCCTCAAGCTTATCCATAAGTCCTTGGGGACAATAGTTTTCCATCACTAACTCTTCAAATTCTTCCCACGTCATAATACTCGCAACATCGTCACCACGGGCAATCTTGATCATATCACACCAATGGCGTGCCTCTCCTTTCAGCATATGAGATGCATACTTAACTCTTTGTCCATCCAAGCATCCACTAATGTCAAAGACGTCTTCTATCTCCTTTAACCAGTTGGTTACAATCATTGGGCTGCTATCTCCATGAAATTTAGTCGGTCCACATTTCAAGAAGGAGTTGTAGCTACATCCGTCTCCTTGACTTTGTGCATTTCTTCTTCTCTCAGCATCTTCTGCGTTTTTCCTATCTTGTTCGGCCTTTCTTCTCCTTTCTTGCTTATCGGCAACTCTCTTGTCTTCCATTGCTTTCCTCCTCCTCTCGACATCTTCATTTGCCTTTTTCTTTCTCTCAGCCTCTTCTACAGCTTTCTTGGCTTCTTCTGCCTTCCTAAAGTTTTCTTGACTTTGAGCCAAAATAATAGGCATGTGTTCTGACATAATCCTTTTGATTTCATTTCCTAGTTCTCCTTTAGTAACACGCGCATCTTGGTTCTTTGCGGGAGTTTGCTTAGAACTACCACCTCCCTTTCCTTCCATTTATCTACCATATTAATTGAGTCCATAAGATATCTAAGACTCTAGGGTATTTAACTATCACTCGATAGAAGTTAAGACACAATTCTGATTTGGTTATATATCTATATAAAGGCATCTAATTCATATAAAGGTACAACTATTTCTCCGTATCTTTAGTGAGCGTATAAGGCACTATATATCCAAAGTTTTTGCACCTTAAATACTTAAACTAGGTTTAAGACTAGTTTCCTAAAACCTAATTCACTTAAACCAATGGCTCTGATTACCAATTGTAACACCCTAATACATGAGATTTTGTATGTAAAAAGTTATCGTCCGATCTTTTCGAATTGATTACCAGTAGAAAGTGTGACTCAGTCGTTCTTGGTGGAATATAAAGGGAAAAGGTTATCTATTTTAAACTACAAGTAAAAGGAAAATGTAAATGTCGTTAAGTAAAGTGGAAGTTGAAATTTAAAACTAAAACTTAATACTTAAAACTAAATGACGAAAAATTAAAAACTTTAAAAAGTAAAATTTGCAAACTTAAAAATAAAACTAAAACAAATCAAGTTTAAAATAATTCTAAGTAAAAATGGCGGGAAAAGTTAAATTTGAAAGTGAAACTTAAAATAGGAAATAAAAACTAAAATTCTATTAGAAAATCCTCCGTCGGAATCCTGTCGGAATATAGACGTCGGAATACAATCGGAAAGTAGCAAAATGAGTTCTATCGGAATACAAGAAAAAGGAAAACGATCGGAATACTAGTAACCTAGAGCTATCGGAATATCAAACAAATACCCTCGTCGAAATGCTGGTCGGAATAGAAATCGGAATGGAAAACAAAACTGTCGGAATAAACTAAAACAGAACTATCGGAATCCAAATCGGAATCCTGGTCTGAATGTATATAAAAGAAGGTCGGAATCCCAATCGGAATCCCCAAAACCCTTTTCCGATCCAGTGATCGAAATGTTGGTCGAAAAGGGAAACCCCTATCGGAATGAACAGTCGGAATAGGGAAACCCTATTCCAATGGAAAGAAATTCGTAAAAAGCTAGTAAATAAGCTACTTTTCAAAAAGCTCAAACCGAAACTTAACTAACTATTTAATGAAAATAACTAAATAAGCACAAATAAAATCTTACAAAACTATAAATAAGCAACTTTTTAAATCAAACTTTAAAAATACTAAACCTTTAATAAAACTTTAAAACAAATAAGCTAAATACAAATTAAGCCAATAAGCATGTCAAGCTCAAAGCTAAATTCGTATAAAAACTTAGAGATGAATAAAAAGATAAACTTTTTAATCACATGAACACTAACATGAAACAAAATCAACGATTATCACGAATCAAAGATAAACAAAATAAAGAAAGGTAGAAGAAGATGATTAAAAACTTGAATTAAAAAGATTAAAGATCAAAGATTTAACACAAGATTAAAGAGAAAGCTTGAAGAACATTAAGGAAAACTAGAGAGAGAAAGTATATTAATCTACTCCTACTTACCTTACAATAATAAAACTAAAATCTACTACTAGCTAACCACCCCCTAATGACATATTAGGGGGTATTTATAGGAGGAGTGGAAGTATGGTTGATGCTTCTTCTTTCTTCTCGTTTTTTCGTATTTTAAATTCTTCGACTTTCTCGACGTTGTCTTGGGATTTGTCGATATAAATAGAACTCGTCTTATAATTTTCAACTTCTATTAGAATTGGTTCTTCGACTTCATTAAACTTCCGTCTCTAGACTTATTCTTCGATAAATCTTCAGAATAGGCCTTGGACTTCCGTTCTTTCTGCACTCTTGATCTTTTGACTTCGTCTTTTCTCGTTTTCATCGATAAAAGCCCGTGAAAGCCCGTGTTTTCTTCCTTTTTCATCTTTTGGTCCTAAAACACAATAAAAACACAAACCACACATAATTCCGACATTTACGACATAAAATACACGTTTTGGCTTGGTTATTATTACAATTAAGTGGTAACGGGATGGGTGTTTTCACACCTATCAAATCCCCTACACTTGACCATTGCAATGCCCTCATGAAATGTATTAGTTACAAAGCAAGATTTACATTTTCCATCATAATCAATCCGCCTTGGCCTTTATTAAAGAGATAGAAAATTTTAAAGGAAGAAAAAAAGTAAAAAGATCAAAAACTTACCTTAGGGTTTTGGAATGTCATGAATGATTATCATCCTCAAGTTTCACGTTCCCCATACCAAGCTTAAAAACAAGATCATTGTTATTATAAGTTAGCAAACTAACACAAATTCATGTGGCCTAATTATTCACTTAGACTCCCTTATTCCTAGGTGTATCTCTTATATTTTATTATTGTCTTGAATGATCACGAGGATGCATTGTTTGACTTTTTTCGATAGTTTATTTAGGCTAAAAATAAAGTGGGACGATTTAATCAATAGTTAGCTAAAGGACAAAATCTTTTAAAACTGCTTCTTGGGACCTCATAAAGTTCATATCTTGGCATAACTTGCTTCACGATTTGAGACCTTTCTCGGACCGATATTTGGAAGCGACTTCATACTTCGAATCTTGAGAGACGTTCTTGAAATTGTGGTCTTCTCTTCATAATAGGAATTTCTTCACTTGAAGTTTTTGAGAGATTCTTCATATTTGGACCACGACTTCATCATTTTTCTCCAATCTTTATTTTGGACTTTGATATACAACGATCCGCCTCCTTTTAGGACTTGGATCTATTTATCCTCATACCTTGTTAGGGCCTTTTTGGATAGACTTCTCCATGATCTTTAGGGGAGTATTTGCTTTTCGTCGTGTGTCTCGATCCTTCATATTGATTTTTGATAAATGATTCTTCACATCACTTGGGATCTTTAGCAACAAAAATGTAGCCCTCATGCCTTGTTAGGACCTTTTTGGACTCGCCAATCTTCGCATCCCGCTTCAATAAGTTATGCCTTGGCTATGAACTCTAATTAATATCGAGCAACTTTTAAACGATCTTGGGCTAGAAGCTAAGTAACCTTTCAAATCGTACAACCTTATTTATTGCAAATATATTTATTAACAAGCGATGGGAGAAAAAATTTATAATCAACTCACATAAATTCATGAAAGAATACCAAACTTATAATGGACTCTATCATCTCTCGTTCTCCACAATTTAAAATCTCAAGGAATGAGACTCGTGGATGCTTAGCCAATTAAATCAAAGTTTTGGGTTTTCAAGTCATCTATAGGATCTTGCAACTTCTTAGACTCTTTCAAGTTTAGAATTCGCATTTTAAAGTTCCCTTGATAAACGACTTTCTAGGATCAATTATAGGAACTTGTGAAAAGTTCTTGTTCTTAACCCGTAAGAGTTAAGACTTTCGCTTTTTAAAGTTCCCTATATAAAAGCCTAGCAAAACTTGACTTAAACACGTTAAGGTACTAGCTAGAGTAAACTTAGATAAGTAAACTCGGGTTGAGTCAAAAGATTCATGACGTTGAAAAATTTAAAACCACTTTATTAAAAAATTTATTTTAGCAAGGAAAGAAAATAGCTATAACAAAGGTAATTACTAATAGGCCAAAATAGATCAAAAATTTTGAAAAATGTCGAAAAATCAATTTCCCGGTTAAAATGAGGACATATACATGGAAAAGCCCACTTAACTTCGATAGAAGTCCCCCCTACACTTAATATAAACATTGTCCTCAATGTTTAAGCATGTGGAAGTAAACTCCCCTACACTTAGGATATTGTACACGTTGTTTAAATCTTGCTAAGGAAGAGACAACTAAAGTGATTCCTATTTTAATATTGAAGAATATAAAATAGTGAATCAAAAGAGTTTAGGATAAAACCGGGAAGACGGGAACACGGAATCACAGGTCGTCAAAAGTCATCAAGAATGTATCTTTGAAAGCTCGAATCCCTGCACATGATAAGAAAGAAAAGAACAAACACATACTAGGGTCACCCCCTACACTTATTATAAAAACAAAAGAAAAAGGATAGATACTCGGGTTGCCTCCCGAGAAGCGCTTGTTTTTGTTCACCGAGTCGTGAGCCTGACTCGGCCTTGATTACAATGGTAAGAAGCTTGAAGAACATCCACCGGGATCAAATACATGGTTTTCATCCATCAAGTAGCACAAGCTTAAGGCGAACAAGCCAAGCCAAAGAAGAGTAGGCAAGGTTCCCTTAAGAAAAGATTGAGCACGGTGGTAGAAAGTAGGATGAAGTGCAAGCATATCTCCACAAGTTTCAAAAATCTTTCCTTTTATTTCATCAGATGGATACTGAGATGGCTGAAAAATTGCAATACCGGGATCGAACACCTTTTCCTTTAGGGGAAAATAACACTGAGGCTCAGTAGAATTTGAAGAGGATCCGCTCATAAATCGCACAATATCATCCTCAGAAGGTGGATAGAGAGGTGTCAAGACATAGGTACTACGGATATCGGTGTCTTCCGGTTTCTTCTCCTTTGAAGCGGGTTTCTTAATATCCGAAGGAGGATAAAGACCATAATCAAAGTCCAAAGGAGAAGAATCATTCTCATTGGGGAAGTAACTGTTGAGAAAAGTAGCAAAATCTTCCTCAAATGAGTAATTATCCAAAGTATCAATAGTGTTTGGTGAAGGATCTTCATCAAAAGTAGGAGTAAGGTCATCATGAGAAGAATCACTCGAGAGAGTATCAACATCATTAATATCATCATAAGTGGGCATGTCTAGATACTCTGAAACAAAAGCAGCATAATCATCCCCATCGGAACTAGAATTATCATCATAATCATCATAGATCGATGGAGGATCATGAATTGGTGGGGGGTCCAATTTGGAGAGAGAATCATCAAAATCATCCACATCGTCTTGGAAAAGTGGATTATCATGGGAAGACTCGAAAAGAGGATTATCATATACAAAAAAGTCATCAAGCCTAAAACTTTCCAAAGTAGAAGTAAGCTCTTGTTGAAGCACAATAATCATTTTCGCGGATTCATTTCCATTTATCTTACTTGTAATCTTCCCCATCTTAATAACTTGAGCATCATTCCCGACCCTTAGAATTAATTCACCTTCGGCAACATCGACTAAAGCTTTTCCGGTTCTAAAAATGGCCGTCCAAGTATTAACGGAATACGAGGGTCCATTTCATAATCAACAACAACAAAATCGACCGGAAAAGTGAAGGTACGAACTTTAATAAATACATCTTCGGCAATACCAACGGGGTAAGCGAGAGTGCGATTTGCTAGCTCAAGAGTCATCTTCGTTGGAGTAAGGTCGGGTAATGATAGCTTTTTCCAAGCACTTAAGGGCATCAAATTAATACTTTCCCCTAGATCGGCTAAGGCAATAAATTCTTCATCTTTGTTAAAAGTGCAAGGCAACACAAAACGACCGGGATCTCCAAGTTTTTTCGGAAGTTCTTTAAGAATGACTGCAGAACAAGTTTCATTTAAGCGTGTGTTGACAAACTCAGCCATCTTTTCCTTCTTGTTAAGCAATTCCTTGAATGCTTTGACGAATTTCGGCATTTGGACAAGTGCTTCAACGAGGCTAATGTTGAAATTCATTTGAGAGATCATCTTCATAAAAGAAGTGACTTGAGCATCCTCTTTAGTAAGCAATTTGCACTTGTCTAACCGAGAAGTATAAGGGATGTTGGGTTTAGGTTGTGTGGGTGTAGCAGGTAAAGGTTGAGACGTTGAAGGTTTAGAGGTGGTTGGTGGGGTTAGTGGAGGGTTTTGCTTGGGTACCTCTTTATTAATAGGTGGAGACGGTAATGGAGAACTAGTACTAGGTGTGGTAGTAGGAGGGATAAATGGGGGTGGAGGAGGTGTAGATGGAGTAACGGGGGAAGGGGTAGAAGGTCCTACTAGAGTTGTTCCACTTCGCGTAGTAATAGCACTCACATTCGCTCTAGGGTTTGTTTCGGTTCTAGAAGGAAGAGCACCTTGGGGCGAAGGGTTTTTAACATTTGAACGAATTTCCTATACGTGGACTGATGAGACTGTATTTATACATAGTCTCATCGTCCAAATCGGGCTTAAAACGCTTAAAATGTCATCAAAATACCCAATATATGCCTGTGTTTGTTCATTGTGTATTTTAGGTACGGATATCATGAATTCACCAAAAGATCAAAGGAATCAAGCAAAAACGAACACGGGAAACGAAGCCGCACAAGAAACCGGGCCCAAATATGGAATTTCCAAAATTACCCTTGAAGTTTGAAGAATTGGCAAGAATGGTCCCTCAAGAATTGAAGACTTGTCATTTTATACCCTTGTAAAACCCAAATATTACATGTGGGTCCCTAAAATGTCAAGATGTTACATTATTGGCCCTTGAAGATTGCATTTATTGCACCATTAGTCCTTACCCAAAGTTGGAAATAGCTTGTGCCATATTTGACAACTTTGGCAAAGTTGATATAAAGGAAAAAAAGAGTTGTTGGCTGTTAATCTTGAAATGAAGAAAGCATGGGAGTTAAGGGGCTACTTCTGTCCAGACATGAAACTCCCATCATCCAATCACCACACGCCACCTCATCACTCATCACCCATCCACCAATCAAAACCACTTCTCCTGCCATGTCACCATCCACCCACTTATTTACTTAACAGATTTTATTTAATCTGTTTTTAAAACACAAAAAAACGTGGGAAACCAGTACTATTAACATTACCCCCCATTAATCCCACTGTTCATCATCTCCTAATCCCCATAAACCCTAGATGCTAATCATGTTCAAATCAAAGGGGTTTTTGCTTATATTTTCCAGATCACTCATTCAATACCACCAAAACCTAAACCCACTCACAAATATTCCCCCAACACACCCATGTGTTATCCCCAATGGTCCCCTGACCCATCACTTTCTCCTCAACTTCAAAAAGGGACAAGATCAACGGATACAAGCCTCTACTTGGTCCCAAAGGAACTACCAATGGCTTAGATCAATCCCCCACAGCTGGACATCACAAGCTGCCACTTTGACCAAGTTTGAAGATTCAAAAGCAAGGGCAAATTCGGATTTTTGCATATTAGGGTTTAGCTTTAGCTTTGTATTCTAGAATGTTCATCTTTCTGTATAAATAGGGGTGTGTTGTGCCCCTATTTTTCTTTGTTCCAGTTTTTTGTAAAAAAATTTTAATCTATTAATGAAAATGAAAAATTAAGTTTTGTGCAAAATTCTGTGTTCCATCTTATTATTGTCTTAGTGTAATCAGTAACATTTATTTTGGAAAAAGTAGTGTAAGTTTTTAAAACAAATTCAAGGAATTGGTTTAGAGTTGTGGCAAGAACATTTTTTAACCCACAAATCTTCAATCCAAGATGAAAGGAAAGTGAAAGTGGAACTTTCAGCTTGGATTGAAGGTTGTGTTTGTGATTTGGTTTGTGTCAAATCATTTATTCTTAAGGTTTTTAACGAATTTCAGAAAATCCCATTTTCATTCTTTTTATTTAACTTTACTGTAGCAAAAGCTACAAGCCAAAAGCTTGTAGCTCTTACTACTTGCAGTTTGTTTGGTGGTCTTGTGGTGTTTGTGCAGGAACAAATCAAGCCCCCTCCATCTTTTCCATTTATGCAATTTAAAGATATTTAGGGCTTTGGGTCATTTTTGATTCCAACAACAAGCCACCTCTACACGTCTTGTATAAGCTCTCACTAGTTCATTAAATAGCTTGGAAATGGCCTCAGCCCAAGGTTTGGCTTGAACCTTCCATGATTTTATTTTTATGAAATTTGGTGATTTTGTGCAATTTGTGAAGAAGTTACTTATTTGTCCATTTATCCGGTTCGTTATGTTTATTTGTGCCTCATATGCATGCTAGATCATTGATTATTCAGATTTGTAATGTTTTGAAAGCATTTAGTTTGTAAAAGTTGATTTTCTGGATTTAAGGTAGTGTTTGGATACGGGTTTTAGCTAGGATTCGTGACAAGTTTTGTAGTTATAATCCATCTAGACACTTGCCTCTTGAGAGATATAGGTGTATTTCAGCAATGCTTTTAAGATAGGATAGGATTTAAATAGATTGCAAGTTAAAAAAAAAATTGGTTAACATAGCATAAAGCAGCAAGTGCCCCTTTGTGCCCACTTTAGTGACATTTTAGTCTTAAATCTTTTAGAATTGTTAGCTTAGGTAGCCTAGTAGGAGTTGTAATTAGTTTAGCATGATGCGGTAAGTTTGTGTGCAAGTTTTTAGCCTTGGAAAATCGTTTTTGTGCACATTGTAATAGTCAAAAGTCCACAGCGAGCCATAACCCCCCACAGTGACTGAAATTTGCTCTTTATCGTGTGATTTTTGTTAATAGCTGGTGCATTTTATATTTTTTACTAACTCCCTACACTCCACTGAGTGTAGGGGTGTCTTTGGATCCAAGCAAAACGAACCCAATCTCAAGTTACGAGCCAAAAACCCCACAGCCCTTATTTTTGTTTTTTTTTTGCTGATTTTTGGTTGAAATCTGTGTTAATTTGGTGTTTTTATTGGTGTCTTTGTGTTTGTTATTGACTCCCTACAACCCACTGGTTGTAGGGGTGCCGTTTGTGCCCAAAAACATCGAAAAACAAGCAAAAACAAGCCCAAAACGAGCCGAAAAAACCATACAGCAACTTTTTCTTTGTTGTCCGAGAACGCTGCAGATTTTTTTATTTTTTTAGTGTTGTCCGATATCGGACAACACTGATGTTGGACAACCCTGTTGTCTGATAGGATCTTGGACAACACTAAAGTACTCCACCATGGAGTACTTTGGGGTACTTTCGTTTTTAGCCATTTTTTTAGTTTTTTTTTTTTTTTACTTTTTCATTTTTCCCTTGTTAATTTAGTTAAAAAAAGATTTTTAGAAAAATAAAATTTATTTTTAGCATTATTTTATTATTTTTATGATTATTTTAGTTTAAAAAGTGTTTTTAGCCTTTTAAAAATAGAAAAATAGTTTTAAAAATTTAGAAAAAATACTTTTTAGTCTTTAAATAATATAAGTGATTTATTAGTTCAATAAAATAATATTTTGGGCATTTTGTTAATTATATTTAATTTTTGGGCTTTAATTAGCATTAAAAATTGAATATTTAATTAATAAAAGGTTTTAAAATATTTTTGTTGGATTTTTATTCTTATTTATATTATTTTAGACTTAGTTTAATCTTTTAATTAATTTTTAGGTTTAATTTTTAATTTTGTTGCGTTTTACGTATTTACGTTCGCGTTTTACGTCAACGTCGTAGTTTAATCGTAGTCGTAGTTCGTCTTTAATTTTTCTCTCTTTAAACCAAAAACGTCACTAATCCAAACATTGTTATTTTATATATTGGCACATTAATACACACACCTCCTTCGAGAACGAACCCGCATTTATTCGATTCTTCGGTTTTCCTAAATCGTCGAGTTTAATACTTGCCGCATTTATACGTTGTTTTCCTAAACGCGTATCACTACACAATATCATTTTGGCGCCGCTGCCGGGGAGGTGTTTAGTGTGCCATTACTATTAGTATCGTGTTTGTGTGAGTAGTGCGTTTTTGCTTTTCAATTTTTTGGAAAGCGTGAATATCGTACATACTCATTTTTGTTATTTTTTTCTCTATTATATTATAGTATCCAAATAAATTGTGTTTAATTTTCCTAAGTTAAACACACAACAATCTTTACTATATTGTAGATATATTGGTTTTCGTTTTTCTTTGTGAATATATTATTACTATATTGTATTTACGTAAGAACAATAAAGATACAAGTACTCCAAAAGCGTGAAAACGCAACCTTGATTCGGGATTTCATCACTCGATCATTGTATTCGAATCCAAAGCAAAAGTTTAAAGGCAAAATAGATAAATACTTTCGTAAGGCTTAATTTCAATTAACACAAACTATAAGGTGGGTATAAGGCGGTTGTATTTCACGACCTAAAGGAAAAAGGCTCTTAAGTGCTTCGCGCCGCCTCGTTTCCTCCGCTTGCTTGTGCGTGTTTTGAGAAAGAGGGCTAATCGAGGGTTTGCCGCCCAAGTATTATCTACGTATATTATATTTGCTTGTGTTTTCAAGATTAAACCCTCTTGAACGTTTTGGTGTTCCACCAACGTTCTAAAGTCATCGAGAACGTTCACTCCACGTGATCGTTTTCATTCTTTGAGGCTCCTTTAATCGAGAAAGTCGATTCGAGGAGAGATTTGTAGATTTGTGTCTACGTAATACAACAAAAAAATCCAAAAAAATTAACAAACCAATCAAAAACCAAAAAAATTGAAAAAATCGAAAAGCCGCAAAAAGAATCTTCTTTGCTACCACCCATTCTACGCTTAGTGCATGCGCACTCGATCGAAGGATTATTCCAATTCTAGCGAAGCTTCGAATCGACGCAATCGTAATAGAAGGAATCGACGACGTAGACGAGAATTAGAAACCGACGTTCCTAATATCGTTGTTGAAGAAACCGTAGAGGAGATGGCCGATAATCGTTCGATGATGGAATTGCTCCAAGCGCCCACCGAGGGTTATGGAGACGCGATCGTAATTCCCGCTATCGAGGCGGAGAATTTTGAGATTAAGAGCGGAATGCTTTCGTTGATCCAAGCTACGAAGTTTCGAGGTCGTGAAGCCGATAATCCTCACGACCATATTCGGAATTTTGAGCGTCTTTTGGCCACGAGCAAGTTTAAGAACGTCGACACCGATGTCGTCAAGCTTATGCTTTTTCCGTACTCGCTCGATGGTGCCGCCAAGGATTGGTATGAGAAAGAGCCACCTAATTCGATAGTTACGTGGAAGGATCTCGTTTCCAAGTTCGTTAATTATTTTTTCCCACCGTCTAAGACAACGTTTTTCAAAAACGAGATTACGAAATTTGAGCAAAAACCGAATGAATCTTTTAGAGACGCGTGGGATCGTTTTAAGGAATTGCTTAGGCAATGTCCTCACCATGGTTTTTCCGAGTTGCACCAAATCGATACGTTTTACAACGGTCTTAATTTTCACGAACAAGACTCGTTGAATTCCGCCGCCGGTGGCAACTTTTTGTGTAAAACTCCGAAAGATGCATTGATAATTATCGAAAACCGATCCAAGGTTTACCAACTCCGCAACGCACCGAGTGTTGCCAATGTCGCCAATGTTAGTAGTTCTAATCGCGACATTGAGAGGGTTGATGCAAAAGTCGACAAGTTGACGAATGTGTTCACGTCTTTTCTCGTTGAGATGCAAAAGAAAGACGCTCCCGCTACGGTGAAAGCGGTTGAGGTTTCGTGTACGTTTTATGGTGGACCTCATAATTATTACGAGTGTGCGGCTACGGATGGACAAACGTCGAATGTGAGTGCGTTAAATGGAAACAACAATTTTCAAAATCAAAATAACGCGGGTCCATCACAACAAGGCAATTATAACCAAGGCAACAATTTTCAAAATCGAAACAATTTTCAAGGAAACAATCAACAAGGAAATTTTTCGAATCAAAATCAAGGAGGTTATAATCAAGGTCGTAATATAACTTGGCAAAATCGAGACAATAACCAAAACTCGAATTTTTCAAACAACAACAATCAAGGTAACAATTTTTCAAATGGGAATCAAAACAATTTTCAAAGAAACAATCAAAACCAAGGGAACTTTAATTCCAATCAAAATAGTTCGTCAAACGATTTTCAAAATTACATGAAAACGAATGAGGCTAATATGAGACGATTAGAGGGAGAAATTGGTACTTTGAAAAATGACTTTACAAATACTTTGAAATTGCAAAACACGAAGATTGAGCAAGGGCAAATTGATATAAAAAAGATGTTTTCGGCCATTATGAACAAAGCCTCGGGTTCGTTATCAAGTTCGTTACCTAGTGACACCGTTGCTAATCCGAAAGAACAATGTAAAGCCGCCTCGTCTCGTGAGAAAGGTCGTGTGATTACCCCTAACCTTGAAGGATTTCGTGTTGTTTATCCCTCTCAACCCTCGACTTCTAAGACGTCTTCTTGTTCTAAAGTCGATGGGGTGAACGTGGCGACCAAGGAAGAGGGTGCACACCCTCGTGTACCTCAAATTCCATCCACGGTTCAAAAAGAGAGCTTTGTCGACCTTACCAAAGTAACCCTTGAAGAAACTTGTGCTTCGATCCTTCTTAAAAAACCCAAAAGGCGTATGCCGAGAAAGGAAAAGGATCCGGGCCAATTTCTACTACCTTGTGATTTTTCCGAGATTGAGGGATGTTTAGCCCTTGCCGATTTAGGTGCTAGCATCAATCTTATGCCTCATTCTCTTTGGAAATTGATGAGATTGCCTTCACTCACCCCCACGAACATGACAATCGAGCTTGCAAATTGTACACCACTTATACCAATTGGAATAGCCGAGGATGTCTATGTTAGGATTGGAAAGTTTGTTTTTCCCGCGGATTTCGTTATATCCGATTACGAGTGTGACCCTAAATGTCTCATTATTTTAGGCCGACCATTCTTATCGACGGCTAGAACCGTAATCGACGTTCACGAGGGGAGACTTACTATGAGATATGGGGATGAGAAAATAGACTTTTTCGCTAGAAAATCCCAAGGATTTAATGAGAATGATAAAACCGAGGTTTCAAAACCTAATGATTCAAATTCTAATGATTTCAAAATGTTTACTTTAGCGGAAAGAATGAAGCTTGATGCATGTTTTGAAAGAATTAAGAAAAACGGTTTTAAAGATGATGATTTTAATGATAAAGAATACGTGTACCTAATGCAAAAGGGTATGTGTAAATTTATGGATGAAAACTCACTTTGGGATGTTTTTAGCGAAACAAGTGAAACACCAATTCCGAAGGGCGACGTTAGTGCCATCACGACAAAGACCAATATGGGCTCGTCTTCACCACCTTCGAAGGACCAGTCTTTGAGGCTTCAACTTCTAACTCCATCGAAGTGCCTCCTTTGCCTAGCCCAACACCCGTTGAGGCTAAAGGGTTTATCGACATCGATCCTCTCGTCTTAGAAAAGTCACCTAAGCATAGTCATTTGACTTGTAAGTCCATGGTTGTGAGTGCTCACATCGACTCTTTCTTTGACGATGACGATGGCGATTTTGCCGAGATTGATCACGTACTTCGACATCCACATGCAATTTTTGATTCTCCTAAGAAGAAACATGTGAAGTACGATGATTACGAGTTTGATCCCGAGATTGAGGAAATCATTGAACGAGAGCTAGCTCTTATGCCTTCACTTCCACCTACGAGTGAGGTCGACCTTTCCAAAATCGAGGATGAACTTGATGAGTTGGAACGTCTTATTTTCGACGACGAACCAACTCATGTGACCACTAAGAATCCAATTCTCGAGGAGTTACCTAATCAACACTCCTCATTTGAGAATGACGTTTACCACATTCGTGAGGATTTAACTTATCAACGATCCCCACAAAAGAATGATGGTTTCGTGCTTGATCGTGATCTTTTCGAGAGAGTTTCTAAGATACTCAAGGAGGGGAATGACAAACCATGGTTTGACAAGCCTATCTTTGATGAAGAAATCGATGAGATCGACGTTCATGAGGATGACGAGTATGTTGACCCCGAGGGGGCGGTGTTCTTTATTGATCAACGTTTTGAGAACTTATATAATCCACCACCCCCTCCCACCAAAGACTTGAATGTGAGGATTTTTAGCGCGACTAATTTTCAATTTGACACGCCAAATATTTTCGACATTATCAAATCGGGTTTTCATAAAGAGTTTTTGAACGATGAAAAAGGAAAGGATTTTAAAAATGTTTTAAATGATTTTTCTACAAGTTTAACTCCGTCATCACCGCGTTTTATAAGTATTACCACCTCGTCTACTCCTTTTGACGATGGTGTGTGTGGTTTTAGTGTGGGGGAAGCCCCAAATGTTCCCTCCCATTTCTCCACCTCGGACGAGATTTACGATCCCGGAATTGCTTGTAAAGGGAAATCTCGGTCTTCCACCGATGCAATAAATGGAAAATCTTTTCGTTTGCTTGGTGTGAGTCTACCTCGAGTAGCTCATTATGTTGCCTTACCCATTGCCCCACCTTTCTACTTCTTATCTCTTTTCTTCTACCCCATTGGGGTTTGTGTTGGAGTGGCGTTGTTTCGTCTTTCATCCGAAAACGAGGACGCTATCTTTGACCCCGGTATATGTTTATCGGGTTTTTAAAGTACTCCATGTACTTTTGGGCCTTGTTTATCATGTAAGTCCCACTAAAAATGACCAAACCAAGATTATCCCTAAATGATCACATTTATGAGGATCCGAGTCGAGCTTTTGACTCGGTTATCAAAAACAAGGTGCCTCGTGGGGGATTCTCATGCTTATCCTTGTAAATATAATCGCTTTCTTAGTTAATGTAACGAGGGGACTTGTGCTCTTCCAACCTTTGTTCCGTGGTTGTTTGTGATTGTGATTTATTAGGTTCATCGTCATCATTGAAGCCTCTCGTGTTCGTTTTACGTAGCACTCGAGCTTCGATCGTTGCCTTTGGAGATTCCGATATCCGATGATATCCTTTTATGTTCTAACGTTTATCTTATTAGCATAATTCATAAACGGCTTTTAGGTTATTCGTTTTACCCTTTCCATGCTCGAGATTAAGCATTCGACTTCGTCTCTAGTATGGGGGTGTTTACACCCCTAGACTCGAAACATTGAGGACAATGTTTAGTTTTAGTATGGGGGGGGGGGGTGAGTAGATACTTCACCTTGCTTACGTCAACACGCAATCCAATATTCATCGTTTTATTATCGTTTTGTTGCAAATAAGGCCAAAAATGGCCAAATTTTAAAAATTTTCTAGTTTTTCATAAGTGTTTAAGACACGAATGTAGGTTTTCCGATGGTGAGAACGAGAGTAATTTTTGACTCGACCGTGCGTGTTGAGCACTTAGCTTCGATTCCTTAACTTTTTTAGGCTAAGTCTCTTAAATGAGGACGAGAAATGATAGAGTTATTTATAAGTCTCGTAATCGTTACGATCTCATGTGTAGTAATTATTAGCTTATTCTCCCAACGCTTTTGCATAATAAATTGTTAATAAATATTGATTTGGCGGTTTAGTCACTATTGTTGGTTTCTAATTTGTTTTGGTAGCTTCCATGTAATTAAATTGGGAAAACATTAAGGTATCGCCAGCGTCACGGTTTTAAAGTATTGGCACCCGAATAATCGAAAGCTTCACCTAATAATAAGATTTCAAGTGCTCACCTAAATTAAGCAAAAATTTGAAGCTCACAAGGCCGAAAAATCTATGCCCAAATTGAAAGTGAATCAAGCCTTAATCTTCGAAGCTTTAAAGATCCAAAATTCGCTTTAGCGTGAGGATATACGTCTTTGGCTAATAAAACCACCGATGAGGCGGATAATAAAAGGCAAGGCAAGACCGAAGTCATAATAAAAGCTTCATGGCGAAGTTGAATAAAAGATGGAGGTAAACCAAAGATAATAAGGCCCTTCCATTTGGGGGCGTATAAAAGTCTTGGTAATAAGTCTCATGTTCAAAACCGTTATAAAACCGTGTTTATCGATCCTTCTTGTTGACTTAATTTTTTGACATCGTTGTCTATTAGGGTGAATTATTTATTTAATGATTTTGGTTACACCGTTAAGTTTCTATTTTTAGACTTAATCTCTATTCACGCATAAGTCAATGATGTATCCTCGTGATCATTAAGACATAATAAAATATAAGAGATACCAAGTAGGAATAAGGGAGTTTAGGTTCGTAATTAACACTCATGAGATATGATCGTGTTGCTAACTTATAATAACAATGATCTCGTCACACGCTTAGCATGGAATTGGGTGAAAATCGAGGACGACGAAATTATTTCTAACGAATCATTCACGTATTCTTGTTCTATGATCCCAAAAGTCACTTTATAGTGATGAAAACAATACATTATGTCTAAAACGCATGTAGTAGTTTACTTAAGTTTATGTCTTCAATAAATGTCATCATAAAATGACTTTTGGAAGTGCTAAGATACTTAATTCTAGCATTGCGTGGGGACACGGCAATGGTTTAGTATGGGGGAGTGATGAGACTGTATTTATACATAGTCTCATCGTCCAAATCGGGCTTAAAACGCTTAAAATGTCATCAAAATACCCAATATATGCCTGTGTTTGTTCATTGTGTATTTTAGGTACGGATATCGTGAATTCACCAAAAGATCAAAGGAATCAAGCAAAAACGAACACGGGAAACGAAGCCGCACAAGAAACCGGGCCCAAATATGGAATTTCCAAAATTACCCTTGAAGTTTGAAGAATTGGCAAGAATGGTCCCTCAAGAATTGAAGACTTGTCATTTTATACCCTTGTAAAACCCAAATATTACATGTGGGTCCCTAAAATGTCAAGATGTTACATTATTGGCCCTTGAAGATTGCATTTATTGCACCATTAGTCCTTACCCAAAGTTGGAAATAGCTTGTGCCATATTTGACAACTTTGGCAAAGTTGATATAAAGGAAAAAAAGAGTTGTTGGCTGTTAATCTTGAAATGAAGAAAGCATGGGAGTTAAGGGGCTACTTCTGTCCAGACATGAAACTCCCATCATCCAATCACCACACGCCACCTCATCACTCATCACCCATCCACCAATCAAAACCACTTCTCCTGCCATGTCACCATCCACCCACTTATTTACTTAACAGATTTTATTTAATCTGTTTTTAAAACACAAAAAAACGTGGGAAACCAGTACTATTAACATTACCCCCCATTAATCCCACTGTTCATCATCTCCTAATCCCCATAAACCCTAGATGCTAATCATGTTCAAATCAAAGGGGTTTTTGCTTATATTTTCCAGATCACTCATTCAATACCACCAAAACCTAAACCCACTCACAAATATTCCCCCAACACACCCATGTGTTATCCCCAATGGTCCCCTGACCCATCACTTTCTCCTCAACTTCAAAAAGGGACAAGATCAACGGATACAAGCCTCTACTTGGTCCCAAAGGAACTACCAATGGCTTAGATCAATCCCCCACAGCTGGACATCACAAGCTGCCACTTTGACCAAGTTTGAAGATTCAAAAGCAAGGGCAAATTCGGATTTTTGCATATTAGGGTTTAGCTTTAGCTTTGTATTCTAGAATGTTCATCTTTCTGTATAAATAGGGGTGTGTTGTGCCCCTATTTTTCTTTGTTCCAGTTTTTTGTAAAAAAATTTTAATCTATTAATGAAAATGAAAAATTAAGTTTTGTGCAAAATTCTGTGTTCCATCTTATTATTGTCTTAGTGTAATCAGTAACATTTATTTTGGAAAAAGTAGTGTAAGTTTTTAAAACAAATTCAAGGAATTGGTTTAGAGTTGTGGCAAGAACATTTTTTAACCCACAAATCTTCAATCCAAGATGAAAGGAAAGTGAAAGTGGAACTTTCAGCTTGGATTGAAGGTTGTGTTTGTGATTTGGTTTGTGTCAAATCATTTATTCTTAAGGTTTTTAAAGAATTTCAGAAAATCCCATTTTCATTCTTTTTATTTAACTTTACTGTAGCAAAAGCTACAAGCCAAAAGCTTGTAGCTCTTACTACTTGCAGTTTGTTTGGTGGTCTTGTGGTGTTTGTGCAGGAACAAATCAAGCCCCCTCCATCTTTTCCATTTATGCAATTTAAAGATATTTAGGGCTTTGGGTCATTTTTGATTCCAACAACAAGCCACCTCTACACGTCTTGTATAAGCTCTCACTAGTTCATTAAATAGCTTGGAAATGGCCTCAGCCCAAGGTTTGGCTTGAACCTTCCATGATTTTATTTTTATGAAATTTGGTGATTTTGTGCAATTTGTGAAGAAGTTACTTATTTGTCCATTTATCCGGTTCGCTATGTTTATTTGTGCCTCATATGCATGCTAGATCATTGATTATTCAGATTTGTAATGTTTTGAAAGCATTTAGTTTGTAAAAGTTGATTTTCTGGATTTAAGGTAGTGTTTGGATACGGGTTTTAGCTAGGATTCGTGACAAGTTTTGTAGTTATAATCCATCTAGACACTTGCCTCTTGATAGATATAGGTGTATTTCAGCAATGCTTTTAAGATAGGATAGGATTTAAATAGATTGCAAGTTAAAAAAAAAATTGGTTAACATAGCATAAAGCAGCAAGTGCCCCTTTGTGCCCACTTTAGTGACATTTTAGTCTTAAATCTTTTAGAATTGTTAGCTTAGGTGGCCTAGTAGGAGTTGTAATTAGTTTAGCATGATGTGGTAAGTTTGTGTGCAAGTTTTTAGCCTTGGAAAATCGTTTTTGTGCACATTGTAATAGTCAAAAGTCCACAGCGAGCCATAACCCCCCACAGTGACTGAAATTTGCTGTTTATCGTGTGATTTTTGTTAATAGCTGGTGCATTTTATATTTTTTACTAACTCCCTACACTCCACTGAGTGTAGGGGTGTCTTTGGATCCAAGCAAAACGAACCCAATCTCAAGTTACGAGCCAAAAACCCCACAGCCCTTATTTTTGTTTTTTTTTGCTGATTTTTGGTTGAAATCTGTGTTAATTTGGTGTTTTTATTGGTGTCTTTGTGTTTGTTATTGACTCCCTACAACCCACTGGTTGTAGGGGTGCCGTTTGTGCCCAAAAACATCGAAAAACAAGCAAAAACAAGCCCAAAACGAGCCGAAAAAACCATACAGCAACTTTTTCTTTGTTGTCCGAGAACGCTGCAGATTTTTTTATTTTTTTAGTGTTGTCCGATATCGGACAACACTGATGTTGGACAACCCTGTTGTCTGATAGGATCTTGGACAACACTAAAGTACTCCACCATGGAGTACTTTGGCGGTACTTTCGTTTTTAGCCATTTTTTAGTTTTTTTTTTTTTTTTACTTTTTCATTTTTCCCTTGTTAATTTAGTTAAAAAAAGATTTTTAGAAAAATAAAATTTATTTTTAGCATTATTTTATTATTTTTATGATTATTTTAGTTTAAAAAGTGTTTTTAGCCTTTTAAAAATAGAAAAATAGTTTTAAAAATTTAGAAAAAATACTTTTTAGTCTTTAAATAATATAAGTAATTTATTAGTTCAATAAAATAATATTTTGGGCATTTTGTTAATTATATTTAATTTTTGGGCTTTAATTAGCATTAAAAATTGAATATTTAATTAATAAAAGGTTTTAAAATATTTTTGTTGGATTTTTATTCTTATTTATATTATTTTAGACTTAGTTTAATCTTTTAATTAATTTTTAGGTTTAATTTTTAATTTTGTTGCGTTTTACGTATTTACGTTCGCGTTTTACGTCAACGTCGTAGTTTAATCGTAGTCGTAGTTCGTCTTTAATTTTTCTCTCTTTAAACCAAAAACGTCACTAATCCAAACATTGTTATTTTATATATTGGCACATTAATACACACACCTCCTTCGAGAACGAACCCGCATTTATTCGATTCTTCGGTTTTCCTAAATCGTCGAGTTTAATACTTGCCGCATTTATACGTTGTTTTCCTAAACGCGTATCACTACACAATATCATGGACTCTTGAATTTGTCTAGTAGATTCTTGCATTGCTTGCATGATTTTCTCATGTTCACTCAATTTTTGCAAAACCAAGTCCATTGGCGGATAAGGTAAATTGAACTCTTGTTGTTGAAAACCTTGGTTTGGGTATTGGTTATAAGGTGGAAAACCTTGAGGATTGAAGCCTTGGTGTTGAAAACCTTGGTTTTGCATGTGATAGTTACTCTGATTTGCATTTGAGCCCCTCATGTTGGCATTTCCTTGAACATTAGCTCTTGGTAGCCCTTGGTTGTTTTGGTTAGGTTGTGGTGGTCTTTGTTGAAAACCGGTTGGAGCCAAATAATTTGTCGAGTTGTAAGACAAGTGATTAACATCGACATTAGGCTTGAAATGAACTCTCTTGGTGTTGTTGTAAGCATAAACTTCCCTGTGAGATTGATCATAAGCTTTATCACAATTAGCATAAGAGTGTGGCCCATCACAAGTTTCGCAAGTTATATTAAGAGCATTGTTGTTTTTGGCCTTGTTAACGGCTTGTAAAGCAAGTGATTCAACAACCGTAGTAAGCTTATCAAGTATCCTTTCGATGTCACTAGTGCTAGCACTAGCCACATTAGCCCGAACACTTTTGGTTTGCACTTTAGATTTATTCTCAATAATATCCCATGCGGCATTAGAAGACTTAACCAAAATATTACCCCCTGTGGCACTATTTAGTGAATCTTGGTCATTCATGCTTAAACCATTGTAAAAAGTGTTAATTTGATGCACTTTTGTGAAACCATGTTGTGGACACTTTCTTAAAAGTTCCTTAAAACGGTCCCAAGATTCACTAAATGTATCACCGTGCTTTTGTTCAAAGTTAATGATTTCATTCCGCAAAGCGGTAGTACGTGAGGGTGGGAAAAAGTAGTTGATGAATTTGGTCTCTAAATCCGACCACATAAGAATACTTTGTGGCGGTTCCTTATCAAGCCAATGTCGGGCATGTCCCTCTAAGGAGAAAGGAAAAAGTTGCAAGCGAATTACCTCTTGTGAAACCCCATTAAACTTGACTGTATTAGTGAGTTGAAGAAACCTTTTGATATGGTCATGAGGATCATCAAGTGTACGCCCCAAAAATGGTTGAGCAGAGACCATTTGAATGAAGCCGGATTTGAGCTCAAAGTTGTTGGCTCCAATCTCGGGTATGACAATAGCATCGGTGTTGCCCTCTACGTGCGATTGCAAAAGATCGATCATTGGTCGATTGCCCATGGTGACAATAGGTTGAGTTTCGACTTCGGCTTGAATTGCTTTCCTCTTACGAGCACGGGTACGCATACACACCTACAAAAGGAAAAGAAAGATAGACAAGAAATATTTTTGGTTTTTTATGTTTTACTATTTTTTGGAGTTTTGAAAATTTTATATTTTTTAGGATTTTTGAATTTTTTTAGAAATTAGACAAGAAAAATAACGTTCAAGATTGAACGGATCCCAAAATCCAACGAATCTCTCACAATAAACCGTTAATCTTTACGAAAAGAGCCGGAAGCGGCGCCATTTAATACATGAGATTTTGTATGTAAAAATTTATCGTCCAATCTTTTCGAATTGATTACGAGTAGAAAGTGCGACTCAGTCGTTATTGGTGGAATATAAAGGGAAAAGGTTATCTATTTTAAACTACAGGTAAAATTAAAATGTAAATGTCATTAAGTAAAGTGGAAGTTGAAATTTAAAACTAAAACTTAATACTTAAAACTAAATGACGAAAAATTAAAAAGTTTAAAAAGTAAAATTTGCAAACTTAAAAATAAAACTAAAACAAATCAAGTTTAAAATAATTCTAAGTAAAAATGGCCGAAAAAGTTAAATTTGAAAGTGAAACTTAAAATAGGAAATAAAAACTAAAATTCTATTAGAAAATCCTCCGTCGGAGTCCTGTCAGAATATAGACGTCGGAATACAATCGGAAAGTAGCAAAATGATTTCTATCGGAATACAAGAAAAAGGATAACGATCAGAATACTAGTAACCTAGAGCTATCGGAATATCAAACAAATACCCTCGTCGGAATGCTGGTCGGAATAGAAATCGGAATGAAAAACACAACTGTCAGAATAAACTAAAACAGAACTATCGGAATCCAAATCGGAATCCTGGTCGGAATGTATATAAAAGAAAGCTATCGGAATGTAGTAAAAGAGAAAACCTACCGTCGGAATCCCAATCGGAATCCCCAAAACCCTTTTCCGATCCAGTGATCGGAATGCTGGTCGGAAAGGGAAACCCCTATCGGAATGAACAGTCGGAATAGGGAAACCCTATTCCGATGGAAAGAAATTCGTAAAAAGCTAGTAAATAAGCTACTTTTCAAAAAGCTCAAACCGAAACTTAACTAACTATTTAATGAAAATAACTAAATAAGCACAAATAAAAACTTACAAAACTCTAAATAAGCAACTTTTTAAATCAAACTTTAAAAATACTAAACCTTTAATAAACTTTAAAACAAATAACCTAAATACAGTTTAAGCTAATAAGCATGTCAAGCTAAAAGCTAAATTCGTATAAAAACTTAGAGATGAATAAAAAGATAACTTTTTAATCACATGAACACTAAGATGAAACAAAATCAACGATTATCACGAATCAAAGATAAACAAAATAAAGAAAGGTAGAAGAAGATGATTAAAAACTTGAATTAAAAAGATTAAAGATCAAAGATTTAACACAAGATTAAAGAGAAAGCTTGAAGAACATTAAGGAAAACTAGAGAGAGAAAGTATATTAATCTACTCCTACTTACCTTACAATAATAAAACTAAAATCTACTACTAGCTAACCACCCCCTAATGACATATTAGGGGGGTATTTATAGGAGGAGTGGAAGTATGGTTGATGCTTCTTCTTTCTTCTCGTCTTTTCGTCTTTTAAATTCTTCGACTTTCTCTTGGGATTTGTCGATATAAATAGAACTCGTCTTATAATTTTCAACTTCTATTAGACTTGGTTCTTCGACTTCATTAAACTTCGGTCTCTAGACTTTTTCTTCGATAAATCTTCTGAATAGGCCTTGGACTTCTGTTCTTTTTGCACTCTTGATCTTTTGACTTCGTCTTTTCTTGTTTTCATCGATAAAAGCCCGTGAAAGCCCGTGTTTTCTTCCTTTTTCATCTTTTGGTCCTAAAACACAATAAAAACACAAACCACGCATAATTTCGACATTTACGACATAAAATACACGTTTTGGCATGGTTATTATTACAATTAAGTGGTAACAGGATGGGTGTTTCACACCTATCACACCCCACCTTCTCAGAGCGTTAAACATCAAATATACCTTATCTCAGCGGAAGCGTCTACTCTTAGTCAAGCCCAACTAGTCTCTCGATTCTTAAAGCAGCTTATCTGAGTTGCAAAATTTTAAAAGAGTTTGGGTTAGATAGAGGCCAAATGATAATTCATGGTTTTCGCATACAAAACAATTTATATAAGCAAACACTTTTCCAAATATAACGAAGTTAAAAAAACGATCATGCAAATCGTTCAAAATAACTCTGTTACAACATATTCTTTTTCAATTCAAATACTAACAATTTAATATTAACCAACGACTTATATTATATCACGGTACCACATATATCAACTATTTACATTTCTGTTTGATTCAACGGTTCCAGCGATTTAACATAAACCCGTTCGGTTCAACGGTTCCAACTATTCATATTTTCCGTTCGGTTCAACGGTTCCAACTAATTAACATAAACCTGTTCGGTTCAACGGTTCCATCAACTTATATTTTCCGTTCGGTTCAACGGTTCCAACTACTCACATTTTCCGTTCGGTTCAACGGTTCCAACTATTTATATTTTCCGTTCGGTTCAACGGTTCCAACTATTTAACATAAATCTGTTCGATTCAAGAAGTCAATACTTATATATCTCGACAATTAAATACAACGATCTGCGCCACTTTTATATATTACCAATTAGTCAAAGACGTAACATATAATGATCATTTAAACAAACTTGCATGATAGTATCCTTTCAATAAAATGCAACCCAATTTAAAAGCACATAATAACTCACCTCAAATCTCTTACTAGCTTTTCGTCGTACAGGAACGAATGCTCCTACAATAATTTCAACATTTAAAATTTTGTTCATGTTTTTAACGTAATAATCATAGTTGACTATTCGAGCCCTTAGAAGGCAACCAATATCCACATTTTAATTGCACACCTTTTTGCTTAAAACTTCTTACAAATCAATCGTATAAATCAACAGTAAATAAGTGTGGCAATGTATGTATGAGTTTCAGTTCACATAAAACAAATTCTAAGTTCCATTTTTTTTCTCAAATAACTCTCTGATATGTTCTCTATTTTGCTTTATACAATTTTCTGAGATCTAATATCTAACAAGTCTATCCATCATTCCACTCATTGTTTGTACATTAACCATTAAGGGTGATTTTGGCTCATAAGTCCTAGTTAACTACGTAGTATTAAAGTAGCAACATGTATATTATAATTCATAATTTATTTATTTTTGACATCATTATTAATCCAAAGCTTATAATAATAAATGACTTATAACTATGATGTATTGCTTACTAAATCTATATGACGTGAAAAACAAACATGTAGCATGCACTAATAAACCAAAATAAATTTTCTTATTTAGTCTCATTAAACACACTTATAAAACATCTTATCAAATACATACTATAACAGTTCCTAGGCTCATTAATATATTTATGATAGAGAATATTCTGTCTAACGTGATTAAAAGTCGATCCAACGCCAATATGTAACATGCCAATTTAACTATACGTATACATATTAAGAAGAATCTTACCTTGGGTGTCAAATAAATTGAACCACAAACAGGAAGACTCCTCACTGCCGCCTCCTTCTTGTAGGGTTAATTATTTGTACCTATTTTTGTGATTGAGTTGTGATACTTATAAAACAACTAAGGCAGAAAATCTCGTGAATATTGTTACATGCCTAAAGTCACGTAACCCATATCTACTTACCAATTCAAACTATAAACTTTTCTAATTTTCCCAACATATAACATAATTATTTATATGATTTTATTATATTACAAAACAACTCTTTTCATTTAGTTTACTTTATATCTAGTCCAATAGTTTAGCAACAATTACGTTTAATAAAATTACGGGTATTACATAATTGATCACAAAACACTAATATTCACTAATCTCAAGCTAATTACAAGTAAATAACCTATAACCAAGATTAGCATATAAATTCCATTTTATAATGAATTAGAGTATAATATTTTGCCACTAATAATAAAACTTAACTAAGTATCATATTAAAATTATACATTTGTTTCAAGTTAAGTTACAAGTTAATAAAGCCTAAGGTACAAGTTATCAAAGCATAGGATCTTAAGCTCTCGTATTTATCCCTAGAATATGGTAAACCTATATAAACCCTTAAACCAAGAATTTAAAAACCATAGAAGTCATAAACATACTATATAAGCCCTATAATAAGTATATATAAGCATATAAACCCTAATTACCCAAAGATAGAAAGTCATTAGGATTAATGACCTAAAAACCCTTATATTAAGAAATCTACATAGAATCACTACCTAGTCTTTTAGGAAAAGTCTATAAACACACATAGAACTTCATTAAGGTTATAAGATTATATTAAGATAGTGTACAAGTATCCTAATGCACAAGGTACAAGATTTCAATGCATGACTTGTAAATTAGGTCAAAATGAGTATTTTCACCGTTTAGACATGTTTACTTAGATTAACTTAGTAAAACCAATGTAGGGACTTAATCAACACATCAAGGACAATGTAGGATGTATAAATTGAGTTTACATCAGTAGCTAATTGAAGGATAATCACTTTTACTATGACTTAACCATAAATCATTAGAAACCCTAACCCGCCTAAGTTTTCTTCCCATTTTTAGATCAAACCTTTGTTAAACTTCAAACCAAATACCCAAAATTCTTAATTACAATGTATATACCCTAATTAAACCCTAATACATCACTAATCACATTCATAAGCCCTTAATCACCAAAATCACAAAGTATAAAGTTACAAGACTAATTTAGACTCGGTTTTATGTTTTCCCTCCAAAATTCCATTTCAAACCTTTCCCTCCCATTCTAAGTTTGAAAATCAGATATTTAGGATATTATAAGATATTTTTCATGTGATTTCAAGTAGGTGCATTAATACTCTTGATTTTACTCAGTTAAAAAGTTCGTTTTCTCGGTGTCTTAACGAATTGATTTCCGGTTAAAAGTGCGACTCAATCGTTTTTGGTTAAGAAAAAGGAAAGTTTGGTTATCTATTCTACTTAAAAGGTAAATGCGCAAAATAATAACAATAAGCTAAAAGAAATTGACTAATAAAAACAAAACAATATACATAATAAAACGTGAATTTAAAACGAAACAATTAATAAAAATAGAATTAAAAGACAAAATTAACTATCGACTCGAAAATAAAGTTTACTTAATGAAAAAGGAGAGAATAAAACTAAGATGGTACTTTAAAGCTAAACGAGGCAAAACCTAAAGCGGGTACTAAATAAAAGATAAAACTTGAACTTTACGAAAAAATATTAATTTTAAAATTAGACGAAAAATTCAACTAAAAATACGTAACTTTCAAAAATAAAATCAGAACAACTTTCAGATTAAACTAAACAACGGAACAATATAATAAATAAACAAGCATGCAGGCTGCTAGCTGGAAGCACCCAAGCTAGTAGCTTAAAAAAAGGGGAAACCGTGAAGCAAGTAGCTAGACATGCATGTCAATTATATTCCTTCATTCGGAAAGTATTGGTTTGGGATTTTAGCTCGTTCGGAATATTTCTTTCATTCGGAATAAATTAGTTGGTTCGGGATTTTGTCTTGTTCGGTATTTTTTTATTTTTTTCAACACCTTTGTTCGGTTTTTTTTTTGTTCGGGAAAATTAAAACTTGGTTTGGGAAAAATATTTGGTTCGGGAAAAATATACTCGTTCGGGAAAATTGCTTGGTTCGAGAAAAATATTGGGTTCGGGAAAAATTAACAGTGACGAAAAACAAATAACTTTTCTTTTTTTTTCTTTTTTTTGCAAACACGAATTTAACCAAAATTAACCAAATTAAATCTAAAAACTAAACTAAACTAACCACTAATAATCAACTAACAATAATAAATCAAACTAAATCAACAACACTAAC
The DNA here is from genome assembly GCA_025667525.1 of Glebionis coronaria. Taxonomy (NCBI): domain Eukaryota; kingdom Viridiplantae; phylum Streptophyta; class Magnoliopsida; order Asterales; family Asteraceae; genus Glebionis; species Glebionis coronaria. Next base: position 479,177,269 of record CM046879.1, on the reverse strand, counting down.
AATAAAAACCAAATCAATCAAAACCTACTTAATAAAATAAAACTTAAATCAACCAAAAACAATAAAACTAAAAACAATTAATCACTACTTAAGATCTACCAAGCATTAAAACATCTAAATCAACAAACTTTATGAAATCAAAATCATTAAAACTATGAAACCCACTTGAGTAATCAAATTTAAATCAACCAAATCAATAAACTAAGAACACCAAATCAAATCAAACAAGAAAGGAAGGATGAGATTAAAAATAAAACTTGATTAAAAGTATAAGATTCAACAATTTAAAACATGAAATTAAATGATTCTACATATTAATCTAGAGAGAGAAAGTGAAAACTAGAGAGAGAAAGTAAATCTACACTACTCCTATTCTAAACTAACTAACCAACCCTCAAATGACAAGTGAGGGTGGTATTTATAGGAGAGGAGAATTGATAGGTGGTTGGTGGCTTGTCTTCTTTCTTTTCTTTTCTTTGTAGATTCGTCTTTAAATTAAATTGAGGTCTCGACTTTTGCTCGGGATTTGTCGATAAAATCTTGAACTCGTCTTATAATTTCTTCATTTATTAGACTTGGGTTTTTCGACTTGTAAATCTTCCGTCTTTGGTCCTTTTTTTCAATAAATATTCAAATTAGGCCCATTGACTTCCAATCTTTTGCACTCTTGGTCTTTTGACTTCTTCTTTTCTCGTTTTCTTCGATAAAAGCCCGTGAAAGCCCGTGTTTTCTTACTTTTTCATCTTTTGGTCCTAAAACACAATAAAAACGTAGACCACGCATAATTCCGACTTTTACGACATAAAATACACGTTTTGGCTTGGTTATTATTATAATTAAGTGGTAAAAGGATGGTTGTTTTCACACCTATCAAATCCCCTACATTTGACCATTGCAATGCCCTCATGCAATACATTAATTACAAAGCAAGATTTACATTTTCCATCATAATTAACCCACCTTGGCCTTTATTAAACATAATTAAAGGAAGAAAAACAAATAAAGAGATTAAATACTTACATTGAGGCTTTGGATTGTCATGAATGTTCATCATCCTCAAGTTTCACGTTCCCCAAACCAAGCTTAAAAACGAGATCATTGTTATTATAAGTTAGCAAACTAACACAAACTCATGTGGCCCAATTATTCACTTAGACTCCCTTATTCCTATGTGTATCTCTTATATTTTATTGTTGTATTAAATGATCACGAGGATGCATTGTTGACTTATTACGATAGTTATTTAGGCTAAAAATAAAGTAGGACGATTTAATCAATAGTTAGCTAAAGGACAAAATCTTTTAAAACTGCTTCTCGGGACCTCATAAAGTTCATATCTTGGCATAACTCGCTTCACGATTTGAGACCTTTCTCGGAACGATATTTGGCATTGACTTCATACTTCAAATCTTGAGAGACGTTCATGAAATAATGGTCTTCTCTTCATAATAGGAATTTCTTCACTAGAACTTTTTGAGAGATTCTTCATATTTGGACCACGAATTCTCCATTTTTCTCCAATCTTTATTTGGGATTTTGATATACAACGATCCGCCTCCTTTTAGGACTTGGATCTATTTATCCTCATACCTTGCTAGGGTCTTTTCGGATAGACTTCTCCATGATCTTTTGGGGAGTATTTACTTTTCGTCGTGTGTCTCGATCCTTCATATTGATTTTTGATAAATGATTCTTCACATCACTTTTGGATCTTTAGCAAAAAAATGTATCCCTCATGTCTTGTTAGGACCTTTTCGGACTCCCCAATCTTCGCATCCCGCTTCAATAAGTTATGCCTTAGCTATGAACTCTAATCAATACCGAGCAACTTTTAAACAATCTTGTGCTAGAAGCTAAGTAACTTTTTAAATCGTACAACCTGACTTATTGCAATTATATTTATTAACAAGCGATGGGAGAAAAAACTCATAATCAACTCACATAAATTCATGAAAGAATACCAAACTTATAATTGACTCTATCATCTCTCGTTCTCCATAATTTAAAATCCCAAGGAATGAGACTCGTGGATGCATAGCCAATTAAATCAAAGTTTTGGGTTTTCAAGTCGTCTATAGGATCTTGCATCTTCTTAGACTTTTTCAAGTTTAGAATTTGCGTTTTAAAGTTCCCTTGATAAACGACTTTCTAGGATCAATTATAGGAAATTGCGAAAAGTTCTTGTTCTTAACCTGTAAGAGTTAAGACTTTCGCATTTTAAAGTTCCCTATATAAAAGCCTAGCAAAACTTGACTTAAACACGTTAAGGATACTAGCTAGAGTAAACTTAGATAAGTAAACTCGGGTTGAGTCAAAAGATTCACAACGTTTGAAAAATTAAAACCACTTTATTAAAAAATTATTCTAGCAAAGAAAGAAAATAACTATAACAAAGGAAAAACTACTAGGCCAAAATTGATCAAAAATTTTGAAAAATGTCGAAAAATCAATTTTCCGGTTAAAATGAGGACAAATACATGGAAAAGCCCACTTAACCTCGATAGAAGTCCCCCATACACTTGATATAAACATTGTCCTCAATGTTTAAGCATGTGGGAGTAAACTCCCCTACACTTAGGACAATGTGCACGTTGTTTAAATCTTGCTAAGGAATAGACAACTAAAGTGATTCCTATTTTAATATTGAAGAATATAAAATAGAGAATCAAAAGACTTTAGGATAGAACCGGAAAGACGGGTACACGGAATCACGGGTCGTCAAAAGTCATCAAGAATGGATCTTTGAAAGCTCGAATCCCCGCAGATGATAAGAAAGAAAACAACAAACACATACTAGGGTCTTCCCCTACACTTATTAGAAAAATAGAATAAAAGGATAGATAATCGGGTTGCCTCCCGAGAAGGGCTTGTTTTTGTTAACCGAGTCGTGAGCCTGAATCGACCCCGAATTAAATAGTCCATGGGGAAGCCTCAAATGTAATACCGGGATCAAAGACCTTGTCCTCGTTCCCGGAGGAAAATACAACAGGAGAGGCCGGAGGATAAGTCTTGAAGGGTAGAAAAGTCCTCTCAACATACGAAAAGTATGTGAGGGTGTGATCCACGGGAGGTGGGGTGGGTAAAGGAAGCACATTGTCATCCCCCAATGACAATGGATGATTACTGAACGGCAAAGCCGTAAAGGTGTCAATCATGGAATGGTCAATGTCACCCCTCGGGTCAAAGCACTCATCCTCGATAATGGTTTCTAAAGGTTGGGATAAAAGGTGCTAGGGAAGGGGACTTGGGACGATATCTTCATGCAGCAAATTATCAAAAATAATATCCCCCTCCGTGTCATCATCATCAATACCCGGAGGTATTGAGAGAATGTCGATTTCCTCCATAGCTATATCATTATTCTCAACTGAAGTACTAGACGGAGGTAAAGACTCAGAAATAGGAGCAGAATTCAACGCTTCAATTTTAGCAATAAGGAGATGAACTTTCAGTAATTTGTCGCAGAGAATAACGTCTTCCACCTCATCTACAAGACCAAGTTCAGTGGTAAACTTCTCGTATGTCGAAGAGAATAAATCAACATCGCCCGGAGGAGAAGGAGACATTTCAAAAGTTAAATTCTCATAGCATGGAAAAAAATCATCATCATTAAGAGCGACCTCGTCCATAGGCTCCACAAAATTCGGTGCATCACAAACCTCATCAAAGAATTTGTCGAGACCAAAATCACTAATCTCACTCGATGTATCACTATCCTTAGACGCATTAGGGATATCAAGAGTAGGAGTAGTAATCTCAGAAGATGGGTTGAGATTATAGATATCATCCTCGTCATCATCATAATAGTAGTATGGACGCACAAGAGGAGGAGTATAATCACTAAGATTAGATACTTGTTCTTGTTGATGTCGTTTTTCCTCCTCCATTGCTTCGCGTATGCTAGCTAATTCTTGTTGAACGTATTGAAGTGTATTAAAAAATGGCTCGTTCTTCTTCACACATTCCAACAGAAGGTTGATGATCGAGGGTGTATTGTGGGGGCTCAAAATTATAAAAACCAGAATTATAGCACGGATGTGGTCCATCATAAAGCATTCGTTGAAAAGAAGTAGAACACGGGTTTGGCTCATAATAATTCATCGGCTGACAATAAGAAGTATCGTGAGGGCCCCCACAATTGTTGCAACACGGGTATTGAGAGAAACCCGGTGCATTTTGTTGATATGGATCGTCATATATGGGACAGGGTGAAATAGTGTCATTAGAAGAGAAGAATGAATTGAAATATGAATTGGTCGAATTGCACGATAGACAACGGCCAAATTCGTAATTAGGGATGTCTATTCCACACCGTTCGCATGAACACCATTGACAGGATCGACTACCAGAAGATTGTCTTCCACACCCTACACAGTCAACAGACGAATCCATTAAACACAATAGATAAGCAAGAAGAATATTTTTGGTGCAAAAACTTTCGAAAAAGAAATGCTTTTTATGATTTTTCAAATGTTTTTGGGGTTTTTGAAATTTTTTTATTTTTTAGGATTTTTGAAAAAATTTTGGCAAGAAAAATAACGTTCAAAAGTAAACGGATCCCAAAATCCAACGCGTCTCTCACAATAAACCGTTAATCTTCACGAAAAGAGCCGGCAGCGGTGCCATTTAATAACTCTTGATTTTACTCAGTTAAAAAGTTCATTTTCTCGGTGTCTTAACGAATTGATTTCCGGTTAAAAGTGCGACTCAGTCGTTTTTGGTTAAGAAAAAGGGAAGTTTGGTTATCTATTCTACTTAAAAGGTAAATGCGCAAAATAATAACAATAAGTTAAAAGCAATTAACTAATAAAAACAAAACAATATAAATAATAAAACGTGAAATTAAAACGAAACAATTAATAAAAATAAAATTAAAAGACAAAATTAACTATCGACTCGAAAATAAAGTTTACTTAATGAAAAAGGAGAGAATAAAACTAAGATGGTACTTTAAAGCTAAACGAGGCAAAACCTAAAGCGGGTACTAAATAAAAGATAAAACTTGAACTTTACGAAAAAATATTAATTATAAAATTAGATGAAAAATTCAACTAAAAATACGTAACTTTCAAAAATAAAATCAGAGCAACTTTCAGATTAAACTAAACAATTACGGAACAATATAATAAATAAACAAGCAGGCAGGCTGCTAGCTGTAAGCACCCAAGCTAGCAGCTTAAAAAAAACGGGAAAAATGTGAAGCAAGTAGCTAGACATGCATGTCAATTATATTCCTTCATTCGGAAAGTATTGGTTCGAGATTTTAGCTCGCTCGGAATATTTCTTTCATTCGGAATAAATTAGTTGGTTCGGGATTTTGTCTTGTTCGGTATTTTTTTATTTATTTATTTTTTTTCCAACACCTTTGTTCGGTATTTTTTTTTGTTCGGGAAAATTAAAACTTGGTTCGGGAAAAATATTTGGTTCGGGAAAAATATACTCGTTCGGAAAAATTGCTTGGTTCGGGAAAAATATTGGGTTCGGGAAAAATTAACAGTGACGAAAAACAAATAACTTTTCTTATTATTATTTTTTTCAAACACGAATTTAACCAAAATCAACCAAATTAAATCTAAAAATTAAAATAAACTAACCACTAATAATCAACTAACAATAATAAATCAAACCAAATCAACAAAACTAACAATAAAAACCAAATCAATCAAAACCCACTTAATAAAATAAAACTTAAATCAACCAAAAACAATAAAACTAAAAACAATTAATCACTACTTAAGATCTACCAAGCATTAAAACATCTAAATCAACAAACTTTATGAAATCAAAATCATTAAAACTATGAAACCCACTTGATTAATCAAATTTAAATCAACCAAATCAATAAACTAAGAACACCAAATCAAATCAAACAAGAAAGAAAGGATGAGATTAAAAATAAAACTTGATTAAAAGTATAAGATTCAACAATTTAAAACATGAAATTAAATGATTCTACATATTAATCTAGAGAGAGAAAGTGAAAACTAGAGAGAGAAAGTAAATCTACACTACTCCTATTCTAAACTAACTAACCAACCCTCAAATGACAAGTGAGGGTGGTATTTATAGGAGAGGAGAATTTATAGGTAGTTGGTGGCTTGTCTTCTTTCTTTTCTTTTCTTTGTCGATTCGTCTTTAAATTAAATTGAGGTCTCGACTTTGGCTCGGGATTTGTCGATAAAATCTTGAACTCGTCTTATAATTTCTTCATTTATTAGACTTGGGTTCTTCGACTTGTAAATCTTCCGTCTTTGGTCCTTTTTTCAATAATTCTTCAAAATAGGCCCATTGACTTCCAATCTTTTGCACTCTTGGTCTTTTGACTTCGTCTTTTCTCGTTTTCTTCGATAAAAGCCCGTGAAAGCCCGTGTTTTCTTACTTTTTCATCTTTTGGTCCTAAAACACAATAAAAACGTAAACCACGCATAATTCTGACTTTTACGACATAAAATACACGTTTTGGCTTGGTTATTATTATAATTAAGTGGTAAAAGGATGGTTGTTTTCACACCTATCATGCATCACCTACTTGAAGCTACACATCATCATTCATATCCTTATATCAACGTGACTTAATTCCTAGCCACAAGACTAAGATATTTTCATCCTAGACTCTAGGAACTTGCATAGAACTTCACTAGATATCCTTAGTAACTAAGGTATCCTCATGACACGTTTAAGGCTTTACCTTGGAACCTAAGGGTTGAAACTAGTATAAATTGAGACGAAATGAACACTTAGAGACTTGCACCCTGTTTTCTTTGTATCTCCTACCCATTCTCCATTTCCACTTCTATAAACATCTTAGGAAATCCCCCAAGACCAGAAACTAGGTCTAGAAGGAAGCCATTGAAGCTCTTGAAGCTTTGATAGCAAGTAGTGCTCATTGGAAGCCATTAGGAGCCATTTTGGATCTACCTAGGTAATTTCTATGTTAGCTATGCTTTGATCTTGTTATAAATATATATTAGACTTTTTATAATGCCAAAATTATGTTAGAAAGATAATCTATAAAGAACTAAGTCATTTGGTCATTTTAAATAGAAGTTATAAGTTAAAGATGTCTTAAAACCCTAGTTTTGTAATTTACATGAAATAATAAGCAAAAACCCATTTAAAAAAGTTATAATTATAAACAAATGTTTTTATTATGATTATAAACATGTTTTGAAACTTTGTTTTAAAATCCTAAATCATTTGGTCCATCTTTGAGGTTGTTATGTGATTTTTACAAGTATAGGGACTAAACTGTCATTTCGAAACTATTTAACATTTTGGGACAAAAGTGTCATTTTGTGAAAGTTAAATATATAAGAATAAATATTGTAAAGTTGTAGGTCCTAAGGTTAAATATTGAGGGTTTAAATTATAAAACTATATACTCTAAGGGTTAAAAGTGTAATTATGCCAAAATATAACTATAAGGGCTATTTTGTCAATTTTAAAACTAAAGAAGATTAATTATAAATATGAGGAAGTAATAAAGGTATCATGTTAGTAGGGAGCTTTGTACAAAGATGTTCCATCTCGATATTACGTTCTGACTGAGTGGTTGGGTTTACGATTAAAGTGCCCTCGCTCCTCAAACGTTTATAAAATGGCTTATGAGTAAAATGGCTCGAACAATGGTGCTAGAATTACCAAAAAATAATAATTAAAGAATATATAACCAAATACTTAAAATATTGGACAAAAGATTAAAGACTAGATACTATACAAAATGTTTTAATCCAGGTTTGTGTGAGATCAAGTTGTTTATTTGTGAAAGAAATAAATCTGTTATAGCTCAGACTCTATGGACCCCAGGTGATTTCATAGCCTCACTAGGCCTAATTCAAACTATTTGAAAACCCGTGAGGGGGATATACTTTAAAACTAGAATACAAGTATTTTGGTATGCTTCTCAAATATGATTATTGACACTATGTTTACTTATGCCTTGAAAGTCCCTTTTTAATTATGAACCATTAATCATTTTCTTGGAAATGAGCACTAATATTGTAAATAGTACTATTTGGGGACTGACATCCCCTATCTGGGCAAGTCGCACTTGCTAGCACCTCAGTGGTCAAACGGGCATACTTTATTTTGCTAATAAGGATAGTTTGGCAGACTTCCTCATAAGGGCAATTGTGGGTTTCTGATATGTCTAGTCGCGGTATCATAAGCTTAGTGCATTAATTTATAAATTTTACGGGCGAATAATAATGTAGCTCAGGAAAAAGGATCTTGTATTCAAATTAATTTTAAACCTATGAATTCACTCAACCATTGTGTTGATTTTAAGCATATATCTCAGGTTTTAAAGATTGCTAGTATGGAGCAGCATGAGGATGGCATGAAGAGGCACAAGATTAAAATTATTATTCTAGATTTTGGGAACCTTATATTAAAGAACTCTGATTTTTCAATGATATATAAAGAAAGTTGATTTTGTCACTCTTTTGAGTTGTTTTCTATTATTGTGACTTGTGTTCTATGAAGTAATACCCCAGATCAATGCTCCGCTGCGTATAGGTAAAATGGGGTGTTACAAATTATTATCGGTGAAAGTTCCAAAATTTACTTGATGGTTACGTAGTTGGCGAATATAAAATGAGGGTTGAGGCCTAGATCGTATCCTATTATGAATTGCTATATATTGCAATTGGTGATGGAAAATATTAAAGGATACAATCATGTAGGTTTTGCGCCAATTACCATTACCACAAAAAAGCTTTTCAGAACCAACACAAAATATTTTATCCCCGACAACAACTTGACCAGATCTTTTTTATGTAATTGATTCTCGGGGCAAACGTTACTATTTAGATTGTTCCAGGAGTTTGACCTTATTGTAAACATCGACACAAACCATGATCCTTGATCGTACCTTGGATAATTTATTTTTGAAAGTGTTGGATCTATATTTTTTAAAGACACACGAAATCCAAACACCATCTTCGGTGAATCTGGTTGATTCACGAAATTAGGTGTTAAATCGTGACACTTCTTTGTATTGACGGGTTCCAGAGTTGAAGTGCAATATTATTAGTATACAAAAAGCACCAAATACCTTTAGAAGTACCAACAGGTTAAATACGTTCAAGATTTAATGGCAAGTGATTAGTTGTGAAGGTCAACCTATCATCCATGAAAACACATGTATATGAGTCTGTGTAAATGTATTGAGGGATGAAGGTTGGAAAATCTATTGTAGCCTTCCATCTACTTTAAACCCTACGAAAGAGAAGTAAAGATTTCACAAGTAGCCTCAGCATGATTTCGCTTTGAATTTCAAATGGTATGTAGTCAGACATTAATATTCCGTTTTTTTAGTGTAGTTGTCTTCTCAGCTCGATTCGAATTGATAAAACGTTTTAAGCTCGACTTAATTGTTTTTGGTTGTAAAAGTTGAATGGTATTCTATTTCTACTTGGCACGAAAAAGCATGTAAAAAAATGTAAAAATATACTATATTACCTATACGTACTATTTAAAAAAACATATTGCAATTACGACATCTAAAACGCACGAAATATAAGAAAACTAAAATGAAAATTTATTCTACAAAATAAAAAAAATATAAAACTAGTACAATTTCATAAGAACTAAAACTTCACATCTACCAAATTCAAACACAAATTTATTAAAGTTGAAGTTGCAAAACGTAACTGATACTAATTCAATTCCAAAGTAATAGAAACGTATTGTCAAAAACTTAACTAAAGCCCATATGCTTAAACAGCCCAAAACTAATCTTGTTAAAAGTAACAAAGTCCAATTATGATGCTAACAATACTCGGTGCAAAGCAATTACAAGTTCAAGGCAATATAGTTCCTAATGTTAAATCTTAGCAAATCCATATTATTCTTATTAATTTTTTATATTTTCTAATGAAGAAAGCTTAAACCTGCCTACTTATAAGCTTTGTCTAACAGCTTAAGTGATGACAAAATCTACTTATACTCACTGTAATTCTAATTATATGAAATCAATTCAAGGCAGGCAACAAATGATTTTTATATGAAATGTGAAGAACCAGCTTAATTTGAACTAATTATTTTCTCTTTGAACAATTCATGTGAAAACACAAAGAGTAAAGTTCAACTATTATTACTACACACTTTGACTCTCTTGATGTACAACTATGGTTGAACTGTATGATAATCTATAGTACTTACAATGCTAGTTTTACAGTTAATATATCAAGTGCATTACACCAATCTATATTAATATTCAAATAAGCAAGTAAAATACTAATTCCACATACAGTAATACGAGCTTACTTAACAATTCTAAAACAGAACTCCAAATGTGAATTGAACTACTGCAAGTCTACTCTCACAAAACACACTAACCAAAAGTCAAACAAAATACATACAGCACAAGCTAACTAATTAAAGCAGTAACAAGTAGACATGGAACTTTAGCAAATCAAACACATCTCAACTATATTCTACTCTACACTTGCTGCTACAAATTTTACTATAGCTAAGAATTGCATTAATATGAAAAGGAAAGTGACCTGCCACATCCAGGCCTGCCCTTTGATGTCGAAGCTAGCGCGGCGCTGAACCGGCTTAAATCGAACGCACCTCAAGTACAACTACTAATCTGCACTGAAACTGACATCAAATACCTGCACAAATGACATGAAAAGAAAACCGCACTTCTGGACTAAAACTTCGAGCTGAACTGTATCAGTTTATGACCAATCGTAAAGCCTAAACGGAATCGTATACTTTCAGTCTTAACTACAAAACTCGAGTAAAATCTATTTGAATTAAAAAACTTTTAAACTGAAATCACAAACTGTCAAATTGATCAAACTAAAGAATATGAAATTTAAAGAAATCATTTAAAAGAACTCATAAAAATCTAAATGAAAGAAATAACCTAAAATAAGCTCAAAATAAGCTGATGAACACTTTATAAGCTACTTTAGCTGTAAAACTCGAACAACTATTAGAAAAAGCTTTTGAATCCTAAAATCAAAACTAAATTCAAACTGATTATACTCAATTAAGCAAATTGATTCTCGGTTAACTATATCAACTTATTCCATCGACTCACTATCTGAATGATGCAACCTAATCAGTAACACTAACTACTCATCAACTAAACAAAGAACAGTTACTAAACGAATCACAAATGACTGAGCAAACAGTAATGAGTCGAAAGCTTCTAATTACACTTGATAAGATGATATAAACTGAATCTGGTAAAGAGTAAAGAAGAATAAAGGATGAAATCATTACTCGAGTACAAACTGTAACAGTAACATGAAGTATTTAGAACAGATTAAAGAAGATTTTACCATTGAATCAAAACAGAAACGAAGATGTTAAAAGAACTCAAAAGTTTTCATTAATGGTGAAAGTAAAGAAACGGTTACAACTGATTAACAGAATTGAAGATGAATATTAACTAATTGAGTAACTGAAAATAAGAACAAAAGTTTTGAGAGAAAACTGAATTAACTAACTAATCCTAACTAACCTAGTGTGTGAATCTACTCCTAAGCTAACCGGTTGCAAAATGATGCTCTCGTCTTCTTTATATAGCCGTCTGGAGAGGTGGAGTGACGTGGTCTATCCAATGAGTGGATGCCACGTGTTTAATACGAGGATTCATCTTCAATCTTGAATTGGGGCTTTCTTCGTCTTCACTCCTTGATCTAATTAACTAGCATCATCATGAAGAGGGAGAAGAGAGGAATACTTTTGTAGTTTTGATCTCTTGCTGAAACTCGCTTGATCTCTCGTGATATTGGATTGCAGGTTTGGGTGATAGAAAAGAGGAAGTCGGTTGTTTTCTCTCTCTTCAAGTTTGGAGAAGACGCGTTTGGTTTATTTGTTTGTGAGTTTTGACCGGTTTGGTCAAAGTGACAAGTTTAATAAACTTGTTTACTTTCTTTTGCCATCTTAGTCCTTCATTTTTCCTTTCTTTTCAAAAGTGTATAAAAGCTTCTAAGTAATATCTTTTCCATCCTTTAACATTGTAGTAATTGCACTTTAAGCCCTTGATCTTTGGAAACTTGGCAAATAAAGTCCTTGAATCATCTTTTCGTCTTTTTCTTCGTCTTTTGTTATGAAAATCCCTTGAAAGCTCGTATTTGTCTCAAATGTACCTATATTACCTGAAAATACACAAACACCAAATACACGCGTAATTCTGATAATTAATAGTTAAAATAAGGTATTTAACAGTGTTTTGAGTGGTTTATGGATCATAATTGATGAGTGTTTTCACACTTATCAACTCCCCTCCACTTGACCATTGCCGTGTCCTCATGCAATGCAGCATTTTAAAGCTCTAAAGTTACACTTTTCTCATAATTAACCAACCTTGGCCATTATAGAATGCATCTACACTACCCTACTCTATATGATGCATGATTTTGAATATTTACAATGCAATGCAAAGAAAACAATTCTATTAATATATTTTTGATTTTTCTTGAAATGGTTTTGATGGAAATAACTCATAAAGAACTCAATGACTTGGATTAGGGCTTGGATACCATGAACATTCATCACCCTCAAGTTTCACTTTCCCCATACCAAGCTAATAAATGGGATCATTGCATTCACAAGTAAAAAGTGCATCAACTTATTCATGACAATTAAATGTGGAACCGGTTATTAATTGAGCAAATTGCTTGTGGGCAAATTTGTCATTATTCAAGTGTGAAATATAAGAAGTGTAAAATCCAAAAATAAGGAAGCACGGTTTTAATCCTAAGTAATCTTCTCATCCATTACTTGAAAAACCGCTCACAATTAATATAAGTCCGTATTAAGAGTAATAAGTCATTCGCCTTATGTGTAAAATCCTCATGTCATGCTTTCATAAGTAACTACACACTCGCTAATGAAAGAAAAATAAAACTCACGCAATAATTTACATCCGCATCTTTTTGAGATTTTGGATCTTCAACCCCGCAACCCGTCAAGGTAATATTGGATTGGAGCAATCTATTGAATCCCCGCAACCCGTCAAGGTAATATTGGAACTCAATAGTCACTATAATTAACACCACACTGCCCCTCTTGGGAGTCTTGCATTATTTTTTCTTTTTCTTTTTCTTTTTTTTTTCTAGCCACTCATTTTTTTTCATAAGCCGCTCTTATTTTTCTTTATTCCTCACCAAGAAATTTGCAAAGAAGAAAAGGAAAAACACCCGCTAAATATGGAGCATGACATAAGTCTAGTACACATAAAACGTGCTAACTTAGAATCTTAAGACGTACTCATATCAACCATAAATGATTAGCCAAAAATGCATAAGAGATTACAAACCAATTAAAACCGTACTTGATTATTTATTAACAATTATATACAAGCGAAGAAAATAGAGGTCAAGAAGAGAAGGGTTTAGCCACAAGTAATTGCCATGAAGTCTATCTAGCCCTTTTACACTTGCTTCAACTCTATCATTTCCCATTCTCCACAAATTTAAAATTTCAAATAATGAAATTGGTGGAAGCTTAGCCTAATAGACCAATGAAGGACTACATGGTTAAGGATACTAGCTAGAGAGTGCTAAAATAAGCAAACTCGGGTTGAGTCAAAATATCCATGGCGGGCCTAATATATCAAAGAAGTCTAAACTTATTAAAACCATGTTTTATTTTATTTTTTTTTCCCTTTTTATATATTTTTGATGAAAAATAAAAGAAGAAATATATACAATGCAAATGTGATATGAAAAATGAAAAATGAAAGATGCAAAAATCATGAATGCATATTTTTGGTGGCCAAAGTAGATCAAAAATTTGAAAAATGTTTGAAAAATTAATTTTCCAATTTATCATGAAGTTAAGGCAATGGTATAGGTAAGGTCACTTCGATAGAAGTCTCCCCTACACTTAAGATAAACATTGTCCTCAATGTTTAAGAGTATTGGAGTGAACTCCCCTACACTTATGACATTGATAACTTTTGCTTAACCCAAGTTAAGGAAGAGACAACTAAAGGGAATCCATTTTAAGCACAAATGTTAATATCACAATAGCAAAAACTAATCGAAGTGAACCAGATACACGGGCCTCCTCCATAAGCTCCAAGCATGAAATGTGAGAGAGCAACCCTTGAAACAAACACCAAAAGACGAAGAAAGGCACCCCTCCACTTCAACTCTACTATAACATCCTTTTAATTAAACCTAACCTATTGAAAATCTACTCTACGTTTTCTAACCTAGTTATTCAATGCTTGAGTTTTTTTAACCCTAAGTCGCTAGCTCGACTCGGCCCCGAATTAAGTTGTCCTTGGGGAAACCATCATGGAGAATAAAGAATATCCACTTTGAAGCACATCTCACATGATACACCCAAACTTAGCACGTTGCCATTTACTATAAGATTTACCAAATCTGCCTCGATAAATGGAACGGTCCAACGTGTCTCAAGTTTGTCCAACATACGAAATCTCTCATAAAGGAAGCACTCCAGGATCAAATACATAATTTCCATCTCGACAAGTGAACAACTCCAAAATAGGTAGCAACACCAACGTAAGCTCATACAAGAAGCGCATATCAATCGAAGGCACACTCTTAAGTGGAGTAGATGAAAACCAATATTTCCCAAACATACGTATCCCAGGATCAAAAACCTTTCCTTTCATGGGAAAATAAGAAGATGAGCTCATATCAACCATATAAGATTCCCCCTTAGTGATCAAAGCATCATGAGAATATGAAGGTGTAGGTATCAAAACATTCATAACTATTATGTCCATATTGGGCTCATCATCATCATCAAAAGGTGGGTAATCTTCCATAGCAGGCATAGCGAAAAGAGGATCAATAGTAATAGTATCTTGTGAAGAAGGTGTAGTCTCTATGTTCCCAAAAAGCAATGTAGTAATAAGACGAACCTCCTCTTCCAAATTAGAAACACTATCGTCGACCTCTATATCAAAATGTGCAAGAGTATCCTCTATGGTGGTATCAATCTCCATAAAAGAGTCCATATCAAAGGTTTTGAGTTCTAAAGGTGCCTTAGATGAAAAAGTATCAATCTCTAAGAGGAAAGGATCTTCATCAATAACCAACTTCAAGGGTGGGAGGGTGGGAACATAAGGCTCAAAAGAAGGTGTATTAATGAGAGAATCACTCAAAGGAATGATATGATCATGAAAATCAATAGGTGTATCCTCAAAAACCAGTGAAGGAATATCAATCAAGGGTTCTTCTTCTATAGACTCATTATTAGGTTCTTCACACTCCTCAAAAAGTGGGTTATCAAAACATGTCTCAAAAAGAGGATTTGAATGTATCACAAAATCACTTAGAGGAATAGTTGAAGGAGTCATAGAAGAAATGGAGTCATCATCATCAGAAGTAAAAGACTCATCACTATCATAAGGATCATCAAAGGGTTCATCACAAGAATCATAAGATGGTAGAGGAGAAGGATCCATCTTTCCTATAGGAGCAAACTCTTCATCCAAATTAGGAATGTTATCTTGACAAGACAAATCATTGGATGATATAGCATAAGACGCGTCACTAGAATCACAATTTTCATCCTCTATTTGTGGAAAATCGTTCACAAACTCTTCCTCAATCTCATTATCCCTTTCTTTAAACAATTCATCAAGATCAAAATCACCAAAATCACTAGTAGTAGCATGAAGGTCAATATGGGATAAAATCTCAATGTGATCATGAGGAGAAGAGGTATCAACACAAAGCTCATCACATAGTTCATTGGAAACCCTCTCAAGCTCTCTTCGGATTGGGATAAGGTTCTCAACACTAGAAACGGTTAATTCTTCCAAATCGGTGTTTGTATTAGTGCTAAGAGGCTCGTCCCCCATGGTTAAAGAGTCGGTGGGTTCCACGTGAGGTAAAGGTGGTGAAGGTGTGTATGGCTCAAGTATAGTCGGTGGAGAGATGGAAGGGTCTATAATAGGAACATCACTAAGTGTATCATCCTCAACATCTACTCTCAAAGAAGGCTCATCATCAGGTAAAGCATCGTTCGGTCTCATGTGTTGCAAGATGTATGTGCTCAAGCCTAAGATTTTCGGATCAGTTGCCTCTTGCATTGACTCAAGTGCTTGCATTACCATATTAAAAGCGTCTTTACTCAAGAAATGATAAATGCCTTGATTGTTAACGGTTTTGTTATTAGGACTCTGAAAATTTTCTTCATTTTGAAAATCGTCTTGATTTAAAAATTCTTGATTTTGAAAATCCTCATCAAACCCTTGATCATAATTACTCGCGTATAGATCACAATTATTTTCATTATGTGATGCTCCACAAGTCGCACAAGGCCCATACATAGCTCGATATTGCTCGTCTTGTAATATCTCCAACATAGGACGATTAACCAAGTGTGGCAAAGTGATCGAATATGGTAATCCTTGATGTTGAAAGGTGTCTTGATTATGGCATGGAAAAGTCGTATCATTTTGAAAGCCTTCATTGTTTGAAAATCCTTGATTATGAAAGGTTTCTTGATTATAGCCTTGAAAATTATCATTATTTTGAAAACCTTCATAATTGGAAAATCCTTGGTTTTGGTATGGCACATTAAAGGTTTGATCATGAAATGATGGTGGAGGTTGTGATGAAAAACCGGAATATCCCATATAGTCATTACAAGTGTAGTTCATTTGAGTGTTAGGTTGAAAATTAGGGTTCTCGGTTCCATTGTAAGCATATCCCTCCCCATAATAACCATTATTTTGATCACATAAATAAGTATCGTGTGGACCACCACAAGTCGAACAAGACGAATAATTAGCGTTGGCGGATCGTTGTTGCAAAATCTCCCACATGGAACGAGTATCCATGTGTAACAAGGCGGCCGAATGTATATACAAGTATAATGACGTTTAAAAGCTTCCTCAGGGAAGGAAGTAATACACCAAAGGTGGTATGTTTACACGTGTGCGAGTACACGTGTAAGTAAACACGAGGAATGAGGGAGTAGCCCTCGGTCGACTTTGAAAAGAATAAGATTACCCTCTTCGAGTTTCGCTATGAAATATCCACAAGAAAGTATATATATAATTACTACTTGGGTGCAAGACCTCCAATTAAGCCTTCCTTCTTAGAATACGCACTAGTGAACGGGGGGTTAGGTGGCGCGAAGCACTTAAGTACCTATTGACCCTTAGACGGCATTTTATAGCACGTCGCCTATCTATTCACTTTGTAGTTTGTATTCTTCGAATTATTGCCAATTGGAAGTATTTATCTATTCTTGCTTAATTTTATTTGATCGATACGCGTGTCAAGGACCGGAACGCCCCTCAACACGGTGTAATGCCTCGGCAATACTTATGGAGATAGGTAACTTGGTTGTTCTTATACGTATACTTATTTACATATAATAATATATCAAAAATATTTTTGTATTTATTTGATTTTTTAAGAAAAATACTATATCTACGTAAAAAGCGATGAAAATCGATATAATATATATTTTTGGGTGTAATCTTTTAGGAAAAAGATTACTTTTTGGATTTTTTATTTTTTTGGTTCAATTCTTTAGGAAAAGAATTGATTTTGTTATTTTTTATTTTTTTTTGTATTTTTATCTTTTTGATTTTTTTTATGTTTTTGATTTATAATACGTAAAAAATAACGTTCACAAAGTGAACGGATCCCAAAATCCAATCGTCTCACTCGAAATCGTTAATCTTCACGAAAAGAACCGGCAGCGGCGCCATTTAATATTCCGTTTTTTTAGTGTAGTTGTCTTCTCAGCTCGATTCGAATTGATAAAACGTTTTAAGCTCGACTTAATTGTTTTTGGTTGTAAAAGTTGAATGGTATTCTATTTCTACTTGGCACGAAAAAGCATGTAAAAAAATGTAAAAATATACTATATTACCTATACGTACTATTTAAAAAAACATATTGCAATTACGACATCTAAAACGCACGAAATATAAGAAAACTAAAATGAAAATTTATTCTACAAAATAAAAAAAATATAAAACTAGTACAATTTCATAAGAACTAAAACTTCACATCTACCAAATTCAAACACAAATTTATTAAAGTTGAAGTTGCAAAACGTAACTGATACTAATTCAATTCCAAAGTAATAGAAACGTATTGTCAAAAACTTAATATTCCGTTTTTTTAGTGTAGTTGTCTTCTCAGCTCGATTCGAATTGATAAAACGTTTTAAGCTCGACTTAATTGTTTTTGGTTGTAAAAGTTGAATGGTATTCTATTTCTACTTGGCACGAAAAAGCATGTAAAAAAATGTAAAAATATACTATATTACCTATACGTACTATTTAAAAAAACATATTGCAATTACGACATCTAAAACGCACGAAATATAAGAAAACTAAAATGAAAATTTATTCTACAAAATAAAAAAAATATAAAACTAGTACAATTTCATAAGAACTAAAACTTCACATCTACCAAATTCAAACACAAATTTATTAAAGTTGAAGTTGCAAAACGTAACTGATACTAATTCAATTCCAAAGTAATAGAAACGTATTGTCAAAAACTTAACTAAAGCCCATATGCTTAAACAGCCCAAAACTAATCTTGTTAAAAGTAACAAAGTCCAATTATGATGCTAACAATACTCGGTGCAAAGCAATTACAAGTTCAAGGCAATATAGTTCCTAATGTTAAATCTTAGCAAATCCATATTATTCTTATTAATTTTTTATATTTTCTAATGAAGAAAGCTTAAACCTGCCTACTTATAAGCTTTGTCTAACAGCTTAAGTGATGACAAAATCTACTTATACTCACTGTAATTCTAATTATATGAAATCAATTCAAGGCAGGCAACAAATGATTTTTATATGAAATGTGAAGAACCAGCTTAATTTGAACTAAATATTTTCTCTTTGAACAATTCATGTGAAAACACAAAGAGTAAAGTTCAACTATTATTACTACACACTTTGACTCTCTTGATGTACAACTATGGTTGAACTGTATGATAATCTATAGTACTTACAATGCTAGTTTTACAGTTAATATATCAAGTGCATTACACCAATCTATATTAATATTCAAATAAGCAAGTAAAATACTAATTCCACATACAGTAATACGAGCTTACTTAACAATTCTAAAACAGAACTCCAAATGTGAATTGAACTACTGCAAGTCTACTCTCACAAAACACACTAACCAAAAGTCAAACAAAATACATACAGCACAAGCTAACTAATTAAAGCAGTAACAAGTAGACATGGAACTTTAGCAAATCAAACACATCTCAACTATATTCTACTCTACACTTGCTGCTACAAATTTTACTATAGCTAAGAATTGCATTAATATGAAAAGGAAAGTGACCTGCCACATCCAGGCCTGCCCTTTGATGTCGAAGCTAGCGCGGCGCTGAACCGGCTTAAATCGAACGCACCTCAAGTACAACTACTAATCTGCACTGAAACTGACATCAAATACCTGCACAAATGACATGAAAAGAAAACCGCACTTCTGGACTAAAACTTCGAGCTGAACTGTATCAGTTTATGACCAATCGTAAAGCCTAAACGGAATCGTATACTTTCAGTCTTAACTACAAAACTCGAGTAAAATCTATTTGAATTAAAAAACTTTTAAACTGAAATCACAAACTGTCAAATTGATCAAACTAAAGAATATGAAATTTAAAGAAATCATTTAAAAGAACTCATAAAAATCTAAATGAAAGAAATAACCTAAAATAAGCTCAAAATAAGCTGATGAACACTTTATAAGCTACTTTAGCTGTAAAACTCGAACAACTATTAGAAAAAGCTTTTGAATCCTAAAATCAAAACTAAATTCAAACTGATTATACTCAATTAAGCAAATTGATTCTCGGTTAACTATATCAACTTATTCCATCGACTCACTATCTGAATGATGCAACCTAATCAGTAACACTAACTACTCATCAACTAAACAAAGAACAGTTACTAAACGAATCACAAATGACTGAGCAAACAGTAATGAGTCGAAAGCTTCTAATTACACTTGATAAGATGATATAAACTGAATCTGGTAAAGAGTAAAGAAGAATAAAGGATGAAATCATTACTCGAGTACAAACTGTAACAGTAACATGAAGTATTTAGAACAGATTAAAGAAGATTTTACCATTGAATCAAAACAGAAACGAAGATGTTAAAAGAACTCAAAAGTTTTCATTAATGGTGAAAGTAAAGAAACGGTTACAACTGATTAACAGAATTGAAGATGAATATTAACTAATTGAGTAACTGAAAATAAGAACAAAAGTTTTGAGAGAAAACTGAATTAACTAACTAATCCTAACTAACCTAGTGTGTGAATCTACTCCTAAGCTAACCGGTTGCAAAATGATGCTCTCGTCTTCTTTATATAGCCGTCTGGAGAGGTGGAGTGACGTGGTCTATCCAATGAGTGGATGCCACGTGTTTAATACGAGGATTCATCTTCAATCTTGAATTGGGGCTTTCTTCGTCTTCACTCCTTGATCTAATTAACTAGCATCATCATGAAGAGGGAGAAGAGAGGAATACTTTTGTAGTTTTGATCTCTTGCTGAAACTCGCTTGATCTCTCGTGATATTGGATTGCAGGTTTGGGTGATAGAAAAGAGGAAGTCGGTTGTTTTCTCTCTCTTCAAGTTTGGAGAAGACGCGTTTGGTTTATTTGTTTGTGAGTTTTGACCGGTTTGGTCAAAGTGACAAGTTTAATAAACTTGTTTACTTTCTTTTGCCATCTTAGTCCTTCATTTTTCCTTTCTTTTCAAAAGTGTATAAAAGCTTCTAAGTAATATCTTTTCCATCCTTTAACATTGTAGTAATTGCACTTTAAGCCCTTGATCTTTGGAAACTTGGCAAATAAAGTCCTTGAATCATCTTTTCGTCTTTTTCTTCGTCTTTTGTTATGAAAATCCCTTGAAAGCTCGTATTTGTCTCAAATGTACCTATATTACCTGAAAATACACAAACACCAAATACACGCGTAATTCTGATAATTAATAGTTAAAATAAGGTATTTAACAGTGTTTTGAGTGGTTTATGGATCATAATTGATGAGTGTTTTCACACTTATCAGACATCGTAGAAAGTTTTAACTGAGTAAAGTAATTTGGTTGGTTGTAGTTTGTAGGTAGTAAATGTAGAGGTAAATATAGAAAATAATTTCATGAAACATTTGAGGTAACATGACATAACAATGACTTGACTATTCAATAACGTTAAAGAGCTCGCTTCATATTTTACTTTAAATATAACAATGATATGACATGTCACATAAATGACTTGACCAAATCAATTATATTATAATATTCACTTCATATTTTACACGAAATATGACAATGTGACATATTAGAGATAAATGACTTGACCAGTCAATAGCACTATTATTTCACACCATATTTTATATGAAATATGACAATGATACGATATTTCTAACTACATGAGCTGACTACTCAAACATAAGCATTTATAAAAATGCAAAAGAAAAACGGTGTAAATTCATCCATCTTTAAAAAAATTAGTTTCTAAATCCCTTAACAAAATGTGTGAAATAAACAAATCTGGTAACACATTTGGAAGAATTTGTGGTAGTTCTTCAACACAACCGAATATGCATTGTGTTTTCGGCTCATCAACACAATCAAATGAACATCATGTTACGATTACACAAGGTCATGTGGGTTCTTCAACACGACTAATTATGCACCTCCCTTTGTCCCTCATTCATCCATTTGATAGTGAAATTACCGCTAAGATAATACCAGGTCCAACCGGTATTCTACAACAGGCCATGCTTCGATGAGGATGCAAGTGAGGATGATCATTTTAATAGCGACGCATGGATATGTGCATTTCAGTATGTAGCTGATGAATGGGTATGGTTTCTGGTTGTTTAGGTGACGTGAAAGCCTATGTGACCCCAAAGAGAAAGCTAAAACAAGTTGTAGCAATAATCAAATCAATTTCTTCCAATGCAATAGGTGAATCGAACATAGCACTGAAATATCAATTCGGTTCCATTTTAGGTACAATACATCACAAGGCCCTTTCTCATAGGGTTACACCCACAATATTCGTCTTGGGACTGTTTTGATACTTAAGAATGTTTTAGTGTTTACTCCAAAATCATCTGACTATTATCTTAACATTACAATGAAGAACATTGTTCATGTTATCCCGAAGGACATTGTCTATGATTTCTAAATGCATATGTTGTTATTTATGTTCTGTTATGTTTTTCCCTACCGATGTAATAATTCAAGAGTGTATGTTTGCGTTTTAATTAATCGATGTAACAAATAAAATGGAAGCACAATAGTCATACTAATCAATGTGCGAAGGCATAATGAATTTATTTAAACATAAAGGAAATAGCAATACATAGTTGTTGATCCATTGTGACCTTATTAGCCTAGCTTGTAGACCTATAATATGCATAATAAATCATATATAGCCTTGGTAAAAACTTTGAATGATATCAAATAGTATGCAAAATCTACTATTTGATATTACGAAGATTATGTATGTAATGTGATATGAAACAAACAGATAATGTAAACCAAACACTTAAATATTATTATCAATAATACTAATACTTCAAATAAGAGTATTAGGGTTACTACCTTGAAGTACATAAAACGTAGATGATTGATATGTATTCTACAACTAACCTAAGACCTCTTTTTATAGCTCAAGAAGTCCTTTACAAGATAAATATTTACTAAAATAATTTAAACCTAAGAGATATACTCACAATATCCCTTAAATATAGCTTTACACGTATTCAATCTTGATCTTCAATAGGTGTTAACAATACAAACAATATTGATCTTTACTTACCAATATTAAGATTGTTTGTCCATTTTGTCCAAATACTACTAGCACTAATAATATCACTACCAACATTAAGCAATATCAACACTAGTAGTGCAAATGGTAATTTGCATTAAAATTATTCCTAACAATCCTCCTCTAAACTTGCGATCCCTCCTCAAATCCACAAGTTTCACAAAATAAGGGAATAATCTAAAACTGCATAAATGTGCTCTTGGTAGATCTTTGTCTTAGCTGTGCTGAAGCTCTCTCACACTGATCAAAAATCCTTTTCACAACGTCCAAGGCCAATTCTGAAACTTTATGCGAAACTGAGAGTCTCTCATAAATCATGGTCATCAGAGTACCAACACTCAGGATATTCCTTATTTGTAAGCATATGAATAAGTGTTCCCCCAGTTGAACAAACATGATGTACTCCACAAGACTCAAATAAAATCCATACAAGCCTGTGAAAACCCCTTCTTTGTTCTTTCCACAATTCATTAGTCTCATCAAGCTCAAATAATCTCTTCAACTCTACCCATAACTCCCTATCTTTATCATAAGTAGGTTCTTAAGTTGCAAACTTTGTTTTGACCAAATTCCACAAATTCACCAAATCATTTATGTCAAAGCATGAAAGTAAATCATCAAAGTGATAATACCTTTCAGTGTCTTCAAACACACCTATTCTAAGAATATTTCAAAATGACTTGGTAAAATCATCATTTACTTCACCTACAACCTCCCATCTATAGATTGGATATTTGACTAATAGTGGTTCTACAATGACTTCATTAGAAACTACTACATTCATGAGACTTTCCATGTCTTCTTTAGACATGTATTCCTTATTCTCAACTGCTTTTAACTTCTCATCCACTTTCTTAATTTTGTCTTTAGCATCCTTTATATTATTTGATTTTGCTCCTTTTTCTTCATTCTTAATTTTATAGTCTGTAAAGCCATCCATAGTTATGCTAATAATCAACACCCATTTAAATAACTCGTCATATGAATTACTCTACATAAACTTTCTTGGTGTTAATGTTTTGTCTCGAATAAAGGACATCATGAACTGTCTTTTCTGATTTGTAGACTGTTCATTGTTCCTTTCTATATCATAACTCTCCATGAACATCTTGGACCTCTCATCATCATTAACTATCCTAATGCCTGAGCCACTTCAATATTGCTATCCATTCACACCATTTGTTTATAGCATCTTCCATTTTCATGTTCCTTTTTCCTCCCAGCCTCAACAAACAACTCTGCATCATACTCTTTGATAGATTGTAAAATCATTGCCTGAGTTGCTAGATCAAGATTTGTGGAACCCCTTTTTCTTTTCTTTTTCTTTGGCTTTACAATAAAAGTGGACTTTCCTTTGTCCTTTAGATTTGTGCTTGGTCCTATAGAGGATGATATATGCACTTATGAACTTCTTATCACCAAAGGTGGCAAATACTGCTCTTGTGGTTGTTTGAGTAACCCTAAGACTAATGATATATTGAGACCTATCATCTTTAGTCTCTTTTAAGCTTTGTTTCCCAATATCCTCTTCTTGTAGCCTACCCATACTAGTACTTACAAATTCATTATCAGGATTGAAATATTCCATATCAACATTAAGATCTTCATGGCCAACATTAATATTTTCAATGCCAACATTAATCTCTTCATTACCAACATTAAACCCTGCATCACCAGCACTAATATCTTCCTTTTCCTCCCCTGAAACCTTGACAGACCTCAACCACAAAACAGTTTCAACAACATCATAATCCTCAGCCTGAAACTCCTTATAAGTTCCCTTCTCAATCTCATCCTCTGAATTGATAGTAGCTTCAAGTGTAGCAAAAACATCTTTTAAAGAAAAAGAAACCAAAATATTTCTTGACGAAGATGGCTGATGTTGTATGATCTTAGTAAGTACTTCTTTCAAAACACTAATCTATTGAGCTTGAGCAGTAATAATTTGAGCTTGACTTTCATTATCCTGTTCCAAAGACATCATGTTGGTACTTAAAGTTTTGACCATCAACTCCAGTTGTGATAATATGTCCTCGCCACCACTAAGGGAAGTAACCCTGGTTCATGGATCATTAGACTTGTTGGGGTCTTATTGATGTTATTCATCCCATGTGCTACAACAACCACAATAGGAGTAGCCCCACTATTTCTTTTAGGCTTACCAACACTAATAATCTCAACAACATCTAGGTTGAAAGTACATGTTTCAAGCTAAGATCCTTGAGAAGTATGTCTATTTTTCATCCTATATGTTTGGGAAATTGGTGAAGATGTAGTAAAAGTAGGTGCTGCTCTGGATGATGTAGGTTGGGACACAACTGGGGCTGCTATTCCTTCATCAATCCCAACTTCAACAATAGATATCATGGTAGCTACAAGAGGTACAACCACATTATTCCACCTGTCATTCTTCCTCTTCATTTGTCCAAACATCCTATGTGTGAGGTCAGGAGTCTGGTATTCCCTCTTGTGAGTTCCCAAAGGATGATCTATACCGGTAAGAATTGCCATAAAAACATGGGTACATAAAAAATTATGTTGATTAGTAACATTTTTAACCATACTGGTGAAAATCATATGGCTAAAATTGTGGAACCTGTTAGTGGAGAGACAAACCATAACTGTTGCTATGTTGCTCCCAAATTGATCCCATGAAGCACTCTTGGGACTCAAGTAGTGAAGAAGAACATGTGCCAAATATTTCCATTGGGGAGAGAAAGCTGCCTTTTAGAAGGTAAAAGAACCATCACTTCTATATCCAATAACATTCATCCCGTATATAATTTATATGTTCAACATAGTAGAAATACCATCAGCATCTCTTAACCGCAAGTGTTCCCTCACAAGGTCCTCTTTCAGCAACAATTCTGTAGAAACTAGAAGGAAGGGGGGGGGGGGGGGTGAATAGTTTCTCTTCGGTTTATCTCCTAATTAAAATTCCTTTCAATTAGGTGAGTGACAAAACCATCTTTTACTTGAAAGCTAGTTGCCTAATGAT
Source organism: Glebionis coronaria (assembly GCA_025667525.1). Lineage (NCBI taxonomy): Eukaryota > Viridiplantae > Streptophyta > Magnoliopsida > Asterales > Asteraceae > Glebionis > Glebionis coronaria. The sequence continues at coordinate 479,151,474 of CM046879.1, read as the reverse complement.
TAGGTTCAATTCTAATGCATTAACAATAAGTAGTAAGTGTAATGATAATGAAGGTAAGTAAGGAGTAGGGAAGAAACAACCTAGTAGGAAGACACAAAGATTTATAGTGGTTTGGCAACGAGGCTCTATCCTCGTTCCTACTCTACTCCTCGAGTACACCTACTCGAGATTTCCACTATATCCACAAGCTCCCTTCTTGGCGGAGAAAACCTTACAACGTCGCTTACATTATTTTCCGACACTAAGCTAAATGTCGAGACCTAATCTTAGCTAGGACCAATCTACACAACGTCGCCCACTTCACCATTTTACGACACAAGGCTAGATGTCGAGTTCTAATCTAAAGATAGAACCAATCTTCACAACATTGCCCATTTCACCATTTCCCGACACAAGGCTAGATGTCGAGTTCTAATCCAAATCTAGAACCAATCTTCACGACTTTTCACTTTGAAGCTAAGTGAGAACTTCACACAACGCAACTACACATCACCTTATAGTTTAGTGAGAACTCACAAGACACAACCCACATCACTTTATAGTTTAGTGAGAACTAAGACAACTTATTACAACTCAACTAAACATATCCAAGTACACACATGTAACTTGGATCTACACAACACAAATTCAAGCACACACATATGCAAAGTATTTAGACAACTCTAATCCAGGTATTCACAAATAGCTTCGATGAACACAACTAGTCCAAGTATTCACAAATACATTGGATCTACACAAGACACAAATAAACAAATGATGAACATGACTAGATCTTTAGGAGATGATGATCTTCATCAAGGCTTCATCTTTAATCACATCACAAGTGTGTGAGTGATCTTCTCTTTGGACAAGCTAAAGAAGGAGATCAAGAGGATAATCATAAGTAAACATACTTAACACATTAAGTGATCATTTAAAAATGATTAGGATTAGAAATGAGAAAGAAAGCTGAAAGAGATGTCCAAAAAGGGTTATTGAAAATGCAGATTTGATCCACTATTTATAGAAGACAAATCCCAACGGCTAGCTGGGGGCGGTTCCTTATCGACAGCGAACCACATAGGAACTTAAGCTATAAAGGGATGGAGCATTCAATATTTATAGAAGACTTCCACGTAAGCTATAAAGGGATGGAGAACCTACACACAAGAAACAACACGCGTTAACTCGCCCCGGGTGTTATCTCAGGACCAAGCTCCGGTGTGAGAATGAGTAATGGTATTATTAGTGTTGTGAGAGCATTCAATATGTGTTTTATAATAAATATGAGGACTATATATAGGGTACTGTTGATACCTTGATATTGACAGTTCATACCTTGTCGCGTTTCCCGAAATGGGTGTGTGTGCTCCATAGGTTCTGACACTGTACCTTTCTTCTTTGAGTATACGCCAAGGTTACTGTTCATACCACGTGGATTGGTGTTCCGACGCTCCTCTCCAGTCTTTGCTTTGGCAAGTGACATGTGTCCTGGTCTCCGAACACTTTCCGGGACCACACACGAACAAAAAACATACTGCATTAGCACTTTCATTCATAAATTTCAAAAGTTCAGACGACGCAAGTCAACAGTTAAAGTCAAACATGTCAATAACAGAGTTCCTGCCTTTTATCATTTCACTACTAACAGATTTTCCTAATAACAAATCCCTATTCATTAAGTTTGTTACTCGTTTTCTATTCATTTGAGTTTCGTGTTTGTAAAACCCTAAATTTTGGGCTTTTAACAAGTCATTGGATTTACTCTTATTACTACTCATCCTATAATATTTTTATCAACGACTTTTACAAATGAAAACATAATATAGTAAATATTATTTAGTTACTTATATTACTTAAAAACTTGACATTTTAACTATAGAACTATTTTATTTATTTATTTTTAGACACATTTTATGTGCATAAATAATTATCATAAGTATAATTAGTAATGGTGATCCATAATATTTCGCATTAAATATACATTATTTTTGAACACAAACTTTTAGTATAATTCAACCAATACAAACTCAACTCAATAAAATATTTAGAACACCTTGACTATTTTTCATGTACAAAATAAACCAAACTAACCAAAATAATGTATACTACCTTCTATCTAGCTAAACTTTAAAATAAACATTTCCTTAGATCCCTCGTTGATCTACACATCGAGCTTTGCTTGGTCCTAACTTTGTACACATATCCTGTTTGATTCCTTCCACCGGAAATCAAACACATCACCATCTTTAAGGCATGGTGTGGTGGCCTCCCTCGCATCCACATCCCTAACGTAGCCGTTGTGGCTTCTTTTAGAAACACACCCTAAACCAACCCCATTTACCCTCCCAAAAGACAATATGCGGCTAACATTGAAGAAACAAAGGGGTCAATTGTACAATCCTAGTTAGTACTTGTGTGTAAGGTACTAGGGATTTGCAAATCTTGTATGCATACGTATATCATGCATAACCACAAACTTCAATCCCACATTGTATGTCTCCCTTTCTCTCGGCTATAAAAACCATGCTCAAACACAAAGTAAAAGTCACTTTCTCCTCTTTCTCTCTCGCCTGAGTTACGAACCAAAACAGAAACATAAAGGAGTAATGTTGTAGCTTTCATGCGATATTGTTCATGTCGGAGTTATACTTTGTGTTCATTTAAAGCAAACCAAACCCACGAACCCATCATCTTCCTCCTTCCTCTCCATTTCTGCCAAGAACAAGCAAACAAACAAAGACCATGGCGTGTGATCCTTCCTCGTTTTCTCTTCTTCCTGATTTCGATCTCAACAACACCAACATTGGTCATCTTCCATCCATGTTCGACGGTTGGAGCTGCTGTGAACGAACTCGACTTTCTGAGTTCAATGGTCCATCCTAGTGTTGTAAGTCATTCATGTCACCTAGCCACAGCAACATAGGAGTGATGGGCGGTTTTGGGACTAGGATCTTCAAACGACACCAACACGTCCTCGAGTCGAACCATATGTTCACCCTTCGTAAGTTCACGAATCTTTGTTCTATTTATTGTCCTTTCCACGTCATATGCATACCATCCCACTGATTATCGTAGGCTGTAATAAACAAAATAGGACATACTAATGTGCTAGTCACTTTAACACATAACAACCTCCTGATGTAATCCATCACCATAGGGAAGCGTATACATAAAACATGAACTGGGCAAAAACGAATGTACTAGGTCTTAAGTTATCCCTTACTTAGTATCCTTGCCAAATTGAGCAAAAACGGAGCACGTTTGCTATGCTAAACAAATATAACACGAGCGTTATTTTATGTGTAAAAGTAGCCCGACCAGCCTACTTTAGACCCTGTTTAGACCTAGTAGAACCCCGTGTATGGAACAGATTATGGGGTTGTTTCGTAGATCACCTAGCCAGCTTTCCACAGCCCTTTGAATCACCTAAAACGGACCTATAACGAAGCGGGAAACTGAATTACAAAATCTGCGTTTTAACACTAAAAGCTGTCAGCACTTGTATAAAAAGCTGACAGCATTTACATATGGCCTGACCAGTCGACTTTAGCCTCGTTTTTGAACGAGTTAGAGTAAGAACCAGAACCCGACACCAACTAAAATATTGTAGATCTCCTGGCTACCTTTCCATAGACACCAAGAACACTAAAAACGGATCTATAACGAATAAGTTACGGCCCTTTAAAAATCTGTCTCGCACACTTTAAAAAGGTGATGAAAATCATACATTCAGACCCGTTGACTTTGAACCCGTTTTTACCCACTTTAAAGGCGTTTTCATACAAAACTTAAAGAACGAAAGTTGTAGACGGACATGTCGTCTACACGAACCTAGTTTTAGTTTAACCCAAAAGTCCCTATCGAAAACCGTAGGCTAGATCGTAAGTGACTCGACAAACCATTGTCTTTTAAAAACAACTTCACAACCCTTACTTCGAGCATTATTTTAACGTATCAAACGACTCCGGTTTATAAAACTTAAAACACCAACTTATAGACGGCGCGGCTGGCTACCTGATGGTACTTGTGGCGTATGCTGTGAGTTGCTAACGAGCCCGTAATTCCTTGCCGAAAGATTTACGAGACACCTTGTATTTCAAATTTTGGACAGTAACGTGAATTAATTTTGAAGCCTTCCAATTCATTTTACAAAACATTTATGATATGTGTCTCATGTCTCACGACATGAGACATGTAGTTTTTATATAAATTAAATATATAATTAATATATTTACTAACTTAAATTTATATATTTATTTATAATAAAACCTATTTAGGATATTTGACCCGTTAAATGACCCAAATAAATAAACTGACCCGACAACAAAATATTTAATATTCCTAAATAAATCCCGATTAAATGACTACACTTTTACTAAAACGCTAAAACTTTCACAATTATTATAACCACCGATTTATTTAATAAACTCAAACACATACTAGGGGATTATACACAACGTATATTATTGTTACGATAATGGAAACTATAAGACTTTTATGAAACATTATATTTTTAAGTCTTAATTAAATAAAAATCATTTTGTTTAATTCATGTAAACTATTACCATTCAACCAAGGTAAATACACTTTATTAAATTAAAGGTGTACACGTTACGATAACTTACTATAAGTTCAACACATAAAAACGATAACAACTTATTAAATATGTGATCATGCATTTTTATCAACTACATTCACATGTGCATTTTATTTATGCATTTACTGAGACCCACTTAATTACTTAGGTAATTCTACTGCTTCGTGATCACACTGTGCCAGTACATTCAGTGACATCATCACTACATCATTACTACTGAGGTGAGTTCATGGCCCCATCTTTACTGTTTTATAACTGGGGGAGAAAACATACAAAACTATTTATATGCAAGCATGCACAGACAACAACAATTTATTTGCCTACTGTTTGCCCCATTCCCGTGGACTGTATTAGTTAATAGTGTAGCGCGAAATGTATGGATAGATCTATTCGGGTATTGACAACACCCGGCCTGTCGTGATCAGCTGTCACGTGATGCTTAGGCCTAGCAGCAGGTTTATGTCATTGTCGGATTAAGGGAAACCTCATCAGGATAGACCCAAATGGGCGTACTGAGAATCATGTCTAGCTTCTATTACAGGGCAGTAGGAACTACCATAGCGTTAGGTTGTGATGTCCTGCTATCACCGTGGTGTTTGGCATATAAGTACTTATACTTTTTCAACTAAACTCCATGAATTCACCAACTTTATGTTGACCGATTTTTAACATGTTTTCTCAGGTAAATAAGCAGGTGCATGTGCATTGGCTTCCATCATCATCTAGGAAGCATCATATTTACCATCGGGCTAGGATATTTCTACAGACAATATTAAATGTTGATTTCAAGAGAATTTATTTAAATTGTAAAGTTAAATTCATGTAATATGTTTTAAATGATACTTTATGATCATGCTCTGTATACTATTTGCTATCGATCCACCAAAGTAACACCCCAGTTACTATTCCGCTGCATTTGACCAACATGGGGGTGTTACACTGTTTAATGAATGTCTTCTTCAATTCTGTATGAATTCTGGACAGACTAGTTTGATCATATCACTTGTGCACCAATGTAAAGCTTCATCCCAATATTGTTAGCAACAGATAAACCACCAATATGACCAGTAAAAGCCGAAGATAGCTTGCTGATTTTGACAACTCTTGATTCCTATAAGGCTATACAGATTGCTTTCTGCAAATTTCATGATCATGAATACTTCAAAGTAATAACAATCTGAATCTCATTTGTAACAAGTAAGATGTTGTTATGATTCAACCAAGCACTAACAACCAGAATTTAAACCATACCAATCATATTCATATTCCATAGAGCCATAAAAACAAATTGGATCATTTACATTTTCATTTTTAGTGGATTTGAATTATCTGAGGCTGTTTAAACCTTCAAGGATATTCTTATGACATTTGGAATATGCCATATTCAAATTTATATTTTCATTTTAATAAAATATTTTCTTAAAAATAAAGTTTATTAAAAATCTTTTGTCACATTTGATAAAAGTGAGTTTTAAGGCTAATCACTTTTATGATCACTAAACATGTTTAAGATATGTTAGTGTAATGATTATTACCTTGATGATAGTGTTTGTTAGATAATTCGTTTTATGATTGTGTTTGACAATAAATGTCTTTGTAATTTGTCGTGATCAAAACTAAGAAAGATTAGTTAGCACTAACAATGTTTTTAGGCATTGCTTTGCATGAACAAATTCTTCACCATTGACCACAACTTTGATCACTTGTCATCCGTTAGCAACATTTTCTACAACAACAAAACTCCAAAATTGATGAATGACTATTTTGAGTAACTTGGGGCTGATAGTGAGAGAATGTGAATATAGCTTCGTATTAAAAAGTCGAATCTCGTGAAATTCCTGTTGATCATTTCTTGAAAAGGTGGGCAACTTGGTTATGTGTTTCGCATAATGAAAGGTTTGTCATTGTTAGAGTTTGAACGAAAAGATGATAATGAAATATGGAAGTATTTGGGTTAAGGTAGAAAGGTAAAAATGAGCTCGTGGTGAAAGGAATTATGATTTTATAGTGAGATTATAGGGATTTGATTCGACTATTAAAATCAGTTTGCCAAGAACATGTAAGGCTAGGTAATGATGGATACTTTGAAAATAAATTAGTAAATATCTTCTTGAAAGATTACCTATGGTTGAAGTAAGTGGCATAAAAGACTCAACGGTAACTTTATAAAATTCTCTCCAAAACAAAATTAACGGATAACTACTAGAATTAATTTACACAACATAATTCATTCTTATGCTACCAACATTAATCTCTAAAACAACAATAAACCTTTTTACAAAAGAACAGAACCCAAACAACTATCAAAATGTACATCAATGAATATATAACAATATAAAACATTAAAAAAGTCTCACACAGTAGTAAGAAGCCACACGCATTTAAACTATTGAATAAACTTCAAGATCTAAACAAGCTATCAAAGTCCTTAAGCACACTCATATACATGAGATAGACATTGAGGACTGTATGGTTCCTTGCTCAGAAAAATCCATTAAGTCTATGTCTAAAAATGTGTTCATACATAAAATACTACACACATACACTGAGGTTGTATTAACCTCCGGTTTGCGAAAACTATTTTCAGTACATAAGCACTGCATGTGATCAAAATAGAATTTATTATAAAAGTCTTCTTAACAGAATTTCCAGCAAAACCTGTTCTTTAAGCCAGATGTTCAAAGACTAACACACTATAAATGGAATGGTAAAGAATGGGTCAACTTAGTAAAAACTAAGTGACCAAAAAACAGTACAACAACCCAAATGTAATATACATCATGCAATTTCTTTCATGCTTATTTGCTTCACCTGCAAATGTTAGTCCAATACCAAGAAAACATATCATAATATTTATTTATTGGTTGAATACATGACTAACAACATTAAGAATTTTCACTATCATAATTAAAAATTAATAATAACAAAATTAGTTATTACACAAACTTTTATAATAAGAATGGGAATATTTTAATTTCTTCTTGGTCTCCAAGCATAATTATAGTTAACATTTGTTGAATTATTATAAACAAAATTCTTGAAAGAAACTAACCCATATGTGTTCTTGGATTTGAATGTGACATTTAAAGTGCTTCTTTTGATACCCTAACGTTTTGACAGCTTGATCTATCACAAAATTCTTCGCATAACAACAAAAACAATTTAAAAGTTGAGTGTGTTTGGTCGGTCACAATGCTAGGTAAAGAGGGCTTGGTCGGGTGTTGTAGAGACCGACAAAATGATAAGGTGTGAGTACTCTTAGGTTAACATGGAATGAGTTTACTAGTTTTGCTAATCATAAAGGTTCTTTTGTTTCTGAATAACTTATTTTGAAATGACTTTTTTGGCCTCGATGAATGTCTTGCTAGAAGATATTATTTCTTGAAAACATGGTTTGTTAGGTTTTAAGTAAGTATGTAACTCAACCAAAATTTCTTTACATGCCAACTTCTAAAGATTCGATATAACCGTTTGTTTGAGTATAAATAGTATATTAGGTATACGTTCTTCTACCTTGAGATGGGCGTATTAGGATTGTTTAAGCAATTTCCGTAATCGTTGAGTAGGTAATGTCTGACCCGAACAATATGAAACTAACACACAAATTAACGAGTTGAGTTTAGTTTAAGTAGATTTCGGCCGAGTTTGGGTAAAATGACACGTTCGAGTTGAGAATAAATGAAATGGATCGACAGACCCATTTGTTAATTTTTTTATTAAATTAAAAATTATTTTATATTTTACTGTTTAGCTTGTACAATATGATAATTTTATATATAAAATATATAAATTATGTGAAACCGAAACTTGTAATATAGAAATCATGTCAAAGCGAAACCCGTATAACGTTCCAACTAATTAGTCGTAATATATAACAATCTTTTGCACAAGTATTTCTAAGTTTTTTTTTAATGTTGAATGTAGTCAACTTTTACTCACGCATTTCTTTATGTTCAACGTATTGGAAAAATATTAAAAACAAAAAGAAAATGAGCCCTTTAGTCCGGCGGGAATACGAAATAATTCAAACACATCCCAAAATTTCAAAATTTTCATATCTCACTCCCATTGGTTCATTTAACCTCACACGGATCTCACAAATCTACATTTAATCCAACGGCCAAGATCAGCCCATCCACGATCCGCAACTACACAACCCACCCCCAAATCACTATATAAAGTATAAACAAACACCCCTTCACACTTCACTCACACCAATCTCAAACATTCAAAACACACATTCTTCTATCGCTCATTCATAATAACCAAATGGAGGGAACCGGTAAAGTTAAGAAGGGAGCAGCAGGAAGGAAAGCCGGTGGGCCGCGAAAGAAGTCAGTGACTCGATCTGTTAAAGCCGGGCTTCAGTTTCCAGTTGGTAGAATTGGAAGGTATTTGAAGAAAGGTCGTTATGCTCTCCGTGTTGGTACTGGTGCTCCTGTTTATCTCGCTGCCGTTCTTGAATACCTTGCTGCTGAAGTGCTGGAGTTGGCTGGAAATGCAGCTAGGGACAACAAGAAGACCAGAATCATCCCCAGACATGTTTTGTTGGCGATTAGGAATGATGAGGAACTCGGAAAGCTGTTGTCTGGAGTTACGATTGCTCATGGTGGTGTTTTACCAAACATTAACCCTGTTCTATTGCCCAAGAAGACTGCTGCTAAAGAGTCAACCCCAAAGTCTCCATCAAAAGCTGGAAAGTCTCCTAAGAAGGCTTAGATTAGATTGAGTAGTTTATAATTTTATAAGATCTGATGTAATCAATTCAATGGAATGCAAATTGATCGTTTATGTTTATTTCCCTGGTGTTTGATGTTGTTTAATTCAGCAGTTTATGCCGTATTCGCAATGTGTAGAGAGAAGGGTTTAAACTTTAAACCCATTTTTTATTGTTCCCCAAAAAGTGAAGGAATTATTTGAATCAGTACACATCTAATGAGTTTGATAGTTAAACCAGAAGTCATAACAAATGATTTATATTTCATTTTTGGCCACAAGGCAATGAGACAGATGTTGTCTTACACTCTACAATCTTTGCTTGAAGGTTCATCTGGACCAAGCTGCACGTGTTTCTTTTTTAGCCATATACACCAGATCACTATCAAAGTAACCACATCGGAAAGAACTGCAGTTTTAGAACCTGCAAAGAGACGATCAGTCTGTAGTTCCTAGAAGACATTTACTAGCTACTAAGCTCCAACTTTCCACAGTTTGAATACGCAACTCCACACTTCCTTAGCGAGGTAAAAACCATTAAGATATTATTCTCAATCTCTACCCTTGAATCCGTGTACTTACTAGATGACAAGTCCGGCGACAATGTTATAGGAGAGGTTGAACATGTTTTATTCATCCTCCAAAGTGTTGATATCTACACTTTCACTATCTGATCTTTGGGGACGCTTCCAGCACCTTGTCCAAGAGAGCTAGGAAGCGTTGACTAATTACATTTCCCGGAAAATGTAAACATATTATGTTTAAGACATAAGATGACTTGGGTGATAACTATTAAGAATACGATCAAAAGCCAAGTTCAAATTATGTTTACGAGACAGCGATGCTTAGTTAATGTTAGCATCACACATCATTACTCATACGACCATACATGATTAACTGTAACGCAAAAGGTTAACTTTGATGCAGTTGAAACTATCTATAACTACTATTGCAAATCTACTGAATACCTTAGATTTGGTGTTTGTAACCACAATTAGAGATTTCTAAAAAACAGGTGAAATTGCGGTAAAATTGTGCGACTGAATTTTATTTCTAACAAGTAGCTTTTTAATGATACCTCATCATCGTGTGTTCCACTGGTCAAGAATGCATATGCATATTGTTTAATCGCTTCAACATCCAAACTCCATACCTTGTGTCTCCCCGTTAGTTGATTTGTTGAAATCACACCCCACCATCTTAGAGGTTCCATACGTGCAGTCATGCAGTTTGTGGCGTTGATGGGTGAAACCAATGGTGTTGTTTGAGGCGAGTCTTTGTTGACATCTAGAAGTAATATAACACTAAATTACTCAACCCGAATCCCAAAAATTAGACACATAGAATTGTTTGCATAAGAATAGGAGGTGATTCTGTAAAGCTATCGACGTTTTCTAAAGGCCCATCACAGTTTCCTTCTCTTACCCATTTTCTGTAACTTATTCTTGGTAATAAAGTAACAGTGGTAGCTTATTGAGATACTACTCACGGCAACAAGAAACCCAGAGCATGATAAGAAGCTTGCCTCACTTAATGAGTTGCAGCCTCTAAAATAAAAGCAAGTATAACACTTAAAGTTGGAAGTGGAAAATATGGGCAAGACAAGTAGGGTGAGTACAAAGTCGCGAAAGATACCAGAAGTTTATTTTGCCTACAAAGTCGCGAGTTCCAAAACTGGCCCACAAATTGGCTACAGCTGCAATATTTGACATGCATTTAAAGGGTTCACAGTATTAGCCCGTATATTAGCCATTTTTGCCAGAACCAGTTAATCTATTTGACAGCTGCAATATTTGATTAGCGCGAAATTAACATATCTAACTAAAAGTCTAATGATAGCAAAAACAGAACCAGTTAACCTATCAGGTGTCGTACCAGCACATATGCATTTTCCTTTATGACTGGCAGAATGAAAGAAAGGTGCACCTCACTTTCATTGTCCTGCTGAGCTATACTGGTGTTTCTTTATCTGCCTATACCAGCGAATAAGGCTAGGGATCAATCCTGCTAGTGATATTTGTTGTGTGGTACCTGGCTACCTGCAATAAAAGAATTGATGCATAAGAGCCAAAAGACTAGATGAGACCAAAATTAACACGAAAGTTAAAAAAGCAAAATGCTCATCCTCCAAATTGCTGATTTCTGACTGTCCATTATCTGATCTTAGAGCCGCTTCCTGCACCAACTAAACGAGTGTCCAAGGGACTAAGAGACCTGGGAAGCCGCTAACTAATGACAGATTCTGGCTCAACATAACACATGTTATGCTTAAATATTAACATCACTTGGGTAATGTCAACTGTCAAGTAGTACTTTAGCCGACTTGTTCACACCATTTTTCCAGACATAACACACCATGACGCCTAACGACAATTTTGACGGAGAGTGAAACTATTTGTATCTAATATTGGCAACGACCTACTGAAAACATTCACACAGTGATAAACTCAATTAAAATGTGCAAATAAACTTGAAATTAAAACAGTTCAAAAAGTATATGGCTTCGCCCGGGTTCGAACCGGAGACCTTCAGTGTGTTAGACTGACGTGATAACCAACTACAAAACGAAACCATTTTGATCATCTTTACTCGATGACGACTCATAACTCATAAATATGTCTGTCCTTTAAGTTACATGTAAGCGCTATTAGCTAATTAACAGTTGGAAAACAAAATTACCAAAATCAAACCGGATACTTATTTCACCGAATTAACTTATTCAGATTCAAGTCGGTTCAGTGAGGGCGACCACGAAGGTCACCGAAGATTGATCTTTTTCGCACCTCATGCAAGAACTTGTATCAGAAGTTAGTAATTCACACGGTTGAATTTGTGCAATATATTATGGGCAAGACTTTTAAGTATATAATTCTAACTCGCGCAACAAAATGTTGAAACCAAAATCAGCAAAAATCTCGCACAATCACACAGGGAAATGTCGAACGACTGATTTTGTGCTAGACATTAACTACTCATACGGTACTCGCACCCATTGGAGAAAAATAGGTACTTCTGCATTTTGGTTATAAGAAAGTGATATATGTCATTTTCCCTTTGAGAAAACATACTAGTAAAAATGCAATAAATGTTGTTTTGTGATTAAATTTAGCTAGAGAAATGAGTTTTCGTGTTATGTAATCGACTAGTGTTGCGTTGAACTCAAAATATTGATTCGACTAAAGCTAACTTTTATTATTAGTATTGGTAATAAATAGCTTTAATAAACAAGCCCAAACACCCTATCATATGCTTCTGAGTAAAAAGTTCAAGCTTAACCACTACTTAATACACTTTGATGGTATGAACTTGAACATGATACTTAAAACTTCAGCCATGGATCAGTAATGATCATGGTGACGATGATTAGTATTACAGATCGTTTCTTCTTTTGGTTGGTGATGATCTGCCAACGGCTCATACCACATTAAAGAGCGGTGCCTTCAGTAAAAGCCGAACATAGCTTGCCAGTTTCGACAACTTAACAGTGAGCTATCAAACTGGTTATCATAATAGATCAATAGAAGGTGCTGAGTGTTATCAGTAGCTGTCAAAACTTAGTAATACAGATTAACAAACTATTATCAATATATCATGTTTAATTGCATATCCCTTTGTTACTCAAACTAAATTTCATACTAATATTCAGCCTGCGTTTATTGTGAACATGTCCCCATGTTTATGGTTAAATTTACATGTAAAATGTGAACATATTTTGTTTCGTAAAAGAAAGTTATAAACAATATTCGTCTAATTTTTAATTTGTCAAAGCCTTCTTTCTTTTGGATACCGATGAATAGCTAGTGAATCACCCCACATTATAAAAAAAAGCGACAACTTTAGATTTCCTATAAGTCTATAACAGATGATTGCCTTGCCACTCTCATCCGCAAAATTTATGATCAAGCCTTCATCCCCAAACATCATGTTCATTTAGTTAAGCAATAACAATCTGAACCATTTGTAATAGATAAGGTGCTGTTATGATTAAAATTTTAAAGCAATTGTTGACACTAATAAAAAAGATTGAAGAACAGAGTCAATAATCGAAACTTTGATAGTGCACTACATAACTTGTGGGAGAACTGCAAAGAAATTTACCTGATAGCAGTCTATTGTATAAACTCTCCATTACAGTAATTTTTTTTGCTTATTCATGTTTTAATTTGAGTCGCCTTAGATAGATAAAATTTTAAAAATGTTGATGCTAAAATCCTCTGGTAGGGCCTACGAGACTTGGGAACTTCCACGTAAGCTATAAAGGGATGGAGCACCTACACACAAGAAACAACACGCGTTAACTCGCCCCGGGTGTTATCCTAGGACCAAACTCCGGTGTGAGAATGAGTAATGGTATTATTGGTGTTGTCAGAGCATTCAATATGTGTTTTATAATAAATATGAGGACTATATATAAGGTACTGTTGATGCCTTGATATTGACAGTTCATACCTTGTCTCGTTTCCCGAAATGGGTGTGTGTGCTCCATAGGTTCAGACACTGTACCTTTCTTCTTTGAGTATACGCCAAGGTCCTAGGTGGGACCTAAGGCCAGGTGACGTCATCGATGATATCATAGTACTGTTCATACCACGTGGATTGGTGTTCCGACGCTCCTCTCCGATCTTTGCTTCGGCAGGTGACACGTGTCCTGGTCTCCGGACACTTTCCGGGACCACACACGAACAAAAAAATACTGCATTAGCACTTTCATTCATAAATTTCAAAAGTTCAGACGACGCAAGTCAACAGTTAGTCAAATATGTCAATAACAGAGTTCCTGCCTTTTATCATTTCACTACTAACAGATTTTCCTAATAACAAATCCCTATTCATTAAGTTTGTTACTCGTTTTCTATTCATTTGAGTTTCCTGTTTAATGAATGTCTTCTTCAATTCTTTATGAATTCTGGACCACCAATGTAAAGCTTCATCCCAATATCGTTAGCAACCGATAAACCACCAATATGACCAGTAAAAGCCGAAGATAGCTTGCTGATTTTGACAACTCTTGATTCCTATAACAGATTGCTTTCTGCAAATTTCATGATCATGAATACTTCAAAGTAATAACAATCTGAATCTCATTTGTAACAAGTAAGATGCTGTTATGATTAAATTTGAAAACCAATTGTTACCGCTAATCAAAAGATACACAGATCAGATTCAACCAAGCACTAATAACCAGAATTTAAACCATACCAATCATATTCATATTCCATAGAGCCATAAAAACAAATTGGATCATCATATAAATCCAAATTTACAGACACCATAACAACACTAACACACAAACACATAACATAAAACTAAAATTAAACACAAACCATCACCACAACCATAGTCCATAAACCACCTTACCACCATAACACCCAACCAAATCACCGAAATCTACGAGCTCGTAAACTTGGTAACAGCCTTAGTCCCCTCACTCACAGCATGCTTCGCCAATTCCCCAGGCAAAACCAACCTCACAGCAGTCTGAATTTCCCTACTAGTAATCGTCGGCTTCTTGTTGTATCGCGCGAGACGAGACGACTCTGCGGCCAATTTCTCGAAAATGTCATTGATGAAACTGTTCATAATCCCCATGGCCTTGCTTGAGATACCGATATCTGGATGAACCTGTTTCAACACCTTGAAGATGTAAATCTTGTACGTCTCAACGCTCTTCTTGGCGCGCTTCTTCTTCTTTTCAGCAGTTTCTTTGGGGAGCTTCTTGACGGCTTTTGGCTTCTTCTCGGCGGGGGCTTTCTCGGCGACTGGCTTCTTCTCAGCGGGCTTCTTTTCTGCCTTTGGTGCCATTGAATTGAATTAATTATGAGAATTGAAATTCTAGGGTTTTGAATTTGGGGTGATTGAGAATGAAATATGTGTGTGGTTTGGAGAGTGAATAGGGGCGGTTATATATAAAAGGTGGGGGTGTATTTGATTGGGTGGTTGGGTTTGGTGCGGATCGATGACGTGGAAGGAAAACGGACAGTTGTGATTGATGGTGATGTGATGTGGATCGGTGACGTGGAATTGAGATGAACGGTTGAGAATTATGGGTAGTGGACGGAGGTGAGAATTCTGAGAATTTATTTTGTTTTCTTGCTAATTGGAATATACGTAGTATATATTTATTTAGTAAAAGAAAGTAAAGAATATATATATTTATAAAAATTAAAATAGAGAATATAACCATCCTTTAGAGCACAGGTACGGGGAATGGCTCGCGTCGTGGGAAAACGCCGCAAACCACACCCGAAGTCGTGTTTTCGTGTCTCGCGCCTAGGCACGGCGTATGTTTTCGCGCGAAAACACGACAAAAACGCGAAAACCGTACCGGTTCACACATTTTCGTGTATTTAAAGTTTTTTTAATTTTTTTTTTTTAAAAAAAAAAATTCCCAATGGCTCAAGCCAACCAATGAGGGTGTTTTTTTGGCGTTGTGGAGGTTTGTGGTTGGTGGGATCATTTAGCCCACATTGATCATCCCGTAAGAAATTTTTGGTGTTTTCTCACGGCTTGAGCTAACTGCACCTTGTGCTCTTAAGTGAAAAAGGTGTCACAGCGGATGGCTTCCTCGATTTTAAGCCTGACACCTCTATTTGAGATTGACACCTCATCGACGCTCGTCGAAACTCGTTGCCACACCGATGAGTTTCGCCGAGCATTTCGCCAAAGATTTCGTGTAAAAAAAATGTTTTATAAAATGTTTTATTTGTTTTTGGTTTTGTACGAGTTTTTTTGGCAGTTGTTTTCCTTTAAAAGAAGAAGATAAGGTAGATGAGAATAAGACGTTTGTTTTTATTTAACTTTATAAAAACTAAAGTCACATTTGAGTCCTTTAGCTTTGTTCTATTCGTCATTTATAAATTTAAATTTACATTTTGTTAAACAATATGCACTTGTATTTTTATGAAACTGAACACTTATATTCTTATGATTTTTTTATTACAATTTAGTATTCTTAGTTTTGTGTAGTATTGTTATTTAATGAAATAAATTTAGTTGTGTAAAATTAGAAAAAATAATAATATTATGAGTTGATGAAACTAAAATGAATAGGAAATGTGTGTGTTTTGATAGAGATTGTATGTTGTTGTGTTGTGTTATAGATGCGTGTGTTTAGGGTGGGTGGTCCATCACCACCAAGTGGTGACTATTTGAGGTAAAAAGCAAGGATGATTTAATAACGTGCTCAATGATGATGTGGAAGGTGGTGAAAGCATCTTTTAGGTTAATGTTAGCCTCAAAATATTGAGTCAAACAAGAATGTTCGGTCATAGGTTTCTATTGTAATATTTAGTAGAACGTTGTAATAAGTAGTTATTTAGTCGTGGTTCACGGGCTTGGATTTAAACTAATTAAAGTCCAAAAGACAAGCCCGGCCCAATATATAGTCCATTAAAGCCCGCATGTGGGTGGACTATATATACTACCCTCCTAGCATGTTAGGAGGGTGGATGGTCATTTGTAACTTCTTTTTCTTAATCTAATCTCACCAAGTTAATCATCTCCTCTCTACTTTCTCTCACTACTTTCTCTCCCTAGGAATTCATCTCTTCTTCATCTATTTTCTTTCTTTATTCATTGCTTAATCATCACAAATAATGGGACAACATTTGGTATCAATCGCCACGGGGTAGATTTGTGATTGGTTGGTGTTATTAAATTTGATTCGAATGATTTAATCCATAAATCATCTCGGATTCAAATTTTTTTTGTGTTTTCCGTGCTTTGCTTAATCATCTACATCTTATACATAGTTGTAGTAGTGATTTGGTATATTTACTTTGGCTAAAAACACAAAATTTTTGGGTTTTTTGATCATTTTTTGGCTTAAAATCACGTATTGGTTGAGTTTTGTCCGAGAAAAGGGGGATACATTCCGATTGGTGTAATCTGAAAAGGGTTTATAGATTCCGATTGGGATTCCGATCAACATTCCGATTGGACTTCCAACATTCCGACCATCATTCCGACTGGACAACAATATTCCGATTGGCATTCCGATTTGCATTCCAATTGGTGTTTTCCGATAGCACATTCCGATTGGTGTTTTCCGATAGCACATTCCGATTGGTGATTTCCGATTAGCACATTCCGATTGGTGTTTTCCGATCATACATTCCGATTGGTGCATTCCGATAACATTCCGATTGGTGCATTCCGATAACATTCCGATTGGTTATTCCGATTAGGGGATATTCCGATGATGTGTTTTGCTAAATTTTGTTTGAGTATTTTTTAGACTTAGCCACTATCTAGACTAGTTTCAGAATATCGTTTCCACGAAGATCAAAAAAAAAAAAAAAAAAAAAAAAAAAAAAAGAGTTAAAAATTTTTCGTCAAGTAAATTCAAATTTTTTCCATACTAGTTTTAGGACATTTCTAGCTCGATTTCAAATTTTGGCGATTACAAAATTTTTGGACTACCGTTTTTGTCGGACTGGAGAATTTATTGTCGGCCTGGAGAAAAATTGCAATTTTCGGAATTTAAACCACAACAACAATCACAACAAATCTACTTAAGATCCATACTCACTTCATCATTACAGAGAATTTTGGGATGGATTCTACTGCAGAATATCGTGTGACGAACAACAACATCATGGTCGCGGGTAATAAAGAGAGACCACCAATGCTTGTGGCTGGTCGATATGCTCAATGGCAATCACGCTTTCTTCGCTATCTTGATACAAGACCTAATGGTGATGCCTTGAGACAATGTATTAACAATGGCCCATATGTTTTTTCTGAAATTGATGTTCCTTATACACCAGCCACAGACACATGTCCAGAAGTACCTGCAACAAAGAAAAAGGAAACTTTATCTGACCTTACACCCGAGAAACGTGCTTGGCATGATGCAGAAAAAGAAGCGATCTATATGATTCTAAGTGGAATTGGAGATGATATTTATTCCACAGTCGATGCATGTCCTACAGCACAAGAAATGTGGACGGCCATTGAACGCTTGCAACAAGGAGAGTCTCTCAACAAGCAAGATGTCAAAACAAACTTGTTTTGGAACTTTGGTAAGTTTACTGCATTGGATGGAGAATCAATTGAGTCCTATTATTCAAGATTTTACAAGATGATGAATGATATGACAAGAAACAACTTGGAAGTATCCACCATGCAAGTCAATGTGCAATTTCTACAACAACTCCAACCAGAGTGGACACGTTTTGTCACTTTGGTGAAACAACAGAAGCAGTTAGACAAGGTAAACTATCACACTCTCTTTGATATATTGAAACAATTTCAGCATGAAGCAAATGAGATTCGAGCTGAACGAGTTGCAAAGACGGCTAATCCACTTGCTTTATTAACTACCACTCAAAATGTTCAAGATCATCGATCTCGTGCTCCTAAGCCATACTCTAGCCCATCATCCTCACCACGATATTCCACATCATCCAAGTCTTCATCATCCACAAGATCACGCGGCAAAGCACCAAGAGCAACTTCACCACCATCTGCGTCATCATCTGAAGAAGATAGTGATGAAGATCAAGCTCAGAAGAATCGTGAGATGAAACAACAAATTGCTTTCATTATGAAGACTTACCAGAAGATCTACAAACCTACCAACAACAATCTTCGAACATCATCTAACACAAAGAACCGATATGTTGCGAGTCCTCCAAGGTATGACACACGTCGACGTGGTGAAAGTCCTTCTAGGTATGATCGACATAATCCAACGCATGTTAAGGGTTCTGCAAGATATGATCGACAAACTGCAAAGTATGATACTCAGAGGATTGCTGCTGCTACTGGGAATAGGGAAACGGTTGGAAGTCAAGTGGTTCAGCAAAGCGGGATTCAATGTTTTAATTGCCAAGGTTTTGGGCATATGGCAAAGGAATGCAGGAAGCCGAAAAGGGTTAGAGACTCCAGCTATCACAAGGAAAAGATGTTGCTATGCAAAAAGATGGAAGCAGGGGTCAAACTGTCAGCTGAGGAAGGAGCTATGCTTGATGACACTGATGATGAAGCCTCCGACCAGGAATTAGAAGCACATTACTCGTACATGGCACATGTTGAAGAAGTTCTCAAAGTCACTGAAGATGACAATGGTCCTATCTTTGACACTGAGCCAATCGATAAGGTACACACTACTGATGAATATAATGTGTTTGGTGATATCCCTGAGCATAGTGATCTACCCAATGCCATTAATGACACGTGTATGATGGAAACGGTTGATAGTAATACCACACCCGATTCATCAGACATGTGCAATAATGAGTCTGAGGATGATCAACATGCAAATGAATATGATGAAGAGGAACGTATTGCGCTTGCTAATTTAATTGCTACTTTACAAAAAGATGTCACTGAAAATAAAAAGAGTCAAAAGCAATTAAAGAAGGCAAACGCTACGCTCACTCAAAGTTTTGAAGAATGCAAAGCTGCTCTTATCAAATCTACTAAGATGACTGAAAGCTATAGAGATGAGCTCCTTCAGAAAACCAAAGAGCTTGAGGGGTACAAGGGAAGTGCGTTAAAAAGTCAAAAGGACGATTTTGAAAACAAATATAATACCACTCTTGAGTTATTAGCTAAAGAGAAGCGTCAATATAATGTTTTCTTAATGGATGAACGTTAAAAAACGTACCTTGCCAATACCAAAGTTAATGAACTTGAACAAAAGCTCTCTATGACCACTACTGATTCTGCTAAAATTCTAGAGGATAAGAAACAAGAGGTAGATGCGTTAAAACAAGACTTCAAAAGTAGATATGATAAAGAAACCGAAAAAGTTACGAAACTAGAAGCACAAGTCGACTTTTTGAAGAACGTTGTTTATAAAACGCATGATTCTATTCAATCTGTAAGAATGCTAGCACCTCCATCGATGTTTAAGGGTCAAGCTAGCTTTGCAAGTCCTGAGTACCTTGCCAAAGCTCAAGCTGCGAACCCGCATCTTTATCTTGATGAGACTGAAAGGACAGATCTTGATTGCATGCCTCTAAGTGCCAATAGTGAAGAGACTGCCCTTTGGGATGCTGATAGTCAACCATCAGTTAATAAGGAGTTTGTGAAACCATATAATTATGCTTATGAGAATAGTCTTTATGGTCTGTTCCACAAACAAACTCAGAAATCTCGTGAGGAAGTATTTTTAGAATGCAGGCAAAAGAGAATTCAATGGAAGAAAGCGTTTGCCACTAAGAAAACAAACGTTTCTAAGTTCATCAACTACTTGCCCCTAGATGCTTCTAAAAGCAAGAGTAGGCAGATATTTGGGTTTCTTACTCATTACATAGATAATATTAAGTCCATTATTGATAATGATTGGAAACAACGACAAAATGACGAGTGGAAGAAACCAATTCCTCAAGACATAACTGTGCTTGTCAAACAAATCTTAATACCGAACGCGGCCACACTAAAAGAAAATGTTCTTAAATTCGAAAGCTTAATTCGGTCTGAAATGTTTGATGATTTACAATATGTTGAGTCTCTTGAGAAAGCAATTGATGATCTTCAAATGGACAAGTCCGTTTTTTCTGATGAATATGATTTACTCTTGCAAGAATGCGTTTCTAAAGATATTATGTGTGCTTATTTTACATCTTGTGCTGATATTGATGAATATTCTGAAGTTGCATGCCAATATCTTGATAAGCTCAAAGAATGTGAACGTCTTGAAACTGAGCTTTCGAAACGTAAAGAAAATGTTGATAAAAAGGTTTTTGAGTTACTTCAACACAAAACTGATTTCCTTCAAAAACATTGTCATTCACTTGAACTTGCTTTGCAAAAAGATGTTGGTCGTTTTCCACATGATAATAAATTGCAAGAAAAACTTTCCCAAACATTTCGAGAAATGAATGAACAGAATTTGGAAATTAAAGGGTTGAAAGCTCAATTACAAGACAGGGACAGAGCGATAGCAGAGTTGTAGAAACTCATTGCTAAAATGGGTGGAAAAATTGTGGAACCTAGCATTAAGAAAAATGTTGTTAGACAACCCAATGCCTCTAAAGAGAATAGATCCTCTATCCTGGGAAAACCATCTGCTTTATCTAATTCCTCGTTTGCAAAACATGTGTTTGCCCCCAAGATGGATGGAAAGGAAAGGTTACCACAGAATCAACCCATAAGGAATCCTATAGCACCAAGCGTTAGGCACAATAATGTCATTAAACCAGAGATGTATAGAATGCCCACTAAGCCCACAAACAAAGATACTCACTCGCCTCAGACTTCTAGAAACACTAATATTCGTGTGTCTTCTACTACAGGAATAGTCTCCACTACTAGTGTTAGCCGGCCTCAGCTTAAGAGCACTCAAGAGAATGATAAGGTCTGGAAACACAAGAATCAAGGGAAGATGAAGCAAGTAGAAGAACACCCTAGGATTTTCAATGTTTCTAAGAATAAAACGTCTGTAATCGCGTGTCATGACGATTTGAATGATTCAACTTTGAATGCTATGAATGTGAAATTTGTTTGTGTCAAATGTGGCAAGTGTGCTAATGCTAATCATTCTATGTGTGCTATAAATAAAGTCAAAGGTGTAGATACTAGAACTAAGAAGCAAGTTGCAATGCCTATTAGAGCTAGTAAACCCAAACGCAAAGTGAACCATTCTGGTGCAACCTCCACTAAGAAAAGTAATGCATCAGACTCCATCACTAAGAATCCTAGAAGCAAAATTAAGGAATTATATGAGTCTGCCAGTAAGTCTTGGAAATGGTGGTTTGCTAATCAATGTCCTCCCGGATATAAATGGATGCCTAAAGTTAGGACAGAAAATGTGAAAACGAGTGTTAGTTTGCCTTTAAATGTTGATAAGGACACTAATGATTCTACTATCACAACTACTGTGGTATCCAATTTAGCAAATGCTCCATCGTGTTCTAACGCTTCTGCAGGTGATACAAATAATTCTCTTCATAATGGACTCCGGATGCACGAAGCACATGACGGGGAATCTCAAGCTTCTAATTAACTTCGTGGAGAAGTTCCTGGGTACGGTCCGATTCGGAAATGATCAATTTGCACCGATCCTAGGATATGGAGATTTGGTTCAGGGGAATATCACGATTAAAAGGGTATACTACGTCGAAGGGCTCAATCACAATCTTTTCTCGGTTGGTCAATTCTGTGATGCGGATTTGGAAGTTGCTTTCAGAAAGAAGACATGTTTTGTTCGTGATTATGATGGGAATGACTTACTTACCGGTACACGGGAAACTGATCTTTATACAATTTCACTTCAAGACACAACTTCATCAACTCCAATTTGCTTCATGGCTAAAGCTTCAACGACACAGGCATGGTTATGGCATCGACGTCTTTCTCATCTCAACTTTGATACCATTAACTTGCTTTCCAAGAAAGATATTGTGAGAGGCCTTCCAAGCTTGAAATTCATCAAAGATCATCTTTGTTCTTCTTGTGAACTTTGTAAAGCTAAACGAAGTAGCTTCAAAACAAAGACCACACCAAGCTCTAAAGGACGGTTAGATCTTCTTCACATGGATCTGTGTGGTCCCATGCGTGTTCAGAGTATCAATGGAAAGAAATATATTCTGGTCATCGTTGATGATTACTCAAGGTACACATGGACTCACTTCTTGAGGTCCAAGGATGAAACACCTGATGTTCTCATTAGCTTCCTTAAATTGATACAACGTGGTCTTCAAGCTCAAGTTAAAGTGGTTCGTACTGACAGAGGTACAGAATTTTTGAATTCAAATATGAGAAAGTATTTTGAAGCCGAAGGGATTGAACATGAAACATCTATTGCTCGAACACCCGAACAAAACGGCGTTGTTGAAAGACGAAACCGTACTTTGGTTGAAGCTGCTCGAACATTATTATCCGCTTCAAAACTTCCACTATACTTTTGGGCCGAAGCCGTGTCAACCGCATGCTACACACAAAACCGCTCCTTAATTATCCCAAGACACGAAAAGACACCATATCACATAATTCATGATCGAAAACCTTCACTCAAACACCTTCATGTTTTTGGATGTACTTGTTACATTATACGAGATGGTGAAAATTTAGATAAGATGAAAGAAAAAGGTGATGCATGTATTCTTGTGGGATATGCAACTCAGTCTAAGGGATATAGAGTGTTCAACAAAAGAACAAAATTGATTGTCGAGACAATTCACATCCGATTTGATGAATCTCAAGAAATGGCACTTGAACAAAACAGTTTAAGTCCCGATCCACAACGACAAACGACTTCCGTTCACAACCGCACGGAACTCGAAACTCAAGACCACATCTATGAACCGTCAAGTTCAACGCTGGTTCCAGAGAATGTTCCTAGAGCTGATATGACAGTCGACACGACAATTGAAGAGTTGGAAATGTTATATGGACCAATGTATGATGAATATTTCACGGGAGAGAAACAAGTTGTATCGAAGTCTTCCGCTGTCACTCATGATAAGAATGATGATACCAATCATCGTCAACAACTGGATACAACTTCATCTACTTCAACACGGGTTGCTGCAGATTTACCTCCTCAGAATATTACTTCAACAATCGATCCTACAACATCCACAACTACTGTCATTGCTCCAGAGAACACAAATCAAGCAGACAATGCATTATCTGACGAAGACGAATTCATCAACCCATTCGGTACACCGGTACATGAAACTGGAGAGTCTTCTACTCGCCATGTTGATCCGTCAAATATGCATACTTTCTATCAACGACATCCTTCAACACATCATTGGACCCGAGATCATCCTTTGGTTCATGTCATTGGAAACCCTTCACAGCCCGTTCGCACAAGACGACAGCTTAACACCGATGCCGATGTTTGTATGTTCGCACTCGCCGTGAGTTCAGCTGAACCGAAAAACATCAAAGAAGCATTAGCTGATCATGCTTGGATTGAATCGATGACGGATGAACTTCAACAATTTGAAAGACTTAAAGTCTGGGAACTTGTTGACAGACCATACGATGTAACACCATTAAATTTTCGATGGATCTGGAAAAACAAGATGGATGAAGAAAACACGATCATCAAGAACAAATCTAGGCTAGTGGCTAAAGGGTATGGACAGAAAGAGGGTATTGATTTTGAAGAATCATTTGCACCGGTAGCTCGTATGGAAGCGGTCAGGATTTTTCTTGCTTATGCGGCACATAAGGGATTCATTGTCTATCAAATGGACGTAAAGACGGCGTTTCTTAACGGTCCTTTGAAGGAAGAAGTCTATGTCACACAGCCGGAAGGATTCGTCAATCCTCATTATCCTGACAAGGTGTATCGTCTCCACAAAGCACTATATGGACTCAAGCAAGCTCCAAGGGCGTGGTACGACGAGCTCTCGAAATTTCTGGTCTCCAAAGGTTTCTCAAAAGGTTCCATTGATTTAACTTTGTTCACTTATAAATATGGGGATGACATTCTGCTTGTGCAAATTTATGTTGATGACATTATTTTCGGGTCTACAAACCCAAAACTTTCAAAATGGTTTGAAAAAGTAATGCACAGCAGATTTGAAATGTCTATGATGGGCGAACTAAAATTCTTTCTAGGAATTCAAGTTCACCAATCCCCAAGTGGTATCTTTATAAACCAAGCTAAGTATTGTCAAGAGATAATCAAAAAGCATGGTATGACATCATGTGACCCCGTTGGGACACCATTATCAACCACATCCCTAGATGCTGATTTGGAGGGATTACCCATAGATCAAACGAGATATCGTTCCATGATCGGGTCCCTCATGTACTTGACAACAAGCAGACCTGATATTCATCATGCTACGTGTTATTGTGCATGATATCAAGCACGACCCACTGAAAAGCACCTCAAGGAGGTTAAACGGATCTTTCGGTACCTTAAGAATACCATTCACATGGGACTCTGGTATCCGAGGGAAACCGGTTTCTTTCTAACCGCCTATTCAGATTCTGATCATGCAGGGTGTCTTGATACACGTAAAAGTACTTCTGGTGGTGCACAATTTCTAGGTCAAGACAAGCTTGTGGGATGGTCTTCCAAGAAGCAGGATTGCACGTCACTTTCATCAGCCGAAGCGGAGTATGTGTCTCTATCTGCGTGTTGTGCTCAAGTTCTTTGGATGAGAACACAACTCACGGATTATGGCTTCCATTTTGATAAAGTACCTATGTACTGTGACTCAAAGTCGGCCATAGCCATCTCCTGCAACCCGGTACAACATTCCCGCACGAAGCACATCGATGTCCGATATCACTTCATTAAGGAACAAGTTGAAAGAGGTATTGTTGAATTATACTTTGTTGGAACTGATTACCAATTAGCTGACTTGTTTACAAAAGCTCTTTCGAAAGAGAGGTTTGCGTATCTAGTTAGGCAAATTGGTATGAGATGTTTGACTCCAGCAGAACTGGAGGTTCTGGCAAAGAAGCCTGCTTGATTCATCTATCAAACATCTACCTGTAAATATTAATCAAAAAGCAAAATACAAAATTAAAAAATCTTTGATAATCCAAAAATATTCTTCTCGACATGTCTTTCAGTATCGATAATATGGACGTACCTAGAAATGTCGCTCAATAACGACACGGGTGCGTACATAAAGCTCGAATGAAAGTTGTAAATATTTTTCAAAACATGTCATTTCTATCTTTTCAAAAGGAAAGTGTCTATTTTGGACAATATTTCCAACAACGGGTAGAGCAATCTATCTTGGGTTGAGCTTGTCACGAAACATTCAACGTTTTGAGCTCAACACAATGGCTTGTAATCACTTTCAGATTGCAACCCGGATCTAAATTCACGGGGGAGTGTACGCTTTTGTACTCTTACCCTTAGCAAAAGAAGTTAAATCTTCTTACAATTGAGTGGATTCGTCAAGACATTCAAAGTCTATGAACTCAAGTTTATGCTTTAGAAAAACCTTTTCGTCAAAAAGAATTGATTTTTCAAAAAGCGTTGAACACAATTTTTTTCAAGAATTTCTTAATGATTTTCAAAATCTTTCAAAAATTGTGTGTTCAACAACTCCTATCCTCAAAAGTTTAATGTGGATCAAATCCTCGTAATGACAATTCCATTGGATCAATTTTTGAGGGGGAGCAATTCAACTTCATGCAAAAGATTAACACATCTTTCTCCCGAAGATTTTCAAGACTATTTTTCAAAATATATTTTAATCAAATTTGGTATCTCTAATATCAAAAGATTTTATATATTAGAGATAGGGGGAGAAAATGTGATTAAAATGTGATCTATTAGACTCAAGCACTTTAACTCTTACCCACATGTGCAAAATGTCTACTTAAATTCTTTCGCATTTTAATGCACATGTGAAGGGGGAGCTTTTCTGAAACGACAAAACTAGCAAGGTGTTAAATGCTTTTCAAACACTTTGTTAGAATTTAAAGTGGTTTTCATGGTTACGATCAAATACCCACAACATCTTTAATTTCACGACGTTATTGGTGTCAAAAGGGTGGTTAGGTTTAAGTCCTATGATCCAACCAGAACCGGAGGGATCTTCCCAGGGACAATCCAATAGATTATTAGAAGTCCTTAGGAAAGATGGAGTAGAATGTGAACGTAGCTGAATGCCGACTAAGTACTGATGATAGCACTGGAACAATCACAACAAGGTGCTATTAATGATGTCTTGGTAAGCATTGAAGGGGTTGAAGAATGAAAAAGAAATGTAAGGATAAAGGGTCTAAAGAAAGAAGCCCTCCATACAACTTAGGCAGAAACCGGGTCAACTCATCATGAAGACAAACTCATCATGGACCCAGTGATGTGAAGCACAACCCTTTCCTAGCTACTCAGACTTCTCTCAAAAGAAGTTTGTTTTATTGTCACGGAGATCAACACGACTTCTATTGACTTTCTCACTCCGAGATAGTTGATATTGAATAGGTGGCATCTGCTCCAGCCTCCGACCACTAAAAGTGCACAAATCGAGTCTAGAGCCAAGAGATCAATCAAATCTCGTTAGGACACACGGATGAAGATCAAGAGAGTCCTACGCTATATCCTTGCGATATTGCTAGAACACTCAGAGTGATACTACTTAGTATTCACAATGATGAGTGGAAATCCTTCCAGTGTTAACATCAAACAACACTGCGGTAGGTCATATGCAAGATTCTTTATGAATTGAACATATGTAAAACTGAAAAGCAACAGTGGTTTGATTCTGAATTGATTCAAACTCGTTTCAGGTTTCTACGCAATATCTTTATGGTCTTGCCAGAACATTCAGAGTGATATTTATTAATATTCACAGTGACGAATGGAAATCCTTCTAGCGTCAACATCAAACAGCGCTACGGTAGGTGACTTGTGAGATTCTTATGAATCAAACTTGTGTCAACTGGAAAGCAACAATGGTAAGATTCGTTAAGAATCAAACTTGTTCCAGGAATTTGAATTGACGGCTTTAATCAAGCGGATATCTATCCAATTGAT
Source organism: Glebionis coronaria (assembly GCA_025667525.1). Lineage (NCBI taxonomy): Eukaryota > Viridiplantae > Streptophyta > Magnoliopsida > Asterales > Asteraceae > Glebionis > Glebionis coronaria. Next base: position 479,123,764 of record CM046879.1, on the reverse strand, counting down.
TCACTCTTTATGTTCGCAGTCTTGCTTTGAGACGGTCGAGTAAAGAAAACGGCTAGTACAGCCGCGAAACCCTGTCAAGGAGATTCTTAATTGAATCTACCTGATCACAGGTACGATATTTAATATCGTATAACGGTCTTCACCGACCGGAGGTAAAATGCTACCGATTTAGGACGAATGTCAAAGCCATTCAGTCCGTGTCTATGTTCTGTCTCGAGAAGGTGGCGTCATGGTGTACTCAGCAAAGTCAAAGATTCACAACCACATATTCATGCCCAAAGACTTATCCAACAATTGATAGTGTGAGCATGTGGACAAAGACACAAGATCGCAAGATGGCAATGACAAGTCAGGGATGATTTGAAGATCTCAAGACTAAAAGACAAAGTCGAAAGACAACGATAAAGGCTCAAAGATCATAGCATGAAGGAACAAAACTACTGTTACACGTTCAAGACTCATTTATGACGAAATTCATAAATCTCCATTGGAATCCAAATATCAATGAGGAATGACCTCACATTGGGGGAGATTGTTAGCCTCAAAATATTGAGTCAAACAAGAATGTTCGGTCATAGGTTTCTATTGTAATATTTAGTAGAACGTTGTAATAAGTAGTTATTTAGTCGTGGTTCACGGGCTTGGATTTAAACTAATTAAAGTCCAAAAGACAAGCCCGGCTCAATATATAGTCCATTAAAGCCCGCATGTGGGTGGACTATATATACTACCCTCCTAGCATGTTAGGAGGGTGGATGGTCATTTGTAACTTCTTTTTCTTAATCTAATCTCACCAAGTTAATCATCTCCTCTCTACTTTCTCTCACTACTTTCTCTCTCTAGGAATTCATCTCTTCTTCATCTATTTTCTTTCTTTATTCATTGCTTAATCATCACAAATAATGGGACAACAGTTAACCGGAGCAATGATAAACTCACAAGGTGAGTTTTTATGTCAACTACTCACACGTGAGTTGCATGAGTTTGGTCTTGTACTTGTTATAGCGAAGGGCGAAAAACTACCGCAGTGAGTTTCTATTAAGTGTGTGTTCGTATTAGTTTTTAATTGGTTTGTGAGTATGTGTAAGTATTTAGTAAGATACATTTTATATCAAATGAGTATTTTTAAGAATGCCCTTTAGGCTTTAGCTGTAGAGAGTAATTTAAGAACGTAAGTAATGTTTTCTTTATAATCTCAAACTTATTAGCGTTATCACCAACACAAATGACTGCCACCTTATTTGATTTAAGGCACCAGTAGAAACTGTCATATGTTACGGGTCAAATGGTCAAAGGACTAGTGGTGAACATATCCAGAAGTTGAAGGACTAGAAGTGTGACTTTCATTAATTCTGTTAGAGTTTCTGTTATCATTCTCAGCCTATAAAAGGCATTCCCATCCCATTGTATCATTTATCTATGTGTTTGGGAAACCAATCTTCTCTCTAGAATTTTGTTGTAACCCATTTGGGATTATTCATCTTTTGATAATAATATCCCTTTAACCAATATAACTCCAGACTGGCTTATTGTAGCTTATCTCAACGTATTGTGTTGCTTTTGCTTATCTAATAAGCTAGATTAAGAGTGTATCAATTGGTATCAGAGCATTGTCTTGCGACCGTGCTCCGCCATTGTTACGGGTGATTGCTCTGTGTCTTAGTTCGCCGGAAAAAGTTGTTACAGTTCCGGCGAGGTTGTTACGATTTCGACAGAATTTGTTAGTTGTTGTATTTCTAGTAGGGAATCTGTTAGGTTGGTTACTAGTGATCATGATTCTCTTATTCTGTTACAAATTAGTTAGAGTTGGTTAAAGATTGTAATGGGTATTTGCTTCGTTTTGTGTTCGCCGGAATAGTTTGTTAAAGAAGATTGTTACAATCTGTAAGTTGTTGCAATTTAGGTGGAAATTTGTTAGATTGTTGATCAAAGCTTCACCTGGTTTCATTTTTGAAAAACAAGCCATCAAGTGTTTGATGAAATGTCAAGTAGTGGTTGTGTCATACAAAATGGGTCGATGCGAGAGTAGTATGATGCGTTTGTTCCTTACACTTCTAGTGTGGGTTGGAATGGATTCTATGGCGTTAGTATGTTCATATTAGGTCTTCAACTAGACATTTGCAGAAAAGTTAGAACGTGCCAACCAAGAACGCTTGATGAGGCATATTGTGTAGCGATTATGGAAGAAGCTAAGCTTGCTGACGTGGCAAGGGAATGGCCTAACAAAGTGAAACATGAGTTGCATCCAGAGCATGACCTTGTTCTTAATCGTTTACAAGAGTATACGTGTGATGGGTGTGATAAAGGTGGGACGATTTGGACTTATTGTTGTGACGATTGTAACTTTGATCTTCATCCGGGTTGTGCTCTCAAAGAAACTAACATGAGTGTGGATATGAATATGTCATGGGAAGTAGATGTTGATGAGACGGTGGATTGTCATGATGATCAGGAAGATGACGGTGATTGTGAAGAGTTTGCGTTGAAGGGAAGTGAAAGGGATGATAGAATCAAGTGTGTGGGTGTTCTTGATGGTTTTGGTAAATGGGAAGATACAAATGTTAGTGGGCATGGAAAAGAATCAAATTCTTGAAATGGTGGGATTGGGATAAATATTGGATTGATGGGACAAGTGTTAATGGATTGTGTTGTTGAAAAAGATTGTAGTATTAAGGAAATTGAGTCAAATAGAGTCACTGATGGGATTGTTCTTAGAGTTGAAAAGGTTAATAAGGATGGTGAGGATAGATCAGCATGAGTGATTTAGGGAATGAAGATTGTGAGGTGGTTTGTGTGGTGAAACACGATAATGAATCATTGAGCTTGGAGAAGAAGGTCGATGCTAGTTTAAAAAGCCATACACCCGCTGAATTAACAGTATTCTCGCCCACTGGTATTGGTGTTGATGGACATAAAGATAATTTTGAAGATCAGTTATGGAAAAACGGGAAACATAAATGAAGTTTACTTGAAGACGGAAAAAAGTATGATTGGAAACAAGACGGTAACGAGGAAGATGGTGAGTGTGCTCATGAAAGTGGGGAGATTAAGTTGCGTGATCATTGTTCTATGGATATGGTAGAATCGGTTGAAGTTGATTAAATATGGACGATTGAGATTGATGGGTGGTTTTGAATTGATTTGATTGTGAGAATTGAAATTCTAGGGTTTTGAATTTGGGGTTGAATGAGAATGAAATATGTTTGTGGTTTGGAGAGTGAATTGGGGCGGTTATATATAAGAGGTGTGGGTGAGTTTGATTGGGTGGTTGGGTTTAGTGCGGATCCGTGACGTGGAAATGACATGGACGGTTGAGATTGATGGGTGGTTTGGGTGCAATGTGGATCGGTGACGTGGAATTGAGATGAACGGTTGAGAATTATGGGAAGTTGGATGGAGGTGAGAAGTGTGGGAATTTATTTTGGTTTTCATGTTAATTATATATTTTAATAAAAAATCAAAATAAAATAATTACGGGAAATTTGCAAATATATCGGTGAAATTTGTGTAGCACATTTATTCAAGAGAGAATTGTAAAAATGTCCCTGCGGCCATCCGGGTTTAATAAAAATATTTTTTTTATATTCTTTTTCTCGGATCCTCTCCATGTGGCTGTCACTTTTAACGGGTTTTGATCCCTTTGACCTAAAAAGTTGCGAGTTGACTGTTAACTTGTAGGGCATTTTGGTCTTTCTTTATGTTTTACCAAACTAAATATGTTTTAATTTTTCTTATACCCTTCCTGTTTGTCATTTTTCTCTAACCTAATTCCATTTATTTCTCTCTATAATTTACCCACCCACACAAATCTTGAAGCCAAGACTATTGTTTTTATTTTTGCTACGGTTGTAAGTATGAAGAATGCAAAAAGGCACACTAGTTGTTGGTTGCAATAAGAAGAAAGAATAAGAGGTTATCTTTCGTATGTGTCAAGATTATTGGTTTTTTATTCATAGATTGAGTGGCTGTTCTTCTTACCACCATCCCTTGCCACCACTAACAACCACTCATGTCGCCTTCATCTCCGGCCACCAGCAACCACTATAGCCACCACCAAAAATGCAACCACCACGCCTCCAGATTTAATATTTTGTGAAAAAAATGGAGATCTGATGTTCTATTTATTAAGTTCAAAGATTCGATTTTTAAGGTTTCAATTTATTAGTTTTATAGACGAGGGTTTTATGTTTAGGGGTTTACTCACCCAGATATACTATTTGCTCTAATAAGGTGGACTGAATTTTTGGAGGATTAAGAGAGCATAAGAGATAGTGTTTTAGTGTTTGGGTTGGATTTTTGTTTTTGATGTTGTCTTACATAGAATTATTGCTGAAGAACAAAGTGGTAGAGTAACAAATAAATCTATAATAAAAATAAATTGGTGTTTTAGGATTTATATGTTTAATTTTCATTAGGTTGAAGTCAGAGGATATGTAAAAGGGTTTTTGTTATGGTTATTAAAAAAAAAATTGTTGAGTTTGCCATAATTTGGAGAATGGTTTGGCGGAGGTTGACAGTAATAATGATGTAGGTGATGATGTATATGATTGAAGAAGAAGATGGGGATATATTGGTCATTTAACCCTTTTAAACATGTACTTCACGATCAAACTAACAGAAATATCCGTCAAGGGACCAAACCTGTTAAAAGTGACAACCACAGGGAGAGGATCCGAGAAAAATAAATAAATAAAGGGACTATTTATGTTAAACCCGAATGACCACAAGGACCATTTTGCCAATTCTCTCTTTATTCAAAGTATAATTTTTTAGTGTATAATTAAACTTTGTTTAGACATTGTTTAGAAAAATATACAGATATAAAATTTTCATTGGGTATGTATGTAATTTCCGTGAATATAACTATACCTATAATTTGGAGCACGATATAAATACCAAATAATTGAATCGTGTTTTAGAGCGAAAGGTGCCACAACAAATAGCTTCCTCGAATTTGGGCTTAATACCTCTATTTTTGCTTGACGTCTCACTCACGCTTGCCAAAACTCGTCGCAACATCGAGGAGTCTTGTAAAACCCGCATTTAAAATCCAAGAACATTAATTATACACACTCTCAGTTTTATTTAAAACGTGACGTAATTAAGTATTCAGAAAAATAATTAATATTAGCTATTCAGGTATTACGTAAGTATTATAATTCAGAAAAATGAATAATACGTTTCAGAACAAGAATTTAAATCACGAAACACGAACTCATGCTACGAATATTATATACGAAGCTTAATAAAAGTCAAAAAGTGAAAATAAGCATGTATGAGGGGTGTTGGACGGCAGCTTATAGAAAAGAAAAGAACAAAGGGCTTAAGCTCATGCCCATTACCAATTTATTGTTAGGAAAACTTACCTTCACTTCTCATTTTCACATTTTCCAACAAAATACATCAAACCCTAGCAGTCATATAGTAGCCGTCGATAGAAATAAAAAGAAAGGGGGATCATGTCGTTCTTGATCTTGAGTTCGGGAATCCTCAATCACATATATTGGTATTTCATCTTGCTTCTTTATTATATATATATATATATATATATATATATATATATATATATATATATATATATATATATATATATATATATATATATATATATATATATATATATATATATATATATATATATATATATATATATATATATATATATATATATATATATATATATATATATATATATATATATATCACGAATTTAATGAGTTTGATTCAAGAAAACATGATTTAATAGAAAAACTTGGAATTAATAAAAAAGGGGTGTGGGGTTTGGCTTGGCTTCGCGAAAACCGAGACCAATAGGTCTCGGTGTTGATTGTTGAGATCAGCCGCGACCCAAAGAGTGTGTGTGGTTAGTTTGGTTTAGATCCGCAACCCTAAAAACCATTGGGGGCGTTTGGTTTTGAAAAAAACAATGGGAAACAAGCATAACTCGGGGGTGTTTGTTTTAAGTCAGTGGCAACCGAAGTATAGAGACTATCAGTGGAAATATTAGTACAGCAGGGGGGGTTGGATTGAGTTTCAAATTCCAGGATTAGCGACAGTTTAGCGATAGAAAATTCTGTCGCAGTTTACTACAGTCAGGGGTCAAAGTTTTAGTGACAATTTAGCGACATAAAATTTTGTCACAAATCCGGCTATGAGAATATTATTTGTTGTTGTATTGTTTTAGTGCGACCGAGAGGATATCTCGGTAGGCTCGGGTACACGTTTAAAAGGTTAAAAGCAAGGGTTTACTTATTTAATATTTTAATCATTTTACAATAAGTTTATTTCAAAATTTAACAAGTATAAATGTTTTATTAATTTAATTAGTAAATTAAATAATAAATGATTTGACTAGTTTTATTAACTAAAACGTATGATTTTGTTAAATGATTCATGAAACCTTTTTGAGAACTTTCTAATTTGTAGCAGGTTACTATTTATATTAATATTATAATTTTAGAATACATATTATACAGTAATCAGGAGTACAGAAAATACATTAATCAGAAATACACATGAACAGTCAGATTTATCAGATTATACACAAGGACAGTCAGATTTACCAGATTATACACAAGACAGTAAAACAATACATTAACATATAAATCAAGCTAAGAATAGTAAGAATTAGTAAAAGTAAGTAATCAGACGACTCATTCATGTCCCTTATTTATGTAGCTATTGTGAAGTCAGAGTAGGAGTTTCATCTGTTCGTCTTCGGTCAGTTACTGGACGCAAGGTACGGATTTCCCGTCCTTCAGTATGGACTTCTTTCCTATGCATGATTAGGATTTCCCGTCTGCAGCCATCTGTTTTCCCAGTTATAAGTTACAAAATTTACATGATTTGCCATGATAACTAAGTTATTTGCCTGAGCTTTATATACATGCATGACCAGTTTCACCTAGTTACGGAGGTACCGTTACCATGACACTTGAGGTACCGGTGTCATGACTCCTCTACGAGGGAGTGAATTCTCGTGGCGTCCCTTTTATTTCAACTTGGCCATTTATCAGTATTATCAGCGGGGCGTATGGGTGCATCCTAGTTTATTAGTTTACAGTTTATCAGGTGAATGTGGTGTGTGCTCTACATCCTTCACATTGGAGCTGATCCCTCCACCCAGCTTATCAGTTAGAGGTCACCCCTCTACAACATGACGAGGTCACCCCTCTATGTATTCATGCATACGTTGTTACAGCACATGACCTATATAAGCTCTTGGCACTTAAAATACAATAGTTAAATGTTTTCAGATGTAAGAGTTAATAGTTCAGCTTTATCAGTTATAAACCAGGTTCTTCAGGACATACACAGTTTCCGCTGCATTTTACTTATCAGTCTTTCAGCTTCAGTACTTTCTTTAATTTGTTCAGCTTAGTATCCCAGATCTTGCTTATACATTCCAGAGATTCTTATCATGTCATTATATCCGTTCACTGAGCGTATTGTTCAGCCGTATTTTCTTTCCATGACTCATACGACAGGTACCCAAGGACAGACTTGAGCATTTAGCGGACGTGCATAGGATGGGAGCTACCTCATACTTCTACTCCTTTTGCATTTCATTTACTATATGCAGATTTTGAGTTTATGTTTAGGAGTCGATGTTTGATTCCGATTTTCCTTTATGGTCATGTATGTTTTATTACATATTTTCTTCCATGCTTTGATGACACGCCATAATTATCATGTAACGGTCTACTTATCAAAGTGGGGTGATACAAGTCTTGTCAAGTTTTTTCGCCAAGCATTCCGTCGAATATTCGGCATAGAAAAAACAAAAAGCGATGGTGTTTTGTTTGTTTTTTTATTCCGTTACGTGGTTAAGACATCTCCTGACACACTACTTGTTTTCGTGTGGTACAATGCAAAAGCTGTTAGAACAAAAAAATGAACCAGACTTATTTTTATATAAAATAAAAAAAATTGTTTCATCTTCTTCATTTTATTATTGTAAACTGATTCTCTTCCTTATTTTCATTAACATCCAACTGTTTTACATTCTTTCAATAAAAACATCTCCGCCGCCTACAATCAAATCGCCACCCGCTGACCAAAACCCGTCCCACCTGTTGCCACCGCTACCCATCCCACTTCTCCGGCCACATCTCACACCCATTTCTCTTCTCCCTCTATTGAATTTACCAGACAACTAACTCCAGCGAACCACTGTCACCATCGTCCGACACCTCACCGCCACTATATCAAACACAAAATCAAGCCAGATCCAAATGCAAACCAAACCAATCCCAAAAAATAGGTTCATGCAATCTCAGATCTTAATATAAGTCTCAAATTTGGCCTAGGTTTAGCTCAGCCGCCACCGCTGCTGCCGGGACTTCTTAGCCGCTACGACTATTGATCCGGCGCCATGAACCAAGAAAAACCGATATGTTGTTCTCGTAATATATTTTGAACACGACCAAGATCTGACACGCCGGAGTATGAACGGATGCCGAAAATAGTATCGTAAAAAAACTTAACTTTTTTTTTTACTGAAAACGAGGTGGTGAGGATATGAGGTTGTGGTTATTTAGTGACAAAAAAGAAAAACTGGGTGGTGAGGATATGAGGTTGATGTTTCAACTTTTTACTGACATGACAATAAAGTAATAAACTAATAGAATTTTAAATAATTTAAGATTAGAAAGCACTAAGATAATGATTCAGGTGTTCAAATGCTATGTTAAGGGTGTGTAAACCCACCTAACCTTTTTATATTATGTTAAAATGATGTAGCGTTGAGGTGCCACCAGACCAGTTGAACTCAAATGCAGATATGAAAGTGTGCGATGACTCCGTATGTTCAAGTTTCATAAGAGCATCTCTAATGTGTAGTGCGCGGTCCATCACCACCACCACCATCTCCCAATTTATCACACAATATTGATAAAAGCAAGTCATCAAAGTTAGTGCATTATAAAAAATAAGAAAAAGTGGTACATAATGAGAGTATTTATATTAATATTAAATAAATATATTTGTGAGACATGTTTGTATAAAGAAATGTATTTTTATACCATTATTTTTGTGATAGATTAAGTAGTGACCATTTAAGGTTAAAAAATCAAATGATTTGATAACATGCTTAATATGATGTGGAAGGTAGTGAAAACATCAACATTCGGTTAACCGGAGTAAACTTACAAAGTAAACTCTTATGTGGCAAAAAATCACGCGTGAGTTCTTACTTAGTAAAACTCACACGTGAGTTTGGTCTTGTTTTAGCGAAGGGTGAAAAACCTACCACAATGAGTTTCTATTAAGTGTGTGTTTTATTAGTTTTTAATTAGATGGTGAGTATGTGTATATATTTAATGAGATATATTTTATATCAATTGAATATTGTAATGAATGGAAAGTTTTTTATTCAAACTATGGTTGAATGATAGTATTTTGGTTAGTTAGTGAGAGGAGTTTGAAAGCAGAGATGGATTTCTCACCCTTTACTCCTTTTAGCCTTAAGAGAGTAATCTAAGAATGTGAGTAATGTTTTTTTATAACCTCAACTTATTAGCATTAGAGTGCTGGGTATGGTGGCGATTCACCCTCGTCGATCCTACCTGGCAGCTCGCCAACACACCTCCTTCATTCGCCAGATGCTCGCCACAACCCTCTTCGCCAGCCAAGTGAGGAGGAAAAAAACAAAAAACTGGACCCACAAAGGTTTATATCCGTTGCATCTTTGTTTAATATGTTTTTCTTTCTTTTCCTGAGTTCCTATTTTTGGTCTTCTTGAGACGAATATCTTTTTTTTTCTCTGTGTATGCGCAGGAAAAAAGAAGAAGAGCAGGGGTAGTGTGTAGGGTTTTTTTATTGGGATTTCTTTGGGTTATTATGGCCATTTCAGTTTTTGGATAAGTTTTTGAAAAAAAAATCATGATTTTAGTTTGTATTTTAATTTTTAATTGTATTGTAATTTTTAAATTTATTAAAGGAATTTAATTTTTATTAAAAATAATTTAGTTTATGTATTTATTTAATGTATTGTTATTTGAATTTTATGAAATGGAGTTATTTTGGTTAAAAATAAGGGAAAAGAAAATAAAATAGGTAGTGGTGGGGCCAAAGTGAGAGGGGGTGACACACCCCATCATGAATATGAAGCGCGACGTATGGATATCATCACAACAATAGCATGTCTATAGAGATAACAAATGAAATGGAAATATCATAAATGGTGACACAATGTCATGAAGATATCACAAATAAAATAGGTAGTGGCGGGGCCAAAGTGAGAAGGGGTGACACACCCCATAAGGGAAAAGAAAATAAAATAGGTAGTGGTGGGGCCAAAGTGAGAGGGGGTGACACACCCCATCATGGCGGAATATGGAGCGCGACGTATGGATATCATCACAACAATAGCGTGTCTATAGAGATAACTAAATGAAATGGAAATATCATAAATGGTGACACAATGTCATGAAGATATCACAAATAATGCAGACGTCTAGGTAAGTAGGTAATAGGTCTACCTCTTACCAAAGACATACAATTAACAAATATAAACATATAGGTGTCTACAAAGTATCACTTATTCAAACATAACTAAAGACTAAGAGGAAAGGGGGTTCCTCCAATGCAATCCTAAGCCTCCCAGAAAGCCACTCCTATTCTCACGCTTAACCACATTCTCACCTGAAAGAGACACTAATACACGTCAACATAAAGTTGGTGAGAGTCATAGGTTTAGACTCCAACTCCAAATCAATTATAAGTTGTGTATAACAACCATTAAGAAAAGAACATATGGACAATGTGCTACAATTATGTATTAACAACTAGCATTCAAGATTAACCAATCACCACAATTCCAAGGCTCCAAGCCTTACCAATCACCATGGCCCCGCCTTGTTACATCCCCTTGCTACCAAGTCAAACCACAATAACAATCAAGAATCACATAGCAGTTAATCACATAAGTGTACACACAAGTCCATCACAAACTATAAAAACATTCACAACACTAGTTAAAAAACCACAGAATGTCTCTTCCATCCCATCTGGAAATAAAACAATTATACTCATAAAAATATGGGACTATGAAACTCACGTGAACAAGCTTCTCCAAATATTCGCCCTCTAGCAAAAATCTAAACACACAAACGTATACAATTAAGACATGAACCACATACCAAAATGGCTCACCAATCTATGATGGATATATAACCTTATCCTACCACTTAACCCCATTTATATGTCATATGCATCTCATTACATCCCTCTATAAAGCCCTAAACTTAGTTTAGTTCATAACTCGCCCCGTTAACATTTAACCTAAAACATTCCCGTTTTTCATACTTCAAACTATGGGTCAAACACCCCCTTAACCAAAATAACATGCCCTGTAAAAGAAACCCTATGCCTTTACATGTGTTAGCTAACTCTCACATTTGGACTCAACCTTAAAGCTACTGTTAAGGCCTCCATATATATATATATATATATATATATATATATATATATATATATATATATATATATATATATATATATATATATATATATATATATATATATATATATATATATATATATATATATATATATATATATATATATATATATATATATATATATATATATATATATATATATATATATATATATATATATATATATATATATATATATATATATATATATATATATATATATATATATATATATGTATATATATATATATTTATATATACTTTTACCTATTCAGAGTTTACTGATTTTGAACATATGAAAAGTTTGTTATGATCAGAGGATCTTACCCTAACCCATTTGTTTAGCCCTCATCCAGATCTTTTATTTAACATATAATCTAAGTATCATGTTCGTTTGAAGGTCCAATTATACTCCTAAGTACCCTAAATATCTTAAAACATTAATTTAAACCCGACTGATTTTAAAACTGTTTTGACCTCCGACTGTTGTAACCTGTTTTTGACCCACTTCCCGGCCTCCAATTTATTCCTTGTTTCTTGAATTCAAAAGACAAATCAAATAAATTTTCAGGGATACTTGGTTCAATTAATGAATGTTCCTAGAACTCTAGATATGATCAAAACAATAAGTCTAAAATTCTGCCCAGTTTTAAAAACGATTTTAAACATGATTAAACCCTAATTAATCATACATAACCCTAATTAAAACCTAAAAACGATTTCGAATGATAAAAACCCATTAATTACCTCACTAATTACAGGTCCTTAACAAACCCTAATAAAAATTTATGAATCTCAACCCTAATCCATCATATTAGGTTACATATACGTAAATTAAACGCTAATTGACATAGTTTTAGTGTGTACCTTAAACCCTAATTGAATTATTGGGTTTTCTTGCTCCTCCATTGATACAAACGACTGAGATTTGGTTTGGGGAAGGCTAAATTCGTTTTTTGGTCATATGGAGTCTTATTTATGGTTAAAATTAAAAAGGCTTCCTATTAGGACTCAAATTGGGCTCCCTTTCCCTTCCTTATGTTTAAGTCAGCCCAAATCCAAGCCCAAACACCATATGGACGACTTTTTTTAATTATATTACTTTAAATTAACTATTATTTATTATTACCTTAAATTCCCTTAATTTAGTTCAGCTCCTAAAGCCTTCAAAACCTTAAAACCGTAAAACTAGTCAAATTTACGCGTATACCGTAAAAGACGTAAAATATACAATTTTATAAAAACTCTTGAAATATGAAATAAACTAATTAACTAAGTCCAAAATGACTTAAAACCATCCCAAAAATACTCCCATGACTAATTACCTCATCCGAGACCTCTAAATGATAAACCTTAAATCGTAAAAATACGATTTTCTATAATACATATACGTATACGTAAAACCACTAAATAACACCATCTTATTTCATAGTCACTACTATGTGAGCTCATGAACATAAAAACGTCACACATCATTTCACTCATAAGGTACCCCGTACCCGAAAACGATGTCCAAACCACACTCTATTCACACTAAATAACACATAAACACATAAAGACACCTAATTTCACGAAATATGCCCAAAATAAAACTAAGTGATGAACCTCAAAACCATGGTTGTCACATCACTCCCTCCTAATAGAAATCTTGTCCCGAGATTTACTCCTTAGGATCATACACACAATCAACAAATCACGTGAGGATACTTGTTCTAAATGAACTCCTCTTATTAACATGTGTATTTCAGTTCATGTCCCAATTTACCACATATACTAACCAACAATATTAAAATTCATTCCAAAACTCCTGACCTCACAGCCCATAAATCTCACAAATGACTCTTTGATAAATCGAAGACTCTTAATAACACAAATCCCAAATAACCGTACATGCAAATATGCATTCTCAAACGACATTTCCCAATCTTAATACATGAAATATATCATGTACACCACTTAATTCCCCAGGTAATTCTTTACCCATAAGCTACTGGTCTGATCTTTCCAAAGATCATAAATGGACCTACAAAACTCGACATCAACTTTTCCCTTTTTACCAAAATATATCACCCGTTACTATGGGTGAAACTTCCTACATAACTTTGTCACTAAACCCTAGTGGTATTTCATCTTGCTTCTTTATTATATATATATATATATATATATATATATATATATATATATATATATATATATATATATATATATATATATATATCACGAATTTAATGAGTTTGATTCAAGAAAACATGATTTAATAGAAAAACTTGGAATTGATCAAAAAGGGGTGTGGGGTTTGGCTTGGCTTCGCGAAAACCGAGACCAATAGGTCTCGGTGTTGATTGTTGAGATCAGCCGCGACCCAAAGAAGGTGTGTGGTTAGTTTGGTTTTGATCCGCAACCCTAAAAACCATTGGGGGCGTTTGGTTTTGAAAAAAACAATGGGAAACAAGCATAACTCGGGGGTGTTTGTTTTAAGTCAGTGGCAACCAAGAGTATAGAGACTATCGGCGGAAATATTAGTACAACAGGGGGGGGGGGGTGGATTGAGTTTCAAATTCCAGGATTAGCGACAGTTTAGCGATAGAAAATTCTGTCGCAGTTTACTACAGTCAGGGGTTAAAGTTTTAGCGACAATTTAGCGACATAAAATTTTGTCGCTAATCCGGCTGTGAGAATATTATTTGTTGTTGTATTGTTTTAGTGCGACCGAGAGGATATCTCGGTAGGCTCGGGTACACGTTTAAAAGGTTAAAAGCAAGGGTTTACTTATTTAATATTTTAATCATTTTACAATAAGTTTATTTCAAAATTTAACAAGTATAAATGTTTTATTAATTTAATTAGTAAATTAAATAACAAATGATTTGACTAGTTTTATTAATTAAAACGTATGATTTTGTTAAATGATTCATGAAACCTTTTTGAGAACTTTCTAATTTGTAGCAGGTTACTATTCATATTAATATTGTAATATTAGAATACATATTATACAGTAATCAGGAGTACAGAAAATACATTAATTAGAAATACACATGAACAGTCAGATTTATCAGATTATACACAAGAACAGTCGGATTTACCAGATTATACACAAGACAGTAAAACAATACATTAACATATAAATCAAGCTAAGAATAGTAAGAATTAGTAAAAGTAAGTAATCAGACGACTCATTCATGTCCCTTATTCATGTAGCTATTGTGAAGTCAGAGTAGGATTTTCATCTGTTCGTCTTCGGTCAGTTATTGGACGCAAGGTACGGATTTTCCGTCCTTCAGTATGGACTTCTTTCTTATGCATGATTAGGATTTCCCGTCTACAGCCATCTGTTTTCCCAGTTATAAGTTACAAAATTTACATGATTTGCCATGACAACTAAGTTATTTGCCTGAGATTTATATACATGCATGACCAGTTTCACCTAGTTACGGAGGTACCATAACCATGACACTTGAGGTACCGGTGTCATGACTCCTCTACGAGGGAGTGAATTCTCGTGGCGTCCCTTTTATTTAAGCTTGGCCATTTATCAGTATTATTAGCGGGGCGTATGGGTGCATCTTAGTTTATTAGTTTACAGTTTATCAGGTGAATGTGGTGTGTGCTCTACATCCTTCACATTGGAGCTGATCCCTCCACCCAGCTTATCAGTTAGAGGTCACCCCTCTACAACATGACGAGGTCACCCCTCTATGTATTCATGCATACGTTGTTACAGCACATGACCTATATAAGCTTTTGGCACTTAAAATACAATAGTTAAATGTTTTCAGATGTAACAGTTAATAGTTCAGCTTTATCAGTTATAAACCAGGTTCTTCAGGACATACACAGTTTCCGCTGCATTTTACTTATCAGTCTTTCAACTTCAGTACTTTCTTTAATTTGTTCAGCTTAGTATCCCAGATCTTGCTTATACATTCCAGATATTCTTATCATGTCATTATATCCGTTCACTGAGCGTATTGTTCAGCCGTATTTTCTTTCCATGACTCATACGGGAGGTACCCAAGGACAGACTTGAGCATTTAGCGGACGTGCATAGGATGGGAGCTACCTCATACTTCTACTCCTTTTGCATTTCATTTAGTTTATGCAGATTTTGAGTTTATGTTTAGGAGTCGATGTTTGATTCCGATTTTACTATATGGTCATGTATGTTTTATTACATATTTTCTTCCATGCTTTGATGACACGCCATAATTATCATGTAACGGTCTACTTATCAAAGTGGGGTGATACAAGTCTTGTCAAGTTTTTTCGCCAAGCATTCTATCGAATATTCGGCATAGAAAAAACAAAAAGCGATGGTGTTTTGTTTGTTTTTTTATTCCGTTACGTGGTTAAGACATCTCCTGACATACTACTTGTTTTCGTGTGGTACAATGCAAAAGCTGTTAGAACAAAAAAATGAACCAGACTTATTTTTATATAAAATAAAAAAAATTGTTTCCTCTTCTTCATTTTATTATTGTAAACTGATTCTCTTCCTTATTTTCATTAACATCCAACTGTTTTGCATTCTTTCAATAAAAACATCTCCGCCGCCTACAATCAAATCGCCACCCGCTGACCAAAACCCGTCCGACCTGTCGCCACCGCTACCCATCCCACTTCTCCGGCCACATCTCACACCCATTTCTCTTCTCCCTCTATTGAATTTATCAGGTACGGAACAACTAGGCAGCAAGGGGGCGCCACGTCATGGTACAAGAAACAATGAAATATTATTGACATAAAGTTGACGTAATAAAAATTTATACATTAAACCATAAAGAATCAGAGTTTTTAAACAAAGGTCCCAGATTTTTATATGCGGAAATCTATAATTTAATTATGGTTTCGTAACTTATAGTTACAAAGGATACATGGTAAACTTCTGACAGTTTTTAGATAAACCAAAGTTTAAGTACACACAGAAATCTCCAAGCTGCGATAATATCCTGTGGGCTCCCATCCAAGCAAAGCTAAGTATTAGTACCTGAGATTAAACATGTAAAATCGTCAACATAAAGTTGAGTGATATTCATAGGTTTAGCAGTAAAGATGTGGAACACAAGCATTTATTTGTAAAACAAGTAAATAGAGAAAATGGTTATGATCATTAACCATAGTCCGAAACCAATATTATTGCTGTTTAGTTCATGAGCCGAAGCTTAACTCAAAGTAAGTTCCTCTAGGGAGTATTCAGCCTAAATACTCAAGTATAAACAAATGTAAGTGCGTCAAGATAATCGGGACGGGGATTGTCAATCCCGATGGATCCACCCACAACATTCGCGCTTAGCGCAAAGCATACGGGACAATTAACGGTTCATGATCAAGAGAGGAAACTTAAGGCCATTAACTATAAGCAATAATATCAATGAAAACTGTTGGAAATCATACAAGTCTGAATAGCATAAAAGTTCTGGATAGCATACAGTTTTTAAATGGATGTGTTCCACCATGTAAAATCTCACCCCGCGTTTAGAAACAATGTACAAGTAGTAAAAGGGGCTATTAACTCACCTTAGCTACGAGGTGAATCAATATGGAACTTGAGGGCTGAGTAGTAATAACAAGCAATCAAGAAACTTTAAGTCATCTAAGACCTATGATGACGGGGCGCGAAAACTTATAAGATACAAAAATAACGTTTAGAAAATGCTTTGGTTACTATTAGTACATAAACCATCTTATAACTCGCAAGGCATTGCAACCTATTGACTCGAATCAATTTTGAGTTAAAAACACTACTTAACCACTGTATGATCATGTTTATAGACATTAACAATGCTCATCAAACCCATAAGTAGCAAACAGTTGTACACTTTGATTCAAAAATTAACGTTAACAAATTGGCTGCACTAAATTTTTAGAACATGCTGTAAAGATTGTATCATATCTAGAGTTATATAATAGCTATAAACTCAAACTTTGTGCCTTGGAAAGATAAAATTATTACCTTTTCAAATCTTTAAGAAACACTATCAAAGCTATTATCAATCAACGGGAAATGCAGTTTTAGTGCAGACTACTTAGATTTGACTTTTTCGACAAAAATTTGCATAAAACCATTTTGACCATCATTTACATTCCGTAAAAGATTTTAACTTGGGACCTATGTTACTGTAATAAGTCATAAAAATACCTACTTTAGCTTTTTATGCTTTGACCCCAAACACAAATTTGGCGCACATGTCAGTATTGACTAGTTTTGATAAAAAGATCATATTTAACTCATCCAGACACTTCCAAAAACCACCTAACTCACCAATTGTACTACACAACCAAGGCTATCTAAAAATCAAGAAAATTGCAGGTATTATTTACAGAAAAATTTCATGAAAGGCTGTAGCAATCTGCTATCATTCTTAACCTCATTTTTGACACTAAAATTTACTTCTAACATCACCTAAACACTTGCACACCCTAAGCAATGCCTCTACAAGTACACAAGACCTATCATGATCATAATACCACCTTGAAATCAGTAGCATATGGTCTAAATACAAAAACCCCAATTTCATAATCAAAGCATTTAATCAAATAGAAATCAAAGCAATACAATGGTGCCAAGAGTACCTTAGTACAAGTGTGACGGATATGAGAACCTGGCTGTAGATGGTAATGGGAAATACTCCAAGGGCTACCCGCGACCTACAAGAGTGATCACGACCCTTAAGTATGCGTTTTACAAAAATATAAAACAATTGTATCAAAATATTTTGTAAAAATGTAATATGTATATAACTTGCACAACCAACCGAGTTTAAGTGTGATCATGACCTTCATGACACACAACCTGTACAAAAATGCATATCATAATAGTTTATGGTCTCAAATCAAGTAACCCAAGTGATTTGCACCTAAAAACGCCAACAACTATGGGATTTTCACCAATGGAACGGTTCTCTCCTGAGGTTTCCAGAATGTCCAACCATTCGATCTAAGAGTTTACGGAACTTTCTAAAAGTCCAAAACACTAACAGCCGCCCCGTAAGCACTTAATGGTCAAACTGCACTAGTCAAACTTGGGACAAAATAACCCGTTAACCTATAAGGTTTAAGGGCCTGAGATTTCCACCATTGGAAAGAATCAAGACTCTAATTTCGGCCCATTCTAACCACGAGTAAATAGCTACCACCAATTAGCGGGAAAGTTACATTCTTTGAAGGTTACAAAATCAGAATTTAGGTTTACAAACTCGGGTTTACCGTTTTAGCCATAAAAACCATTTGGTTATAGCTATCGACGCGAGGTCAGCGGAGTTTGTTAGTTTATAATGTATACTAACTCACAAGGTCTTAAAATGTCAAATATATGGTCCATGATATGTAGCAAAAAGCTATACAAGTCTGTTGGGTCAGATTGGGTTCACAATCGTAAATCTACCATAACTCACTCATCCGGAGGAGTTGATCGCCCATCCAACTCGCTACTTGTTGGAAATACGTTTTTACGTATTTATGAAGGATCGGTCGCTCCAACGATATATTAATGTATTAGGCTCGTGATCCAGTTGTAAACAGTATAGCCCATATAGCCCACATGTAGGGTGGGCTATATATATCCCCTCCTAGCATGTTAGGAGGGGTGGTTCTTTCATTTTACTTACTTTTCATTTTAATAAAACACACTTTCTCTCTCTACCTTCTTCTCCTCTCCTCTTTCTCACTCTAGTTCATCTTCTTCCTCCATTTTCTCCATTCCATTTCAATAGATTAATCTTAGATTGACAAATCCTAAGATATCGTAGACCTTCAATTGGTATCAAGAGCCATGGTTAAATCTTAGGATTTGCGTTTTTTATCTATTGATTTGATTATATATCCTTTCTTTCCAAATTGTTTTATAAATTTTTTGATGTTTCGTCTTGTTTAGATCAATCTTTTATATATCATCAGTTTTTTCTTCTTTTCTATATTCTTTTTGGTGATTGAGTTTTCACGGAATTTTTTAGCAACAATTTTTATTTTATTTTTTTTAGATCTATCAATTTTTTTTAAATAATCAGTTTTTATCAAACTTTTTAAATTAATCAGTTTTTTTTAAATCTATCAATTTTATCAGTTTCCACAATCATCAGTGTTTTAATATTTTATTTTTATTATTTTATTTTATTTTTTTCTTTTGTTTTATCAGTTTTTATTTCTTGTTTCTATCAATTTTTGTCCAATTAAGTCCAATCAGTCCTTTTTGTCCAGTCATTTGGGAGTTTCTGGTAATAGTCTTCTTGTCCAAACAGTCAATCTTCCGAATGAAAAATTCCTTCAAAAATTTTCCGGATAGCAAGATATTCCGCATAGGCGTTTATTCCGCATAGGGGATTATTCCGCATAGGGATTATTCCGCATAGGGATTATTCCGCATAGGGATTATTCCACATAAGAAAAAGAAGGGATTCAAACATAACGGGACCAGACTCAACCCCAACACCACTCTCGACACTCGACTAACCAAACCAGACTCACAAATCCCTAGACTCACCTCTCGTCCAACAACTCTCGTTAGTAACTCCCTCTCTCAAAACAAACTAATCTCATACCCAAATCAGACTCAAACACGCTCACTCTTCTCTCGACACACAGACACATACACAACCCCGACACACCCTCAATCGAACACGAACACCACACCACCCTCACGCACACCCTCGAGACAAAAAACTCCCCCTCACCAGCTCCCTCAATACTCTCGAACCAAACCACATCCCTCACCCTCGTCAAAACTCAACCTCACCAAAGACCCTCACCGACACTTAACACTCAAACAAATCACCCACAACCGCACCTCTCGACTCATTTTTTCACTCCCTCACTCAACTCTCGACCTCATTCAACAAACACACAACACTAAAACAATCCCAAAATCAACCAACAACTCAAAAACCTCACACTCGAGACTCACAACTTTCATCAAACATCAAACAAGCTTAAACTTAAAGATCTCAGATTTTGTTTCGGTTTCATCTTTTAAAGATGTGTCAAGATCTTAATTGATCTATTTCAACCAAAACAGTGTCCTCATAGATCTAATTATGTTTGGTTTAACCAATTTGATTAATATACGAAAATCATGAAGGATTTATAACTATTTAGTTATAATCAACTCACTTTTTCGATTAAGAGAACTCAACCTCATCACTAGACAGAAAGACTCGATAGATGATAGAAAGACTCGATAAATATCAAGATTAACCAACATGCAATAAAAACAACCTACCCGAGACCCACTTTAAGGATCTTGAAGATCTTCACGTCTGGTGATTCGGACAACAGATTGGAGGCTGTGAGATATTGAGATAAAGTGAAATCATGGATTTGAGATCATATAAAGGTTTTTGAGATGGAGTAATCACGAACGGCGCGTGTTTAGTGTCAAGCTCTAAATCTGGAGATTTGCTTTATTGTTTTTTTGTGGCTGGGTTTTTTAGGGTGGCGATTATATAAAGGAGAGCAGGTTGGTTTTGGGAAGAAAAGAACTTGAGCAGATTGGAAAATAAAGAATTTGGTTTTGGAGAGCAGATTGGATTTGAGAGAAACTAGGAGAGAAGGGGCGGTATAACCTAAAAGAGAGAAGTGTGTGAGTTTAAGAGATGTTATTTAAAGAAACTTAGACGGAGGATACAAAGTAACTTTGGTGGTTGTGATTTTTTATAAACAAAATCAAGTGGCGTATTTCTTGCCACGTTTTCGGTTATTTGGTAAACACGTTTTTTACTTTATATTTTAAACCGATACATACCAGTTTTTTTTCTTTATTTTTTTTATTTATTTATTTTTTTAATTTTAATTTGAGTGAAGCAAATTTTTTTAAAAACGTTAAATTTTTATATTTTATATTTTAAAGTTATTTTTTTTAGTTAAGTTTATGTTGGATTTGGTACATCGTGTTGAGGCGGATATTTAGACAGAACCAAAGCGATAAAATATTTAACGGGTCGATCATCATATTTACCGTAGCTTGGATTTATTTGTTGACGGGCTTTATTTTTTGAGTGAGCCGACCTTGCTTTGGTCTTCGGTTTAATTTATCATCGTTTGCGCCGACAACAGTTTTTAGAGCCGAGTAAAGTGTCATACCATCAAACGAGGATTGTAACGAAGTTTCACGGTTTATTTATTGGTTGAAGTGTAAAATCTCGTAAAATCCGCTTCACGATTTCTTCACGAATTGTAAAATCCTGAAAACAACAACATCCACATCATTTTTCCTCGATTTTCCATGGAATCGTTAAATTCGACACTTAAAGAGGGAGACTTGCATCGAATGCAAGACAAAGCTAGAGAAAGTGGCATAAATTCATTTCAAATGCTTCAATATCATCTAGTTACTCTTTCACGGCTTCAAGGTGGGAGCGAATTTGTGACCATCTTTGGACAAGATCGTCGTATATTCTTCGACTCAATATTCACCACTTTGACCCAACTCGCCGAGCAACTCAACAATGAAAACTTCAATCACTCTGCATCAACACTTGCATATAAGACTCTTGTGACACAACTCACGCCTTTCCTCCAATACAATATCATCAAGTCTGAAAGTTCAGTGATTTGCCAATCTTTTCTTCGAGATACACATACCGAGCTTCGAGTTTTCCGTGATTCAATATTGAAACTCATGACATCGGTCTCGTCTTCGATTTATCAAAGATCACAACTTCAGCAAGTGTATGATACTGGAGTGCAAGAATCAATGACGCAGATGCAAAAGGAGAATGGTCATACGGTTGACAACTTGGAGCATACCGATGGTAAGAGCACGGAATCAGGAGGACAACATGATACCAATGGCACGTCAGGGAATGTTCACGAGATCTCTTTTGATGACACCTTACCCGTTTATGACGAAGAGCCTGCAAACATGGTACAATGTAATGTTGTTTATGATGTATACGATGATGCCATGCCGCATATTGAGCATTCTGAACCTTATGACAAACATGGGATGGAAAAGAGCGACAGAAATACCACTTCTGATTCATCCGATGTGAGTCATAATGGGGGAGAAAGTGTTCAAAATGCTAAACATCATGATAATTGTATTTTGACTGCTTCATTGACTGCTTCTGATTCTAAGATTAGAGAGCTCGAAACGATTGTAGCTCAACAATCAAAAGATCTTGAGGATGCCAAACTTGAATTTTCTAAGAAAACGGACAAATTTGAAACATACTTTGAAAAACTTGAAAAGTCAAACGTTGTTCTTGAAAGAAAATTGGATCAAAAAGTTTTAGATTCTAAAGCTGAAAAGGATAATCTTTTGAAACAAATTCAATTACTAGAGTCTAAATTGGCATCTCAAGATGAATTGCTCAAAGAAAATGAGACCTTAAAGGCTCAAGTACAGGAAAAGGTCTTTGCTATAGCTGCGTTGAAAAACGAATTGAGGAAAACTAAAGGACCTAGTGTGGACACTAAGCTTGAAAAACCATCAATCTTGGGGAAACCGCCTACAAATCAGTTCGTCAGACAACCGATTGTCAAACAACCTACTGCATTTAGATCCGAGCGACCACAATCCTCGAGACCGCGGTTTGCCTCCCAAGTTGATTTGGGTCATATTTCTAGAACAGTCACTCTACCAACTATGCCTAATGTGACTAAATCAGTTTTAGCAAGACCTCATCACATAATTGCCTCTAGTTTTTCTAAGAATAGTTCAATGAACACGTCTAGAACTAGTTCAACTGATGTGTGCCATGATTTTGGTCAAAGGGAAGCTATTCAAAAGACACATGTAAGAGATAACAATGTCCAACCTAGTCAGATGCCTTCTAGATTACCCAACACTGCTAACCGTAGCATGACGTCTCCTAGGAGCATCGATCAATCGTCTAGGAATTACTTAGACATTAAATATCCTACTTGTAAAACATGTAGAAAATGTGTCTTTAGAGCCAATCATGATTCCTGTATCAAAAAATTGCTTAATGAGGTGAACTCCCGTGCTAGACTTAAATCCCAGTGGGTAGCTAAAATCAAACCCATTGGTAAAATGTGGCGCCCCACTGGTAGAACTTTCACTCTTGTAGGAAACGAGTGCCCTTTAACTAGGATAGTCTCCAATTCTACTAAGACTACTAGGGAGGAAATTGATAAAGATGATACGTCACTTAAGCCTAAACTTAGGGTTTTCTATAAAAGGAAACGTTTTCCAGCTAAGATAAGTGAATCATCTACTCAGGTCGCCTCTGACACAAGTAAAGCCAACTGTGAACCCCCATGTGCTTCTATAATTGATATCGCTAACCCACGTCAAAGCATGCAAATTCCTAATGAGATTGCAGGTACCAAAGTTGATGTTCCAAAAGAACGAAGCGGTTCAATCGTTGTGTACCGTTCAACTAAGGACACTCTTAGAGTTTGGTTGCTGAAGAAGCAGATATCGGAGAAACAAGTGTCTCAGGGGATTCATGGTTAAGCTTACCTCACAAGGCTCACAGTCAAATCACAGTCTGTGACCCGTTCTTCAAAGAAAGGAAAGTTTATCGCCGATGATAAACTTATCCTAAAAACGAGAAATTCATTTTTCTCGGGCATGAGATTATATTAAAAACATTCCACGTTTTTTAAGCTCATGCACAAAGGACTTATAGTCACATCACAGACTGTAACTCGCTCATCAAAGAAAGGAAAGTTTATCGCCGATGATAAACTTATCCTAAAAACGAGAAATTCATTTTTCTCGGGCATGAGCTTATATAAAAAACATTCCAAGTTTTTAAGCTCATGCATTAAGGCTTATAGATAAATGACAGTCTATAACCCGCTCTTCAAAGGCAGGAAATTTTATCGCCGATGATAAACTTATCCTTACAACGAGAAATTAAGTTTTCTCGGGCATGAGCTAATATTAAAAACATTCAAAGTTTTTAAGCTCATGCACAATGGTTTATCATTAAATATCAGATGGTAACCCGTGCCTCAAAGAAAGGAAAGTTTATCGCCGATGATAAACTTATCCTAACAACGAGAAATTAAGTTTTCTCGGGCATGAGCTAATATTAAAAACATTCGAAGTTTTTAAGCTCATGCACTATGGTTCATTGTTAAATGTCAGACAATGACCCGAACTTCAAATAAAGGAAAGATTATCTTTTATGATAACTTATCCTCATAACGAGAAACTAACCTTTCTCGGTCATGAGCTTGTATTAAAAGATTCGAAGTTTTAAGCTCAGAAAGGAAAGTGTATCTTTTAAATAAGAGAACTTTTCCTCATAACGATAAATTAACCTTTCTCGGTCATGAGCTTTCCGTTAAAACAGTCAAAGTTTTCAAGCTCATGAAAACGACTTCTAAGTAAATGACAGCTTAGGACTCATTCTTCAGATAAAAGGAAAGGTTATCGCCGATGGTAACTTATCCTTACAACGAGAAGTTTACAACTTCTCGGACTTGAGCTTTCCTAAGATATTCCAAATCTTAAGCTCAAGTAATTGGTTTTCAAAACTTTGAACACAATTTTTCAAGAATTTCTCAAAAGGTTTTTCTAAATCTTTCAAAATTGTGTGTTCAAAAACGTTTTGATAAAAAGAGCATGTCTTCTGGAATCGATAATATTTACGAACCTAGAAATGTCATTCAATAATGACACGGGGTTGTAAATAAAGTTCGAGCAGAAGTTTAAAAGATTTAAAACATGCTCCATATGGTTTGCTATTATTTCCGATAGTAACCCGCTTTTCACTTTGAAGTCAAGCATTTCACCGGAAAGCTTTGACTTCAGAATCCGAAGTTATCAACTCCACAATACGAAGTTCGGTGCAATTGATATCTACATACTATACAATGCGACTACTCAAACGACGACTACAGCTCTTTAAGTAGAACACGGGTCAATAATTGAGGGGGAGAAATTGTCAAGCGTTCAGACTATTCGATGCCGAAAGTGCCAATGTTCACAAGTTGGTGTCAAGACAACGATATCAAATTGTCCATGTGGTGTAAAGGAGAAGATAATTTTAGAAGTTACGAGGAAGACCAACATTCGTGAACAAGAACCATGTGCTTCTTTCATATGATGTTCTCCAACATTCAGGTCCAACCTCGTCAATTGCTAATCTTGTGAATACATTATCATATATGATCTTTGCACGTGATAAATACCTTACACTTGTGTTTAAAAGGTATTTAATTTACGGTTCAAGTAGACCCTCATTACTTTGAGGGGGAGCTTGTGTAACTCATGAAGATACTTGGCTTTGCATTTTTCTTCCCAATTTTTCTTAAAATGCTATTAAATCAATTGATATTAAAAACATCGACTGGGTTAATATTTTTAATATGGGGGAGAAAATGTGATTTAATATGGGAAATGATTAATCACAAATGGTTTGACTTAACGTGTTAGCTCATCCCGACATGTGCGAAATGTTTTCGGATATCGTGGCATATGTTAAGGGGGAGCAAAATGGATTTGCACTTCAAAATGGATTTCATGGTGACATACACTTACCCAAAACATCTTTATTCACGACAGTGAAGATTGTGGTGACATAAGGATGGTAGGATAGGTTAAAGTCCAATGATTTCTCTAGAACCGGAGGAATCTTCCCAAGGATATTCCATAGCTAGAAATAGTAGTCCTTAGGAAAGATGGAGAAAGATTGTGAATATAGCTGAATGCCGACCAAGTACTTAAGTTAGCACTGGAACAATCACAACAAGGTGCTAGTTATGACGTATTGGTAAGCATTGAAGGGGTTGAAGAATGAAAAAGAATTGTAAAGATAAAGGGTGTAAGGAAAGTAGCCCTCCTTACAACTTAGGCAAAAACCGGGTCAATTCATATGCTATTGAGATCATTTATGATTCTCGATATTGAAGATAGACATCATGGACCCAGTGATGCAAGGCACAACCCATCCCAGCTAACTCAGATATCTCTCAAAAGATATTTGTTTTAATCACACGGAGACAACACATTATCTATTGATTTATTCACTCCAAATAAATTGGTATTGAAAAGGTGGCACTCCTCTCCAGCCTCCGATCACTAAAATCCAAAATGCACGATCGAGTCTAGAGCCATTTGAGATCATAAAATATCTCATTGGGACACGCTTTCATATTTCCTTGCTTCTTCACACACTGTGAAAAGTAAGAAAGTTCTTAAAAGTCCTACGCAAAATCTTCATGATCTTGCCTAAACATCCGAGTAATACGAAAGTATTTAAAATGAAGATGGAAATCCTTCTTGAGCAAACGTCAAAAAGCTCATGGTAGGTGCTTGTGCGATTCTTTATGAATCAAACTTGTGATAACTGGAAAGCAACAGTGGTTTAAACTCTTAAATGAATTTAAACACGTTCCAGGCCTCTACGCAATATCTTAGTGATCTTGCCAGAACATTCAGAGTAATACTATTAAGTATTTACAGTGACGAATGGAAATCCTTCTAGTGTTAACATCAAACAGCACTTGGTAGGTAACTTGCAAGATTCTATACGAATCAAGCTCGTGACAACTGGAAAGCAACGATGGTGCGGTTCTTAATTGAACTTCACTTGTTCCAGGAACATGAATTTACGGCTTCAAATAATGCGGATAATATTATCCAAATGATTCACTCTTTACGTTCGCAGTCAGCTTCGGATGGTCGAGTAAAGAGAACGGGTTTACCCGCGAAATCTTGTCAAGGAGGTTCTTTATTGAAACTACCTGCCACAAGTACGATATTTAATATCGTCCAACGGTCTTCACCGACCGGAGGTAAAATGCTACCGCATTAGAATGAAATGTTCAAGGCCATTTCATCCGTGTATATTGTTTGTTGCTAACTGTCTTATGCAGCATAACAAGAAGGTGGCATTGCGGTGTACAATCCAGAAGAAGTCGTCACCACATGCTTATACTACATACAATTAGTACTTCAACAAATTCAAGAAAGTCTGAAGGTCAAGTCTTCCGCTGTATCAAACTCTGAAGCTTTTAAGAATTTAAAGGTATAAGTATGTGGAACATGAAGTCACGAAGAGGCGAATGTCACAAGTGACGAATGCACAAGGTCAAGGCAAGAAAACATGCTTAAGACTTAAGTCAAATATCACATCAAGCATATTCACAAGAACAAGGTCGAAGACTCAAGCATAGATGCTAGGTTTAAGATTTTGTAAAAAGATGTGACCTCCCTTAGGGGGAGATTGTTGGAAATATGTTTTTCCCAATAAAGTCTCGGTCACATCTTAGTTAGCATATATCACGAGATATAGAATATTTAGAACTTTGTAACTTGGAGCGACCTCCCTTAGGGGGAGATTGTTGGAAATACGTTTTTACGTATTTATGAAGGATCGGTCGCTCCAACGATATATTAATGTATTAGGCTCGTGATCCAGTTGTAAACAGTATAGCCCACATGTAGGATGGGCTATATATATCCCCTCCTAGCATGTTAGGAGGGGTGGTTCTTTCATTTCACTTACTTTTTCATTTTAATAAAATCTCACTTTCTCTCCCTACTTTTCTTTTCTCTCCTTTCTCTCTCTACACCCTCATCTTCTTCCTCCTCCTTCTCCATTCCATTTCAATAGATCAATCTTAGATTGCCTAATCCCAAGATTTCGTAGACCTACACTACTAACATGTAAAATGGTCAATGAATCCATATAAGCTATAAAAATAGCAGCTACAGTGGGAAAATATCTGGGTTTTTGGCTCACAGACCTGTTGTCCGAATTTTGGTTATCAAACTACCATACTAAACAACCTCTAACCCTTTCCAAACAATCAAAATCGCATCCTACACTAACTAACATCAATAAAAGCATCTTAATTCTATAATATTCATGGTGAAATCAAGACTTAGCTGAAAACAAAAATTATAACAAGGGTTTTAACAAAAATTATCAATGCCTAAACTCTAATTAACACAATGCATGATCATCCCATTGATCAAACATACAAGAACTCAAATTCGAAATTTTTATGATTTCTTAAAAATCAATACATGTGAAAAATAGATATGGGGGATTGATAAGCGTTTACCGCTAATGATTTTGGTAGTCTTTAATTATGTTTTTTATGGAGAAAAATTGGTGGATGGAGCTGATGTTGATGGTGTTCGTTGCACAAAGAAAGAACAGGGAAAGGGATGATGTATTTCTGGTAAAGAAAATATGGTTGTTGTGTTGTGTGTTTGTGTTGGTCGGCAGATAAAAAGAAAAGGGGAAGGAAAGTGGGCTTTTAGCCCAATGCTAGATTCTTAATAATAACTTAAGCCCAAAAATAAAAATGCATCTAGTTCTAGCCCGACTCAATTTCTTAAAAAGCTTATCATTCTGACTCGATGCAAGTTATAATACGAAAACAAAATACTTATGGACACATAGTATTTTAACTTTATAAAGTCGAAATATTTAGCCATCGGTTCTCGTTCCGTCGATTCGGGTAAACCTTTTATTAAACGCGCGCGAGTGCTTTTAAATCAAAAATCTTGATTTAAACAAATATGAAAAAAATAAAATAAAAATTTTATAATTCCAAATAAAATACTTTCGATGATCAGAAAAATAATTAAAATATAATTTAATTAAAATTCTCAAGATCTCAGGATTTAAATATGAAGAATACAAAAAAAATGTAACATGTTGGAAAATTCAAAAAACATGAATAAAATAATAAAATAATACGGGGAAAAATACGAGTTCTCACAGTCGACCCCCCTAAAGAAACTCTGGTCCCTCAAAGTTTAACTCGAGACGGAAGAAGATACGAACAAATGGAGACACATAGTTTAGAATTGATTCATTGCTTCCCAGGTAATTTCTGCACCACGGCGAACCTTAACAATTGGAATTCAACTATGTTTCAGCTTCTTAACTCCTTTTCGAAATTAGTTCAAACTCGGATTAAAATAATAACCTTTCGGTACAAAGAAATATAAAGAGATGGTATGAACACGAGCATTGCTTAAACGGACAAGGTGCGCTAAAACGAGTTAAGATTGATAATCGACACGGAATCGCAATTCGCGCAAACTGTAAAGCATGACAATCTTAAAACGTAATAATCTACTTACTAGGGAAATAGAGGGGAAATATGAATTTCATAAATACATTTAAAATACGAGTTACCACAATTATCCGTCTCGGATTTGGTATTATTTTAAAACTCGGCTTAGGTACTTTCTTGATTAAAAGAAAATTTTACAAAGTTTGGTGATTTGTAATCAAAAATATATATATTTAGTGAGTAAACAGTCGCTAAGTCCTTTTTTCTGGATCAGGATTTCAAAACAAAGAGTAAAACAGTTCAAAATAATTATTAAAACTTGGGTTCATTGTCACGATTGGAGAAAATCAAATTTCTAAATTATTTGGAGTCATTGATAGAAATATAAGTTAAACCGATAATTTCTTTAACATGAGTGTAAAGTATGATATATCAAATAGTTTAAAAGATAAAGCATGCCGTATTTTTAAACGCTAGTTATAAGTCTACCAAAGAGGATGTATAGATCCGACATTAAACTTGAAACGGGTATTTTGGTAGTTTAACCACTTGATAAAATGTGTAAAACGTTCTTAAGAATTTATAATAATTTTAGAAATCCAAGAAGGTGTTTAATGCATCAAATGGTAAACATGGAACATACCAGAGTTTTCAAAATGAGACTAGATAACAAATAATAGTCAACAATTAGTATACAAGCAATGACAAGAGGGCATAAAACGAAATCCATACAAATTCTTAACGAACATGATAGAATAGATGCATTGATGAAGGACAATAAGAAACGAAGGATCTAGAAAATGATTAATTCACGAGCGTGGTTGGTGTTACCATCAACGGCTTATTCAGTTCTCGGTGGTCGATATACGATCGAAAGAGAAAAACAACACAATAAATTTTCGAATCAAAGAAAATTTTTAAAAGTCACTTGTGAATAATTCCAGTAAAATGAGCAACATTAGCAATGAGAGAGCGAAGTCATCACATGGTTCACACGAATGAATTTCAAGACGATAGAGTCTAACACACATCATGACAAATACACGAAATTATCGTTCACGTTCAGTCATAAATCATTATCCGCGTCCAGAGACGTTTCGAAGGTCTATCAAAATAGATAGAGAAGGTTGGTTGATGAAGAGGCACAAAACGTTGACACTTTCAAGTCTGGTATCAATGGTCAGTAATTAGACGAGTGGTAAAGGGAATTATATCATAATAGAAAAATGAGGTAATAAGTAGAACATATATCATTGAATAAAGAAACATGTACTCGCAGACTCGTAATTTGTTCAAGAAAAGACAAGGAAATATATGCTTATATCATGAAAGGGTGCTACTCGCATAATATGTAAAAGTTTCAAAACTTTATTTCATCTAACTTTTTTAGAAACACATGTAAAAAGTTGGTTCTGGTTAAAGTATTTAAGGTGACTACTAATTTAGCCTCGTATGGCTCCTTCTAAATTACGCATAGGTGATCAGGCCATGCATAATTTAGGACTAGCAACGCGATGGCCAGTTTCGTCAAACTAGTATTACATGTCATATATTTAAAATATGAATATAATCCCATTTGTAAAATAGAATTTAATATGATTTATGAAACTTTTCGCAAGTAAATAATTCGCTAGATGTTTAAATCAACAATTTTGATGTTACATGAATTCTTTTAAGACCAACGTTGAACAATTTGTGAAAATAATTCACAAACAATACCAGTTTAAGTTTATATGGTGACATTATGATATCTTATAAAATAGCGAGTATTAACACGAGAGTAACAAAGAGTAATTGATAAGAAAATCTGCAAAATGGTTACAAGATGATAAGGTATCAAAAGGTTTAATCGGTATCGTCAGGAGACACGTGTCAAAAATGATCACGAAAGATATGAAAATGAGAACTTCAAATCTTGACCCAAATCAGTGGTGTGATAAGAAGAAAAGAAAGATAAAATGAAATGACAATGAGTCATGTATAAAAGAAAGTGTATAGAATCCTTATGCGTGCACATAGTAAAATATACGGCATAAATATGCTTTTAAGAAAGTAGAATATAAGTTTTCGAATAATACAACTAACCCGAAAAGTTTATATATTTGGAAAGTTTCTATATAAGGAAAGTTTTCGATCAAAAGTTTAGGAATTTAACAGGTTAATAGTGACGCGTAAAAATGCACAACTTTTTCAACAAAACTCGTTCGTTAAATGTGTTATCCAAACACTCCATATCAAAGTTCACGATATATATACATATATCACACACTCAAAGTTACTATTTTTAAACGTCTTCAAACGCAATCAATGTTTGGTAGTTGTAAAATATCATTTGTTAAAGTTTTACAAGCTCAAACGAACTCAAAACGCCTAAAAACCTTATTTCAAAATTCTATCAACTTTGAATTTTTTTTTAGTCAACTTTGACTTTTAGGTCTAACCCGATCAATTAACCCGTAAAATGACATTTTCAAGACTCGGAGTCTAAATCAATTTAGTGTAAACAATGTTTCGAACAACTTTCTATTTCTACTCAAGATCTGAAACCGAACGTAAAATGACCAAAATGCCCTTGCACGTTCTGCGCAGGTTTGACTATATTATCTTAAAACGCAGGTTTTTATTTTTAAGATGTGACCTGTTTATGCTAGTTTTCGGACTATGGTTACCTACGCGGTAAATGTAAAACGACATGTTAAGCAACTTTTTAGTTTTACTCGAGACTCGAAACGAACAAAAAAATAGGCGAAAACGCCTTCACATCAGATCTGTCAACAAAATGATATATTTAGAAAATGCAGACTTTATTAGATAAAAGACCCATAAATATTCAGTTTCGACACTAGTTCCCTCGCGGTAGACGTAAAACGACATTTCAGACAACTTTCGTGTTTCGGCCGAAGGCCGAAACGAACCAGAAATGATGATTTTACCCCCTGCAGTTCTGCATCAGCAATAATTTACATATTCACAGAAAATAAGTTATTAAATTTTACAAATTTCAAATGAGCGTAACTTGCTCGTTTTTAAGATTTACGGTTCGAATTTTATGTCTAAACGAATGTCTCAACAAGTATAAACATAATTTTAAGTCTGAACTTTATAAAAAAAAAATCTCGACACCGTTAAATTACCTGTAGATTTTCTGCAGAAAGTATATTATTCGACACCTTGAAATTTAATCAAACTTCATAACGACCCGGAATTTATGTACACACGTGACTTGTGAATTCCATAAAGACGAAAGATAATAGATTATATAATTAAGCATATAAAGAAAAACATAGTATAAAATTGGTTTATAAATACCAACGATAATCTAAGAAATCAAAACGGCGCATGACATCCGTGTCTTCGATTTCAAGATGCAAGGTAGGAAGGTCTCTTGGCGACACGATTTTCCAAAAGCACAATGCATACCAAGAAATAAATGAAACATTAAGGAGTCGTACTCCCGTGCAAGGAGGTTAAATAAAAGGGAAGGATACAAGTTTATAGAAGTAAAATCGTATTCCAAACAAGCACCACGTTATATAATAGGATATGAATTACAAGATGACGATGGTGTTTCTAAGGTACAAACGAACGTTCTAAATCGAAGTCGAAACGTAGAATGTCAACGAAATAATATTTAATCGATATACGAGTGTCGTGTAAGATGGTGACGTAAAAGTCACTCAAGGTTACGAAAACTCATGATATTATTCAGCACGGATTTTAAGGAATGCTTTGAGATGTGCGACTCACACGATGTCCTTTAGTCTTTTTCGGAGACACGTTGAGCTACACAATAGTCTACAGACTAATTTTCAAGGCATCCAATCACAGATGATCGGAAAAAAAAAATTGGATATCTAAATAGATATCTTAAAGAGGTTTAACCGTGGAACTAACGCACATGGTAGTAAAATGGAAATCAGAAGTTTCATTGAAAGCAACACTTCTAAACCCAAACAATGGTATCACTAGAGTATGCACAACATTTAAAAGTGAGTCAAGAAAAACAAGCGGTCCAAAACAAACGAGTATGTAAGGTAAGTCGTATCAAGCATAAAGGAAATAGCAATAGTACTCAGAAAAATGAGTATGAAAAGTCGGCAGCATACGCGCTCTGAATACAAGTATGAAATGTCATAACAATATAAAATTATTGTAACAATATCAATTCACAAGAACAAGAATTCAAGAAATATAGTAAGGGCAAATGTAATCACAGTAATATCCAATGATAATTCATTAAGCACAAAGGCTGTGAAAAGAGATAGTAATTGTCGTCGTTACGGAAATGTAATATTTCAAAATGTAATCAGGAAATGAAATACTACAGCGATAATTAAAAGTAAATAATAAGGATTACGGAGTTACCCGCACATATATCAAACAGCAATGGCAGATTCTGTGTTTGACACTTAGAAACATGAAATATTTGAACTTTTTGGTTATAGACTAAGTTTTGAAAAATGACTTAGTTCCCTATAACCATCGCTCTGATACCAATATGTGAGACCCCCAAAATCAGGTACGGAACAACTAGGCAGCAAGGGGGCGCCACGTCATGGTACAAGCAACAATGAAATATTATTGACATAAAGTTGACGTAATAAAAATTTATACATTAAATCATAAAGAATGAGAGTTTTTAAACAAAGGTCCCAAATTTTTATATGCGGAAGTCTATAATTTAATTATGGTTTTGTAACTTATAGTTACAAAGAATACATGATAAACTTCTGACAGTTTTTAGATAAACCAAAGTTTAAGTACACACAGAAATCTCCAAGCTGCGATAATATCCTGCGGGCTCCCATCCAAGCAAAGCTAAGTATTAATACCTGAGATTAAACATGTAAAATCGTCAACATAAAGTTGAGTGGTATTCATAGGTTTAGCAGTAAAGATGTGGAACACAAGCATTTATTTGTAAAACAAGTAAATAGAGAAAATGGTTATGATCATTAACCACAGTCCGAAACCAATATTATTGCTGTTTAGTTCATGAACCGAAGCTTAACTCAAAGTAAGTTCCTCTAGGGAGTATTCAGCCTAAATCCTCAAGTATTGAAGGTCTATGTTTTCTTAGGATTTAGTAATCTTTGATTTATCTATTGATTGAAATGGAGATGGAGGATGAAAGAGATGAACTAGAGAGAGAAAGAGGAGAGGAAAAGGAGGTAGAGAGAGAAAGTGAAATGGAATTCATGAAAAATGAATCACCAACCCCTCCTAACATGCTAGGAGGGGGTATATATAGCCCACCCTACATGTGGGCTATATGGACTATATGTTAATAACTAGATCACGAGCCCATTACATTAATATATCGTTGGAGCGACCGATCCTTCATAAATACGTAAAAACGTATTTCCAACAATCTCCCCTAAGGGAGGTCGCTCCAAGAGACAAAGTTCTAAATATTCTATATCTCGTGATCTATGTTAACCAAGATGTGACCGAGACTTTATTGGGAAAAACGTATTTCCAACAATATCTCCCCCTAAGGGAGGTCACATCTTTTTACAAAATCTTAAACCTAGCATCTATGCTTGAGTCTTCGATCTTGTTCTTGTGAATAAGCTTGATGTGATCTTTGACTTAAGTCTTGAGCATGTTTCCTTGCCTTGACCTTGTGCATTCATCACTTGTAATATTCGCCTCTTCATGACTTCATGTTCTATATACTTATACCTTTAAATTCTTGAAAGCTTCAGAGTTTGATACAGTGGAAGACTTGACCTCCAGACTTTCTTGAATCTGTTGAAGTACTAATTGTATGTAGTATAAGCATGTGGTGGCGACTTCTTCTGGATTGTACACCGCAATGCCACCTTCTTGTTACGTTGCATAAGACAGTTAGCAACAAACCATAGACACGGATGAAATGGCCTTGAACATTTCATTCTAATTCGGTAACATTTTACCTCCGGTTGGTGAAGACCGTTGGATGATATTAAATATCGTACTTGTGGCAGGTAGTTTCAGTAAAGAACCTCCTTGACAAGATTTCGCGGGTAAACCCGTTCTCTTTACTCGACCGTCCAAAGCTGACTGCGAACGTAAAGAGTGAATCATTTGGATAATATTATCCGCATGATTTGAAGCCGTCAATTCATGTTCCTGGAACAAGTGAAGTTCAATTAAGAACCGCACCATCATTGCTTTCCAGTTGTCACGAGCTTGATTCATATAGAATCTTGCAAGTTACCTACCAAATGCTGTTTGATGTTAACACTAGAAGGATTTCCATTCGTCACTGTAAATACTTAATAGTATTACTCTGAATGTTCTGGCAAGATCACTAAGATATTGCGTAGAGGCCTGGAACGTGTTTAAATTCAATTAAGAATTAAACAACTGTTGCTTTCCAGTTATCACAAGTTTGATTCATAAAGAATCGCACAAGTTACCTACCATGAGCTTTTTGATATTCGCTCAAGAAGGATTTCCATCTTCATTGTAAATACTTTCGTATTACTCGGATGTTCAGGCAAGATCATGAAGATTTTGTGTAGGACTCTTAAGATCTTTCTTACTTTTCACAGTGTGTGAGGAAGCAAGGAAATATGAAAGTGTGTCCTAATGAGATATTTGATGATCTCAAATGGCTCTAGACTCGATCGTGCATTTTGGATTTTTAGTGATCGGAGGCTGGAGAGGAGTGCCACCATTTCAATACCAATTTATTCGGAGTGAATAAATCAATAGATAATGTGTTGTCTCCGTGTGATTAAAACAAATATCTTTTAAGAGATATCTGAGTTAGCTGAGATGGGTTGTGCCTTGCATCACCGGGTCCATGATGTCTATCTTCAATATCAAGAATCATTAAAAATGATCTCAATAGCATATGTATTGACCCGGTTTCTGCCTAAGTTGTAAGGAGGGCTTCTTTCTTTACACCCTTTATCTTTACAATTCTTTTTCATTCTTCAACCCCTTCAATGCTTACCAATACGTCATAACTAGCACCTTGTTGTGATTGTTCCAGTGCTAACTTAAGTACTTGGTCGGAATTCAACTGCGTTCACAATCTTTCTCCATCTTTCCTAAGGACTACTATTTCTAGCTATGGAATGTCCTTGGGAAGATTCCTCCGGTTCTAGTGGAATCATTGGACTTTAACCTCTCCTACCATCCTTATGTCACCACAATCGTCATCGTCGTGAATTAAGATGTTGTGGGTAAGTATACGTCACCATGAAATCCATTTTAATATCCAAATCCATTTTGCTCCCCCTTAACATATGCCACGATATTCGAAAACATTTCGCACATGTTGGGATGAGCCAGCACATTAAGTCAAACGATTGAATTAATTAATCTCATATTAAATCACATTTTCTCCCCCATATTAAAATATTAACCCAATCGATGTTTTTAATATCAATTGATTTAATGAGATTTTAAGAAAGTTTGGGAAGAAAAATGCAAATCCGATTAAATGCATTTATCTTCATGATTTTTACAAGCTCCCCCTCAAATTAATGAGGGTATACTTGAAACGTAAATTAAATACCTTTTAAACACAAGTGTAAGGTATTTATCACGTGCAAAGATCATATATGATAATGTATTCACAAGATTAGCAGTTTATGAGGTTGGACCTTGTTGGAAACTCACTTTATGTGACGACATTTAAGAATTCCCATTAGTTATCATAGTCACACACGTTTAGACTAGACTAGGTTCATTGTATAGTTTATGTTGTGTGTGTGACTATATATACCCCTCCTTAGCTTCCAAGGAGGGGTGTTGCTTGTGTTCACTTTCTAGTTTAATACACTTTTCTTCATTTTCACACACAACAACCTTTCTCTCTCAACTTCATCCATGGCTTCCACCATCTATCACCCTACTAGACCACCGGATTAGCTTTTAGCAAATCTACAATTGGCATCAGAGCCTCGGTTCCATCCTTGGATCATTTTTGTTTTCGATTTAGGTGGTCTATAATTTTTTTTTGGTCCGAATCTATATCATTTTGTCACAGTTTGTTGTGTTTTTATCATATTCACAAGTTTTGTCACGTCCTGTTACTTTTTGTCCATAGTTTCACTGGTTTCATTAAAACTTATTCACCTATGGTCAAAGTATGTCATCAGTCAAATGAGAAAGTCAAAAGTTATCATTTTTTCGTATCTGCTCTAACTTTTTGGTATCTGGTATCATTTTTTTCTGGGTTTATCTTGCAGTTTTTTTATGATGAAGTTAGCCAGAAAAGTGGTCAGATTCACATTCCCGGATTTTCAGGAACAAGTACAGATATGGATAAGACTCTGCTTCTTGGTACATCGCATTGAGTGCGATGGGTTGTCTACGATGGTACCATTGCGATGGGTACCATCGCGATGGGACATCGACTGCGATGGACTCTTCATGTTCAGACGGCGATGGGTCTTAGTTTAAACTGCGATGGGACATCATGTTACGATGGACTACATAATTTAGACTGTGATGGGTCAAAGTTCTAGACTGTGATGGACTAAAAAGTTTAGACTGCGATGGCTTAAATTTTTAGACTGCGATGGGTCTAAAAAAAACTTGACTGCAATGACCATCTGACTCATGTTACGATGGAAATCTCTTGACTGCGATGGGTTCATTTTTTTTTAGACTGCGATGGAAACTCTTTTGGACTCCGATGGGTTTAAAAATTGTTTGACTACGATGCAGTTTAAATCTTACATGACCATGACCATGTTGTTTAGACTTAACACTTGATTGAAACCATCTCAACCGAGTCAACTCGGTAATTACCGAGTTGACTCAGTTAACTCACTGAGTCGACTCAACATCCAACCTTATAACTCCAAACAAATCCAACACCAAATCTAACCTAAACCCCATCGTCTCCTAACCCATCTAACATAAAATAAAAAGATATCAGTTTATTTATTTTTTTATCAAGGATCTCTTTAAGATCTATTTATCGAAAAATGTTTTCATCATAGATCTTATGTTTGGGTTTTTACCCATTTACTGTACGAAATTAAGACTGGTTTTTAAACAAATATGTTTAAACCACTCTTTGTTTCGATTTTGTCACATCAAACCATCATGCAAACACAAAACTCGACCTACCCGAGACCACATCAGATGATCTTGATGCCTCTGTCCATGTAATATATTATTTATTCAATGATTCGATAATAAGATCATTGAAAGGAATGATTTAGTGGCTATGTATGGTTTGGTTCGATCATAAGATCATATGTATGGTTTGATTTCGTGGCTATGATGGGATTAGATACTTTTTAGATGGATCAAGAGATTTGGATGTGGGAGTTGGGATTTAGGAGGGTTTGAAGTTTTGGTGGCTGAGATGGGGAGAGAAAAGGATGTGACGGAAGTTACGAAGTGGGGATGGGAGATGAAGTTAGGTGAGAGGCGGATTATACGAGGATGCATGTTTAGGGTTAAGTGAAATCTATGAGTGAAATTAGGGGTTGGAGTGTGTTATAACCAAAATGGTGGATCGGGTCATGCTTATGGGCTCAATGTTTTACCGGTGACAAAAAGGCCATGACTTGGTTTGTAAATGGATTGATGGGCCGTGTGATCCAAATCACAACTTACACAAATTTTTTAAAATTTTTTATTTTGAATAAAATTTTGTGTATTCTCGGGACAAAAGTGACGTGACAAAGTGACAAAGTGACGAGACATTGTGACGAGATTTATTTTGACAAGACCAAGAAAAATTTGGGCGATTTTTAGTGGCTACAAATTTTGTTTGATCGGGTATTAATTACGTGACGTTGAAGACGGATTTTTTGAAGGCGTGTACTTATTTTATCTTTCATAGATAACTTGCTCATGCTTAATCTTAGAATGACGACTTGGTTATCTGGTTTCCGGGTTCGGGGTGGTTGGTTGATGACTCGGATAACTATCACTTAAAGGGGTTACATTGTTGTACTCAGTGCCACGCGCTTAGTCGACGTGGATAATTACAAGAGGTGTTGTGCTTATAGACTTCTTCAGTGATGCATTGAGTACTTAGAGATTTCTCCACCGTTCTTCATTCAACAATAGTGCAAGCTTAAGTCACAAGATCGAGGATTTTTATTCTGTGGAAACCTTGGTTTCTGGATCTTTGAAGCTACTAGGAATGATCATTGTTCATATGATTAGATAATCAAATAGGAATTAGAACAACAACCATTAACAAGGTGTTTAGGCACAATAACATGAATTAAAACAAAAGGATTATTAACTATATTAATAATTAACAACCACTAGACGTGTATACATTGAATCCCACGTCTAGTGCACACACGCTTTTAGGTTTACATTGTGAATGAATTGATGATTAAAACCTAAGACCCTTGGTTCCTTTTATAGTGTAAGGATTAGGGTTTACAAGAGATAAAAACAAATAAACAAGTAAATCTTCTATTTAGATTAACATATACAGAATATATCCTGCATATATATCCAAATAGAATCTTCTAAAAGCTTCTTGTCTACGTTTCTGTCAATGCTTGAATTGCATGTGACAATGATTGGATTGCTCTTGATAATGCTTGCTTCCATCAACGCCTAATTTGTTCTTGACAACGCCTGGAATACTCTTGTCAACGCTTAGACAATATCTTCATGTTTTCTTCGTTTTTGAGTTTCTGCCACATCAACTTTTTGACCCAACAATCTTCCCCTAGTTGATGGTGGCAAAACTCTATGTGTATCTCTTGTAAGTTGTACATGATCTTCAAATTGCTTCCCCTCAAGTGTAGCATGTATTTCTTCCCCTTTTTGTCACATCAACAGGGAAGTAAACAATGTATGCAATCTTTGAAGATTCTCCAAATGTAGGCTCTGTGTAATGATCTTGAAGAAAAACAAATATAATATTCTTGATGTAGAAGTAGAATAACCCAATCTTGTGTTCCATGTCTTGTACTATCCACGTGACTAAGAACTTATACTCATGGTACAAAGTATAAGTAGACCTCGATCCCTTGTCAATATTCTCATCCTTTGTGAGACATTGAGCACGATGATGTAACTCCTTCAAGTGTTATGACAAGTCTTCGTCACCAACCAAGTAAGCACGAACAAGTTATTGTTAAATCAATGGCTGACGTCCACAACTTAACAATATGATAAAACACAAACTCGCGAAAATCTTCTTCAATCATCAAACTTACCATACGAATTCTTCCCCTTAAGCTAACACCTCTTCATGAAGACTTTCATTACCTCATGAATTGTAGCTAACTCGCTTTAAGATCATTAATTCCGTTTAAAAATATCCGAGCCATAAATATCAACATGATATTCTAAATTAAAACGGAGATTCCATGTATCTTCGTGTGTATAATCCTCCTTTTTGTGTGCTCAAAACGTACTAATTTTTTCAAACAGCAGCAATCCCTGTGTTGTCCAATATCCTCCTTCATCCAAGATCTTAATCAGATGTATTGTCCGATATCAGACAATACATGTCAGCGTTTGGATTAACATATATCGGACAACACTGTCAACCTGTCAGCGTTGACTTATTCTGTCAGCGTCAACATCCTCTTTGTCAGCGTCAACCATACCCTCATTCAATATTCACGCAGCATAGCCAAATATAACTCATGCAAAACAGGCCAAAATCTTGTCAGAAATAAAAGATATTTGTGATTCACTTTTCTAAAAATAGCATCACACTTCGCACGTCAATTTGTGAAAACCATTTATCAATTTTCTCACGTGAACAGCCATGTCCCACTTTTTCCTTTAAGAATATTAACGAGCAGATCCAACAGATATTCCCACGTTTAAATAGAAGATATCATCATTAATCACTCCTAAAATTTATCATGCTATCCTGCGATCTCCATAAGTCACACGTCATTCCCATCCATGCTTTACCATGACGAACCAAGAGTTTATAAAATAAACCCTAGAAACAAACGATCAAACAGCCTAGATCTAGGGTTTTGAATGAAACCCTAATAATTTATCACTCCCA
The DNA here is from genome assembly GCA_025667525.1 of Glebionis coronaria. Lineage (NCBI taxonomy): Eukaryota > Viridiplantae > Streptophyta > Magnoliopsida > Asterales > Asteraceae > Glebionis > Glebionis coronaria. The sequence continues at coordinate 479,082,418 of CM046879.1, read as the reverse complement.
ATTCGCCATAAAACATCAGATTTTCTGTTATATGCAACGATCTAGGGTTTTCAGAAACCCTAAATCATGATTTCATGTGAATACAAAAATCTGAAAATCACCTCTGCTGCCAACTTTGACGCTTAATAAATTTTGATTGATGGCTAAACTGGACAATCCCTCCGGTGGATGTTTAGATATATGTATGTAGAACACACATATAAATTTCGTGACGATCCAACGGTTCAATCAAAAGTTATGACCTTCTGAATACTGCTGCGCACACAAAAACGTCCAGAAAAACCCTAGACAGATTTTTCTTCTTCTTCACGATAAACGAACACCTTGTTGGTCCTAGCATCACGAGCCACGAGGCTCTGATACCAATTGTGGAAACCTTGGTTTCCTGATCTTTGAAGCTACTAGGAATGATCATTGTTCATATGATTAGATAATCAAAGCGGAATTAGAACAACAACCATTAACAAGGTGTTTAGGCACAATAACATGAATTAAAACAAAAGGATTGTTAACTATATTAATAATTAACAACCACTAGACGTGTATACATTGAATCCCACGTCTAGTGCACACACGCTTTTAGGTTTACATTGTGAATGAATTGATGATTAAAACCTAAGACCCTTGGTTCCTTTTATAGTGTAAGGATTAGGGTTTACAAGAGATAAAAACAAATAAACAAGTAAATCTTCTATTTAGATAAACATATACAGAATATATCCTGCATATATATCCAAATAGAATCTTCTAAAAGCTTCTTGTCTACGTTTCTGTCAATGCTTGAATTGCATGTGACAATGCTTGGATTGCTCTTGACAATGCTTGCTTCCATCAACGCCTAATTTGTTCTTGACAACGCCTGGAATACTCTTGTCAACGCTTAGACAATATCTTCATGTTTTCTTCGTTTTTGAGTTTCTGCCACATCAACTTTTTGACCCAACATATTCAGTTTCACGTTTGATGTATCTGGTTCATTCAATCAGCGGTCACTTCAAATTGCTTTCACGTGGGTTGGTAAAGGTGGCCATGGAGAGTTTATGAGAAGAGATTATCGATCAACAGCTGATTCTCACAAAATATATAATTCATCTTATTTATTATTCTCACGAGATTTCAGGTACATGTGCGTACGATTTATTGATGGTTCTGAGTTTCGAAACCATCAAGGGGGAAGAAGAAGACACATTGAACGCACAACGAGTACACGTGATGAACTTCATACCTTCTTAGATTTGAAGACATTCTGGGATGACATTTGTCATAGCCGTAGAGAAAATCAGTGTTTTAACTCGTGGCGTTATCAATCTCTAAATGGTACACTACTGATTCGAGGTTTAATTGTTTGATTGTTGCAATTATTCATCATCATTATCCTATATGCACTCCCGAGACTTAATTGACTCTGGTGCATCTCCGGAAGAAGATATGTGCATTTCTGGGACTTAATTGACTCTGGTGTTACGATGTCAACTTCATGCATGGGATAAAGTGTCCACTTCAGTATTTGAGCTTCATAAAGGGGATTGATTTACTTTCTTCAACTATGTGGGGGAAGAAATGTCTTGATTCTTTCTGGTATGCATTACTTGAACTCTCAGGGGGAAGAAAAATTCAGAAGAATAATTCAAGCGTGAGAAGAAAAGTTGTTGATCTACTTGGTGTGCCCCAAACTTTCAATCCCTCTTAGCAACGTTATCATGTTATATGATGGGATTTTCTTGTTAGATTCCGCTGTGCGCTTAATCATTCTAAGCTTTATTGAAAGCTTTGAAGTTGCTTATGAGGATTTTCGATTTAGGGGGAAGCTATTCAAAAGCTTCTACATCAAGTTTATGTGGCATGAATTAGGGGGAAGCTAATTCAGAAGCTTCTCCTTAACCAGAAGTGTATGGGTTACTTAGCTCGTGCCGTTACAGTATTTCTTCTACAAGTTACTTTAAAGATGAGTCGTTTTGAAGACTAAGGCCTCAGAAGACTTCATCAGCATTGGACGCTTCATGAAAGTTCTTGTTCTTAATCATTATGTACTTGTTAGGAAAAATATTGTAAGGAATTCTACATGTCGTCCCATGGGGGAAGATTGTTGGAAACTCACTTTATGTGACGACATTTAAGAATTCCCATTAGTTATCATAGTCACACACGTTTAGACTAGACTAGGTTCATTGTATAGTTTATGTTGTGTGTGTGACTATATATACCCCTCCTTAGCTTCCAAGGAGGGGTGTTGCTTGTGTTCACTTTCTAGTTTAATACACTTTTCTTCATTTTCACACACAACAACCTTTCTCTCTCAACTTTATCCATGGCTTCCACCATCTATCACCCTACTAGACCACCAGATTAGCTTTTAGCAAATCTACAGACCTGAATGATGGAGAACATCATATGAAAGAAGCACATGGTTCTTGTTCACGAATGTTGGTCGCCTCATCACGTCTGAAGTTATCTCTTGACTCCATGTGTACGATTGATATTGTTGTCTTGACACCAACATGTGAACTTGGCACTTTCGGCGTCAAAAATTCTGAACGCTTGACAATTGCTCCCCCTCAATTGTTGACCATGTTCTACTTAAAGAGTTGTAGTCGTCGTTTGAGTAGTTGCATCGTCTAGTATGTAGATATCAATTGCAACAAACTTTGGATTGTGGAGTTGATAACTTCGGATTCGGAAGTCAAAGCTTTCCGATGAAATGCTTGACTTCAATGTGAAAATAGGGTTACTGTCGGAAATAATAGCAAACCATATGAAGCATGTTTTAAATCTTTTAAACTTCTGCTCGAGCTTTATTTACAACCCCGTGTCATTATTGAATGACATTTCTAGGTTCGTAAATATTATCGATTCCATAAGACATGCTCTTTTTATCAAAACGTTTTTGAACACACAATTTTGAAAGATTTAGAAAAACCTTTTGAGAAATTCTTGAAAAGTTGTGTTCAAAGTTTTGAAAACCAATTACTTGAGCTTAAGATTTGGAATATCTTAGGAAAGCTCAAGTCCGAGAAGTTGTAAACTTCTCGTTGTAAGGATAAGTTACCATCGACGATAAACTTTCCTTTTATCTGAAGGACGAGTCCTAAGCTGACATTTACTTAGAAGTCATTTTCATGAGCTTGAAAACTTTGACTGTTTTAACGGAAAGCTCATGACCGAGAAAGGTTAATTTCTCGTTATGAAGAAAAGTTCTCTTATTTAAAAGATACACTTTCCTTTCTGAGCTTAAAAATTCGAATGTTTTAATACAAGCTCAGGACCGAGAAAGGTTAGTTTCTCGTTATGAGGATAAGTTATCATAAAAGATAATCTTTCCTTTATTTGAAGTTCGGGTCATTGTCTGACATTTAACAATGAACCACTGTGCATGAGCTTAAAAAACGTCGAATGTTTTTAATATTAGCTCGTGCCCGAGAAAAATTAATTTCTCGTTTGTGAGGATAAGTTTATCATCGGCGATAAAGTTTCCTTTCTATGAAGATCGGGTCATCGTCTGACATTTAACGATGAGCCTTTGTGCATGAGCTTAAAAACTTGGAATGTTTTTTGATATAAGCTCATGCCCGAGAAAAATTAATTTCTTGTTGTAAGGATAAGTTTATCATCGGCGATAAACTTTCCTTTCTTTGATGCACGGGTTATCGTCTGATATTTAACGATAAACCATTATGCATGAGCTTAAAAACTTCGAATGTTTTTAATATTAGCTCATGCCCGAGAAAACTTAATTTCTCGTTGTAAGGATAAGTTTATCATCAGCGATAAACTTTCCTGCCTTTGAAGAGCGGGTTATAGACTGTAATTTATCTATAAGCCTTTGTGCATGAGCATAAAAACGTTGAATGTTTTTAATATTAGCTCATGCCAGAGAAAACTTAATTTCTCGTTGTTAGGGTAAATTTATCATCAGCGATAAACTTTCCTTTCTTTGAAGAACGGGTCACAGACTGTGATTTGACTGTAAGCCATGTATGTTAAGCTTAACCATGAATCCCCTGAGACACTTGTTTCTCTGATATCTGCTTCTTCAGCAATCAAACTCTGAGAGTATCCTTTGTTGAACGGTATACAATGATTGGACCGCTTCGTTCTTTTGGAACATCAACTTTGGTACCTGCATTCTCATTAGGAATTTGCATGCTTTGATGAGGGTTAGCGATATCAATTATACAAACACGTGGGGGTTCACAGTTGGCTTTACTTGTGTCAGAGGCGACCTGAGTAGATGATTCACTTATCTTAGCTGGCAAACGTTTCCTTTTATAGAAAACCTTAAGTTTAGGCTTAAGTGAAATATCATCTTTATCAATTTCCTCCCTAGTAGTCTTATTAGAATCGGAGACTATCCTAGTTAAAGGGCACTCGTTTCCTACAAGAGTGAAAGTTCTACCAGTGGGGCGTCAAACTTTACCCATGGGTTTGATTTTAGCTATCCACTGGGACTTAATTCTAGCACGGGAGTTCACCTCATCAAGTAATTTCTTGACACAAGAGTCATGATTTGCCGTAAAGACACATTTTCTACAATTTTTACAAGTAGCATATTTAATGTCCGAGTAATTCCTAGATGATTGATCGATGCTCCTAGGAGACGTTATGCTACGGTTAGTAGTGTTGGGTAATCTAGAAGGCATCTGACTAGGTTGGACATTGCTATCTCTTACATGTGTCTTTTGAACAACTTCCCTTTGACCAAAATCATGGTGCACGTCATTTGAACTAGTTTTAGACGTAGTCTTGGTATTTTTAGGAAACTAGAGGCAATCATCTGATTAGATCTTGCTAACGCTGTTTTGATCACATTGGGCCTAGTTGCTGGAGTGACTGGTCTAGGAAAATGAACCAAATCAACTTGGGAGGCAAACCGCGGTCTCGAGGATTATGGTCGCTCGGATCTAAATGTAGTAGGTTGTCTGACAGTCTGTTGTCTAACGAACTGATTTGTAGGCGGTTTCCCCAAGATTGATGGTTTTTCAAGCTTAGTGTCCACACTAGGTCCTCTAGTTTTCCTTAGCTCGTTTTTCAACGCAGCTATAGCAAAAACCTTTTCCTGAACTTGAGCTTTTAACGTTTCATTTTCTTTGAGCAATCTATCTTGGGATGCCAATTTAGACTCTAGTAACCGAATTTGTTTCAAAAGATTATCCTTTTCAGCTTTAGAATCTAAAACTTTTTGATCCAATTTTCTTTCAAGAACAACGTTTGACTTTTCAAGTTTTTCAAAGTATGTTTCAAATTTGTCCGTTTTCTTAGAAAAATCAAGTTTGGCATCCTCAAGATCTTTTGATTGTTGAGCTACAATTGTTTCGAGCTCTCTAATCTTGGAATCAGAAGTAGTCAATGAAGCAGTTATTAAACAATTATCATGATGTTTAGCATTTTGAACACTTTCTCCCCCATTATGACTCACATCGGATGAATCAGAAGTGGTATTTCTATCACTCTTTTCCATCCCATGTTTGTCATAATTAGGTTCAGAATACTCAATATGCGGCATGTCATCAGCATATACATCATAAACAACATTACATTGTACCATGTTTGCAGGCTCTGCGTCATAAATGGGTAAGGTGTCATCAAGAGAAATCTCGTGAACATTCCCCTACGTGCCACTGATATCATGTTGTCCTCCTGATTCCGTGCTCTTGCCATCGTTAGGCTCCAAGTTGTCAACCGTATGACCATTCTCATCTTGCATCTGCATCATAGAGTCTTGCACTCCATTATCATACGCTTGCTGAAGTCGAGATCTTTCATAAATCGAAGACGAGACCGATGTCATGAGTTTCAATATTGTATCACGGAAAACTCGAAGCTCGGTATGTGTATCTCGAAGAAATGATTGGCAAATCACTGAACTTTCAGACTTGATGATATTGAATTGGAGGAAAGGCGTGAGTTGTGTCACAAGAGCCTTATATGCAAGTACCGATGCCGAGTGATTAAAGTTTTCATTGTTGAGTTGCTCGGCGAGTTGGGTCAAAGTGGTGAATATTGAGTCGATGAATATATGACGATCTTGACAAAAGATTGTCACAAATTCTCTCCCTCCTTGAATCCTCGAAAGAGTGATAAGATGAGACTGAAGCATTTGAAATGAAGTGATGCCACTTTTTCTAACTTTGTTTTGCATAGAATGCGATTCTCCCTCATGAGATATTGAAGTCAACGAATCCACTGAAGTTCAGTGACAAATAAAGGAAGAATTACTTATCGATGAAAAATCCGTAGTCGCTAAAAATAAATTCCGTCACGTTGACTCGTCACTTTTGTCTTCAAATCCGGCCACAAAAACTTTTAACCCGTCAAATATATTTCCACGTTAATACTTTCAAAGTACTCGCCTCAACACGATTTACCAAAGCCAAGAATATCAAGCGACAAAATATATAAAATTAATTTAACTAAAATAATAACTTTAAAGTATAGAAATATATAAAAAATTAACTTAAAAAAATTTAACTAAAAATAGAAAATAAGAAAATATGATATTTGAAAATAAAAAATAAAAAAAATAATTTTTCTCACAAATTTGCCAAAATAATTTAACTAAAAATAGAAAATAAATAAAATAAAAATGAAAACACGTGGCTGGCACCTGTTACACAGCTTTGGTTTCTCCGTCTCATTAATACTCTTTATAACCTCCCAAAACTTATCTATACTCCCTTCTATGGTTTCTTGGTTCCTCCGCTTCTCTCTCTCCTAAAATATATCACCCCCATAAAAAAACACTCTAGTTTCCTATCACCTCTTCCTCAAATCCTAAATAATACTTCTCTAATCTCAAAACACAAACTCAGATGAAAAAGAAAAAGCCACTGATTTCTTTCGTCTTTATTTGCTGTTTGTGCTACCAAACCCTTTGAATCCCACACATACAAATCAAGAAACACGGATAGACATATCTTGAATCCCAAGAAACACCCGAATCAAAAAAAGAATACCCACGAAGAACAAGCAAGAATGATTGCTTGCAAGTTAATTTGATTTATCAATGAAAGACTTCAAGATCCTATATGGGTCTCGGGTAGGTGTGTATATTCGTTTTAATTTTTGGTTTTGGATCGATGATCGTTGGGAGATCTTGAGTGTTGTGTACTGATGGGTCGATGTGTTTGTGGTATCGAGAGTCTAGATCGCGTCTGTTGGTTTAGACAGTGTTGAGTTATGTTTTTGGTGAGACGAGTCCTGTGAGTGTGATGAGGGTGTGGTGTTGTAGTCGAGGGTGAGTTTTTGAATCAGTCGAGAGTTTGTTTGAGAAAGTCTTGATCTGAGTCGAGAGTTTGAGTTTGATTGATGTGAGTCTTTGTTGTCGAGTTAATTGAGAGGTGAGTGTTGAGATTGTTGTTGGTGTTGGGATGTTATCTTGAGTCTGATTTTTGTTTCGTGGGTGTGTCGAGGGTGGGTTATGTGGCAGTCGAGGGTGAGTGAGAGTCTAGTCAAAACCGTCGAGTCTTTGTTGTGGAGAGTTTGTTTAGAGTCTTTCTCAGGTGAGGGAGTCTTTGGGTTGTTCGAGAGGTGTGGGTTTGTGTGTGTGTAATTTGGTGTCGAGTCAAGTTTGTGAGTCTGAGTCGAATTGGAGTCGAGTGTGAGGAGAATGAAAGATGTTGTGGTCGAGTCTGATTTCCCGTTATGTTTGAATCTTTTTTGAGTTTCTTTATCCGGAATAAAATGGTCTATCCGGAATAAATTTGGTTGATCCGGAATAACTGGTTGATCTGGAATAACTGGTTGATCCGGAATAACTGGTTGATCCGGAATAACTGGTTGATCCGGAATAACTGGTTGATCCGGAATAACTGGTTGATCCGGAATAACTGGTTGATCCGGAATAACTGGTTGATCCGGAATAACAAAAAAATGACAGTTGACAGATAGTTTTACGATGATCTTGGATGTTGGACAGATTCTTTGGGACAAAGAAGTTAAAAGCAACCCAGATAACCAAAAAAAACTGATTGGATAACAAAAAATAGATTATATATATAAAAAAACTGATTATAAAAACTGATTATCTACGATTTCTTAAAATTTCAACACGATTTAAAAGAAAAATAAAAACTTTATAAAATTGATAAAAAGAAAAATTGATAGAAAAACTTTATATAAAAAAACTGATTAATTTAAAAATTTTTGATAAAAAATTTGTCACATCAAAAAGACTAAAAAAAATATAGAAAAGAAAATATTTTTCAATTGATACTTGTTGGAAAAACTGATTACAAGAAAGTTTGATTGGACTGTTGACAGAATTTGTATGGACAAGAGTTGATTGGAAAGAACACCTAACACCTAACACCAAAAAATGATAAACAGATTATAAAAAACTGATAAAAGAAAACTAATAATAAAAAAAAATTAAAATTGATAAAACTGATGAATGATAAAACTGATTGTTTAAAAAATTTGATGCATTAAATAGTTGATTAAAAAAAATACGTGACACTAAAAACTCAACACCAAAAAGTTAGACAAAATATTTTAGAAAGAAAAGATTTTTATCACCAAATCAAAAGATAAAAAATATGTTAATCCTAAGATTTAACCATGGCTCTTGATACCAATTGAAGGTCTACGTTTTCTTAAGATTTAGTAATCTTTGATTTATCTATTGATTAGAATGGAGATGGAGGATGAAAGAGATGAACTAGAGAGAGAAAGAGGAGAGGAAAAGGAGGTAGAGAGAGAAAGTGAAATGGAATTCATGAAAAATGAATCACCAACCCCTCCTAACATGCAAGGAGGGGGTATATATAGCCCACCCTACATGTGGGCTATATGGACTATATGTTAATAACTAGATCACGAGCCCATTACATTAATATATCGTTGGAGCGACCGATCCTTCATAAATACGTAAAAACGTATTTCCAACAAGTATAAACAAATGTAAGTGCGTCAAGGTAATCGGGACGGGGATTGTCAATCCCGGTGGATCCACCTACAACATTCGCGCTTAGCGCAAAGCATACGGGACAATTAACGGTTCTTGATCAAGAGAGGAAACTTAAGGCTATTAACTATAAGCAATAATATCAATGAAAACTGTTGGAAATCATACAAGTCTGAATAGCATACAAGTTCTGGATAGCATATAGTTTTTAAATGGATGTGTTCCACCATGTAAAATCTCACCCCGCGTTTAGAAACAATGTACAATTAGTAAAAGGGGCTATGAACTCACCTTAGCTACGAGGTGAATCAATATGGAACTTGAGGGCTGAGTAGTAACAACAAGCAATCAAGAAACTTTAAGTCATCCAAGACCTACGATGACGGGGCGCGAAAACTTATAAGATACAAAAATAACGTTTAGAAAATGCTTTGGTTACTATTAGTACATAAACCATCTTATAACTCGCAAGGCATTGCAACCTATTGACTCGAATCAATTTTGAGTTTAAAACACTACTTACCCACTGTATGATCATGTTTATAAACATTAACAATACTCATCAAACCCATAAGTAGCAAACACTTGTACACTTTGATTCAAAAATTAACGTTAACAAATTGGCTGCACTAAATTTTTAGAACATGCTGTAAAGATTGTATCATATATAGAGTTCTATAATAGCTATAAACTCAAACTTTATGGCCTTGGAAAGATAAAATTATTACCTTTTCAAATCTTTAAGAAACACTATGAAAGATATTACCAATAAACGGGAAATGTAGTTTTAGTGCAGACTACTCAGATTTGACTTTTTCGACAAAAATTTGCATAAAACTATTTTGACCATCATTTACATTCCGTAAAAGATTTAACTTGAAACCAATTGGAAATGTTCACGTTTGACCTATTTTACTGTAATAAGTCATAAAAATACCCACTTTGGCTTTTTATGCTTTGACCCCAAACACAAATTTGGCGCACATGTCGGTATTGACTAGTTTTGATAAAAAGATCATATTTTACTCATCCAGACACTTCCAAAAACCACCCAACTCACCAATTGTACTAAAAAACCAAGGATATCTAAAAATCAAGAAAGTTGCAGGTATTATTTGCAGAAAAATATCATGAATGGCTGTAGCAATCTGCTATCATTCTTAACCTCGTTTTTGACACTAAAATTTACTTCTACATCACCTAAACACTTGCACACCCTAAGCAATGCCTCTACAAGTACATAAGACCTATCATGATCATAATACCACCTTGACACCAGTAACATATGGTTTAAATACAAAAACCCCAATTTTATAATCAAAGCATTTAATCAAATAGAAATCAAAGCAATACAATGGTGCCAAGAGTACCTTAGTACAAGTGTGACGGATATGAGAACCGGGCTGTAGATGGCAATGGGAAATACACCAAGGGCTACCCGAGACCTACAAGAGTGATCACGACCCTTAAGTATGCGTTTTACAAAAATATAAAACAATTGTATCAAAATATTTTGTAAAAATGTAATATGTATATAACTTGCACAACCAACCGAGTTTAAGTGTGATCATGACCTTCATGACACACAACCTGTATAAAAATACATATCATAATAGCCTAAGGTCTCAAATCAAGTAACCCAAGTGATTTGCACCTAAAAACGCCAACAATTTATTTAACGGTAGGCGTAAAGTCACATTTGCTGGTATAGCTATCTTGTAAAGGGCGTAGCTCCCAACCCATAAGTCCAACAACTATGGTATTTTCACCAATGGAACGGGTCTCTCATGAGGTTTCCAGAATGTCCAACCATTCTATCTAAGATTTTACGGAACTTTCTAAAAGTCCAAAACACTAACAGCCACCCCGTAAGCACTTAATGGTCAAACTGCACTAGTCAAACTTGGGACAAAATAACCCGTTAACCTATAAGGTTTAAGGGCCTGAGATTTCCACCATTGGAAAGCCTCAAGACTCTACTTTCGGCCCATTCTAACCACGAGTAAATAGCTACCACCAATTAGCGGGAAAGTTACATTCTTTGAAGGTTACAAAATCAGAATTTAGGTTTACAAACTCGGGTTTACCGTTTTAGCCAGAAAAACCATTTGGTGATAGCTATCGACGCGAAGTCAGCGGCGTTTGTTAGTTTATAATGTATACTAACTAACAAGGTCTTAAAATGTCAAATATATGGTCAATGATCTGTAGCAAAAAGCTATACAAGTCTTTTGGGTCAGATTGGGTTCACAACAGTAAATCAACCATAACTCACTCATCCGGAGGAGTTGATCGCCCATCCAACTCGCTACTAACATGTAAAAGGGTCAATGAATCCATCTAAGCTATAAAAATAGCAGCTACAGTGGGAAAATATCTGGTTTTGGGCTCACAAACCTGCTGTCCAAATTTTGGTTATCAAACTACCATACTAAACAACCTCTAACCCTTTCCAAACAATCAAAATCGCATCCTACACTAACTAACATCAATAAAAGCATCTTAATTCTATAATATTCATGGTGAAATCAAGACTTAGCCAAAAACAAAAATTATAACCAGGGTTTTAACAAAAATTATCAATGCCTAAACCCTAATTAACACAATGCATGATCATCCCATTGATCTAACATACAAGAACTCAAATTCGAAATTTTTATGATTTCTTAAAAATCAATACATGTGAAAAATAGATATGCGGGATTGATAAGGGTTTGCTGCTAATGATTTTGGTAGTGTTTAATTATGTTTTTGATGGAGAAAAATTGGTGGATGGAGCTGCTGTTGATGGTGTTCGTTGCACAAAGAAAGAACAGGGAAGGGGATGATGTATTTTTGGTAAAGAAAATATGGTTGTTGTGTTGTGTGTTTGTGTTGGTCGACAGATAAAAAGAAAAGGGGAAGGAAAGTGGGCTTTTAGCCCAATGCTAGATTCTTAATAATAACTTAAGCCCAAAAATAAAAATGCATTTAGTTCTAGCCCGACTCAATTTCTTAAAAAGCTTATCGTTCTGACTCGGTGCAAGTTATAATACGAAAACAAAATACTTATGGACACATAGTATTTTGACTTTATAAAGTCGAAATATTTAGCCATCGGTTCTCGTTCCGTCGATTCGGGTAAACCTTTTATAAAACGCACGCGAGTGCTTTTAAATCAAAAAATCTTGATTTAAACAAATATGAAAAAAATAAAATAAAAATTTTATAATTCCAAATAAAATACTTTCGATGATCAGAAAAATAATTAAAATATAATTTAATTAAAATTCTCAAGATCTCAAGATTTAAATATGAAGAATACAAAAAAATGTAACATGTTGGAAAATTCAAAAAGCATGAATAAAATAATAAAATAATACGGGGGAAAATACGAGTTCTCACACACTCATGCCCTCAGTGTAACTCCTAAAGTTTTATAAATCTCTCACTTGCCCGTCCTTTTCCAATTAGCTGGATATACTCATATCCAATGATGTTCATCAACTCCCTTTAGTCCGTATCCCAAACTACTTAAAAATTACAATTTCCTTACAAAAGTGACCTATGACGGTCTTTCACATGTCCATTAGTTCATCACAACATGGCTCTTCCAATCTAAACCAACTTATGATCTATACACATCACCAAAAGAACGGTTATCTCAGTTAGTCTATCAACTACCATCCAAACCCATGATACAACTACTTCCATTAATTTTGGATAGCTCATTAGTAGCACCTATACACTTCTTTTCTCACTTTTCTCAATGAAGGATTTTTAATGATCCTTTATACTCAAGTTACCCTTGAACATATTCAACTCTTTCTAAGACAATTAGCCACATTTCTTTCTTTATACCTACACAATGTCTTACCTTCAAGGTCATATTGCTCCTCGTCTCGTCTCAGTTAAACCAAACCCTTCGTCTCTCATGACACATCACATCTATAACTCCTCATCCCTTCGATTATCGATACTAAGCCTTCCAATGAAACAGTATAGGCCAATGCCATTCCCTTTTCCACACTACAACAATATTAGCCTGTTAGTCTACTCATTAGGATATACCAAAGTTTTACCCTCGGTTCCTATCTCGACCTATTTCATTCATGATTCGCATCTATCCACACTTCCTTCTTCTTCCGCAGCTAATGGCATACATCACGAGGTCATGCTTCACGTCTTTCAAATCATCTATACGTCAAAATTTTCCATATAGCTTCACTTGTTTTCCTCACGACCAGTTCTCCTACTCCCTCCTAATAGGGACAAACTAGAGTTTCATGTGATTACATGCGGATCACGCTCTCATATTATACCCATATTAGTTTCCATATGTCTAAACTAAGCCATATTCTAAATTTTTACTCAAGTCTCATACTTCTATTATGACCTTTCACCTAACATGAGGTACTTTCAATCATCATCTTCTAAGAATATTTGGTTCTCTCCTTCCATGGTTCTCCCTAATTCTTTCACTATCATGTCCAACCAAAATTTCTCACTCAATTCATCAACTCAATGGAAATCGTTATTTCATTGGATAATGCATAACTGTCTCTTCCAAAGATCCTTCATAAACACCTTCACTAAACTAACCCTATAATCAATCCTCCACGAACTTATTCCGCTCAGCTTCACTACTCATCCCTCGATATTGATTGCCACGAAATTCTATCTTTGTGTAGTCAATCGACTCCCCTTGTTACTTCCACGAGCTCTTAATCTCCCATGTTATGTAGTCACTCCATCACGATCCATTGGTTCAGCTCTTTGTAGCTCCACTCCGGTACTCGGTCTGTCCTTTTTCGTCACGAACCATACGGAGATTTCCATCATAGTGCTTGCCACCTTTCCAGTCCTTGCAACTTCTATGAATCCTTCGAAATCTCTTGCATCCTTCTAGCAGCCGGCACGTAGTCCTTTCGGCTCCTTGCTTCATGATGTAGCTCTTCACGCACTCCTTCTCGTCTCCATGATGTTACCTAGGAACTTCACACTACGCAGTAGCTTCTAACTTCAACCCCTCAATGGCTCACTCTTCCTTACTTGTTGTACTTCACCATTAATCAGCCTCCTACCAATCATTCTATCACATTCATGTTTTCCTTCACGTGTCTAATACTACCTTGCCTCCATAACTATACCAATTCCCTTGCGTGTTATTTGCCCCATCTTTTCATTAGTAGAAACTTTCTACTCTACCCTCACATCCGCTAGTACTTTCATCAATCTCCTAATGGTACTTCAACCAACTTCTCATAGCATGACATCTCGTTCCCACAACCAGTCAACTAACTTTACTTACTCCCTTATTCCCGTAACCAATCTAAGTTTCAAAACTCCACAAATATTAATCATTCCTTCAACACGACCTTTAAACCAAAATACACCTCTCCATTCTAATATCTAACCATAAGTAATACTACCCAACTCTATCCTCTCATCCTAACGTTCCCACAACTGTATAACTAAATCAACCATGACGTGTACCAAAAGAATTCCAAACAATCATATCCCAAAATAAAATATAGGGTAAAACGAACCCTAGCCAAAACAACTAAAAACAAAACAATGTAATCCGAAAGATCAATGGAGTGTGCCAACAACAAAAGATAGACTCATCACGATTTGTATTACCAAATTTCAATATCTTAGAAAATTTTAAATTTTCATCTCAATTAGTTACTTCACATTAGGACCATATTTTAACACCAATAAATGAAATCATAGTCATATTTTACCATCTTCGTTAATCAAAGGGCCTAACTCAGTTAGTGTACTAAAACTCACTTTATCTATCATCTCCTTCAACAATAAACTCTTCTTTTATCTTCATTATTTTATCAAATGTATCCACTAGTTAGTATAGTATAACGTTATTCTAACCATCATCTTGTTTAATCACATTAAACTCATTTCACTTGTTATTATGAAACCAATACCTGTTTATAAAATATGGTATTTTTATTCATTTTATTCTATATTATAATTATTTTATATAATCCATTTAGGCTTGTTATAACTAACTATTACACGTTTACAAAGTGTGGTGTTATTATTATCATTATTATAATAAAATCTTCCTTTTTACTCTTTTCGTCTATTTAAATACTTCTAAAATTGTAACTCCACTTTTAAGAAAATTATCGTAAAATTTCTTTACCCTTTATATGTACTATCACATGTTACCTAGAAAACTAATCCATTTATTGTCAAGATTTTTTTTTAACTTATTACCAATAAACTTAAAGAAAAGATATGTAAGTCAGGAAATCATACCGTACACTTACAAAGTATTTTCAAAAGCATTTTCCTTTAATTAGCTAGACTCCTTTGCAAGAAAATTTGGTAGTTCTCATCAATTAAAATACATACCCGAATGTAGACACACTTCAAAAGATTCAAAACGTCGTTGGAACTCCATCAAACTCCAACACTAATAAATTGTTTAAACACGAGAGAACACTAGGTACGTTCAAGTTATAATAACTATTGAACGGCCGTATATCATAACATAAGATCTACTAGTATATATACCTCCGCATATATATATACCTATTAAATCTCCCAAAACATACTCGTTATCATACATGTCAAGTCAATAGATCGCGGCATACACTCGTTTTTCCATACGAGTAATCACCATTCTGTCACACCCCACCATTTCACCATGCCACAACAAGGCATAAAACCCATCACCAAAACCAACCCATATCGAGTGACCCCATAATCACACAACATGACTATTACTCAAAACATAAAACACAAAAAAGAAATAACATATCATAGGCAACCATTACATAAACCCCTAATGTTTACAAATACCCAAAATACAGATCTCATCATATACAACCATGTACTAACCTCTTTTTCATGCAACCATACTTGGAAGTCCATCGGTGTTGTAGCACATATATAATTACGTAGGCCTCCATAATTATATATGTCCCCTTTCACCCATGTACTCCCTCCTATGAAGACACTTATAAGAAATTAGTACTACACGGAACACATATATACCACATAAAATACACTCTATATAAATACCGTATAGGTCAAATAAGAACATCTCATACGTCAACCCTAACTTCATTCATAACTCGAGGCTCAAACGCCAAAACAAATCAATAACAACAAAATATTCAACATTAAAGAAAATTATCATAACAATTCAGGCGGAAATTCGAATCTAGTACTAGTCGCAGACTTAACATCGGTACTATCCTATTATTACCTAGCGCACCTCTTCTTCTACGTGACATGGGTAACACTAAATAAGTTCCTACACTTCCAGTTCATACGTCGCATCAATATGATATAAATGAATGCACTTACATATAATATATCTCAATAAGTAAGTATTGTAAATAAGTATCCAAAACGAAATTAACACTTAAGCACTCCATATACTATAATGCACACATACCCCTATGAAACCTAAATGCATGGACCCTTAAGCTATAGACTAGGCTACTAGACTAGGAAACCTAATTCTCTATAACCATTGTCTCTGATACCATTCTGTCACACCCCACCATGGTGGAATATGGGGCACGACGTATGGATATCATCACAACAATAGCGTGTCTATAGAGATAACTAAATGAAATGGAAATATCATAAATGGTGACACAATGTCATGAAGATATCACAAATAATGCAGGCGTCTAGGTAAGTAGGTAATAGGTCTACCTCTTACCAAAGACATACAATTAACAAATACAAACATATAGGTGTCTACAAAGTATCACTTATTCAAACATAAGTAAAGACTAAGAGGAAAGGGGGTTCCTCCAATGCAATCCTAAGCCTACCAGATAGCCACTCCTATTCTCACGCTTAACCACATTCTCACCTAAAAGAGACACTAAAACACGTCAACATAAAGTTGGTGAGAGTCATAGGTTTAGACTCCAACTCCAAATCAGTTATAAGCTGTGTATAACAACCATTAAGAAAAGAACATATGGACAATGTGCTACAATTATGTATTAAAAACTAGCATTCAAGATTAACCAATCACCACAAATCCAAGGCTCCAAGCCTTACCAATAACTACAATTCCAAGGCTCTAAGCCTTACCAATCACCATGGTCCCATAGGCTCCCATACACCTATGAACCAATCCCAAGGCCCTGCCTTGTCAACATCCCCTTGGTACTAAGTCAAACCACAATAACGATCAAGAATCACATAGCAGTTAATCGCATAAGTGTACACACAAGTCTATCACAAACCATAAAAACATTCACAACACTAGTTACAAAACCACACAATGTCTCTTCCATACCATCTGGAAATAAAACAATTATACTCATAAAAATATGGGACTATGAAACTCACCTGAACAAGCTTCTCTAAATATTCGCGCTCTCGCAAAAATCTAAACACACAAACGTATACAATCAAGACATGAACCACATACCAAAATGGCACACCAATTGATGATGGATATATAACCTTATCCTACCACTTAACCCCATTTATATGTCATATGCATCTCATTACATCCCTGTATAAAGCCCTAAACTTAGTTTAGTTCATAACTTGCCCCATTAACATTTAACCCAAAACAGTCCCGTTTTCATACTTCAAACTATGGGTCGAACACCTCCTTAACCAAAATAACATACCCTATAAAAGAAACCCTATGCCCTTACATGTGTTAGCTAACTCTCACATCTGGACTCAACCTTAAAGCTACTGTTAAGGCCTCCATATATATATATATATATATATATATATATATATATATATATATATATATATATATATATATATATATATATATATATATATATATATATATATATATATATATATATATATATATATATATATATATATATAGGCTCCGGTTCCATTGAGAAGGTTTTTATTTTGAGAAATTTGAGAAATCTTCGTTTGAGCCATTGATTCGAAAATTTTTCATTGATTCACTAGTTAACATCATTTAATAGTGAATCAAAACTATAAATCATAATTTTGATTCATAAATCTTTGTAAAAATCGAGTTATGAAATGATTCAAAAAATTTGTGTAGTAAACTCAATATTTTACAAATATCGCAACATCGAGAGTTTTTTTAATGTTGATTCAAATTTTTTTTGACTCATTTTGTATTATTATCATATTAAAATGAATCAACACTTGAAAAACTTGAATCAAAGTTAACAAGCTATGGTTTTTGAAAAACCTTCTCAATTGAGAAGGTTTTTTTCCTTCTCAATCGATCCAGATTCTATATATATATATATATATATATATATACTTTTACCTATCCGGAGTTTACTAATTTTGAACATATAAAAAGTTTGTTATGATCAGAGGATCTTACCCTAACCCATTTGTTTAGCCCTCATCCAGATCTTTTATTTAACATACAATCTAAGTATCATGTTCGTTTGAAGGTCCAATTATACTCCTAAGTGCCCCTAAAAATCTTAAAACATTAATTTAAACCCGACTGATTTGAAAACTATTTTGACCTCTGACTGTTGTAACCTGTTTTTGACTCACTTCCCGGCCTCCAATTTATTCCTCGTTTCTTGAATTCAAAAGACAACTCAAATAACTTTTCAGGGATACTTGGTTCGATTAATGAATGTTCCTATAACTCTAGATATGATCAAAACAATAAGCCTAAAATTCTGCCCAGTTTTTAAAATTGATTTTAAACATGATTAAACCCTAATTAATCATACATAACCCTAATTAAAACCTAAAAACGATTTCGAATGATAAAAACCCATTAATTACCTCACTAATTACAGGTCCTTAACAAACCCTAATAAAAAATTTTGAATCTCAACCCTAATCCATCATATTAGGTTACATATACGTAAATTAAACATTAATTGACATAGTTTTAGTGTGTACCTTAAACCCTAATTGAATTATTGGGTTTTCTTGCTCCTCCATTGATACAAACGACTGAGATTTGGTTTGGAGAAGGCTAAATTCGTTTGTTGGTCATATGGAGTCTTATTTATGGTTAAAATTAAAAAGGCTTCCTATTAGGACTCAAATTGGGCTCCCTTTCCCTTCCTTAAGTTTAAGTCAGCCCAAATCCAAGCCCAAACACCATATGAACGACTTTTTTAATTATATTACTTTAAAATTAACTATTAATTATTATTATCTTAAATTCCCTTAATTTATTTCAGCTCCTAAAGCCTCCAAAACCTCAAAACCGTAAAACTAGTCAAATTTACGCGTATACCGTAAAAGACGTAAAATATACAGTTTTATAAAAACTCTTGAAATATGAAATAAACTAATTAACTAAGTCCAAAATGACTTAAAACCATCCCAAAAAAACTCCCGTGACTAATTACCTCATCTGAGACCTCTAAATGATAAACCTTAAATCGTAAAAATACGATTTTCTATAATACATATACGTATACGTAAAACCACTAAATAACACCATCTTATTTCATAGTCACTACTATGTGAGCTCATGAACATAAAAGTGTCACACATCATTTCACTCACAAGGTACCCCGTACCCGAAAACGATGTCCAAACCACACTCTATTCACACCAAATAACACATAAACACATAACATGGGTTTTGAGTGTCAAATGACGTGGCACCCTGTGAGACACAAGTGAGGAGCAAACATTGCTTCACGGTACCTAGCTCTCTTATCACCAACGCAAATGGCTGCCACCTTATTTGATTTAAGGCACCAGTAGAAACTGTCATAATCACTAACCATTGAACAAATACTTTCACAATATGATTCAAATAACCAACAATTAGCTGCAAACAAAAGAACAAATGTTACAAACATTTTAAGATCCTAAAGACAACTCCCAAATTCTCAATCAAATCACTTTTTCCCTGTGAAATAAATAAATCTGTTATAGCTCAGTGTCTATGGATCTCTGGTGAGTTCATAGCCTCAGTAGGCCTAATTCAAATGATTTGAAAACCCGTAAGGGGGGTTGTAGATCTACGTAATCCTTGGATTATCTAACCTTGGAGATGATTACTAGAGAAAGAGATAAATGAAAAACTAGAGAGAGAAAGTAGAGAGAGGTTGGAGAGAATAAGGAGATATTAGATTAGAAGTGAAAGTGTGAGAACCAACCCCTCCTAACATGCTAGGAGGGGGTATATATAGCCCACCCTACATATGGTCTTGATGGGTTATACTGTTACATACTAGATCACGAGCCCATACTAGATGTATTTCGTTGGAGTGATCGATCCTTTCTAAATACGTAAAAACGTATTTACAACGATCTCCCCCTAAGGGAGGTCACTCCAAACAAGGGTGTTCCCCGAGTTACAATATTAAAATAAACCTAGCATACCATGCTTGTCTTGTGCTCGTAGTCTTCGTCTTTCTTTTCTTTTTCTTTTCTGGTGAACATGTTGATGTGATCTTTGATATCAATCTTGAGCATTAATCTCTTGCCTTGATCTTGTACATCCATCACTTGTGATATTGGCCTCTTCGTGACTTCATGTCTCACATACTTATACCTTTGTAATTCTTGAAAGCTTCAGAGTTGATACAGCGGAAGATTTGACTTTTAGGCTTTCTGGAATTAGATGAAGTATTAAGTGCATAAAGTATAAGCACGCGGGACGACTTCTTCTCGAATTCTGCAATGCCACCGTCTTCAAATGTATTAACATAAGTAGACACGAAAGAAATGGCTTTGAACATTTCATTCTAGTTCGGTAGCATTTTACCTCCGGTCGGTGACGACCGTTAGACGATATAAAATATCGTACTTGCGGAAGGTAGTTTCAATTAAGAACCTCCTTTACAAGATTTCACGGGTAAACCCGTTCTTTTTACTCGACCGTCCAAAACTGACTGCGAACATAAAGAGTGAATCATTTGGATAAAATTATCCGCATGATTGAAGCCGTCAATTCCGATTCCTGGAACAAGTTTGATTCATTAAAGAATCACACCGTCGTTGCTTTCCAATTGTCACGAGCTTGATTCATATTAAATCTTGCAAGTTACCTACCAAGTGCTGTTTGACGTTAACACTAGAAGGATTTCCATTTGTCACTGTAAATACGACAAAGTATTACTCTGAATGTTTTGAAAAGATCACTAAGACATTGCGTAGAGGCCTGAACGTGTTTAAATTCAGTTAAGAATTAAACCACTGTTGCTTTCTAGTTATCACAAGTTTGATTCATAAAGAATCACACAAGTCACCTACCATGAGCTTTTTAATGTTCGCTCAAGAAGGATTTCCGTCTTCATTGTAAATACTTTCGTATTACTGGATGTTCAGGCAAGATCATGAAGATTTTGCGTATGACTCTTAATATCTTTCTTACTTTTCATAGTATGTGAAGAAGCAAGGAAATATGGAAATGTGTCCTAATGAGATATTTGATGATTTTAAATGGCTCTAGACTCGATCATGCACTTTGAAATTTTAGTGATCGGAGGCTGGAGAGGAGTTCCACTATTTCAATACCAATTTACTCGAAGTGAATAAATCGATAGATAACGTGTTGATCTCCGTGTGATTAAAACAAATACCTTTTGAGAGATATGTGAGTTAGCTGGGATGGGTTGTACATTACATCACTAAGTCCATGATGTGTATCTTCAATAACATATGAGTTGACCCGGTTTCTGCCTAAGGTTTTAAGAAGGCTTCTTTCTTTTCACCCTTTATCATTACAATTCTTTTTAATTCTTCAACCCCTTTAATGCTTACCAATACGTCATAACTAGCACCTTGTTGTGATTGTTCCAGTGCTAACTTAAGTACTTGATCGGCATTCAACTACGTTCACAATCTTTCCCCATCTTTCCTAAGGACTACTATTTCTAGCTATGGAATTTCCTTGGGAAGATTCATCCGATTTTGGAAGAATCATTGGACTTAACCTACCCTACCATCCTTATGTCACCACAATCTTCATCGTCGTGAAATAAATGGGTTTAGGGTAGGTATATGTCACCATGAAAATCCAATTTTGATGCACAAATCCGTTTTGCTCCCCTTTAGCATATGCCACGATATCCGAAAACATTTTGCACATGTCGGGAAGAGCTATCACGTTAAGTCAAACCATTTTTGATCAATCATTTCTCATATTAAATCACATTTACTCCCCCATATTAAAAATATTAACCCAACCGATATTTTTGATATCAATTGATTTAATGAAGTTTTAACAAAGTTTTTGGGAAGAAAAATGCAAAGTCCATTTTATCTTCATGATACCAATGTGTGAGATATGATACCGATTTGTAAAATAATCAAATATTCACCATATAAGAATAAATTGACATGGTTGGACCTGATTGATGAGAACATCATATGATAAGATCACATGGTTCTTGTCGGCAAATCTTGGTCGCCTTGTCACGTCTGAAGTCATCTCTTGGCACCACATGTACGATTGGTATCGTTTTCTTGACACTAGTTTGTGAACTTGGCACTTTCGGCATCGAAGATTTTGAACGCTTGACAATTTCTCCCCCTCAATTGTTGACCCGTGTTCTATCGAAAGAGTTGTCGTCGCCGTTTGAGTAGTCACATCGTCGAGTATGTAGATATCAATTGTAAATTGCTACGTGTGGAGATGATAACTTCATAAAAACAAGATTTCTCTCGTTTTAACAAATAAATGCACTTACGCGTACATATATTCGTGTTAGATTGTGTTATTACGTAAACACAATCCCTTACATGGTTATAAAGTAAACAATGCCCGAAAAATTTAATTCATGTTGTTGAGTCAAAGCTTTCGGGTGAAATGCTTGGCTTTAATATGAAAAGCGGGTTACTATCGGAAATAAGAGCAAGCCATATTGAGCATGTTTTAAAACATTTGAACTTTTGCTCGAACTTTATTTACAACCTCATGTCATTATTGAACGACATTTCTAGGATCGTAAATATTATCAATTTCAGAAGACGTGCTCTTTTTATCAAAACATCGTTGAACACACAATTTTGAAAGATTTAGAAAAAGCTTTTGAAAAATTCTTAAAAAATTGTGTTCAACAGTTTTAATAAACCAATTACTTGAGCTTAAGATTTTGAATATCTTACTAAACGAGCTCAATTCCGAGAAGTTGTAAACTTCCCGTTGTGAGGATAAGTTTATCATCGGCGATAAACTTTCCTTTTAACTGAAGAACGAGTCCTAAGTTGACATTTACTTAAAAGTAATTTTCATGAGCTTGAAAAACTTTTGAATGTTTTAACGTAAAGCTCATGACCAAGAAAGATGAATTTCTCATTATGAGGAACAATTTTCTTATTTAAAAGATACACTTTCCATTCTGAGCTTAAAACTTGGAATGTTTTAATACAAGCTCATGACCGAGGAAAATTAATTTCCCGTTACGAGGATAAGTTACCATTAAAGATACGCTTTCCTAAAATTGAAGTTCGAGTTACAGTATGATATTTAACTATAAGTCATTGTGTATGAGCTTTAAAAACTTTGAATGTTTTTAATATAAGCTCATGCCCGAGAAAATTAATTTCTCGTTGTTAGGATAAGTTATCATCGGTGATAAATTTTCCTTTCTTTGAAGCTCGGGTTACAATCTGTCATGTGACTGCAAACCGTGTACACGAGCTTAAAACCTTTGAATAGTTTTAATGTAAGCTCGTGTCTGAGAAAATTTATTTTTTCGTTTTGAGGGTAAGTTATCGTTGCATAGATAAACTTCCCTTTATTTGAAGTCTGGGTCATCGTCTGTCATTTAACAATGAACCATTTTTTTGGTAAGCTTAACCGCAAGTCCCCTGAGACACTTGATTCTTAGATATCATCTTCTTCAGCAACCAAACTCTGAGAGTGTCCTTAGTTGAATGATATACAACGATTGGACCGCTTTGTTCTTGTTGAACGTTTACTTTGGTACCTGCATTCTCATTTGGAGTTTGTATGCTTTGATATAGGTTAGCGATATCAATTTTAGAACCATGTGGGGGTTCACAGTCGGCTTTACTTGTGCCAGAGGTGACATGAATAGATGATTCACTTGTCAAAGGTTTCCTTTTATAGACTAACTTAATCTCCGGCTTAAGTGATGTATCATCTTTTTCAGTTTCCTCCCTAGTAGTCTTAGTTTGAGTGGAGACTATCCTAGTTAAAGGGCACTCGCTTCCTACAAGAGTGAAGGTTCTGCCAGTGGGGCGCCAAACTTTACCAATGGGTTTGATTCTAGCTAACCATTGAGATTTAACTCTAGCATGGGAGTTCACCTCATTAAGGAATTTCTTGACACAAGAGTCATGATTTGCCTTAAAGACATATTTCCTACATGTTTTACAAGTAGCATATTTAAAGTCCGAGTAAGATCTAGAATTCCTAGATGATTTATTGATGCTCCTAGGATATGACATGCTACGGTTAGCAGTGTAGGGTAATCTAGAACGCATCTGACTAGGTTTGAAATTTATATTTCTTACTTGTGTTTTTTGCTTAGCTTCCCTTAGACCAAATTTATGGCCAACGTCATTTGAACTAGTTCAAGACGTGTTCTTTGAACTATGTTTAGGGAGGCTAGATGCAATCATGTGATTAGGTCTTGCAAAATCTAATTTAGTCACATTTGCCCTAGTTGGTGGAGTGACTGGTCTAGAAAGATGAACCATATCAACTTGAGAGGCAAACCGCGGTCTCGAGGATTTTGGTCGCTCGGATCTAAATGCAGTCGGTTTTCTAACAGACTAATTTTGAGGCGGTTTCCCCAAGATTGATGGTTTTTCAAGGATAGTGTTCACACTTGTTCCTTTAATTTTTCTTAATTCATTTTTCAACGCATCTATAGCAAAAACCTTTTCCTGAACCTGAGCTTTTAAAGACTCATTATCTTTAAGCAACTTATCTTAGGATGCCAGCTTAGATTCTAACAACTCAATTTGTTTCAAAATATTATCCTTTTCAACTTTAGAATCTAGAACTTTTTGATCCAATTTTCATTCAAGAACAACTTTTGACTTTTCAAGTTTTTCAAAATACTTTTCAAATTTATCTGTTTTCTTCGAAAATTCAATTTTGGCATCCTCAAGAGCTTTAGATTGCTAAGATAAAATAGTTTCAAGCTCTTTAATCTTGGAATCAGAATCGGTTAGTGAAGCAGTCATAAAGTATGTATCATGATTTACTACAACATTCTGAACAATCTCTCCCCCATTATGACTCACATCGGATGAATCAAAAATGGTATAACTATGACCCTTTTCCATCCCATATTTGTTATAAATAAGTTCGGAATTCTCAACATGTTGTATTTGTACCGTATTTTTAGGCTCTACGTCATATACGAGTATGGTGTCATCATAAGATGTCTGTAACATTCCCTGACGTGCTGTTGGTATCATGCTTTCCTTGAAAAATAAATTCGCGGGATTTTACAAACCACCGAATAAACCATAAACGTTCTTGATTCCTTGATTTGTGAAGAAAATTTGATTAAATCCCCTAATTATGTGTTCTCGAGAAACCAAAAATTCTCCAAGACCAAATAACTCACGATTGTACGAAATTTTCTAATTCATGTTTTTTGAAAATCTCGGAATATTTGCAAAGATTTCGCAATAACCCTTATATGATAAAGATCTCGCAATAACTTGAGCATAAAGATCTCGCAATACCCACGTTGTAAAATATCTCGCAATGTCCAAGTGTTGAGGATTTCACAATGTTCAAAATCATGGATTTCGCAATATCCAAGCTTAAGGATTTTGCAATGTCCAAACTTAAGGATTTCGCAATGTCCAAAACAAGGATTTAGCCCAATGTCCAAAAAACAAGGATTTCGCAATGTCCAGACTTAAGGATTTCGCAATATCCAAAAACAAGGATTTCGCAATATCCAAAACCCTAATTATTGTGAAATGTTTTGAGAAAATATTTCGCAAAAAATCTTACTGTTTTGTAAAAAAAGAATAAAACGAGTTTTTTGCTTAGAAATTCATGATTTTAACCAATCCAAAGTACACAAATCCATACCACAACTATGTAGGAGATATGTAGTTCACTTGGAATAAAAAAACACGAAAAATTTGGGATCAAGGGTTTTTGGATATAAAAACTCACGAAACAAACACAAAAACTAAGCAACTCATCCTATGGCTCTTGATACCAATTGTAGATCTACATAATCCTTGGATTATCTAACCTTGGAGATGATTACTAGAGAAATAGATAGATGAAAAACTAGAGAGATAAAGTAGATAGAGGTTGGAGAGAATAAGAGGATATTAGATTAGAAGTGAAAGTGTGAGAACCAACCCCTCCTAACATGCTAAGAGGGTATATATAGCCCACCCTACATGTGGGCTTGATGGGTTATACTGTTACATACTAGATCATGAGCGCATAGAAGACGTATCTCATTGGAGTGACCGATCCTTTCTAAATACGTAAAAACGTATTTCAAACAGGGATATATGTTAAAACTCGAATACAAGTATTTTGGTATGCTTCTCAGATATGATTATTGACACTATGTTTACTGCTGCCTTGAAAGTCCCTTTTTAATTATGAACCGTTAATCATTTTCCCAGAAATGAGCGTTAATATTGTAAATAGTACTATTTGGTGACTGACATCCCCTGTTTGGGCAATTCGCACTTGCTAGCACCTTAGTGGTCAAACATGCATACTTTATTTTGCTAATAAGGATAGTTTGGCAGACTTCCTCATAAGGGAAATTGTGGATTTCTGATATGTCTAGTCGCGGTATCATAAGCTTAGTGCATTAATTTATAGATTTTACGGGCTAATAATAACGTAGCTCAGGAAAAAGGATATTGTATTCAAAATAATTTTAAACCTATGAATTCACCCCATTGTATTGATTTTAACAAGATTGCTAGTATGGAGTAGCATGAGGATGGCATGAAGAGGCACAAGATTGAAATTATTATTCTAGATTTTCGGAACCTTATATTGTAAAACTCTGATTTTTTAATGATATATAAAGAAAGTTGATTTTGTCACTCTTTTGAGTTGCTTTCTATTATTGTGACTTGTGTTCTATGAAGTAATACCCTAGATCAATGTTCCGCTGCGTATAGGT
This sequence comes from Glebionis coronaria, assembly GCA_025667525.1. Classification (NCBI taxonomy): domain Eukaryota; kingdom Viridiplantae; phylum Streptophyta; class Magnoliopsida; order Asterales; family Asteraceae; genus Glebionis; species Glebionis coronaria. Next base: position 479,055,487 of record CM046879.1, on the reverse strand, counting down.
AATTTGAGGGTGTTACAGATTGGTACTCAGAGCCATGGTTATAGAGAACAAAAATTAAAATCTTGATTATAACTACTTTTTAAAATAATTTCAAGAAAGTCCCCCGTGCCAAAGCCAGTGCTGCTACAAGAATGATGTAGGTGACTATACTGCTATTCTCCATGATTAGGTGTAAGTTTATACTTATTTGATATTATGAGTATGCATAAGAGATATTATGTTTAGACATAAATGATATTATGTTTAAATATACGTAATATAATATAAATAAGTTATGTAATTTATCGACGTCTCCAGAAATATGTATTCCTATCTTCCTCCTATTATCATCTTAACGGATTCTCAAGATAAGCGTTCTGCAAGTATTCCTAACAATTTCCCGAGGTATCATATGGATTATTAGATATTTCAAAAAATTCATCCAGAGATAAGAAAATCCCAAAAGTCGTTTTACCTTTTGATGACGACCATTATATGCAAGTTATACGAGCATATAATGAAGAAATAATTTTACACCTCAACACCAAAAAATTTCCATCACCTTACCTTAATAACGCACTATCACCTATATCTGAAAAATTACCCAAAAATACCTATGAACAACAAATGAAAGATATCCTACCCTATATGAAAGAATTTTCTCCCGAGCGTATTAAAGATCTTGAAGATAAAGTTGAAGGACTTAGGAAAGGCCGAGTAATTATACAACGAGATTTTGAGAAGTTAGAATAAGACTTAGAAGAAGCTAGAGCCAAGTTACAGAGAAGACATATGATACACGATGAAGAAATTATTCAAACTCGACTAAAGATTTATACTCTTGAGTTAGTCATTGAGTACATTCAAATTAGACATCGAGCCAATATACAGAGTCTTTTTGATGCCCTCAAATAACATAAGAGGGAGAGAGGAAGACATTAGACTATAAATACTTTCAACTTTATATCTTTACTTTTATGTTAACAGTGAAGCTTGTCTTGTAAGTTTAAACAGACAAGTTGTTAATAAATAAAAGTCGTGTTTTCTCATCTTGTCATTTCATATTTATTTATGAGAAGAAAGAAAATCCTATTTCTTGGTTTTTCAAAAATGATTATGAATAAAATTACGTTAATTTCGGGAAAAGCATATGCTTGATAAAATATATATTCTTGGAAATTTATGTTATCTTCTATGATAATACGAATTATCAATTGAATGTAACCCGCAAATTTGAAGAAAGAGTAAAGAAACCTCCCAAGTTTTCTAGACATATTCTATTCTCAGCTTTTGTCTATAAAAAGATTCTTTTATAGGATATGTGATATGTAAAAGAGAAGCTTGTTCTATAAGACGAGTTTTTATATTTTCTGCTATATTCCTCCATTCCATATCATGGATAAATTATGTTACGATTATTTATGAGTCATATCTTTATAAATCTATGGTAAACTTTGAATCCTATTTTCATAGTTGGATTTATTATCCTCGGATATGAATGATAATCAACATAGTAAGTTTCCTATGTAAACCCAAAAGATATACCTTGTGTTCGATAACATTTATATGTATCCATATACATATGTGACAAATGTTTTCTGATATGAGTTTACCTTGGATTCTAAATTATTTCTATTCTTTCTCATTCATTCTAAACCCTAAAAATATTTGAAAAAAAAATAAAAAAATTGACGATGATGTGGCTGCAATCCTACAAGTGCAAGTTGTCAAAAAGAAGTATTATCTGGAAGAAAAATCGATGACTAGTTATTTTTGATATCCAGGGAAGAAAATATGCTATTAGTATCACCCGTTGGATTGAAAAAGCCAATTCAGTTTTCTGTCGTATCAATTGTATTTGAAATTTATAAAATGAAGTTTGCTATGAGAAGATAGCACTTCATTAATTGTCTTGATAAATTCTTTATGCTCAATCCATTGAGATAAAAGAAGTACATAAGATCGGTTGATTAAATTTCAAATATTTCATAAATAGATGATCGAGAAGATGAAAGAAGAAATCCACTTTCTATTGATAAAAGAAATTAACCTCGAGACATACACGAGGAGATTTCAAGAGTTAGTAGAGTTATATTGTAACACCCCATTTGTTAAGATGGAATGCTATAGTAAAATATGGCGTGTCATCAAAGCATGCAAGGTAAATGTCTAAACATTCATGACCATAAATAGAAATACCGGAAACAAACATCGGTAGTATAAGTAACTCACAAACAAGCAATATTAAGTACTATAAATGAAAGGACTAAAAAAATTCCAAATGAAGTAAGGTATGAAAAAGTAGGAATAAATGCATAAGGTAAAAGAGGCTGGATAGCTTCCATCTGTATGCACTTACTCTGGAATTCCTACTTGTGACCTTGGGTACCTGCCGTTTGTGAACATGGAAATGGAAAACGGCTGAGCATAACGCTCAGTGCACGGATATATAGCATAACATAAAGACATAAAGGAATGAAAGCATATAAAGCATGAATTGCAGCAGAAAAGAATAAGTCCTGGAAAACCTAGATGTATGTCATGTTTACTAGTTATTTGAGAGCTTGTTTCAGGATTACATGCATGAGGCATGATCATGGAACATAAACATGATTGTATAGAAGGTTTGAAAATTACCAGATGAGGTAGAACGGTTAGCTGTGAACCTCTACGGTCCTAATCCCTGTCGTTACCATTGTTCCTGAATTAAATATCATTGGAGTGTCAGAGTACTATAACATAAGATAGTTTAACATGAAAGAAGGTTAATGTAGGGACCTGCTGTTGTTCGAGCTATTAGCGTTGTTACGGTAATTATCATTACCGCCACGCCTCTCAGAACCAGAAAGGTCGTTGGTCTGACCGTTTCCCTAAAATGCTTGCTGCTGAACGGCCGCAGGCTTACGGTCGTCAATCTTCTGCCTGGAATATAGAGTTGAACAGAGGATGATATGAAAATGAAAAATACTGATGGAAATGAATGGTTTATAATTGGTGATTGAAGATACCTCTTCACTGCTCTGTCATCACCAAACTCCTCTCGTTCCTGAAGCATCTCAAGCTTACGGGCTGCATCGGCCACCTGTGCTACTGTAGTGAATGTAGCACAAGCCAAACTGTTGGCAACCAAAGTGCGAAGAGCCCATCGAAACTTCTCAGCTTGCTCCTCAGACGTACCAGCTGCTGCTCCCAAGAAACCAGCCAAACGGAGAAACCTCTGCATGAATTCGTTGCTATTCTCCCCAGCAACCTGTCAGATATTATGATAATCCCGCTTAAGCTTCTCCTGTTCAGCATGTCGAAAGTACTGGTTAAGGAAGAGCTCCTTAAACTGGTCCCATGTCAGAAGTGCAACCCAATTATCACCACCATTGGACTTCTTGACATACTTCCACCATTGCAGCCTATCACCTTCAAACTTATAGCAAGCCATTCTTTCCTTGAAAACGTCGTCACAACCCATCGCATCGAATATCTTCTCGATGTGAGAAATCCAAGCCTCAGCCTCATTGGGGTTGTCAGTCTGCTCAAACGAACGGGGTCGCTGTTTGTTGAATCGTTCCAACCAAGTCATAAGAGTAACAGGTGGTGGTGAAGGATTGTTGTTGTAGTGGTTTTTAGGATGAGGGCCATACTGAACGCCCTGAGCTTGAATTTCAGAATGAACTTCGTCCTTGATTTCAATGCGAAGTTGGGGAAGGATGGCTTAAAGAGATGCATTGACATCTGCAGCCAACTCTTGAGCATTGCGTGTGTTCACCATCTGACAGTTTAAAACTTAATGCAGCATAAATGATAGGCCTGAAATGAGATTAACATGAAAATGCATGAACAATGTATAAATCAATGAAGCAATTTATAATGCATGAAACAATTTAAAATACATGATGCAGTTTATAAAAACTTTTATATGCGCGAGGGTAAACGCCTATGGTCAGTTCACCCAAAACAAAAGACACAGCGAGGGGACGCCTATGGGTCGGTCCCAAAGTTAAAAGTTTCGATAAAAGCACATGCAACTAAATAGGGCCAGTCTTGTACCAACCATTACATAGTCATAAATCTGCGACAATGATATGGATGCATGAAAATAAAAATGAAAATGAATGAATGCATGAAAACCGACTGTCAGTTTTACGAAGACGCTGGTGACTACCCATAAGTCACAGGTCATGTTTTATAGAGCTACAGGTCGAAACCTTGGGCTCCGATACCATAATTGTAACACCCCATTTGTTAAGATGGAATGCTACAGTAAAATATGACGTCTCATCAAAGCATGCAGGTAAATGTATAAACATTCATAACCATAAATAGAAATACCGGAAACAAACATCGGTAGTCTAAGTAACTCACACACAAGTAATATTAAGTACTATAAATGAAAGGACTAAACAATGTACAAATGAAGTAAGGTATGAAAAAGTAGGAATAAATGCATAAGGTAAAAGAGGCTGGATAGCTTCCACCCGAATGCACATACTTTGGAATTCCTACTTGCGACCTTGGGTACCTGCCGTTTGAGAACATGGAAATGGAAAACGGTTGAGCATAACGCTCTGTGCACGGATATATAGCATAACGTAAAGACATAAAGGAATGAAAGCATATAAAACATATAAAGCATGAATTGCAGTGGAAATGAATAAGTCCTAGAAAACCTAGATGTATGTCATGTTTACTGGTTTTAGTTCTGAAAACATAGCTTATGTTACTTATGAAAATCTGTATTAGTTTAACATACCAAAATCCAATATAGGTCATGAGGTCAACAACGTGCATGAATACTTGGAGGGGTGACATCGTCATGCAATTAGAGGGGATGCCTCTAATTAATTGGTAATGGGTAGGATGGAACAACTTCTTGTGAAGGATGCAAGGCACACACCACATTCACCATGAAATCCTGACTGAAACTGAACCTAGGATGCATCCATACGCCCCACATGATAATAATAATATAATAATGGCCAAATAACTGAAAGGGACGCCACGATCTATCACTCTGTCGTGGTGAAGTCATAACACTAGTGCCTCTAGTGTTATGGTTATGGTACCTCCATAACTAGGGTGAAACTGGTCATGCATGTATATGGCTAAGGTAACTAATAAAACATAAGCATTTAATCTGTAACTACTAGGGGAAACAGTTGGCTGCATACGAGAAATCCTAATAAAGGAAGAGGTTGTCCTTACTGAAGGACGGAAAATCCGTACCTTATGTCCAGTAGAAGCTAATGGAAACACTGAAGAAACTACTCCGCCTTTAAGGATAATACTACCTAAGAATGGGAATGTGTATGAGTTATCTGAATTACATGTGTTTTACTGGTTCTGGGTGTTATTAGCTTGTTATACTTATTCTGTCATGTTTTAGTGTGTTAATTTGTTATCTGTAGTTATACTGATGTTCTATAGTATATTATTCATGTAATAGTGTATTATAATACTTGTATTGTAATACTAAGTAACTTTCTAAAAATAGTAGGTTTCCATAAATAGTAAGTTTCTAAAAATATAAAGTTTCTAAAAATAGTAAGTTTCTATAATTAGAAATAAGCTGGATTATTAACAATAAGTAAAGTTAAATTAGTATAATACAAGTCATGGTTTAAAGGTAATAGCTTATTAATTAAATAAATTGGTTAATTAATTAAACTATACGTTATAAGAATTTAATTAAAAATACATGTTTTAATTAAATTAAGCTAAGTAAAATAATTTAGGTTATACATGAAATATTAATTTTAATATTTAGCCTAAGTTATGAATTAAATTAAATTAAAAGTCTAGTAATTAATTTAATTAAACATATTTTCTGATTTTAATATTTCCCGAAACCCGAACCCGTGTTTTAGAAATTAACCCGAGCCCGAAACCCGTGGCCACATATAAGCCGAGTCAAATAGCCCTACCAGTGGCTAGACCGGCTAGCCGGTTGCCACTGGTGGCTCTCGGTTCCCACTACCGAACCATGGAAGCCCGGTTCACACCGGTTCCCACTGGTTCGTGACCGGTTCCCACTGTTTCATGTTTGTCCGGTTCCCACTGTTAACCAAAAAGTCCCACTAAGACCCTAATGGTCTCGGTTGACACGAAATCAAGCCAAAACAAACACCCCCGACTCGCGGTCAGTTCCTGTGGCCTGCATTCGAACCAAACGAACCCCACACCGAGACCATGAGGTCTCGGTTGGGCAAAACAACCACCACCGAGAGCTTTATTGCTCTCGGTTTGGTGCTCGGCCGAACAAAGCAACAACAAACACCCCTTTAGTTCATGTTTAATTAATCCCACATGTTTTAACATCTTGTTTTTATGATTAATTAAATAAGAAAATGAATTCATTAAGAATTAAATAGAAAAGAAAAGGTTTTTGATTTACCGAACATGTGGAAGAAAGGATTAAGTTCACGATCACGTACACACAATTAATCAATAACCAAAATCGTCCAGTTGTTCTTGGTGGTTTGATGTGGCCGGCGACAAGAGGACAAAAAGGAGGCAAGGAAGAACTTTTCTGTAAACCTAAATTATGATTAAGTTTTCCTGGAGTTTTATTTATTATGGTTTTAAGTTGGGTCATGGGGCTAAGACAAAAGGAAAGGAAAAGATGGGCCAAAGCCCATCTTTTCCTTTCCTTTTGTCTTAGCCGCGACACATGGGCCCCACATGGGGAAACCCGTAGTTTTCCCGAGTTAAATTATTTACGTGTACGTTCATGTTTAATTATCGTGATTTTTATTTGTCGTGTACTTAACACATTTATAATATATACGTAATTACATGTTATTAAATATCGTGATACGTGAATTATATTATAAATAGAAAGTTTTAAATTTATCGTACTTTTGTATGTTCACTGTTCATGTGTATTGTTCATGGTATTTTAATGCGGGTTTTACATATATCTTATTCCATAGAATGACAAAGATTTTGTCATGAAATTTCATCAGAAAATTCTATCATAAAACTTCATCAGGGAATTTTATCAGAAGATTTTGCTAGAAAAATTAATCAAGGAATTTTATCAAAGATTTTTAAAGATTACCGCTTCTAAAATCCCAATATATTGGAAAAAGTCATTAACATATCCCAAAAGTTAATGAACAAGGTAATTTAGCACAATCTTGTGCATTTAAGCTTAAATTCAGCAAGGAAAGAATGTCCGTAAATTCTAATAAGCGAGAAACTACCATAACTTAAGTTACTAATCCAACCTACGGTGAATATGATTGAAATTTTCTTTTGTGTAAGAAATGCAGCCGGCATCACACAAATATTAGCACCATCTGGTTTCAGATTTTCAACATAGTAGGACATTGGATTAGGATTTGTAAGGACAGGTGGTCTTATAAGTCATATGTTTGGTAGAATTATCCTGTATTTTATAGGAAATAAAATACTGACTTCTATTCAAGCGTTATCCGTCTCTATAGTGTTCTTAGATATTATATGTAAAAACGTCTTATTCACATATCTTATAAGTTTTATACCTATATGGAATTAAAAAGAAGATGTGAATCCTATGTAAATTATGGTAAGGACTTCATGAATACGCCAAAAAGTTAGAATATTCATGTTATCATATTAAACATAATACTGGGAATTCGTGAAGACTTAGAATTGGTGAAGACTTGGAATGTGAAGTATTCCATTTAACTCGAAGAAACATTAAAATCCTTATATTATGCTTTAACAAAAGAAGCAAAATACTGAAAGTCATCCGACTTACTAGTTCAACCTGAATTTCCTCCATGAAAATAGGAAAGAACAAATGAGGATTTTGTTACTTCAAATAGACATGACGCCATCTGGGTTATTGCCAATTATTTTACTAAATCTGTAGGATTTATCCATATTAAAAAATCAATGATATAGAAACTCTGACAAGGTTATGCAAGAAATAATATGTCGACATTGAGAATCAATATCAATCATCTAAGATCGTGACGAGTGTTTCACATCTTAATCTTAAAAGTATATACAAAATACCCGAGGGTAATATGTTATACTTAGTCCATTATATAAATAAAAACATAGGTATACTAATGTATAAAGTGGAAGAATGATCCAAATGCTAAACTACATACTCCATGTATGTATTATAAATTTTGGAAGGACACTTAACATTGGTAAAGTTTCTTGTATAACGATGGTTCTCATGCTATAATTAAAGCAGTATTATTTGAATCACTCTATCGAAAGAAGTGCTATTTATATATATGATGGGCTAAAGTTGGAGATTTTCAACTTACGAGACCCGAGATAGTTCATGAAACTATTGAAAAGACTATAGCTTCATAGAATGTTGAATTATGTTAGGTATCTGCTGGATTAAATGGTGATTTAAGATAATCCAAGAGATTATTTTGATGAAAATTTCTCACTATAAATGAGAAATTACACCGTATTAAACAATATCTATACGTGAAGGATGTTTTGTCTATCAATTACCCAAATTGATTTTGAAAAATGCGATAATCAATTCAAGATTTTGAATTGAGCAGTGGCATATTGACTTAAGTTTCCCAAAGAACTCAGTAATATTCATGATACTTTTCGTATTGCGAATCTGAAGAAATGTTTATCTGATGAATCTCTTATCATCCTAATGAAAGAGTTTCCAATGATAAACTAAATTATGTGGTATAATGTTATATTTCTAATTATTGAATTATTGAAACCTTCAGAGAGGGTATGAAAATGTTTGGAAACGCGAGGATTATACTCTTCTTTGTCTTATGACATCGCTCTTTATTTAAATCTCGGGACGAGATTTCTTTAAGGGGGAGAGACTGTGACAATGCTCAAATTTCACATATGTATTATGTGCTATAATTTTCTCAATATGAGAATTTCGCTAGAATTTTTTGCTTTTTGTACCTTACTTGTTAAGATGAAATGCTTCTCACAACCTGAACTGCCACTACGACATATTCCTATATGTTTTAAACACAATGTATATGACAAGTCTAAGATCTAAAAGTAATCTTATAAGTTCAATATTGATAATAACATCTCAAATATAACTAGGATGCCCTAAATTCCCTTAGAAACCCTAAAATCCCTAAAAATGAGTTATAAACTCAAGAATGATAAACTATGAATGGAAAGTACATATGAATAAGTCATTAAGGATTATAAACAAGTTATAAACTATACTTCAAAGACATAATAATACCTAAGAATAATAAGAAACAAACCATACAAAGCTAAGTACAAATAAATGTACATAATAGTCTAGATCATCACCTAGAAACCCTTAGTAAACAATGTTTCAAGCAAAATAACTACATAATATCTATGTACTATTATCAAATACAATATACTAATTATAATCTATCATATAAATGAAAGTTAATTTGTAACACCCCACATTCTCATATCGTTAAACATCAAATATACCTTATCTCAACGGAAGCGTCTTCTCTTAGTCAAGCCCAAGTAGTCTCTCAATTCTTAAAGCAGCTTATCTGAGTTGCAAAATTTTAAAAGAGTTTGGGTTAGCCAGAGGCCAAATGAGAATTCATGGTTTTCGCATACAAAACAATTTATATAATAGCAAAAACTTTTCCAAATATAAGGAAGTTAAAAAAAAGGATCATGCAAATTGTTCAAAATAACTTTGTTACAACATATTCTTTTTCAATTCAAATACTAACAATTTAATATTAACCAACGACTTATATTATATCACGGTACCACATATATCAACTATTTACATTTCCTTTTGATTCAACGGTTCCAGTGATTTAACATAAACCCGTTCGGTTCAACGGTTCCAACTATTCATATTTTCCGTTTGGTTCAACGGTTCCAACTAATTAACATAAACCTGTTCGGTTCAACGGTTCAAACAACTTATATTTTCCGTTCGGTTCAACGGTTCCAACAATTCATATTTTCCGTTCGGTTCAACGGTTCCAACTATTTAACATAAATCTGTTCGATTCAAGAAGTCAATACTTATATATCTCGACAATTAAATACAACAATCTGCACCACTTTTATATACTCCCAATTAGTCAAAGACGTAACATATAATGATCATTTAAACAAACTCGCATGATAGTATCCTTTCAATAAAATGCAACCTAATTTAAAAGCACATGATAACTCACCTCAAATCTCTTACTAGCTTTTTGTCGTACAGGAACGAAGGCTCCTACAATAATTTCAGCATTTAAAATTTTGTTCATGGTTTTAACGTAATAATCATAGTTGATTGTTCGAGCCCTTAGAAGGAAACCAATATCCATATTTTAATTGCACACCTTTTTGTTTAAAACTTCTTACAAAACAATCCCATAAATCAATAGTAAATAAGTGTGGCAATGCATGTGACAATCTAACATTTTCAGGTAGTGAAATATTTTCTCGTATAATATTTTGAAACTTATTTTTGTGTTGGTTGACGAACTCACAATTTACGGATTTAAATTTGGGCTTACGTGCATAATTTGGCGTCTTTTACGACTAAACCGGAAACCTTAGGATTACGTATTTACGTTTTTGAACTCCGTTTTTGATGAGACAATTTTTATTGGATTCGTTTTGTGACGTTGATTCATAATTTATAAAAACGTTTTTCGTAAAACGACCCGAGGGCACGCAAATCGAGAAAACTAGAATCAAGGAATACCCGTAAACTAGTGAGATGGGACAAAATACATTGTCCCACCCCACTAGCTAGCTTGGACGGCACCAACATGACACCACAACCATATGTGGCATCATGTTAGCTAAACACTTACAAGTGTAAGCAAAGCTTACACCTTAAGCTTAGTTCTTTCCCACTAACTCAAAACCACTAGCAACTTTCACACATACCATTTACTTACATGCAAACCAACACAAAATCCTCTCAAAACCTCCCACCCTTGCCGTCCATATTCAAGCTACAAACACCCCTTTTGATCTTTTCTAGCCATGAAATACATGTTAACTAGCTCTATTATGGAGTTATCTTGAAGCCTTGATCATTTGGTGGCCATATTAACAACATTGGAGGTGATTTGCTTGTGTCCTAGGTCTGATTTCTCAACTTATGTTCTTGGTGTTTGATGATCTTGGAGTTACTTGTGGTGTTCATCAAGTTCTTGTCTTCCAAAAACAAGAAATACACTTGGTTGGTAAAGAAGATCATCCTCTCCATTTTCTCTTGTTATTTTTGTAAAGAAAAATGTATTTTCTTTCATTTTGTATATATATATGATGTATATATGATGATAAAAATGTTGTGTGGGGATCAAGTGTTGATAAATATGCTTAAAAAGGTTAATAACTATAAGAAATAAGGCTAAAATCATGCTTATTTAGTTGGCTGTATAAAAACAGTATATAACTAAAACTTGAACTGATAAAATTGCATGGTATGATCCATTTACAGTAAGTACAAGATGTTATACACATGTGAGAGTTTGCCATGCAATGGAATCAATATAATGAGTGAGATATGATCAAAACAAGTTGGGTGTTCTAATCTGAATAAGCAGTTTTGTAGGGACTGTTAAGGCAAGATAAACTTAAAATGAGCAGTAGCTATAACTAAGTTAAATGTAGCACATAATATGAATAACATGTCACCCAAAAATTAGCTTCTAATTCATAATAGAACTCTAGATATGGCAAAAATGGTGAACATGAAGATAAAAATCAGATTTTGAGAATTAATGTTTATTATTATTATATAAGCACTCAAAATTTTATTGTATAAAATGTAAAATAAAAACCCACTAACTTATGAAACTTATTTATATAAATAAGTAAAAGGTTAAATAAATGAATAACTTATAAAAATGGTAGTGGAATAATACTTATAAGTAATAAAAACTATAAACTTGATTTTTGCGACTTTTTCGGCTATTACCGTAAAATTAACGTTTTTCGCCAATTAAAACTTAGACGATCAAACCCGTCTAATGTAAAGTTTATAAAAGTCATATACTGATATATAAGTAACTAATACAAGTAAAAACCGATAAAACCCGAACTATAGGAAATACGGACATTAACGAGCTAACTAAGCATATTGGACTAATAATTGGACTAAATAAGTTAACCACTTATAAAAAGAACTTATTGGGCTTAACCCATTTGGGCCTAACATGGAAAGTATATATACTGATAATATAAGTATAAAAATGGATTAAAACAAGTTAAAGAACTTATACTAAGCTTATTGGACTTAAAATAGATAAATAGATAAAACTAGTAAACTAGTAAAAAGTTATCAAAACGTAAACACTAAAATGAGTAAACAAGGATGTATAAACCCACTTGATCATCATCATATGTACAAAATCATCATATGTATATTGTTATTTTGATAAAAGTCATTGGACAAAGTCTAAGACCGATTATTATTTATATAGGTTTCCGTGACCGAAGCACGCCCGTAGCCGATAATCCGCCTTTCATTATCAACGTGAGTTCATAGCCTCGCACTCTTTTAAATGTTTTATAAAATGATTTGTAAACCCGCGAGGGAGATAACATGCTAGATTTTATAAAAATAGAACACAAGTAGTCCCGATGGTATGCTTAATGATATGGACCCGAATGATGCTATGACCCGATAAACGAGACTAAAAGGATTATTAGTAGTTAGGTTATGTCACTTAAAGTCCCATTAGCATGAATTGTGAACAACCGGGATTTGGTAGACGCTTATGCATTTGATAGTACTATTTGGGGACGATCACCCCAGTTCGCGCCTTGACGGTTGATCCCCGTCGTACCACATTGATTGGTAAGCGAATTTATGTATGAGAAGATTCCATAGCGGGATTTTTGTGACGACACGCTAACTTAGATGGGCAAATTGTTTGTCGGGTTCGCGGCCCGCTGTTTTCATAGTAAGGTAACAATGTCATGCGGCTAATAATAATCCTAAAACCTATATACAAAACAATAACGACGCTAATAACGATGAATATATTACCTATCATGGTAATATAGAGACTACGGTCTCATGGACGGTTTAAGATGTATGCTTGATTTATATATTGCCTGACTAGCAATATGAGGACTTACTTCCGATATTATACTTGTGTTCTGATTTTAAATGATTGTTTTATATAACGGTTTTTATTAAACTCTATGAATTCACTCGGCATTCGCTGATATGATTTTTGCATGTTTTTATCTCAGGTGCTTGAAGGTAATCCGGATGGAGATCGACTCTGATGGCCCACATAATACTAAAAATGTTCATTCGATCTATGTTTTGTAAACTTAATGACCTGTATAATTTGGGACCTGTTGTAAGCTTTTAAACTTTTTATCGAATGAATGTATGTTAAACCTTGTACAACCATTTTTATGTGTTGTCTATGATTGGAGTTATTGTGCTATCCCGTAACACTCCGAAAGACCCTTCCGCTGTACCGATACGAAAATTGAGAGTGTTACAGTTTGGTACCAGAGCTCTCGTTATAGAGAACAAAAGATTTTAAAAACCAAGGTTTTGAACAAAACTTTTCAAAATCTTTTGACAATGAACATTTGAGAAAATATTTGAAAAATCTTTTGACTATAACGGTGCCAGAGATCTCCGACGTTACCAACAAGCCCTATTGAGAAGATATATATTTTGATATATATAATTTAATTTATATATGTGTATATATCGTGATTTCAGCATGTAATTGTTTAACTAGTATGTTATCCTAATACGAGATATATATATATAAATGCAGATTGTCATGGCTGACCCTAATATTCCTGTAGAAAACCATGCTATTCCCGAACCTAATGTAGATGATGATCCTTATTTAGATTTAGTAGATTATGATATGGATGATGAGGAGGAACCATTTGAGGATCCTGAGCCCGAGTTAGGACTAGGAGATCAGATTGCCCCTCAGGTTGACTTGGTAGAGAATGAGATTGATAATGTGGATATTGAGAATGATGAGGAGATTGGGTTAGATAATTTAGATGATGAGATTGACGACGAGGATGCCGAGGAGGATGTAGGTATAGACGTTGAGGTCGATGATGATGAGGAAGCCGAGCTTATTTACCCTTATGATGTTCCAGAGGGCGAGCCTTTTCCCCCACCAGTTAATTTGTCTTATTCTGAGGTTGAGTTACCTAGGGATGAAATGTCTGAATCATCTGAATCTGATTCTGAATCAGAGGAGGATGAGGATGACAATGCACCTGATGGTACTGATGGTATTGCTACTCGTAGATGTGAGATAGGAGAGTCGTCTAGTGCTCGAGAGGCTACTCATATTGATGGTCTTGCACCATGGGCCTTGAGACGTTATCTACATGCTTCCCGTGTTAAGAGTTGTATGACAGAGGTCGGATTAGGTGTTGTTCAGACTCAGGTTGCTTATTTGGAGTCGAAGACTAAGGTTGGCGAGAAAGAGCGGGAGTTGCTTAGTTTGGATTTGACTGATGTAGAACGTGGTTTGAATGAGGCTTTTAGGAGGTTATCAGTGTTGGAAAGTGGTGAGTTTGTAGAAATGAAGAGAAAGGTGAATTCTATGGAGATTTAGTTGAGTGTAGCTCGTGCGATGCGTGAGAAAGCTGAGAAGGAGTTGAATATATCTGTGGGATGGAACAGTAGATTTTATGCTGACATGGTTGTAAGAGGAGTAATCCGTAAGCGCCCAGCTGAAGATGTGTCTAGTGATCGTCCGACGAAGATTCAGAAGACGATGGATGATGGACCATCTGGCGGTTCTCAGTAAACCAGTCTGTATTTAGTAGTGACCTTTGTATCTTTTGTACTTTTGTAGCTTTGACTGAACTTGGCACGAATTTTGAGTGTATATAGTGCTAGAACTTTGATATGGGATGTACTAAGACAATACTTTTGTTTCAAATCGAATGAAATATGTATCTTGTCTTGAATTCCATATTGTGCCTTATTTGTATCTTGATTATGAATTCAATCCATAATTATATGAATCCTTTGTTGGAAGAATGCTTAATACTTTGAAATTGTGAAATTATAGAACTATGTCGCCCAAGAAGGCTGTGACTGAGGATGATGTACGTAGGATTATTACGGAGCAAGTTACCGCATCTATGACTGAATTTATGGCAAATGCTAGAAATGAAGCTGGCGGTAGTGGAGCTGGCGGTAGTGGAGCTGGCGGTAGTGGAGCTGGCGGTAGTGGAGCTGGCGGTAGTGGAATTGGCGGTACTAATGTGAATGTGAATGCTAATAATGTGAATGCTAATGCTGGAGGAAACGTAGGAGGACTTGGAGCTAATGCACCTGAAGTTGGTGGCTGTACTTATGTGACGTTAATGAAGTGTGAACCTCTACCTTTTAATGGAACTGAAGGTGCTGTAGAATTAATCCAGTGGATTGAGAAGATTGAGTCGGTGTTTCGGATTAGTAAGTGTAAGGAGGAAGATAAGGTGACTTTTGCTATGGCTACTCTTAAAGGTCGTGCGTTGACTTGGTGGAACGGGAGAATTGCTTTCATGGGTCTTGATGCTGCTAATGCTACTCCTTGGGCTGAAATTAAGAAGTGGATGACTTTGGAGTTTTGTCCTTGTAGTGTGATTATTAGGTTAGAACAAGAGTTGATTCATTTGAGAATGAAAGGTGTGGACATTGATAGTTACACAAACCGATTCCATGAGTTGGCCTTGCTATGTCCTCGATTGGTTGAACCCGAAGAGATCCGAATTAAGCAATATATTAAAGGGTTGACCAGGAATATCCGGGGGGGACGTGACATCATCTAAACCACTGACCATTGATGATGCTGTTCGAATGGCTTACCAACTCATTGGACAGATAATTCAGGATAGGGAAGATGAAGCCCGTGTTGGTGAGAAAAGAAAGGGTGACGGTGATCGTGTAGATAGAGGTGATAATAGGAAGAATTTTAATCGATGTCAGAACCAGAGAAAGGGGAATGCAAATGCTCTTACCAACAACACACCGCGCAACGATGATAGATGTCCTAAGTGTGGCAACAAGAGGCATGTTGGCGACTGCTGGAAGTGCCGAAATTGCGGAAAGCTTAGACACAAGGTTGAAAGGTGTAAGAAGGGAACCATTTGCTTCAACTGTAATGAAGAAGGTCATAGGAAATCGGAATGCCCCAAGTTGAAAGCGATTGTACCTGGAAGAAACCCCTAGGGTGGTATCTACCAACTTGGAACAATTGAGGTGAAGAAAGAGGATCCAAATGTCGTTACCGGTATGTTTTTACTCAACAATCATTATGCTGTTGCTTTATTTGATTCGGGTGCTGATAGGAGCTTTGTATCCACTAAATTTAGTGCCCTTATTGACATTAAACCTGTTGAGATAAACACCAGTTACGAGGTGGAATTGGCTGATGGTAAATTAGTGAAAACTAATAAGCTATTAGAAGGATGCTCTCTAAATCTCTTGAACCGTTCCTTTCCGATTGATTTGATGTTGATAGAATTAGGTAGTTTTGATATTATTATTGGTATGGATTGGTTGTCGTTGAATAATACTACTATTTTATGTGGAGAGAAGAAGGTTAAGATTCCTCTTAGGAATAGGACGTTAGTAATTGATGGTAGTCGAGGTGAATCCCGTTTGAAAATCGTTTCATGTATTAAAGTCCAAAAGTACATCAGGAACGGTTGTGAGTTATTCTTAGCTCAAGTGACCGGGAATGAGTCTAGGGAGAAACGATTAGAAGAAGTACCTATTATTTGTGAATTTCCTGAGGTATTTCCTAAAGATTTACCCGGACTTCCACCGATAAGGCAAGTAGAGTTTCGAATCGATTTAATTCCTGGTGATGCACCGGTGGCACGTGCGCCTTACCGATTAACCCCTTCTGAATTAAAGGAGTTATCTGAGCAACTTAAGGAGTTGTCTGATAAAGGTTTTATTCGACCGAGCTCGTCGCCTTGGGGAGCTCCAGTCTTGTTCGTTAAGAATAAGGATGGATCTTTCTGTATGTGCATTGATTATAGGGAACTGAATAAGTTGACAATTAAAAATCGATATCCTTTACCTAGGATTGATGATTTGTTTGATCAACTACAAGGATCTAGTGTGTATTCTAAGATAGATTTGCGGTCAGGATATCACCAACTTCGCGTCCGTGAAGAAGATATTCCTATAACTGCATTTAGAACTCGTTATGGACACTATGAATTTCAAGTAATGCCATTTGGGTTAACTAACGCACCTGCGGTTTTCATGGATTTAATGAATCGAGTGTGCAAGCCCTACTTGGATAATTTGTGATTGTGTTTATTGACGATATTCTGATCTATTCCAAGAATGAAGATGAACATAGAGAACATTTAAGGATTGTTTTGAATTTGTTGAAGGATGAAAAGTTGTATGCTAAGTTTTCGAAATGTGATTTTTGGTTAGATTCTGTGCAATTTCTTGGTCATGTGATTAACAAAGATGGAATTCATGTTGATCCTGCAAAGGTTGAAGCTATTAAGAATTGGTCTGCACCGACAACGCCAACGGAAGTGCGACAGTTCTTAGGATTGGCTGGCTATTATAGGCGATTCATTAAAGAATTTTCTTTGATAGCTAAACCCTTGACTAAGCTTACTCAGAAGAATAAACCTTTCGTTTGGGGAAGTGATGAAGATGGAGCATTTCAGACATTGAAGCAAAAATTATGTAGTGCGCCAATCTTATCATTACCTGACGGAAGTGAAGATTTTGTAGTGTATTGTGATGCATCTCTTAGAGGCTATGGAGCTGTTTTGATGCAGCGAGAGAAAGTGATAGCTTATGCTTCTAGGCAATTAAGAAAGAATGAGGAGAATTATACTACTCATGATCTTGAGTTAGGAGCTGTAGTCTTTGCTCTTAGGTTGTGGAGACATTATCTGTGTGGCACCAAGTGTACGGTGTTCACCGATCACAAAAGCCTACAGTATATTCTCGACCAGAAATAATTGAACATGAGGCAACGAAGATGGATAGAGTTGTTAAGTGATTATGATTGTGATATAAAATATCACCCAGGAAAAGCCAATGTTGTTGCCGATGCGTTAAGTAGGAAAGATAGAGAGCCTATCAGGGTGCGTTCTCTAGTCTTGACTGTGCACAATAATTTGCCTGAGCAAATTAGAAATGCGCAAATAGAAGTTTGTAAGAAGGAGAATTTTGTTAATGAAGGGTTCCGAGGAGAAGGAGATCCTTTAGAGGTTAGAGCTGATGGAGTGAAATGCTTAAGAGGTCGTATGTGGATACCTAAGTTTGGAGGCTTAAGAGACTTGATTATGTTAGAATCTCATAAATCTAAGTATTCCATTCATCCGGGATCTGATAAGATGTACCATGATTTGAAGAAGTTGTACTGGTGGCCGAATATGAAAGCTGACATAGTTATGTATGTTCTTCAGTGCTTGACTTGTGCTAGAGTTAAAGCTGAACATCAAAAGCCATCAGGACTACTTCAACAACCAAAGATTCCTGAATGGAAGTGGGAGCGAATTACGATGGACTATATCACCAAGCTTCCTAGAACATCATCTGGAAACAACTCGATTTGGGTTATTGTCGACAAACTGACCAAATCAGCACACTTCATTCCGGTTAAAGAGCAGTTCCCACTGGAGAAGCTGACTCGTATATACCTTGAGAATGTTGTATGCAAGCATGGAGTGGCTGTATCGATCATTTCAGATCGAGATCCTAGATTCGCATCGAATTTTTGGAAATCTCTCCAAAGATCTTTGGGAACGAATCTCGACATGAGCACTGCTTATCACCCCCAGACCGATGGGCAGAGTGAAAGGACGATACAAACACTGGTAGATATGTTGAGAGCTTGTGTGTTAGACTTTGGTAAGAATTGGGATAAACATTTGCCGTTAGCAGAGTTTTCGTATAACAATAGTTACCATTCTAGTATTAAGGCTGCACCGTTTGAAGCTTTGTATGGTAGGAAGTGTAGATCTCCTGTATGTTGGAGTGAAGTTGGGGATAACCAGCTCACGGGACCGGAATTGATTCGGGAGACTACGGAGATGATAGTTCAGATTAAGAATAGGTTGTTCACAACACATTCCATGTATCTAATCTGAAGAAATGTCTAGCAGTGAGTGATGAGAAAATTCCGTTAGGTAAGGTTCGAATAGATGGGAAGTTGCATTTTATCGAAGAGCCCATAGAGGTAATGGATTGTGAGGTGAAGCAACTGAAACAAAGTCGGATACCTATTGTCAAGATCCGATGGAATTCAAAGCATGGACCGGAGTATACTTGGGAACGAGAGGATGAAATGTGGAAGAAATATCCGCACCTCTTCGATTTCAATAAGAAACGGACATCCAAATGAAATGGATCACGAGGACGTTGAACCCTTTTAGGAGGAAAAGCTGTGACAATCTAACATTTTCAGGTAGTGAAATATTTTCTCGTATAATATTTTGAAACTTATTTTTGTGTTGGTTGACGAACTCACAATTTACGGATTTAAATTTGGGCTTACGTGCATAATTTGGCGTCTTTTACGACTAAACCGGAAACCTTAGGATTACGTATTTACGTTTTTGAACTCCGTTTTTTATGAGACAATTTTTATTGGATTCGTTTTGTGACGTTGATTCATAATTTATAAAAACGTTTTTCGTAAAATGACCCGAGGGCACGCAAATAGAGAAAACTAGAATCGAGGAATACCCGTAAACTAGTGAGATGGGACAAAATACATTGTCCCACCCCACTAGCTAGCTTGGACGGCACCAACATGACACCACAACCATATGTGGCATCATGTTAGCTAAACACTTACAAGTGTAAGCGAAGCTTACACCTTAAGCTTAGTTCTTTCCCACTAACTCAAAACCACTAGCAACTTTCACACATACCATTTACTTACATGCAAACCAACACAAAATCCTCTCAAAACCTCCCACCCTTGCCGTCCATATTCAAGCTACAAACACCCCTTTTGATCTTTTCTAGCCATGAAATACATGTTAACTAGCTCTATTATGGAATTATCTTGAAGCCTTGATCATTTGGTGGCCATATTAACAACATTGGAGGTGATTTGCTTGTGTCCTAGGGCTGATTTCTCAACTTATGTTCTTGGTGTTTGATGATCTTGGAGTTACTTGTGGTGTTCATCAAGTTCTTGTCTTCCAAAAACAAGAAATACACTTGGTTGGTAAAGAAGATCATCCTCTCCATTTTCTCTTGTTATTTTTGTTAAGAACAAATGTATTTTCTTTCATTTTGTATATGTATATGATGTATATACGATGATAAAAATGTTTTGTGGGGATCAAGTGTTGATAAATATGCTTAAAAAGGTTAATAACTATAAGAAATAAGGCTAAAATCATGCTTATTTAGTTGGCTGTATAAAAACAGTATATAACTAAAACTTGAACTGATAAAATTGCATGGTATGATCCATTTACATTAAGTACAAGATGTTATACACATGTGAGAGTTGGCCATGCAATGGAATCAATATAATGAGTGAGATATGATCAAAACAAGTTGGGTGTTCTAATATGAATAAGCAGTTTTGTAGGGACTGTTAAGGCAAGATAAACTTAAAATGAGCAGTAGCTATAACTAAGCTAAATGTAGCACATAATATGAAGAACATGTCACCCAAAAATGAGTTTCTAATTCATTATAGAACTCTAGATATGGTAAAAATGGTGAACATGAAGATAAAAATCAGATTTTGAGAATTAATGTTTATTATTATTATATAAGCACTCAAAATTTTATTGTATAAAATGTAAAATAAAAACCCACTAACTTATGAAACTTATTTATATAAATATGTAAAAGGTTAAATAAATGAATAACTTATAAAAATGATAGTCTAATAATACTTATAAGTAATAAAAACTATAAACTTGATTTTTACGACTTTTTCGGCTATTACCTTAAAATTAACGTTTTTCGCCAATTAAAACTTAGACGATCAAAACCGTCTAATGTAAAGTTTATAAAAGTAATATACTGATATATAAGTAACTAATACAAGTAAAAACTGATAAAACCCGAACTATAGGAAATACGGACATTAACGAGCTAACTAAGCATATTGGACTAATAATTGGACTAAATAAGTTAACCACTTATAAAAAGAACTTATTGGGCTTAACCCATTTGGGCCCAACATGGAAAGTATATATACTGATAATATAAGTATAAAAATGGATTAAAACAAGTTAAAGAACTTATACTAAGCTTATTGGACTTAAAATAGATAAATAGATAAAACTAGTAAACTAGTGTAAGTTACCAAAACGTAAACACTAAAATGAGTAAACAAGGATGTATAAACCCACTTGATCATCATCATATGTACAAAATCATCATATGTATATTGTTATTTTGATAAAAGTAATTGGACAAAGTCTAAGACCGATTATTATTTATATAGGTTTCCGTGATCGAAGCACGCCCGTAGCCGATAATCCGCCTTTCATTATCAACGTGAGTTCATAGCCTCGCACTCTTTTAAATGTTTTATAAAATGATTTGTAAACCCGCGAGGGAGATAACATGCTAGATTTTATAAAAATAGAACACAAGTAGTCCCGATGGTATGCTTAATGATATGGACCCGAATGATGCTATGACCCTATAAACGAGACTAAAAGGATTATTAGTAGTTAGGTTATGTCACTTAAAGTCCCATTAGCATGAATTGTGAACTACCGGGATTTGGTAGACGCTTATGCATTTGATAGTACTATTTGGGGACGATCACCCCAGTTCGCGCCTTGACGGTTGATCCCCGTCGTACCACATTGATTGGTAAGCGAATTTATGTATGAGAAGATTCCATAGCGTGATTTTTGTGACGACACGCTAACTTAGATGGGCAAATTGTTTGTCGGGTTCGCGGCCCGCTGTTTTCATAGTAAGGTAACAATGTCATGCGGCTAATAATAATCCTAAAACCTATATACAAAACGATAACGACACTAATAACGATGAATATATTACCTATCATGGTAATATAGAGACTACGGTCTCATGGACGGTTTAAGATGTATGCTTGATTTATATATTGCCTGACTAGCAATATGAGGACTTACTTCCGATATTATACTTGTGTTCTGATTTTAAATGATTGTTTTATATAACGGTTTTTATTAAACTCTATGAATTCACTCGGCATTCGCTGATATGATTTTTGCATGTTTTTATCTCAGGTGCTTGAAGGTAATCCGGATGGAGATCGACTCTGATGGCCCACATAATACTAAAAATGTTCATTCGATCTATGTTTTGTAAACTTAATGACCTGTATAATTTGGGACCTGTTGTAAGCTTTTAAACTTCTTATCGAATGAATGTATGTTAAACCTTGTACAACCATTTTTATGTGTTGTCTATGATTGGAGTTATTGTGCTATCCCGTAACACTCCGAAAGACCCTCCCGCTGTACCGATACGAAAATTGAGAGTGTTACAATGTATGTATGAGTTTCAATTCACATAAAACAAATTCTAAGTTCCATTTTTTTTCTCAAAAAACTCTCTGATATGTTCTCTATTTTGCTTTATACAATTTTCTCAAATCTAATTTCTAACAAGTCTATCCATCATTCCACTCATTGTTTGTACATTAACCATTAAGGGTGATTTTGGCTCATAAGTCCTAGTTAACTACGTAGTATTAAAGTAGCAACATGTATATTATAATTCATAATTTATTTATTTTTGACATCATTATTAATCCAAAGCTTATAATAATAAATGACTTATAACTATGATGTATTGTTTACTAAATCTATATGACGTGAAAATAAACATGTAGCATGCACTAATAAGCCAAAACAGATTTTCTTATTTAGTCTCATTAAACACACTTATAAA
Organism: Glebionis coronaria; assembly: GCA_025667525.1. Lineage (NCBI taxonomy): Eukaryota > Viridiplantae > Streptophyta > Magnoliopsida > Asterales > Asteraceae > Glebionis > Glebionis coronaria. The sequence continues at coordinate 479,032,707 of CM046879.1, read as the reverse complement.
ACATCTTATAAAATACATACTATAACAGTTCCTAGGCTCATTAATATATTTATGATAGAGAATATTCTGTCTAACGTGATTAAAACTCGATCCAACGCCAATATGTAACATGCCAATTTAACTATACGTAGACATATTAAGAATAATCTTACCTTGGTTGTAAAATAAATTGAACCACAAACAGGAAGACTCCTCACTGCCGCCTCCTTCTTGTAGGGTTAATTATTTGTACCTATTTTTGTGATTGAGTTGTGATACTTATAAAACAACTAAGGCATAAAATCTCGTGAATTTTGTTACATGCCTAAAGTCACGTAACCCATATCTACTTACCAATTCAAACTATAATCTTTTCTAATTTTCTCAACATATAACATAATTACTTATATGATTTTATTATATTACAAAACAACTCTTTTCATTTAGTTTACTTTATATCTAGTCCAATAGCTTAGCAACAATTCCGTTTAATAAAATTACGGGTATTACAACTCTTCCCCGGTAAAAAAAATCATCCTCGAAATTTAGTCTTGAAAAAAAAACAAGTCACTTTAATATGGCCACTGAAACTTCACATGCTTTATTAGAAATTCAAAAATTCCATCAACATAGAAAGTTAATCCTAACGAAACTTAACTAGTCTTCTCGAAATGAAAGAAACTTAACAACTTAAAGACATCAAAATCAAAATAGATAAAAGCCCTAGTAATGTCTTATTGCTAATACGGAGTGTATCAAGCATCCTTAGCGGCCAATTGGAAAACTCTTCCCATTATCTTACATGGTTGAGTATCCTTGTACTCCACCCGGCTACTGTTATATCCCGTTTTCTCTTGTGTCTCTTCAAGTTTTCTTTTAGGACAATCAACGATCTTATGTACAAGTTTCTTACATCTAAAGCAGACCCAATCAGCTTTGCACTCCTTTGTTGCATGTCCCGGTTTCCCGCAATTACGACAATCCTCATGCCAACATTTTCCCCTATGTGTCTTTTGGCATATCGTACATGGTTTGTAGTCGCTCGCATTCTCCATTTTCTCACCACTGATTTTGATTCTCTTCACGTCATCATCACGATTTTCTCTCTTTCTTTTGTTGTCTCCTCCTTCTTCTAATTGATGATTATTCTCCTTTTCAACCATCAAGGAAAGTTCCACAACTTCTTGAAAATTTTGGGTCTTGCTTGTTGAACTGGACCCCTAATCCCGGCTCGTAAACCCCATGTGTATCTTTTAATTCTTCTTTCCTCAGTAGCTACTTTGTATTTTGCAAATCTTGCTTTTTCATTAAGTTTAGATGTGTATTTGGGGACCGTCATATCATTTTGTTGTAGTCTCAAAAATTCCTCCTCAAGCTTATCCATAAGTCCTTGGGGACAATAGTTTTCCATCACTAACTCTTCAAATTCTTCCCACGTCATAATACTCGCAACATCGTCACCACGGGCAATCTTGATCATATCCCACCAATGGCGTGCGTCTCCTTTCAGCATATGAGATGCATACTTAACTCTTTGTCCATCCAAGCATCCACTAATGTCAAAGACGTCTTCTATCTCCTTTAACCAGTTGGTTACAATCATTGGGTCGCCATCTCTATGAAATTTAGTCGGTCCACATTTCAAGAAGGAGTTGTAGCTACATCCGTCTCCTTGACCTTGAGCATATCTTCTTCTCTCAGCATCTTTTGCGTTTTTCCTATCTTGTTCGGCCTTTCTTCTCCTTTCTTGCTCATCGGCAACTCTCTTGTCTTCCATTGCTTTCCTCCTCCTCTCGACATCTTCATTTGCCTTTTTCTTTCTCTCAGCCTCTTCTACAGCTTTCCTGGCTTCTTCTGCCTTCCTAAAGTTTTCTTGACTTTGAGCCAAAATAATAGGCATGTGTTCTGACATAATCCTTTTGATTTCATTTCCTAGTTCTCCTTTAGTAACACGCGCATCTTGGTTCTTTGCGGGAGTTTGCTTAGAACCACCACCTCCCTTTCCTTCCATTTATCTGCCATATTAATTGTAGTCCATAAGATATCTAACACTCTAGGGTATTTAACTATCACTCGATAGAAGTTAAGACACAATTCTGATTTGGTTATATATCTATATAAAGGCATCTAATTCATATAAAGGTACAACTATTTATCCGTATCTTCAGTGAGCGTAGAAGGCACTATATATCCAAAGTTTTTGCATCTTAAATAATTAAACTAGGTTTAAGACTAGGTTCCTAAAACCTAATTCACTTAAACCAATGGCTCTGATTACCAATTGTAACACCCTAATACATGAGATTTTGTGTGTAAAAAGTTATCGTCCGATCTTTTCGAATTGATTACCAGTAGAAAGTGTGACTCAGTCGTTCTTGGTGGAATATAAAGGGAAAAGGCTATCTATTTTAAACTACAAGTAAAATGAAAATGTAAATGTCGTTAAGTAAAGTGGAAGTTGAAATTTAAAACTAAAACTTAATACTTAAAACTAAATGACGAAAAATTAAAAACTTTAAAAAGTAAAATTTGCAAACTTAAAAATAAAACTAAAACAAATCAAGTTTAAAATAATTCTAAGTAAAAATGGCGGGAAAAGTTAAATTTGAAAGTGAAACTTAAAATAGGAAATAAAAACTAAAATTCTATTAGAAAATCCTCCGCCGGAATCCTGTCAGAATATAGACGTCGGAATACAATCGAAAAGTAGCAAAATGAGTTCTATCGGAATACAAGAAAAAGGAACACGATCGGAATACTAGTAACCTAGAGCTAACGGAATATCAAACAAATACCCTCGTCGGAATGCTGGTCGGAATAGAAATCCGAATGAAAAACACAACTGTCGGAATAAACTAAAACAGAACTATCGGAATCCAAATCGGAATCCTGGTCGGAATGTATATAAAAGAAAGCTATCAGAATGTAGTAAAAGAGAAAACCTACCGTCGGAATCCCAATCGGAATCCCCAAAACCCTTTTCCGATCCAGTGATCGGAATGCTGGTCGGAAAGGGAAACCCCTATCGGAATGAACAGTCGGAATAGGGAAACCCTATTCCGATGGAAAGAAATTCGTAAAAAGCTAGTAGATAAGCTACTTTTCAAAAAGCTCAAACCGAAACTTAACTAACTATTTAATGAAAATAACTAAATAAGTACAAATAAAAACTTACAAAACTCTAAATAAGCAACTTTTTAAATCAAACTTTAAAAATACTAAACCTTTAATAAAACTTTAAAAAAATAAGCTAAATACAAATTAAGCCAATAAGCATGTCAAGCTCAAAGCTAAATTCGTATAAAAACTTAGAGATGAATAAAAAGATAAACTTTTTAATCACATGAACACTAAGATGAAACAAAATCAACGATTATCACGAATCAAAGATAAACAAAATAAAGAAAGGTAGAAGAAGATGATTAAAAACTTGAATTAAAAAGATTAAAGATCAAAGATTTAACACAAGATTAAAGAGAAAGCTTGAAGAACATTAAGGAAAACTAGAGAGAGAAAGTATATTAATCTACTCCTACTTACCTTACAATAATAAAACTAAAATCTACTACTAGCTAACCACCCCCTAATGACATATTAGGGGGGGTATTTATAGGAGGAGTGGAAGTATGGTTGATGCTTCTTCTTTCTTCTCGTCTTTTCGTCTTTTAAATTCTTCGACTTTCTCGACTTTGTCTTGGGATTTGTCGATATAAATAGAACTCGTCTTATAATTTTCAACTTCTATTAGACTTGGTTCTTCGACTTCATTAAACTTCCGTCTCTAGACTTTTTCTTCGATAAATAGGCCTTGGACTTCCGTTCTTTTTGCACTCTTGATCTTCTGACTTCGTCTTTTCTCGTTTTCATCGATAAAATCCCGTGAAAGCCCGTGTTTTCTTCCTTTTTCATCTTTTGGTCCTAAAACACAAACACAAACCACGCATAATTCTGACATTTACGACATAAAATACACGTTTTGTCTTGGTTATTATTACAATTAAGTGGTAACAGGATGGGTGTTTTCACACCTATCAAATCCCCTACACTTGACCATTGCAATGCCCTCATGCAATGCATTAGTTATAAAGTAAGATTTACATTTTCCATCATAATCAATCCACCTTGGCCTTTATTAAAGAGATAGAAAATTTTAAAGGAAGAAAACAAGTAAAAAGATCAAAAACTTACCTTAGGGTTTTGGAATGTCATGAATGATTATCATCCTCAAGTTTCACGTTCCCCATACCAAGCTTAAAAACGAGATCATTGTTATTATAACTTAGCAAACTAACACAAATTCATGTGGCCCAATTATTCACTTAGACTCCCTTATTCCTAGGTGTATCTCTTATATTTTATTATTGTCTTGAACTCACGAGGATGCTTTATTTGACTTATTTCGATAGTTTATTTAGGCTGAAAATAAAGTGGGACGATTTAATCAATAGTTAGCTAAAGGACAAAATCTTTTAAAACTGCTTCTCGGGACCTCATAAAGTTCATATCTTGGCATAACTCGCTTCACGATTTGAGACCTTTCTCGGACCGATATTTGGCAGCGACTTCATACTTCGAATCTTGAGAGACGTTCTTGAAATTATGGTCTTCTCTTCATAATAGGAATTTCTTCACTTGAAGTTTTTGAGAGATTCTTCATATTTGGACCACGACTTGATCATTTTTCTCCAATCTTTATTTTGGACTTTGATAAACAACGATCCGCCTCCTTTTAGGACTTGGATCTATTTATCCTCATACCTTGTTAGGGCCTTTTTGGATAGACTTCTCCATGATCTTTAGGGGAGTATTTTCTTTTCGTCGTGTGTCTCGATCCTTCATATTGATTTTTGATAAATGATTCTTCACATCACTTGGGATCTTTAGCAACAAAATGTAGCCCTCATGCCTTGTTAGGACCTTTTTGGACTCGCCAATCTTCGCATCCCGCTTCAATAAGTTATGCCTTGACTATGAACTCTAATTAATACCGAGCAACTTTTAAACGATCTTGGGCTAGAAGCTAAGTAACCTTTCAAATCGTACAACCTTATTTATTGCCAATATATTTATTAACAAGCGATGGGATAAAAAGCTTATAATCAACTCACATAAATTCATGAAAGAATACCAAACTTATAATTGACTCTATCATCTCTCGTTCTCCACAATTTAAAATCTCAAGGAATGAGACTCGTGGATGCTTAGCCAATTAAATCAAAGTTTTGGGTTTTCAAGTCATCTATATGATCTTGCAACTTCTTAGACTCTTTCAAGTTTAGAATTCGCATTTTAAAGTTCCCTTGATAAACGAATTTCTAGGATCAGTTATAGGAACTTGCAAAAAGTTCTTGTTCTTAACCCGTAAGAGTTAAGACTTTCGCGTTTTAAAGTTCCCTATATAAAAGCCTAGCAAAACTTGACTTAAACACGTTAAGGATACTAGCTAGAGTAAACTTAGATAAGTAAACTCGGGTTGAGTCAAAAGATTCATGACGTTGAAAAATTTAAAACCACTTTATTAAAATTTTTATTTTATCAAGGAAAGAAAATAGCTATAACAAAGGTAATTACTAATAGGCCAAAATAGATCAAAAAATTTGAAAAATGTCGAAAAATCAATTTTCCGGTCAAAATGAGGACATATACAAGGAAAAGCCCACTTAACTTCGATAGAAGTCCCCCCTACACTTAATATAAACATTGTCCTCAATGTTTAAGCATGTGGAAGTAAACTCCCCTACACTTAGGACATTGTGCACGTTGTTTAAATCTTGCTAAGGAAGAGACAACTAAAGTGATTCCTATTTTCATATTGAAGAATATAAAATATTGAATCAAAAGAGTTTAGGATAAAACCGGGAAGACGGGAGCACGGAATCACGGGTCGTCAAAAGTCATCAAGAATATATATTTGAAAGCTCGAATCCCTGCACATGATAAGAAAGAAAAGAACAAACACATACTAGGGTCTCCCCCTACACTTATTATAAAAACAAAAGAAAAAGGATAGATACTCGGGTTGCCTCCCGAGAAGCGCTTGTTTTTGTTCACCGAGTCGTGAGCCTGACTCGACCTTGATTACAATGGTAAGAAGCTTGAAGAACATCCACCGAGATCAAATACATGGTTTTCATCCATCAAGTAGCACAATCTTAAGGCGAACAAGCCAAGCCAAAGAAGAGTAGGCAAGGTTCCCTTAAGCAAAGATTGAGCACGGTGGTAGAAAGTAGGATGAAGTGCAAGCATATCTCCACAAGTTTCAAAAATCTTTCCTTTTATTTCATCAGATGGATACTGAGATGGCTGAAAAATTGCAATAACGGGATCGAACACCTTTTCCTTTAGGGGAAAATAACACTGAGGCTCAGTAGAATATGAAGAGGATCCGCTCATAAATCGCACAATCTCATCCTCAGAAGGTGGATAAAGAGGTGTCAAGACATAGGTATTGCGGATATCGGTGTCTTCCGGTTTCTTCTCCTTTGAAACGGGTTTCTTAATATCCGAAGGAGGATAAAGAACATAATCAAAGTCCAAAGGAGGAGAATCATTCTCATTGGGGAAGTAAGTGTTGAGAAAAGTAGCAAAATCTTCCTCAAATGAGTAATTATCCAAAGTATCAATAGTGTTTGATGGAGGATCTTCATCAAAAGTAGGAGTAAGGTCATCATGAGAAGAATCACTCGAGAGGGTATCAACATCATCAAAATCATCATAAGTGGGCATGTCTGGATACTCTGAAACAAAAGCAGCATAATCATCCCCATCGGAACTAGAATTATCGTCATAATCATCATAGATCAGTGGAGGATCATGAATTGGTGGGGGGTCCAATTTGGAGAGAGAATCATCAAAATCATCCACATCGTCTTAGAAAAGTGGATTATCATGGGAAGACTCGAAAAGAGGATTATCATATACAATAAAGTCATCAAGCCTAAAACTTTCCAAAGTAGAAGTAAGCTCTTGTTGAAACACATTAATCATTTTCGCGGATTCTTTTCTATTTGTCTTACTTGTAATCTTCCCCATCTTAAAAACTTGAGCATCATTCCCGACCCTTAGAATTAATTCACCTTAGGCAACATCGACTAAAGCTTTTTCGGTTCTCAAAAATGGCCGTCCAAGAATTAACGGAATACGAGGGTCCATTTCATAATCAACAACAACAAAATCGACCGGAAAAGTGAAGGTACCAACTTTAATAAATACATCTTCGGAAATACCAACGGGGTAAGCGAGAGTGCGCTTTGCTAGCTCAAGAGTCATCTTCGTTGGAGTAAGGTCGGGTAATGATAGCTTTTTCCAAACACTTAAGGGCATCAAATTAATACTTGCCCCTAGATCGGCTAAGGCAGTAAATTCTTCATCTTTGTTAAAAGTGCAAGGCAACACAAAACGAACGGGATCTCCAAGTTTTTTCGGAAGTTCTTTAAGAATGACTGCAGAACAGGTTTCATTTAAGCGTGTGTTGACAAACTCAGCCATCTTTTCCTTCTTGTTAAGCAATTCCTTGAATGCTTTGACGAATTTCGGCATTTGGACAAGTGCTTCAACGAGGCTAATGTTGAAATTCATTTGAGAGATCATCTTCATAAAAGAAGTGACTTGAGCATCCTCTTTAGTAAGCAATTTGCACTTTTCTAACCGAGAAGGATAAGGGATGTTGGGTTTAGGTTGTGTGGGTGTAACAGGTAAAGGTTGAGATGTTGAAGGTTTAGAGGTGGTTGGTGGAGGGTTTTGCTTGGGTACCTCTTTATTAATAGGTGGAGACGGTAATAGAGAACTAGTACTAGGTGTGGTAGTAGGAGGGATAAATAGGGGTAGAGGAGGTGTAGATGGAGTAACGGGGGAAGGGCTAGAAGGTCCTACTAGAGTTGCTCCACTTCGCGTAGTAATAGCACTCACATTCGCTCTAGGGTTTGTTTCGGTTGTAGAAGGAAGAGCACCTTGGGGGCGAAGGGTTTGTTACATTTGAACGAATTTCCTATCCGTGGACTCTTGAATTTGTCTAGTAGATTCTTGCATTGCTTTCATGATTTTCTCATGTTCACTTAATTTTTGCAAAACCAAGTCCATTGGCGGATGAGGTAAATTGAACCCTTGTTGTTGAAAACCTTGGTTTAGGTATTGGTTATAAGGTGGAAAACCTTGAGGATTGAAGCCTTGGTGTTGAAAACCTTGGTTTTGCATGTGATAGTTACTCTGATTTGCATTTGAGCCCCTCATGTTGGCATTTCCTTGAACATTAGCTCTTGGTGGCCCTTGGTTGTTTTGGTTAGGTTGTGGTGGTCTTTGTTGAAAACCGGTTGGAGCTAAATAATTTGTCGAGTTGTAAGACAAGTGATTAACATTGACATTAGGCTTGAAATGAACTCTCTCGGTGTTGTTGTAAGCATACACTTCCCCGTGAGATTGATCATAAGCTTTATCACAATTAGCATAAGAGTGTGGCCCACCACAAGTTTCGCAAGTTATATTAAGAGCATTGTTGTTTTTGGCATTGTTAACGGCTTGTAAAGCAAGTGCTTCAACAACCGTAGTAAGCTTATCAAGTCTCCTTTCGGTGTCACTAGTGCTAGCACTAGCCACATTAGCCCGAACACTTTTGGTTTGCACTTTAGATTTATTCCCAATAATATCCCATGCGGCATTAGAAGACTTAACCAAAATATTACCCCCCGATGCACTATTTAGTGAATCTTGGTCATTCATGCTTAAACCATTGTAAAAAGTGTTAATTTGATGCACTTTTGTGAAACCATGTTGTGGACACTTTCTTAAAAGTTCCTTAAAACGGTCTCAAGATTCACTAAATGTCTCACCGTACTTTTGTTCAAAGTTAATGATTTCATTCCGCAAAGCAGTAGTACGTGAGGGTGGGAAAAGTAGTTGATGAATTTGGTCTCTAAATCCGACCACGTAAGAATACTTTGTGGCGGTTCCTTATCAAGCCAATGTCGGGCTTGTCCCTCTAAGGAGAAAGGAAAAAGTTGTAAGCGAATTACCTCTTGTGAAACCCCATTAAACTTGACTGTATTAGTGAGTTGAAGAAACCTTTTGATATGGTCATGAGGATCATCAAGTGTACGCCCCAAAAATGGTTGAGCAGAGACCATTTTAATGAAGCCGGATTTGAGCTCAAAGTTGTTGTCTCCAATCTCGGGTATGACAATAGCATCGGTGTTGCCCTCTACGTGCGATTGCAAAAGCTCGATCATTGGTCGATTGTCCATGGTGACAATAGGTTGAGTTTCGACTTCGGCTTGAATTGCTTTCCTCTTACGAGCACGGGTACGCATACACACCTACAAAAGGAAAAGAAAGATAGACAAGAAATATTTTTGGTTTTTTATGTTTTACTATTTTTTGGAGTTTTGAAAATTTTATATTTTTTAGGATTTTTGAAAATTTTTGAAAATTAGACAAGAAAAATAACGTTCAAGATTGAACAGATCCCAAAATCCAACGCGTCTCTCACAATAAACCGTTAATCTTTACGAAAAGAGCCGGCAGCGGCGCCATTTAATACATGAGATTTTGTATGTAAAAAGTTATCGTCCGATCTTTTCGAATTGATTACCAGTAGAAAGTGTGACTCAGTCGTTCTTGGTGGAATATAAAGGGAAAAGGTTATCTATTTTAAACTACAAGTAAAATGAAAATGTAAATGTCGTTAAGTAAAGTGGAAGTTGAAATTTAAAACTAAAACTTAATACTTAAAACTAAATGACAAAAAATTAAAAACTTTAAAATGTAAAATTTGCAAACTTAAAAATAAAACTAAAACAAATCAAGTTTAAAATAATTCTAAGTAAAAATGGCGGGAAATGTTAAATTTGAAAGTGAAACTTAAAATAGGAAATAAAAACTAAAATTCTATTAGAAAATCCTCCGTCGGAACCCTGTCGGAATATAGACGTCAGAATACAATCGGAAAGTAGCAAAATGAGTTCTATCGGAATACAAGAAAAAGGAACACGATCGGAATACTAGTAACCTAGATCTATCGGGATATCAAACAAATACCCTCGTCGGAATGCTGGTCGGAATAGAAATCGGAATGAAAAACACAACTGTCGGAATAAACTAAAACAGAACTATCGGAATCCAAATCGGAATCCTGGTCGGAATGTATATAAGCTATCGGAATGTAGTAAAAGATAAAACCTATCGTCGGAATCCCCAAAACCCTTTTCCGATCCAGTGATCGGAATGCTGGTCGGAAAAGGAAACCCCTATCGGAATGAACAGTCGGAATAGGGAAACCCTATTCCGATGGAAAGAAATTCGTAAAAAGCTAGTAAATAAGCTACTTTTCAAAAAGCTCAAACCGAACTTAACTAACTATTTAATGAAAATAACTAAATAAGCACAAATAAAAACTTACAAAACTCTAAATAAGAAACTTTTTAAATCAAACTTTAAAATACTAAACCTTTAATAAAACTTTAAAACAAATAAGCTAAATACAAATTAAGCCAATAAGCATGTCAAGCTCAAAGCTAAATTCGTATAAAAACTTAGAGATGAATAAAAAGATAAACTTTTTAATCACATGAACACTAAGATGAAAAAAATCAACGATTATCACGAATCAAAGATAAACAAAATAAAGAAAGGTAGAAGAAGATGATTAAAAACTTGAATTAAAAAGATTAAAGATCAAAGATTTAACACAAGATTAAAGAGAAAGCTTGAAGAACATTAAGGAAAACTAGAGAGAGAAAGTATATTAATCTACTCCTACTTACCTTAAAATAATAAAACTAAAATCTACTACTAGCTAACCACCCTCTAATGACATATTAGGGAGGGGGTATTGATAGGAGGAGTGGAAGTATAGTTGATGCTTCTTCTTTCTTCTCGTCTTTTCGTCTTTTAAATTCTTCGACTTTCTCGACGTTGTCTTGGGATTTGTCGATATAAATAGAACTCGTCTTATAATTTTCAACTTCTATTAGACTTGGTTCTTCGACTTCATTAAACTTTCGTCTCTAGACTTTTTCTTCGATAAATCTTCAGAATAGGCCTTGGTCTTCCATTCTTTTTGCACTCTTGATCTTTTGACTTCGTCTTTTCTCATTTTCATCGATAAAAGCCCGTGAAAGCCCGTGTTTTCTTCCTTTTTCATCTTTTGGTCCTAAAACACAATAAAAACACAAACCACGCATAATTCCGACATTTACGACATAAAATACACGTTTTGGCTTGGTTATTATTACAATTAAGTGGTAACAGGATGGGTGTTTTCACACCTATCACACCCCACCTTCTCAGAGTGTTAAACATCAAATATACCTTATCTCAGCGGAAGCGTCTACTCTTAGTCAAGCCCAACTAGTCTCTCGATTCTTAAAGCAGCTTATCTGAGTTGCAAAATTTTAAAAGAGTTTCGGTTAGATAGAGGCCAAATGAGAATTCATGGTTTTCGCATACAAAACAATTTATATAAGCAAACACTTTTCCAAATATAACGAAGTTAAAAAACGATCACGCAAATCGTTCAAAATAACTCTGTTATAACATATTCTTTTTCAATTCAAATACTAACAATTTAATATTAACCAACGACTTATATTATATCACGGTACCACATATATCAACTATTTACATTTCCGTTTGATTCAACGGTTCCAGCGATTTAACATAAACCCGTTCGGTTCAACGGTTCCAACTATTCATATTTTCCGTTCGGTTCAACGGTTCCAACTAATTAACATAAACCTGTTCGGTTCAACGGTTCCAACAACTTATATTTTCCGTTCGGTTCAACGGTTCCAACTATTCATATTTTCCGTTCGGTTCAACGGTTCCAACTATTTATATTTTCCGTTCGGTTCAACGGTTCCAACTATTTAACATAAATCTGTTCGATTCAAGAAGTCAATACTTATATATCTCGACAATTAAATACAACGATCTGCACCACTTTTATATATTACCAATTAGTCAAAGACGTAACATATAATGATCATTTAAACAAACTTGCATGATAGTATCCTTTCAATAAAATGCAACCCAGTTTAAAAGCACATAATAACTCACCTCAAATCTCTTACTAGCTTTTCGTCGTACAGGAACGAAGGCTCCTACAATAATTTCAACATTTAAAACTTTGTTCATGTTTTTAACGTAATAATCATAGTTGACTGTTCGAGCCCTTAGAAGGCAACCAATATCCACATTTTAATTGCACACCTTTTTGCTTAAAACTTCTTACAAATCAACGTATAAATCAACAGTAAATAAGTGTGGCAATGTATGTATAAGTTTCAGTTCACATAAAACAAATTCTAAGTTCCATTTTTTTCTCAAATAACTCTCTGATATGTTCTCTATTTTGCTTTATACAATTTTCTCAGATCTAATATCTAACAAGTCTATCCATCATTCCACTCATTGTTTGTACATTAACGATTAAGGGTGATTTTGGCTCATAAGTCCTAGTTAACTACGTAGTATTAAAGTAGCAACATGTATATTATAATTCATAATTTATTTATTTTTGACATCATTATTAATCCAAAGCTTATAATAATAAATGACTTATAACTATGATGTATTGCTTACCAAATCTATATGACGTGAAAAACAAACATGTAGCATGCACTAATAAACCAAAATAAATTTTCTTATTTAGTCTCATTAAACACACTTATAAAACATCTTATAAAATACATACTATAACAGTTCCTAGGCTCATTAATATATTTATGATAGAGAATATTCTGTCTAACGTGATTAAAACTCAATCCAACGCCAATATGTAACATGCCAATTTAACTATACGTATACATATTAAGAAGAATCTTACCTTGGGTGTAAAATAAATTGAACCACAAACAGGAAGACTCCTCACTGCCGCCTCCTTCTTGTAGGGTTAATTATTTGTACCTATTTTTGTGACTGAGTTATGATACTTATAAAACAACTAAGACATAAAATCTCATGAATATTGTTACATGCCTAAAGTCACGTAACACATATCTACTTACCAATTCAAAATATAAACTTTTTTAATTTTCCCAACATATAACATAATTATTTATATGATTTTATTATATTACAAAACAACTCTTTTTATTTAGTTTACTTTATATCTAGTCCAATAGTTTAGCAACAATTTCGTTTAATAAAATTACGGGTATTACATAATTGATCACAAAACACTAATATTCACTAATCTCAAGCTAATTACAAGTAAATAACCTATAACCAAGATTAGCATATATAATCCATTTTATAATGAATTAGAGTATAATATTTTGCCACTAATTATAAAACTCAACTAAGTATCATATTAAATTTATACATTTATTTCAAGTTAAGTTACAAGTTAATAAAGCATAAGGTACAAGTTATCAAAGCATAGGATCTTAAGCTCCCATATTTATTCCTAGAATATGGTAAACCTATATAAACCCTTAAACCAAGAATTTAGAAACCATAGAAGTCATAAACATACTATATAAGCCCTATAATAAGTATATATAAACATATAAACCCTATTTACCCAAAGATAGAAAGTCATTAGGATTAATGACCTAAAAACCCTTATATTAAGAAATCTACATAGAATCACTACCTAGTCTTTTAGGACAAGTCTATAAACACACATAGCACTTAATTAAGGTTATAAGATTATATTAAGATAGTGTACAAGTACCCTAATGCACAATGTACAAGATTTCAATGCATGACTTGTAAATTAGGTCAAAATGAGTATTTTCACCGTTTAGACATGTTTACTTAGATTAACTTAGTAAAACCAATATAGGGACTTAATCAACACATCAAGGACAATGTGGGATGTATAAATTGAGTTTACATCAGTAGATAATTGAAGGATAATCATTTTACTATGACTTAACCATAAATCATTAGAAACCCTAACCCGCCTAAGTTTTCTTCCCATTTTCAGATCAAACCTTTGTTAAACTTCAAACCAAATACCCAAAATTCTTAATATATACCCTAATCAAACCCTAATACATCACTAATCACATTCATAAGCCCTTAATTACTAAAATCACAAAGTATAAAGTTACAAACCCTAATTTAGACTCGGTTTTATGTTTTCCATCCAAAATTCCATTTCAAACCTTTCCCTCCCATTCTAAGTTTGAAAATCAGATATTGAGGATATTATAAGATATTTTTCATGTGATTTCAAGTAGGTGCATCACCTACTTGAAGCTACACATCATCATTCATATCCTTATATTAACGTGACTTCATTCCTAGCCACAAGACTAAGATATTTTCATCCTAGACTCTAGGAACTTGCATAGAACTTCACTAGATATCCTTAGTCACTAAGGTATCCTCATGACATGTTTAAGGCTTTACCTTGGAACCTAAGGGTTGAAACTAGTATAAATAGAGACGAAATGAACACTTAGAGACTTGCACCCTGTTTTCTTTGTATCTCCTACCCATTCTCCATTTCCACTTCTATAAACGTCATAGGAAATACCCCAAGATCAGAAACCAGGTCTAGAAGGAATCCATTGAAGCTCTTGAAGCTTTGATAGCAAGTAGTGCTCATTGGAAGCCATTAGGAGTCATTTTGGATCTACCTAGGTAATTTCTATGTTAGTTATGCTTTGATCTTGTTATAAAGATATATTAGACTTTTTATAATGCCAAAATTATGTTAGAAAGATAATCTAAAAAGAACTAAGTCATTTGGTCATATTAAATAGAAGTTATAAGTTAAAGATGTCTTAAAACCCTAGTTTTATAATTTACATGAAATAATAAGCAAGAACCCATTTAAAAAGTTATAATTATAAATAAATGTTTTTATTATGATTATAAACATGTTTTGAAACTTTGTTTTAGAATCCTAGATCATTTGGTCCATCTTTGAGATTGTTATGTGATTTTTACAAGTATAGGGACTAAAACTATCATTTCGAAACTATTTAACATTTTGGGCCAGAAGTGTCATTTTGTGAAAGTTAAATATATAATAACAAATATTGTAAATTTTTAGGTCCTAAGATTAAATATTGAGGGTTTAAATTATAAAACTACATACTCTAAGGTTTAAAAGTGTAATTATGCCAAAATATAACTATAAGGGCTATTTTTGTCAATTTTGAAACTAAAGAAGATTAATTATAAATATGAGGAAGTAATAAAGGTATCATGTTAGTAGGGAGTTTTGTACAAAGATGTTCCATCTCGATATTACGTTATGACTAAGTGGTTGGGTTTACGATTAAAGTGTCATCGCTCCTCAAACGTTTATAAAATGGCTTATGAGTAAAATGGCCCGAACAATGGTGCTAGAATTACCAAAAAATAATAATTAAAGAATATATAAACAAATATTTATAAAGATTGAACAAAAGATTAAATACTTGATACTATACAAAATGTTTTAATCCAGGTTTGTGTGAGATCAAGTTGTTTATTTGTGAAAGAAATAAATCTGTTATAGCTCAGACTCTATGGACCCCAGGTGAGTTCATAGCCTCACTAGGCCTAATTCAAATTATTTGAAAACCCGTGAGGGTATACTTTAAAACTAGAATACAAGTATTTTGGTATGCTTCTCAAATATGATTATTGACACTATGTTTACTTTTGCCTTGAAAGTCCCTTTTTAATTATGAACCGTTAATCATTTTCCTGGAAATGAGCACTAATATTGTAAACAGTACTATTTGGGGATTGACATCCCCTATGTGGGCAAGTCGCACTTGCTAGCACCTCAGTGGTCAAACGGGCATACTTTATTTTGCTAATAAGGATAGTTTGGCAGACTTCCTCATAAGGGCAATTGTGGGTTTCTGATATGTCTAGTCGCGGTATCATAAGCTTAGTGCATTAATTTATAAATTTTACGGGCGAATAATAACGTAGCTCAGGAAAAAGGATCTTGTATTCAAATTAATTTTAAACATATGAATTCACTCAACCATTGTGTTGATTTTAAGCATATATCTCAGGTTTTAAAGATTGCTAGTATGGAGCAGCATGAGGATGGCATGAAGAGGCACAAGATTAAAATTATTATTCTAGATTTTGGGAACCTTATATTATAAAACTCTGATTTTTCAATGATATATAAAGAAAGTTGATTTTTGTCACTCTTTTGAGTTGTTTTCTATTATTGTGACTTGTGTTCTACGAAGTAATACCCCAGATCAATGTTCCGCTGCATATAGGTAAAATGGGGTGTTACAAATTATTATCGGTGAAAGTTCTAAAATTTACTTGATGGTTACGTAGTTGGCGAATATAAAACGGGGGTGGAGGCCTAGATCCTATCCTATTATGAATTGCTATATATTGCAATTGGTGATGGAAAATATTAAATGATACAATCATGTAGGTTTTGCGCCAATTACCATTACCACAAAAAAACTTTTCAGAACCAACACAAAATATTTTATTCCCAACAATAGCTTTACCAGATCTTTTTTATGTAATTGATTCTCGGGGAAAACGTTACTATTTAGATTGTTCCAGGAGTTTGACCTTATTGTAAACATCGACACAAACCATGGTCCTTGATCGTACCTTGGATAATTTATTTTTGAAAGTGTTGGATCTATATTTTTTGAAGACACACGAAATCCAAACACCATCTTCGGTGAATCTGGTTGATTCACGAAATTAGGTGTTAAATCGTGACACTTCTTTGTATTGACGGGTTCCAGAGTTGAAGTTCAATATTATTAGTATACAAAAAGCACCAAATACCTTTAGAAGTACCAACAGGTTAAATACGTTCAAGATTTAATGGCAAGTGATTAGTTGTGAAGGTCAACCTATCATCCATGAAAGCACATGTATATGAGTCTGTGTAAATTTATTGAGGGATGAAGGTTGGAAAATCTATTGTAGCCTTCCATCTACTTTAAACCCTACGAAAGAGAAGTAAAGATTTCACAAGTAGCCTCACCATCATTTCGCTTTGAATTTCAAATGGTATGTAGTCAGACATCGTAGAAAGTTTTAACTGAGTAAAGTAATTTGGTTGGTTGTAGTTTGTAGGTAGTAAATCTAGAGGTAAATATAGAAAATAATTTCGTGAAACATTTGAGGTAACATGACATAACAATGACTTGACTATTCAATAACAAAGAGCTCGCTTCATATTTTACTTTAAATATAACAATGATATGACATGTCACATAAATGACTTGACCAAATCAATTATATTTATAATATTCACTTCATATTTTACATGAAATATGACAATGAGGTGACATATTAGAGATAAATGACTTGACCAGTCAATAGCACTATTATTTCACACCATATTTTATATGAAATATGACAATGATATGATATTTCTAACTACATAAGCTGACTACTCGAACATAAGCATTTATAAAAATGCAAAAGAAAAACGGTGTAAATTCATCCATCTTTAAAAAAATTAGTTTCTAAATCCCTTAACAAAATGTGTGAAATAAACAAATCTGGTAACACATTTGGAAGAATTTGTGGTAGTTCTTCAACACAACCGAATATGCATTGTGTTTTCGGCTCATCAACACAATCAAATGAACATCATGTTACGATTACAAAAGGTCATGTGGGTTATTCGACACGACTAATTATGCACCTCCCTTTGTCCCTCATTCCTCCATTTGATAGTGAAATTACCGCTAAGATAATACCAGGTCCAACCGGTATTCTACAACAGGCCATGCTTCGATGAGGATGCAAGTGAGGATGATCATTTTAATCGCGACGCATGGATATGTGCATTTCAGTATGTAGCTGATGAAGGGGTATGGTTCCTTGTTGTTTAGGTGACGTGAAATCCTATGTGACCCCAAAGAGAAAGCTAAAAAAAAGTTGTAGCAATAATCAAATCAATTTCTTCCAATGCAATAGGTGAATCGAACATAGCACTGAAATATCAATTCGGTTCCATTTTACGTACAATACATCACAAGGCCCTTTCTCATAGGGTTACACCCACAATATTCGTCTTGGGATTGTTTTGATACTTAAGAATGTTTTAGTGTTTACTCCAAAAATCATCTGACTATTATCTTAACATTACAATGAAGAACATTGTTCATGTTATCCCGAAGGACATTGTCTATGATTTCTAAATGCATATGTTGTTATTTATGTTCTGTTATGTTTTTCCCTACCGATAGAATAATTCAAGAGTGTATGTTTGCGTTTTAATTAATCGATGTAACAAATAAAATGGAAGCACAATAGTCATACTAATCAATGTGCGAAGTCATAATGAATTTATTTAAACATAAAGGAAATAGCAGTACATAGTTGTTGATCCATTGTGACCTTATTAGCCTAGTTTGTAGACTTATAATATGCATAATAAATCATATACAGCCTTGGTAAAAACTTTGAATGATATCAAATAGTATGCAAAATCTACTATTTGATATTACGAATATTATGTATGTAATGTGATATGAAACAAACAGATAATGTAAACCAAACACTTAAATATTATTATCAATAATACTAATACTTCAAATAAGAGTATTAGGGTTACAACCTTGAAGTACATAAAACGTAGATAATTGATATGTATTCTACAACTAACATAAGACCTCTTTTTATAGCTCAAGAAGTCCTTTACAAGATAAATATTTACTAAAATAATTTAAACCTAAGAGATATACTCACAATATCCCTTAAATATAGCTTCACACGTATTCAATCTTGATCTTCAATAGGTGTTAACAATACAAACAATATTGATCTTTACTTACCAATATTAAGATTGTTTGTCCATTTTGTCCAAATACTACGAGCACTAATAATATCACTACCAACATTAAGCAATATCAACACTAGTAGTGCAAATGGTAATCTGCATTTAAAATTATTCCCAACAATCCTCCCCTAAACTTGCGATCCCTCCTCAAATCCACAAGTTTCACAAAATAAGGTAATAATCTAAAACTGCATAAATGTGCTCTTGGTAGATCTTTGTCTTAGCTGTGCTGAAGCTCTCTCACACTGATCAAAAATCCTTTTCACAACGTCCAAGGCCAATTCTGAAACTTTATGCGAAACTGAGAGTCTCTCATAAATCATGGTCATCAGAGTACCAACACTCAGGATATTCCTTATTTGTAAGCATATGAATAAGTGTTCCCCCAGTTGAACAAACATGATGTACTCCACAAGACTCAAATAAAATCTATACAAGCCTATGAAAACCCCTTCTTTGTTCTTTCCACAATTCATTAGTCTCATCAAGTTCAAATAATCTCTTCAAGTCTACCCATAACTCCCTATCTTTTTCATAAGTAGGTTCTTAAGTTGCAAACTTTGTTTTGACCAAATTCCACAAATTTACCAAATCATTTATGTTAAAGCCTGAAAGTAAATCATCAAAGTGATAATACCTTTCAATGTCTTCAAACACACTTATTCAAAGAATATTTCAAAATGACTTGGTAAAATCATCATTTACTTTACCTACAACCTCCCATTTATAGATTGGATATTTGACTAATAGTGGTTCTACAATGACTTCATTAGAAACTACTACATTCATGAGACTTTCCATGTCTTCTTTAGACATGTATTCCTTATTCTCAACTGCTTTTAACTTCTCATCCACTTTCTTAATTTTGTCTTTAGCATCCTTTATATTATTTGATTTTGCTCGTTTTTCTTCATTCTCAATTTTATAGTCTGTAAAGCCATCCATAGTTATGCTAATAATCAACACCTATTTAAATAATTCGTCATATGAATTACTCTACATAAACTTTCTTGGTGCTAATGTTTTGTCATGAATAAAGGACATCATGAACTGTCTTTTCTGATTTGTAGACTGTTCATTGTTCCTTTCTATATCATAACTCTCCATGAACATCTTGGACCTCTCATCATCATTAACTATCCTAATGCATGAGCCACTTCAATATTTCTATCCATCCACACCATTTGTTTATAACATCTTCCATTTTTCATGTTCCTTTTTCCTCCCAGCCTTAGCATCCAACTCTGCATCATACTCTTTGATAGATTGTAAAATCATTGCCTGAGTTGCTGGATCAAGATTTATGGAACCCCTTTTTCTTTTCTTTTTCTTTGGCTTTACAATAAAAGTGGACTTTCTTTTGTCCTTTAGATTTGTGCTTGGTCCTATAGAGGATGATATATGCACTTGTGAACTTCTTATCACCAAAGGTGGCAAATACTGCTCTTGTGGTTGTTTGAGTAACCCTAAGACTAATGATATATTGAGACCCATCATCTTTAGTCTCTTTTGAGCTTTGTTTCCCAATATCCTCTTCTTGTAGCCTACCCATACTAGTACTTACAAATTCATTATCAGGATTGAAATATTCCATATCAACATTAAGATCTTCATGGCCAACATTAATATTTTCAATGGCAACATTAATCTTTTCATTACCAACATTAAACCCTGCATCACCAGCACTAATATCTTCCTTTTCCTCCCCTGAAACCTTGACAGACCCCAACCACAAAACAGTTTCAACAACATCATAATCCTCAGCCTGAAACTCCTTATAAGTTCCCTTCTCAATCTCATCCTCTAAATTGATAGTAGCTTCAAGTGTAGAAAAAACATCTTTTAAAGAAAAAGAAACCAAAAAATTTCTTGACGAAGATGGCTGATGTTGTATGATCTTAGTAAGTACTTCTTTCAAAACACTAATCTATTGAGCTTGAGCAATAATAATTTGAGCTTGACTTTCATTATCCTGTTCCAAAGACATCATGTTGGTACTTAAAGTTTTGACCATCAACTCCAGTTGTGATAATATGTTCTCGCCACCACTAAGGGAAGTAACCCTTGTTCATGGATCATTAGACTTGTTGGGGTCTTATTGATGTTATTCATCCCATGTGCTACAACAGCCACAATAGGAGTAGCCCCACTATTTCTTTTAGGCTTACCAACACTAATAATCTCAACAACATCTAGGTTGAAAGTACATGTTTCAAGCTAAGATCCTTGAGAAGTCTGTCTATTTTTCATCCTATATGTTTGGGAAATTGGTGAAGATGTAGTAAAAGTAGGTGTTGCTCAGGATGATGTGGGTTGGGACACAACTGGGACTGTTATTCCTTCATCAATCCCAACTTCAACAATAGATATCATGGTAGCTACAGGAGGTACAACCACATCATTCCACCTGTCGTTCTTCCTCTTCATTTGTCCAAACATCCTATGTGTAAGGTCAGGAGTCTGGTATTCCCTCTTGTGAGTTCCCAAAGGATGATCCATACCGGTAAGAATTGCCATAAAAACATGGGTACATAAAAATTATGTTGATTAGTAACATTTTTAACCATACTAGTGAAAATCATATGGCTAAAATTGTGGAACCTGTTAGTGGAGAGACAAACCATAACTGTTGCTATGTTGCTCCCAAATTGATCTCATGAAGCACTCTTGGGACTCAAGTAGTGAAGAAGAACATGTGCCAAATATTTCCATTGGGGAGAGAAAGCTGCCTTTTAGAAGGTAAAAGAACCATCACTTCTATATCCAATAACATTCATCTCGTATATAATTTCTATGTTCAACATAGTAGAAATACCATCAGCATCTCCTAACCGCAAGTGTTCCCTCACAAGGTCCTCTTTCAGCAACAATTCTGTAGAAACTAGAAGGGGGGGTGAATAGTTTCTCTTCGGTTTATCTCCTAATTATAATTCCTTTCAATTACGTGAGTGACAAAACCATCTTTTACTTGAAAGGTAGTTGCCTAATGATTAGGTTCAATTCTAATGCATTAACAATAAGTAGTAAGTGTAATGATAATGAAGGTAAGTAAGGAGTAGGGAAGAAACAACCTAGTAGGATGACACCAAGATTTATAGTGGTTCGGCAACGAGGCTCTATCCTCGTTCCTACTCCACTCCTCGAGTACACCTACTCGAGATTTCCACTATATCCACAAGCTACCTTCTTGGCGGAGAAAACCTTACAACGTCGCTTACATTATTTTCTGACACTAAGCTAAATGTCGAGACCTAATCTTAGCTAGGAACAATCTACACAACGTCGCCCACTTCACCATTTTACGACACAAGGCTAGATGTCGAGTTCTAATCTAAAGATAGAACCAATCTTCACAACGTTGCCCATTTCACCATTTCTCGACACAAGGTTAGATGTCGAGTTCTAATCCAAAGCTAGAACCAATCTTCACGACTTTTCACTTTGAAGCTAAGTGAGAACTTCACACAACACAACTACACATCACCTTATAGTTTAGTGAGAACTCACAAGACACAACCCACATCACTTTATAGTTTAGTGAGAACTAGGACAACTTATTACAACTCAACTAAACATATCCAAGTACACACATGTAACTTGGATCTACATAACAAAAATTCAAGCACACACATATGCAAAGTATTTAGACAACTCTAATCCAAGTATTCACAAATAGCTTCGATGAACACAACTAGTCCAAGGATTCACAAATACATTTGATCTACACAAGACACAAATAAACAAATGATGAACATGACTAGATCTTTAGGAGAGGATGATCTTCATCAAGGCTTCATCTTTAATCCATCACAAGTGTGTGAGTGATCTTCTCTTTGGACAAGCTAAAGAAGGAGATCAAGAGGATAATCATAAGTAAACATACTTAACACATTAAGTGATCATTTAAAAATGATTAGGACTAGAAAGGAGAAAGAAAGCTGAAAGAGATGTCCAAAAAGGGTTATTGTAAATGCAGATTTGATCCACTATTTATAGAAGACAAATCCCAACGGCTAGTTGGGGGCGGTTCCTTATCGATAGCGAACCACATAGGCACTTAAGGAACCGCGGAGTGTAGACTTCGCTCCTTTTTGTCTTTTAGTGGATTTGAATTATCTGAGGCTTTTTAAACCTTCAAAGGATATTCTTATGGCATTTGGAATATACCATATTCAAATTTACATTTTCATTTTAATAAAATATTTTCTTAAAAATAAAGTTTATTAAAAATCTTTTGTCACATTTGATAAAAGTGAGTTTTAAGGCTAATCACTTTTATGATCACTAAACATGATTAAGATATGTTAGTGTAATGATTATTACCTTGATGATAGTGTTTGTTAGATAATTCGTTTTATGATTGTGTTTGACAATAAATGTCTTTGTAATTTGTCGTGATCAAAACTAAGAAAGATTAGTTAGCACTAACAATGTTTTTAGGCATTGCTTTGCATGAACAAATTCTTCACCATTGACCACAACTTTGATCACTTGTCATCCGTTAGCAACCTTTTCTACAACAGCAAAACTCCAAAATTGATGAATGACTATTTTGAGTAACTTGGGGCTGATAGTGAGAGAATGTGAATATAGCTTCGTATTAAAAAGTCGAATCTCGTGAAATTCCTGCTGATCATTTCTTGAAAAGGTGGGCAACTTGGTTATGTGTTTCACATAATGAAAGGTTTGTCATTGTTAGAGTTTGAACGAAAAGATGATAATGAAATATGGAAGTATTTGGGTTAAGGTAGAAAGGTAAAAATGAGCTCGTGGTGAAAGGAATTATGATTTTATAGTGAGATTATAGGGATTTGATTCGACTATTAAAATCAGTTTGCCAAGAACAGGTAAGGCTAGGTAATGATGGATACTTTGAAAAGAAATTAGTAAATATCTTCTTAAAAGACTACCTATGGTTGAAGTAAGTGGCATAAAAGACTCAACGGTAACTTTGTAAAATTCTCCCCAAAACAGAATTAACGGATAACTACCAGAATTAATTTACACAACATAATTCATTCTTATGCTACCAGCATTAATCTCTAAAACAACAATAAACCTTTTTACAAAAGAACATAACCGAAACAACTATCAAAATGTACATCAATGAATATATAACAATATAAAACATTAAAAAAGTCTCACACAGTAGTAAGAAGCCACACACATTTAGACTGTTGAATAAACTTCAAGATCTAAACAAGCTATCAAAGTCCTTAAGCACACTCATATACACGAGATAGACATTGAGGCCTGTATGGTTCCTTGCTCAGAAAAATCCATTAAGTCTAGGTCTAAAAATGTGTTCATACATAAATACTACACACATACACTGAGGTTGTATTAACCTCCAGTTTGCGAAAACTATTTTCAGTACATAAGCACTACATGTGATCAAATAGAATTTATTATAAAAGTCCTCTTTACAGAATTTCCAGTAAAACCTGTTCTTTAAGCCAGATGTTCAAATACTAACACACTATAAATGGAATGGTAAAGAATGGGTCAACTTAGTAAAAACTAAGTGACCAAAAAACAGTACAACAACCCAAATGTAATATACATCATGCAATTTCTTTCATGCTTATTTGCTTCACCTGCAAATGTTAGTCCAATACCAAGAAAACATATCATAATATTTCTTTACTGGTTGAATACATGACTAACAACATTAAGAATTTTCACTACCATAATTAAAAATTAATAATAACAAAATTAGTTATTACACAAACTTTTATAATAAGAAGGGGAATACTTTAATTTCTTCTTGGTCTCCAAGCATAATTATAGTTAACATTTGTTGAATTATTATAAACAAAATTCTTGAAAGAAACTAACCCATATGTGTTCTTGGATTTGAATGTGACATTCCCATTCACAGATCCCAAGTAAAGTGCTTCTTTTGATACCCTAACGCTTTGACAGCTTGATCTATCATAAAATTCTTCGCATAGCAACAAAAACAATTTAAAAGTTGAGTGTGTTTGGTCGGTCACAATGCTATGTAAAGAGGGCTTGGTCGGGTGATGTAGAGACCAACAAAATGATAAGGTGTGAGTACTCTTAGGTTAACATGGAATGAGTTTACTAGTTTTGCTAATCATAAAGGTTCTTTTGTTTCTGAATAACTTATTTTGAAATGACTTTTTTGGCCTCGATGAATGTCTTGGTAGAAGATATTATTTCTTGAAAACATGGTTTGTTAGGTTTTAAGTAAGTATGTAACTCAACCAAAAATTTCTTTACATGCCAACTTCTAAAGATTCGATATAACCGTTTATTTGAGTATAAATAGTATATTAGGTATACATTCTTCTACCTTGAGATGGGCGTATTAGGATTGTTTAAGCAATTTCCGTAATCGTTGAGTAGGTAATGTCTGACTCGAACAATATGAAACTAACAAACAAATTAACGAGTTGAGTTTAGTTTAAGTAGATTTCTGCCGAGTTTGGGTAAAATGACACGTTCGAGTTGAGAATAAATGAAATGGATCGACAGACCCATCTGTTAATTTTTTTATTAAATTAAAAATTATTTTATATTTTACTGTTTAGCTCGTACAATATGATAATTTTATATATAAAATATATAAATTATGTGAAACCGAAACTCGTAATATATAAATCATGTCAAAGCGAAACCCGTATAACGTTCCAACTAATTAATCGTAATATATAACAATCTTTTGCACAAGTATTTCTAAGTTTTTTTTAATGTTGAATGTAGTCAACTTTTACTCACGCATTTCTTTATGTTCAACGTATTGGAAAAATATTAAAAACAAAAAGAAAATGAGCCCTTTAGTCCGGCGGGAATACAAAATAATTCAAACACATCCCAAAATTTCAAAATTTTCATATCTCACTCCCATTGGTTCATTTAACCTCACACGGATCTCACAAATCTACATTTAATCCAACGGCCAAGATCAGCCCATCCACGATCCGCAACTACACAACCCACCCCCAAATCACTATATAAAGTATAAACAAACACCCCTTCACACTTCACTCACACCAATCTCAAACATTCAAAACACACATTCTTCTATCGCTCATTCATAATAACCAAATGGAGGGAACCGGTAAAGTTAAGAAGGGAGCAGCAGGAAGGAAAGCCGGTGGGCCGCGAAAGAAGTCAGTGACTCGATCTGTTAAAGCCGGGCTTCAGTTTCCAGTTGGTAGAATTGGAAGGTATTTGAAGAAAGGTCGTTATGCTCTCCGTGTTGGTACTGGTGCTCCTGTTTATCTCGCTGCCGTTCTTGAATACCTTGCTGCTGAAGTGCTGGAGTTGGCTGGAAATGCAGCTAGGGACAACAAGAAGACCAGAATCATCCCCAGACATGTTTTGTTGGCGATTAGGAATGATGAGGAACTCGGAAAGCTGTTGTCTGGAGTTACGATTGCTCATGGTGGTGTTTTACAAAACATTAACCCTGTTCTATTGCCTAAGAAGACTGCTGCTAAAGAGTCAACCCCAAAGTCTCCATCAAAAGCTGGAAAGTCTCCTAAGAAGGCTTAGATTAGATTGAGTAGTTTATAATTTTATAAGATCTGATGTAATCAATTCAATGGAATGCAAATTGATTGTTTATGTTTATTTCCCTGGTGTTTGATGTTGTTTAATTCAGCAGTTTATGCTGTAATCGCAATGTGTAGAGAGAAGGGTTTAAACCCATTTTTTATTGTTCCCCAAAAAGTGAAGGAATTATTTGAATCAGCTTGTCCAAACACATCTAATGAGTTTGATAGTTAAACCAGAAGTCATAACAAATTATTTATATCTCATTTTTGGCCACAAAGCAATGAGACAGATGTTGTCTTACACTCTACAATCTTTGCTCGAAGGTTCATCTGGACCAAGCCGCACGTGTTTCTTGTTTAGCCATGTACACCAGATCACTATCAAAGTAACCACATCGGAAAGAACTGCAGTTTTAGAACCTGCAAAGAGATGATCAGTCTGTAGTTCCTAGAATCAATTAGATATTTACTAGCTACTAAGCTCCAACTTTCCACAGTTTGAATACGCAACTCCACACTTCCTTAGCGAGGTAAAAACCATTAAGATATAATTCTCAATCTCTACCCTTGAATCCGTGTACTTACTAGATGACAAGTCCGGCGACAATGTTATAGGAGAGGTTGAACATGTTTTATTCATCCTCCAAAGTGCTGACATCTACACTTTCACTATCTGATCTTTGGGGACGCTTCCAGCACCTTGTCCAAGAGAGCTAGGAAGCGTTGACTAATTACATTTCCCGGAAAATGTAAACATATTATGTTTAAGACATAAGATGACTTGGGTGATAACTATTAAGAATACAATCAAAAGCCAAGTTCAAATTATGTTTACGAGACAGCGATGCTTAGTTAATGTTACCATCACACATCATTACTCATATGACCATACATGATTAACTGTAACGCAAAAGGTTAACTTTGATGCAGTTGAAACTATCTATAACTACTATTGCAAATCTACTGAATACCTTAGATTTGGTGTTTGTAACCACAATTAGAGATTTCTAAAAAACAGGTGAAATTGCGGTAAAATTGTGCGACTGAATTTTATTTCTAACAAGTAGCTTTTTAATGATACCTCATCATCGTGTGTTCCACTGGTCAAGAATGCATATGCATATTGTTTAATCGCTTCAACATCCAAACTCCATACCTTGTGTCTCCCCGTTAGTTGATTTGTTGAAATCACACCCCACCATCTTAGAGGTTCCATACGTGCAGTCATGCAGTTTGTGGCGTTGATGGGTGAAACCAATGGTGTTGTTTGAGGTGAGTCTTTGTTGACATCTAGAAGTAATATGACACTAAATTACTCAACCCGAATCCCAAAAATTAGACACATAGAATTGTTTGCATAAGAATAGGAGGTGATTCTGTAAAGCTTCTTAGAAGGGTATAAGTGTCAAGTCATTATATTTTGAAGTGTCCCAATCAAATCAAAGAGTGTGTAAATCACCTCCCTTTCTAAAGGCCCATCACAGTTTCCTTCTCTTACCCATTTTCTGTAACTTATTCTTGGTAATAAAGTAACAGTGGTAGCTTATTGAGATACTACTCACGGCAACAAGAAACCCAGAGCATGATAAGAAGCTTGCCTCACTTAATGAGTTGCAGCCTCTAAAATAAAAGCAAGTATAACACTTAAAGTTGGAAGTGGAAAATATGGGCAAGACAAATAGGGTGAGTACAAAGTCGCGAAAGATACCAGAAGTTTATTTTGCCTACAAAGTCGCGAGTTCCAAAACTGGCCCACAAATTGGCTACAGCTGCAATATTTGACATGCATTTAAAGGGTTCACGGAGCCATTTTTGCCAGAACCAGTTAATCTATTTGACAGCTGCAATATTTGATTAGCGCGAAATTAACATAACTAACTAAAAGTCTAATGATAGCAAAAACAGAACCAGTTAACCTATCAGGTGTCGTACCAGCACATATGCATTTTCCTTTACGACTGGCAGAATGAAAGAAAGGTGCACCTCACTTTCATTGTCCTGCTGAGCTATACTGGTGTTTCTTTATCTGCCTATACCAGCGAATAAGGCTAGGGATCAATCCTGCTAGTGATATTTGTTGTGTGGTACCTGGCTACCTGCAATAAAAGAATTGATGCATAAGAGCCAAAAGTTACATGTAAGCGCTATTAGCTAATTAACAGTTGGAAAACAAAATTACCAAAATCAAACCGGATACTTATTTCACCGAATTAACTTATTCAGATTCAAGTCGGTTCAGTGAGGGCGACCACGAAGGTCACCGAAGATTGATCTTTTTCGCACCTCATGCAAGAACTTGTATCAGAAGTTAGTAATTCACACGGTTGAATTTGTGCAATATATTATGGGCAAGACTTTTAAGTATATAATTCTAACTCGCGCAACAAAATGTTGAAACCAAAATCAGCAAAAATCTCGCACAATCACACAGGGAAATGTCGAACGACTGATTTTGTGCTAGACATTAACTACTCATACGGTACTCGCACCCATTGGAGAAAAATAGGTACTTCTGCATTTTGGTTATAAGAAAGTGATATATGTCATTTTCCCTTTGAGAAAACATACTAGTAAAAATGCAATAAATGTTGTTTTGTGATTAAATTTAGCTAGAGAAATGAGTTTTCGTGTTATGTAATCGACTAGTGTTGCGTTGAACTCAAAATATTGATTCGACTAAAGCTAACTTTTATTATTAGTATTGGTAATAACTAGCTTTAATAAACAAGCCCAAACACCCTATCATATGCTTCTGAGTAAAAAGTTCAAGCTTAACCACTACTTAATACACTTTGATGGTATGAACTTGAACATGATACTTAAAACTTCAGCCATGGATCAGTAATGATCATGGTGACAATGATTAGTATTACAGATCGTTTCTTCTTTTGGTTGGTGATGATCTGCCAACGGCTCATACCACATTAAAGAGCGGTGCCTTCAGTAAAAGCCGAACATAGCTTGCCAGTTTAGACAACTTAACAGTGAGCTATCAAACTGGTTATCATAATAGATCAATAGAAGGTGCTGAGTGTTATCAGTAGCTGTCAAAACTTAGTAATACAGATTAACAAACTATTATCAATATATCATGTTTAATTGCATATCCCTTTGTTACTCAAACTAAATTTTATACTAATATTCAGCCTGCGTTTATTGTGAACATGTCCCCATGTTTATGGTTAAATTTACATGTAAAATGTGAACATATATTATGTTTCGTAAAAGAAAGTTATAAACAATAATCGTCTAATTTTGTAATTTGTCAAAGCCTTCTTTCTTTTGGATACTGATGAACAGCTAGTGAATCACCCCACATTATAAAAAAAAAGCGACAACTTTAGATTTCCTATAATTCTATAACAGATGATTGCCTTGCCACTCTCATCCGCAAAATTTATGATCGTGAATACTTCAAAGCCTTCATCCCCAAACATCATGTTCATTTAGTTAAGCAATAACAATCTGAACCATTTGTAATAGATAAGGTGCTGTTATGATTAAAATTTTAAAAGCAATTGTTGAAACTAATAAAAAAGATTGAAGAAAAGAGTCAATAATCGAAACTTTGATAGTGCACTACATAACTTGCGGGAGAACTGCAAAGAAATTTACCTGATAGCTAGTCTATTGTATAAACTCTCCATTACAGTAAATTTTTTTGCTTATTCATGTTTTAATTTGAGTCGCCTTACACAGATAAAATTTAAAAAATGTTGATGCTAAAATCCTCTGGTAGAGCCTACGAGACTGGGAACTTCCACGTAAGCTATAAAGGGATGGAGCACCTACACACAAGAAACAGCACGCGTTAACTCGCCCCGGGTGTTATCCCAGGACCAAGCTCCGGTGTGAGAATGAGTAATGGTATTATTGGTGTTGTCAGAGCATTCAATATGTGTTTTATAATAAATATGAGGACTATATATAGGGTACTGTTGATACCTTGATATTGACGGTTCATACCTTGTCTCGTTTCCCGAAATGGGTGTGTGTGCTCCATAGGTTCAGACACTGTACCTTTCTTCTTTGAGTATACGCCAAGGTCCTAGGTGGGACCTAAGGCCATGTGACGTCATCGATGATATCATAGTACTGTTCATACCACGTGGATTGGTGTTCCGACGCTCCTCTCCGGTCTTTGCTTCGGCAGGTGACACGTGTCCTGGTCTCCGGACACTTTCCGGGACCACACACGAACAAAAAAATACTGCATTAGCACTTTCATTCATAAATTTCAAAAGTTCAGACGACGCAAGTCAACAGTTAGTCAAATATGTCAATAACAGAGTTCCTGCCTTTTATCATTTCACTACTAACAGATTTTCCTAATAACAAATCCCTATTCATTAAGTTTGTTACTCGTTTTCTATTCATTTGAGTTTCCTGTTTAATGAATGTCTTCTTCAATTCTTTATGAATTCTGGACCACCAATGTAAAGCTTCATCCCAATATCGTTAGCAACCGATAAACCACCAATATGACCAGTAAAAGCCGAAGATAGCTTGCTGATTTTGACAACTCTTGATTCCTATAACAGATTGCTTTCTGCAAATTTCATGATCATGAATACTTCAAAGTAATAACAATCTGAATCTCATTTGTAACAAGTAAGATGCTGTTATGATTAAATTTGAAAACCAATTGTTACCGCTAATCAAAAGATACACAGATCAGATTCAACCAAGCACTAATAACCAGAATTTAAACCATACCAATCATATTCATATTCCATAGAGCCATAAAAACAAATTGGATCATCATATAAATCCAAATTTACAGACACCATAACAACACTAACACACAAACACATAACATAAAACTAAAACTAAACACAAACCATCACCACAACCATAGTCCATAAACCACCTTACCACCATAACACCCAACCAAA
The DNA here is from genome assembly GCA_025667525.1 of Glebionis coronaria. Classification (NCBI taxonomy): domain Eukaryota; kingdom Viridiplantae; phylum Streptophyta; class Magnoliopsida; order Asterales; family Asteraceae; genus Glebionis; species Glebionis coronaria. The sequence continues at coordinate 479,001,577 of CM046879.1, read as the reverse complement.
TCACCGAAATCTACGAGCTCGTAAACTTGGTAACAGCCTTAGTCCCCTCACTCACAGCATGCTTCGCCAATTCCCCAGGCAAAACCAACCTCACAGCAGTCTGAATTTCCCTACTAGTAATCGTCGGCTTCTTGTTGTATCGCGCGAGACGAGACGACTCTGCGGCCAATTTCTCGAAAATGTCATTGATGAAACTGTTCATAATCCCCATGGCCTTGCTTGAGATACCGATATCTGGATGAACCTGTTTCAACACCTTGAAGATGTAAATCTTGTACGTCTCAACGCTCTTCTTGGCGCGCTTCTTCTTCTTTTCAGCAGTTTCTTTGGGGAGCTTCTTGACGGCTTTTGGCTTCTTCTCGGCGGGGGCTTTCTCGGCGACTGGCTTCTTCTCAGCGGGCTTCTTTTCTGCCTTTGGTACCATTGAATTGAATTAATTATGAGAATTGAAATTCTAGGGTTTTGAATTTGGGATGATTGAGAATGAAATATGTGTGTGGTTTGGAGAGTGAATAGGGGCGGTTATATATAAAAGGTGGGGGTGTATTTGATTGGGTGGTTGGGTTTGGTGCGGATCGATGACGTGGAAGGAAAACGGACAGTTGTGATTGATGGTTAGGTGGATGTGATGTGGATCGGTGACGTGGAATTGAGATGAACGGTTGAGAATTATGGGTAGTGGACGGAGGTGAGAATTGTGGGAATTTATTTTGTTTTCTTGCTAATTGGAATATACGTAGTATATATTTATTTAGTAAAAGAAAGTAAAGAATATATATATATTTATAAAAATTAAAATAGAGAATATAACTATCCTTAGAGCACAGGTACGGGGAATGGCTCGCGTCGTGGGAAAACGCCGCAAACCACACCCGAAGTCGTGTTTTCGTGTCTCGCGCCTAGGGCACGGCGTATGTTTTCGCGCGAAAACACGACAAAAAACGTGAAAACCGTACCGGTTCACACATTTTCGTGTATTTAAATTTTTTTAATTTAAAAAAAAAAAATTAAAAAAATTCCCAATGGCTCAAGCCAACCAAGGAGGGTGTTTTTTTTGGCGTTGTGGAGGTTTGTGGTGTGGTGGGATCATTTAGCCCACATTGATCATCCCTTAAGAAATTTTTGGTGTTTTCTCACGGCTTGAGCTGACTGCACCTTGTGCTCTTAAGTGAAAAAGGTGTCACAGCGGATGGCTTCCTCGATTTTAAGCCTGACACCTCTATTTGAGATTGACATCTCATCGACGCTCGTCGAAACTCGTTGCCACACCGATGAGTTTCGCCGAGCATTTCGCCAAAGATTTCGTGTAAAAAAATGTTTTATAAAATGTTTTATTTGTTTTTGGTTTTGTACGAGTTTTTTTGGCAGTTGTTTTCCTTTAAAAGAAGAAGATAAGGTAAATGAGAATAAGACGTTTGTTTTTATTTAACTTTATAAAAACTAAAGTCACATTTGAGTCCTTTAGCTTTGTTCTATTCGTCATTTATAAATTTAAATTTACATTTTGTTAAACAATATGCACTTGTATTTTTATGAAACTGAACACTTATATTCTTATGATTTTTTTATTACAATTTAGTATTCTTAGTTTTGTGTAGTATTGTTATTTAATGAAATAAATTTAGTTGTGTAAAATTAGAAAAAATAATAATATTATGAGTTGATGAAACTAAAATGAAGAGGAAATGTGTGTGTTTTGATAGAGATTGTATGTTGTTGTGTTGTGTTATAGATGCGTGTATTTAGGGTGGGTGGTCCATCACCACCAAGTGGTGACTATTTGAGGTAAAAAGCAAGGATGATTTAATAACGTGCTCAATGATGATGTGGAAGGTGGTGAAAGCATCTTTTAGGTTAATCGGAGCAATGATAAACTCACAATGTGAGTTTTTATGTCAACTACTCACACGTGAGTTGCATGAGTTTGGTCTTGTACTTGTTATAGCGAAGGGCGAAAAACTACCGCAGTGAGTTTCTATTAAGTGTGTGTTCGTATTAGTTTTTAATTGGTTTGTGAGTATGTGTAAGTATTTAGTAAGATACATTTTATATCAAATGAGTATTTTAATGAATGCCCTTTAGGCTTTAGCTGTAGAGAGTAATTTAAGAACGTGAGTAATGTTTTCTTTATAATCTCAAACTTATTAGCGTTATCACCAACACAAATGACTGCCACCTTATTTGATTTAAGGCACCAGTAGAAACTGTCATATGTTACGGGTCAAATGGTCAAAGGACTAGTGGTGAACATATCCAGAAGTTGAAGGACTAGAAGTGTGACTTTCATTAATTCTGTTGGAGTTTCTGTTATCATTCTCAGCCTATAAAAGGCATTCCCATCCCATTGTATCATTTAGCTATGTGTTTGGGAAACCAATCTTCTCTCTAGAATTTTGTTGTAACCCATTTGGGATTATTCATCTTTTGATAATAATATCCCTTTAACCAATATAACTCCAGACTGGCTTATTGTAGCTTATCTCAACGTATTGTGTTGCTTATTCCTTGCTTATCTAATAAGCTAGATTAAGAGTGTATCAATTGGTATCAGATCATTGTCTTGCGACCGTGCTCCGCCATTGTTACGGGTGATTGCTCTGTGTCTTAGTTCGCCGGAAAAAGTTGTTACAGTTCCGGCGAGGTTGTTACGATTTCGACAGAATTTGTTAGTTGTTGTATTTCTAGTAGGGAATCTGTTAGGTTGGTTACTAGTGATCATGATTCTCTTATTCTGTTACAAATTAGTTAGAGTTGGTTAAAGATTGTAACGGGTATTTGCTTCGTTTTGTGTTCGCCGGAATAGTTTGTTAAAGAAGATTGTTACAATCTGTTAGTTGTTGCAATTTAGGTGGAAATTTGTTAGATTGTTGATCAAATCTTCACCTGGTTTCATTTTTGAAAAACAAGCCATCAAGTGTTTGATGAAATGTCAAGTAGTGGTTGTGTCATACAAAATGGGTCGATGCGAGAGTACTATGATGCGTTTTGTTAGGACCATTGTAATAGTTATATGTAATAGGTAGACTAGGAGGTATGTAGTTCCTCCTGGTCCTAGTAGTAGTAGGAGCAAGTCCTGCTCCTGGTCCTAGTCGAAGTCAAACATTATTATTTACTTAATATTCTGTTAGGATATGCATGAGATATGTTAGGAAAGGATATGCATATCAGTTTTACACGTTTTCTTTAATGCTGTATTAGGGTTTTCTTGTAGTATAAAAGGAACCTTAGGCAGAAGAGTTATACAGATCTTCACCAAACATAGTTCTAGTGATTATCAATATTAGAAATCCTTAGATAGGATCAAGTCTTTATAGTTATTCTGTTCTTCTTGATTATATTTATATTTTACATTCATATTGTGTATAGAGTCTCTTTGTGATTTGACTTGTGATTACAGAAGTCATTCACCGGTCCGGACAGGCTGCAAGATCTACATCTAGTAGACCCAACAAGTGGTATCAGAGACTGGAAGGGTCTCTATACAAGAAGAATCAAGTTTTCTTATTACTGACATTTTGTTTATCATGTCTGCCTCAACTTCTACTCAAACAGGAGAAGACATCACTCCTAAAATTGTGCAACCTCAGCAGATCCTTGCTACAGTCTCAAACACAAATGGTAAATTCCCTCTTCTGAAAAAGGGTGAATATGAAAACTAGGCAATGAAGATGGAATGGTGGATCACCAATACTGATCAAGATCTTTGGAAAATCATTCTGAATGGGAACAGCAGGAAGTTTACTGGAAGAGACAAGAATGGTAATATTACTCTTCTTGACCCTAAGTCTCATGAAGAAATCATAGCTATTCAGAAAGAGGTCAAAGCAAAGACAATTTTGCTTCAATCTCTTCCTGAAGATCACATGGGTGACTTCTACCATTTGGATGCTGCCAGAGAGATCTGGAATGGCATGAAAGCAAGGTTCGGTGGGAATGAGGAGTCAAAGAAAATGCGAAGGTCCATGCTAAGAGATGAATTCACAGAATTCAAAATCTCAGAAACTGAAGGGCTACATCAAGGGTATGATAGGTTCCAGAAAATATTGAGCCAGTTGAATCAACTTCGGTCAAAGCCTGATGATGGTGACATTAATGCAAGGTTTCTTAAAGCCTTACCCTACTCATGGAATCAGGTGGTGATCTCTCTCAAAGCCAAAGGTGGGCTTGACTATCTCAACTTTGATGATCTGTTTCATAGGCTCAGAACTTTCGAACCTCATGTAAGAGGATTTTCGAGTGACTCTTTTCCCACTCCTGCTAATTCTGCCTTTGTGAGTTCTATGGCATCTAGTCCCATGTCATATGCAAGTAGCCCAAGCAATACTGTCTCCTCTCAGCATACTGTTCAGCACACTTCTGCTCCTGATCCTACTGCCAAGTCTGGTAGTATGGTAGAAGCCGTTCTTCATTCGTTTGTGGCTGATGTTAATGCTGAACAACAACTTGCTTTTGATGACTTCAAACAGGTTGATAAACTTGACCTGGATGAGATGGATCTTAAATGGCAGATGGCCATGCTTACTCTTAGGGTTCACAAGTTTGAGAAGAAAGCAGGAAGGAAATTTAATTACAACCCTCGGGAGCCAGCAAGATTCGACAGAAGCAAGGTTCGATGCTATAACTGCCAGCAACAAGGTCACTTTGCAAGGGAGTGCCCTAGCAAGAATGATCAAGAGAAGAGCAGGTACTCCGCTTTCAAGGTTCAGGAGATCAAAGATGACAAAAAGGCATTGGTATCTGTTGACTCTATGGTCAACTGGAATGATCATCAGGCTTCTACTCTGGAATCAGCTGAGTCCTCAACTGACGTGTTTGCAATGATTGCTGGGAATCTCTCTGATGCAGAAGAAGCAGATGAGTTTGCTCTTATGGGCATCTCACCTCAGGTACAACATTGTCCTCTTGGGTGTCATGATAAATACTCAGAATTGTTGTCCCAATTTAATGAAGTAAATGATCAAAATGATAAGTATTTTTTAGAGGTTCAATCCTATAAGGCTTCATTAAACACATTGGAACAACAAAAAAGGTGGTTACAAGATACACAACGTGCGTATGAGGATAAAATCAGGATACTAAGCATTGATTTAGAAAACACGACAAATATGCTTAAATATACAGAATCAGTAAGAGATGCTAATATCAAAGAAAAAGAGGAGATGCAAGCTAAATTAGATGCTACAATGCTAAGATTTGAAAAATGGCAAAAGGCACCTAAAAAATCTTTCAAAATTAATTGATAGTAGCATGTCTGGCAGAACTAGAAGAGGCTTAGGATTTGAAAAATATATTGATTCAGAAGATGTATTTGATTTATCTTTTTCAAGTGTCTTTGATGCCGACAAAGAGGATGAGGGCAAACCTAGTTACAATAGGTTTAAACCAGCAGCAGAAATGCATGCTGTCCCTCCTCCTCTTACTGGAACTTTTATGCCCACTTCATGGCATAATGACTTGGATGGATCACAGATGCTTGAGTCCCCAACAAGTTCTACTAATACTAATGACTTTGTCTCATGTACTTTTAGTGACAAAGCCAGTGACTCTGCATCTAGTGGTTCAAGTGAAGAGTCAAGACCTACAAGTTCCAAGTTGAATGAACATGCTGCTACTGGTGCTAGGAAGTGTGAAGAAAGAATTGCTGTCAAGTCAAGTGTGTCTGGTCCTAGTTTATTGAGTCCTAGGAAGAATGTTTCTCCTAGAATTCTGTGTAATAAAGTAGGCAGTATGAAACAATCTCATTCTAATAAAAGGTCTTTCAAAACATGTTTTGTTTGTGGCAGTGCCTTTCATTTAATTAAAGATTGTGATTATTATGACACACATGCTTCTGTTAATCATGCTTTTCCTGCTCCTGGTCCACCAGGAGCTGCTTCATATGCTTCTAGAAGACTTAATCCTAGTGCTCCAACGTTTACTTCTTCTCGAGTGTCCTTTCCCTTAGCTTCTGACTATTGGAGAAATATTGGATTCCAAACAACCAGTAATTATTTTCAAAATTTTAATCCAATCTATCCACATAATTTGGACCACACGTATTTTGGTTTGGGAAATTTGGGAACTGCTGTTAAGCCCTCAGCAGGTTGTCCTTGGTCAAATAATAATACCCAAATGATGCATAGGCAACCAAGGAACAACGGTGGATCTCATCAATCTTCTTGGCTCTCTTCTAAAGATCCATAAGGCAGGCTCAAACCTGAAAAGGTTTGGGTCCCCTTAAGACACTAACTTTTGCATTATTCTTATCTTGTTGTTGTAGGTTACCCCATACCAGGATCCTAGTCTAGGCATTGTGGATAGTGGTTGCTCCAGGAGCATGACTGGCAATAAAAGTCTTCTCTCTAACTTTGTACCATTTCATGGAGGCAAGGTCTATTTTGGTGGGGGTGAAGGCAGAATCACTGGCAAAGGAACGATAAAGACTCCCAATCTAAACTTTGAGCAGGTCTACTATGTGGAAGCACTTCAGCACTTTAACTTGATATCGGTCTCTCAGATTTGTGACAAGAAGCAGTTTGTTCTCTTCACCGATACTGATGCACTTGTGCTTTCCACAGACTTTCAGCTTTCGGATGACTCACAAGTTTTACTCAGAATCCCTAGAAGACACAATCTCTATAGCATCAAGTTGAATGAAGTCAACCCTACTGATCAACTAGCATGTCTAGTTGCTAAAGCCTCAGAAGATGAAGCCACTAAATGGCACCGAAGGATGGGGCATGTGAACTTCAAGACCATTCACAAACTTGCAAATCTGAATCTGGTCTCTGGTTTACCTCCCAAGACGTTTAGAAATGATATAAATTGTATTGCTTGCAGCAAAGGCAAACAGCACAAGGCATCCTTCAAGGCCATTACTGCTCTTAGTCTTATCACTGAACCATTGCAGCTACTACACATGGACTTATTTGGTCCTACTTCCATTAGAAGCATTGACCACAAGCAATTCTGTCTGGTGGTAACTGATGGTTGTAGCAGGTTTTCGTGGGTGTTCTTCATGGCTGCCAAAAGTGAGACCTACTCAATTCTTAGAGATTTTCTTATCCTGATAGAGAACCAGTTGTCCAAGAAAGTTAAAGGTATTCGTTGCGACAATGGAACCGAGTTTAAAAATTAAGACCTCATCGCACTTTGTAATGCTAAGGGCATAAGAAGAGATTATAGTGCTGCAAGGACTCCTCAACAGAATGGTGTGGCAGAAAGAAAGAACATGACACTAATAGAAGCAGCAAGAACTATGCTTGCCGATTCCAAGCTTCCAACCATGTTCTGGACAGAAGCTGTTAATACTGCAAGTTATGTTTTGAATAGGGTTTCTATTACCAATCCTCACAAGAAGACTCCTTATGAGCTGCTCACGGGCAAAGTTCCAAACATTGCTCATTTGAAGCCTTTTGGGTGTCCAGTCACCATTCTGAATACTAGTGACTATTTGGGGAAGTTTGATGGCAAGGCAGATGAAGGATACATTGTGGGATATTCGGCTCATTCTCGGGCTTATCGTGTCTACAATCTTCAAGCCAAGCGGATCATTGAAACTATTAATCTCAGGTATTTTGAGGAGAAGTCAAACATCCAAGGCACGGGTCCAGAATGGTATTTTGATCTTGATTATATTAGTGATTCGTTAGGATATTTTTGTTTCAAAACTAACCATGATGCAGGACCACAAGTGTTTGCAACTTCTAGTACTGGTGCTCCTTCTAGTCTTTCTGATTCAGATGATGAGGATGACATTTTTGTGGTTCCATCCTATTCCACCACAGTTTCTCCTACTCATCCTAGTGATGCAACTCCATTGGATGAACAGGACTCCCAAGTAGCTCTTGACACTCTTCTCAAACAACAACAAGAGGCTACTAAAGCAGCTGCTCAAGGTGGTTTTGAGTTTCCCGTGGTTGAGCCTACTGACAAAGCTGCTCCTGGTACTCCAGCTTCTGCTCCTAGTGCTAGCTTATCACCTACTGGTACTCCGGCTAGTGAGTCTGCTTCCAATACTCGTTTCTCCAGTCCTTCTGATTTGGGGAACCATCAAAAGAAGTCTTCTACCAAGCTGGATGATATTTATAAACAACCAGTAGATGGGATTTTCCACAACGCTTCATATGATGCTGACTTTGTTGGTGATCTCAATAACTTGGCACCAGAAGTGGAGGTTTCTTCCAATCCAGTCTTGCAATCACATAAAGATCATCCTACCACTCAAATCATTGGAGATCCTGGTTCTACTGTCAAGACACGCAGAATGCAGCAGAAGGCCTCGTCTGATCATCATGCTCTTGTGGGCTATATTGAAGATCAAAAGCGTAATAATCATACGGACTTTCAACACTGTTTGTTTGCTTGTTTTCTTTCACAGGTGGAACCTAGGTCTGTTTCTCATGCTCTTGAGGATCAAAGTTGGGTGGAGGCTATGCAGGAGGAAATGCAACAATTCTTGTTTCAGAATGTTTCGGTTCTGGTTGACTTACCAGATGGAAAGACAGCTATCAATACCAAATGGATTCTCAAGAACAAGAAGGATGCACGGGGAATTGTCGTAAGGAATAAAGCTCGGCTTGTCGCACAAGGACACACTCAAATTGAGGGCATTGACTATACTGAAGTTTTTGCTCCGGTTGCAAGAATAGAGGCCATTCGTCTATTTTTGGCTTTTGCCTCTTATGTGGGCTTTACGGTGTTTCAGATGGATGTCAAGAGTGCATTTCTCTATGGCAAAATTGACGAGGAGGTGTATGTTACTCAACCTAAGGGCTTTGTAGATCCACTTCATCCCAAGAAAGTTTATAAGGTGGTCAAGGCTCTTTATGGATTACATCAGGCTCCTAGAGCTTGGTATGAGCGTCTTTCAACTTTCTTGTTACAGAATGGCTATAGAAGGGGTACTATTGACAAAACACTATTTCTTCGGAGGAATACCAAGGACATTATCCTTGTTCAGGTTTATGTGGACGACATTATCTTTGGTTCTACTAGGAAGGAGTGGTGTGATGAGTTTGAACACTTGATGAAAGGCGAATTTCAGATGAGTGCGATGGGAGAACTTTCTTTCTTCCTTGGTCTTCAGGTCAAGCAACAATCGGATGGGATTTTCATCAGTCAAGATAAATATGTGCATGAGATTCTTCAGAAGTTTGACATGGATCCTCTTCGCCCAGCAGCGACTCCTTATGAAGTTGCTAAAATCAAACTTAAGAATGAGCCAGACCCCCTGGTCAATGTTCACATGTACAGGTCTATGATTGGCTCCCTCATGTATTTGACTGCATCTCGTCCGGATATCATGTTTGCAGTAAGTGCTTGTTCTAGACACCAGGTGACTCCAACGGTTTCGAACTTAAATGCAGTAAAGAAGATTTTCAAGTATATCAAGGCTCAACCTAAACTGGGCCTATGGTATCCTAAAGAATCACCTTTTGTTCTAGAAGCCTATAGTGATAGTGACTATGCTGGTGCTAATAATGACAGAAAGTCTACTACTGGTGGTTGTCAATTCTTGGGTCGTCGGCTTATTTCATGGCAATGTAAGAAACAGACTATAGTAGCTACTTCTTTAACAGAAGCTGAATACGTTGCTGCTGCTAGTTGTTGTGGACAAGTTTTGTGGATCCAAAATCAGATGTTGGATTATGGTTTCAATTTTGTGAACACCAAAATTTTCATTGACAATCAAAGCACTATTTGCATTGTGAAGAATCCTGTTTTTCATCAGCGGACGAAGCATATTGAAATTCGGCATCATTTTATACGGGATGCCAATGAGAAGAAGCTGATACAGGTTCTTAAAGTTCATACGGATGACAATGTTGCTGATTTGCTGACTAAAGCTTTTGATGGTCCTCGGTTTAACCACTTGGTGGTTCATATTGGGATGATCAATCCTTGAGGTCTAGGATTGAGGGGAGGCAAAGCCTAAGGGAGGCTTTGTGTACATATTCTTAGGACATACTGACGTATTGATAGATTTTAACAACATTTTTTATTGGTTTTGGTGGTATGTGTTACTTCTGGTGGAGGTTTTTGCTCACTTCTAGTGGATATGGTCTTACATGACTGGCTTCTGGTCCTCATTGGTCAGCTTCTAGTCATAATTGGTGGCTTCTGGTGGTTCAAAATCCTTACATGTCAAGTGGTGATTGGCTCCTGGTACTGGTCTGGCACACTGTTCATTCCGTTTGTCTTTTGTTAATCACGTTTTGCTCTTGGTCTGACCATTGTGTGCTTTGAATTTTGGTCAACGATCCCAATCCTGGTATTTATATTTTTAATTAAGTATGGTAAATTGGGAGTTGGTAATTATGTTAAAAAGGGCATGTGGTTACTATGCAATTATGGTTAAATTTGAAAGGGCAACCCCCCATTAATAGGGGTCAATGAATAGTTACCATTTTCTTTATTTATGGTCAAAATACACCCTTGACTCACTCATTACAATAAACACACACACAAAACCGCTCCTACTATCTCCACCCTAATCATAATCCTTCTTCCATCAATTAATCAAGATCCATGGCTGCTCTTGCTTACCAACCTGCTCACAACCGAGTTGCTTATCTGGGTAATGGTCCACATCGTGAGCATTTTGCTGACATCTTGGATTTCATTGAAGCTTCCAACCTAAGGTTTGCATTTACTGTATGTCCCACCATATATGATAGTGTTATCCGTCAATTTTGGGCGTCTGCTCAACTTGTGGAAGTGGTTGGTCGTCCACGTGCACTCCATGCTACCATAGATGGACGTGCATATGTGGTGACTGAGGCTTCTATTCTCTCTTCCCTTCATCTTCAGGATGAGGGTGGTGTTGAATCCATCCCCAATTCGGAGGTATTGGAGGGGATGGCTGCATTAGGATACGAACATGGGGGGAAGTTTAACTTCTAGAAAAATAGGTTTTCCCCCCAATGGAAGCTTCTAGTTCACTTTCTAATCCATTGTATGAGTCCCAAGTCAGGGAGTTGGGATGCTTTCCCTACTCCTTTGGCTACTGGTCTTATTTGCTTAGCCCAAGGTAGAGTTTTTAACTTTTCTCACTATCTATTTGAGGGGATGGTTAGTAATCTGTCTAATGCTGGTTCGAGAAAGAAGTTTCTTATGTACCCTAGGTTTCTTCAGCAAATACTTGTTTGCATTCCTCATGATAGGACTGAGCATGTGCCGTCTAAGCTTACAGCAAAAGTATATTACAATATGGTCAATGGGTTTACTAGGGAATGGAGGCCCCTGACTGAGGCCATGTTGGGATTGGATCAGGGTCCTATGGGTGAGGAGGAGGAGGCTCCTGAGTTTGTTGTGATTGATGATGACCCCATAGAGGAGGAGGCTCCTACTGGTGGTCCTTCTCATGTGATTGAGGAGGAACTGGTTGAGGAGGTGGTGGTTGAAAAACCATCCCCTTCCAAGGCTGGTCCTTCTTCAGTCCCACAAAAGTCTCCATTTGTGGAGACTCCACCTCCTAGTCCTGCCCCACACTCGACTGATAGACCGTTTGGTGCTAGTACTCCACAGGTTGACCCATATGTTGCTTTGGGCTCCAATGACGCTTTCCCTGATCCAAGTTCTCTTGGTGGGCAGGCGGAGGAGCCTACTACACTTATATCTTTGCTTGATCTTATGCGCAGGTACCATGAGCGGATGATTTCTTTGGAAGCTGATTTGAACCAACATCGGAAACTTACTAGGGAGTTTGTTCTTCCTCTGGCTGATCGCATCAAAGCGTTAGAAACTCAGCAACGGCGTCGCAAGAAGCATGTGATCCATTCAGAATCTGATGAGGAGGGTACGGAGACTGTTGAGGATGGTCTGACATTATTGGCAAAGGCTGCCTTTGCTGATAAAGTTTATGATGATTTGCCGGTTCCTCCGACATCCTCTAGTGTTCCTTCTCCTGGTGCTATTCCCACTTCTATGGGTGGTGATTCTGATCCTGCTACTGGTTCCAATGCTGGTCCCTCTCATGATTCGAAGGGCAAGGCCCCAATGACTGATGCTCCATCCCCATCTCGCAAGCGTACCCGTCGCCAGCTTGAAGAGGAAAGGCTAGGTGAGGAGGCTGCTCGTCGGATTCAAGCCGAGATTGATGAAGCTGATAGGGCTGCTGAAGAAGAGCTTAGAAAGCGGAGGCGTGAACAAATTCAGCACGATGCCATGCATTGGAGTGATAGTGAATGGATGCAAGTTTTGACTGTTCTCACCCGGGATTATGCTCAGTTTACAGATCTTTTGGGTGATGATGTTGATGAGCACAATTGTATTCCGAGGGCTATGGTATTGATGCGTAAGCACCAGTTGGCCCTTGCTGCACAACTTAGGGAACAGAGAAAGAACAGACCTTTATCTCGGGCTGAGGAGCGCAAGCAGATGCAACGTTATGTGAAATATCAGTCTGCTGCTCATTTTAATGCTCCTTGGAAGTAGGACCGGGTGCGGGCTTTGACTTTTGATGAGCTCAAGGCACTTTATGAAAATATGGTTAAGCGTCAGAGTCAACCAATTCCGGAATCATCCTCGTGGTGTGACTTCTTCTACGCCTGCTGTTTCTACTGGTCCTTCATCTGCTCCCACTCCTGGTTCTGCTGCTAGTCCATCTGGTTTTGTTGCTACTTCCGTTGGTACTTCTACTTCTCCTTTGGTTGCTCCTTTGGGTTCTACTGCTGGTCATGCTACCACCACCATTGATGCTACCACCACCACTCCTGTTTCTACCACCACACCTGTCACCACCACCACCACACATGTTCCAACCACCACCACAACTACTGCTACTACACCTGATTTGCCATCTCCATCACCACTGGTTACTGGAACTCAACCCAATCCTACTTCTGTTGCAGCTCCTATTGATCCATTGGGTGGGCACACTCATGAGTCTACTTCTACTGCTCCCACTGCTGCTGCTAAGGTTAGGGTAAAGGTTGAACCCACACTTAGTGATCCCACACCTAGACGTTCCCTTCGCCAAAAACAAGCTCGTCGTGTTTACCGTGATAAGACAGTCCCTTTTGAGAAGCGTGATCCTGAGAATTTGATTGATGCAGCTTCTGACAGCGATTCTGACTTACCTTTGGGCAATGGGAACATTACTGGTTATACGGTTGAGCGTTCCACAACACTTCCTGGTGGCGTATCCCATCGAATTACTTTGAGCGATGGGTCTGTGCGTTTGGCAATGGGTTTGCAAGGTGTGTTATCATGGGCTGATCGTATGGATCTTATGGCGTTGTATGGACTTGTGGATTCTAGTATGCCTTTTGACCCCATGGCTGTGTCTTCATGTCCTGGTCTGCGTATCTGGGCTGATCTTAAGCTGATGTTGGATGCTCCTCCTAATGCTCCTGTTTCGGGCATATGGAAGGATCAAATGCAATGGGTGATTCAGCGTTGGAAGCTATATGCTGGATGTGGTGTTCATATGTTGGAATTAGAATCTGGTCATATGGTTTTTATGCTGACGGATGTGGAGTATCCTTTGACAATTTCTTCGATGGAGGCGATGTTGGCTAGTCACTTGCAAATTTCTACTGCTCCATCTGGAAATGAGTCCTCTATGGCCACGACATTGGTGGAAGGTATTCAGGCACGGTTGATAGCAGATAAGAAGGCTGCTTCTGGTGTGTGATGTGATTGGGTTGTAAGTGTTTATGTTTTGTCTTTTTGTTCATTTGTTATTATTCTCATTCTTTTCACCAATATGTACAGTGATTGGTGAATTTCATTCTTTATAGTTAAAAAAAAAAAACTTTTTATATAATATCTGCTTATACTTTTAACACATTTTGGACTTTATACTTGTGAATAATATCCCTTGGCTGCTTCACATTGTGGGTTCTGGTTCCTGGTTTGTGCTTGTACTAGTATTTGGCTTCACTTGGTGTTGGACGTGGTCCACACAACAAATGGTTCTCAACTTACCATGTCTAATCGACATGAAAAAGTTGATTTACCTTGAGGGTACGGCTCCTGGTGCGATTCTCAAATCCGTTGATGGTTGCCAGGTTACCCAAAACTGGATGGTTTTCACTTGCCATAGTCTTGGACTGAAAAGTGGCTAATCCAAGGGGGTACGGCTCTTGGTAAAGATCTTCTCAAATCTGTTGATAGCTATAATAGCTTGCTTAAAGCTATAGGGTGTTCAACTCACCGATGCTTCATTGCTAAGAGTTGGCGAGTCCAGAGGGGTACGGCTTCTGGTAAAGACGCATCAAATCCGTTGACGGCTGTGATGGTTTGCCTAAAATCATTAGGGTACTCCCACTCACCATTGATTCACGTTCTAAGAGTTGGGCTGGGTTCTAGTCTCCCAGGGTGATGCTTATTCCACCAGAATGACTAGCTAGCCCAAGAGCGAGCAGCTACTTGGTAAAGGCTCATCAAATCTGCTCATGTTGCTGAAAAGATTCAACACGATGCTGATTTGTTCCAAGCTTTGGAGAAGCTTCTAGTGTTTTATATTGCGGCTGTTACTCTGATTCTTATCTTGCTGATGCTGCTATTTGTTTTGCTAATACAATCCTCGGGCTTTCTTTGCACGTTTTCCAGGAAACTTGAACTCAACAGGTCAAATTCAAGTTTAGGGGAGGATTGTTAGGACCATTGTAATAGTTATATGTAATAGGTAGACTAGGAGGTATGTAGTTCCTCCTGGTCCTAGTAGTAGTAGGAGCAAGTCCTGCTCCTGGTCCTAGTCGAAGTCAAACATTATTATTTACTTAATATTCTGTTAGGATATGCATGAGATATGTTAGGAAAGGATATGCATATCAGTTTTACACGTTTTCTTTAATGCTGTATTAGGGTTTCCTTGTAGTATAAAAGGAACCTTAGGCAGAAGGGTTATACAGATCTTCACCAAACATAGTTCTAGTGATTATCAATATTAGAAATCCTTAGATAGGATCAAGTCTTTATAGTTATTCTGTTCTTCTTGATTATATTTATATTTTACATTCATATTGTGTATAGAGTCTCTTTGTGATTTGACTTGTGATTACAAAAGTCATTCACCGGTCCTGACAGGCTGCAAGATCTACATCTAGTAGACCCAACACGTTTGTTCCTTACGCTTCTAGTGTGGGTTGGAATGGATTCTATGGCGTTAGTATGTTCATATTAGGTCTTCAACTAGACATTTGCAGAAAAGTTAGAACGTGCCAACCAAGAACGCTTGATGAGGCATATTGTGTAGCGATTATGGAAGAAGCTAAGCTTGCTGACGTGGCAAGGGAATGGCCTAACAAAGTGAAACATGAGTTGCATCCAGAGCATGACCTTGTTCTTAATCGTTTACAAGAGTATACGTGTGATGGGTGTGATAAAGGTGGGACGATTTGGACTTATTGTTGTGACGATTGTAACTTTGATCTTCATCCGGGTTGTGCTCTCAAAGAAACTAACAGGAGTGTGGATATGAATATGTCATGGGAAGTAGATGTTGATGAGACGGTGGATTATCATGATGATCAGGAAGATGACGGTGATTGTGAAGAGTTTGCGTTGAAGGGAAGTGAAAGGGATGATAGAATCAAGTGTGTGGGTGTTCTTGATGGTTTTGGTAAATGGGAAGATACAAATGTTAGTGGGCATGGAAAAGAATCAAATTCTGGAAATGGTGGGATTGGGATAAATATTGGATTGATGGGACAAGTGTTAATGGATTGTGTTGTTGAAAAAGATTGTAGTATTAAGGAAATTGAGTCAAATAGAGTCACTGATGGGATTGTTCTTAGAGTTGAAAAGGTTAATAAGGATGGTGAGGATAGATCGGCATGAGTGATTTAGGGAATGAAGATTGTGAGGTGGTTTGTGTGGTGAAACACGATAATGAATCATTGAGCTTGGAGAAGAAGGTCGATGCTAGTTTAAAAAGCCATACACCCGCTGAATTAACAGTATTCTCGCCCACTGGTATTGGTGTTGATGGACATAAAGATAATTTTGAAGATCAGTTATGGAAAAACAGGAAGCATAAAGGAAGTTTACTTGAAGACGGAAAAAGTATGATTGGAAACAAGACGGTAACGAGGAAGATGGTTAGTGTGCTCATGAAAGTGGGGAGATTAAGTTGCGTGATCATTGTTCTATGGATATGGTAGAATCGGTTGAAGTTGATTAAATAAGCCATCAGAAAGTGAAAGCCTCTTGTGTTGTGTTTCCAGATGAGTTCGATGTGGTTGGAGGGCAAAACGAACCAACTTTAGGATGTGGAAATGCTATAAGGGAACAAACGGGTCATTTTGGAGCTATTGTGTGGATTGCTACTAATGGTCCTGATGATATTATTGATTCAAGAGTTTTGAGGCCTGATGATGTACTGGGCACAAGAGCTGCTGAAATTGAATTCCAAAAAAATAGTGATTACTCATTCAAAAAATACCCGAATTTTATGCGTGAGTCAAAATTTAATTGTTCGAAAAACAATTCTAGACTATTGACAAATGCTTCAGGATAGGCATTTGCTCGGGCTCTTATTATATCTTGTTGGTTTAGGTTAACGCTTCGGTGTCACGAGCTTAGACGTAGGTGATTAAAACGTTTGATTATAATCTTGTATTTGTTATAAGATTATATGCCGGTTGCCTTGGAAAATCTTATGGTTCATCACACTATTTAAACTTAAACCTATGAACTCACCAACCTTTGTGTTGACGCTTTAGCAATGTTTTTCTCAGGTATCAAGACGGAGGTGTGACGTGGTTATGCATGGGAGATTTTTAAATTGAAATGGTCGTGACTAGTGTATGGATATTTGGATCAATGCTAAAGTCTTTTGAAACAATGTTTTATTATGATCTTGTGTAATTCGCTTCCGAAACAAGTTTTATGATTTTAATTAAATTAAAACGGCTTTTAAATAGTCGTTCTTTGTATCTATGTCTTGTGATAGTCATGACCGTCGCACCCCATTGTGTTGTATTACTCTGATAAATTGGGGTGTGACAGATTGGTATCAGAGCCGTAGTTATAGAGAACTAGGTTATTTTATAAAACGATTTTTATAAATGTTAGTAAAAAATTTAATTGTTGGAAAAATAATTCTAGACTATAACTAACTCTCAAAAATCTCCAAGAACCACTTCACTCCACGTCTTCGATGCAAGTAAGTTGTGACTTGAGATAGTTTATGATTTTTGCAATGCTATGTTTTGATTTTGGTTGCTACGTGTTATTAGAATTAGGTATTCCCTTCCCATGTTGAGTGATACCCATAGGGACGTGTAATAAAACGATTTTTTTAAGTTTAAATAAAATGCGTAACATCCTTGTATGGATTGTTACGATACGCAAATGGTTTGTGTCATATTCATTTGAATGGTTTGTGCCATCTTTATTTAAATGGTTTGTGCCATATTTATTTGAATGGTTTGTGCCATATATATATACTTTCCTTTGAGATTAAACGTACGTATACTTATGCTCAACATATTTTAGATAGTCCGCGAGACTATTATCGACTATCGAAACGTTTTGTGTTTCATATCATTATACGCCGAATTAAAAATATCTCCATGATTTCTAGAACAAAACTATACGAGTATATTTACTTACCATTTGTTTGGTAGTATGTTAATTTGTAGTAATACTTGAATCAAGCGATGCTATTATAAATGTCGAGAGGAGCAACTATTTATTGGCTTCGGTAAATTGTTACTCCACTAAACATTTATAATAGACTCGGTTGAGGAAAAGTGACCTACATTAATTAACGGTTTCGAAGTTGAAATTGAATGCGTAAGTTATCATATCAAATTATTATTTTGAGCACGACCGAGGAACGACGACGACGTCACTATTTAAGATGACATATGACGATAAAACACTTATTACAAGTATTACTCTTGTAATGCTCCAAAGAATACTACAATTCAAAAGAGCGAATAAATTTCGCAATATATGAACTATCCATAAATACGCTGACGCGTAAGTTTAATGGTTATGGAAGAAGATTTTTATTGGAAATAAATACGCAAAGACAAATCAAAGTTTTTATTAGTCCATTGGTTGCGACTAAGTTATCATGACTTTATAAATTTCCAAGTTACGATATAGATATAAATTAAAGGGTTTACCCTTGGTTAAACAATTATGCCAATTTCAACATCAAAGGGATTATCGCGTTGCGCGATGTTTGAGAACCCCAGATGCGAAATGTGGGCGTATATTGAGATCTTAAATACAAGGTATAAATATACAACAATGACTGTAAAGTTTATCTAAGATTGCGAGCAAAACGCTAGACGAGAGCAAGATAAAGGAAACATATAAGGTATAACGGAACATATTCCAAAATCAGAGAAATTCTTGTAATAAAATTTAGTAATTGCTCGAACTGAACATTTTGAACGATTACGGATTAAAAACATATGGAACAATTCTTGTGATAAAATTTTAGTACTCGACTAGTTTAAATCAAATTAACAATTTTTTCAAGGTGTAAAATTGTCGAAAGTGTGCGAACTAGCAATACTAAGTTAAGGAAAGACTTATGAATGAACGAGAACTAGTACGAGCTACGTAATAGCCATAAGCCGACTAAATCTCAAAAACATACTTACTCATCCGAGTTGCAAGTAATACACGTTTAACAAGAGGAAATTGCACAACAATAAACGTCGTAATAGACCTAAATTGATGAAATAATTGATTAAGGATAATTGTATTTATCCATCCGTGCATAATAACTACTAAGAGAAAGTACAAATGATAAGTATGTGGAAGAGCATGTTAGAGGACTGTAACATTCCACAATTCACTTATTATTTTCCATGTAAAGACTACTTGGACATTTAAGTAGACTTATGGATCGATGTACGAGAACTTACTCTAAATAAAAGAAAATTACGAAGCATCATACTACTCACCTCCATTTTTAGAACTTTATAAAAATACTCTACTCTTACCTATCTAACAACCGTCGTTTTACATTTGCTGACAGGCGAAAAAAGAAAGATGCCTCTCATTCCGTTTGTCATTTTGCAATCCGAATCCGACAAGGAAATTACCCCATCCGGAGCGTAATCACAATAAATTTGGATGATGAGCAAGATTCGCCAGTCATGATGCCAAATGTCACTACGGGATTTCCTTCCATCGTCCCAAATATTTGTACTACTACCACTATGCCAATCTCCACTCCTATGCCTTCAACAATGCCCGAAACTTCTAGAAAAAGAAACCGTTCTTCATCACCACCACCTAATGTTGCTCATTCCCCAGAAGACGATCCTACTTCAGAAGCACTCGAATTCGATGCAGAACACCTGATAGGCCGTCTGGAGGATGTAGAGGGTGATGTGGATTTCCTTACCGCGCAAGATGAGGACAAGGAATTAGTGATAGCCGAGTTACGAGAGTCTCTTGAGGCTGCTGAGTCCGAGATCGCGGTATTACAAATGAGGAACGATGATACCGAGGCTAGGCAAGCTGCGGATCATGCTCAGATTCAAGAAATCCTACACCATCTAGGTCTCTAGGATTTTCTCGCCTCTAATAAAAGTAAGATGTTTTGTAATTAATGTATGACGTGTTGTCAAGACTAAAAGAAGCCATTCATTAGTTGAATGGAATTTTGTACTCTAAGCTTCAAAACTATGTATGGAACGTAGTTCAAGAATGAAATGTACGAATTTTTATGATATGATCCCTTGATAATTGTATTACAATAATTGTGAGAAAAGCTTGGTCAAATTCGAACAATCGTAAGAATTGATAACAATGAAACAACTAACAAAATATACATCGTTGTGCGATAATGTTACACAGAAACATTGAAATGACAAAACAAGGTTGCAAGGACCTCAAAGAGGTCATCACTCGTCAATACCAAAATGCCATTAGGGCCGTTGATGCGTTTGAAGCTAGTATCCGCACGGTTGACCGAACCATGGATCCTAGTGTTTACGAAAAAGCTAAGGAAACAAGTACTACTCTGGTTAACACTTTTGGACCTCGAAAGACCCCTTCAAAAACTAAGGTAAATCATACCGTTAGTGGAAGAAAAGGGCCTTATGAGAGGAGATGCTATATGTTGAAGAACCACTCAAGGTTTAACACCATGAAGCAAGGTGCCGAAAGGTTTAACCCTCACCCTATGACTAAACCAAAGAATCACTCGTGGAAAGCGCCACGTGTTCACCAAGGAAAAACCTTACCACCCTCTACTTGTTGTGCAAGGAAAAATTTCCGGGAGGATGTTCCTAAAACAACTCCCATCTTGAACAAGAAGTATCTTGACAACCTTCCATATTGCCGCAAGTGTGACTACCACCACAAAGGTAGTTGCGCGAACCATTGCATGCTTTGTGATGACTTTGGGCACTTGGAGGGTTGCCGAGTGGTAAAGTCCCATGAGAAGAATATGAAGGAACGCTACATGGAGGCATGCCGTTTAAGACAATAAATACTTGAAATCGCCCAAGAAGGAAGCTCGAGGGCAAAGAGCGTCCAATACCCCACCAACGTTTTACACCGTTTGTCTTTCAAGAAAGATGCGCCGACAATCTTAAGTATCAACCCAAGGGTTTCTACCCTCGTCATGGATAGAGCGTGGAAGTTTATGTATTATGAACTAGTTTACTTTTATGCAAATCAAGTGACTCGACGTCCGTCGATGTTACCACCAACAAAACATAACTATGTAACCGGTACTCCAACTTTTCAATTAAATTGTGTTGTTTTATTTTTAAAACCTATTTTGTTTAAACAACGAGAAAACTTTATTTTTATTTTTCATGTGTCGTAGAAAAACTCATCCACCAAAAATTTTACTTAAGAAGGAGCTTCCTTCTACAATATTTTCTTTACCTATCGAAGAGAAATAAATAAAGTAATTTTTCACTAAAAGATTTTTGTAAAATATTCTTTAGAAAATATCATAATTTTTTTATAAGAAATTGCCACCAGAAACACTTATTAGTGGGAATAATAACAATCGTGATAAGGTAAGTTTGAAGATTAGTAACGGTATTATTAATTAAATGCCGCAACTAATAGCGAAATAGTTTTGGTAAGAACTACCATGTGAGGTTTTGGAACTTGGTTTGACGACAACTCAATGTGGAGAACAAAAACTATTGATAAACTTGACGAGAACTAGTACGAATAAAAATGAGAATTATTTTGTCGATTGTGAAAAGTGAGCGTTGGTAACAAATGAAATGTACTATGGACTAAGTTGTTGGTTATGGAAGTGAATAACGGCAACGAACGAAATGCACTATGGACTACCAATATATAATTACAACCTCAAAGAGTCAAATTATTATGATGAAAATGAGGATGAAACCGTTGGTCCCGAGACGTACGTAGCCTGATCAACTACGTATGATCGTGGTCGAACGCGAGTATGCTCATAGTAGTCATCTTAAAAATGAAATATATTAGTACTAGAAAAATATATTCAAGTTGCCCTATTCGCTAAAGAAAAATTTATTATGTGCTATGAACGACGAACATTTTTATACCGTTATAAGTAAAAGCGTCGAGTAAGCAATACGAGTAAACCTAGTATAATTATTTCTTTTCGCCACTATTACATACAAAAGCGTATATGACACAAAATATTAAAAGTGCCACTTGTTTTTGACGACAATTAAACTCAAATAGATTAGAGTTGGATAACCAAAAACAAATTTTAGATGATAAGGAGGAGAACGAAACGTCATTGAGTAAGACCTAAATTTAACGGATAATGATAAATCACCGTAACTTAACCCATATTAAAGAACAATGGCGTCGAGATAATCATGCCTTCGTATATAATTGGAATATCAAAACAACTCGGACAAAGATCTATTTTACCTAACGATGTTTGAGCATCACACCGTACTCATAAGCTTAAGAAATATTATATACTTTCCTCATAGAAGGAATCCAAACGAACTATGATTCAAATATATAATAAATTGTGCACCCGTTTTCCCCTCCATGAAAAAGGAGATAAACAAGGAGGAACACAAACTAAAGCGATTAATTAACGAAATTAGTTAATATTGAACGTCAAATAAAAGGAAGAAACGTCTTAACCACCATGTGTTAAGACGATCAATTGTTCTAGATTTTTGGGAAACCGATTCAAGAAACCTTGACGCATACACGACGCATAACTACCAAGTAGACGGTTAATGTGAACGGGATTAATCAAACTATGTGGAATGATTTTGAAATGTACGATATATAGTCATCTAGGCGAAAAACAAAACGCGACACTTTAAAGTGGAAGTAATACGCGGGACGACGCGAAAGTTAATAATGAGAAAACTCACTAAACAAAACCGACGTCGCCGAAGAAAAAAAATTTTTTTTTTTGATATACAAGGAAAGACTTAGGGAACCTAGAACCAAGTACAAGTCGGAAGAAATTTTCGTTCGTTTTAATCCTAACAAGATTATAGTAATTTTAATCTTAGCACCAAACTAAAGAAAAAAGAACGCATTGAACACCATGAAAGGAGGATAAAATTTTAATTGACCTCTTGTTTTGAGAACGACATCGACGTGCTAGTTTTGAGGACAAAACTCCATTTAAGGGATTACAAATGTCACAAACGTGAATTTCGAATCTATTTAATTTACGTGAAACGCGATAGTTCGGGTTAGACTTATGTGTCTATTGATGATCCCGATTGGTTACGCATATTTTGTGTACAAATTTAAATTTTTATGAATGAAGTTACTATCAAAAATTATTTGAATGACTATTATTCGTTTACGACACGTACTTGGAATTCCTATTTTTAGGATCGACATTTATTTACATTGATGTAATCTCGTATAAGAATTTCGTTTTACAAAACAAATATTTCACCCAATACATTACGCCACTCTTAGAGATTGCCTACTTAAACTTTTCGCAAATTGTTTAGAACAAGTTCCACTAGAATTTTACATTACATGTAAACTTTTAAATCTCTACACTATTAATAACATTGCAAGACTTACCCAAAATAAAAACAAAACAACCTTTCTTCCTTGTCACCTTATCAAAATCGGTCCCCCCTGCTCTTGTAAACCCACGTTGTGTACACTCTTTCCACAACACTTACCACAAATTTAAATCTAAGTACTTCACCCACCCATTTATTATGAGGTACTTTTGTCTCCTCTTTTCTTCTACAACCGACGGATAACACACTTTTTTTCCATGGTTTTCTCAAATCTTGAAGCTTACAACGAACATTATTAAGACTAGTCAACACAAGTACAATATCCACCATTTTTCATGCTGCCCTAGACGCAAGGACGGAAGATTTACCTTCCCCAAGTTTATGCAATTTCCTATGCTTAGTTTACTTGGCAAAAGTCTAGTTACAAACTAACCAAAACCCTAACCAAGTCCTAACTAGGACTTTCTTGCCCTAAACCCACACTCTCTTGCCTATAAATACAAGCCATATCCCTGCCTAAACTCACACATACTCAAGATCAACTACTCAAAGAAAATATGCTACTAGGTCACGGCAGAACATAAAGAAACAAGAAGTTTGGGTTGATTTTAGAAGCAAGTTAAGAAACACTAGTTCTTGTCCATCACTCCTAACACTTTAACTTAGGACCCTTGTAAGTCTCTTTTAATCTTGTTTTAATTTCTTGGTTGATAAACACATATACTTGATGAAAACGCTTGAAAATCTAAAACTACACTAAACTAGTAAAGCTAGTCACGGGTCAGGGTTGATGGGTGCTTTTCATGAATGGACACTTGTACGAATGAAACGTGAAACCAAATGTATGACATTATGTTATGAACAAGTATGAAGTTATGTAGTCAACGAATATGATTTTATGAAGACGAACTAGCATGATTGTATGTGAAAATTCGTGTGTTGTATGCGGAAACCAAGTTACAAAACGTAGGAGGTAATGGCATGATAGTATAAGCATTTCATGAATAAGTTCAAGAAACAAGAAAACATAAGCAAACCAATAGAAATAATGTAAATACGTGGTGTTATTGTATGTTATATGCTTGCCATCAGAGGGCTCATATATGTAAACTTGCACACATGAGTATGTTAGGCGTGAGGAGATTTGTAGTAAGTAATTATACAAACTTTGGAGATCAAAGGCGAATGTATAAATTTATGTGACAAGTTTAGACTTGTTGCTGCCCATTTGTGTTATGTCAGGTGGTGGACAGACTTGGTAGTAGTAATAGCTGAACACTTCATCACAATCATAAGCCACGAACAAAATAAAACCAACCCTTAATGAAATAGTAAAAGATGCTATACGAATGGTGGTTTAAGTAATATACAACTAGAGGTGTCCATGCGTTGTTGTTAATGTGTATAACAAAGAAACCAGCTGTGGAAATATAGGTAATTTTAGTGTCATTTAACGTGGATTCATAGGAGTGTGCATGGTATACTAGGGAAAATGAATCATGTTGTTTATAACTGCATGTGTGCGTATGAATGAGTAAAAACCAACAATTAGCTCTTATGAAGTTCCTATGGCTGTGTGTGTACTCGATGACAGAAACATGTAAGCTAAACCCCCCAAGTGAGTACGTGTGTATGATAGTATGTTAGAGTAGGACTTCTTGCGTGATAAACAGTAATTTATAAGCAGAAACTAGAGATTTGCGTATGTTCCTGTATGTGTGTATTGGTTGCGTATGAATATGACCAGGAAATAGTAGCAGCAATAGTAGCAGGGCTGTGAATTTCATGTCTATGTGCGTGTGTAAATGAAGTAACAAGAAAAACTGCATGAACCCCTGCGTCTCATGTTCATTTCTTGATTGAATGTCTATAGGAACATGTGTGTGTATGCGTGTATGCTAGCATGAGAATGATGGCTAAGCTTTACCATTTAAATAAGCCAAGTACTACTCAGTGTTGGAGTGTAAGGGACTAGGAATTCTTTATGCATAAAACAAGTACAACCATGTGTGTATACCTGTATGTATGTGAATGTGTATAAGATGTGAGAGTGGGGCTAATGTGAAAGCAAATGAGGCTACCCCCTTTTTCGTGTAACATGTGTGTACAACAGACAAAAGCAACCAAATACCATTCCCAAATTGATTTTATTATGTATACATGATTTTACATACCGTTCCCAATTTGACTAAATGTGTTTTGCTTGTATGCGTGTATATATGTGTGTGTAAAATTAGATGACAAGGTTATAACAAAAAGAAGGGTTTTAGCAAAAGGGTGCGTAGGTTGGGGAGTAAGAATGAACAAAGTAAGCTAATTTTACCTCTCACTAAATTTCAAACATGGATACAAGCTTTCATAGTAAGTGTTAAATTGACCTGAGTACTCTACTTTACGATTATTTTTAATCAACTTAACGATCATGCCCCGTTAATCTAAAAATACCTCGTTGAACATGGGCTGGCCTAGTGTACAACACAACTTCCCGTTTGTCTTAAAGTTAAGTAATGATCGCACGAATAAATTTCAAAAATACTTGATCAACACTTATAAATAATTAGACATTATATGGTTATTTTGTTTGCGAGTGCACTACTTTGTCTAATTATTTGATATACTTAGAGACCTTATTAAAATGCGATGTTTATCAAATATCGAAGACCTCGTGACCCAGTTTTTATAATGAGAACCCGTTTATTTTTCGGACTAATAAATAACGAGTTATCGAGACCCAAAGTTGACCCCGTGACTAGAATGGTTGAACATGAAAAATGTATAAAAACATTTTGTAAATTGATAGCAAGCATAAAATATCAACCAAGTGCATTGTACGTTATTATTTATTGTATTTACCCTAAGTACAGATATTTTACTTAGGTTACGAGTAGATCGTTTGCGCATTGTTTTGTGTACCTTGATATTCCGTGCTATCCTTGTTTACCTACTTCATCGAGGTGAGTTTCATAGCCCCACTTTTAATTGTTTTAACTATTTTGGGGTGAGAACATTGCTTGTTTTAAACGGATGAACATAAAACTTGATACGTTTGCCTACATGATGTCTAAGTAGCGATATCCCTAGATGCTTTAGCCCACTATCGTGAACCGTTAATTACTTTGTGTAAGCGCGAATGTTATGGGTAGATCTATCGTGATTAACCTCCCTATCTAATTGGTTGTGTGACCAAAGTTAGATACACTTACATTTGAGGATTTACAAATGCTTCGGGATAGGCATTTGCTCGGGCTCTTATTATATCTTGTTGGTTTAGGTTTATGCTTCGGTGTCACGAGCTTAGACGTAGGTGATTAAAACGTATACTTTTGATTATAATCTTGTATTTGTTATAAGATTATATGCCGGTTGCCTTGGAAAATCTTATGGTTCATCACACTATTTAAACTTAAACCTATGAACTCACCAACCTTTGTGTTGACGCTTTAGCAATGTTTTTCTCAGGTATCAAGACGGAGGAGTGACCTGGTTATGCATGGGAGATTTTTAAATGAAAATGGCCGTGACTAGTGTATGGATATTTGGATCAATGTTAAAGTCTTTTGAAACAATGTTTTATTATGATCTTGTGTAATTCGCTTCCGAAACAAGTTTTATGCTTTTAATTAAATTAAAACGGATTTTAAATAGTCGTTCTTTGTATCTATGTCTTGTGATAGTCATGACCGTCGCACCCCATTGTGTTGTATTACTCTGATAAATTGGGGGTGTGACAAGAAAGTGAAAGCCTCTTGTGTTGTGTTTCTAGATGAGTTCGATGTGGTTGGAGGGCAAAATGAACCAGCTTTAGGATGTGGAAATGCTGCAAGGGAACAAACGGGTTATTTTGGAGCTATTGGGTGGATTGCTACTAATGGTCCTGATGATATTATTGATTCAAGAGTGTTGAGGCCTGATGATGTACTGGGCACAAGAGCTGCAGAAATTGAATTCCAAAAAAATAGTGATTACTCATTCAAAAAATACCCGAATTTTATGCTTGTTGAAAGCAAAAAGGTGGCAGTGGTAATAAGTGTGGGAAAGTTTGTGAAGGATAGGGGAAAGGAGAATAATGGTTTTTGCAATGGTTTTGGTGGCGTTATTGATAAACAGGATGACCATGTAGAAGATTGTGTTGGTACTAGTACAAGCAAGATGTTAGTGCAAACATTATGATGCTTTGTCGATATAATCTCTTTATGTTTTATTGATGACAAACGTATAATTCGCAATACATTATGTAAAATGTTAAGGTACTCGTAATCAGTCAAGAATACATTTGTATATTTCTCTCGACACCTCCAAGATCGCATTCGGCATGAATCACTCAAGGTATGTACAAACATGTCATTAACCTAACTAAGTGACCAAGGATTAATATTTTCTTAAAACTTAGATTTAATCAAATGTGACAAAAGATTTTAATTAACTTTATTTTTAAGAAAATGTTTTATTAAAAAGAAAATAGAAATTTGAATTTGGCATATTCCATATGCCAAAGGAATATCCTTTGAGGGTATAAACTACCGCATATGGCATATCCCCACTAAAGGACAAATTTGCACAGACTCTAACGCAGAGGTTCCTTAAAGGAACCCGCGGTTCCTTATTGATAAGGAACCACGGGTAGAGATAAGGAACCGCGGGTGTTTTTAACCGTTGCAATGTTGCCCTATAAATAGTGGATCATTTCCAGATTTTCTTTCAACCCTTTTTGCACAGTTTCTTCAAAAACATCTTTAAACCCTTGATTAGTTAGTTTAGATTAATCTTGTTTAAGATGTGATTCTCTCCTTCAATCTCCTCATCCTCTTAAGTGCAAAGAGAAGATCACTCACACATTTGTGATGTGATTAAAGATGAAGTCTTGATGAAGATCATCATGTTCATCATTTTTATTTGTGTCTTGTGTAGATCCAATGTCTATGTGTATACTTGGATCAATCTTGTGTAGATCCGATGTATATGGGTATACTTGGATCACTATTGTGTAGATCCAATGTATTTGTGAATACTTAGATTAGTTGTGTTAATCCATTGTATTTGTGAATACTTGGATTAAGTCTTGTGTAAATCCATTGTATATGTGTATACTTGGATTTATGTTGTGTAGATCCAAGTTACATGTGTACACTTGGATATGTGTTTTATTGAGTTGTAATAGGTAAGAGTTGTGAGTTCTCACTAAACTATAAAGTGATGTGGTTGTGTCTTGTGAGTTCTCACTAAACTATAAAGTGATGTAGTTGTGTCTAGTGAAGTTCTCACTTAGCTTCAAAGTGAAGAGCCGTGAAGATTGGTTCTACCTTTCGATTAGAACTCGACATCTAGCCTTGTGCCGTAAAATGGTGAAGTAGGCAACGCTGTGAAGATTGGTTCTACCTTTCGATTAGAACTCGACATCTAGCCTTGTGTCGTTAAATGGTGAAGTGGGCAACGTTGTGTAGATTGGTCCTACCTAAGATTAGGACTCGGCATCTAGCTTAGTGTTGGAAATGTGTAAGCGACATGTATGGTTTTCTCCGCCTTGAAAGGAGTTTTGTTGACTAGTGAAGTAACTCTCGAGTAAGGTGTACTCGAGGAGTGGAGTAGGGCGAAGAGGAGCTTCGTGACCGAACCACTATAAATCATCGTGTCGGTACTTTCCTTTACATTTATGTCTTTACTATTATAGATGTATTTATATGTTGTGTGTTGTATGCATCTCATAATCTAAACATCTAAGTTGCGGAAAAGCTAAGGCTTAGTACGTGTGTGCTTCGTGTTTAGATTATGGTCAAGTGTGCATCCTTTAGTCTAAACATCTTAGTTGTGGAAAAGCTAATGCTTAGTACGTGTGTGCTTAGTGTTTAGACTATTTCTTGATGTACACTTGATTTGATGTGTTTGTGTGTTTCCTTACTTATAGTTATTATCTATTACAAACACATCTCATATCTAGTCAAGCTTAATAGAGAATTTGATACAAAGGATTGTCAAGGTTTACAACGTATCAATATTTGGCATCCACTGTAGGCGGTTCTTTATTGAACCTGCGGTTCTTTATTGATAAGGAACCGCGGTGATATTTAAGGAACCGCGACCAGTGGAACAAACGAAATGTTTTACAAATTGAACTAGAAACTATTCAACCCCCCCTTCTAGTTTATACAATCGGTATCAGAGCGAGGTTATTCAAGATCTTTGAAGTTTATTGTACTTTAAAGCTTGGATCGATCTTTGCTCTCTTTTTTCAAAACAAATGGTTTTTAAAAAAATGAAAACGGTTTTTAAAAATAGAGACGATCTTTGTATCAAATTGTTTATGAAAAGTGATTACTTATGAAATGTGTTTTGTTGTTTCATTCATACAAGTTTTGGTGTTAAATAAACTTTGTATAATAGCTTGAATTAAATCTTTTCATGTTTGGAAGTATAAAAATCTTTTGTGTCATAATTAACTCTAAAATACGAGTTTTATGTGTCTAAAATGATTTTTTAGAGTCCTAAGTCCATCCAAAAAGTTACCAAATGATTTTGGCCAAAAACCCCCATTTTTGTCCTCTAGACGCTGTTCTTTATCTATTCCCCACGGTTCCTTATCAATAAGGAACCGCGGTCAGTCCGACACAGATTTTTGAAAACTTTGAAAAATCATATAAAATCAACCGTAAGTCTGTAGAAGTCGTGCCACCCGTCATTTCGAACCTAATTGAATTTTCTTTCAATTAAAAATGCTTCCAAACCTTTATTCAAACTTTAAAATTTGGATGGTTTCTAAGTTCCATACTTTGTCCAAAGTATTAAGCGTCGGTTTGTCGTAAAACTTGTGTTTTACTCTTTTCTATTAAGTTGGACATATCTTGGTGATATATCTTTGAAAATTGATATATTTACAAAGTGTTAAACTTAATTAAATTTTAAATGGGTCAAAGATTATTTTCAAATAAAATCAAGCTATGAATACTTTGTTGTATCTAACACTCAAAACATGGACGAATGCTTTTATGTGTTAAGCTAATTGTTTGTGTGTGTTTCCTTGTGTGTTATTATTATATGTAGACATTATTAAGTGTTCCTTGCTATTTGTAGTAGTATTTCTTATATGTATAGTCTCTTGTGCCTTGCTTGGTATTTGTTAGTATCTAGTTTTTCCTAATTAGGATGTATGCTAGATTTCTTGCATTTTAGTTGCAACATTATTTGTGCATTGCATATAGGATCAACATCTCTAGGTTTACATATGTTATATAAACATCTTGTACACCTCGTTATGTTTATTAACACTCTTAGGTTTGAAAGCTTTGTGAGCTTGTCAAATCTTTTGATGTGGGTCGTCTTACTCGATCATTGTCTTATTAGTTCAATCAGATTAATGTCTCACTATAAAACATGAAACACCCTTTGAAAATCTTAGCTATTTTCTCTGAAAGGAGTGTTAGTGGGAATCAAGAAAGATTTCAAATATATATCAATTCATTATTCAAATTATGATTGATATCATTATCGAATCTAATTGACATGTTTTTAGTGTAGATATGAATGTGGACTATTAATAATATACATCGGATCATAACTCACACTTGTGTTGTCGATGGTATATTGAATCTACTTGTTCAAATTATTATACATGTTTTGTTTAATAATTGCTTATAATGCACAATGGAGTCGGTTTGACAACTTGGATGTTTCATCCGAAATACTCAAGTAATTTACATTGCAATGCAATTTGTAAATGTGTCATTTCCGAAAGACCAATCAAAAGTGTTCCTTTGTTTTGTGTAAACATTGTTTATACACTTCAAAGTTATTGGCCTCAAATTCTATTAAGGTAAATAACCTTAACTAGACTTGTTTGACAAGATTTGTAATTGTGCATTCTTAACCCTCATTAGGTTGTGCATTGTGTTGTCATTCAAGTTTCATCCTTGTTACACTACATTAGGCAAATGTAGGAATTACATTTTTTTTCTAACATGAGAATGACTACTAGAGAACCTATTGCACTAGAAATTCCATTTGACCTAACGGTTAAATTACTTCATGTGAGAAGTTGAGTTGGTGTATAACTCGTAAAAATGGTTATGCTTAGCCGTAATTGAGCATCTCTAGTGATAGTCTCATACTCAGTCTCAAAATTGATTAAATGTCTCTTTCTAATTATGACTAATGATATCTTACATCGATGAACTTTGTATGTCATTAGGAGTCTTTTTCTTTTGTAGCCATTAGGTTTTTCTTAACTTTCTTCCTACGTGCTAATTGAACATATGTGTTTTTCCTTTGTGTGTGTTCTAGTTTTTATTGCTCTTAAGCATGACTTTATGATAAGTTAGACTAGAACATTTAGATTTGTTGAATTAGAAAATCCTCCATTCACCACCTAAACCAAGCCTCTGTAGGCGGTTCTTTAAATAGACCGCGACTCCATATCAATATGGAACCGCCGGTGGAGATAAAGAACCGCGGGCAGAAGCTCTCAAATTCGGGTTTTCTGAAACTTCCCAATTATTCCAACACCCTTTGGAATCTTTGTTTCAAAACTTTTATCACCCCCTCATCCTTTTAAACCCTCCTTGTTAACCATGTTCTTCACACTTCAAACCACTCATATTTTCCCTTCATTACAACCATGGTTTCTACAAGAACCTCAAAATCACCCAAAACCTCCTCTTCAAAGAGGAACCCCAAAATCAAGATTAAGTTTCCCAAACTTGACTCTTCACCTTTTGCCACACCTAAGAATGAGATTATGCCCATTCTCATATCTTCATCACCCTCACCACCTCTTGCACCATGCAAGACTACCTCAACCCATGGTACCAACCATGCACATGGTTCTACCTCCTCTTCATTCCAATCTAGAATGAATGAGTTAACCTCACCCTTCACTCCTAGTACTCTCTTGGATGTGACTACTCAACCTCAACCTATCTAAAGCATTCCCTTTGAGAATGACTTTGTTGAACCCTTAGTGACTTCACCTTTTACCCCACCAAATTCACCCACTTCACCCTTCTCACCTTTGGAGAACATACCACATCCTCCACCACCCACATCACCCATCACCTTGTCTTATAATTAAGCATGTGCATTGCTTATTAATAAGACACCCAATTTAAGCAAATCTTAGATTTCTAGTGTAACTAGTATTAAAATTATGCTTAAGTTTTAGGCTTGTGTTTCATATATTTTTGTATGATCTTTACTCTC
Organism: Glebionis coronaria; assembly: GCA_025667525.1. NCBI lineage: Eukaryota > Viridiplantae > Streptophyta > Magnoliopsida > Asterales > Asteraceae > Glebionis > Glebionis coronaria. Next base: position 478,969,511 of record CM046879.1, on the reverse strand, counting down.
CTATATTTCCTTTCATGTTTTTCAACACGATTTGTCTTTGGGTCTTGGATCTCATTATTCTCGTGATCTTTCTTTTCCTCTTTATTTTCTCACTCGGTTGTCAAGGAAGGTTAGATTTATATCTAATTCGTCTCCTATTAAGATTGACAACTTAAAATATTTCTTTTGAAACATACAAGCAACTTTAACTTGCAATTGCAATTGTTAAAAGTTATATCCAAAGCATTGACTTTCAAGCCTTTTAGCATCTTATGTTAAATTGTTTGACCAAGTGATTTTCCTTTGAGTCGATAATCGTTTTTGGACACCCAATGTCCACGGTTCCTCAAATAACCTTGGGTCTCATTATTGATAATGAACCACAGACCTATTTAACGAACCGCGGCCATTGAGTCCCTTGTTCGTTTTGGTCTTTTTCTCTTTTGACGAGTTTTCTTGAAGATTCCCTCTTTTCTTCTCTTTTGAGTTTCTTCTCTCGTTTCGTGAAGTTATCCTTAACTTCTTTGTTGAGTCTATCTCAATTCATTTTAATCATGCTCTTCTAAGTCGAGTCTCTTTCTTTTATTCTTTCTAAACTAAGTTGAGTCGAGCCTCACCCTTTCCTCATCATGTAATTGTTCTTTGAACATTCATAATGATTGAGAAGAGCTACGAAACTTTGAGCATGTAGTTTATCGTATGCTGAGCGCCATTTGGTGTCGACATTCATAAGCATCCTTGCCTATAATGTCTTATATCCAGAATATTTTTTAAAGCGTCGATTTATCCTCTTTTGGTTTTCTTTTTTTTTTGTTCAAAAATGTCTCTAGGTTGAGATATTTTTATTCTTCTTTGTTGAGAGTTGATTGCGGTTAAAATTTTACAATTAGTATGGGTGATTCCATCAATTCTAAGTTTTTAACCCCTTGAGATGATATCTTCAAATTCTTGGATATTTCTTTTCTACCTCTATTCCAATAATTTTGAATTGATTTCCTCAAAATCATCTCTTTGTTTTTTTGAGAGTTGATGGTTAAATCTTGAATTTTCTTGGGTGATTCCAAAAATTATAAGATTTTTACCCTTTGACATATTACAATTGGTATGGATATTTTTTTTCTACCTCTATTCCAACAATTGTGAATTAAAACCACTCAACGGTGGCCCAGTGGCAAAAAGATTTGTGACTATCACTCCAAAGTGTGTGAGGTCTCAAGTTCAATTCCCACTAGGTGCAAATAACCTTGAAGTGGCCACGCCAACCTCCTGAAAAGGGAGGGCTTTACCTGGTTTGAGTCTTTGTGGCGGTGGGCTCAAACCCCATGGATTAGTCGGCCAATGAGTCGGAAATCACGGTTACCAAAAAAAAAAACAATTGTGAATTGATCTTGTCAAGGTCCTCTCCTTTGTTTTTTTTGGATTGATAGCATCGCGTGCACACTTATTTCTCCAATGCTTGTCATTGTTTGTGCAAACGACTTGTTTATCATCCTCGTTTTCTTTTTCCATCATAGTCATTCTTCCTCTCTTTTCGACTATATGGGATCTTATTTTTTTTGTCATTGTCATACTCTCTTTAATTTGGTATTTCTTGCCAAAATATTAAAAGTGTAGTATGTTCTCTCGACAATATTTTTCTCTTAAATTGGACATCTCTTTTCTCTCTTAGTCCTCTTTATATATATATTTGGTGTCATCAAAATAAGTTGGGTTCTATTTTCTTTCTAATAGCCCTCTTATTTTTCTTAACTTGTCATATTTTTGACACTTCTAAAAGTTAAGATTGTTTTATCTTTCTCTCGAGTCCCTCTTTTTTTTACTCGAGTTGTTTAAAGCTAACTCCGTTTGGGTGACATCTCATTATGCATATGCTCTTGTCAACTAACTTTGTTTTGTAGGACACTTCTAACCCAGTTTTGTAGCTCGTCACTATTCTTGCTTTATTGGTGCCTCAAGCAAGGGGGAGCTCATATCAAGGGGAGCATTTGCAAGAGTTCAAGTCATTACATTTGCGATCGTTGACTCACTCAAATTGCATTCATCGAACATCTTGCAAGTAATGCATTTTGGACACTCGTAGATAAGCATATTATTATGCTTGGAGTTGGTTAACCTATGGTGATTGAAGACTTCACTAGGATGACGCAAGCTCAATATTTTTGTATGATGGGTTTATGGTTTAGATTATCGCCTCTCAAACGACAACCATAATGGATGCTTAGATTTTTGGATGCATGTTCTCTCGAAGTCGATCCTCCTCTTCTACAAATGAAGACTACCTTTCGGATGCAAGCTCGTGTGACATCAATTCTTTTCTTCTTCAAATGACGTGCTTTCGATGACTACCTCTTTAGACGTGTTCTCTCTCGACGTTGCTTCTTCTCTTCTTCTAGACGTTGACTACCTTTTTGATTCGACAAAAGGGGGAGAAGTAAGTGTAAACGAGTAACTTATGCATTTTAATATGTATTGCGGTTTACTTGTTTGTCATCATCAAAAAAGGGGAGATTGTTAGTGCAAACATTACGATGCTTTGTCGATATAATCTCTTTATGTTTTGTTGATGACAAACGTATAGTTCGCAATACATTATGTAAAATGTTAAGGTACTCGTAATCACTCAAGAATACATTTGTATACTTCTCTCGACACCTCCAAGATCGCATTCGGCATGAATCACTCAAGGTATGTACAAACATGTCATTAACCTAACTAAGTGATCAAGGATTAATATTTTCTTAAAACTCACATTTAATCAAAAGCGACAAAAGATTTTAATTAACTTTATTTTTAAGAAATTATTAAAAAGAAAATGGAAATTTGAATTTGGCATATTCCATATGCCAAGGAATATCCTTTGAGGGTATAAACTACCCCAGATGGCATATCCACACTAAAGGACAAATTTGCACAGACTCCAACGCGGAGGTTCCTTAAAGGAACCCGCGATTCCTTATTGATAAGGAACCGCGGGTAGAGATAAGGAACCACGGGTGTTTTTGACCGTTGCAATGTTGCCCTATAAATAGTGGATCATTTCCAGATTTTCTTTCAACCCTTTTTGCACAGTTTCTTCCAAAACATCTTTAAACCCTTGATTAGTTAGTTTAGATTAATCTTGTTTAAGATGTGATTCTCTCCTTCAATCTCCTCATCCTCTTAAGTGCAAAGAGGAGATCACTCACACATTTGTGATGTGATTAAAGATGAAGTCTTGATGAAGATCATCATGTTCATCATTTTTATTTGTGTCTTGTGTAGATCCAATGTATATGTGTATACTTGGATCAATCTTGTGTAGATCCAATGTATATGGGTATACTTGGATCAATATTGTGTAGATCCAATGTATTTGTGAATACTTGGATTAGTTGTGTTAATCCATTGTATGTGTGAATACTTAGATTAAGTCTTGTGTAAATCCATTGTATATGTGCATACTTGGATTTATGTTGTGTAGATCCAAGTTACATGTGCACACTTGGATATGTGTTTTATTGAGTTGTAATAGGTAAGAGTTGTGAGTTCTCACTAAACTATAAAGTGATGTGGTTGTGTCTTGTGAGTTCTCACTAAACTATAAAGTGATGTAGTTGTGTCTAGTGAAGTTCTCACTTAGCTTCAAAGTGAAGAGTCGTGAAGATTGGTTCTACCTTTCGATTAGAACTCGACATCTAGCCTTGTGTCGTAAAATGGTGAAGTAGGCAACGTTGTGAAGATTGGTTCTACCTTTCGATTAGAACTCGACATCTAGCCTTGTGTCGTTAAATGGTGAAGTGGGCAACGTTATGTAGATTGGTCCTACCTAATATTAGGACTCAGCATCTAGCTTAGTGTCGGAAATGTGTAAGCGACGTGTATGGTTTTCTCCGCCTTGAAAGGAGTTTTGTTGACTAGTGAAGTAACTCTCGAGTAAGGTGTACTCGAGGAGTGGAGTAGGGCGAAGAGGAGCTTCATGACCGAACCACTATAAATCATCGTGTCGGTACTTTACATTTATGTCTTTACTATTATAGATGTATTTATATGTTGTGTGTTGTATGCATCTTATAATCTAAACATCTAAGTTGCGGAAAAGCTAAGGCTTAGTACGTGTGTGCTTCGTGTTTAGATTATGGTCAAGTGTGCATCCTTTAGTCTAAACATCTTAGTTGTGGAAAAGCTAAGGCTTAGTACGTGTGTGCTTAGTGTTTAGACTATTGCTTGATGTACACTTGATTTGATGTGTTTGTGTGTTTCCTTACTTATAGTTATTATCTATTACAAACACATCTCATATCTAGTCAAGCTTAATCGAGAATTTGATACAAAGGATTGTCAAGGTTTACAACGTATCAATATTTGGCATCCACTGTAGGCGGTCCTTTATTGAACCCGCGGTTCTTTATTGATAAGGAACCGCGGTGATATTTAAGGAACCGCGGCCAGTGGAACAAACAAAATGTTTTGCAAACTGAACTAGAAACTATTCAACCCCCCTTCTAGTTTCTACACAAGAGAAACCTCGTTATGCTCAAAGTGGGTCACAATGGTAGAAAGAGAGATGATGTGAAGTTAGAGGTAGTAAAATGGTCACGAAGGAAGAAAGCACGTGTGATGTTTGACATATGGAAATGGCCCAGCAGAAAGAAAAAAATGGTTGTTTGAATTAGCATAGTGAGCTCAAACTATTATCAAAAGCTGAACCTATGTTGATGATTATGATTGTGAGCAAAACATTGACATAAGTTGGTGCTGATGTTGAGTGTTGTGAGATCACTTAGTTACAGTTGGTGGTGAATGTGTCTACTTGAGTGGGCAGGACAAGAAGTCAGTCCTTTACTTCAGTTAGTTTCAGTGGTTAATAAATGCGGAAGTAAATGGGTGTTTGGCGAAGTGAAAAAGTGGCTATTTTTGGAGTGTTTTAGGGTGTTACCTGTTGAATCATTGCTGGTAGTTGCAAAATGTTGGTGCAAGTCTAATAGGATGACATGAACTTGATTTAAGGTTGCACATAGGGTCCTTGTGGAGTTGTCGAACTGAGCACATCAACATTGAATTCAATCCAAGCCACTTAAGCCTAAGTACTTGATGATCCAAATATTTCAAGGTTGCTGATAAAAGACCTAATCATTGGACACTTTAAAGTTTGAACACTCATTAGCAATGAACAATGAATTCATTTCAAGGCCGATTCTTGAGGTCAAGAATCTTTGAAGGGGGATGGAATGTTACGGGTCAAATGGTCAAAGGACTAGTGGTGAACATATCCAGAAGTTGAAGGACTAGAAGTGTGACTTTCATTAATTCTGTTAGAGTTTCTGTTATCATTCTCAGCCTATAAAAGGCATTCCCATCCCATTGTATGTTTGGGAAACCAATCTTCTCTCTAGAATTCTGTTGTAACCCATTTGGGATTATTCATCTTTTGATAATAATATCCCTTTAACCAATATAGCTCCAAACTGGCTTATTGTAACTTATCTCAGCGTATTGTGTTGCTTATTCCTTGCTTATCTTTTTTTTTGAACGGCAGTTTGGTGCAGCGGAGTATCTTGCGTGCCACCGAGGCACCAAGTCTCTCAACCCGAGTTCGAATCATCTCACGAAGAGAATATCAACCCCATGCTAGCCATCCAGTTTCCCATTATGGGGCTTCAAGGCATTGCGATGGGATTCAAACCCGGCTGCCAATTCTGGGAAAATCCCCCACATGGGGAATGACAGGAGTCGAACCTCTGACCTCCCCATACGAATACTATAACCAAAATGCATCCATCCAACTGAGCTAGACTTCATTTGCTTATTCCTTGCTTATCTAATAAGCTGGATTAAGAGTGTATCATCATAATCACTAACCATTGAACAAAGACTTTCACAATATGGTTCAAAACTTCAAATAACCAACAATTAGCCGCAAACAAAAGAACAAATGTTACAAACATTTAAGATCCTGAAGACAACTCCCAAATTCTCAATCCAATCACTTTTTCACTATCCAGAGATCGCGCCAAAAGATTGATATCAAGTTTATGTGTTTACAATTTAAAGAAGTAAAAAAGCATAGATTGGTCTTCAATCCACGCCTACCTGATTTGACAGTAGTTCGTTTTCACTTGTGAGACAAATCCACCCTTGTTTACTGTAAGTATCCAGACATCAACATTTAACAACCTGTAGAAACAGATGATAACAGTAAGAACAAAGAGGCAGAACGAACAAGTTTGACTCAGAAGGTCAAAAGTAAAGCTCAATCCATAGCCTAAACACCTACAAATACAGTGAGTTGACATACCTTCTGATAATGTGAAAAATCATATATTAAACTAAAACACTTGACAGAAATAGAGTAAAATACAGCAAAAAGAAACCGATCATCTGATTTGATTCCTCAAGTTGGCAATAATTAGTTTGTAAACACAGATCCAAACCCCTCTGGAAGGAGCTTATAGCCCATCAGATGTTAGTCATGCATTTCTTGATAGTTGATATCCAACCGATATTTGGACAGATGGGGGATAGGAAATTACAACTACTTCGGTTAAAGTGACGGAAATCAATGTGTAACATCCAAAAATTCGGATTTATTTAGCAATAACACAATTTTGAAGAATATTAAAAGTACTGCCAAATTTCTTCACTAAAATATAGCAACAGTTTTGGAATAGTTATTAGAAGTACCCACATTCACAACGATTATGGTGGCTGCAGGTTTGAAGTGGTGGTTTGTTTAAGCAATACAAAGATATTCACTCTCAGCTTACCTCAATATTGTTATTATGTAATTGGTTGATATAGCTTGTAAAAGACACAAAGAGACTAGGTAGTATGCTGTATGCATTCACCCAAATTAGCTTAAATTTTCTCGTTGATGATTCCCTATAAAGGCTTTCCTAATGATTCATGATAGAGTTCTAAACAAGACTACAAGAGGCAGATTCACAATGGTTGCCTAAATGTTATTAAGGTAAAAGAAATGATGTTTCACGATGGTACAAACAATCTTAAAACAAGCATTCCAAAAAAAGCTGGAAGAATATTTAATGTCGATAACATTGTGTAGACGGTAAGACTTTAGATAGCAATAAATGGATTGTTAGCTTTAATTTAAGATTATGTATCAACGATGCATCTAGCTCATTTCATGCTTAGTGGACCATAAATGGTATGCAATTGAAGCTAAGACCCAACTTAGTTTAAATCTGTCAACCTCGGTCAACTTTTTTCTAATAAAATTCTCAATTTGGCCGTTTTTTATTTCGATTCTCACACCGGACCATAGAAACTTTTTCTTCAGCAGTGAAAATTGATTCTCAATTTCTCACACTCAATTGAGGCTAATAGAAGGTTTGATTAAGAATTTGATTTGAGATGAATGGGCCATATTTATGTCATATGTTTATGTTTTAGCTTTCAAGTACTTGAATTGTTATGTTTTGAACTATTATGTATTTATGTTCATGTCATACATATAATTTCGAAATTTATCTTCAGAAAATTCCAATCCAATTATCCCCTCTGGGCCAGTTACTAACTACAAGGTTGTCGACCGTTTGACTTTTACAATCTTGACCAACAGCATCGTATATAATATTACCGGGTGCCCACTTTGGTCGTCCTTTCCCAAACTTATGGAGCTGTATAATTGTTTATCATACTTTAGATACTCAATCAATAAAATAGGCACACAGACTCTTTAAGCTATAAAGCTCATCACATCACTGGTAGCATCCAAATAAACGTGTAACAGCCAAAGGTCTTGTTATGATCCCACATCGGCCAAGAATGGGATTGGTTTAGGGGTGTTCAGTGTTTGGTTTGACACCAAACAAACCGAAAAGTAAACCAGATCGAAACCGATTAAAACCGAACCAAGAATTTTAAATGGTGTATGGTTTGGTTCGAAACCGAACCGAAGTATTTAATTGGTGTTTGGTTTGGTTATGTTTTGACAAAAATAAAACCAAACCAAACCGAAAAAACCGAATAACTTTATACATATTAAATTTTTAACTATATATACATATATTATTATCCTAAGTAGTTGTCTTTTAACTAATCATTCACCAGACTAAAAATTGATGTATATCTCAACAACTTAGCTACAATTTTCCCAGTTGATTCATATAAATTCTCATATATGGAGTGAGTTTGAAGTTTCACTTGTGTTTGGATGCCTGAAGATAGACTATTCAAGTTAATGATAATTCTAAACACTTTCTTCAAAGAAAATTTTACCTTATTTCGTTTCTATTTATTTATATAAAGTTATAACCCTTTAAGTTTAATTAAAAAAATTGTCAATTTACTTAAGAGTTTATAATTTGTTATTTTTACTTGAAAAATTAGGTTTTTGTTTGTGACTTCTAAATTATAAATTAGAGTTTATTTGAATTTGGTTTTCTTGGTTTAAACCGAAACTAAACCGAAATCTAATTTGGTTTATGGTTTGGTTTTATCAGTACTATAGTTGGTTTGGTTTGGTTTTGGTTTTAACTTTAAAAATTTCCAAACCGATTAACCCGAACCATACAACCCACAAACCCGAAAACCGAACCGATGAACACCCCTAGATTGGTTGATGGTTTATGAAGCCTAGGTGTCCCCTCCTCAAACAAGCTAGCTTTTTGAGTGAGTTCTACACTTGGGACTTATGAACCGATTACGAGCCTAGGATGGGATAGGTTTGTATCAATTGGTATCAGAGCTACCCCTACCTTACGAGGTTCCAACACTCTCGGAGTGGTGGCCTATGGAGTGGTGGCTTGGACCCAAAGGGGGTGCCAACCGTGACCAACATAGCCGTGACCAACGAGCTAGGAGTGGTGGCCTATGGAGTGGTGGCTTAGACCCAAAGGGGGTGCCAACCGTGACCAACGACGATGTTGGTTCTTCAAATGGTGGGTAGTGTTATGACCCCACATCGGCCAAGAATGGGATTGGTTGATGGTTTATAAAGCCTAGGTGGTCCCCTCCTCAAACAAGCTAGCTTTTTTAGTGAGTTCTACACTTGGGACTTATGAACCGATTACGAGCCTAGTATGGGATAGGTTCGTATCAGGTCTCAAACAGAAAACAAAGATATTCAAAATAAACGGAGTTCCCTTGCTAAATTAAAAAGTGCAACTTTTCTATTTTTTAGAAGAAAAAAAAATTGAGCTGAAGACATTCTCTAATTTCCTTGTTTTGTACAAGACATTTTGGGGAAAAGATAGTGTGTTCAACTAAATACACCCTAAGCTTCGCGTGTTTTGCCTTGCCTTTTAAGGCAATCTAACGGTTGACCAATTTCACAACACATAAAATGTTGCCTTTTGTAGAAAAGATCCAATTTAAAAGCCATTTCTTTATCTTTAAGCCAAGGTTGTAAATATCGTTCGGCGGGGTCTCGGCGGTCGACCACCGCCAAGCGATATATCGTCTTTTCTCGGCGGGTACTATAAATTATCATTATTTTATATATTTTTATCATTGTTTTATATATTTTTAAAATTTATTTAATATAAATCTGAAATTCTTATATATTTTTATAATCTATCTATACTACTTTATAAAGCATTTGGGACCTTCTTAAAATAGCAAGGCTGAAAATTCAGACTTTTTTCCTACTAAATAAAGCAAGTTGTTGATATATTCATCAACATTATATACTATAACCCTTTCTAACAACCTTTTGTAACAAACTTTTGTAACAACCTATTTAAATAACATTTTTTCTTTTAAATTGAAATTTTATTTATTTATTTATTATTTTTATAATCTAATTTCACCATATTTTCTAAAATTTTATACTCTTTAATTAAATATCCATTTTGCTATATTTTTATTAACTATTAATTTTTTAAAAATTTAGAGGTTTTTTTTCGATTTCTTACAATTTTAACAATACAAACTTAATGGATAAGAGATTAATATTTGTTAACCTAAAAAATAATTATGAGTACTCGCTGCCGCATTGCGCGGGTCCATGCTAGTTTTATTGATGTATTCATTAGTTTAGTTATATATCTTGTAAAATTTACATTAAAAAATAAAAACACAATAAAAAGCAATCAAAATACCAAAAGTCAACCGATTTTTTACCGATATGACCGATATTTGACCGATATGGACCGATATTTGACCAAAACGCCAAGTTGGCCGATATGCTCCATGGCGTGGCGGTGGACCACCGCCAAGCGATATATCACCGATATATCGGCCGCCATGACTGATATTTACAACACTGCTTTAAGCTCACTGGAAGACCATTTTCCAGTAATATAAACTAAAGTTTCAAAATGCCATATTTCCCAACTTAAAGTTTTCAACGGATAATCAATTCAATAAAACCCTTTAGTTTGTCAAAATATTATCCTTTGCAATGTAATAAATCAAATGTCATGTTCATGACAATAGCTTTTTCGTTTGTTGATAAATGTCTTGGCACTGGACTTTCAGCGAGAGTTTATGATGATGTGTCAAACTGGAGGTACATAAATCTATTCATAAAACCAGTTATTTAATTTTTATTTAGAGTCTATGAGGCGCTACTGTTCGAAATATATAACAAAAAAATCAAATAAAACCAAACCTGTCATTTAAAGTGTAGCTTTATTTCTTGTTTGCATACTGGATCCGAATATTTCTACCATCGAGTAGCTGGAAACAAAGTGTTGACCACAAAATCATTATGAATAATCTTACATTAAGAAAGAAAGCAACAAACGTCCCATTTAAACAAAAAAGTTACCTGACCATCCATTTCTGTCAAGGCTTTGCTGGCAGAGTCTTCAGAAATGAAATGCACAAATCCGTATCCTTTTGATTTGCCACTCTTGTGATCACATATAACTTTCACTGAAAAGGATGCTCGCATCACATTTTTTAATCTATTATGACATGTATAGATAGGGGAAACGGGTTGGGTTGATCCAAGACACTTTTGCTAAAGAATATATTTTTATAACTAAAATAAGTCAAATTGATAAACAAGTTCATATTATTTCAATGATAACCCAAGTGTTTGAATAAAATGATTTTAGGAGGTTTTAGGCATTGGAACTATTTTTTGTGTGAGGTTTCAACCCGTTCAACTCATTAAACCAGTTCCCTATTTTAGTTATTTTTTACCCGTTTGGTGTGTTACATCTAGAACGGATTGGGACACATTCCAACCTGTGGGATTGTTATCACATACCTTCAATTAATTCTCCATGCTGCCCAAAAACGTCTTTTAACACCGGTTCATTGGTATCATACGAAAGCCCTGTGTCCATACATATATATCACCCTGAATAGATGATCCAAGACTACTATAAGAAATAATAACAAGCTACACCATTTCCTAATATATTAATGTTATAGCAGATATCTAAGCATAAGCCGTGTTCAACTGTCCTTTTTAAGATGCTAAAAATAAAGACAAATTGACAAAAAGTGAGTAAACATACCTCCAACAAAGAGTTTGCTGGAAGAGTGGCGCCGCAACACCCATCGAAACAAAGGACATGTGGGGAATCGATAAACCCCATTCATCAACATCTTTATTTATTTGTCTTCTTGGACCACTTAAAGAGTGACCGTAGCGATCAGTTATTCGCCAACTTCTATCCAACAGACACCTTCCCTTGTGCTTTTTCCCAAATAATAGAACAAAGATACCTAACACATTCAATCCAGGAATAGTTGAGTTCGCATCGGTTTGTTGTCCAAGATGGGGCTGATAGTGTGCTAGAGTAGAAATATGTATGATAACCTTAGAACTGTTTTTATATCCGAAAGACACAAGTAAGCGTAAAATCAACACTATTTATATATCCTATAACACCAGACAGTGGTAATATCTGCAGCAAAGTTTACACTCCATTCAGATACGTTAAAAGAAGACCCCCCCAAACAACCAAAGATAACTATAACCATTACACATAGGTTAGGACTAAACACTACTACTGTCTGCACAAAAGTTTGCATTTTGCCCGTATGACTACACGAGTACATCCTTCTAATGTCAAAATCTTATACTCAGTTTATAAGAATCATATATGCAAAAACATAACTAGAACCGGTATACATACGCTGCCAAGTATAGGTTAGCATTATATCAATCAATAAATACAAATTACTGCTTACTATGAACATATAAATGTGGTGCAAAGGCATAAGGCAACTTTGTGAAATCAATTTCAACAAATTATTAAAGTAATATCCAGTATTGTATTCCTGTACATAGTTATTTGCCAAATCTAATACATATAGTGAAAGAAGAAAAAATGAAACGATTCAATTAAAATTTACACAGGAAGCATAAATGAGATTGGATATATGAAATTTGAGAAACAAACCTTATCTTTCTTTAATTGTTTGAGTTTAATGAATTGAATCGAGTGGGTTAGCTTGACAGAAGAAGAAGAAGCAGATAGATACGACCAATAATACTTTTACCAAACACTACTTGCCTAAAACCTCTGCGATTAGTTTTTTTTTCTTTCATAAGGGACCGTTTGGTTTGTTGACGGGATTAGAATCGAATTTGGGTATGACTTTATAAAAGAAATGAGGAAAGAAGTCATAATTGTAAAAATATAGTATATATAGAGTAAGTTATTTTGGATACCATATTAATCTTGGATACCAAGAATTCATCTCCACCATTCATCTCCATCTCATCTAATAGATAAGATTAAAAGTATTTTATTATTTCACTTATTCTTATAATTTAAATATCTTTTAAACCGTTAAGCGTTAAACGAAAAAATATATACCATCGCGACGAGCATTTAATAAGCTTTCTACAGATATGCATTATGATATACTTTTAAAGAAAAAAAAAATTCGTCTCTTTTTTTGTTTTTTAAAATTTGCGTAAAATATCATATATGATAATAGTGTTTTATCATATATGATATCAGTCTTAGGTTACAAATTATTATTGAACCATATATGATATTGGTTTATATCATATATCATAAGTTATATCATGTATGATACTTAGTGTTACTATCATATATGATATTTAGTATCATATATGATAATTTTCGACAATGAAAAAGAAAACGTGAAAAAAAACGAAATTTTTTTTTTGTCGAAAGTATATCATATAGCATATCTGTAGAAAGATAATTAAATGCTTGTCGTAACGGTATATTTTTTTTCGCATAACGATTAACGGTTTAAGAGATATTAATGTTTGAAAAAAAGGTGGAAAATAAGTTTTTGGTTTAATCTTATCCATTGGATTAAGATTAAGATGAAGGATGAAGATTAGTCTTTTGGTATCCAAAATAAAGTTTGGTATTCAAATGAACTTAAATCATATATATATATATATAGAGATGGGATCAATAGAAAACTTCATCTCAATAGAAAACTTAAAAAACTTCCTTCCAACCTTTGGATCAAATCCTCCTCCCCCTCCTTTTTTAATATTCTAAAGTCTAGGGGTCTCTTTGTCATTTCTATATTTTCTGTGGACTGTTTTGTATTTTTTTAAATTTCTTATGAGTTTGGTTTACGTTTTCACTTTTGTTTTTGCTGTTAACGTTTCTTTTAACTTTTTTGATCGGTAACATTTTTTTTAGTTTCATTTTTTTATGTTTTATCACATGTGCGGTTGTATTCGTATGATTTACACATACTGATATATTTTTTTTGATATTATATTAAAAATGAATTTTAACCGTATTTGCTTTTAAACCCGAATTTTTAACTCTCAACCTACTCCAATGTAAACATTAATTCATAGATAAGTCTTTCCACTAACAATGCTACATATTATAGATACGAACAAGAGGTCTATCATGAACTAAGAAGATAAAAAAAAACTATCATGAACTCAAGATTTAGAACTAAAGCTGATCCAAGACCGACCCAGACCAAAAATAGACTTCCGATATACAGTGCCAGAGGCCCCCATCGTACACGGATACCTCTTAAGCTCATCAAAATATAACACGAGGAACTTTGACCAAATCAAGCTCACCCTTATTGTATATGATTCCATCTTCAAGCAACTTTGTGATGCTGAAAACGAGGCCAATACTGTAGCTGCTTCCGACCAGAAGACTACCGCTTTGTCTTCATCTTCTCTGCGACTCCAAAAAGCTCATAATCGGCAACAATGAATGTAACTTTGAAACCATCACATTTCTTATGAGGTCTTTTATGAGCTCTTTAACCTTTATACCCTTATAAAAGCAAACCTGGTGCAAAAGTTACAGAGAAATCTTCATATAAATGAAATTCAACGAAGACCTTGTTCCAAAGTAAAATAGTCCTCATGATGCACTCATTAAATTTGAAGCAAGGAAATTACCATAGATGACAGTTATTGATATTCATTTTAGCCTTCTATATAGATCCTTAATATGACCCCAACTGATCAAAGTTATAGATATGACCCAACTGAATTACAATCCCATCATCAAGTACGATACATAAGGAGTTAAACCAAGGACTCACAACATCAAGAAAATCAACCTAGTCTAAACGCTTTAAAGATCCCATCATATATGTCACATTTCAGGGCAAAGAAGCATAAACATCTTCCTTTTTATCCACACATTGACTATTAACAGTGATAGAAAAAAGTTGCTGAAACAAAAAGGTTATGTTATTTGGATTACTGGTCTAAGATGTTTCGATTTAAATGCACTAATATGACTAAACGATGCCCTGAACATGCAAATGGATGCACTAATATGTCCAAACAGATGGCACTAATATTCTCTTATATTATAAACCATATAATTTCTCTAAATATATTCCTTAAGCCTCAAATGACATAAAAAACGACATAAATCAACGCACATTCCTGTTACATACATCTCAAAAATCCGATACACTAATCTAAGTTTATTATGAGCTTACTTGTTTCACGGTTCACTAGCTCAGTACGTAAAACCCATATCTAAGAATGCCTAAATTATTTCCCAAGGAATCATTAACGCATTAACAAGTAACATTAGTACCACATACCTGGCTTGAGGATGTAACACCATCAATTGCGTGCGCATCCAGTTGGTATGTTGACTGGTCTCCATAAGAAGTCCCCAAAATTTCCTTTTATCAGCTGCAACAGAAGTCAAATGCTATGAAAAGCATGTCAGGCATCGTGATATTTCTCCGTGCTTTTTGCTCCTAAAAAAATAACCATTATAATGGAACCAGAAATTAGCATGTTTGTTGAACAAGAAACAAAATTTAATACAGATATTATAAATTTTCTACATTTATGAAAAACCAGTTGATGACAAGTATAAATCTGATAAAGTATATTCTACTTTTTCCACTTCTGCTAGAAGAAGGTACTAACCGATAAATAGTAATCTTGCTAGACCCCAAAATAAGCAGACACGGAACTATGATAAATCTGATTACCGAAAAATAGGACAGCAACGAGCAAACAAGGAAAGCACACCTTCTATGCAAATCGCTTCACGTTCATTTCAACTTTAAATTCTGAAAACAACATAAAAATAATTTCAATTAATCATAAGCAACAAATATAAGTGTTGTATAATCTGTAACACTAAATACACCTTTACATTGTGATGTTTGGGATTCTTTATTAAAAGCTTAAATAAGTTGCTACCTAAAACATCTACATTATTTTTATGTAAAGATGATACAAACACAATAAGTCATTCTGATTTTAAAACTTTTAACAAATTAACGAAGGTGTGATGTATAATCAGTAGCAGTTAATGATAATATATGGTTGGTGGCACCATGATTTCTATGGTTGTACAGATATAGCTTCAAACCCACAAAAGAGCAATGATACTGGACTCAACCTGCTATATATGGTAGCTCTGAGGGCGATAGAAGAAGGATGAACAACTAAAGAAACATCCTTAGTGTTTAAGGTGGCAATAACAACCAGTGCCCTAATACGGATATAAGGTTTCTGTAATTTTGCCTTGTTTACTAAACACACAGTACTAACTGATGCCCTAATACATTACTAACCGATTCCCTAATACACAAAGATAGGCCCTGCGGAAGCTTCATGATACCCCACTACAGTACTATATACAGATGCCCTAATACAATACTATACAGATGCCCTAAAACATAACTAACTGATTCCCTAAACTCAGCAATTACTTCCCTGCAAAATTAGTTCGTTTTTATAATGTTGAAAAGTGTTAGCCTAGTTCATTGCTATAATGATTACTCGACAGTTCTCCTAACAAAAATGTGCATGCTGTAGAAAAAGTATATTCGTTTAGATTACGATGGAACAATTGAAGAGTATACAACTTTTTACCTGGATGCCTTGCTCTAATACCAACGATTCACTAAACTACTTCAACTACAAGAGTTATGAGGCCTGCATTATATGTTCGAGAATCGCCACAGGCTGGACGCTTTTACGAATAGAATGTGGAGGTTTGGAACAGACCTTGTGTGCCAGTTTCAGATTCTATCGTTTCCAAAATCAGATGCATCCTTCATAATGGACATTTTCTGTAAATTGTAAGCAATCTATTAATATAATAAATTAGTTATATAAGATGCATTCAACGAGTTTACAAGAGTGACAAGTATTAAATATGGTTGAACGAATAAGTAAGATATCAGATTCTTTTATCTAGTTTTATATATTCTTTTATATGGGCCCATATAGATAAAGAAAACAACAAAATTCCCTGATTTCTAGGTAATTAAAAATAAAACAAAAATTATATCTCGTTTGCCAATTGAAGAAATACATATTCTAATTTTATGTACTATACAATCACAAATCAAAGGCGTTCCGCAAGAAATCACAAATCAGAAGACAAGTTATATACTAAGATGCATCAAGTAAGGTTTCTAGCTAGATCAGAACTAAAGAAACAAACCTTGAGCCCGTTATTGGTTCCACCAGTTGCATCAAAGGAAAAAGTCGCAAATGACGAGTAGAACAACGAGTAATTCCACAAAATCATTTTGTATTTCCCGTTATTAAATTAGAATGATGATAAATTTGACGGTAATTGAGCATAAATGGCCAGAAGACTCGACATAAACACATCTACAGAAAACTTCCTGAAACTAGTTGCGCAGATTTACACCATTTTCGGTTTAAACACATCACCGAGAAATACTATGAAGTTTAATAACTTGCCACAGAGCAGCATGAGCAAGAACATAGGCCACTAATCATGTGTAGTTAATCAAGAATGCACATAAAGGCAGTTCTTTAGCGATGAACAGAGTCATGCCACTTGAATTATTACTCGAACTAAATGGTTTACCGACAACTGACAACTGAGTGATATTACCTGTGCAACATTTTCTATTCTAAGTAATATTACCTTTGCAACATTTTCTACCATTATTCAAGATTCTAAATCTTAAACACTCAAGTAAACACAAGCATAAACATTTTAATCTCATTATGTATCACACAATTATTCCATGATTTCAACAGACACTCATTCGTGAGTCCTATGTTAGTAACACAGGTTATACAAGTTTTAACCGAATGCCATAAACCAGTTTTAATTGATGCCTGAAATAGTTTTAATACGATGCCCTGAAAAGTTTTTAATATGATGTCGTATAACAATTTTTAAGTGATTCACTAAAACAGTTTATATATGATGCCCAAATATATTTATGAACTGATGCCTAATAAAACATATGCCATAAACAAGAGAGTGTTAAGATGGTGGGCCCCACCCAATCAAACTGCTTTAGCCCGTTCCAAAAAAGATCTGTTTAGAACAATCTAGCCATATCTAATTCACCACTACATGAACGAGCGAAGTACATATTAATGACATCAAGGAGCCATACCTGAGATGAAAATGCGTGGTTTTAGAAATTCCTTCCCAAAGGTATAGCTGACTTTATTCAGAGCCCTTGGATAAATGGACCAATAAGCTTGGCATTTCGTCGAGCCTCATAGATAGCTTCAGAAGCTACATCTTAACCATAAACAAGATTTACCCTGTAATAAAATCGAAAATATCATCGTCACAAACAAAATAAAAGGTATTCAATACATTTGACATGAGATAGACTAGTGAGTGTACTTTTTACCTATCATCATTCAGGCCGACCAATTGTTCCAGTTCCTTGAAAAGGACAATGAGTGCACATTCACCGCAAACGCTAAAAAACGAACAAAAAATCAAGAACCTACAAGTTTCTACTTTACCTAAAATACCACCTAGCCGGCTAGTCTATCAAAATATCTTCGTACACGATAACAAATGCCTTAATAGTTATAATGATGGACTAATAGTTATAATGATGGACTAATATATTGGTTAAAAAGTCATGGGCATCAATCGTTAACCAGACCACGAAAAACAGAATCCAAGACACATAATTCACTTTCTTCTTGCCATAAAACATCATATTAATTGTTGCATAACATGTTTTTTAATATAAATAGGTTATATGAGACTGAGAAAAAACATACACAACAAGCTTATGTTCAGGCTAAACAAATTCTGGGAAAATTTTGCTTAGAAACTAAAAGATCTGCAAATTATTTGCCAAAACAAGTTCTGGGAAACATTTACAGCCCCCCTGTAAATGTTAGTGCAATAATTAAATATCAATGACTAAATCATTAATTATGTTTGTCACTACCTCGTATGGGTCGCTAATAGCATCAATCCACCACCTTAAAAATTCTTATGGACTTGCTGTGAGAAATCTCAATAGCCGCCTGTAACCTCATAGCCATTTCTGTTGCAGCAGTAGTACTACTTTCCACCATTCGGGCCTCATCCAAACAAAGTCTCCACAATAATATTCGATAGGGTAGCTGACCAAAAAAATGCATAGGAAATATAAATGGTTAACTTTTTAATTTTTTGTCAATTTCTCAATTTCTTCTTATGTATAGGTAAGCCCAATATATGATAAGCAAATTAGTTAACAAACGAGTCATGGAAATTACCTCTTGTGGTACCTCCTAAGATGGCAATCCCCTTCATGCCTATCAGTATCATGAAATAAGCCTTCTTTAAGCATATCATAGGTTGTCAATACAATATTAGCAGTAGCAGTTCACCATCTTTTGAAACAAGTTTACTATAAGATGGAGTGGTTTAAATGCCTTTATAAACAAGGAATTTCAGTGAACCAAGACGTACTTGATTTGAATTTACATCAAATATCCAGTCCCACCTTCATGACAAAGATATGCTATTCTTAATTTATAACCTAATATACTACTCAAGTATTTAAAAAAAAAGGATGTAATAAATTTAACAAATCGATGCTTTGAATTTAACAAACAAATGCTTTGAAATTAACGAACAGATGCTACTTTTATTTAACAGTTAAATATTGCGCGCCTCCTAGACCGGTAGTAAATACAAGTTATTGTGCGCCTCCTATACCTATAGTAAATACAATATATCATTCTAAGTTGTTCCACACAGTTCTTAATCTACTTTTCGAATCTCAAAGATCACTGATTTGACCAAGGATGCAAACTTATTCAGGAAGATACCGGGCACAGTTAAAGATGACGCATATAATATAAACTATAAAGATTAACTAGTATAAAAAATAAAGTTAACAAGAATTTAATTGCTAGATGTAGAGGCATTACTCAACAAAATTGCCAACAATGCCATGCTTTCTCAGTATGTCTATTTTTAAGTTATTAAAAAACTTATATCTTGTAGACTGTGGAATATTATATTCCATAATTCTAGAATGAAATGTCACCATATCACACTAAACTTTGGAACTGTAGCGAAAAGGTGACGCTCCTACTTACCGTCTTCAATGACGCATGAGAATTGAGCACCACATAACTTGTTTGTTTACACCAGCCCTGTGTGAATCAAGTGGATTTAACTTCTACGACCTTGGGGCCGCACTCCTATCCCCATTCTTCCAGCAAACTCCGTATTTGAGTTCTCATCCTCATCGATAAACAAAGAAAAACCAGAATCAAATAAGTATCAATTTTACCCAAAATACACATGCCTTGTTGTACAAAAAATTCCTTATGCTATTCAGTACGCCCTAATTTGGTCATACAGATGACTTAATTTGGTCATAAGTATGCCCTAACTTGGTTATATGGATGCCCTAATTTGGTCATACTATATCCCATATTCAGTAGATTATCAATGATTAAAAGGGGTCGAATTGGGTTATGTTCATATCCAGATAAGATAACAGCTGAACACTTCTCAAATTAAAAATAACAAAACTGATTAGACTTTAATTAAAAATATATGATGAACTCACCATTCTCACAATCAACTAATTCGGTATATCTAAATAAGAGAGCAGCTGAACATTGCTCAGATTACAGTCGGTCTAGTTGTGAGCCTTAACGATATTTAGTGATTATCTGTGAGCTGAAGATATTGTGAATAGAGGAAGTAATACGAAAAATTTAAGCACCAAGGATTATTGGCATCACTTCTTAAAGTCAAATAATATGATATGATATATTTTTGAAAAAATTTCACGTTTGGTCCCTATCGTTTACCCCAAACATCAAGTTTGGTCCCTATCTCAAACTAAGTGCACAGATAGTCCCTATCGTTTACACTTTGGATCAAGAATGGTCCCTATCATGGATGGGAGTTAATTTTAGCCGTTAAGTGGCATGAGGGAAGGGGTAATTTGGTCTTTTTCTTGTTTTTTCTGCATATACTTTAAATACACTCACTTTTTTCTTTTAATTTTTTTTATACTTCTCTCTCTCTCTCTATCTATCTATATCTCTCTCAACCTACCCTGCTTCATCTCTGGGTATGAATCTGCTTCATCTTATATCTCCCAAAAAAAATCAAGATCTGGATTTGCAAAAAACACGCCCATAGTCAAGATCTGGGTATGAATCTGCTTCATCTCCCAAATTAAACAAATTGACTTTATCCACATTATCTTATATCTCCCAAAAAAAATCAAGATCTGGATTTGCTTCATTACTTCTGTTTTTCAAAAACAAATTTTCAATTGTGAGTTTCTAAAAAAGATGACTGCTTCATCACTTCCATTTTTCACATCGATGGGACGGAAGGATTTTGTAGAAGCATACTTCACTTGTTGGAAACCCATCATTGATCTTGTAAAAACAACAACCCCAAATCATCTACCTGCTAGATAAGGTATGTCGTGGTGGTAGCAGTCGGGGTTTTGGTGATGTGGGTTTATCAAGATCTTGGAATTGAGGGAATCAACGACTTCATTATAGGTTGGAGGTGTTTTCCTCTTTCGAGGTGTTTTACCCCAGCCGCCACCCTTTTCCTCCTTCGTGGCCACCACAGCCACCATCGCAGCCTCCTGCTGCCAACACCCCAGCCACCATGTCCACTGTTGTGGTTTTACCCACAACCATCATCACAACCGTGACCTCTAGCCACCATCTCCATTCGCAGCCACATGCACCATCGTCACCATCTTCATCTACTCCAGCCGCCACCCATGGCCACCCTACACCACGACCACGACCACCGTGGTCATCCTTTGTGTTTCTCCACTGACGTGACAACCACCTCCACCAACAGATGGCTGCCGCCACTGTCTACACATTAAGGGGGTGTTTGGATATGCTGTTTACAACAGCATAAGGGGGTGTTTGGATCTGCCAATTAACAGCCGCATATGGAGTATTTGGTTTTAGGCAGAAAGTGCCTAAGGGTGCATTGGGTGGGAATTTGTTTTCATCTTCTTTCATCATTTTATACCCGATGTAGTGGGTTTTATTATTATGGTGGAGGTGGGAAAGAAAAGGTAAGGTGGGTGAGGAGATAAGTGATAGAATAGATAGGTGTAGGTGATGGTGGGTTTGATGAATTCGAGAGAGATCTGGGTTTTTGATTTGAGAGAGAGAGATATCTGGGTTTTTATGAGAGAGAGAGAGAGGGAGATGAGAGAGAGATAGATAGATATAAGAAAGAAATTAAAAACATTAAAAAGAAAAAAAGAAATAATATGATTTATTAATGTATAATATGAAAAAGACCAAAATACCCCTCTCTTTATTGAACTTAACGGACAAAACTAACACTCATCCAAGATAGGGACCATTTTGATCCAAAGTGTAAACGATAGGGACGATCTGTGCACTTAGTTTGAGATAGGGACCAAACTTGATATTTGGTGTAAACGATAGGGACCAAACGTGAAATTTTTTCTATATTTTTAGCAACCAGGATAAAAATGCACAAAGAGGTGAGAATGAACCACTCACCTCTACATCTCACCACCAAGTTTTAGTAGCTCCATCCTTCCTTGAGTGAATCTTCTGAAACATGAAGAACACGATGTCAAGATACAAATTTAATATGATCGCATTGATGATGAAGAACAATTAAAGATGCCATCATCCGTGTAAAGTAAACGTGATAACCACTACACTACAGAAATGTCTTGTTAATCATTTACCAATATTACAATAATATATGATAATAAAAAAATGAACATAAATCATACCTACACCATAATCAAACAAACCGCCATATGCATCTCACTAGCATGAGGAAAAATCAGTCCATCATCGTAATCCTGAAAACAAAACACACACGTCATGATCATTTTCTCTATCGAAAATATAACTCGATCATTAGAAACACACAATCCAATCGAAAAATGCATTCTCTTGTTAGGACATATCCGAATCACAGAAAATCGTTAATTGCATCATTTCTAATTCCATAAAAACTGAAACAAAAAAAATTGGGCACTTACGTTTCGAACACTGCCTCCAAGTTCAGAGATACTGAAAATAAATTATAAAAGCAAGTTCAGAGATACTGAAAATAAATTCATTTCGATTTATTTTTCGATGTAAATAGTAAACAAACAAATTGATGCCCTAATGTGAACAGATGCTCTAACCATGCAAATGGATGCACTAATGTGTCCAAGCAGATCTACTAAATTAACTTAAGTGTTATAGGACAACCCAACTCAACCCATTTACTAGATATATGATCATCCACTTTGACAACCCGTATTCACATCCTGCAAGACTAACCACAGTTCTTCATCATCGAATACTAATTACCACCAAACTATTAGTAGTAACTAAAAGTATCACTACTATCACAATACTCATAGGCTACCCTTTTCATTCCAACGCAAAGCCTCAAACAAAACTATAGAACAACAAGTAAATAGACTACATATCCTAAGCCATGAACTAATAATACACTAGGCTGCAACTTACTTCCTCAAAAACAAATAAACAAAAGTGCACATGTGTCTTTTACATCTTTAACACGTGCCCATGTGTTTACAGTGGCTCAAACAGTAAAGAAATGTGGCACTCCACAAAAGAACAGGAGCTTTGTATGCCCGCTACAGGATAAAATTCGGTGAACAAAGAGGCATGCTAATTTTGAAATAATTTAAAATAAAAAGATGGACTATTAAATTAAAACGGCATAAGTAGTATATAAAAGTAAGTTCTCTAAATTGAACTAAATGATTTACGTTAGGAAAATGTTATCTTTTTTCTCGAATTTAAACCTAACCATTTTTTAATACTAACTAATTAGGTGACATTGTGTTAATTGATGGTATAAAACTGTAGATGAAAAACGAAAATGAGTAAGCTTCGTATGTGAAAAGATTATGTAGATAAAAAAGATAAATAATATAATTTATTAGGATTTGCATATAGTACGTATTTATTATGGACGAAGAATGCTTCAGTTTCAATGTTTCCAGCTGTCATAATTTACAAACCAATCATACATGCTTTAACAAACGGATGCCTTATCTATAACAAACAAACGCTATTTTTACAAACATATGCTTAAATCAAACAAATGTCTTTTATTCATGATTAACTATTACAAACAAACGCTTATTTTACAAATATATACTTAAATGAAATAGATGCTTTTTATTTAACTAACAAATGTCTTAATCAATACGAGTAATTTTCATACAACCAAGTTGATGCATTATTTTTTAACAAGCAGATGCGTTGGATATAATAGTCATCATAAACGAAAATAATGCCTTAATTTTAATGAACATACGCCTTAAGGGACCCACGGTATGAATGTATCAAAAACCAAATTCATGCCTTTAATTTTAACAAGCAAATGCCTTACATCTACGGGTGATAACGGGTCAGGTTATCGGGTTTATTAGGTAGGGTTGTCGGGTCGGGTTGAATCGGGTTGTCAATAATGAAAAAGTGACCTGCAACCGACCCGATAAATTATCGGGTTCGAGTTATCCGGGTTAATCGGATTTCATATTTTTTTTCCTCCACAAAAAAAAAGTTACACGTCCAAAGATATATATCAGGAGTAAACTTTTGGGACTTGTAGCAAGAAACTAATTTAAATAGTATGCTTAGTAGTACTTAGCTAGTTTACGTGCACATGCTAATTTTAATATCAATGTAGTATATTTATATACTGTTAGAACAAAAATTGCTTAGGAAAAGTAACTATAAACATCTGCTAACATTGATGTTATCTTTGATTTCAGTTGCATGTAATTTTTCTTTATTGAATCTTGCATTATAATCTTGCATTATATACAATCAAAGAAACGAAACGAAGACGATTTCTCTGCGCATTGCAACAAAATGTGTGAAGTAACCCGCCTAAAACTATTTGCCTATTCCCACTCCACGCACTTTTTCAGTATTGATCTTTCCATACAAATCAATGTCAAAATAAACTCTATAATTGCAATTGTTTCTACGTTAGATAAAAAAAAAGTGTGGTATGCCTAAAAAGAAAGGATTTTGTTAAAACGTTAGAAACTTGATAAAATGACATTATATCTTATCTGGTTGACCCGATAACCCGATAAGAAACTAAATAAAACCCTAACCTGACCTTATAAGGTTATCGGGTCTACTGGTATGACTCGATAAACCCGATAAGCTAAGTTGGACCTGAATCAACCCGACCCTTTAAGATCTTATCAGGTTTGGGTCGGGTCGGGTCAACCCATTTGACACCCCTACTTACATCTGATAGTGTTCGTAAATAAAAACCTAAGCCTTAATATTTAACAAATACCGTATATGCCTTATATCTAATAGTCTTCATAAACCAAACCGATAACTTAACTTTAACAAATAAATGCCTGGTATACGTTAGTCTTCATAAACCAAAGGATGCCTTAATTTTAAAAAAAATATTCCTTATATCTATAGTCTTCATAAACCAAATTAATGCCTTAATTTTACCAAACATGTTCCTTATATCTATTAGTCTTCATACACCAAACTGATGCTTTAATCAAACAAACGATTTTATCAAATATAGCTTAATTTTAACAAATGAACGCCTTAATGTAATAATTCTCGTACACAAAACTAATGCCTTAATTTATGTATATACACATTCCATAAACTTAAAAAATTGTTAGCTGATAGATATATATATATTCAAATTTTTTACATACACATTTTAAATTTTTTTACATACATATTGTCATAAATAACAAAAAAATAACATGTTTTCATTTAAATAGTAAAAAAAAAAATCAAAACAATATATAACTTAGAGTTTACGAATCTTCATTTTGTTTTTGAAAACTGTTTGCAAACTAATTCAAGTTACTAAAGACAAAAATCGTTATTTAGATCATTTCTAACTAAATAAATAACCAGTTAATATGAAAAAAATAGGGCACTCACGATTTGAATCCTTCTTCTTCACCATATACGATACAAAATATATCGCTTTAATGATCCTTGTGATCTCATAAGTGATTTCGTAATGGTAGTATTGGCGGCGATGATGGTGGTTGCGATGGTTGTCGTGGTTTAAGTGGTTTAAGTGATTTAAGGTGATGGAATGACGATATCGACATAGATGGTGGCTGTGGTAGATATGGTAGCCGCGGCGGAGATGGCGGCGTCAATGGTTGATCTGATATGTCGTCTGTGTGTTTTTGTTACGGTAGGTAATGTGTTTTGTGTGGTTGACACCTCTTCCCCTTATTCTTTTCGATATTTACATTTTCTACCCTGTATTCTAATATGTTTCAAAACCTACCTTTTAGTTTGTTTTCTAGGTTTTTCATAAAAAAGAGGTTTTCTCTAGATCCCATCCCTATATATATATATATATATATATATATATATATATATATATATATATATATATATATATATATATATATATATATATATATATATCAAATCAAATCAAATCAAAAACCCTTATATAGGAAGGATGGTGAAACAATTCCTTAAATACAAAATTCTATAAAAATACACATGTAATTCATTAAAAAGTTTCCATAAATACTTCAAAAAGAAAATAGGAATTACAATAATGCCTTAAATACAAAATTCTATAAAAATATGTAAGGAATATGGTGAAACAATGCCTTAAATACAAAATACTATATAAATATATATAGAAATTGCAAATGATGCCTTAAATACAAAATTCTATAAAAATATATTAGGAAAGATGGTGGAACAATGCCTTAAATACAAAATTGTATAAAAATTATTCCATAAAATGCTTCAAAAATAAAATAGGAATTACAAATGATACCTTAAATACAAAATTCTATCAAAATATATATAGGGATTACAAATGATGCCTTAAATACAAAATTCTATAAAAATATGTAAGGAAGGATGGTGAAACAATACCTTAAATATAATATTTTATAAAAATGATTCCATAAAATGCTTCAAAAATAAAAATAGGAATTACAAATGATGCCTTAAATACAAAATTCTATAAAAATATATATATGAATTACAAATGATGCCTTAAATACAAAATTATATAAAAATATATAAGAAAGGATGGTGAAACAATGTCTTAAATACAAAATTCTATAAAAATGATTCCATAAGATGCTTCAAAATTAAATTAGGAATTACAAATGATGCTTTAAATACAAAATTCTATAAAATTATATATAGGAATTACAAATGATGCCTTAAATACAAAATTCTATAAAAATATATAAGGAACGATGGTGAAACAATGCTTTAAATGCAAAATTATATAAAAATGATTCCTTAAAATGCTTCAAAAATAAAATAGGAATTACAAATGATGCCTTAGATACAAAATTCTATAAAAATATATATAGGAATTACAAAGGCTGCCTTAAATACAAAACTCTATAAAAATATATATAGGAATTACAAAGGCTGCCTTAAATACAAAAATCTATAAAAATATATAAGGAAGGATGGTGAAACAATGCCTTAAATAAAAAATTCTATAAAAATGATTCCATAAAATGCTTCAAAAATAAAATAGGAATTACAAATGATGCCATAAAAACAAAATTCTATTAAAATATATATAGGAATTACAAATGATGTCTTAAATACAAAATTCTATAAAAATATATAAGGAAGGATGGTGAAATAATGACTTAAAATTTTTATAAAAATGATTCCATAAAATGCTTCAAAAATAAAATAGGAATTACAAACGATGCCTTAAATACAAAATTCTATAAAAATATTTATAGGAATTACAAATGATGCTTTAAATACAAAATTATATAAAAATATATAAGGAAAGATGGTGAAACAATGGTTTAAATACAAAATTCTATAAAAATGATTCCATAAAATGCTTCAAAAATAAAATAGGAATTACAAATGATGCCTTAAATACAAAATTCTATAAAATATATATAGGAATTACAAATAACGCCTTAAATACAAAATTCTAAAAAAATATACAAGGAAGGATGGTGAAACAATTCCTTAAATACAAAATTCTAAAAAAATACACAACAATAATATTAATTTCAAAAAAATTAATGTAAAAACATTATTCATAACATTAACATATACAAAATTTATTACCTCATAAAATTTAAAAATACATAATATATTTATACATTATTATTAAAATTTTAAAAAATATTTATGTAACAAACTTATTCATACCGTTAACGTATGCAAATTCAATTAACTCATAATATTCTTAAATAAATAAAATATCTTATACTACGTTATTTTTGTCTATTCTATGCTACATTATTAAAATATCAATGCCATAACTAACACTATATATACTAAACTTCTAATACAAACACACATAAATTCAATTTTTATTAAAAATATATATACTTAAAGCTAGCTCGTCCACTGAACGGGTCTAAAAGCTAGTATATATATATATATATATATATATATATATATATATATATATATATATATATATATATATATATATATATATATATATATATATATATATATATATATATATATATATATATATATATATATATATATATATATATATATATATATATATATATATATATATATATATATATATATATATATATATATATATATATATATATATATATATATATATATATATATATATAGAGTTGGGGTAAAATAAAATAAAACTTATAATAAAATAAATGAGGTGGAACCACAGGTTGCCATGTGTCCTCCTCTTTTTCCAAAAAAAAGGTGTACGTTTGTAATTTTAGAAACTTCAGGGGCCGTTTTTAAAAAAATTCTTAAACCTATATAATTTGTTTTTTTTTCACACACACATCATTCCCTATCAATCGTAACCAGCCACCGTCTTCTCCATCTTCTCCATCTTGAACCACCACCTTTCCCACCTTCCCCACCTTCTGACCATCGTACTTTCGCCACCGCACCACCAGCGCCATTGTTGACAAGCGTTCCCCAGTTGGTATGTGGTTTGATTTGACATAAAATTATAAAAGTTTGATTCACATTATATCTTGTTTTTTAATACATACATGTTCTTAGATCTGTAACAAAATATAGAAAATGTGAAAGTTGCATACGAAGTGTTTGATAAAATGTCTAAACTAGACTTTATAATTGTGAAACACTTAAATCACAATGTGATGCAGTAAGATATACAGTAATGGAGTAGATCCTAACTGCAATGCGTTAGAAACATACATGTGATGCAGTAGGATATAAAGTAATGTAGTAGAACGTAACAGTAATGCAGTAAAAGCTATTTGTAGTGTTATTATAGTTTCAACTGAATCACAACTTTATTTCTACTACATTATATTTGTAGTGTTTTTATAGTTTTCTACTGCATGTGATTTGGTAGAAGTTGAACCATGATGCTCATTGATCTTTGTCGATATTCATATGCCTGAGTTATGATATACTAGTATTTTCCTTTTGTCGATATTCATATGCTCATTGATCTTTGTCGATATTCATATGCAGTATGATATACACTAATATTGTAGAATATACGGTAATGCAATTAAAGAATGCAATAAAACACTAATGTTGTAGAATATATGGTAATGCAATAAAACATAACTGTTGTAAAACACTAATGTTGTAGAATATACGGTAATGTTGTAGAATATACGGTAATGTTGTAGAATATACGGTACTGTTGTAAAACACTAATGTTGTAAAACACTAATGTTGTAGAATATACAGTAATGTTGTAGAATATATAGTAATGCAGTTGGGTATAAAATAATGCAGTATGATATACACTAATGTTGTAGAATATACGGTAATGCAATAAAACAATGCAATAAAACACTAATGTTGTAGAGTATACGGTAATGCAATAAAACATAACTATTGTAAAACACTAATGTTGTAGAATATACGGTAATGTTGTAGAATATACGGTACTGCTATAAAAGAGTGCAGTATGATATACACTAATGTTGTAGAATATACGGTAATGCAATAAAATAATGCAATAAAACACTAATGTTGTAGAATATACGGTAATGCAATAAAACATAACTGTTGTAAAACACTAATGTTGTAGAATATACGGTAATGTTGTAGAATATACGGTACTGCAGTAAAATAATGTAGTATGATATACACTAATGTTGTAGAATATACGGTAATGCAATAAAATAATGCAATAAAACACTAATGTTGTAGAATATACGGTAATGCAATAAAACATAACTGTTGTAAAACACTAATGTTGTAGAATATACGATAATGTTGTAGAATATACGGTACTGTTGTAAAACACTAATGTTGTAAAACACTAATGTTGTAGAATATACGGTAATGTTGTAGAATATATAGTAATGCAGTTGGGTATAAAATAATGCAGTATGATATACACTAATGTTGTAGAATATACGGTAATGCAATAAAACATAACTACAATTCAATAGAAACTATTTGTAATATACTTATAATTTTTTACCGCATTATAATGTTTTAGTTTGTAATTCACATTAATGATTCTATAGATTCACTAATGTACATAACATTTATGTTGTTTCTTATTGATCAAGTGAAGTTAATCGAATTTTGTTATTGTATGAAGTATTGAAATGAATTTAGATGGTTGTTACAGTATTTGGTAATATTGTGCTGATGTTTGGCACGTATTAGGTTTAGATATAAATACTGTGATTTTCAGAGTTAAATGGTTGTTACTGGTCTTAAAGTTAAGTAGCTTTTCATTATGATGGAGTAGGTATAAAAGCGTGATGCATTAAGATTGTCTATTGTATTGTGATGGAGTAGAATATACATTTTGATGTAGTAAAGTTTACATTGTAATGCAGGAAAATAACACAGTGATGCAGTAAAGTAATAAAACGAGGAAGTGTAGTGGCTGTGTAGAAAAAGAGCCATAATTTAAAAGCATGCCCATTGAAGTGGCGACAATCAAAGAACAACAAGCAACAAGAAGAGCCGACAAGAGCGACAAGATCTGGACACATAATAAGCCATGTTTTCGGTTCTAAGATGTATAGTATTTGTTACCAAACATGAATACAAAAGTATCTTATTGTATTTTAAATATACTCGGTATCCTTTTGTTTTACGAATAACAATTAATACTGTATATTATCTTATTTGTTTGGTGTATTATAACGCATTAAAATATACATTATACTTTGATACAATAGCATTCACATTATGATGTAGTAAAATAGTCATTGTGATGTGGTAAAATAATACAATGATGTACTAAAGTATTATTTTGATGGAGTAAAGTTATATTGCAATTCAGTAGTATGGTAACAATCTGACGAAGTAAAACAATATTGTGATGCATTAGCTGTAGTCGCCAGATGCAGTATTATTTTCCTTGCAACATACTTGATAACTTAGCGCATCTATGTTCATTCACACATCAACAGTAATCAAAAGTAGTAAATATTATACAAAATTTGTCATCATTAAAATTTCAATACATCGTATTTACGTTCCGTATTCCAAAGTATTACATCTAATATAATTTAAGTGTTGTCTATAAATGATCCACCATCCACGGGTATCTTCCAATAATCTTTGTTACGCGTTCAATGCATCTGTGCACCATTTCGCCCTTCAATTCTAGTGTACCAATTGGTATTTGAGGATGCAATCTACTGCTTGTAGCTTGGTAAATGCATATGCCTTTACCGCTTGTGTTTTTTTTGCATGTTATTTTCACCTGTGTAATAACAGTTCAAGCATTTTCATGAAAATAGCAAAATATATTATGTGATGCAATAGAATTTAAACTAGCATGTACTAGAGTATAAGTATAATTCTGTAGAAATAAAGTTATAATGTAGTAAAAAACTACAAATACATTACAAATATTTTCTACTTCATTACAATTATATTCTACTACATGGTTGTTATTTATATCATAATTTTATTTTATTCTACTACATGATTGTTTATTTCTCCCACATTACAATTAAATATTTTGCATCTTATTTATATGTAGAATATAAAAATTCAATGCAGTAGAATAAAATAGTAATGTAGTAAAATTAACACTATGATTCAATAGAAAAAAAGTCTTATATTTTCTAGTACATCATTGTTTTCTACTGCATTACAATCATATTCTATTGCATTACAGTTATATATTCTCCTTTAATGCGTTAGAAATAATAGTAATGAAGTAGAATATAATATTATAGATTACAGTGAGAAAAGAACAGTATCTATTTCAGGTATACTTACACAAGCATTTTTGCAAAAACGAGAAAGCACATTTATCCTAAATGATTTATATGAACAAATAATTTACAAGCTATTGCATTATAGCTAAATGTCAACCACGTCAAACACACAATTTGGCACACATAATCATTTTTGAAAAAAAAGACACATTCATCCTAAATCATTTATGTGAACTACAACATACATCCTACTACATTATGGCACATTTTCTAGTATATAACAAACAAACCACGCACATACAATCATTTTCATACAAATGTAGTAGAAATAAAGTTTTAATGCATTAAATCATGCATATGAAAAATGTACGTAACCTACTTCATTACAATACATTAAAATTAAACTGTAATGTAGTAGAAATAAAGTTGCGATGTAGTAAATCATGTATATGAATAACACGAGTAACCTACTGCATTAAATGCATTAGAATTTAAACCTTAATGTAGTAGAAATAAAGTTTTAATGTATTAAATCATGCATATGAAGAATGTACGTAACCTACTTCATTAAAATGCATTAAAATTAAACTGTAATGTAGTAGAAATAAAGCTGCAATGTAGTAAATCATGCATATGAACAACACGAGTAACCTACTGCATTAAATGCATTAGAATTTAAACCTTAATGTAGTAGAAATAAAGTTTTAATGCATTAAATCATGAATATGAAGAATGTACGTAACCTACTTCATTACAATGCATTAAAATTAAACTGTAATATAGTAGAAATAAAGCTGCAATGTAGTAAATCATGCATATGAACAACACGAGTAACCTACTGCATTAAATGCATTAGAATTTAAACCTTAATGTAGTAGAAATAAAGTTTTATGCATTAAATCATGCATATGAAGAATGTACGTAACCTACTTCATTACAATGCATTAAAATTAAACTATAATGTAGTAGAAATAAAAATGCAAGTATCGTAATATATTACAGTGCATTAAAATTAAACAGTAATGTAGTAGAAAGAACAATGCAAGTGACCTACTGCATTACAGTGCATTAAAATTTAACTGTAATGCAGTAGAATAAAATTTGCTTATTATTATTAAAATTTTACCAAATCACATGCATAGTATTAGTTTTACTCCATCATAATATTAATTCTACTCAATCTTAGTGTTAATCCTACTCCATCATAGTTGTAATTTTACCAAATCACTTCTATATCAAAGAGAACTTTATAATTCTCATTGAGACATTATATCAAACACATTTTATACATCATTCATAAACACACAGTTGCACAAAACCTTATATATGTTTGATATCATATCGCATTCTAGAGCATTATAGTGCATTTTTAACACATTCTAACACAAATCATTCAAAAATTAATCAAAAAATAAAAAAAAAAGTTTACCAGTAGGATGCGATGTTTAATTTGTTTGATTCGAGAGGATTCAGTAGGTTTGATTTGGTGGATTTGGTGATTTGGTGGATTCGAGAGGATTCAGTGTGTACTGTGTGTTTTTTTGATCGTTTTTTAGTACGTATGTGTGTGTTTTTTTATCGGGCTATTTGGGACGTTTTAAATTTTATTATTTTCGAGAATTGCCCCTAAAGTTTGAGAGTTTACAAAAAGACACCATTTTTTTTATCACATTTAGTGATTTTGATCTAAGGGCTGAGAATTCACCTCATTTATTTTATTATAGGATTTGTTTTATAATAACTCCACTCTCTCTCTCTCTCTCTATATATATATATATATATATATATATATATATATATATATATAGAGTTAGGTTAAAGTGGTGTAGCAGTTTAAAATTGTTAAAATGAAAAGTAGTATGAACCATTGAATTTAATTAGTTAGTATTAAATGAAATTAATAATAGTTGAGTTGCATTAATGTAAAAAATATCTAGTCAAATAACAACAACTAATAAATAAACCTAAAAATTAGTTTTCATTTAAACAATACTATTTATTCTTTTAAACAATATTTAATTTTCATTTAACTAAAGTGTTAAATAATAACGCTTTTCTTGATACATCTACATATTTATTATTTTTTATACATTTTTATTCTTTATATTAGGTAGACTTGATACATAGCAAAGTGTTGATACATCATCTCTAAATAATAATCTTTACAAGTCTAAACAACCACATATTCAATATTTTACAAAATAATAATATGATACATCAACAAGAAAATGGTAGACAAAAAATATATACAATTTATGCCACATCCAAAATTACGAACATGATGATACATATTTGACATTTAACCCGTACACTACCTAAAAAAATAAAAAATAATCATGTACCAATCGATATCCGTAATTATAACTTAATATAACATACATAACATAACTTGTCTAGAATTATAGAAATTAAAACATGATACAACATAAAAAAAACTAAAACTACAAGTACATATTAGTACAATATGGTTACGTTTTCACAAAAAATATGGTTGTGTTTTTTTAATTAATATCATGCATTTAATGTTATTACAATTAATAAGGGTAATAAATATGGTTAAATTCAAGCAAAGAGACCATTTTTTATGAATCTCCTAACATACATAGAAATGAAATTAATTAATAATTTAATGTTCTTTTAATGAGATTAGTGTCATCTTAATTCAACTAGTATATCTAAAGGTCCAAAACACTTTTTATTTTAACAATTATAAGATACTACACTACTTTAACTAAAATCTATATATATATATATATATATATATATATATATATATATATATATATATATATATATATATATATATATATATATATATACTAGTTGCAAAACCCGTCCGATGGACGGGTATAACTTTTGATTTTCATTTAACTCTTTTTATTTTGTAAATATTTGTTTTATATTTATCTTTTAGTAAAAATGTATTTTAAGGCATTATTAGTCGCAATTTCTTGTAGTTGTTGTTTAAGTTCTTAATTTAATAAAAATTTATTTATATGTTATTTATCTTGGCTATGTATTTGTTTGAATTTATTGAAGTATAATGTTAGTTATTAAATGCTTTTTAGTACAATTTTTAATGCATTATTAGTTAGCATGAATTTATTTTTATTTTCTCAGTATGAACTTAGAAAAACATTTCTTAATAAGTTAGTTTTTTTGTTATACTTTTTTATTTAAGGGTATGGTTAAACATATTAGATGCTAAGTGGATATTTGATCAGCTTCGAATATGACTTTTAATTATTGTTTAATTTTTTATGATGATTGTGTACCTTAAAAAAAGTAGAAGTAATGATTGTCAAACTATTTTTGTTTATAGAAACATCTTACTTTTTTTAATTTCGTAATAATTTGTTTGGCTTTAGTTATCATATTTTCTAAATCATTTTATTCTGATTGAAAAAATATTCCAAGTAAAATAAACAATATAAAAAAACATAATAGACATCCACTTTAGTTACTTTGAAAATCCTTTTATTCTAAGTGTCACTAATACTAATACACAATCATTTTTTGTTAATGAAAATATGAATTTGTTATTCAAAAATATATACCCAACTTTATTTTAACCCTTGGTAGTTGGGTTCGGGTCTACTCGAGTAAGGTCAATTAGGATTCCGGGTAATATAAAAGAAAAAAAAATCTCGATTTTTGAATAGAAATTATGTACAATTTATATAAAAAATAAAAATAATAAAAACCAAATCTTATTTGGGTCAATTGGGTTAGTCCGGTTGACCCGATTGACCAGAATTAGAATTTAAACCTGATACTCGTGTTCAGGTCGGCTTAGGTCAGGTTCAGTTCGGATCGACTTTTTTAACAACCGACCCTACTTGTTAGTGCTCGAAGTTATTTTAAGCGCACCAATGTATGGTGACCCTAAAATAATTTATATGTGTGTTATTTCATGCTCTTTACTTGTACGTCATGTTTTGTAAGGAATTGATTGGTGTTTTTCTAATCTCAATATATATATTCCATATATGATATACATATATATGGTTCGCAATGCCTCTTTAGGAGAATAAATAACGGGAAATATGTAACAATTTTAGACGACCTAAAAATAACAATCAGGTTATCTTAATAAACAGCTAATTCACGAAATCCATGAACGATACCATTGTTCTACTATGATATTGATATACTCCAGTTTCAGTACCATGATCCTGATTAATCTTCAGAAAAGACTTGACAAAAAAAACATTGAAAGAAAAAAGGTTACATGTATATTCTGAACCCATCAGCTCTATAGACTTGGACTTTCCGCTAGCCCAATGACCCGGGTCTCACATCTTCCATCCACTCCTCCTTGTCATTCAGTCGAGCCTTTTTGTTGTAGATTTTACTTTTTACCTGATACCTCATCCTCAAATAGAACAGTTGATCGCTTATCTCCAAATTTACACTTCTTAGCTGACTCCTTACTTTTATTTGCAGATCTGGTTTTAGACAACCTCATTCTGGTGTTCGTCAAGCTTGGGAGGCCTATCACGACCTTTGTGCTTTGGTAGATCTTTCAACTCTTACCCACATAACCTTGCTTATTCAAAGTCAATTCAATTTTCAAATACAAAATGCTACTTCATCATTTATTAACAATAGTCAATAACTATATGGTTGAATCAGTTCGAATAATTAAGTTGAATAACTAAAATAGTCTCACTTGAACAATTAATATAATATGTATGCGGGACAAATTCCGTTATTTTGTTCAATTCAGCGCTTATATTCAGCTATCAGAAAGACGTGAGAGAAATATAATAGCACTTACTCGCAGAAGTTACGACAGTTGTTACTACGGTTTCGGTATTCAAAGTCTGTTGCATTTGATAATCGTGGCGAGAGCTGGACTATTGCAAAGCTGCAAATCATTCCCACCACGTCCGCGCACGTTTCATTGACAGAACTCCTACGGTTGTTGCGACTTCGTGAGTTTGTCAGTAGCCACTCTTTTACGACGTCCACGGCCGGATCCAATAGATGCATCAATGTTTGCGGACGCTAATTTTTACTCTTACATCAACTGCTATTTTTAGACTACCAGGACACCACCCTTGTGGTTTACACTTCGTATACTGTAACATCATCAAATTGTGGCAACTCTTTCTTAAACACATGGAGGGTGGAAACCTTGGTCAATTGTGTTATCATACCAGAATATACCTGAATAATACAAAAATGACGTGATGTTAGTGAGGGGAAAAACAATATTTAAAGTACATTTCACATGTGTCATTCTTTTTCTGAACTGGTACTGAGATGTTTTAGGCTTTAGAACCTTGATTTAGCTTAATAAAGATATTACTTGTAAAAGTTCATCTCACAAGCGCTACAAAATATAATCGGACCACCCAAAGTACTTCTTAATCACTTGGTCTGATGCCTTACCCGTGGGGTGGATGAACTCAATAACGTTATCTTCACCAGGTTTAGTGAAATTTAGTGAAGTCCTCAGCTTTGAAGGTGAAGAAGTGCTTGTACAGAGTGTACGACATCAAGGTGCTCTATATTTCACATAAGAGCTTAAAGCTGCTGTCAATTCTTGTGCCAATTTCACCAACTGTAACATCGTTTGAGAAAATCATCATCATCCTGTAACGACCTACCGCTTCACCTCCAAGGTTTTCAAGCAACCTGGTATACTAAGCAATAAACTTGGACCATGTTTAGATTACTATAGGGGTGAGCATTTGGACCGTAGGACCGGACCGGACCGGAAAGGAAAACCGGACCGAACCGGACAATTTCGGTCCGGTCCTCGGTCCGAGGTTTTGGACCGTTTTGGACCATTTCGGTCCTCGGTCCGGTTCGGTTTTAACAAAAATATGTTGATTATGCCTAATAGGACCGGACCGAAGACCGAACCGGACCGACCCAGACCGGACCATTTCGGTCCGGTCTCGGTCCGGGGTTTTGGACCATTTCGGTCCTCGGTCCGGTCCTGTCCGATCCGGTCTTGGTCGGTCCTCGAATGTCTGCATTGATGAACAAATTGGTAGCATTGAACATGTTGCTTACATATGGCTTTTAAACGGCAAAATCCAACTCATCCACGTATATATTTTAGAAGCTGCAGCATCTGAACTTGAGACCCATTTGTCAACATCT
Source organism: Glebionis coronaria (assembly GCA_025667525.1). Taxonomy (NCBI): domain Eukaryota; kingdom Viridiplantae; phylum Streptophyta; class Magnoliopsida; order Asterales; family Asteraceae; genus Glebionis; species Glebionis coronaria. Next base: position 478,931,648 of record CM046879.1, on the reverse strand, counting down.
TCCTAAAACTGAATGCCAGGCCGAAATTTACCAAATAGTAGTTATGAAACCACCTAAAAAAATAGTTTCTAAGATAATAATGATATATTTTATTTGAAACCAACAGTAAGACATGTTTTTCATTAAAACTACCAAATATTGCAATGTAATGCACTTCCTTAGTAAATAAAAAGACCACACCGTCTTTAAGAATATGGTATTCATTAAGAAAAAACGTAACTTCAAGTAGCCGCCATATATACAAAAGATATGGGAAACTATTATCATAAGTGTACTAAATGATGATGGTGTATAAGCTTACCAGGCATTCTCATGATTTCTGGAAGTACAAAGCTTTGGAAAAGCTCATATTATTTCTGCGGTTCATTTGTGCTACTCCAATAATAATCAACATTTTCATCTTCAAAGTGCTTAGGAAGGGCAACTCACTGTGACTCCCATGTCACGAGGGTCCACACCAAACGGGTATGTATCACGTAACTTTATCAACCCTGTAGTGGTTGCCACACTGAAGCAAAAGATAAAAAACACAACCGAAGAAGATTAACAAATGAACTAACAACAGAGTCGAGATTGTTCCTTAATTAATATTTTATGTTATTACTTTTCGATTTGGGTAGGAGGTGAGGTGGGAGTCAGATAACTACCTGCATCCAGCATCACGTCAAACATACGTTGAAGGACTAAATAAGTGAAGAGGTTTATACCAGCAATGCGATAGATTTTCAACCAAAAGCTCTGACAAAATCGACCACTTGAAAGCTCAGATATGCAGCACTTCCAACATCCTCCAACAAAGTAACTTCTAAAATTCCAGCCTTTGATCTTAATCATATAATTTTTTTCCTTTTTTTGAACTGGCTGTGATTTGATTCTTAACTTTCAGTAGTTGCTAGGCCAATTCATCCGAGCCTTTTGTGGTTGCTGATACACGCTAGCAGCGGGGCCCACCATGTCAACAAATATGAGCGTAAATCGCTCTTGTGGTTACTGGTTGTGCAGGGTGATAGATACCATCAGATGTACCATGTCCAGTTTCCGTACCATATGCAACTTGACCGCCTTGTGAATGATTATGGAAAAAAATAAGTCTCCCATTTTAAGATGTTACCCACCTTATCAGACTTAAAGCCCTATCCAAATATGTCACAAATGTTAGAAGCATGCAAAACTACATAAATGCGTGAGTGGAATTTCAACACAGGGAGGATTGTTTCTAAACTAAAACAGACATCTATTTGTGATTTAGCAACTATCGTAGGAAAAATAGCAAGCAAAGTAAATTTTGCGAGCCGTTCAAAAAAAGAAAATTCTGTGAGGTAAGAGTTTGAGCAGGCAAACATGAGTTTCCCCAAAACGGTGAATCCAGCTAAGTGTCTCCGTTTAGTAATTTGAATCAAGTAAAAAATACAAAATTAAGATTTTTACTCGTTGACACGGATCTATTTTCTAAAGGACCACTTCTTCCCCTTGATAACTTGACAGCCAACAAAAAATACAAATCGTATGAATACACTAAGCCTGTGATTTACTGTGTCAGTATGTGCTAACTAAGAATGTTACTATAAATGGAGATCTAGTTTGATCATTTAGCACATCTAACCACTAATTATTCAATTCCAGAAATTTAACTTGCTTCCAAAACATAAATCCAAACACCCCATTACTTTTGGGAAACTTTGAAATACGATATGTGAAAAATGGAAATAACAAAAAAACAATGGCATAACATAAGTACTTATCCTTTTTATTTTACATAAAAGAGTTTTTTCAGAAGAACAATAGAGATATTGAAGCAATCATCAGATCTTTGCTTCAAGAGACTTAAAGAGATACCTTTTTTAACATCTTATATATCCTCTTCTTCGTCACCATCAACTCATGAACTCCCTAATTTATAGAAGTTATCATTTATTTGTCTTAATTCCAATAGAATCACATTAAAATACGATGAGTATATTGAAGGTACCATATCAATACCTTTGATCCGTTTGTATATGGTTTTGCAGCGCGAATACTATTGAATGACTTCTCTTTATTCTTATTCATAGTGAGGTCTGCGAATAGGGGAAAATCGCACTCTAAACAGAATTATAATCTAAACGATAATACTTATGTCACCTATTAATTATTCCAATAATTAATCTATATTAGTTTTAGATACCGCAATTGTACTACAAATACCATTACATCTGGAGGTTCAAAACACATTCCTACCGTAGCACGTGTAGGTACGTGTGCAGGTGCTCCTGTGGGATAGGCCGAGACTGGCTTTCTGTATGACCATGACTATACACACTTGCTCTTGCTTCATTTCGGTGTGAAACTTGCATAGATATACTGAACTGTAAACACATAGAGAATCAACATTTAGAAATAATATTTGATGTAGGATACCGATATAAATCACAGCATTCATACACAAACACCCCCATTAAAACAACAGTTTGCAGCAAACCAAACACCCCTTAAACATGGAAAAAATAATAGGAATACATATTAGTATGGAAGAGTTGTAGTAAGCCAAAATACAGCTTAAAACGTCAACACTGCACTCCTTAAAATAGAAATTTTACATCAACCCAATTACCCATTAAACTAAATATCTATACAAAGCCATTGCATAAGTTATTCATAGCAGCCTTAATCGACGTGAACAGACACAAGATCAGCTCTGAAAAACACTTCTGACTGCACATCCCAATACGTAATCAAATTCCACGCAGTAAACCCAAAAAACAAACAAAAAAACATTAAAAGATCACTACTTAAAAAATCGCTCACCACATCCGGTTGACCCTTAAATATACTCTAATCAGGCAGCGCACCAAAATGAAAAAACAGACCTAAAATACTCTGGTCATTTCAATAACCCATATGCATCAAATACCTATTAGTTATTTACCATATACTGATATAAAATACAAAAATTAGGACTCCTCTTCACCTAAAATACAGCGGCACCCAATGACTAACTACCATCCAACTAAGCATTGTATCCTCCCTTTCGAGTGTGTGTAAGTACCTACGTCATATACATACGTGTAATGGCCAACAAATTTTTCTGTAAATAAAAAAATTCTCACGAATCAGAATGATGCATTTCAAAGAGCATCTTCCCTTCCCCACACTGTCAGTGGACCTCTTTGATCCTATGAGCTGACACACACATACCACAGCAGATCTAGTCGAAATAAACCATACAAATATTCCCTACTTAAGCTTTCCACTCGCAATCTACACTTATACTATGATCAACGTTAGAGGTGCCAAGACGGACGGACTGGTTCCGATCTATTGCATTAAATATATAACTTGATCCACTTTTGACCCATTTCATTTTAAGCTTGAATTATACTGTACTTAACTAAATTCAACTCAATTAAGAGTAAATGACCTAGACTGGTTGACCTGTAAACAACTGCTTGTCCACTTCCTTTATAAAGTTAGCATCACTAATATATTAACAGAACTTTCGGTCGATTTTATTTTGTGCTTTATTATATTTACATATCAGGGATATAAATAAGCCAAACTAATTGTAATTACCATGTATAATCAATGTCAACACGCTTTAAATTAGATGGATACAAAAACTTTACCAGGTGGTGTCCCACAACATAGCTTCCTATCCCCGCTTGAGCTTTCGACTCGCAATATGCACTTATTCAATGATTAGAGGTGTTAAAAACTGTCTCAACTTCTGAAACCAAAGAGTGTTAACAAATTCGAAGAGTAACATTCTATACGTGCTTTTAAAATTACTGACTCACTTACCACATGAAACAGAAGAGGGAAACCATTGGTTAGATATATAACTTGCAATATAATAGGTACCTCTAGAATGTGGTTCATCTAGAAGTTCTGACCATCTACTGTCTAAATGACCAACAGACTAAAATTCTTCAATGCTTTTCTCAACTTTGCCCACAGATTAGAGATGGTTTGTTTAGCATCATTAAGATTTTCCGCCTTCACAAACCCCAAAAATTAATTAATAAATTAAAGTGTTCCTTTTTCTCACTAACATATAAATATATGTTTTAAGAACTTTTAACCAGAACCATACTTTGCATAGACAGCACGGGCTCTCGACAGCAAACGGCATATAAAACGCTAAACAAAACCAGCTCGTCCCATGATGATCCAACATACTGTATGATTATATAGAATAAAATGTAGTGAACTGTTATTCCGAGTGTTAAATAAAGTTGTTTTAGATTGTGTAGAAGCTTTAAAGGAATAATAGTTACCTGACTGATTTCTTTATTGCATCATTCTACACATCAAACAAGAAAAAAGTCAAACCAAATCCCATAATCCGTCTTATACAGTTGATAAGTTAACTACACAAAAAACTACCCGAGAATCACTTCCTGTTTCAATACGTTATCGGTTTATTCTAATGCAACTCATGTAACCGCTGAATCAATTTTTATTAGCATTATTTTCGGTAGTAGCTTCAACTTTCTGTTGAAAATCATTCTCTTCCTGGTGGCCGTTACACCCACTCGTAAAAATTGAAGAAGCATGAAATACAGTACAAACATGCCTGACTCAAAATAATAGAGTCCAACTTGCTTGCTAGCCCGTAGATGCAAACCTCCAGGAGGTCAATCCTGTAGCGAAGATTAATTTTATACTGAGCACTGATCGGAACAATTCATGAGAGTGTAAAATCATTTGAGAAGATTTTAAGAATTGTCCTAGTGAAAAATCTTAATTGAATTTAGCCTTACTGTACAACACTGCAGCGCCTGTATCTTTTTGGCATCTTGTCCCGTGCCACGGCTTGTGAAATCTGCAACCAATAGCTTTCATTTTAATTGGAACAAACAATCTCTCATCCGCAAAACCATCCTATTAACAGAACCAATGTAACAAATATAAGTATGTCACCAAACATATAGAAGTGGTTATACCTCAAACTACTGTTGTGTAGATAGGTCGTTTATACCTCAAGATGTTTGGCTAATTTTTTTAACCCAGCCTGCAATGGTAATCATCCTTAAGTAATCTCTGAGATATTGTTTTGAAGGAATGTATAACCATAGCATATGTTCAAAACATCGGTGTTTCAATCGATACAGACATACCATGTCTACAATATTACCAACACATTATCCCTTTTGCAGTAACATCACATATGTTTTGAAAACATACCTCGCTTTTTTGTTGATCACACCAAACGCCAACATTACATAAGCTACCAATTGCAAATGCTCTTAATATGTAACATAAAATAACACTTACAGAATAAACATGAATGCAAAAACCTCGAACAAAACCTAATTATAAGTCGTATCTAGTGTCCTCACTTCCATCGACGCCACTCCTACACCACTCTTTTATATCCCGTACGTTGTTCCCATACCTACCACAAATCACAGATCGCTTTCCTCAGTTACGTGTTCAAATTCTATAATGATACAGCTAACTAACGGAATTAAAACATCTAAGACCTAAAAATACACAAAACAACTAACATCAAATAACAATTTCACGCATCAACATATCCTAATACCATATTTTCAATGCGTTGATACAGATAAGCGTGGCATTTTTCTGAGGGCTGGTGATGATGACACAGATGCAAACAAACATATACCTTTAAACAAAGACAATAATCATATTCAACAACATATAAATAAACAAATTAAAAAATAACATAGCTTAAAATAAACAATAAGGATACCAACCTGCGGAAAAAATAAAGGAGACAACCTGTATTTTTGTATCACGAAAATCACAAGTGATCTTCAGATAAAGTATGTGGCTCTAACCGAATACCATTATTAACTAAACATTCCAGAAACCGCATAAATCTTTCTTGTTATGGTGTTTGATAATAAGTAATTGCCATGAATCCACGAACATGGATCATGCACAAACCTTAACTTTGATTTTATTGTTAAATCTTTAATTATCGGTGTTTGATTGTATTGTTAGGGTTAGGGTTAGGGTGTTTGATTGTATTGTTAAATCTTCAGATTTGGGAATATACGGGCTTGGGTCAGGTGCTGACGTGGATTAGGCCGAAGATAAGTGACGTGGCAAATCCCTCCTGTTATATATAATGTAAAGATATATATATAGGGGGACTTTCTTGTCAGAACTTTTATTAGTGTCAGAACTATCAGAACCATAATAGACCAATCAGAATTTAGCTAATTAATTTCATTAAATTTATTAGATTAAAATCCATGAGGGCATAAATGTAAAAAATAAAATATATTTTTTATTATTTTTTATTTATTTCTAAATAATCTCGTTTTTTTAATCTTTTAATTTTTGAATTTTTTTTTTTGCTTTTTAAATTCTCTTAATTTTCAGAATTAAAAATATTCATGTTTTGAAAAAAAGTCAATTTTGCATGTAAGTTTTTATAGTAAACAGTATACATATTTTGATTCTTAACAACTTTTTAAACTATTCAATAAACATTTATGTTATTCGGGTTGTCACGTGTACATATATGTTCTTTGAATAATGTAAATGTATAACACTCAAAACATAAATGTTAAACACATTCTAATTGAAATAGAAATTACTAAAAAATTTAAAAGTAAAACATGCACTAATATTTAATACAAATGAGCATATGTGAACAAAAATATTTATTTGAAGTCTCTCTTCCAAAAACTTATATGCACATTTCCAAAAACATACATGTCCGCCTAAAAAAACATACATGTCCGCCTCCAAAAACATACTTGTACTAAAAACATACATGTCCGCCTTTAAAAACATACATGTCCGCCTCCAAAAACATACATGTCCGCATCCAAAAATATACATGTCCGCCTCCAAAAACATACTTGTACTAAAAACATACATGTCCGCCTTTAAAAACATACATGTCCGTCTCCAAAATATACATGTCCGCCTCGAAAAACATACATGTCCGCATCCAAAAACATACATGTCCGCCTCCAAAAACATACTTGTACTTTCAGTTTCGGATTAAATTCTTTAAAATATATGTATTTCTTCCGATGCCGCATGTTATTTCGTCCAAATCGTAACACTGCAAAATAAATAGTTTAATGTTATATCCTAAATTAGCTATACACCTCTTAAGAAACAAATATGATAGGCAACCAATATTAGTAAAAAATCACAAATTTTGAACCAACTAAACATCTCTTTTTTATTAATCATGAGCCTTAATTTACACAAAAGTAGTAAACTAGTTCAACTTAAGCACATGTCACTTTTACTTAATCCTAAATGTACAATTTATTACATTAATTTATTGGTAACAGTGTATGAATATGTTGATTCGATTGTGACACCAAAGCAAAATGTTAAAGCATTTTATATTTAGCCTATTATATCGAGATCCATCTTAGAAAACAACAAACAATTTGGCCTATTCAATCACTTTGACTTACCTTTCATGAGAAAAGAATAACATTAAATCTTTAGGTACCTTTGTGACGTCTTCATGAGAAAAAAATAATATACAATTCGGCTAAGATCTGTTGTAAACCAAAAACATCACTGTGGTCCCATACCGATCTAGATTTGTGTTTTTCTTCATTAAACAGCCTTCAACACACAACGTTGTCCATGTTCGTCCTCTTCTAGAACGACATATCGATATAGATATGTGTTTGAACTCGAGATCAATCTGTAATATGTTAAAGGTTGTTGGTCAAATTGTTTGAATGCAAGATCCATCTATAATATGTGAGATCCATCTATATAATACGGACCCGTGTTGAATGCGATGTTTATATTTGAATGCGAGACCGCCACCAGATCTATACCACAAAGTCGCCGCCTTATCCATACCACGAAGCCGTCGCCGGATCCATAACACAAAGCAGCCGCCAGATCCATATCACGAAGCCCCCACCACATATGATTCGTCGAGTGTGATTAAATGATAGTGGTGGTCGTGATTTGTTATTGTGGATGGTGGTGGTAGTCGTGTGGTGGATTTTGTCGTGACTATTCGATGAAGAAATATGAGTGGTGGTTAGATCTTGAGGAAAAGAAAGATGCGTGAATGTAATACACTGATTTTAATCAGTTTTATTTTTATATAAATAGAACTTATTTTCAATGTGAAATTAAAATACCTAAGTTGCCCTTATTTATTAATTTTCAGTCAATACATTTTTTATTTATTTACAGTAATACCATTATGCTTAAAAACATGTATACCATGCATTACATATTGTAAAATTTATTGTTCTGATAGTTCTGACAATAAAAATGGTTCTAAAAAGAAAGTTACACTATATATATATATATATATATATATATATATATATATATATATATATATATATATATATATATATATATATATATATATATATATATATACGGGACTTTTTTTTCAGAACCATTTTAAGAACCATTTTAAGTGACAGAACTATCAGAACCATAATCAGCCAATAAAAATTTAGTATTATTAAAGAATTTCATTTAAATCAAATCTGTTAATTTATCACTATTAAAAATACGAGTGAGTGTGAGTGATTACACCCATACGAGTGAGTGTGAGTGATTACATTTAGTTTTCATTGCATGTTTGTTAATGGTGTGTAAAGTTTAAAATTATATATCACGAGGCTACATGTTTGTTTTTATGTTTAAAGATTTGTATCATAAGGACTAGTTTTTTTTAATGATGTACCAGTTAAATAATGTATCATTAGGTTGTGTACCATTTTTTTTGGTTTTTGTGTATCGAGGTTTTAAGCTTGTATATCAATTTATATATGTGTATGATCATGTCAAGATAGTCATGAAGTTTTTATAAGTTGATGGCAGTTGGTATCTACCACCTAAAATGTGTAGTTTTCATGTATCAAGATAAGATGTGTGGCTTGAGTGGTTTTTTTTTAGAACGGCGAGTTAGTAGTTAGTGATTCGAGGTTACAGTGACATCCAATTGGGCAGTATACAAGCCTCGAACCTTCTCCTTAGGGGATAAACCCCACTCCTGCTTCTTAATTCGGGCCCCTGAAGGTTCTTGGTGAGACTCGAACTCGAGACCTCTCCAAGAATACCTCCCCAAGGTTACCCTTAGTGGCCAACTGAGCTAGCTCAGTTGGTTTAATCGAAGATGTCTCAACTCGGTGTAATTAAGATCTTTTTGGTATTTTGTTTTTTTAGATCAATTGTGTGCATTTTAAAAAAAATTCTATAAAAATGAGAATTGATTATGAAATTATTTTATAGTAAATGGAATTTTACACATCAGGTATTAAGATTATTAGTGTTATGTGTTGCAACTAGTTTTTTTAACCACAGTGAGTTTGTATTATGTGTCAACTAATTTTTTTGGATTATTTAGCATCTTGGTTTGTTTGTGTTGGCTATGAACGAATAATGTTTTGTATTAATTATGTTTAAATGCGTTTATATCAACGGCGTAGGTGATGATTGTACCACAAAAAATTAAATGAAGATGCGTAGTAGCAGTGAAACATGTTTTAACAACGCCACTGTTTTTCTAGTTTATTACAAGTATGCCACTCATCTAATAAAATGTAAATCTCATCTATAATTACTAATCCAACGGTCTAAAACTGTGCCTATTATAACTCACATTAAGAGTGTACACCACAATAACGTCCCCTTATATATATATATATATATATATATATATATATATATATATCCTTTGAGTAAAGTTATTTTAAATACCATATTTATCGTGGATACCAATAGGGGTGTTCAGTGTTTGATTTGACACCGAATAAACCGAAAAATAAACCGGATTAAAACCAAATAAAATCAAACTAAAAATTTTAGTTGGTGTATGGTTTGGTGTTAGCCTCAAAATATTGAGTCAAACAAGAATGCGCGGTCATATGTTTATTATGTATCGTATATTAGAACGTTGTAATAGGTAGTAGGTTAGTCGTGTATTACGGGCTTAACTTTAAGCTAAGGTTCATTCATAAGTAACCAAAGCCCAAAGGGAAAGCCCGACCCATTATCATATAGCCCATCATGCCACATGTAGGCAAGGCTATATAAACCTCTCCTTGCATGTAAGGAGAGGTTGGTTGGTCATTCATTTTTCCCTTAATCTAATATTTCACAAGTTCTCACACACTTCTCTCTCTTTTCTCTCTCTAGTTTCTCTCTCTAGAATTCATCTCATATCTACCTTTCTTTCTTCTTTAATCATCACATAATATAGGGACAACAATTGGTATCAATCGCCATGGGGTAGTTTTGTGATTCATTGTTGCTATTATATTGGGTTCATGTGATTTACACCTAACATCATTTCGAATTCAAGTTTTTTCTTGTGTTTTTCGCGCTCTAAATCTTCCTCTATACATCTCTACATCTTTCATACATGTGGTAAGATTTTGGTTAGTTTGGTTTGGCTAGAAACACGAGTTCCAAGGTAAAAATCTCTTATTTCTTGTTGCTTACAAGTCTCGGATTACTTTTGTGTTACGATCTGATTGTTGTGATTGCATAAACCCTGGGGGTTTCTACTTGCGATCCAAAGTCACGATCACATCCTACGATCACCACTACGATCACAACTGCGATCACGAGTGCGATCACGGTTACGATCAAGTGAGTACGATCAAGGGAGTACGATCAAGGTTACGATCATAGCCCACGATCACTCAGTACGATCAGTGAGTATGATCGGTGAGTACGATCAGTGAGTACGATCGGTGAGTACGATCCTTGGATACCATCACTGGATACGATCGTTGGATACGATCATTGGCTACGATTAGTGACTACTATCGGTGAGTACGATCGCTGGATACGATCACTGGTTACGATCATTGGATGCGATCTTTGGATACGGTCAGACTACGATCATAGAGTACGATCAGACTGCGAACTAAGAGTGCGATGGGTGACATTGCGATGGACATATAAATTTTGTTTGAGTATTTTTTAGACTTAGCCACTATCTAGACTAGTCTCGGAACGTAGTTTACACGAAGATTAAAAAAAAAGTTAAAATTTTTAGGTCAAGTAAAATCAAATTTTTTCCATACTAGTTTTAGGCTATTTCTAGCTCGATTTCAAAATTTGGTGATTACAAATTTTTTAGGTCTACCGTTTTGTCGGACTGAGGAATTTATTTGTCGGACTAAGAAAAAATCGCAATTTTCGGAATTTCAACAACAACACAATCACAACACAACTACTTTAGATCCACATTCAATTCATCACTTAAGAGAATATTGAGATGGATTCTACTGCAGAATATCGTGTGACGAACAACAACATCATGGTGGCGGGTAACAAAGAGAGACCACCAATGCTTGTGGCTGGTCGATATGCTCAATGGCAATCACGTTTTCTTCGCTATCTTGATACAAGACCTAATGGTGATGCATTGAGGCAATGTATTAACCATGGACCATATGTTTTCTCCGATATCACTGTTTCTCATACACCAGCCACAGACATTACTACAGAAATACCCGCAACCACAAGAAAAGAAACTTTATATGATCTTACACCAGAGAAGCGTGCTTGGTATGATGCAGAAAAAGAAGCGGTCTATATGATTCTAAGTGGAATTGGAGATGATATTTATTCCACGGTTGATGCATGTCCTACGGCACAAGAAATGTGGACGGCTATTTAACGCTTGCAACAAGAAGAATCACTCAAAAAGCAAGATGTTAAAACAAACTTGTTTTGGAATTTTGGTAAGTTTACTGCATTGGATGGAGAATCAATTGAGTCTTATTATTCACGATTCTACAAGATGATGAACGATATGACAAGAAACAACTTGGAGGTCTCCACCATGCAAGTCAATGTATAGTTTCTTCAGCAACTTCAACCAGAGTGGACACGTTTTGTTACTTTGGTGAAACAACAGAAGTAGTTATACAAGATAAACTATCACACTCTCTTTGATATCTTGAAACAATTTCAGCATGAGGCAAATGAAATTCGAGCTGAACGAGTTGCAAAGACGGCTAATCCACTTGCTCTAGTGTCTACCACTTAAGATCATCGATCTCATACTCCAAAGTCATACTCCATTCAATCATCCTCACCACGATATTCCACAGCATCCAAGTCTTCATCCTCCACAAGATCACGCGGCAAAGAACCAAGAGCACCATCACCACCATCTGAGTCATCATCTGAAGAGGATAGTGATGAAGATCAAGCTCAGAAAAATCAGGAAATGAAACAACAAATTGCTTTCATTATGAAGACCTACAAGAAAATCTTCAAACCCACCAACAACAATCTTCGAACATCATCCAACACAAAGAACCAATATGTTGAGAACCCTTCAAGGTATGACACACGTCGACGTGGTGAAAGTCCTTCTAGGTATGATCAACATAATCCAACACATGTTGAGGGTTCTGCAAGGTATGATCGACAAACTGCCAAGTATGATACTCAGAGGATTGCTGCTGCTACTGGGAATAGGGAAACTGTTGGAACGCAAGTGGTTCAATAAAGTGGGATTCAGTGTTATAATTGCCAAGGTTATGGGCATATGGCAAAGGAATGCAGAAAGCCGAAACGGGTTAGGGACTCTAGCTATCATAAAGAGAAGATGTTGTTATGCAAGAAGATGGAAGAAGGGGTAAAATTGTCGGCTGAGGAAGGAGCAATGCTTGATGATACTGATGATGAAGCCTCCGACCAAGAATTAGAATCACAGTACTCGTACATGGCAAAGGTTGACGAATTTCTCAACGTCACTGAAGATGACAATGGCCCTATCTATGACACTGAGCCACTCGATAAGGTACACACCATTGATGAATATAATATGTTTGGTGATATTCATGAGCATAGTGAGCTACCCAATGCCATTAATGACACATGTATGACGGAAAAGGTTGATAGCAATACCACACCCGATTCATCAGACATGTGCAATAATGAGTTTGAGAATGATCAACATGCAAATGAGTATGATGATGAGGAGCGTGTCGCGCTTGCTAATTTAATTGCTAGTTTACAAAAAGATGTCAATGAAACTAGAAAAAGTCAAAAGCAATTAAAGAAGGCAAACGCAACGCTCACTCAAAATTTTGAAGAATGCAAAGCCGCACTAATTACATCTAGTGAGACCATTGAACGCTATAAAGATGAGCTTCTTCAGAAAACCAAAGAGCTTGAGGGGTACAAGGGTAGTGCGTTAAAAAGTCAAAAGGACGATCTTGAAAATAAATACAATGAAACTCTTGAGTTATTAACCAAAGAGAAACGTCAATTTAATGTTTTATTAATGGATGAACGTTAAAAAACGTACCTTACTACCACCAAAGTTAACGAACTTGAACAACGGCTTTCAATGGATAACACCGAGTCTGCTAAAATTCTTGATGTTAAGAAACAAGAGGTTGAAACGTTAAAACAAGATTTCAAAAGTCGACATGAAAAAGATACTGAAAAAGTAACAGAACTAGAAAAACAAGTCGAATTTTGGAAGAAAGTTGTTTATAAAACGCATGACTCTATTCAAACCGTAAGAATGATAGCACCTCCGTCTATGTTTAAGGGTCAAGCTGGCTTTGCAAGTCCTGATTATCTTGCCCAAGCTCAAGCTGCGAACCCGCGCCTTTATATGGATGAGTCCGAATGGACCGATCCTAAATATCCTCTTGGTTATGATGAGACATCCCTTTGGGAAGAGGAGAGTAGATCACCGGTCAATAAAGAGTTTGTGACACCATACAGTTATGCTTATGAGAATAGTCTATATGGTATTTTCACTACACAAAAACAAAAGTCTCGTGAGGAATTGTTTTTAGAATGCAAACAAAGAAGAATTCAATGGAAGAAAGCTTTTTCTACTAAGAAAACAAACGTTTCTAAGTTCATCAACTACTTGGCCCTTGATGCTTCTAAAAGCAAGAGTAGGCAAACATTTGGGTTTCTACAACATTACATTGATAATATTAAATCCATTGTTGACAATGAATGGAAACAACGAGAAAATGACGAGTGGAAAAAACCAATTCCTCAAGATATAACTGTGCTTATCAAACAAATCTTAATACCGAACACGACCACATTAAAAGAAAATATGCTTGAATTTGAAAGATTAATTCGGTCTGAAATGTTTGATGATTTAAAATATGTTGAGTCTATTGAGAAAGAAATTGACGATCTTCAAATGGTCAAGTCCGTTTTTTCTGATGAATATGATTTACTCTTAGAAGAATGTCTCTCCAAAGATATTTTGTGTGTTACTCTTCAATCTTGTGCTGATAGAATATTCTGATGTTGCATGCAAATATCTTGATAAAATCAAAGAATGTGAGCGTCTTGAACTTGAGCTTTCGAAACGTAAAGAAAATGGTGATAAAAAGGCTTTTGAGTGACTTCAACACAAAACTGATTTCCTTCAAAAACATTGTCATTCTCTTGAACTTGCTTTGCAAAAAGACGTTGGTAGTTTTCCACATGATAATAACTTGCAAGAAAAACTTTCCAAAACGTTTCGAGAAATGAATGAACAGAATTTAGAAATTAAAGGGTTGAAAGCTCAGTTACAAGACATGGAAATAGCGATAGTAGAGTTGAAGAAACTCGTTGCTAAGATGGATGGGAAAATTGTGGAACCTAGTGTTAAGAAACCTGTTGTAAGACAACCCAACGCGCACAAAGTGACTAGACCCTCTGTCTTGGGAAAACCATCTGTTTTCTCTAATTCTGCATTTGCAAAACCTGCGTTTGCCCCCAAGACGGATGGGAAGGATAGGTTACCATAGAATACTCCCAAAACACATATTCGATCACCAAGCATTAAGAACACAAATGTGATTAAACCAGGGATGTATAGATTGGCCACTAAACCTACACAAAACAAAGAAAGTCAATCACCTCAGACTTCTAGAAACACTAATAGACGTGTGTCCTTTACTACAGGAGTAATCCCCACTGATAGTGTTAGTCAGCCTCAGCTTAAGAGCACTCGCATGAATGAAAAGGTTTGGCAAAACAAAAGTCAAGGGAAGATGAAGACAGTAGAAGACTACCCTAGGATTTTTAATGTTTCTAAGAATAAAACGCCTATAATCGTGTGTAATGACGATTTGAATGATTCAACTTTGAATGCTTTGAATGTTAAGTTTGTTTGTGTGAAATGTGGAAAGTGTGCTAATGCTAATCATGTTATGTGTGTTTCGAATAATGTCAAAGGCGTAGATACTAGAACTAAGAAGCAAACTGCGATGCCTATTAGTGCTAGAAAACCCAAACACAAAGTGAACCATTCTGGTGTAACCCCCCCCCCCCCCTGAAAAACGTATTGCATCAGACTCCACCACTAAGACCACTAGAAGCAGAATTAGAGAATTATATGAGTCTGCTAGCAAGTCATGGAAATGGTGGTTTGCTAATCAATGTCCTCCAGGATATAAATGGATGCCTAAAGTTAGGACATAAAATGTGACAACGAGTGTTAGTATGCCTTTAAATGTTGCTAAGGACACTAATGATTCTACAATCACAACTACTCTGGTATCCAATTTAGCAAATGCTCCATCGTGTTCTAACTCTTTTACAGGTGATACAAATAATTCTCTTCATAATGGACTCTGGATGCACGAAGCACATGACGGGGAATCTCAAGCTTCTAATTAACTTCGTGGGAAGTTCCTGGGTACTGTTCGATTCGGAAATGATCAATTTGCACCGATCCTAGGATATGGAGATTTGGTTCAGGGGAATATTACGATCAAAAGGGTATATTATAATGAAGGGCTCAATCACAATCTTTTCTCGGTTGGTCAATTATGTGATGCGGATTTAGAGGTTGCTTTCAGGAAGAAGACATGTTTTGTTCGTGATTATGATGGGAATGATTTACTTACCGGTACACGGGGTACTGATCTCTACACTATTTCACTTCAAGATACAACTTCATCAACTCCAATTTGCTTCATGGCTAAAGCTTCCACGACTCAGGCATGGTTATGGCATCAACATCTTTCTCATCTCAACTTTGATACCATCAACTTGCTTTCCAAGAAAGATATTGTGAGAGGCCTTCCAAGTTTGAAATTCATCAAAGATCTTCTTTGTTCTTCTTGTGAGCTTTGTAAATCTAAACGAAGTAGCTTCAAAACAAAGACCACACCAAGCTCTAAAGGACGGTTAGATCTTCTCCATATGGATCTATGTGGTCCCATGCGTGTTCATAGTATCAATGGGAAGAAATATATTCTGGTAATTGTCGATGATTACTCAAGATACACATGGACTCACTTCTTGAGGTCCAAGGATGAAACACCCGAAGTTCTCATCAGCTTCCTTAAACTGATACAACGTGGTCTTCAAGCTCAAGTTAAAGTGGTTCGTACTGACAGAGGTACATAATTTTTGAATTCAAATCTGAGAAACTATTTTGAAGCCGAAGGAATTGAACATGAAACATCTATTGCTCGAACACCCGAACAAAACAGCGTTATTGAAAGACGAAACCGTACTTTGGTTGAAGTTGCCCGAACATGATTATCCGCTTCAAAACTACCACTATATTTTTGGGCCGAAGCCGTGTCAACCGCATGCTACACAAAAAACCGCTTCTTAATTATCCCAAGACACGAAAAGACACCATATCACATAATTCATGATCGAAAACCTTCACTCAAACACCTTCACATTTTTGGATGTACGTGCTACATTATTCAAGATGGAGAAAATCTGGACAAGATGAAAGAGAAAGGTGATGCATGCATTCTAGTGGGATATGCAACTCAGTCTAAGGGATATAGAGTGTACAACAAGAGAACAAAATTGACAGTCAAGATTATTCATATCAGATTTGATGAATTACAAGAAATGGCACTTGAACAAAGCAGTTTAAGTCCCGATCCACAACGACAAACGACTTCCGTTCACAACCGTACGGAACTCGGAAATTAAGACCACAACAATGAACCGTCAAGTTCAAAGCTGGTTCCTGAACATGTTCCTAGAGCAGATATGACAGTGGACACGACACTTGAAGAGTTGGAAATGTTATATGGACCAATGTATGATGAATATTTCACGGGGGAGAAACATGTTGTATCGAAGTCTTTCGCTGCCACTTATGATAAGAATGATGATACCGATCATCGTCAACAAAAGAATACAACTTCATCTACTTCAACACGGGTTGCTGTAGATTTACCACCTCAGAATATCACATCAACAATCACTCCTACAACATCAACAACTACTGTCATTGCTCCAGAGAACACAAATCAAGCAGACGATGCATTATCTGACAAAGACGAATTTATCAACCCATTCGGTACACCGGTACACGAAACTAGAGAGTCTTCTACTCGCCATGTTGATCCGTCAAATATGCACACGTTCTACCAACGACATCCTTCAACACATCATTGGACCCAAGATCATCCTTTGGTTCAAGTAATTGGAAACCCTTCACTGCTCGTTCGTACACGACGACAGCTTAACACCGATGGCGATGTTTGTATGTTCGCACTCGCCGTAAGTTCAGCTGAACCAAAAAACATCAAAGAAGCCATGGCTGATCATGCTTGGATTGAATCGATGACGGATGAACTTCAACAATTTGAAAGACTTAAAGTCTGGGACCTTGTTGACAGACCATACGATGTAATACCATTAAATCTTCGATGGATCTGGAAAAACAAGATGGATGAAGAGAACACGATCATCAAGAATAAATCTAGGCTAGTAGCTAAAGGGTATGGTCAGAAAGAGGGTATTGATTTTGAAGAATCATTTGCACCAGTAGCTAGAATGGAAGCGGTCAGGATTTTCCTTGCTTATGCTGCACATAAGGGATTCATTGTCTATCAAATAGACGTAAAGACGGCGTTTCTTAACGGTCCTTTGAAGGAAGAAGTCTATGTCACACAGCCGGAAGGATTCGTCAATCCTCATTATCCTGACAAGGTGTATCGTCTCCACAAAGCACTCTATGGACTCAAGCAAGCTCCAAGGGCGTGGTACGATGAGCTCTCGAAATTTCTAGTATCCAAAGGTTTCTCAAAAGGTTCCATTGATCTAACTTTGTTCACTTATAAATATGGGGATGACATTTTGCTTGTGCAGATTTATGTTGATGACATTATTTTCGGGTTTACAAACCCAAAACTTTCAAAATGGTTTGAAAAAGTAATGCACAACAAATTTGAAATGTCAATGATGGGTGAACTAAAATTCTTTCTAGGAATTCAAGTTCACCATCCCCAAGTGGTATCTTTATTAACCAAGCTAAGTACTGTCAAGAGATAATCAAAAAGCATGGTATGACTTCATGTGACCCTGTTGGGACACCATTATCAACCAAATCCATAGATGCTGATTTGGAGGGAGATGCCATAGATCAAACGAAATATCGTTCAATGATTGGCTCCCTCATGTACTTAACAGCAAGCAGACCAGATATATCACATGCTACGTGTTACTGTGCACGATATCAAGCACGACCCACTGAAAATCACCTCAAGGAGGTTAAACGAATCTTTCAGTACCTAAAGAATACCATTCATTTGGGACTCTGGTATCCGAGGGAAACCGGTTTCTTTCTAACGGCCTATTTAGATTCTAATCACGCAGGGTGTCTTGATACACGTAAAAGTACTTCTGGTGGTGCACAATTTCTAGGTCAAGATAAGCTTGTGGGATGGTCTTCCAAGAAGCAGGATTGCACATCATTGTCATCAGCCGAAGCGGAGTATGTGTCTCTATCTGCGTATTATGCTCAAGTTCTATGGATGAGAACACAACTCACGGATTATGGCTTCCACTTTGATAAAGTACCTATGTACTGTGACTCAAAGTCCGCCATAGCCATCTCCTGCAATCTGGTACAACATTCCCGCACGAAGCATAATATTTGTCTTTTTAGTTCGTTTTTGTCGACTCAATCCGAATTGATATAACGTTTTCAAGCAAAGATTTAATTGTTTTTGGTTAATAAAAGCGAATATTGGTATCTATTTTTATTTGACACAAAGCACATAAAAAGGTAAAAATATTAGCTACTACGTATATGTACTATACTAAAAAAAACACATTGCAATTACGTCAATTAAATGCACAAGTAGTAAAATGTAAAATACAAATTTATTCTACAATTGTAAAAAAAACGTTTTATACAATGAACAAATTGAAAAACACAAAAACAATCAAGCCCAAAAGTTAACTAGCCCAACACTAATTGGCCCAACTAAATGGAAGGACTCGATTTGTAATCAACTTAACAAAGAAGGACTAATTGAACAGTGAACTCAACTGAAAATCTAACCTAAGGACATACAGACCTACTTATCAACTGACTGGCAGTTAATTAACCTCTCATCCTAACATTACAGGACTAGCTATATAACACAGGTATACAAGTTCAGGGACTAAAAATGTATACAAATCAAACTTCTGCAAATGACCAATCAAACAGATTTCAGACTTCGATTCTAATGAACTACAAACTGATATATTTTTTCTTTCAAACTAATTACACTATCTATTCAAAATCATACTCCACTTTCTAACATCTAATTGCAAAACACTCAAATCACTAAATGCTTGTACCAAATTTTGCTAGCGAAATACTTTTTATAAAACTAGTAGCCAAATACAGGTTTTAGAAATTTCAGAAACTTTTCAACTCGAAATCATATGTCAAATTTATTCAGTAGACATTTAAAATGAATGCAAATAAGCTATCGAATTCTACAGCCAATCGCTAATATGCAGAAGAAAAAAAATGTAAAGATAGCTAAAAGTCTGAATCACATCTCAGATTAGAAACGTCTAACAAACAACTTGAATCAACACATATAAAGCATGTATTAAGCAAGATCGAACTACAATCCTATAGCTAACTGGATTAATAAAATTCAGAAAATTGAATGTGTGCTTAACCGAGATTTCCAGGCCAGTCCTTTGATGACGAAGCGCGGCGCTGAGCCGGCTTTGCTATCTGCTAAACTACACCTAGACTGATTACGAACCGAAACCAATCACCGCTTACGGAACTGCATCTGCTGAAAATAAAACTTGATTTCTTGAAAACAGAATCCTGCACAAGATGCACAAAATAAAAACACGAAACGCTATTCTTGCGGGTTAAGCTACAAGGCTACTGAAACAAAATCATAATCTGATCTGAACTAGAACCAGTAATAAGATCTCCTAAACCACCACCATAATCGAATTACTCGGACTATATTATTTTGATGATGAAAACTTTACTTCTATACTAAAAATTACTTAAATCGGAACTAGTTGACTATTGAAACACTACGTAATCAACGTTATCGCAATAAGCCAAACAGATTATTATATCAAATCACCCAAACAGAGCCGTAATGAACTGAAATTCTTGATAGAACTTTGATCCTACTTACAATCTCAACTATTTCTACTGAAATCTATCAGGAAACATTCTTAAATTTGAACTTGCTGAATTGAATGACGAATACTAACTACTTTTACCCAGTTTAAACTGAACTGATCCAAAATTATAAAGAAAAGCTTCTTTTAAACTAAAACTGAATCCAAACTATCTACTAACTAAACCTCGTGAACAGTAACAGTTATATTCTATGAACTAAAACTTGTAATCAAAAGTTCAATTCTGACTAAATCTAACTGAATCATTTTAACAGAAACTTAACTAACTCTTATGAACAAGAGTGACTGAAAACTGTAACTTTCATAATAGTGAATAAAGAAGAATAAAAGAAAATGTAAGCTTTCATTAATGGCTGAAAAACAATCTGGTACAACTGATTAACAGATTCTAACAAACTCCAAACTGATTTATTAACTGAATGGTGAACAAGAAAATGGTTACAACTGAAAACTGAAAGTTTTTAACAGAAAAGTGAACAAGATTAACTAACTACTCCTAACTAACTATGTGTGTAATCTACTCCTAAGCTAACCATTCTCAAATGAAGCCTTCGTCTTCTATTTATAGGCGTCGAGAGGAGGAAGTGACGTGTCTTGTCCAATCAGGTTTCGACACGTGGAAAATACGAGGTTGAATTCATCCATCTTCATCTTCATCCCATTTGGGGGTTTCTTCTCCTTTGACTTTTGATCTAATTCATTTATATCTCCTTGTAGAGGAAAGAAAGAGGATCATCTTTGTAGTTTACATCTTCGCTTGATTCTTCATGTATCTCTTGTTATTTTGATTTGCAGGTGCGATGGAGAAAATGAGATATGAAACTGCTTCTCTCTCTCTCTTCGTTTGGAGAAGACGTGAATGTGTTTTTGTGTGTTGACCGGTTTGGTCAATTTGACCAAGTATAAAGTAAATACTTTTCTTAACTTTCCATTTAGTTTGCCATTTGGTCCCTCATCTTTCACTTCTTTTTAAATGTTTTTAAAACCTTTTAAGTAAAAGCTTTTTCATCCTTTGTTTCTTCAGAAATTTCAACTTAAGCCCTCGATCTTTGAAAACTTGGCAAATAAAGTCCTTGAATCATCTTTCGTCTCTTTTCTTCGTCTTTTATCATGAAAATCCCTTGAAAACGTGTATTAGCTCCAAAATGCATCTTATTTACCTGAAAACACATAAAACACAAATACACGCGTAATTCTGATATTTTACAGTTAAATATTATGTATTTGACAGTGTTTTGAGTGGTTTTTGGATCATTATTGATGAGTGTTTTCACACTTATCAAAGCACATTGATGTCAGATATCACTTCATTAAGGAACAAGTTAAAAGGGGTATCGTTGAACTATACTTTGTTGGAACTGATTACCAATTAGCTGACTTGTTTACAAAAGCTCTTTCGAAAGAGAAGTTTGCCTATCTAGTTATGCAAATTGGTATGAGATGTTTGACTCCAGTAGAACTGGAGATTCTGGCAAAGAAGCCTGCTTGATTCACCTATCAAACATCTACTTGTAAATATTTTTGAAAAAGCAAAATACAAAAATATAAAACACATAAAAGCAAAACACAAAATTAAAAATCTTTCAAAAACCAAAAAGATTCTTCTCGACATGTCTTTCAGTATCGATAATATGGACGTACCTAGAAATGTCGCTCAATAACGACACGGGTGTGCACATAAAGCTCGAATGAAAGTTGTAAATATTTTTCAAAACATGTCATTTCTTTTAATAATGGAAAATGTCTATTTCGGACAATTTTTCCAACAACGGGTAGAGCAATCTATCTTAGGTTGAGCTTGTCACAAAACATTAAACGTTTTGAGCTCAACACAATGGCTTGTAATCACTTTCAGACTACAACCCGGATCAATATTACGGGGGAGTGTACGATTTAGTGCGCTTACCCTCAGCAAAAGAAGAAAAATATTCTTACACTTGAGTGGATTCGTCAAGACATTCAAAGTCTATGAACTCAAGTTTATGCTTTAGAAAAACCTCTTCGACAAAAAGAAAAAGGATTTTTCAAAAAACGTTGAACATAATTTTTTTCAAGAATTTTTCAATGATTATTAAAAATCTTTCAAAAATTGTGTGTTCAACAACTCCCATCCTCAAAAAGCGAAATGTGGATCAAATCCTCATAATGGCAATTCAATTGGATCAATTTTTGAGGGGGAGCATTTCAACTTCATGCAAAAGATTAACACATCTTTCTCCCGGAGATTTTCAAGACTACTTTTCAAAATATATTTTAATCAAATTTGGTATCTCTAATATCAAAAGATTTTATATATTAGAGATAGGGGAGAAAATATGATTAAAATGTGATCTTATATAAGACTCAAGCACTTTAACTCTTACCTACATGTGCGAAACACTTTCGATTATCGATACACATGTAAAGGGGGACATTTCTGAAACGACAAAACTATCAAGGTGTTAAATGTTTTTCAAACACCTTGTTAGACATTTGAAGTGGTTTTTCATGGTTACGATCAAATACCCACAACATCTTTAATTCACGACGTTATTGGTGTCAAAAGGGTGGTTAGGTTTAAGTCCTATGATCCAACCAGAACCGGAGGGATCTTCCCAGGCACAATCCAATAGATTATTAGAAGTCCTTAGGAAAGATGGAGTAGAATGTGAACGTAGCTGAATGCCGACTAAGTACTGATGCTAGCACTGGAACAATCACAACAAGGTGCTAGTAATGATGTCTTGGTAAGGATTGAAGGGGTTGAAGAATGAAAAAGAAATGTAAGGATAAAAGGTGTAAAGAAAGAAGCCCTCTATACAACCTAGGCAGAAACCAGGTTAACACACCATGAAGACAACTCATCATGGACCCAGTGATGTGAAGCACAACCCTTTCCTAGCTACTCAGGCTTCTCTCAAAAGAAGTTTGTTTTATTGTCATGGAGAACAACATGACTTCTATTAGCTTTCTCATTCCGAGATAGTTGATATTTAATAGGTGGCATCTGCTCCAGCATCCGACCACTAAAAGTGCACAAATCGAGTCTAGAGCCAAGAGATCAATCAAATCTCGTTAGTTTACTAGGATGACGATCAAGAGAGTCCTACGCTATATCCTTGTGATATTGTTAGAACACTCAGAGTGATACTACTTAGTATTCATAATGATGAGTGAAAATCCTTTCAGTGTTAACATCAAACAGCACTGCGGTAGGTCATATGTAAGATTCTTTATGAATTGAACATGTGTAAAACTGAAAAGCAACAGTGGTTTGATTCTGAATTGATTGAAACTTGTTTCAGGTTTCTACGCAATATCTTTATGGTCTTGCCAGAACATTCAGAGTGATATTCATTAATATTCACAGTGATGAATGGAAATCCTTCTAGCGTCAACATCAAACAGCGCTACGGTAGGTGACTTGTGAGATTCTTATGAATCAAGCTTGTGTCAACTGGAAAGCAACAATGGTAAGATTCTTTATGAATCAAACTTGTTCCAGGAATTTGAATTGACGACTTTAATCAAGCGGATTTATCCAATTGATTCACTCTTTATGTTCGCAGTCTTGCTTTGAGACGGTCGAGTAAAGAGAACGGCTAGTACAACCGCGAAACCCTGTCGAGGAGATTCTTAATTGAATCTACCTATCACAGGTACGATATTTAATATCGTATAATGGTCTTCACCGACCGGAGGTAAAACGCTACCGATTTAGGACGAATGTCAAAGCCATTCAGTCCGTGTCCATGTTTTGTCTCGAGAAGGTGGCGTCACGGTGTACTCAGCAAAATCAAAGATTCAAACCACATACTTATACCTAAAGACATATTCAACAATTAATAGTGTGAGCATGTGGATGAAGACACAAGATCACAAGATGGAAAAGACAAGTCAAGGATGATTTGAAGATCTCAAGATCAAAAGACAAAGTCGAAAGACAACGACAAAGGTTCAAAGATCACAGCATGAAGGAAAAAGACTACTATTACACGTTCAAGACTCATTTTTGGCGAGATTAGTAATCTCTATGAATCTCTAAATGACAAAGGGTAATGACCTCTCATAAAGGATAGTGACCTCACATTGGGGGAGATTGTTAGCCTCAAAATATTGAGTCAAACAAGAATGCTCGATCATATGTTTATTATGTATCGTATATTAGAACGTTGTAATAGGTAGTAGGTTAGTCGTGTATTACGAGCTTAACTTTAAGCTAAGGTTCATTCATAAGTAACCAAAGCCCAAAAGGAAAGCCCAGCCCATTATCATATAGCCCATCGTGCCACATGCAGGCAAGGCTATATAAACCTCTCCTTGCATGTAAGGAGAGGTTGGGTGGTCATTCATTTTTCCCTTAATATATTATTTCACAAGTTCTCACAACTTCTCTCTCTTTTCTCTCTCTAGTTTCTCTCTCTAGAATTCATCTCATATCTACCTTTCTTTCTTCTTTAATCATCACATAATATTGGGACAACATTTGGTTTGAATTCAAACCGAAGTATTTAATAGGTGTTTGGTTTGGTTATGGTTTGACAAAAATAAAACCAAACCAAACCGAAAAAATCGAATAACTCTATACACATGAAATTTTTAACTATATATACATATTTGTTGTCCCTAATTATATGATGATAGATTAAAGAAACGAGATGAAAAAGATATGAATTTTAGAGAGAGAAAGTAGTGAGAGAAAGTAGAGAGAAGGAGATGATTAACGAAATGAAAGCTTTTCACCCTCCTAACATGCTAGGATGGTGCTTATACAGTCCACCCACATGCGGGCTCTCTAATGGACTATATATGTTTTGGGTCGGGCTTGAATAAATGCTTAGTACCTTGAAAGAGGCCTTTTAAGCTAACCATCAAGCCCGTAATGCCACGACTATTTTAACTAACTATTACAACGTTCTAATAAATATTACAATATAAAACTATGATCAAACATTCTTGTTTGACTCAATATTTTTGAGGCTAACAATATCCCCCAATGTGAGGTCATTCCTCTTCGATATTTGGAGATCAATGGAGATTACGATTTTTGTCATAAATGAGTCTTGAACGTGTAATAGTAGTTTTGTTCCTTCATGTTGTGATCTTTGAGCCTTTGTCATTGTCTTTCGACTTTGTCTTTTATCTTGAGATCTTAAAATTATCCTTGACTTGTCTTTTCCATCTTGCGATCTTGTGTCTTTATCCACATGCTCATACTTCGCATCATCTTGAAAGCTTGCTAACAATCTCCTTTGAATAGAGGTAATTCCTCTACATTAATTGTTAAGGAAGATTTTGATCATCAGAGTTGCGGAAGTCTTTAGCTTTCTTGATTGTTGAATGTCTTTGGGCATGAGTATGTGGTTTTGAATCTTTGACCTTGCTAAGTACACCGTAACGTCACCTTCTTGAGACAAAACATAGACAGGGACTGAATGGCTTTAACATTCGTCCTACATCGGTAGAGTTTTACCTCCGGTCGGTGAAGACCGTTAGACGATATTAAATATCGTACCTGTGATTAGGTAGATTCAATTAAGAACCTCCTTGACAGGGTTTCGCATCTGTACTAGCCGTTCTCTTTACTCGACCGTCTCAAAGCAAGACTGCGAACATAAAGAGTGAATCAATTGGATAAATATCCGCTTGATTAAAGTCGTCAATTCAAATTCCTGGAACAAGTTTGATTCATTAAGAATCTTACCATTGTTGCTTTCTAGTTGACACAAGCTTGATTGATAAGAATCTCGCAAGTTACCTACCGTAGCGCTGTTTAATGTTGACGCTAGAAGGATTTCCATTCGTCACTATGAATATTAACAAATATCACTCTAAATGTTCTGGCAAGACCATAAAGATATTGCGTAGAAACCTGAAACGAGTTTGAATCAATTCAGAGTCAAACCACTGTTGCTTTTCAGTTTACACATGTTCAATTCATAAAGAATCTTACACATGACCTACCGCAGTGCTGTTGAATGTTAACACTAGAAGGATTCATTGTGAATACTAAGTAGTATCACTATGAGTGTTCTAGCAATATCACAAGGATATAGCGTAGGACTCTCTTGATCGTCATCCGTGTGTCCTAACGAGATTTGATTGATCTCTTAGCTCTAGACTCGATTTGTGTACTTTTAATGGTTGGAGGCTAGAGCAGATGCCACCTATTCAATATCAACTATCTTGGAGTGAGAAAGTCAATAGAATTCGTGTTAATCTCCGTGACAATAGAACAAACTTCTTTTAAGAGAAGCCTGAGTTAGCTGGGGAGGGGTTGTGCATTACATCACTGGGTCCATGATGCGTTGTCTTCATGATGTGTTGACCCGGTTTCTGCCTAAGTTGTATGGAGGGATAACTTCTTTACACCCTTTATCCTTACATTTCTTTTTCATTCTTCAACCCCTTCAATGCTTACCAAGACATCATTACTAGCACCTTGTTGTGCTTGTTCCAGTGCTAACATCAGTACTTAGTCGGCATTCAGCTTCGTTCACATTCTACTCCATCTTTCCTAAGGACTTCTAATAATCTATTGGATTGTCCCTGGGAAGATCCCTCCGGTTCTGGTTGGATCATAGGACTTAAACCTAACCACCCTTTTGACACCAATAACATCGTGAATTAAAGATGTTGTGGGTATTTGATCGAAACCATGAGTGTTTGAGTCTTTAGATCACATTTTAATCACATTTTCTCCCCTATCTATAATATATAACATCATTTGATATTAGAGATACCAAATTTGATTAAAATATATCACGAAAAATAGTCTTTGAAAATCTTCGGGAGAAAAATGTGTCAAACTTAGCATGAATTTGGAACGCTCCCCCTAAAAAATTGATCCAATTGAATTGTCATTGTGAGGATGTAATCCACATTTCACTTTTTGAGGATGGGATTTGTTGAACACACAATTTTTGAAAGATTTTGAATAATCATTGAAAAACTCTTGAAAAAATTATGTTCAACGCTTTTTGAAAAACTCTATTTTTTTTTGGCGATTTTTTTTTCTAAAGCATTAACTTGAGTTCATAGACTTTGAATGTCTTGACAAATCCACTCACGTGTAAGAAGATTTAACTTCTTTTGCTGAGGGTAAGGGCACTAAAGCGTACACTCCCCCGTGAATATAGATCCGGGTTGCAATCTGAAAGTGATTACAAGCCATTGTGTTGAGCTCAAAACATTAAATGTTTTGTGACAAGCTCAACCCAAGATAGATTGCTCTACCCGTTGTTGGAAATATTGTCCAAAAGAGACAATTTCCTTTATAAAAGATAGAAATGACATGTTTTGAAAAATATTTACAACTTTCATTCGAGCTTTATGTACACACCCGTGTCGTTATTGAGCGACATTTCTAGGTACGTCCATATTATCGATACTGAAACACATGTCGAGAAGAATATTTTGGGATTATCAAAGAGTTTTTAATTTTGTATTTTGCTTTTTCATTAATATTTACAGGTAGATGTTTGGTAGATGAATCAAGCAAGCTTCTTTGCCAGAATCTCCAGTTCTGCTGGAGTCAAACATCTCATACCAATTTGCCTAACTAGATACGCAAACCTCTCTTTCGAAAGAGCTTTTGTAAACAAGTCAGCTAATTGGTAATCAGTTCCAACAAAGTAAAGTTCAACGATACCCCTTTCAACTTGTTCCTTTATGAAGTGATATCTGACATCAATGTGCTTCGTATGAGAATGCTATACCGGATTGCAGGAGATGGATATGGCAGACTTTGAGTCACAGTACATAGGTACTTTATCAAAGTGGAAGCCATAATCCATGAGTTGTGTTCTCATCCAAGGAACTTGAGCACAACACATAGATAGAGTCACATACTCCGCTTCGACTGATGACAGTGACGTGCAATCCTGCTTCTTGGAAGACCATCCCACGAGCTTATCTTGACCTAGAAATTGTGCACCACCAGAAGTACTTTTTCGTGTATCAAGACACCCTGCATGATCAGAATCAATATGCCGTTAGAAAGAAACCGGTTTCCCTCGGATACCAGAGCCCCATGTGAATGGTATTCTTGAGGTACCGAAAGATCCGTTTAACCTCCTTGAGGTGCTTTATAGTGGGTCGTGCTTGATATCGTGCACAATAACACGTATAATGTGATATACCTGGTCAGCTTGCTGTTAAGTACATGAGGGAGTCGATCATGGAACGATATCTCGTTTGATCTATGACATCTCTGTAACACCTGGTAATTTTCCCTACTTTGTAAAATGACTATTTTACCCTTTGACTTTTTATTTAGTCAACTATATGTTTTAACTGTGTTGGAACCGGGAGGTTATCCCGCGTTTTCTGAAAAACTGTCTGCTGACGAGTAATGGCCTGACTCTGAGCTCAGTCATTAATCTGAACATTCTCTGTGAACCTGACCAAAGTGATGAGACGGTCAATGAATTGACGATAATCCATGAGATTATTCGTTATCTGTGAATTATGTGCTTAACTGTTTAGTTTTTAACAGCGTGATCGTATTTTCATGAGCAACGTATTTAAATATTTCTGTATATGTTTATATATGCCCGTATTTTAATATTTTTGCTATTTATAGTAATAAATCGTATTTACTGTGAATATTTAGTTAACGTATCACGTTTTCGTATTTTACGTCGTTTTTACGTTTAACCGTCGTTAACATGCATAAAATACTTTACCGATCGTAAAATGTCAGTTTTCGTCGAAAAATCGTAAATTTAATATATTTCGTCAAATTTTTAAGTTTTACGTAATTTTTAACTTAACTATATACTTTTTGATATTTACCTAAAACTAACTAACCTTTTTACCTTAAACCTTTTAACTAATTACCATAGTAATTTTTTTGAATAATTTACCCCATGTGGGACCCCCCATAACCGGCCAAACCTTCACCACATGCAAGATACACTATATTTTCACTCTTTGCCAAATTGAGCTTAACTTACACTACTCCTACACATTTTAACTTATTAACCTTTTAACTCAAAATCACCTCACACTTATTCACTTCACTTCACTCAACCAAAAACACACACAACTCCTCTCTCTCTCTAAACACACGGCACAAACACACTCTCCATTTCCACCATTGTTGATTTTTGAAAAGCTTCATTTTACCAAGATTCAACACAAAACAAATACACCCTAGAGCTTGTATAAGCATATAGAAGAATGGATTTTCTTGGTTTGACGATTTGAGAAGTTTTTGGGTTGAAGATTAGGGTAGAGTTCTTGTTGATTATTAGTGGGTATTATTGTAGATCGGATCGTTGTGGTTACGTAGGATCGTTACACAAGGTCATTTCTTAAACCTTTTCATCTTTTCATTTTTCCATGCATGATCTTTGTAGATCTATGCATGCATGTTACTCATCAAGTATTTTTATGAAATAAAATGATGAAAACTATTTTTGGTCATGAAATATTTTAAGATTTGTGGAAATTAAGTGTGGATCTATTAGATCCATACATGAAAATGGGTTAATCGAAAGATTTGTAAAAAATATAAGTATATATATCTTGGATTTGTGAACTTGAAGAAAAATCTTTGATTTTGTTGATGTTTATGAAAAATTAGAGGAAACTAGTAGTGTTACTACTAGTGGTTACGCTTGAAAACGGTCGAAAATGAGTTTTTACGGAAAACGTACAATCTGTCCGACTTTTGTAAGAGGCGTAGAGAGTCGTAAAAATTGTTTTGACACTAGTTTACTACGATATTATGAAAATATAAGTGAATACCTTCGGTTCGATATATTATGGGCTAAAAACGGAGCTAAAACGAGTAAGTTGTGGTTGTTTAAATTACGTTGTCGGAAAACTTTATTTTTGGAGAACAACACTATAAGTGGTTGCTGTCCAGATTTTTAAAGTGGTCGAAACGACATTTTCGAGTTAAACAGAGTTGTTTTAAGTGTCGAAATGGTTACTAAATGGTATGTATGGATGTTGGACTTGTTTTGTAAAAGCGTGTTAGCTCGAAATGTGAATACTTGTTATACTATTAAAAGTTTGAACGTTGGAAGTTGAAATGGTTACGATTGTGAAAAATGAATTGTTGAATTGTTGGCGATTGAGAAATTGTTAAAAATAGGGGTTTTAGGACGAGATTTGAGTATTTACAAAAAATGGCAAATTTTTATGTGACGCCGAAAGGCTGCCGAATTTTCGTTAGAATTCACGTAGGAAAATTTGTTAAGATAAACTTTGGTAAATTAAAATTTACGCCGAAAGGCTGTCGAAATTTCGTCGAGTCAAAAATAAATATTTTTGCCTAAGTATATATATACTATAATGTTATAACGATGTAACATTTACAAGTCACGATTTTAACAACAAAATATATACTTGATCGATGAGTAACGTACGTGATGAACTATTGTGACTTATTTGCTAGCGCCTAAACTATAGTATTATATTTAGGTTGTTGCTAGAGTTGCTCGCTACTATTTGATCTTACTCATGCGGTTTGAATCGTTGCTTGAGGTGAGTTTATAGATCCCTATTAAACTATTTTTGTATGTTTAATGTTTTGGGATGTGATAAATGCTTTGATGACTTGCTTCTGGACGCAAGTAAAACTTGATTTCTGTGAACGCTTTGTGAACACTATTTATGAGATAGCTTAAGTTGCTTTAGCCATAGTCCCCACTATCGTGAATCGTTAGTTACTCTGCTGGAGTAAGCTCTTATGTTACGGATAGATCTATTGAGGGTTGACAGCCTCCACTCGGGCATTCTGACGCCGGACGAGTGTGTACCATTTGTATGAACGGAGTCATCTTGGCTAGGTACTCCATTGAGGCAATTTATGTATGCAATCTATTGTATGCACTAGATCACTAGTTTTGATGTCACGAGCTTAGCGCTATCATAAATATTGTGAACCCCCAATTTATCCTACACTTGGCACTATATCTCCTATAGTTGCATGTGTACATGAAATGAAACATGAAATTGAATGATTATGAATTTTTACTTGAAACCTATATTCTCACCAACTTTATGTTGACCCAATTTAGCATTTATCTCAGGTAATTGATGATGTGTTGTACCTGCTGTGTGAAGTACTTGGAGTCCGCATGCATTTCTTGGCTATCTTCGGACATTTATTTACTTATGCTTTTGAACTATTATCTCGTTGATGTTTAAAACTTTTACATTCCGCTGCACTATCTTTTGAAACTGAGACCTTTGTACTGTGATGCTTTTGAATTTAAATTCAACGAGGTATTTTTATAAAACGTCTCATTTAGAGTCGTTCTCTTGTACCTTGAACTATGATACAATGACGTAACAGCCCCCGAGCTTTACCGCTTCCGCATATCACATTTTGGGGTGTTACAATCTCCCTCCAAATCAGCATCTAGGGATGTGGTAGATAATGGTGTCCCAACGAGGTCACATGAGGTCATACCATGCTTTTTAATTATTTCTTGACAATACTTAGATTGGTTGATAAAGATACCACTTGGGGATTGGTGAACTTGAATTCCTAGAAAGAATTTTAGTTCGCCCATCATTGACATTTCAAATTTTGTTGTGCATGACTTTTTCAAACCATTTTGAAAGTTTTGGGTTTGTAGACCCAAAAATAATGTCATCAACATAAATCTGTACACGCAAAATGTCATCCCCATATTTATAAGTGAACAAAGTTAGATCAATGGAACCTTTTGAGAAACCTTTGGATACCAGAATTTTGAGAGCTCGTCGTACCACGCCCTTGGAGCTTGCTTGAGTCCAAAAAGTGCTTTGTGGAGACGATACACCTTGTCAGGATAATGAGGATTGACGAATCCTTCCGGCTGCGTGACATAGACTTCTTCCTTCAAAGTACCGTTAAGAAATGCCGTCTTTACGTCCATTTGACAGACAATGAATCCCTTATGTGCAGCATAAGCAAGGAAAATCCTGACCGCTTCCATTCAAGCTACTGGTGCAAATGATTCTTCAAAATCAATACCCTCTTTCTATCCATACCCTTTAGCCACTAGCCTAGCTTTGTTCTTGATGATTGTGTTTTCTTCATCCATCTTGTTTTTCCAGACCCATCGAAGATTTAATGGAATTACATCGTATGGTCTGTCAACAAGTTCCCAGACTTTAAGTCTTTTAAATTGAAGAAGTTCATCTTGCATCGATTCAACATGATCAGCCATGGCTTCTTTGATGTTTTTCGGTTCACCTGTACTCACGGCGAGTACGAACATACAAACATCGCCATCGGTTTCAAGTTTTCGTCTTGTACGAACGGGCTGTGAAGGGTTTCCAATTACTTGAACCAAAGGATGATCTCGGGTCCAATGATGTGTTGAGGGATGTCGTTGGTAGAATGTATTCATATTTGACGGATCAACATGGTGAGTAGAAGACTCTCCAGTTTCGTGTACCGGTGTACTGAATGGGTTGATAAATTCGTCTTCGTCAGATAATGCATTGTCTGCTTGATTTGAGTTCTCTAGAGCAATGACAGTAGTTTTGGATGTTGTAGGAGCGGTTGTTTATGTGACATTCTGAGGAGTTAAATCTGCAGTAACCCGTGTTGAAGTAGATAAAGTTATATCCTTTTGTTGACGATGATCGGTATCATCATTCTTATCATGAGTGACAGCGGAAAACTTCGATACAACATGTTTCTCCCCCATGAAATATTCATCATACATTGGTCCATATGGAATTTCCAACTCTTCAATGGTCGTGTTGACTGTCATATCTGCTCTTGGAACATTTCCTTGAACCAACTTTGAACTTGACGGTTCCTTGTTGTGGTCTTGAGTTCTGAGTTCCGTGCGGTTGTGAACGGAAGTTGTTTGTCGTTGTGGATCGGGACTTAAACTATTTTGTTCAAGTGCCATTTATTGTAATTCATCAAATCGGATATGAATAGACTCAACTATCAATTTTGTTCTCTTGTTGTAAACTCTATATCCCTTAGACTGAGTTGCATATCCGACTAGAATACATGCATCACCTTTCTCTTTCATCTTATCCAAATTTTCATCATCTCGAATTATGTAACGAGTACATCCAAAAACATGAAGGTGTTTGAGTGAAGGTTTTCGATCATGGATTATGTGATATGGTGTCTTTTCGTGTCTTGGGATAATTAAGGATCGGTTTTGTGTGTAGCATGCATTTGACACGGCTTCGGCCCAAAAGTATAGTGGAAGTTTTGAAGCAGATAATAATGTTCGAGCAGCCTCGACTAAAGTACGGTTTTGTCTTTCAACAACGCCGTTTTGTTCGGGTGTTCGAGCAATAGATGTTTCATGTTCAATTCCTTCAGCTTCAAAATAGTTTCTCAGAGTTGAATTCAAAAATTTTGTGCCTCTGTCAGTACGAACCACTTTTACTTGAGCTTGAAGACCACGTTGTTTCAGTTGAAGGAAGCTGATGAGAACTTCGGGTGTTTCATCCTTGGACCTCAAGAAGTGAGTCCATGTGTACCTTGAGTAATCATCGATAATTACCGTAACATATTTCTTTCCATTGATACTATGAACACACATGGGACCACAAAAATCTATATGAAGAAGATCTAACTGTCCTTTAGAGCTTGGTGTAGTCTTTGTTTTGAAGCTACTTCGTTTAGCTTTACAAAGCTCACAAGAAGAACAAAGATGATCTTTGATGAATTTCAAGCTTGAAAGGCCTCTCAAAAGAATTGACCAACCGAGAAAAGATTGTGATTGAGCCCTTCGACGTAGTATACCCTTTTGATCGTGATATTCTCCTGAACCAAATCTCCGTATCCTAGAATCGGTGCAAATTGATCATTTCCGAATCGGACCGTACCCAGGAACTTCTCCACGAAGTTAATTAGAAGCTTGAGATTCCCCGTCATGTGATTCATGCATCCAGAGTCCAGTATGAAGAGAATTATTTGTATCGTCTGCAGAAGAGTTAGAACACGATGGAGCATTTGCTAAATTGGATACCACAATAGTTGTGAGTATTGAATCATTAGTGTCCTTAGCAATATTTAAAGGCATACTAACACTCGTTGTCACATTTTCTGTCCTAACTTTAGGCATCCATTTATATCCTGGAGGACTTAAGCATTGAAAAATCATGAGTTTATAAATCGTGTACGTGTAATGTTAATGTAAATGGTTTGTTTATTGATAATTAAGAGATAACTATTTAGAATAAAAATTTCGAAATAAAAAAATTATGAAATTCGAAAAATAAAAATTAATGTGAGTTTTTATTAATTTATACGGTGCACAGTAAATAATAACATAATTAAACATATAAACATTAGATGTTCTTAAAAACATGATTATACATAAATTCGAAATAACGAAATTATTACTTATTTTATTCTTTATGTTCAAGTCCCGTGCGTGCACCGGCATTAAAACTACTGAGTTATGATACAATAAGAAGATTAAATAAAATGAGAAACATGAGATGAAATCAAAATTACATATTTCAGATGCACCTACAAATGCAGATGCATCTCTTCTTAAATTTCTCATCCTTATCTGAAATATGTAGTTATACCTTCTTATTTTTCTCATTTTAATTTTATTGGATCCCTACTTTATATTTTATATATAAATTAAGTTATATTATCTAAAAATAAAAAATACATGTATGGAAGAAAAAGTCAACTAAACTTGTGGCCTGCTAAATTTTATGTAATAAAAAATATTTTAATTTGGTTTGATTACCATGATGCTTACCAGGGAGGGTATGTATCTGTTTTTTTGCGAAGGCTCACATATCAAACCAATCAATATGAACCAAACACCTTATTTGAACTATCAATGATTGATTCTATACCATATGACATCTGAATACTGAATACGCCCTTACAGTGCGTTTGGTTCGTTGGATATAATCACTATCAGCATGAATTTGAATATTTGATCATGTAGGGATGATCACGCTACCGGACGCACGACAATCATCTAGTTGGAATTACGATTTTTTTCCAGTTTTCTTTCTTCGGTTACTTACAATTGATTTGTTTTCACAATAAAGTTACCAGTTTTCTTATAATTTATTAAATAAATAATTAAATAAAAAATTACATAATAATACAAATAAAATAAAAACATTACAATTAATTGCGGTTATTCCAAATGTGTTCTACTAGATCGATTTTTAGGTTTAGATAGCCTGTTTTGTTGATTATCTCTCGAATAATTTGCAGCGATTCTTCGTGTGTATTGTAAGACCCGTGAAAGTGCCGTAAGATGCTAAGTTATTGTCTCAAGAGCTGTTCAGTATGAGCATCTCTCTTAAGTTGTGGCTCACTTGTGGATGTGATATCCCGAGCCCAACGTCATTTATTTAATCCTATTTTACGTATATTTTTGAAATTTTTAAGAATTTTTGTCGTGGATTTATTTGACGGTTTAAGTTGAAACCAACGTTTACGGTCGTAATTTAACGTTTGACGATTTAAGAAGAACCGATGACGACTACGATACCGACGGATGCCCAAAATTTACCTTTTATTATCGATTGATCGATATTTGAGTTTTTCGAGATTTTATTTTTATTACGTGTTAAGTCGAGTCGGAACCATGTGTATATTCGTTTTGTGTGCGTTTGAACCATTTAAAAGTATTTTCGAGTGTTCGGGACAACCCCCGACTTCCGTAAAATTTTCAAGTCGACTAATAGGTCGTTCCCGCTATTTAGAAGAGTCGTTTTCACTTAAGGCCAAAAGATTAGCCAAATTGCACCATAGGTCCCTCCATTTTTACAAAAGGGAACAAGGCTTACACACACTTTCATTTGAAAAAAAAAAACAAACACTCTCTCCCTTTCTCTCCCATGGCCGACGGCCACCACCACAAAACCACCTCCACCACCATTTTTTTTGGGTTTTGGAAGAAACTAATCAAAGACCACCTCTTCTATCATCTTTGTAAGTCTTTTAATCAATTAAAAACACACATGCATTCACTTAATCTTTTCATAAAAATTATGATTTTTCAAAAATGGGTTTTGATCTAATTAAACCATATACATGTTTAATTCATGTGTTTATAAGGATGAATCATCAATAAAATGAGTTGGGGGCTGTTTTTCTTGGGTGTTTTGGCTACACCAAACCCACGGCCAAAGTGGGATTAGTTGTGGTTTGATGAGTTTGATGTTTTGTGTTGTGGGTTCATGTTTAGGATTGTGTCTTAGATGTTTTTGAATGAATGGAACCAATTGCATGTATGATTTAGGCTTTAGGTTTTGATGAGGATTCGATTGTTATAGTGTTATAGGCTGTTTGGGTGATTTGGAATGGGTATGAGTGGTTAATCTAGGTTTAGGTGATGTTTGGATGGATTGAAAACAAGTAGAAAGGTGATTTTGAATGAGTCGTTTTCAAACAGATTGTTTAGGGCTATTTTCGTGGTTTTAATTTTTGGTCCAGGTTGTGATTGTAGGATATAGTTGTAGTGGTCGTCGAGACGCTCGTTTAGGTATAAGGTAGAGCTTACGACTTCAAACGAGTCAAAAGTTATGATATTTTGAAAGTTCGTGTACCGGGAGATGAGAATCAACACAATCCGAATTTGTGTTTGGTTTTGGGTCAAATCCCGGGGACCATAGATAGAGTTTGGTAAATGATTTAAAGTTAATTTTTGGTTTCAAACCTGCATTTGTGAGTCTATTTTTAGACTTAGGTGACAAATGGGTCAATGGTATATTTCAAATGGGTCAAGTGAGTCAAACTTGGTCAATGTGCAAAATCAGTCCGAAAAACGTAGGTTTAGTAATGTGTTGAGTAACGGGTCGTAAAAGCGAAAACTTTTAATGGGATTAAAAATGGGTTTTCTACAGGTCTTAAGGTATTTTTGAGAATTTTCCCAAATTTTATAAAAGGGTATAAGTCTAGGAAAACAGCCATAGTTTTGGTAAGTATCGGCGAAACCGTAAAATGGATAGTAACTTTAATAACAT
Organism: Glebionis coronaria; assembly: GCA_025667525.1. NCBI lineage: Eukaryota > Viridiplantae > Streptophyta > Magnoliopsida > Asterales > Asteraceae > Glebionis > Glebionis coronaria. The sequence goes on along the minus strand of CM046879.1, from coordinate 478,894,397 downwards.
TGATAAATGGTATAAGTCTAGTAACAACTACTTGTTTGATTTTGGCTTGAGTTTTCATAAGCATTGAGTGTGTTGCATATGCGTGTGTTAGTACAATTATGTACGCGGTGTATTGATTTGGTTTTCGTACTTTGACTTTTAGGTCAAGTGTTTGATTTTCCCGGGCATCCACGTCGTCGGTGACATTTCTCGTTACGTCTTCGCTAGAACCACTACTAATACGCAAGGTGAGTCTATAGCCTCGCTCTTTACTTATTTCAAATGTTTTTACCCGCGAGGGGGATACATGCTATTTAAATGAAAATGAACATAAGTCATGAATGATTGTTGGACCCGAATGTTGCCTTGAAATTGTGTTGAGTACCTAGTTGCAAAAGGCCCTAATTTCATGAACTATTAACTATTGTCTTGCCCTTGCGAAGGGGGAAATAGCCGCTTGTACAAAGTGATAGTACTATGGGGTTGACTACCCTATCCGAGACGAGGGCTAGTACGTTGATACCCCCTGCGGACGGATAATTTGTGATAAGAGATAAGGTATAATTGCAACTAATGCCTTTAGTATGGGCACTGGTTTCATCTGAATCACGCCGGTAATTATTACGCGGGTGATTGAGTTAACGGATTAGTGTCATGAGCTTAAACATAATTGTCATATCCTTGAATAATAGATTGTTTGCGCGACAATGCTATTGAATGATCATGATTGGTTTTTAGTACTTATGTTCAACTTATGATTTGATAAACCTATAGATTCGCTCAACCTTTGTGTTGACAATTTTAAGCATGTGTTTCAGGTAACCAAGATTGATAGCAGCGGAGCATGCGAGGATGGAAGTTGTTGTGGCTTGGCGGTCTACTTGTTTTTCCACCCTTAATTAACTTAAACTCTTTTATTATTCTGTCATGTGAGCAAAAATGTACTTTTGGGTTGAGATTCAGTGGGGACCTAAACGCAAACTCTGTTTTGTATCATCTTGGGAATTGGAAAACTGTAGACTTTGATGATTTAATCAATCTTTAATTTATGTTTAAACTTTTACGTCTCTTTGAGTTGTTTAATATAGCTTATGTGTGATGATAACTACGTAGCACCCAAATGTTGTAGTTCCGCTGCGCATAGCATTTGTGGGGGTGTTATAGATTGGTATCAGAGCCATGAGTTATAGAGAACTAGGTCATTTTGAAAAATCCTAAACTATAACTTTTGGTGTCGTAAGAAATTGTCCAAGCACACAACTATCCTGCATGGCTCCGGTAAGCTTCCTTTAGCATTGCTTTATATTTTAGATGTATCCCTCAAACTGACACGAATTCTATAGTATTTAGTAAGTAAATACTTTGATATATATTGAGATATATTGTTTTGTACGTTGAGTACTTATCATCGTAATTTGCAAATTCTTGTAAGATTATCTTATATGTTGCATGTAATTGGCATAACGGGCTACATTGCATTACATGGCAACACTGCGTTGTAATCCTACGTGTATGTAGGAATGATTTTATGTATAAATACGTATATACTATGGTATTTAAAGGCATTGCACGTGAAGCAATGGTCCTTGAGTGATTATCGTACACGTTATAATGCGGTTTTGTTAAGAATTCGGCCTCACCGCAAATTATCAATCTTGATAATTAATTTGTTGTTCGGATAACCGAATATGAACCCCGTTTGATACTCTAGATACGTAAGTAACGTTTCATAACATATTGTATATTGACTAGATTGATCTCGATTGTCGTTATCGCACCGTGATGTGTCATTTTGGACATTTTCATTTGAAACATAATTTACTTACGTATTACTTTATTTCCTTTATTCCTTATGGGTTTGATATGTTAGTTGGCGTAACTATAATATAGACGAAGTATAATCAACGATGCGTACATCGTAGCGACGAATCACATGTGTATTTTATAAAACGTGGTTGAGGCGTGTCGCCATTTAATCATTGTTTACTATTCTACTTGAATTTTAAGATGTGTTTTAAAATAGACTAGCGTTGTGATCAATCGCGATAACTTGGAATTTGGTTGGTTTTTGTGTTAATTTTGTGGAGTACGATTTCGAGACTCATCCGAGGCCGATAACAACATTTAGTTGACATACGTATTCTCGTTCCATTTATTTCATTTTGTTTTGTTGTTTCATTATTTTGAAGTTAATATTTTACATGACGAGGTCTGGTATTTGTGTGAGTTAAGTAAGCACTAAACTTTGTTGATTAAATGGTTTTAACATAAAGTGTTTTACATATTTAATACTTGGCGGATGAAACTTTTGGATAAAAAAAAATGACTTATGATGTGTTTTGTAACAAGTAAAAATAAGTGTAGAGAAGAAATGGACAAAGTGAAATTGTTTTTCCTTCAACCTTGATTGGTATATCTTAATAAGTAATTTATATTACTCGTAAAATCCTTGTTTTTATATATTAATAATTTGATACTAGAAGCTAGTGATGGATTTGTTAAGAATTTGTTTAATATAATTTGAAAAAGGAGTTTATAATAAAATTTACGATAAGACTATTGAGTATATGTAACTTTGGATTTAGTATGAATTAATTTTCGGGTCAATGTAGCAAACTTTTGGTGTATCTTGTAATATAAAACATGAGTAGAAGAATTGGTCATGTATTTTGGAGCTAAAAACTTTGTAAAATTGGTTTTATTTTAAACATAAGGTTATGTTTACGTATGCATTGGTGTAAACTAGAACACGTTACTTGTTGTAGTGAATAAACTGGGATAAATCGGAATATACACTATAAGTGAGAAATTCTAACGCTTGAAATAAATTTTTAAATATTGATGGAACGTCATTGGGAATCATTCGTTTATTTAATTGTCGTTATAGAGAATCACTATGCATAATTCGATGATGCTTGTTTAAAATCGTTTGAAAAATCTTTTGTTTTATTCCGCTGCGAGATGTGTTAATTTTAAAATCACTTGATAATGGGCTAATGATTAAAAGTTGAATTTTATATATCTTTGAATTATTGAAATAAGCATCTTAATTATTTATTATTTTATTATTATTATCGAGATTCAAGTGTCGACTAAAATCAGTAATTTATCCGAAATAATACTACGTGAAACCACTTTAGCATCTGGGTCGAATTACGCGAATACTATTTAATAAATCAGTTTTAAGGAAGACATGTGTATAATAAAAAGTCAAGGTTAATTTTAAGAGTCAATTGGACTAGTTTGAGTCGTGTTGGATACGTGTATGTATGTGATAAGGTAAGCCGTAATAATAAAAACGTAAAACTTGGAAAATTCTTACTGTATACGTTTTGGTACTTAAGATATGAACAGTAACGAGATTTTGACACAAGTATGGAGATTTTCAAACCTAATGATTGGTCAATTATGATAACCGAGTCACCGCATCTACTAATGTTAATAATTTCCGAGAGATTGATATTTTTCCAGAAATGAAAACTTCGTAAAGATTGAAAAATGAAAGGTATAAATTCTTTAATGATGTAACATAAATTAAAAATGTGTAAATGTTCGGTTTTACAATGTACAAGGTAACACTAATTATTATACGCAACTGGATTATACACACACGCCTACTTGTATATTATTTAATAAAGATGTATATATAATGTTTTGAGTCACAATGGTTCGATCGTCCGACATCCCTTCTTTGATTTTATGAGTCTGTATCTAAACTTGAGTAGTCATGTGATTGTTTATTTTAATATTGTCTATGGTATGAGACCATTATTTATTTTGAATTGCTACTTCACGATTACATGATAATAAGGGTATGTCACCCGGTGTATTTTTGTCCTCTTCATGGACGTTGTGACTTTTCTTCTTTCGGTTAATGGAACCTAAATTTTTTTATTTACTTGAATGATGCTATAAATCTTCATTAAATTGGTTATTTATTTATATTAAACAAAAGAGAGGAGGGGAAGCCGCTTGTCAAATTGTAGAGGTGAAAGAACTCGATCTTCCTGGTGAAATTGTTTCTATTCGACCAAGTGATTATTCTCCTCTCCCCGTATACCCTTGGTGGAATGTGTGTGCAACTTGAGACGAGGGGAATTATGATCGTTGTTTTATTTTTGACGCTTGTGTTGATATTCAATTTTTACTCTATGTATTCGTAGATTGCTGTTGATTATTCTGAAACTCTTGTCATATCTCCAAAGTATCTTCATTTCTAATGTAGTTAATTTCAGTTGGCAATTATATTGCTTGTTTACCTAGTTCGATCTCATTGATTTTTGGATTTTATTATATTTTTTTTTGTGCTTGCAATGATCTTTAATCTTGAACTACCTTACCATTATTTTGTGAATAGTCTATTTTGAAAATATGTATGAGTGTGAAATATTTTGTTTAACCAAATGTAAATGGTGTCGATTTATTTACTAAATTATTTATTTATTTTCTCATAAAAAGGCAAAGCAAAAGTATGCTTCCAAAGTGGACGAAAAAAAAAATGTTTGATGTGTTTCTTAAAACGATGGTAACAATATTTTCCCATTTCAAATGGTTTAATTATTTTGAAGATTAGGTCGAAAACTTTCGTAGTCATATTTGGTATGTAATAATAATGTTTGGGTCGTCACTCGATCCTCAATTATGCACAGCTTAGCTAACTATGCATAATTCGGGAGAGTCCTGTTTTGTTGGTTGTAGTTGCTTGATCCTCAAGTATGCATGATCTAGCTAGTTATGCATAGTTTTGGAAGGGCAATGTAGTTTCAAATCAATTGGTCATCTTTAAAACTGGTAGTGTTTTTGATAAATGTTTGGATGAGAACGTTTTTAAAAATGGTGGGTCCTTATGCAAGTAATCGTATCCTCTTTGATTCTTAAAGAAAATTTTTGAATTTTCTTGTGTTCTTTGAAATCTTTTCTTTTGTTTGGCGTTGACTTAGTAAGTCACTGTGACCGAGTAATTTTGGAAAATGTTTTTATGTGTTGTGTGTAATGTGTGAAATTTATCAGAATCGTTAGGGTGTTGATGAAATACCAAAGGGACTCGTACCGACACTGAGAAGAAATTTTAAACAAGAATAAAAGACTGCCAAAGTAGAGGAAATCCGAGTTCGAATAACTCTGAGGGAAATGAAGAAGACTTCTCCTACATCGAATGTATCGTACTTTATCTGCTTCTTTTCTTGTTCTTTCGATATGACAACGACACATGATAAATTGTTGAAGTTTACCAACTGTGCATCGGTAGTTGGAAGACAATTCCATTGCCGTCTTCGTTCGTTTGAGTAAGGAATCCTCTTTGCTTGACTCAACCATCCTTGATTATCGATGGTTAAACGATGGATAAACATAGTCAAAGTTTTTATGGTGAACCCCTGTCTTTTTTTTTGTGTTAATGTTGTATGTGATCTAGTCGAGTGATCGAAGGTTGTGAGGACTTGAGACGACATTGTCCAATGACGTCCGATCATGGAGAACACGTGCCATGAAATATATATGTATAAATTTTTTTTATATACTGTGAACGATGATGCTTATTGAGATTTTGACCACGTTTGGGACGAAAGTAAGATGGTGTTCTTGTAGTATATATATATATTTTGGGTATGGATCCGTGTGTGAGCACTCTGCGATGGCATATGTTTGTATTTTATTTCTTTTGGATATGCATCCATAGCTGGCAAGCTGTGAACCTTCTTAAACTTGCAATTTTCTTTTGACTGGACTCATCCGAGAATCATGTCAAATATTCTTATTTTATCATGGCTTGGCTGATTAGCAAGCATGAGTTAACCTGGTTGAACTTATTTACTTGGCATGGTTTGGCTATTTCGCAAACATGTCGTGATACGGCTTTATGTGACTCATAATGGCTTTTGTGTTTGATTGGTTTGTGATGTTTTCGAGAGAGTTATGTATACGCCGAATGATTAGCGTATCGATGAACTCGTTTTTGACGAACTAGGGTTGTATGTACGTAATATTGCGATAAGGTGATTTTGTACGACTAGTAATAATTACTTCGTCTTTTATATTCTGAACGTTTTTCGATGGGGTTATGTGCGACCCGTGTGATTTTCTTTATGATTAATTGTTTTTATGAGACGATGAACCAAGTGAAAGGACGATTCGAAAGTTGGAAGACATGCTCCGAACGTGTGTGATTGATTTTGATAGTTGTTGAGATCAACACTTGTCGTTGGTAGTATCTTTGTACAACGACTTTTACCTTGTTAGCATTGAAGTGGTAGCATTTGAAGAATTATGTTGATGAAAATGTAGATCACCAGTTGGATAGAATGAAGTAAGGAAAAGTCAGTTGAATGGACTTGGAAGGATTCGAGAGGCTACGGAAGAGATGGTGTAAATTAAGAATTATTTGCTAACCGCGAGAAGCTGTGGATAGAGATGTGTTGATAACCGTAGAAAGAATTTGGGAAATTGAAGTGGAGATCATGGATCGAGATGTTAAGAGAATTAAAGCAAGGTATAATACTCATTGTGAAGGTGTGATGGAACCCGGGACGTGAACCAAAGTCCATATTGGAACGTGAATACTTCTATAATAAGAAGTACCCCCATCTTTCTAGTAGTACGAAATGCGAGTATAAGAACCGGAGAGCGCCGGGACGTCGCTCCTTTAAGGAGGGGAGGATGTAATACCCGTGAAAGTGCCGTAAGATGCTAAGTTATTGTCTCAAGAGCTGTTCAGTATGAGCATCTCTCTTAAGTTGTGGCTCACTTGTGGATGTGATATCCCGAGCCCAACGTCATTTATTTAATCCTATTTTACGTATATTTTTGAAATTTTTAAGAATTTTTGTCGTGGATTTATTTGACGGTTTAAGTTGAAACCAACGTTTACGGTCGTAATTTAACGTTTGACGATTTAAGAAGAACCGATGACGACTACGACACCGACGGATGCCCAAAATTTACCTTTTATTATCGATTGATCGATATTTGAGTTTTTCGAGATTTTATTTTTATTACGTGTTAAGTCGAGTCGGAACCATGTGTATATTCGTTTTGTGTGCGTTTGAACCATTTAAAAGTATTTTCGAGTGTTCGGGACAACCCCCGACTTCTGTAAAATTTTCAAATCGACTAATAGGTCGTTCCCGCTATTTAGAAGAGTCGTTTTCACTTAAGGCCAAAAAATTAGCCAAATTGCACCATAGGTCCCTCCAGTTTTACAAAAGGGAACAAGGCTTACACACACTTTCATTTGAAAAAAAAAAAAACAAACACTCTCCCCCTTTCTCTCCCATGGCCGACGGCCACCACCACAAAACCACCTCCACCACCATTTTTTGGGTTTTGGAAGAAACTAATCAAAGACCACCTCTTCTATCATCTTTGTAAGTCTTTTAATCAATTAAAAACACACATGCATTCACTTAATCTTTTCATAAAAATTATGATTTTTCAAAAATGGGTTTTGATCTAATTAAACCATATACATGTTTAATTCATGTGTTTATATGGATGAATCATCAATAAAATGAGTTGGGGGCTGTTTTTCTTGGGTTTTTTGGCTACACCAAACCCACGGTTAAAGTGGGATTAGTTGTGGTTTGATGAGTTTGATGTTTTGTGTTGTGGGTTCATGTTTAGGATTGTGTCTTAGATGTTTTTGAATGAATGGAACCAATTGCATGTATGATTTAGGCTTTAGGTTTTGATGAGTATTCGATTGTTATAGGGTTATAGGCTGTTTGGGTGATTTGGAATGGGTATGAGTGGTTAATCTAGGTTTAGGTGATGTTTGAATGGATTGAAAACAAGTAGAAAGGTGATTTTGAATGAGTCGTTTTCAAACAGATTGTTTAGGGCTATTTTCGTGGTTTTAATTTTTGGTCCAGGTTGTGATTGTAGGATATAGTTGTAGTGGTCGTCGAGACGCTCGTTTCGGTATAATGTAGAGCTTACGACTCCAAACGAGTCAAAAGTTATGATATTTTGAAAGTTCGTGTACCGGGAGATGAGAATCAACACAATCCGAATTTGTGTTTGGTTTTGGGTCAAATCCCGGGGACCATAGATAGAGTTTGGTAAATGATTTAAAGTTAATTTTTGGTTTCAAACCTGCATTTGTGAGTCTATTTTTAGACTTAGGTGACAAATGGGTCAATGGTATATTTCAAATGGGTCAAGTGAGTCAAACTTGGTCAATGTGCAAAATCAGTCCGAAAAACGTAGGTTTAGTAATGTGTTGAGTAACGGGTCGTAAAAGCGAAAACTTTTAATGGGATTAAAAATGGGTTTTCTACAGGTCTTAAGGTATTTTTGAGAATTTTCCCAAATTTTATAAAAGGGTATAAGTCTAGGAAAACAGCCCATACTTTTGGTAAGTATCGGCGAAACCGTAAAATGGATAGTAACTTTAATAACATTGATAAATGGTATAAGTCTAGTAACAACTACTTGTTTTATTTTGGCGTGAGTTTTCATAAGCATTGAGTGTGTTGCATATGCGGGTGTTAGTACAATTATGTACGCGGTGTATTGATTTGGTTTTCGTACTTTGACTTTTAGGTCAAGTGTTTGATTTTCCCGGGCATCCACGTCGTCAGTGACATTTCTCGTTACGTCTTCGCTAGAACCACTACTAATACGCAAGGTGAGTCTATAGCCTCGCTCTTTACTTATTTCAAATGTTTTTACCCGCGAGGGGGATACATGCTATTTAAATGAAAATGAACATAAGTCATGAATGATTGTTGGACCCGAATGTTGCCTTGAAATTGTGTTGAGTACCTAGTTGCAAAAGGCCCTAATTTCATGAACTATTAACTATTGTATTGCCCTTGCGAAGGGGGAAATAGCCGCTTATACAAAGTGATAGTACTATGGGGTTGACTACCCTATCCGAGACGAGGGCTAGTACGTTGATACCCCCTGCGGACGGATAATTTGTGATAAGAGATAAGGTATAATTGCAACTAATGCCTTTAGTATGGGCACTGGTTTCATCTGAATCACGCCGGTAATTATTACGCGGGTGATTGAGTTAACGGATTAGTGTCATGAGCTTAAACACAATTATCATATCCTTGAATAATAGATTGTTTGCGCGACAATGCCATTGAATGAACATGATTGGTTTTTAGTACTTATGTTCAACTTATGATTTGATAAACCTATAGATTCGCTCAACCTTTGTGTTGACAGTTTTAAGCATGTGTTTCAGGTAACCAAGATTGATAGCAGCGGAGCATGCGAGGATGGAAGTTGTTGTGGCTTGTCGGTCTACTTGTTTTTCCACCCTTAATTAACTTAAACTCTTTTATTATTCTGTCATGTGAGCAAAAATGTACTTTTGGGTTGAGATTCAGTGGGGACCTAAACGCAAACTCTGTTTTGTATCATCTTGGGAATTAGAAAACTGTAGACTTTGATGATTTAATCAATCTTTAATTTATGTTTAAACTTTTACGTCTCTTTGAGTTGTTTAATATAGCTTATGTGTGATGATAACTACGTAGCACCCAAATGTTGTAGTTCCGTTGCGCATAGCATTTGTGGGGGTGTTATATGTATTTACTGCATCTTCATCACAATGTTGTTCTTCGGGATAAAATCTGAGAGATATTGTCATCCCGTTGTGCTTAATTATCATATTGTGTAATATGATGCATGTGTACATTACACCATATAGTCTATGTATTTACATTCCTCGAGTCGGATGTTTAATTAGCTTCCACTTCATTTTCAGTACACCGAATGCTCTTTCCACGTCTTTTCTTGTTGCTCCGTGCTTCGTTTTATATAGTATCCGTTTGAGATCGTTCTTTCGAACCTAGATCTTTAATATACTTAATAAGAATCAACCATTGCGGATATATACCGTCACTAAGATAATATTCCCTCTGATAATACACGTTGTTAGCCACGAATCTCACGTCTGGTGCTTTAGCTAATTTAAGGTCATTGAACCCAGGGGATTGACGTAAAACATTGATGCCGTTATTCATCTCGGCGACACCAAATAATGCATGCCAAATCCATAAATCTTGAGAGGCGATTGCTTCCACTAAAATGAATAGAGTTGGCCCATTATCACCTCTTAAAAAATTGAGCTTTGTATGCAACTGGATAATTTTCCCACGGTCAATATGTACAATCGATACTTCTCATCATCCCAAAAAACCCATGCTTTTCCTCATCATGAGAATAGATTTTTCTATGTTGGTGTGCGTCGACTTTCGTAAGAACTTTGCACCATTTAAATTCATGATGGCCTTAAAAAAGTTTCAAAGACAGAGACGAGTTGTTGTCGCACCCATTTACAAATACTCGTCAAGAGCATTAGGAACGGCTATGTATGCCATTTGACGAATAGCGAAAATACACTTCAACAATGGCGAAAGACAATCTCGGCCCGTATAATCAACCGAGTTTCGAAAAAAATGATAGTTATCGGTTACCTCACGAACAATTCGTGTGAATAGTGCTCGATCCATTCGAAACCGCGCACGAAATTGTTCTTCATCACACCGTGGATCGTCAGAAAAATAAGCATCCACTAAACGAATATGAGCACAGGCATAAAATCTACGTATATAGGTTCGTCGGTTTCGTGAGTTTGATGCTTCGTAAGCCGCTTGACAAGCTTCTATGAATACCACAAGTTCATTAGTAACTTCTATGGTAACACATTTGGAAGAATTTGTGGCGGTTCTTCAACACAACCGAATATGCATTATGTTTTCGGCTCATCAACACAATCAAATCAACATCATGTTTTGATACCACAAGGGCATGTGGGTTCTTTAACACAACCAAATACGCATCTCCATTTGTCCATCATTCCTCCAATTGATAGTGAAATTAACGCTAAGTTAATACCAGGTCCAGTTGGTATTCTACAACAGGCAATGCTTCGAAAGAGATGTGAAAGCCTATATTTACCCAAAGGGAAAGCTAGAACAAGTTGTAGCAATAATCAAATCAATTTCTCCTAATGCACTAGGTGAATTAAACGTGACACTGAAAGATAAATCATGTTTCAATTCTGCTACAATACATTACAAAGCCCTTTCTCATAGGGTTACGACCATAATATTTGTGTTGGAACTGTTTTGATACTTGAGAATGTTTTAGTGTTTACTCCAAAATTACATGGCTATTATATTAACATTACAATGAATGACATTGTTCAGGTTATCCCGAATGACATTGTCTATGATTTCTAAATGCATATGTTACGATATATGTTTGGTTATGTTTTTCCTTATCGATGTAATGTTTCTAATTTATGATAATTCAGGAGTGTATGTTTGCATTCTAATTCATTGATGTATCAAATAAAAATGGGAGCACAATAGTCATATTAATCAATGTGCTAATGCACAAGGAATTTAAATAAACAAAAATGAAATAACAATACATAGTTGTTGATCTCTTATGATCTTGTTAGCCTAGCGTATAGACTTAGACTAAACAAAACAAATCATATACAGTCATAGTAGAAACTTTGAGTTATATCAAAGAGTATGTGGAATCTACTATTTGATATTATGAAGATTATGTATGTAATGTGATATGAAACAAACAGAGAATATAAACCAAACACTTGAATATTATTATTAGTAATACTAACAATCAACACTCATTTAAACAATTCGTCATATGAATTACTTTGTATAAACTTTCTTGGTGTTAATGTGTTGTCATGAATAAAGGACATCATGAACTGTCTTTTCTGATTTGTAGATGGGCCATTGTTCCTTTTTTTAGCATAACTCTCCATGACATCTTGTAACTCTTCTCATCAAATCTTTAGTGATGCCTGAGCCACTTCAATATTTTATCTCCATTCACGCCATTGTTTAGAACATTTTCCCTTTCATGTCCCTTTTTCCTCCTAGCTTCAACATCCAACTCTGCATCATACTCTTTGATAGATTGTAGAATTATTGCCTGACTTGGCAGATCAGGATCTGTAAAATCCCTTTTTCTCTTATTTTGCTTTGTCTTTTCAATCAAAATGGGGCTTTCTTTTGTCCTTTGGATCTATGCTTGGTCATATAGAGGATGTTGTCTCCACTTCTGAACTTTTTATCACCAAATGTAGCAAAACTACTCTTGTGGTTGTTTGAGTAACCTCGGGACTGATGATATATTGAGACCCATCATCTCTAGTATCTTCTGAGCTTTGTTTCCCAAGATCCTATTCGTGTAGCCTACCCATACTAGTAATTACAAAATCATTAGAAGGATTGAAATATTATATACCATCATTAAGATCTTCCTGACCAACATTAATATTTTGAATGTCATCGTTAATATCCTCGTTACCATCATCTAACCCTGCATCATAAGCACTAATATCTTCCTTTTCCTCTATTAGAACCTTGACATACCTCAACCCCATAACAGTTTCAACATCATCCTAATCCTAAGCCTGAAACTCCTTATTAGTTCCATTCTCAATCTCCTCCTCTGAATTGATAGCAACTTCAAGTATAGTAAAAACATCTTATGAGGAAGAATAAACCAAAAAATTTCTTGATGAAGATGGTTGATGCTATTTGATCTTAGTAAGTACTTCTTTTAAAGCACTAATGTCCTGAGCTTGAGCGGTAATAATTTGAGCTTGACTTTTCTTGTCCTGTTCCAAACACATCACCTTGGTACTTAACGTTTTGACCATCAATTCCATTTGTGATATTCTGTCGTCACAACCACCAAGGAATGTAACCCTTGTTAATAGATCACTAAACCTAGTTAGGTTCTTATTGATGTTACTCCTCCCTTATGTTACATCAGCCACAATATGAGTAGTTCCACTAGTTCTATTAGGTTCACTGGAACTAATAGTCTCATCTGCATATAGGTAGAAAGTAGTTGGTTCGAGCTGAGATCCTTGAGCCATCTCTCTATTTTTCCTCTTATATGTTTAGGAAGTTGATGGAGAAGTTGTTGGGTCAGTATTCACTAACGCTGAAGCAACTATGGGATTTGAATATAAAATCCCCTAAGTGTTCTATATTCAACAGAAAGGTGGGTCTGCTGAAGCATGCCTAGATGAACAAAGATTCTTACTGATGAAAGAACTGTTGACAAAAGTTCAGACTTCCTCTTCCAGAGAACTTAGAATACAAGAAGTATTTTCTTTAGTAACCAGACGGTCTAGTTGTTGAAGAACAAGTCCTGAAGAAGAGCTTTCAGTTCCGTATGGTATGACAATACCATATTGAATGATGTTGATATCCTCTAGGATACTGAAGACACTTTAGTCATCCTAATGGTTTACATTAGGCGGCAAAAGATCTACTTTAAGTCAATCAAGAAAGCAGATCTCATTGGGAATAAGGTGGCTTGTAAAGTTAGTTATAAGTACAACCTTTATTCCTTTCCTAGTTAGTCTACTCAACCTTAGACTGTTTATCACGTAGGACATTCAACCACCCACTGGATAAGCGTTCGCATAGTTAGTTGTGCGTATGTAAACCTTAATATGTGTTGCCTATAAAAGGAACGCATCTAGGAAAGAATTGTCTATCTCTTGTACTCGAAAGATATAACTCTTCCACGTGCCCATTCTCTCCCAACAATAATCTAACCATACAGCTATATGCTGATGAACGTTAAGGTTGAGACTTAAACTCATAACCTAGGTTTGTAGTTTAAGTATAGATCACCCCAACAATTTCATTCAACCACTTTGTCATTCCTCAAGCAAAGTGTGTCATAGATTCTTTATTAAGTTTTATTTAAAATCTCTATACATTGAAAAGTTATTTGGTATTGTTGTTTTAATCATCTAGTTTTTTTATTGATTTATTAAAACAACTCACTTGAATCCAATATGTAAGATATTACTTAAGGTTGATAAGTTGTATTGTGTTAAAAAGGACCAACAAGTGTTATTAGAGCAGTTTGATTTATAAAACACTTTCATTTTTATAAAACCGCTCATTTAAGTTTTTAAAATCAACATCCAATATGGTTCAAGTAATACCACAAACCCTAGAATATATGTGTGCACATTAAATGCTGCTCCTATCCTAGAAGTGGCAAATTTCACAAACTGGAAGAAAAGGTTCATTGTACCAAATGAATTCTGTTGTGAACTGTAAGACAACTAAATCTACATGGGATGACTTTATACTTTATCATGAAGGGCCCTCTGATATGAAAGAAATGATAATATAGGATTTAAAGCTATCCTATAACACCTTTAAACGTAAAGAAGATGAGAATCTCACTCAAACTTTCACTAGATACAAGGCTATGATGAATGAAGAAGTAAATGATAATGTTGAACTTTCAAAGTTAGAAATCAATATTATTTTTGTAAATGCTTTGCCAAAAAAGTGGCTTAGTTTCTGTCAAAGTTTAAGAAATGCTAATCACATTAAAGATTGTGACTTGGCCTCTCTTTTTGGAATACTCAAACATGAAGAGAACCTTGTTGATAGGATATATGAAGGCTTTAGCAAGAGTAAATCATTGACTATTTCTACACCCTTGTCTGCAACCTTCTTTAGTGAAGCTGTAATTTCGGATTATCAAGATAGTCATGATGGTAAAGAAGATACTAGAACTAGTGAGGAGTATTTGAAAGACCTCAAAGAGGAATTTCATGAGAGAGCTCTTTTGGCGAAATCCATAAGGTTCTTTAAGAAAGGAGGAAAGTTCTACAACAACACAAAATCCACAACTGACACTGCGTGGTTCAAGTGTAAAAAGCATGGTCACTTTGCCAAGGACTTTTATTATAAAACATCCATTCCTTCTTACTCTTCACTAGTACAATCTCGACCATCTGTTCAATCACCTTTCTAGCAAAATCAAATTCTTTCATCCTCTTTTCAGCAACACAAAGTTGAATTGAGACCTGCTAAAGCCTTTGAGGCCAAGTATAGAGAGATCAAGGCAAGACTTGCTCTCTTAAGCACTGAAGGGCCATCTTCCAAATCTATCAAAAGTGGAAAGAACAAGGGTTTAATTGTTGAAGCATATGAATGGGATGAGGAATAAGTCTCTTCATATGATGATGAGATGGTTAATGTCAAAGTGTTGATGTCTCTTGCTGATGATGAAGGCACAAATTCTAATATTGTGGCTAAACAAAGTGCTCGTAATGGTGAATGGGTCAATATCACGATAAAAAGGTACAAACTCTTTTTGATTTAGAAGATAAAAATGATATTAAATTTGTCTTTGATTACTTGTGTTTTGATTTACAATTTGTTGAAGAGCAAAGAAATAACCTTCTTAGAAAATATAGGAAAATTGTTCTAGAGTTGGAAAATCATGAAAACAAGTTGATAGATTTAAAAGAAGCTAAACCAGTTCTAATTACTTTGCAACAATTAAACATTGAAATCATTGGAGAAAACAAATCCTTGAGAGTTGAACTAAAAGAAGCTAAACTTATTGTGTTAGCCCTATATTTTATATATAGTCAAACAAGAATATAATAGGTCATCTTAGTCGTTAATGGTCTTGTATTGTAATAGGTTAGTCGGGAAAACCGGGCTTGGGCTTTAAGCTAATATTGTATAAGTTAGAGGCTCTAAGCCCAAGCAAAGCCAAGCCCGACCCAAGGAAACTAAACCCACGGCCCAAATGCCAAGGGTATATAAACCCTCTTCCATGTGTGGAAGAGGGTGTTGGTTCATTTTACTTTCTCTAATATAGTAAACTTTAACCTTCCACCATCTCTCTTGTTTCTCTCTCTACTTTTCTTCTCTTTCTCTCTCTAGAATCTTGTGTTATGGATTAAGTGGGATTAACATTTGGTATCAAGAGCCTATAGTAGATAGGTGATTGAAGTTCGTGTGGTATTGTTCTATTAAAATTAGTGGGTTTTTCAAGCTTCCTCAAGCTCGAATTGAAAATTTTATGTTTTTGTGGTTTAGATCGTTATACAAATCATCTACATAGTCGTGGTAGTGATTTGTATTATTTGGTTTGTCAAAAACGCAATTGTTTGGGTGTTTGGCTTCATTTTTGGCTTGAAATCTCGAAAATCTTCAAGTACATCCGAGATCCACCTTTTTAGGAATATTCCGCAATATTTTGCATAATTCCGCAATATCTTGCATAATTGCGGAATTGAATGTCATCGCGTAATTGCATCCACAACATTATTGCGGAATTGAATCATTTTTTGTGATTGCGGAATTGAATCATTTTTGTGATTGCGGAATTGAATCATTTTTGTGATTGCGGAATTGAATCAACTCTGTGATTGCGGAATTGAATCAATTCTGTGATTGCGGAATTGAATCATTCTTGTGATTGCGGAATTGAATCATTCTTTTGATTGCGGAATTGAATCATTCTTTTGATTACAAAATTGAGTCATTCTTTTGATTGCGGAATTAAATGCCTAAGGATTGCGGAATCATACCCCTTTAACATTGCGGAATTGTTAAACATTGATGAATCATAGCCAGTTTTTGTTCGAGCAATTTTTAGACTTAGCCACTATCTAGACTAGTCCTGGAACATAGTTTCCAAAAAAAAAGAAGTTTTTTGGCGGGAAAACCTTAGTAGAATTTATTTTTTCCTCGACCATTTTTAGGCCATTTAAGCTTCAATTTCAAATTTTGGCGATACAAAAAAATTTTCGACCCAAAATTCAAATTTTCGGACCAAAATTCAAATTTTTAGGCCATTTTAAGTTTTATTTTTCGGCAAAATTTTTCACTTTTAAATTTTTTCCCTACTAGTTTTAGGCTATTTCTAACACAATTACAAAATTTGGTAATTCAAAATTTTCGGTTTACCGTTTTTGTCGGACTGAGAAATTTATTGTCGGACTGAGAAAAAAACGGAATTTTCGGAATTTCAACCACAATCAAATCACAACACATCTACTAAGATCCATAATCCATTCACAATCATTGACAATGTCTAACAACAGCTCGAGTTCAGACACAAACGATCATGCAATCAAGTACAAGATGATGAAAGCTAAAGAGCGATGTTTGGAACATTTCAAGCAACTTCAGTCACACCTTCAGACTTTTTCAAATGAATTCATCAAAAGAACTAATATGGCATTTGAATACAACCAGCTATTCATCCTACTACTTGTCAAGAGGTTGGAACATTTAACAGCGCGCTTACACTCAACATGAATCAACTTCACATGCAACTTGAAAAAGATGATTTTCAAGAGGATGAATCCATGGCAGCCTTTTTAGTTCTCTACAACCAGTTTCAGCAATTCCTTGAGTCAAAGGACAAGGCATTCTATCTTTATGAGTTCAAAGAGAAACTCCGTCATCACATGAGTAATGTCAAGAAGTCCATTGCTGAAAGAACACGTCATTAACGAAAATTTGAAAGAAGGGTGCATAAAAGACTGATGCAGACACAAGAAAGTAATGTCGATAATGGTCAAGCATTAGATGCTTGTTCGGTTGATACAAAAAGCAACAGGACATAATCCGAAAAGCAGCATACCAATAACAACTCAAGGAATGATCAAACAGCCAATGATGCGGATATCGGACCCATTTATGATGATGAGCCAATGGTTACGGTACAATTAAATGCTGAATATGATATTCCTCAACATACTGCACAATCTAGACCCATTTTTGACACGTATCTAGTGGAAAAGGTTGATAGCAATACCACACCTGATTCATCAGATACGAGTACTAATGGAGAGAGAGTGCCCAAGATGTTGATTCTAAGATTCACGAGCTTGAAATTCTGTTAGCTCAGAAGACAAAAGATTTTGAGGATGCCAAACTCGATTTTTCAAAGAAAAATAACAAATTTGAGGCTTATTTTGAAAAACTTGAAAAAGCAAATGTTGTTCTTGAACAAAAATTGGATCGTAAGATTCAAGATTCCAACGCGGAAAAGGAACATTTTGTGAAACAAATAAATTTGTTAGAATCAAAGTTGGCTTCTCATAATCTAAGTCCTTCGCCTGCTTCATTATGTGAATTATCTGTGCAACCTATCGACACTGTAGACAGTAACGACGCGAATGCTGATAACGCCATATTTGATAATATGAACATTAAGTTAGAACAACGTGTCGCTCAATTACTTCTACAAAATGAGCAATTAAAGGCTCAAATTCAGGAAAAGGTTTTTGCACTGACAGCGGTGAAAAATGAATTAAGGAAGCTAAAAGGAAATAACGTGGATACTAAGTTAGCAAAACAGTCAGTCTTGGGGAAACCTCCTTCTCAACAATTTAGAAACCGCTCAGTTTCTAGACAACCGAATGCGTTTAAATCTAAACGACCTAAAACGTCGAATCCGAGGTTTGCATCCCAAGTTGATGTGCGTAGCAATTTGCCTAAACCAGTCACTCCACAACCTAGATCCTCCTTAAGAAATTATGCCCATGCAAAACCCGATCACATGAATGCTTCAAGCAACTCTAGCAATAGCCCCAAGAACATGCCTAGGCGTAGTTCAAATGACACGGGTCATAAAAGCTATCTAGAGGATGCTAAGAACAAGACACAAGCAAGAGATAGGACCAAACCACATCCTAGGAGCGAGAATCACACATCTAGGAATTCTAGACCCTTCTATGATGTGCACAAATCCGCCAACCTTAGGAACTCTAGAGCCTTCTCAGATGCTAAGCACTTTGTTTGCACAAAATGTAACAAATGCGTGTTTAATGCCATTCATGATTATTGTATAACGAAAGTCCTGAACAAGGTGAACAAAAAAGCTAGAGCACCTCCAAGTCGGAACCCTAAAGGAAATAGGTTTTCTCCAACTAAGTCTTCCGTTGTGCATGAGAAAACTATGACTTATAGACCCTGTCTTAGGTGGATACCAACGGGTAGAACCATTAAAACAATTGGTCCTAGGTGGGTTCCTACTGGAAAGATATTTCCCTCTAGCTCGACAAAGGTTCAAGGTGTACCCCCACATGGTTCTCACAAAGATATCACTAATCCACATGCAAGCACACAAACTACTAATGAAAGTACATGTAATAAAGTAAAGGTTCAACAAGAACACACAGGTTTTCCATATTCATACTGTTCAAAAAAGGACACTCTCAGAGTTTGGTTGCTC
The DNA here is from genome assembly GCA_025667525.1 of Glebionis coronaria. NCBI lineage: Eukaryota > Viridiplantae > Streptophyta > Magnoliopsida > Asterales > Asteraceae > Glebionis > Glebionis coronaria. The sequence continues at coordinate 478,875,392 of CM046879.1, read as the reverse complement.
AAGAAGCATATATCAGAGAAATACGTGTCTCAGGGGTTTCACAAGTAAAACTTTAAATGACTTACAGTCACATATCAGACTGTAACTCGAACATCAAAGAAAGGGAACTTCATATCTTCACCGATAAGTTTCCCTCACAAAAAGAAATTCAATTTTCTTGGACACGAGCTTCCTTCAAAACTATTCTAAAGTTTTAAGCTCGTGTATATGACTTCTAAGCGCATCACAGCTTAGGACTCGGACCTCAAATAAGGAAAGTTTATCACGAACGATAACCTATCCATCTCAACGAGAAATTAATATTTCTCGGTCATGAACTTCCTATAAAAACATTCAAAGTTTTTAAGTTCATGAAAAACGACTTCTAAGTAAATGTCAGCTTGGAACTCGAACTTCAACTTAAGGAAAGTTTATTACGGCTGATAACTTATCCTTTACAACGGGAAATTTATATTTCTCAGTCATGAGCTAGTCATAAAACAATCAAAGTTTTGAGCTCATGAAAAATGGACCCGAAAGGGAAGTGTACGTTTCAGTGCGCTTTCCCTAAGCAATAGAAGAGAAGTCTTCTATCATGATTTTTTAAAAACCGTTGAACACAATTTTTCAAGAATCTCTCAAAAGGTTTTTCTAAATCTTTCATAATTGTGTGTTCAACACTCCCTTCCTCATAAAGTGATTTTTATACCTCAAAACTGTCATATGTTATTTTTGAGGGCGAGCGTTTAAAATCAAGCCTTTAATGTTGTTGGGTACATCTCAGATATTGTCATATTTTATGTATCCAACATATTCCGAAAATGATATAAAATTGTCAAATGTAATATATTATATCGGAAAGGCATCTCAACTCCGTACCTCAACATATTTTGTGGTGTCGTTTTTCCAAAATATTGTCAAAATTTTGTTTTAAGACACACATATATTGTTGAGGGGGAGCATCCCGACTACCAAAAGTTCCATATTCATGCGTGCACACATGTTTCTCTCCCAATCGGTTTTCAGAAATTGTCATATTTTAATCAATTGGTATCTCTCATATATTATGTTTTTATATTAGAGATAGGGGAGAAAATGTGATTAAAATGTAATATATCGCAACATGTGATCTTAAAGACTCAAGTACAACTCTTTCCTTCACATGCTAAACTATTTCGTATATCGATGCATGTGTGTAGGGGAGCTTTTCAGAAATGTAAAACTTTCAAAGTGTTAAAAGTTTTGATTTTTATCAAGCACTTTGAATGGTTTTTAATGGTTATATGGTTACGATCTATACCCAAAACAACCTACTATCCACGACGGAACTATGGAGTCAAAAGGTGGTTTAGGATAGGAAACTAAGTCCTATGATCCAACCAGAACCGGAGGGATCTACCCAAGGACATTCCATAGCTAGAAATAGTTTTCCTTAGGAAAGATGGAGTGGAATGAAGTTGAATGCGGACCAATTACTTAAGCTAACACTGGAACAATCACAACAAGGTGCTAGTGATGACGTATTGGCAAGCATTGAAGGAGTTGAATATTCTTTTCAACCATTAGGCAGAAACCGGGTTAACACATCTTTTGAAGACTAGTGTCATGGACCCAGTGATGTGATGCACAACCCTTCCCCAATCATTCGAGTTTCTCTCAAAAGAAACTTGTCTCATTTCCACGGAGATCAACACGTATCTATTGACTTTCTCACTCCAAGTTAGTTAATATTGAAAAGGTGGCAATCTTCTCCAGCCTCCGATTACCAAATGCATTTATTGAGTCTAGAGCCAAAAGAGATCAATCTATCATCTCACTAGGACACAATCGAGCTCTACGCATTATCCTTGTGATATTGCCAGAACATCTGAGTGATACGATTCACAATGAAGATGGAAATCCTGCTTGAACCAGCATCAAACAAGCTCATGGTAGGTAACTTGTGCGATTCTACACGAATCAAACTTGTGAGAACTGGAAAGAAACTAAGTTTGGATTCTTAATTGATTCAAACTTGATTCCAGGTTTCTTCGCAAAATCCGTGTGATCTTGCCAAAACATTCAGAGTGACACTCATTAGTGTTCACAGTGACGAATGGAAATCCTTCCAATGTCAACATCAAACAGAACTTCGGTAGGTAACTCGCAAGATTCTCTATGAATCAAGCTTGTGACAAACTAGAAAGCAACAATGGTGCGATTCTTTTAGAATCAAACTTATTCCAGGAATTCTGAATTGACGACTCTAATCAGACGGATAACTTATCCTTATGATTCACTCTTTATGTTCGCAATCTGCTTTGAGACCGTCGAGTAAAGAGAAGTGGCTACTACCGCCGAGAAACCCTGTCAAGGAGGTTCTTAATCGAATCTACCCGATCACAGGTACGGTATCTAATACCGTCTAACGGTCTTCACCGACCGGAGGTAAAACACTACAGAGTTAGTGTGAAATGTTCAAAGCCATTTCGTCCGTGTCTACATATGTTGATGCATATCAAGAAGGTGGCGTAGCTGTGTAACCTATGTCGATTCAGAAGTCACAAGAGCACAAGATGGCGATAATCAAGATACCTAAGAATGTAAGAATGTAATAGGTCATCTTAGTCACAAGGAGTACAAGATGAAGATCTCAAGCGCTCAAAGTCAAATGACAAAGGCTCAATCTAAAGATAACAAAAGCATGAAGGAACAAAGCCGTTACAAACAAGATCAAGACCAAGATACAAGACCAAAGAAGGAAGATCACCTCCACAAGAATGTATTCACTCAATCATCTTATGCATTTAAAAATGACCGATACATTGAGGGAGATTGTTAACCCTATATTTTATATATAGTTGAACAAGAATGTAATAGGTCTCTCAGTCGTTAATGGTCTTGTATTGTAATAGGTTAGTCGGGAAAATCGGGCTTGGACTTTAAGCTAATATTGTATAAGTTAGGGGCTCTAAGCCCAAGCAAAGCCAAGCCCGACCCAAGAAAACTAAACCCACGGCCCAAATGCCAAGGGTATATAAACCCTCTTCCATGTGTGGGAGAGGGTGTTGGTTCATTTTATTTTCTCTCTCTAGTAAACTTTAAGCTTCCACCATCTCTCTTGTTTCTCTCTCTACTTTTACTCTCTTTCTCTCTCTAGAATCTTGTGTTATGGATTAAGTGGAATTAACATTGTAACACCCTATTTGGATAAATAGAATGTCACAGGATAATCATGGCGTAATATCAAAGCATCAAGTAAATGTCCTAAAACATTACATGACCAGAGGGATAACCGGAATCAAACATCTGTCCCCAACATAAACTCATAAACAAGCATAAAGTAAGAGTAATGCAAATGAAACAGAAACATAATATAGCTTCCATCCTATGCATAACGTTTCCATGCTCCTGACCTTGTGTACCTGCCGTTTGGGGACATGAAAAGAGAAAACGGCTGAGCAAGACTCTCAGTGCGCGGATATATAATAATAACATAGAATAGCATAACATAAGTGAAGGCTGAAATGAAAGCATAATAATGAAAGTGCAAGTGCAGCGGAATTATGTAAGTCCTAGGAAAACGTGGTAGTGCAGCGGAATTATGTAAGTCCTGGGAAAACCTAGTAACATGAAATAAACTGGTTTATTCTGAAAAAGTCTCATGTTCATGTTAATACTGAAAGTCTGTTGTGTAATCATGAAAACTGTAATTTAAATGCCAAAGAGCTCATATAGGTCATGAAATATATCAACGTGCATGAATACATGGAGGGGTGACCTCGTCATGCAATTAGAGGGGATGCCTCTACTTATACTGGTCTGGGTATGAGGGATCAGCTCCTTGTGAAGGATGCAAGGCACACACCACATTTACCATGAAATTCTTGTAAACTTGTAAACTAGGATGCACCCATTCTCCCTACATGATAATAATAATAAAGGCCAAAATTTTAAAGGGACGCTTTGAGCAATCACTCTCACCGCAGAAGAGTCATAACACCGGTGCCTCCAGTGCTATGGTTACGGTACCTCCGTAACTAGGTGAAGCATGGCATGCGTGTGTGTATATAGCTCAGGCAATTAAAATAAACATAACATTTCCTGACGTGTTTAAGACACATGACTACAGGGAAAACATATGGCTGCAAACGAGAAAACCTAATCAAACATGCAAAGGGAATTTTCCATACTGAAGGACGGAATATCCGTACCTCATGTCCAGTACTGCAAACGAAGAAGAACGTAGAAGATGAAAACGTGAAGAAGATCATACTCCATAAATGCTACATAATAAAGAGGGACGTGTATGAGTAGCTTGGTTAACTTATACTTAATAATTATTAATTACTTGACGTTAACTTAACTTGTTCTTGTATTGCCTTAATGTCCGTGACTTATTTTACGGCTTCTAGTTAAATCGTATATTCTAATAAGTGTAATTCGTATTCTTACATGTTAATAAGCATAAAATGTATAATTCATGATCTTGTAGTAAAGTTTTCTTATGAAATACTTATGCTAAAATAAATAATTATTAGTTAATAATAAAATGCATGGTTTTACTTGAAATCATAATTTATATCATAACATGATAATTTAATAAACCTAACGTTAACTAGATAATTAAATAATTAAATTAAGTCACGTTTATTAATTTAATTTCGTAAATAAAAACACTTGGCAAAATCTATCAATTAGATCTACTTTAAGTCGCGTAAAATATTTAACCATAACGTGTAAATAATGTAACACCCCCAAATTTATACAACTTAGTACAGCGAAAGACTAGTTGGTGTTACGGGATAGCACATTACTCACATCATAGACAACGCATAAAAATCGCGTTGTTTAATAATAAATCATTTCCATTCATAAACATCAAAGTTACATTGGTCCCAAGTCATTATATTTCATACAAAGTTTTACAAAGTATTTGAATGGAAAAATATTGTTTAAGTGCGGGCCATGAATTCTTGTCGTCTTCCCGAGAATTACCTTCAAGTACCTGAGATAAAACATGTTAAAAGAAAAGGTCAGCGATAACGCCGAGTGAATTCATAGAGTTTAATAAAATCCATCAGTATAATATCAGTATAAAATTATTACTGAAAATCATTTTGTACAAATCATTTTAATAGGCCATAAAATAGCCAAAGTCGTTTTATACAAATCCTTATCGAAAATCATAATATAGGCATTTGCCTTAAAAATCATTATACGAATCATTGTCGTTAAAAACACCATACAATACGTTTTGCAACGTTGTATAGATTAAATAAAACCGTTATATGAATATGGTTATAAAAAGCCTTAAAAATCATTATACGAGCCAATGTCGTAAAATCGTCATACAATACGTCTTACGACGTTGTATGAAAATAAAAACCGTTATATGAATATGGTTATAAAAACCAAAACACGAACATAATATCAATAGTATGACCCCGTATTGCTAGTCAGGCAATACATCGTAATTCGGAGCGTACAACAGTATTTCGTTAAGTTGGATTATTATAAGCCGCATGACATTGTTACCTTACTAAACCAAACAACGGGTAGCTAACCCGATACCAATTTTGCCCATCTAAAGTAGCGTGTCGTCACAAAGGTCACGCTATGGAAATCTTCTCATACATAAATTCGCTTACCAATCAATGTGGCACGACGGGGATCAACCGTCAAGGCGCGAACTGGGGTGATCGTCCCTAAATAGTACTATTATATGCACAAGCGTCTACCAAATCCCGGTAGTTCACAATTCATGCTAATGGGACTTTTAGTGACATAACCTAACTTTAATAATCCATTTAATTTCATCTATCGGGTCCTTTAATCATTTATCGGGTCATACAATCGGGTCATTCAATCATTCGGGTCCAAATCAATAAACAAACAATCGGGACAAATGGTGTCCTATTTTATAAAAACTAACATGTTATCTCCCTCGCGGGTTTATAAAACATTTCATAAAAACATTTAAAAGAGTGCGAGGCTATGAACTCACGTTGATGTGGGAAGGCGGGTTATCGGCAATTCGGACGTACGGTACGTGCTTCAATCACGGAAACCTAGACAAATAATACTCGTCTTAGACTCATGTCCAATGACTTTATAAAAATAACAATTATGTATACATATGATGATTATATATATATGATGATCAAGTGGGTTTACATATTCCCTTTTACTCATTTTAGTGTTTACGTATTGGTATCTTCTCACTAGTTTACTAGTTTTATCTATTTACGTGTTTTAAGTCCAATAAACTTATTATAAGTTATTTAACTTGTATTAATCTATGTTATACTTATATTATCAGTATCTATACTTTACAAGTTGGGCCTAAATGTGTTAAGCTCAATAAATAAGTTTATAAGTGTTTTAGTCCATTTTGTTGTATTATTAGTCCAATAACGTTAATTTAGCTCGTTAATGTCCGTATGCCCTATAGTTCGGGTTTTATCGGTTTTTACTTGTTATACATGTCTATATATCAGTATATAAGTTTTATAAAGTTTTCATTAGACGGGTCCAACCATCTAACTTTTATTTAACAAAAACGTTAATTTTACGGCAATAGCCAAAAAGTCGTAAAAATCATGTTTATAGTTTTATATCTTATAAGACATAACAAGTTACCATTTTTATAAAATGTCCACTTATTTAAACTTTAACATATTTATATAAATAAAATTCATGAGTTAGTGGGTTTTAACTTTACATTTTATACAATATAATTTTGAGTGCTTATATAATAGTATTATACTTTATTTTTCAAAAATCTGATTTTTATCTTCACTTTCACCAAAACTGCCATATCTTGAGTTCTATATGGAGATAGAAGCTCAAATTGTTATCACATAAACTAAATGATATGTGCTACATTTAACTCTTGTATAGCTACTGTTGAATCATCTTCTAAGTATTTTCTAAAAATCGTCCAAAACAGTGAACTCAGATTTGTACCTTAAACTTGTTTTGATCATATCTCACTCATTACAATGATTCCATTGCATGGCCAACTCTCACATGTGTACAAGACATATAGCTTACTGTAAATGGATTCTACTTCATCATTTTATCAGCCCATGACCTGTTTCTTTACTGTTTTATACAGCCATCACTTTTAACCAAGATTTTAACCTTGTTCTTTATAGTTTTTCACCTTTTTAATCATGATTATCAACACCAAATCCCCACATAACATTTTTATCATCATATAATCATCATATACATATACAATAGGAAATAAAATACATGTTTACATAATCAAAATAACAAGAAGATGAGGAGGACAATCTTTATACCACCAAGTTGATGTTGGTTGTGATCAAAACATGGAATTTGATGGAGAAACTTGTGATACACCAAGACCATCTTCAAGACCACCATTCTTCATAGACTCCTTGTGGAAAATCAGCCTTAGTACTCCATGGAAACTCCTCCTTGGATGTTATAAGCACCACCAATCAATAGGGTTTTAAAAGAGCTTCATCTTATGTGTAAATAACATAAGATTCCATGGTGAATTTTTGATCAAAATGGTGTTTTAGGGTGAGATAGGGACGGCTCAAAGAGAGAGTAGAGAGGAAATTTGGGTGGTTTGCATGTAGGAAATGAGATGAGTGGTAAGTTGCTAATGGTTTTGAGGAGTGTTGGATTAGCTTTGAAGCTAATTGAGACAAGTGTTAGATACTTGCTACCATTTGACACATAAGTAATGTGTTGGTAGCTTTTTGGCCGCCCCATGTGTGCTAGTGGGGTGGGACAATGTATTTTGTCCCATCTCACTAGTTTACGGGTATTCCTCGATTCTAGTTTCCTCGATTTGCGTGCCCTCGGGTCGTTTTACGAAAAACGTTTTTATAAATTATGAATCAACGGCACAAAACGAATCCAATAAAATTTGTCTCATCAAAAACGGAGTTTGAAAACGTAAATATGTAATCCTAAGGTTTCCGGTTTAGTCGTAAAGGACGTTAAAATAAAATCGTAAGTCCTAATCTCTTTTCGTAAATTTGTGAGTTTATGAACCAACACAAATTTAAAACTCCAAAATAATATTCATGGATAAATTTATTTTCTGAATTGTCGGACTGTCACCAAAGACGGTGTATGTAAACGTAAGCACGTAACGTAGAATCCTCCGGTTTAGACGTAGTCGACGCTACTTCAAGACGTAAATTCAAATTACTTCCGAAAATTAAGTGAGTTCATATTGTAACATTAAAATAATGTTTTCAAATAAATATTGAGAATAAAATATCAACCATAAATTGACGGATTGTCACAGCATTTACCCCTAAACAGGATCTTTGTCCTCAAAGATCATCTTACCTTACTACTCGCTTCTTATAGAGTTAAAGCCATGTGGGTATTTCTCCACATTCGGTCTTTTCTCACAAGTGTAATCCATTATAATACGCGAGTTTCATCAAACATAACTACGGGAATAAGATCAGGCTAAATGTTGACTTACTTTCTCTATCCATGATGTTCACGGGTTTCCGATGAATGCAACTTTTCGCCTATCTAAGCTTTATTAAGAATAATCAGAATTTCACTTGATAGATATTCCATCAAGGCCATTTACGAAACATAATTCACGCGGTTCTTGAAGTCCTAGGGTAGATCCAACTTATATGCCTTTCAATCCCAACTTTCACATCATTTCAATGGTCCCATACAACGGGGACTTATATCCCATGATTTCTCAGATCATGAATTCATTTTTCCAAGGTTAAAAATTGTGGCTTAACTTCGCTACCCATTTGGCACTTCAAGATCTACATTTCACATTCACATAACCTCTTGCCCACTATCGGCAGTCAATAATCAATTCCTAATTTCAGCAATCATTTCAGATCTCGCGGGTCGGGTATTTTGCAAGGTTAGGTTCGCCATCATAGGAAACCTTAAACCTAAAAGACATGTCCAACTCACAGTGGGTGTATGTCGGATGTCTTCATCTCAACTTCTGCTCACAGATGCTCTAATATTTAGATCCTAACAAGATTCGATCTCAATCCTAATACGATAGTTATCAAGGATAATCCTTCCAAAGGAAAACGATTATACGATTTATTACCAAAGGTCATTCATTCAAACATAAAATAGCACTTATATTACTTTGTATCGTTACTTTACCTCGTCCCTTCGATTGGGGTGGTACATAGTACTCTCATCAAGGTTCGTTCTCAATGATTTCTGAGCAAATCTCTAGAAATTCGATGCGAAGCGAGGATCTTGATATAGATGTTCGATACAGGTGTTAGAAATACGTTTTTACGTATATTAGAAGTATCGGTCACTCCACAATATTATTAATGTTGTAATAGCTCGTAGTTTATAGTTACTTATTTAGTTAAGTAAGAACTAGTCCATGGGCTTGTCATGGGCCGACCCAAGTCCACATTTAACTTGGAAGTATAAATACCCCTTTCCTCCTTGGAAAGGGGTGGTTGTTGAACATTTCTCATTTCCACTTAATGAAATAACACATTGTTTTCTCTCACTTTCTCTCTCTAGTTTCTCTCTCTAGAAATCATCAACCCCCTTCATAGATTCATAGGTTATCAAGATTCTACATTTGGTATCAAGAGCTATGGGGTGATTTAAGGTAATGATTTGTGTGGTTTTTTAGTTTTTGATTGTATTAGTGTTCTTTAAGAAGATCCATCTTGATTCTTGGAGTTTTTGGTGTTTTTGTGATTGGGATTAGTAGATAAGTATTAGTTGTTACTTATTATTGTAGAAATCACAAAACATTTTGGGTTATTTGGTCAAAATCTGGGTTTAATCTTCATTTTTGTGGTCGACTGTTCATACGAAACAAGGTTACTGTTTCCCAGATAAAGTTCTGAACCAAAAACTTCCGGACCAAAAAGTTCCGGATCAACCAAAGTTTCGGATCAAAAGTTCCGAACGAAAAGTTCCGGATCAACAAAAGTTCCGGATCAAAAGTTCCGAACGAAAAGTTCCGGATCAACAAAAGTTCCGAACCAAAAGTTCCGAACGAAAAGTTCCGGATCAAGGAAGTTCCGAACCAAAAGTTCCGAACGAAAAGTTCCGGATCAACAAAAGCTCCGGATCAAGAAGTTCCGAACCAAAAGTTCCGGATAAAGGAAAGTTCCGGATCAAGGAAAAAGTTCCGGATCAAGGGAAAGTTCCGGATCAAGGAAAGTTCCGGATCAAGGGAAAAGTTCCGGATCAAGGGAAAGTTCCGGATCAAGACTTCCGAACCAAAAATTCCGAATCAAGGTATTTCCAAGTCAAAATCTTCCGAATCAAACTTCCGAATCAACAAAAAGTTCCGAATCAAGGGTTATTTTACTTGTTTTTTCGACGATTTTTTAGAGGATTTAATCATGGTTTCTTACAACAAAAACTCAACACAATTCACAAGCTTTACTTCACTGCTCGTCAACCGATAATCTTTGTCTCTTTGAAGTGAACAAAATGAATCCGAATTCAGTAATGCCTCAGATGACATCACTTACGGATATTTCTGTCATTACGGGTATGGATAATCGCCCGCCAATGCTCATCAAAGAAGTTTTTGAAGCATGGCAAGGCCGGATGATGTCTTACCTTAAGGGAAAACCGGTTTATGGGAGGCTTATGGTTAAGTCAATTTTAAATGGTCCACTTGACTATGGTACCATCGTGGTTAACAATGTGACTCGACCAAGAGAATTTGAAGAACTTACACCAGCTCAAAAACTTGTTGCCGATGCAGACGAAAAGGCTCTTCAAACCATTCTCCAAGCTCTTCCCCATGACATCTATCGGATGGTAAGTCAGTATACGGTGGCAAAGGATTTATGGGAACGTCTAAAGGTGTTGCTACAAGGTACGTCTCTCACCAAACAGGAAAGGGAATGTCAGTTGTATGATCTGTTTGATAGATTCACGTATAACCCAGGGGAAACGCTTCACGATTATTACTTCAGATTCACCACTCTCATGAATGATCTGAATGTATACAATCTCGTGATTGCTCCATTCCAGGTTAACACCAAATTCTTGAATACTTTACCTCAAGCTGAATGGGGTGAGTATATTACCGATGTTAAGTTAACCAGGGATTTGCATAAGTGCAATTTGGATCAACTCTATGCTTTCCTTCAGCAGCATGAGAAACATGTGATCATGCACCGTTCGCCTCAAGGTATGTACCCTGATTCCTTAGCTTTGATGGCGAATCAACCAAGCTTGTCTCACAACAACACTCCTTATATCTTGGGACATCAAGCCTATCACCCATCACCTTACATGACACCAACCTTCCCCCAAATACTCGATTTTACCGCAACCACCCACCTCACATCAGCAACAATATCGGTTCAATGCACCTTCACCACACTATGCTTCACAACATCACCCAGCAAGTATTGCACCTTATGCTCAATCTTCATATTCTTCTTATCAAGAGAATGCAGCATATCCAACAAGCTACCCTGATCAAATGAGTACTCCTTCTAGTGATTATGTAGCTCAACATGACCAAGCAATGTATTGTGATGATGATGATGAAGTCCCCATTCCTGTGTTCAAACAAGGAACTGACCCAGTTGAAGTGTTAACCACTATGTCTGCTTATCTCACAAGGACTTTAAGCAAACGAGGATTTAGGGGATCAACTCCGACTAACAATCAGTTGAGGAATTCATCCAATTCTCGCCAACAAGCTACTATTGAGAATGGCAGGGTAATGGTTCAGCCTATTCAACCATATCAGGGGAGACCTACCACATCAACTACCAATGCTCGCACGGTCAATCAGGCTCCAATGGTCAATCCTGCTCCACGGGCTAATTCCACAGGCAATTTGAGAATGATTACATGCTACAACTGCAAGGAAGAAGGACACATGTCCAGGGATTGCAAGAAACCCAAGAGGAGAAGGGATGGTCAATGGTTTGCAGAGAAGATCTATCTGGTGAATGCTCAGGCACAAGGAAGGGAACTTGATGAAGAGGAGCTTGCATTTCTTGCTGATCCAGGGATTGCTGAACAAGACACTGTCACCACACAGAATGCAGCATACCAAGCAGATGATCTTGATGCGTATGACTCAGACTGTGATGAATTCCAATCTGCAAAGGCTGCTCTTATGGCAACTATCTCCAGCTTAGGGCCAGAAAAGAGATCTGAGGTACTTATTAATACCATTGATAATACCACTGATGCTAGTATTCAACCACATCAAGTTGTGCAAGAGCGTGCTGATACGAATGAATCTTCGGAGGTGAGTCTTTCAAACGAGGAGACAATCAATGATAGTAATATCAATGTGAGTCCCCAGACTTTGAGTGAAACACAACCAGGAGCCATTTCGCATACGCCTACTCCTGCTCAACAAGATTTGGTCATGGTTCCTGCTACATTACTTAGCCAAATGAATGCTGCGCTTTTAGAAACCCTAGCTAAGAATAAGAATTTGTCTGATGAGCTTGCCTTAAGCAACGAGAAAGTTCAAACTTTGGAATTAGTGCCTTCGTCTAGTGTTCTAACAAATCCCGAATATGATCACTTTCGAAACAAACAAATGGGTCACTTGCAAGAAATTGAAAACTTAAGAGCAAATCTTTCTATTGAACTTAAAGAAAAGGAGTTAGTAGTCACTAATTTTCAAAAACTTCAAACGGATTTTGAGTTACTCGAGTCTAAGAAGAATGAAATGGAGATTAATACTGCTAATAAGATTAGAAGTCTAGATTATTTGCTTTTAAGACAATACGCTGCTTCTCAACTAGTGCACTTATTTGATGCTTCGTTTAGAGAATTTAACTTATCACGTCAAAAAGGCCTTCCCCCTAACCCACGGTATGCAAAACAAGCTTTGACTCATAGTCCTAGACTTTATAATGCAACTCAATTAGGATTGGTCTTAGAACCGATTGTTATTTTCGATGATCACACAAGTAAGGATCTAGTTGATGAGGATCGGTCATACAATTCTGCAAAATATCCCGAGTGTGATTATTTTAAAATGAATCAGGAGCTTGCTAAAACGGATTTTAGAATTCGCTTCCATATCGACAAAGATCTCATTACAGCACCAACCTACATGTTGAATGAAGAAAACCCTAGTACATTTCCTACAGTTGTCAACATGGAAGGTCCTAAGGAAATTCCAAAGGATCTCCCACCTGTTAGCACTGTATGGTTAAACTTACAAGAGATTAATCAATACTTTACTTATTTTGACAAGGTCATTTTGGAATGTACGACTTCAAATGGCCTAAACGCCAGAGAATGGGCTTTCGAACACATGAACGAGGTGTTTAAAAATGAGATCAACCCATTTGTCGAAAGTCTAAAAGGAAGTTTTGCATCTCTTAAGGAAAATCTTGAATTTGAAATTGGAGAAGTTCAAAAAGTGTTTTATGAAATGGACACCGCTTACGAACTACAACTAATTGAAAAAGAAAATATTTTAACCGAATATGACCGATTCTTGTCTGAAGTAATCTCGTGTGATGTGCTTACTACTGTAAATGTTAACTATTCGAATGAGCTTACATCAGCTATGATTAACTGTGATGCTGTGCATATATGTGATGATGTTTGTGATCTCTCTGTAAATGTTGCTGATACTGTAAATGAGGTAGATAATCATTCTTGTCACGAATCTAACGCTGAGTTTTTAAAGCTACAAGATTCTTACAATTTACTTTCAAAACGCTTTAATCAACTAGAACAACATTGTATATCTTTAGAATTAAAGCAACAAACTGAAAATGAGGATCTTTTGAAATCAAATAGTTGTGAAAACGATGTTGAGACGAGTGACAAGATGATTGCAATTGTTAAGGCATTAGAGGAAGAGATTATGAGATAGAAGAGAGATGTGTCATCAAATGAAACATTAAAATTGGAACTAGAGGCCGCAGAGTCAAAAAACCAGGACTTAGAAATTAGACTTTCGTCTATTCTAGGGGAGATGGATCGTGCAAGACAGGGAATGTCTCAAATTTATGGTTCACTAGAAGAACGTTTCGCTTTTAATGCGGCACAGCAACAATCTTATGTTGAACAACTGAACCAAAAATGTGAGGAAATCTCTGACTTAAACATCATGCTCATTGACAAAAATATGGTTTTGGCCGAGTTAAAGGAGACACTTCTTCTCACCCGACAAGAAGTTGTTGATAACTCAGCTACCGACTCTGCACCGTCCACTAGTGCTCCAACAACCAAGTCAGTAGTGCTTTATAAGAACCCGCTTCATAAGAGAAACCCGGTTACCTACGATGATTATATGAGGAATGCCATTAAGCATGTAGATCTTGTTAGGGATATTTTAGACGATCTTTATGCCTTAGATCCCTCAAGTAGCTACTATTATTCGGCTCATGAATATATTAAGCGAGTTCAATATTGCTTAGCATATTTGTAATACATAGGTAAACCAGGTTCTGCACTACTCACTAATAGGCCCATTGCTGTAACTCCATTTAATAAGACTCCAGGAGCAAAACCGTCATTGGCACAATCAAGTAAGGCACCTTTAAAATCTGTTGCTAATGTTCCCACTTTGCCTTCTACAGGATCAAAAGAGACTACTAAGGCTAAAGGATCGCCACTCAAGAAAGATAAGATCAAGCCCTCCACTAGTAGTGCCAAAAAGAAGAAAGTAGAAGCTCACCATAGGAATGTTAGTTCAGTTTTAAATAAAAAGAATCATGTTAAGACTAAAAGCTCTGCGCCTGTGCAGAAGCCAAAACCATTCGTGAATTCTAATTTGAATTGTTGGAATTGTAATGAATGTATGTTTTCCCAACGTCATGATTTGTGTCTTATTGATCATGTGAATGAAATGAATGCCATTAAGAATGGTCTTGAATGGAAGCCAACGGGTAGAACTCGTGCCCAGGTTGGCTGGCAATGGCGTCCCACTGGTAGGACCTTTACATTAGATGGAACAATGTGCCCTTTAACTAGGAATGCATCCATTGAGGTTAGGTCTGAGCGTCCTTTAGTTAGGAACACTCGCACTCAAGTATGGAAACAACGCCCTTTAATTAGGTCAGCCCCCACTATAGTGCCTATCAGTGAAGAAATACCACATGATTTAAGCCAACTAGAATCTACACCACCAACTAGGAAGAAGAAGGCTAGGAAATCTAGGAAACCTAAAGTTAGCAAATCTAAGATTATTAAATCTGTACCTCCTAATGACAAGGAACATTCAGATTCCGATACCTCTACATTGTCTTCATGTGGTGATATTTTCAGGTGGTCCAAATCATCCTCTGGTATTTGGACTCCGGTTGTTCAAAGCATATGACCGGAGATCGCTCGATGCTCCGAAATTTTGTCAGCAAGTTTCTTGGTACGGTTAAATTCGGGAATGATCATATAGCAAAGATAATGGGGTATGGTGAATATCAGATTGGAAACGTTACGATTTCAAGGGTATACTATGTAGAAGGTCTTGGTCATAACTTATTTTCAGTAGGACAGTTTTGTGATTCCAACCTAGAGGTTGCTTTTCGACAACATACTTGTTTCATCCGCAACTTGGAAGGAAAAGACTTGTTGAAGGGTTCTCGTGGTGCAAATCTTTATACGTTGTCCCTACAAGACATGATGGCCGCTTCTCCAGTATGTCTTCTCTCTAAAGCATCTAAGACCAAGTCATGGTTATGGCATCGCAGATTATCTCATCTCAACTTTGATGCTATTAATCATCTAGCTAAAAACGAATTAGTTCGTGGTCTTCCAAAGCTCAAATTTCACAAGGATCATTTATGTTCCGCGTGTTCTAGGGGGAAAAGTACCAAGAAATCATATAAGCCCAAAGCTAAAGACACCAATCAAGAAAAACTTTATCTTTTGCATATGGATCTTTGTGGGCCAATGAGAACTGAAAGTGTGAGCGGTAAGAAATTCATTCTCGTTATTGTGGATGATTTCTCCAGGTTTACATGGGTAAGATTTTTACGTACAAAGAATGAAGCACCGCAGGCTATCATCACTTTTCTGAAATTCATTCAGGTACGTTTGAACACTACTGTCCGCCGTATTCGTACAGACAATGGAACAGAGTTCGTCAACCAGACTCTTCGTGATTACTATGAAGGAGTTGGTATTTCACATGAAACATCCGCTTCACGCACTCCACAACAAAACGGTGTCGTTGAAAGACGGAATCGTACGCTTATGGAAGCTGCTAGGACTATGCTTATTTATGCGAACGCTCCATTGTTCTTGTGGGCAGAAGCTATATCTACTGCATGTTTCACCCAAAACCGTTCTATCATTCGGAAACGCCATGGAAAAACACCTTATGAGCTTCTACATGATCGTAAACCCGATGTTTCATTCTTTCATGTGTTTGGTGCTCTTTGTTATCCAAACATTAATAGTGAGAACTTGGGCAAGCTTCAACCGAAAGCCGATATAGGTATTTTCATTGGTTACTCACCCTCAAAGAAAGCCTACCGAATTTACAACCGTCGTCTTGGCAAGATTGTAGAAACTATGGACGCAGATTTCGACGAGCTGACAGCGATGGCTTCTGAGCAACACATCTCTGAACCCGCGCTTCATGAGATGGGAACCGGTGCTATTAGTTCCGGATTAGTTCCCAATAATCCTACTTCTACATCATTTTTACCACCATCAAGGCCCGAGTGGGATAAACTGTTTCAACCGTTGTTTGACGAATTCTTTGATCCCCCAAATGATGAAGTTCCAGCACCCGTAGTGATAGCTCCAATTCCTGAAGTTGTTGCTCAAGCAAATGAAGCTTTGTCTAATGCATCTTCAATTCACATTGAACCGGATGCACCTTCACCAAGTGATTCTCAAACTACACCTGAATCGTCACCCCTACTTGTGCCTAATGATGTGGAAGAGGATTATATTGATCACGATTTGGAATATGATCACCTGCAAGAGCTTCCTTTCTTTGGTTTAGCGATACCTAAAAACCCTTCAGCCGCGTCTACCTCAGAAGAAGCTCCTTCTATTGTTCACTCCAGACCACCTAGGATTGAAAACCATAGCACTAAATGGACAAAATATCACCCAATTAGGAATGTCATTGGAGATCTAGATCGACCAGTCTCTACACACCATCAATTACAAGAGAGTGCACTTTATTGCTACTTTGATGCATTTCTCTCTGAAGTTGAACCTAAAAATTGGCAGCAGGCTATGACCCAATCATCTTGGATTGAAGCCATGCAGGAGGAACTAAATGAATTTCAAAGACTTGAAGTATGGGAATTAGTTCCTCTCCCTGACAAGGTTAACATCCTTACCTTGTTATGGGTTTATAAGGTTAAACTTGATGAGATGGGTGCGGTATTGAAGAATAAGGCTAGATTGGTTGCTAGAGGATATAAGCAAGCCTTGGGTATAAACTTTGAAGAATCTTTTGCTCCTGTGGCTAGATTGGAGGCGATTAGACTATTCCTTGCGTATGCTGCTCATATGAACATGATCGTCTATCAAATGGATGTGAAGACGGCATTTTTGAACGGTGAACTAAGGGAAGAAGTCTATGTTAGTCAACCGGATAGGTTCGTTAGCACGGAGTTTCCTAATCATGTGTACAAGCTTAAGAAGGCTCTCTATGGGTTGAAACAAGCCCCACGCGCGTGGTATGATCTCCTCTCAACATATCTCATTTCGGAAGGCTTCTCCAAAGGCAAGGTGGACCCCACTCTATTCACTCTCAAGGAAGGCAACGACATGATTCTGGTACAAATTTATGTTGATGATATAATATTTGCTGCCACTAACATAGAATTGTCAAATCGCTTTGAGAAGATAATGTCCACACGCTTTCAGATGTCAATGATGGGAAAAATCTCATTTTTCTTAGGATTACAGATTTCTCAAAATCCCAGAGGCATCTTTATTAATCAATCCAAATATGCTCTAGAATCTTTAAAGAAATATAACTTTGAAAATTGTGACCCCGTGGACACTCCAATGGTGGAGAAATCCAAGTTAGATGAAGATAGGAATGGGACTATTGTCGATCCAAAACTTTACCGTGGGATGATCGGCACCCTTCTCTATCTGACTGCTAGCAGGCCTGATTTGCAATTTGTTGTATGCATGTGTGCCCGGTATCAGGCTCGGCCTACCGAAAAGCACCTACATGTTGTGAAAAGGATCTTTCGGTATCTAAAAGGAACACTTCATCGTGGTCTATGGTATCCGAAAGATTCCTTTATTGCTTTAATATCATACGCAGATGCCGATCATGCTGGATGTCAAGACACGAGGCGTAGCACTTCTGGATCTGTGCAACTCCTTGGAGATAGGTTGATCAGTTGGTCTTCAAAAAGGCAGAAAAGCGCTGCAATTTCTAGCACGGAGGCTGAATACATCGCCATGTCCGGTTGTTGTGCTCAAGTCCTTTGGATGAGATCACAATTAACTGACTACGGTTTGGGATTCAACAAAATCCCGATGTATTGTGACAACAAGAGCGCCATTGCCCTTTGCTGCAACTATGTTCAACACTCCCGGGCCAAGCACATAGACATTCGCTACCATTTCATTAAAGAGCAGGTGGAGAACAGAGTGATCGAGCTGTATTTTGTCACTACTGAGTACCAGCTGGCGGATATGTTCACCAAAGCCTTAGATCGAGGATGAATCGAGTTTTTGATCGACAAGCTTGGCATGAAATCATTCACTCCAGCGACTCTCAAAGAGTTGGCAGAAGAATCAGCTGAATAGTGGTGGTAAACTATTCAGAGTATCCTTTGTTCGTGATCATGTATATTATAGTAAATATATAAACCACAAAAGAAAAATACAAAAATATAAAACCAAGAAAAACCATAAAAAATATAAAACCTACAAAAACCATAAAAATTATAAAATCAAGAAAAACCAAAAATATTTTTCGTTTTTAAAACGGGCATGTCTTTTAGTACGGTAATATTTACGGCCTTAGAAATGTCAATCAATATTGACACGGTGCCATAAATAGAGTCCGTATAAAAGTTGTACATTTTTAAAACATGCCCATAATGGCTTGTAGTTATTTCAGACTGCAACCCGGTTTTCATATTAAAGTCACGTATTTCCTTGGAAAACGTTGGCTCAGAACGGGAATTAATTTTCTCGGGCATGATTTACAAGCCAAATCATGCAAAGGGATCAAGTTTACTTTACAACTTGGTCTAACACGAATTTATGTACGTCTCAGTGCATTAATTTGTCAAAATAAGAGAAATCTTATTGACACCACGACTCAATCTTTTTCAAGATACTAAATGGAAATGCTTTCATCAATATTTGACTCTTTAAACAATGACTACAGCTCTTTAAATAGAAAACGGGTCATCGTTTAAGGGGGAGAAAATATTAAATCATCTTCGTCATTAAATTGATTTTCAAAAGTGATTGTGGAAAATTTATGGCTAAATGGTAAATGAGTGGTATTGCTTTAGAAAATGACTTGGGCTCGTTCAATGTGATAGGCATTGCTTTAAGATCTTGGAGATATGCTAATAGGTTGAGATGCTTAAGTTGTGTTGGCGAAATTTAACTATGCTTAGGAACAAATGAAAAGATAAGTTATAAACAAAAAGGAAAAGAATAAGAAATATAGGGACTTAAGGTGACATTGTGTGAAACTTGTCAAAATTTGACCTAAGTCAAATGGATACCCCCGCCCCCTTTTTTTTCACTCACTGTATCATTTTTATCTTGCCGCCATTGTTATACACATACACAAGCTCTCAAAATTCGCGTGTTAATCAAATCCATTTGTTTCATTCGATCTTAGAAGGTAATTACATCAACATTTAACTTATAATTCGTCAAATTCTTCATCTAAATCTGGTTAATTGATTCTGGTAGTAAACTTTATCAGATTTAGGGTTTATTTGCCTAATTAGGATTAATTGATTAAGGTTTTAGGTGGGATTCATGCGGAATATCATTAGATTGTGGTTTATTGCCTTAGAACTCACAAACGCGCATTGATTAAATCATCAATAGGCTGTGTTTTGAAGTTCCGAATGAACATGGATAATAACTTCCGAATGAAGGAATTTTCTGAAAAACTTCCGAATGAAGGAATTTTGAACAAGCTTCCGAATGAAGGAAGTTCCGAATGAAGGACTTCCGAATGAAGGAAGTTCCGAATGAAGAACTTCCGAATGAAGAACTTCCGAATGAAGGAAGTTCCGAATGAAGGACTTCCGAATGAAGAAGTTCCAAATGAAGAACTTCCGAATGAAGAAGTTCCGAATGAAGGACTTCCGAATGAAGAAGTTCCGAATGAAGGACTTCCGAATGAAGAAGTTCCGAATGAAGAACTTCCGAATGAAGAAGTTCCGAATGAAGAACTTCCGAATGAAGAAGTTCCGAATGAATAACTTCCGAATGAAGAAGTTCCGAATGAAGAACTTCCGAATGAAGAAGTTCCGAATGAAGAACTTCCGAATGAAGGAAGTTCCGAATGAAGGAAGTTCCGAATGAAGGAAGTTCCAAATGAAGAACTTCCGAATGAAGGAAGTTTCGAATGAAGAACTTCCGAATGAAGAAGTTCCGAATGAAGGAATGTTCCGGATGAAGAAGTTCCGAATGAAGGAATGTTCCGGATGAAGAAGTTCCGAATGAAGGAATGTTCCGGATGAAGAGTTGTTTGATTAATATTGTTTGCCTGTTATATGTACTTGTTGTATTAGGTTATGAAATGTGTTATGCTTAGAAGTAAGAATGATATATATCTATATGTTTTTGTGCATCAACCTTTCATGTCTTATCTTAAGCAGATACAATGACTAATCCAACAGTACAAGCAATCCAAGACTCTAGAGAAGCCGCTATTGCCGAAGCACGAACACTCAAGTTCATACCAAACAACCACCGGCTAAAACCAGTCTCAAAATCCACTCACCATGGTTTCAAAGTCGCCATAGCAATTCTTGATCAATCTCATTTCAAGAATGCTTTAAGGAGTACTGCCTCGGTGCCTTATGATTATATGTATGAGTTTTGGGCCACCAAGGAAATCACTTCAAACAAGATCACCTTCACTCTCGACAACAAGCAGCAGACACTTAAGGTTTCAGACTTCCGTAAGATATTTGGCATTAGGGATTCATGATAGGTGTGTAAACACCCATCCTTTTACCACTTAATTCTGGCTAAAACAAGACCAAAACACGTATTTAATATCATTTGTTTGGAATTATGCGTGGTTTTTGTGTTTATTGTGTTTTCAGAGCTAACCGGATGAATATTAAAGAAAACATGGGATTGCACGGGTTTTATCAAGGAAAAAGACTCAAGATAAAGTCTATTGTCCAAGAGATGCAAAAGATTTGAAGTCACTGGGCCTATTCGAAGATTTATCGAAGAAAAGGACCAAATACGGAAGATTTACATAAGTCGAAGAAACTCAAGTCTATTTAACGAAGAAATTAAAAGACGAGTTGGATTTAATCGACGACAAATCCCGAATCAGAATCGAAAACGTCAACTTTTCTGAAAAGACGAGAAGACACGAAGAAAGGGAGAAAGCCCACTCACCAACCAACCACTAGGAGTATAAATAGATTCTCCCTTCACATTTTAGGGAGTTAGCTTCATTTTGTTCTTTTTCCAGTTCCTTGTTCGTAGCATCACAAACACCATTAGGGTGTTTGGTGATTTTTCATTTTTCTTTCAATCTTGTAGGTGTTTAATCTTTACTCTTGTTACCTTTACTTTAATCATTCAATTCCAATCTTTCTATTCATCTTGTTCTTCATCATCTTTTTAGTGCAAGTTCTTAAGTTTTTATTTGATTCAAGTTTGATCTTAAAAAGTTGTTGATTTAGTGTTTTTATTGGTGGGATTTATTACTTATGGTATTTAAATGATGTGTGTTTGATTTGGTAAAACCTTTTTGAGTATTTTGGTGTTTAGATTGATAAAACGTTTCTCTGTTACTGCTACTGTTCTTCAACCCAGGATTTTCCGAATAGACAAATTTGTGCTTCCCTTATTCGGAATATTAGTTATTCCGAATAGGACTGTTTCCATTTCCTTTACTCGGAATAATTTTCCGCATAGCCAAGTTTATTTTTTTCCTTATTCGGAATATCTCGTATATTCCGAATAGACCAGTTTTCCGAATAGCATCATCTTTCCGCATAAGCCAGTTTTTCCGAATAGCATGTTTTTCCGCATAAGTCATACTTTCCGCATAGAGATTTATATTCCGCATAGGGCCACTTTTTCCGAGTAAGGTATTTTTCCGCATAGGCCATATTTTATTCCGCATAGTAAAACATTCAGCATAGAGCACATTATTCCGAATAGTTCAATTTTTCCGCATAGGCTTGTTTGATTTTCCGAATAGCACTTTATTCCGTTTAGACTTACATTCCGCATAGGTCATTTTCAGTAAGGGTATTTTTCAGCTTTATCATTTAATTGTTTTTGATTTACTGTTTCTGTCTTTAATCTTTATTTACTTCATTTATTTAGAATAGAAAACCAAATCCACTTTTTGTCACCAAGAACAAATCATTCCACTTTAAACTGAGATCAATTCGAGAGGATTCCGAGAATCGAACTTTTTCACCATACAAAAATCATGTATCAAATGGCGCCGCTGCCGGCTCTTCTCGTTAAGATCAAAAGTTTTTTGTGAGAACTTGGATTTTGGGATCCGTTCCCCGTGAACGTTACTTTTTCACAAAAATTTTCAAAAACACTAAAAAATATAAAACTTTCAAAAATCCTAAAAAGTAAAAAACCATAAAAAACCAAAAATATTTTTGTATTGTTTTTGCCTTGTTAGTTCTTTTGCAGGTGTATGCGCACTCGATCCACGTCTTATCAAGAGCCCGAGCCTCTCGATCACTTAGACATGGCCGGTGTACCACCTCCAAACAATAATAACAACAACAACCCGCCTTTCAACAACATGAACAATAACAACAACAATGAGCCCCTTCCGGATAATCGCCCGATGATTGAATTGCTGCAAGCTCATGTTGATGGCAACACGGATCCAATTGTTATACCACCAATTGCCGCCAACAATTTCGAGCTTAAATCAGGCTTTATCCAGATGGTCTCCGCTCAACCATTCTTGGGACAAACCATTGATGATCCACACGACCATATCAAGAGATTTCTACAACTCACCAACACGGTCAAGTTCAATGGCGTTCCACAAGAAGTTATAAGGTTACAACTTTTTCCCTTTTCTTTAGAGGGACAAGCCCGGCATTGGCTTGCTAAGGAACCGCCACAGAGTATTCTCTCGTGGACGGATTTGGAAACAAAGTTTATCAATTACTTTTTTCCACCCTCTCGTACTACCGCTTTGCGGAATGAGATTATAAACTTTGAACAAAAGTACGATGAGTCATTCAGTGAATCTTGGGATCGTTTCAAAGATCTTTTAAGAAAATCCCCACAACATGGTTTTACCAAAGTACATCAAATCAATACTTTTTACAATGGTTTAAGCATGAGTGACCAAGATTCACTGAATAGTGCCTCGGGGGGTAATCTATTGGCTAAGACTTCTAATGCTGCTTAGGACATCATTGAGAATAAATCTCGTGTGCAAACCAAGAGTGTTCGGACCAATGTTGCTAGTGCTAGCACTAATGACAGCGACAAGCGACTTGACAAAATCACTACGCTTCTTGAATCGCTTGTCACCCACACCGTCAGCAACAACAACAGCAACAACGCCAAACACGCTCAAGTGAACGCTGTCAGCCAACCTTGTGAGATATGCGGTGGTCCTCACTCTTACACAACTTGTATCGCCACCCAAGATTACCCTGCTGAGAATGTGAATGCGGCATATGGCACCTATCCTCAACCTGCTTATCAAGCTCGACCCCAAGGTGACCGTAACTTGCTTAGCTACAGCAGCAACAACTATCTTTCACCACCTGGTTTCCCTCCTGCCAACCCAAACCAACAACAAAACCTTAATCGCCCTCCTCAACAACAACAACAACCTCGACAACCATACATACCACCTCACAAGCAGCAACAACCGCCTCAAAGAAACAATCAAGTCTACCAACAACCTGCTTACCAAGCACCTGCATACAATGCTCCTTCCAACCAAACCACCACTGCACTACACCAAGAGGTCGCAACCTACATGAGAACCAATGATGTGATAGTGGAAAATCTCCAGCAGGAAGTGCGTAACTTGAAAGCAGACTTGGTAAAGCAAGGAAATGATTTGAGAGCAGACATGAGAAATACGTTGGATAGCCAGACTAATGATCTGAGGAACATGATGGCTAGTTTCTTCCAAAGTAGTCAACCCTCTTCTTCGGGTACTCTTCCGAGTAACACCGTTGCGAACCCAAGAGGGGAGATGAAAGCAATCACCACTCGAAGTGGCAAAGGTACCAAGGAACCCGAGCTTCCTATACCTCCACCGGTGGTTGTGACTAAGGAGAACGAGTCACCTGCTCCTATTCCTCCTCCTTCTCCTTCCCCGATTTCTCCACCTCTCCCTTCTACCCCTCCTCCACCCGTGGTTGTGAGTGATCCTATTCCCTTAAAGCCTTCCTCTTCTTCCAATATACCTTATCCTTCAAGGTTGAGGAAAGAGAAGCAAAAGAGCAAGGATGATATTCAGGTTTTGAATTTCCTTAAAATGTTCAAACAACTGAATTTCAATATCTCCTTCGCTGAGGCTCTCGCTCACATGCCCAAGTACGCGAAAATGTTTAAAGATCTTTTGAGCGACAAGGAAAAGCTCCTCGATATTGCCAACACCCAACTTAATGAGAATTGCTCTGCAGTGCTCTTAAGGAAATTGCCAACTAAGCTTGGTGATCCGGGTCGTTTTCTTATCCCTTGCAATTTCCCGGGAGTAGAGAATTGCATGGCCCTAGCCGATCTAGGTGCCAGTATTAATCTCATGCATCTAAGTGTTTGGAAGCAATTATCTCTCCCAGAGCTAGTCCCCACCAAAATGACTTTGGAATTAGCTAACCGTACGGTTGCTTATCCAGTGGGGATAGCCGAAGACGTCATTGTAGGAGTCGACAAATTCACCTTCCCTGCTAATTTTGTTGTCGTCGACTACGAGATGGACCCCCGTGTGCCACTCATTGTTGGTCGTCCATTCTTGAGGACCGGTCGCACTCTCATTGATGTTGAAGCCGGTGAGCTAATCATGAGAGTGGGTGACGATAAAGTAGTCTTCAACATGGGAAAGCTTTCTAAACAGCCTTATTCTTACGAGAGTGTTAATTGTATTGACGTTCTTGATGAGGCTTGTGAAGAACACTTCAAGGATGCTTGTAAAAATATTCCTACTTCTCTTCCCAATGTTGAGACCGTTTCCTCTATCGACTCATCACTATCTCTATTTGGAGAAAGTGATTTCCTTTGGAAAGATTTGGAAGCCACCTTGGGAGATGTGAATTTAGACAATGACGATTCTACTGCCAATTGGGATGACGATCTCAGTTTCATTGCAAACCTCCTTAGAGAAGACAATCCTTCCCCTCCATCTCCCACTGTTATTGCTATCGAGACTCCGACTTCGAATACGCCTCCCGTTGAAAATCCTCCGGATTTGGAACTTAAGGAGTTGCCTCCCCATCTTGAGTATGTATTCCTCGACGAAGAGAAGAAGTCGCCAGTCATCATTGCTAAGGATTTGAAGGATGAAGAGAAAGCCCGACTTGTCGCCATGTTGAAAGATCATAAGAAGGCTATCGCTTGGAAGATTTCCGATATTCGTGGAATTGATCCTCACTTCTACACACACAAAATTCTCATGGAGGACGACTTTAAGCCCACAATTCAAAGCCAACGAAGGGTGAATCCAAAAATCCATGAAGTCATCAAAACAGAGGTTATCAAACTTCTTGATGCGGGTATGATTTACCCTATTTCGGATTCACCATGGGTTAGTCCAATCCATTGTGTGCCCAAGAAGGGCGGAATAACCGTTGTTCCCAATGAACACAACGAGTTGATTCCCACTCGTCTCGTTACTGGGTGGAGAGTTTGTATAGACTACCGCAAACTCAATGATGCCACGAGAAAGGATCATTTCCCTCTACCTTTTATGGACCAAATGCTTGAACGACTAGCTGGTAATGAATATTACTGCTTTCTTGATGGTTTCTCGGGTTATTTTCAAATACCCATCGATCCCCAAGATCAAGAGAAGACTACATTCACTTGTCCCTATGGCACTTTTGCTTACAAAAGAATGCCTTTTGGCTTATGTAATGCGCCCGGGACTTTCCAAAGGTGTATGTTAGCTATCTTCCATGACATGGTTGAACAAACCATGGAAGTCTTCATGGATGATTTCTCGGTCTTCGGGGATTCCTTCTCTTCTTGCCTTGCCAATTTGGAACGTATGCTAAAGAGGTGCGAAGACACTCGCCTAGTTCTGAATTGGGAAAAATGCCATTTTATGGTAAAAGAAGGTGTCGTGCTTGGACATAAGATCTCGAAAGCCGGTCTTGAAGTAGACCGTGCTAAAGTCGATGTTATCGCTAAGTTGCCTCCACCAACAACCGTGAAGGGTGTGAGAAGTTTTCTGGGTCATGCGGGCTTCTATCGACGATTCATCAAAGATTTTTCTCAAATCGCTCGCCCGATGACCCACCTCTTGGAAAAAGATACTCCTTTTATCTTTTCCAAATAGTGTCTTGAAGCCTTCAACTCGCTCAAGGATAAGCTAACTAAGGCACCCGTCTTGGTTACCCCTAATTGGGAGCTTCCCTTTGAGTTGATGTGCGATGCTAGTGATTTTGCTATTGGAGCGGTTCTTGGACAAAGAGTGAACAAACACTTCCAACCGATCCATTACGCTAGCAAGACAATGACGGGGGGCACAATTGCATTATACGACAACCGAAAAAGAGCTTTTAGCTGTTGTCTATGCCTTTGAAAAATTCCGCCCCTATCTTGTCCTTTCTACCACCATTGTGTATACCGATCATTCCGCGTTGAAGTACTTGTTGACAAAGCAAGATTCCAAACCAAGACTTCTTCGCTGGGTTTTGCTGCTCCAGGAATTTAAAATCGAAATTCGCGATAAAAAAGGAGCAGAAAACCTAGCCGCGGATCATCTTAGCAGACTTGAGGATCCATACCAAGGGGATCATCCGAACAAAGAAATCAATGATTCTTTTCCCTTGGAGACCTTAATGTCTATAAACTCGAAGCCGTATGATAACCCCATGGTTTGCGGACTTCGCAAACTACTTGGCGGGTGGAATTCTTAAGGAAGGGTTGACGTCCCAACAAAAGAAAAAGTTCTTCACCGACATCAAGACTTACTTTTGGGACGACCCTTACCTATTCAAACAATGTGCTGACCTGATTATCCGCCGATGTGTTGATGGACCGGCAGCGTCTGAAATCCTTGATGCTTGCCACAAAGGACCCACCGGTGGTCACTTTGGTCCTAACTACACCGCAAAAAAGTGTTTGATTCAGGATTTTATTGGCCCTCCATATATCGTGACGCTCACGATATGGTTAAACGATGTGATGTTTGCCAAAAGCAAGGCAAAATCACACATAAAGACGAGATGCCTCAGAATTTCATTCAAGAGTGTGAAATCTTTGATGTTTGGGGTATCGACTTTATGGGGCCATTCCCTTCGTCTAAAGGAAACAAATACATCCTTGCAGCCGTTGACTACGTTTCAGAGTGGGTTGAAGCCAAAGCTTTACCCACTAATGACGCAAGGGTGGTTTGTAACTTTTTGAAAGCTCTTTTCGCTAGATTCGGTGTGCCTCGCGCTATTATTAGTGATCGTGGGACTCATTTCTGCAATGACCAATTTGCTAGAGTCATGGCTAAGTACGGTGTAAATCATCGTCTTTCCACAGCCTACCACCCACAAACTAATGGCCAGGCTGAAATATCCAACCGAGGACTTAAGCGAATTCTTGAAAGGACCGTGGGAGAGCATCGTGCCGCATGGGCTGATAAACTTGATGATGCTTTGTGGGCTTTTCGTACCGCTTACAAGACCCCGATCGGCTGTACGCCTTATCGTCTTGTGTACGGGAAAGCGTGCCACCTCCCCATTGAGTTGGAGCACAAGGCTTATTGGGCCTTGAAGTGGGCTAATTTTGATATCAACAAAGCCGGTGACCTACGCAAGATCCAACTCAATGAGCTGAATGAACTTCGGAATGAGGCTTATGAAAATTCCTTGATCTATAAGGAAAGGACTAAGCTCATTCACGACTCCAAGATCAAAAACCGAGAGTTCCATGTTGGAGACAAAGTCTTACTTTTTAACTCTCGGTTGAAAATCTTTTCGGGCAAGCTCAAATCTCGTTGGTCCGGCCCATTCACCATTGCCCAAATTTTTCCATATGGTACTCTCGAGCTCGCTCAACCTAATGGACCGAATTTTAAGGTGAATGGCCAACGAGTGAAGTTGTACTTTGGTGAGGACACCTCTCAAGAGGTGATTCCATCCCTCACCACGTTCCCCATGAACTAATTTTGGGTCGAGTCAGGCTCGTGACTCGGTTATCAAAAACAAGCGCTCCTCGGGAGGCAGCCCGAGTATCTATCCCTTTAACCCCCTAAGTGTAGGGGCGAACCTATTTTGGTCATTTCTGTTTGTGTGGTGATGTGATTACAGGGATAACTGCAATCTTGGAATCTTTGAAAGAACCGTGCTCCCGTGTTATCCGAAATCCGGTTCTATCTCTCAAACTATCGTGATTCAATTTTCTTCATACTCACATTTGAAATTGATCACTTTAGTCGTCTCTTCCTTAACTCGAGTTAACCAACGTGCACAATGTCATAAGTGTAGGGGGGACTTTTCCCACATGCTTAAACATTGAGGACAATGTTTATCTTAAGTGTAGGGGGGACTTCTATCGAAGTTTTAAGTGGACTTTTCCATGAAAATGCCTTCATTTAACCGGAAAATCCTATTTTTCAACATTTTTCAAATTTTTTATTAAATTTGGCCATTTAGTCGTAATTTTTAAATTTTTATCGTTGCTTTCATATGTATATATCCCGCAATAAAGTCAAAAATATTAATAAAGTGGTGTAGCTAGTTTTGAAATCTTAGATCTATTAGGCCTGTTGCGTTTATTTTGACTCAACCCGAATAGACTTATCCAAGTTTATTCTAGCTAGTATCCTTAACCATGTAGACCTTAATCGGTTTATTAGGCTAAGTGTCCACGAGTCTCATTACTTGAGATTTTAAATTATGGAGGACGAGAAATGATAGAGTCAATTATAAGTCGGTATTCTTGCGCAAGCTCACTTGGTGTAATTATTTGCCTATTCTCCCATCACTTGCTAATGATTTATCTGCAATAAGTAAGGTCGTACGATTTGAAAAGTTACTTAGCTTCTAGCCCAAGATCGTTTAAAAGTTGCTCGGTAATGATAAGAGTTCATAGCCAAGGCATAACTTATGAAGCGGGGCGCGAAGATTGGCGAGTCCGAAAAGGCCCTAACAAGGCATGAGGATTCCATTTTATTGCTGAAGATCCAAAGTGATGTGAAAACCATTATTCCTAAAGTCAATATGAAGGGTCAAGACTCACGACGAAAAGCAATCAACTCCCATAAAGATCATGGAGAAGTCTATCCGAAAAGACCCTAACAAGGTATGAGGATAAATAGATCCAAGTCCGAAAAGGAGGCGGATCGTTGTATCTCAAAATCCCAATTAGAGATTGAAGAAATAATCATGAAGTCGTGGTCAACAAAGTTGGAGTACCCCTCAAAAGTCTCCAAGTGAAGAAACTCTATTATGATGAGAAGACCATTATCTCAAGAACATCTCTCGAAGATATGAAGTATGAAGTACATGCCAAATATCGGCCCGAGAAAGGTCTCAAATCGTGAACCAAGTTATGCCAAGATATGAACTTTTTGATATCCCGAGAAGCAGTTTTAAGAGATTTTGTCCTTTAGCTAACTATTGATCAAATCGTTCTACTTTGCTTTCAGCCTAAATAAACTATCGAAATAAGTCCAAAAATGCATCTTCATGATCATTCTAAGACAAAAATAAAATATAAGAGATACACCTAGGAATAAGGGAGTTTAAGCATTTAATTAAGCCATGTGTGTAAGTGTTTGATTTACTAACTTATAATAACAATGATCTCGTTTTTAAGCTTAGTTTGGGGAACGTGAAACTTGAGGATGATAAATCTTCGCAGCACCAAAGCCCTAATGTAAGTCCTTGATTTCTTTACAAGTTATTTCCATCCTTTTGTTTATCTTAAAGTATTAATTTCTCTTAGTATTTTGATTCTTATTTGGTAGTATTTGAATAAGGCCAAGGTTGATTGATTATGAGAAAAGTGTAAAATTGCTTTATCACTAAGCATTGCATGAGGGCATGGCAATGGTTAAGTGTAGGGGATTTGATAGGTGTGTAAACACCCATCCTTTTACCACTTAATTCTGGCTAAAACAAGACCAAAACACGTATTTAATATCATTTGTTTGGAATTATGCGTGGTTTTTGTGTTTATTGTGTTTTCAGAGCTAACCGGATGAATATTAAAGAAAACATGGGATTGCACGGGTTTTATCAAGGAACAAGACTCAAGATAAAGTCTATTGTCCAAGAGATGCAAAAGATTTGAAGTCACTGGGCCTATTCGAAGATTTATCAAAGAAAAGGACCAAATACGGAAGATTTACATAAGTCGAAGAAACTCAAGTCTATATAACGAAGAAATTAAAAGACGAGTTGGATTTAATCGACGACAAATCCCGAATCAGAATCGAAAACGTCAACTTTTCTGAAAAGACGAGAAGACAAGAAGAAAGGGAGAAAGCCCACTCACCAACCAACCACTAGGAGTATAAATAGATTCTCCCTTCACATTTTAGGGAGTTAGCTTCATTTTGTTCTTTTTCCAGTTCCTTGTTCGTAGCATCACAAACACCATTAGGGTGTTTGGTGATTTTTCATTTTTCTTTCAATCTTGTAGGTGTTTAATCTTTACTCTTGTTACCTTTACTTTAATCATTCAATTCCAATCTTTCTATTCATCTTGTTCTTCATCATCTTTTTATTGCAAGTTCTTAAGTTTTTATTTGATTCAAGTTTGATCTTAAAAAGTTGTTGATTTAGTGTTTTTATTGGTGGGATTTATTACTTATGGTATTTAAATGATGTGTGTTTGATTTGGTAAAACCTTTTTGAGTATTTTGGTGTTTAGATTGATAAAACGTTTCTCTGTTACTGCTACTGTTCTTCAACCCAGGATTTTCCGAATAGACAAATTTGTGCTTCCCTTATTCGGAATATTAGTTATTCCGAATAGGACTGTTTCCATTTCCTTTACTCGGAATAATTTTCCGCATAGCCAAGTTTATTTTTTTCCTTATTCGGAATATCTCGTATATTCCGAATAGACCAGTTTTCCGAATAGCATCATCTTTCCGCATAAGCCAGTTTTTCCGAAAAGCATGTTTTTCCGCATAAGTCATACTTTCCGCATAGAGATTTATATTCCGCATAGGGCCACTTTTTCCGAGTAAGGTATTTTTCCGCATAGGCCATATTTTATTCCGCATAGTAAAACATTCAGCATAGAGCCCATTATTCCGAATCGTCAATTTTTCCGCATAGGCTTGTTTGATTTTCCGAATAGCACTTTATTCCGTTTAGACTTACATTCCGCATAGGTCATTTTCAGTAAGGGTATTTTTCACCTTTATCATTTAATTGTTTTTGATTTACTGTTTCTGTCTTTAATCTTTATTTACTTCATTTATTTAGAATAGAAAACCAAATCCACTTTTTGTCACCAAGAACAAATCATTCCACTTTAAACTGAGATCAATTCGAGAGGATATCGAGAGAAATAATCTGAACCCTAGCAAAAACATAGTATCAATTCACCCAAAGGTATGGTATTTTCGAGGGATCCTACTAAAGACGAACTCATGGAGTTATTCGATGCTATTGGATGTCCTGACATACGAGTTGCGTCTGAGTTTACCACTGCTAAAGTAGGACAACCTTGGAGAGCATTGTTGGGTATTCTCAGTAGATGTCTTACACCAAAAACAAGTGGGCATGATGCTTTGCGCAGTCCAATAATGAACATCTTCCATGGGATGTACAAAGGCGCAAATGCAGATTATGCTTTATTGTTATGGGAAGAATTCACCTTTCAACTCTTCCATAACAAGAAGCTGAAGACTAATTTCTTTGCTTACCCTCGATTTATCAAGCTTATTATTAACTATTGTATGAAGAATGATGTTACAATTGATAGGCGTGCAGCAAGTCGTCATCACACTGAAGAGGCTGATCATATTGTGGATTTAAGGCATGAAGGACCAGCTGGTGGTGTGATTCCTGGTCCTATTCCCGATTACCTTCTGACGGATAGAATTAAAGGTTCTGCTGATTACAAACTACTGCAACTAGAAATCAAGAAGTTAAAAGCAAACCTTCAGACTGGAGAAGACTCGTCTACTACGGTCAAGAGTAAAGGTAAACGCAAGCAACCAGCTGCGTTACCTGAACCCGAAACCAAGAAGAAGAAGACTGAGGTTAAGAAGGGAAAGGGTAAGGCTGATGAGATGGTTCTACGTGACGAAGAAGATGTTGTTGATCCTACTCTCGACAAGACAGAGAGAAAAATGATGAAGATAGCCATTGAAAGGAGTAGGAAAGATACGGGCGGTAGTGGTTCAGGTGCAAGGATAAATATTGAAGAAGAGTATGAGGAGCCAGAGGATATTGATGAGTTTGGGTCACCTGAACGGTATTCTACTTCGAAGGAGCCATCAATCCCTGTTTCAGCAAGTGTTGAAAAGGATTCCGGTGCTCCTACAATCATGGTGTCTACTCAACCGTTAGTAACTCAACCTATAGCAACTCAACCTCCAACAATACAACCCTTACCAACCAGACCGGCTTCAACACCATTCCTTTCACCACCAATAACTCCCATCCTTAGTACCGTAGTAACAACCGAGCCTCTTCAATCAACCCAGAGCAGCTCTGCAACATCTACAATGGCTGCATTGGTGATGGCCGAAATGTTGGATAAAAATACGGATAATCACAAAAGAGAAATGGATGAACTTCGCCAAGAGCTACATAGACGAGCTCAAAGTGAAGAAGCATCTAGGAAAGCCCAAGAGGAGATGCTTGCTAAGTTCGCTGCAGATATGGAATTGACGCGAAAAGCTCATGCAGAAGAACTAGCTCAGGTTAAGCAGGCTGAGGCGGATAAGCATGCTGCACGTATCACTAGACTTCAAGCGATGAGGGATAGATACAAGGAGCAGAAAGAAGCACTTGAAGCTTCTGTTGAAGAGAGAGTAAAAGAATCAGTTGAATCTATTATGCCAAAACTGCGTGATGAGTTGAAGACACTCGCGACTAATAATTTGATGATCAAGTCATCCAATCCTTCTGAATCCGCCTACAAAATTGCATATGACTTGACGGATTTTGAATTGAAGAAGATCCTGAAAGCTCGAATGAGGGAACTTGGATCGTTTGATAAATCTAGGATTCAACGGGCTCTCTACAAATCCCTGAATGACGCTATCATGGAGGATGATTGGTTATTTAAAACGTTTGGAAGTGTGGTACCATACCACATTCTACCTGAGGAAGAAAGGGAAGAAAGTGAAGAAGAAGAGGGTACTGGTGAAGATGAAGGTGAAGAAGAAGAAGAAGAAGAAAAGGATGATGAAGATGACGATGATGGTGATGATGATGAGGATGAGGATGATGATGATGATGATGATGGCACTGATGGTGGTGATGGTAATGAGGAGAGTGCTAGGGGGAGCAACGAGGATAACGATGAGGATGATGATGGGGGTAAACAGTCTAAAGAGGGAGATAAGGTTACCAGCTCCAAGAAACCTGCTAAGTCTGGAACCAAGTCCAAGAAAGATGCAGCGCAGAAGGACAAATCAACATCATCGGAATCAAGACGATCTAAGTGGCGCCACGATGTGAATGCTACTACAGCGTCATCGATTCCTGGTACTTCTATTGCTGTATCTATACCTGTTACCACTAACCCTATTAGTCCTGTTGTTGTTGCTCCTGTGATTGCAGAATCAGTAACGGAACCTGAAGCTGCACAACACTCACCCGTTCATGACACCGCCGAGATGCCTGAATCAGAACCAGCAGATGTTCGCGTTTCTACTCCTCTACAACAAGCACAACAATCTAAGGTTCCTGAACCAAGCACACGAGACTGGGCAGACACGTTGGAGATTGACGAGACTGCACCGCCACAGGCTTGGATCACGGCAGCGGCGCAATATGATCCAATCACGGACGCTGACAGAGATGTTCTATATCTCCGTATCCGTAGTCCGATTGACTTGTGTGCATTTCTTGCTCATGAGTATAAGACTTCGGTTACTCCGTCTTTGGTGAAGAAAGTACTTAAGGATAAAAGACTTCGCGCCAAAACCAGGTTAACCCGAATGGATTTCGAGTACTATGCTGATGAGATCCTGAAAGCTCTGAATACCGTTCAACGGCCAGGTCTTCATGATTCAGAAAGAGCTCCACCTCCACTTGATCCTACTCAAGATAATCAGATTGCTCTCGACTTCTTCATCACTTATGATCTTGAGTATCTTCTGAAGGGTTCATCAAAGTACGCAACCTCCTTGACCTTGCTGAAAGCTGCCAACTGGGGGACAATACCCTGGATCGATGAAAAGGTAAACCGACTCTGGGTCCCAAGGGTAACTCGTAATTATGATATGTATGCTGTTATAGGTGCATCTCATTGGGACGAACGAGTCCGAAGGGCGTACAAGGGTTGCTGCCTAGTCAATTCAGGAAGCAATGTTAGATCCGATATCCGCATCTCCAGTATTTTAGGGCTGAAAACTGAAGCCAAGAATGGCTATTATCATGTGACGAAGATTCGTTTGAAAAGGGAGGATGACAGAGAATACAAAATCCAGCAGGGAGATTTTTCTATCATTCGTCTTGAGGATATTGAAGATATGTTGCTTCTGATGACCCGTGATCAACTCACACATATTCCTCGTGAAGACCTCATTGCTTTGAATACAGCACTTCGTATGTTCACACGAAGCGTTGTTATCAAGAAACGAGTTGAAGATCTTCAGTTGGGAGTCGAAAGTTACCAAAGGAAGCTTAACCTAACCCGCCCAGTGAATCAAGTGTTACCTCAACATGTAGATAGATGTCCCTATACCGGCATTTCTGTCCCGAATTGCGGCATTTTCTACTTGAACAGTCGAGGTTTAATGAAGTTTATGAGGGTGGGTGAGCTTTATAAGTACAGTGATGGGACTCTTCTACAAGTCAGAGGAAAGTTGGAGCATCTTAACTCAGGTGGGACTTTGCCAGAGATGACGGAGGATTGGCATCCGGGTTATCGGCAAATGGCGAAGTACGTGATCAAGAAGATTGATCAAAAGCTCCGTGAACGTAGATTGATGAGGAGCTTGGAAAGATTCGTTGGTGGTAGACCATATTTAGTGCACCACAAGCTACTGCAACGATCCATCTAATGGGTCGTACATTTCAGGTCCACTTTATATTGGTTTTTCAATTGTGAATATGTATATTTGTGAATATTGTGCTTTAATGGCTTGATGTAGTGTTAAGGTATGATAATTTTTCAAGAATTTCTCACGAGATTCTAAATCTTTCAAAATATATCATACTAAAGCACTACAACTATCCCTTATTAACTTAAGGGGGAGCATTCACATGTTCTATGGCCAAACATCGATTTCATTTTTTTACCCAAAGACCGGTTAATCCATTCAATATCCCAAATATTAATGGTTAACATTTTGGATAAGGGGAGAAAATGGGATTAAGGAGACTTAAGTAATACTTGGCTAAAAGATGAAAAAGATTCAACGATAATCCAACTTAATATGTGTAAAGCACGTATTAAGGGGGAGCGTTTTTGATGATCAAAAACACCTAAGGTACGAAACTTTTGATTTCAATATCACAAGTACTTTAGGTGATTTTCAATGATTTTTCATGGTGGCAATTCCTTCCCAAAACACGCTTAATTCACGACGAATGTGGTGACAAAAGGATGGTAGGAATAGGTTTAGTCCAATGATTCATCAGAGCCGATGGAATCTTCCCAAGGACAATTCCCTAGATAGAATTAGAAGTCCTAGGAAAGTTGGAGAAAGATTGTGAACGTAGCTTAATGCCGACCAAGTACTTAAGCTAGCACTGGAACAATCACAACAAGGTGCTAGTGATGACGTATTGGTAAGCATTGAAGGGGTTGAAGAATGAAAAAGAATTGTAAAGATAAAGGGTGTAAAGAAAGAAGCCCTCCTTACAACTTAAGGCAGAAACCGGGTCAATACATATGCTATTGAGATCATTTTTGTTAATGATTCTTGATATTGAAGAAAGACGTCATGGACCCAGTGATGCAATGCACAACCCTTCCCAGCTAACTCAAATATCTCTCAAAAGGTATTTGTTTTAATCACATGGAGATCAACACGTTATCTATTGGTTTATTCACTCCAAATAGACTGGTATTGAAAAGGTGGCACTCATCGCTCACTAAATCAAAATGCACTATCGAGTCTAGAGCCAAGAGATCATCAAAAGTCTCATTAGGACACTTTCCATTTATTCCTTGCTTTCTCACACACTGTGAAAAGTAAGAGATTTTCATGAGTCCTACGCAATATTCCTGTAATATTGCCAGAACATCCGAGTCATACGTAAGTATTACAATGAAGATGGAAATCCTGCTTGAGCCAACATCAAACAAGCTCATGGTAGGTTACACGTGCGGTTCTTTTAGAACCAATCTTGTGAAAAACTGGAAGGAAACAGTGGTTTAATTCTTAATTGAACTTAAACTCGTTCCAGGCCTCTACGCATTATCATATGATCTTGCCAGAACACTCAGAGTGACTCTTTATTGATCACAGTGACGAGTGGAAATCCTTCTAGTGTTAACATCAAACAGCACTTGGTAGGTGACGTGCAAGATTCTTTATGAATTGAGCTCGTGATAACTGGAAAGCAACGATGGTGAAAATATTAATTGAAATTCACTTGTTCCAGGTTTCATGAATTGACGGCTTCAAATCACAAGGATAATTTATCCAAGTGATTCACTCTTTATGTTCGCAGTCAGCTTTGGACGGTCGAATAAAGAGAACGGGTTTACCCGCGAAATCCTGTCAGGAAGTTACTTAATTGAAACTATCCGTCACGGGTACGATATCTAATATCGTCCAACGGTCTTCACCGACCGGAGGTAAAATGCTACCGAATTAGAATAAAATGTTCAAAGCCATTTTATTCGTGTCGTTGCTGTGTACCTGTTAAAGACGGTGGCGTTGCTGTGTACCTGTTGAAGACGGTGGCGTTGCTGTGTACCAGTTAAAGACGGTGGTGTTGCGGTGTACCTGTAAAAGTCGTTCCCACATGCTTATGTTCTTTCTGCATCAAAGTTCAGCAAAAATTCAAGAAAGTACAAGATGAAGTCTTCCGCTATACCAAACTCTGAAGCTTTCGAGAATTCAACAAAAAGACATAAGTGTGTGGAACATGAAGTCACGAGGAGGCAAAATTCACAAGAAGGCAAAGATCGCACGTGAAAGGCCAAAAGAACAATGCTCTCAAGCCAAAGTCAAAAAGATCAAACCAACATATTCACAACAAAAGAAAGAAAAGAAGAAAAGACTACGAGCTAAAGAACGAAGACTTAGTATAGTATGCTAGGTTTAGAACTTTGTAACGTGGAGTGACCTCCCTTAGGGGGAGATTGTTAGAAATACGTTTTTACGTATATTAGAAGTATCGGTCACTCCACAATATTATTAATGTTGTAATAGCTCGTAATTTATAGTTACTTATTTAGTTAAGTAAGAACCGGTCCATGGGCTTGTCATGGGCCGGCCCAAGTCCACATATGACTTGGAAGTATAAATATCCCTTTCCTCCTTGGAAAGGGGTGGTTGTTGAACATTTCTCATTTCCACTTAATGAAATAACACATAGTTTTCTCTCACTTTCTCTCTCTAGTTTCTCTCTCTAGAAATCATCAACCCCCTTCATAGATTCATAGGTTATCAAGATTCTACAACAGGCACACTATGTTTACATAACTCTTTCGCATTTATCATTAACGGGAATGATATTAGCAGATTTGGTCAGTCTGTCGACAATGACCCAAATCGAATCAAATTCAGATGATGAACTTTGCAATAGCTAGACGTTTAATAATGTATGAGGCGATGTCTGCCTTCACAATTGTCATTAGTACAACTTCTTCAGACAAAGATACCTTTAGTCATAAATGACATAAATAGAATACTTATACTTACAAATTCCAACATACTATATCTCACAATCTCCATATTTAGACAATCACAAGTGGTCTTTAAAACATTTAACGCTATCGGATTCTCAATTATAATGGTTCACATTAGCCGTGAAACCCTTTTTATTATCTATATTATCCTTCTTACAAACATCGTTTATTTTTGTATTGCTCGGCAATTTATTTTGCACCTTCATTATTAGGGAACATGTCCTGATTGGTTCTTTATCTTTTATACATAACGTGTCGGTATCTATATTCGCCTCTCATGATGATATAATTATCATGTCCATAATTCACTCAGATATTCTTTCTATATTATACGTCAGTAATTACGTTCACTTTCCTGATGAAATAAATATCATAACCGTATTTATTCAAAATTCTTTCTTCATATCTTCTATGTTTTAGTTTCGTCTCATCTATCATTTTTATCAGTTTCTCTCAATCTGACGTCTAAAGCGTCGATAATTATTACAACTAATTAAATAATAAACATTTAATTTTATGAAACATAACGTAAAAATTTTAATTTTCTTAGTTCGACCAATTATATAAAATGTTCAAAATAAATTTGAATTTAATTAACAAAATTTTTGTTGATTTATCGAAAATAATTAATAAGATTCGTAAATGTTTGAAAAATCTTTGGTTATACTTTGGTCAAAATTTTCTTAGTTGAAAAGCAAAAATTGTCGTTTTAAGTTTCAAGTTATGGTTTAAATGAGTTTCCTTAATCCTTCTTAAGTTATCTGGAGGTATACACAAACATTTACCCCTAAACAGAAGTTTAGTTAAATGGTTTGTGTATAAGGGAATAATCCCATTAAAAATCCTTTGTTAAAACATTTGTCAAAACATATTTCCATTTCTTTTTGGTAAAATCCAAAGTCTTAAAAGGGCTCTTAATTTTTGAAGAGTCTATATGCATACATCTTACCATTACTAATCCAACGGTCATTTTATGTAAAGGATTAAGTTTTTAATCCCTAAGCGTTAATGGTTCTAATCTTTGAAAAGTCAATATAGCTTCCATTATCTATTAATCACACGGTTAAATCATATAAAGGATTAAGTCCTTAATCACATGTTAATTATTCAAGGTTCAGGTTTTCACTGTTTGGCCAATTCAGGGCAGTCTATAAATAATTATTAACTCATTCTTATTCTGATAAACAAACATATAGTCCTTAATGATTACGAGCATGAATTTATCAAATTACAGCCTACACACGTGATTCATCATAATTATGAATACTACATGTGCATTGTCAATCCAAACGACATCACGTGAAACTCATAACGTTCATCACAAGTTCGGGATGTGATGATTGGAATAGATAATCTTCTTCGCAGATGCGAAGTTGATAATAACCATGCCGTGGATCAAATCTTTAAAACATACGCTAGAACCTTGTAAATGATCGAACAAATCTTCCATTTCGAGTTATGGATATCGTTTTCGATTGTCAATTTACTCAGTCACAGTAATCTATAAATATAAGGAATGATAACACCATAGCTCTTCAGGATGACAGGTTTGGTATAATAAAATCTTTCTCTGACAACTCTCTCAGTTGTACGGTAATTCCTTAAATTCAGATGGTGCCGACGTATAGTGCACAAGCCACAAGTGCAGCACCGGGAATATAATCAGTACCAATTTCAACTTGCCTTAATGGCGAAAGTCTAGGTAATTCACCAATAAATACCTCCTAAAGTTTCAGATAACATAAACATCTTTTAATAAATTCATATTAGGTTCTTTCTAGATGACAATATCTATAACCAGTTCACAACCATTCACGGTATAATTTCAAGTCTTAATGCAGGATATGGTCATCCATCAAGAATTATTTAGATCACTTTTGATAATCAACATCTTATCATTTAGGGGAATTCAATTCGAGTTCCCATCAATTAAGACAATGTCGTCATGTCATAATCAATCAATCCATTCTGCTGGCATTACCAACATTCCAGTTTTATTACCGTTGATAAGATATGAACTTCTCAAAAGACTAATAATAATTCATAATCCTTCACAATTCAAGGATATCAGGAGACACAACTACCATTAAAAGAGTAAGGTAAACGCATAATCTACGCGATAGAATTTCAAATCAGATACAGGCGAAAACATTTAACAAATATGAATATATCCCATGTTTACATTATTTGAATACGCATTCGAAAACTCCTCGGATCGTTACCCAGGTCATTCAAATGAAATCAAATCAAAAGAAATGATAAGAACGTCAATACATCCAGTCGGGTATCAACACTTGGTAATCAGATACTTTTCCTAAGAATCTCACTACGGGAGAATTGGACAAGAAAGAATTGTCAATTGTCAACTAAGACAATTTCCACCGATGAGTAAATTCGACTCAGAAGAATAGATGCTACAGGCACATATGTAGGTGTCCCTAACATTATGTCCTTATTTTACACTTCTTGCAGATCTTATAAAAATTTAATCTTTCTCAATCTTCAAAGAAAATGTAGTGTTTATTAATCAGTTTTATGGTGACTACTAATCAGCCTTGCATGGTCCATTCCAAATTATATGTAGGCGCGCAACTATATACAATTTCAAGATTAACGATGCAATACTCAGTTCGTCAAAATTTTATCATCATTTTTATAATAAAAACATTTTCATGCTTAATTCTTGAATAAGAATCAAAAATAAATTTACAAAGATTTTCCTTGTTATGAAAACAATTAAGTTTTCCAAGGTATTTTATAAACAACCTCATTTTGATAACAATCACTTATAATTCTCACTTTGAATAATCCTTATAGTGATGAAAATTATAATTTCTCAAAGGATGTCATTTTATCTTATAAAAACAATGAGTGATCTGTAAAAGAGTGATGAAAGCTTTTCACCAAAAATTAACTACGATATGATAGGAAATGAGCTTAGCCAAATAATCATGAGGTTCATGACCTCGATGGCACTCACGAAGAATAATTCACAACGTAACTCAAATCAAGATGAGTACTTGTTCAATGGTTGCATCGCTAATGCGAACATTAGGATGAAGCAATAAGAGATAGATAACATCGATACATGTAGGATTTAGCAATCAAAGGTAGTCTTTTTCATTAATCACAAACAAGTCAAAATTGTACCGTAACACATTACGTGTCACTATGTCATACAATTCTCAGAACTCATCCTACCAATTGATGTCTCAGTTAAGTTAGGGATTTTTAAAAGATACCACAATGAATACTAATCTACAAGAGTCATTAGGTGTTCCACATGTCCTGGAAGATCCATCGGTCCCAATTCAGAAGAAGATTTCTTCAATTTATTTCCTGGACACTGGGCATCCTCATTATTGGACAATGGCCTAGGAACAACCCTTAACACGAACCTACAATCAATTAAAACCTTATAATTCAATCACAGAACTTAACAACTTATATTAACAATTTCATATTCCATACAGGTTAAATTTTACTTTATTCAAGTTTCAACCAATTTCATACTCAATTCGATATCCTACCTCATTTTCCAATACTTTCAACCTTAGTTTTAGACTTTGCAAGGGCAATAAAAGCTCGATATGAAACACTTAATTTCCAATCCTATATCTCTTACAACAACACTTATCAAATGAGTCACTAGTATGAAATGACTTGATCATTCAACTAGACTTCTCGGAAAGGTACTAGTGCCATGAGGCTTTTGCGTAATGGTTCCAATGACAGCCTCAAGTGCAACATTCACCCTTTCGATTTCAAATTTAAGAATTGGGTGACAACGAATCAGATGACATCTTTCTAGGTGGTAACGTTTTGTTAAACTCCACTTTATAAGAAAAGATCGTCATAACATCGATATCAGATTTAATATCGCCAATTCTTTTTCAATATCACAATCAACTAATATCTACATTTCTACGAATATCAACCATTTGTTGGGATTATAAATATCCACAACTTGGTTTAGATCTAGGATAGCTAGAATTCCTACGAGAATAGCTTCGATTAATTTACTAGGGGAGTTAGGGTTTCTTGTGACAATCTACGTCGTATAAGTACCTCGTATAAATATCAAAATAATCATCAAACAATCATCTAATAAAATTACATCATATATATATAATCCAAGTTATATATATATATTAAAATAATACTTCTCAGTCTGGCCTTGTCGGTAACTCGAGAATTCTTCGGCACCGTTATAGTCAAAAGATTTTTAGACATTTTAGAAAAATGTTTATAGTTAAAAGACTTTGAAATGTTTTGTTCAAAACCTTGGTTTTAAAAATCTTTCGTTCTCTATAACGAGAGCTCTGGTACCAAACTGTAACACCCCCAAATTTATACAATTTAGTACAACGGAAGACTAGTTGGTGTTACGGGATAGCACATTACTCACATCATAAACAACGCATAAAAATCGCGTTGTTTAATAATAAATCATTTCCATTCATAAACATCAATGTTACATTGGTCCCAAGTCATTATATTTCATACAAAGTTTTA
Organism: Glebionis coronaria; assembly: GCA_025667525.1. Taxonomy (NCBI): domain Eukaryota; kingdom Viridiplantae; phylum Streptophyta; class Magnoliopsida; order Asterales; family Asteraceae; genus Glebionis; species Glebionis coronaria. Next base: position 478,832,615 of record CM046879.1, on the reverse strand, counting down.
CAAAGTATTTGAATGGAAAAATATTGTTTAAGTGCGGGCCATGAATTCTTGTCGTCTTCCCGAGAATTACCTTCAAGTACCTGAGATAAAACATGTTAAAAGAAAAGGTCAGCGATAACGCCGAGTAAATTCATAGAGTTTAATAAAATCCATCAGTATAATATCAGTATAAAATTATTACTGAAAATCATTTTGTACAAATCATTTTAATAGGCCATAAAATAGCCAAAGTCGTTTTATACAAATCCTTATCGAAAATCATAATATAGGCATTTGCCTTAAAAATCATTATACGAATCATTGTCGTTAAAAACACCATACAATACGTTTTGCAACGTTGTATAGATTAAATAAAACCGTTATATGAATATGGTTATAAAAAGCCTTAAAAATCATTATACGAGCCAATGTCGTAAAATCGTCATACAATACGTCTTACGACGTTGTATGAAAATAAAAACCGTTATATGAATATGGTTATAAAAACCAAAACACGAACATAATATCAATAGTATGACCCCGTATTGCTAGTCAGGCAATACATCGTAATTCGGAGCGTACAACAGTATTTCGTTAAGTTGGATTATTATAAGCCGCATGACATTGTTACCTTACTAAACCAAACAACGGGTAGCTAACCCAATACCAATTTTGCCCATCTAAAGTAGCGTGTCGTCACAAAGGTCACGCTATGGAAATCTTCTCATACATAAATTCGCTTACCAATCAATGTGGCACGACGGGGATCAACCGTCAAGGCGAGAACTGGGGTGATCGTCCCCAAAGAGTACTATTATATGCACAAGCGTCTACCAAATCCCGGTAGTTCACAATTCATGCTAATGGGACTTTTAGTGACATAACCTAACTTTAATAATCCATTTAATTTCATCTATCGGGTCCTTTTATCATTTATCGGGTCATACAATCGGGTCATTCAATCATTCGGGTCCAAATCAATAAACAAACAATCAGGACAAATGGTGTCCTATTTTATAAAAACTAACATGTTATCTCCCTCGCGGGTTTATAAAACATTTCATAAAAACATTTAAAAGAGTGCAAGGCTATGAACTCACGTTGATGTGGGAAGGCGGGTTATCGGCAATTCGGACGTACGGTACGTGCTTCAGTCACGGAAACCTAGACAAATAATACTCGTCTTAGACTCATGTCCAATGACTTTATAAAAATAACAATTATGTATACATATGATGATTATATATATATGATGATCAAGTGGGTTTACATATTCCCTTTTACTCATTTTAGTGTTTACGTATTGGTATCTTCTCACTAGTTTACTAGTTTGATCTATTTACGTGTTTTAAGTCCAATAAACTTATTATAAGTTCTTTAACTTGTATTAATCCATGTTATACTTATATTATCAGTATCTATACTTTACAAGTTGGGCCTAAATGGGTTAAACTCAATAAATAAGTTTATAAGTGTTTTAGTCCATTTTGTTGTATTATTAGTCCAATAACGTTAATTTAGCTCGTTAATGTCCGTATGCTCTATAGTTCGGGTTTTATCGGTTTTTACTTGTTATACATGTCTATATATCAGTATATAAGTTTTATAAAGTTTTCATTAGACGGGTCCAACCATCTAAGTTTTATTTAACAAAAACGTTAATTTTACGGCAATAGCCGAAAAAGTCGTAAAAATCATGTTTATAGTTTTATATCTTATAAGACATAAAAAGTTACCATTTTTATAAAATGTCCACTTATTTAAACTTTAACATATTTATATAAATAAAATTCATGAGTTAGTGGGTTTTAACTTTACATTTTATACAATATAATTTTGAGTGCTTATATAATAGTATTATACTTTATTTTTCAAAAATTTGATTTTTATCTTCACTTTCACCAAAACTGCCATATCTTGAGTTCTATATGGAGATAGAAGCTCAAATTTTTATCACATAAACTAAATGATATGTGATACATTTAACTCTTGTATAGCTACTGTTGAATCATCTTCTAAGTATTTTCTAAAAATCGTCCAAAACAGTGAACTCAGATTTGTACCTTAAACTTGTTTTGATCATATCTCACTCATTACAATGATTCCATTGCATGGCCAACTCTCACATGTGTAAAAGACATATAGCTTAATGTAAATGGATTCTACTTCATCATTTTATCAGCCCATGACCTGTTTCTTTACTGTTTTATACAGCCATCACTTTTAACCAAGATTTTAACCTTGTTCTTTATAGTTTTTCACCTTTTTAATCATGTTTATCAACACCAAATCCCCACATAACATTTTTATCATCATATAATCATCATATACATATACAATAGGAAATAAAATACATGTTTACATAATCAAAATAACAAGAAGATGAGGAGGACAATCTTTATACCACCAAGTTGATGTTGGTTGTGATCAAAACATGGAATTTGATAGAGAAACTTGTGATGCACCAAGACCATCTTCAAGACCATCATTCTTCATAGAATCCTTGTGGAAAATCAGCCTTAGTACTCCATAGAAACTCCTCCTTGGATGTTATAAGCACCACCAATCAATAGGGTTTTAAAAGAGCTTCATCTTATGTGTAAATAACATAAGATTCCATGGTGAATTTTTGATCAAAATGGTGTTTTAGGGTGAGATAGGGACGGCTCAAAGAGAGAGTAGAGAGGAAATTTGGGTGGTTTGCATGTAGGAAATGAGATGAGTGGTAAGTTGCTAATGGTTTTGAGGAGTGTTGGCTTAGCTTTGAAGCTAATTGAGACAAGTGTTAGATACTTGCTACCATTTGACACATAAGTAATGTGTTGGTAGCTTTTTGGCCGCCCCATGTGTGCTAGTGGGGTGGGACAATGTATTTTGTCCTATCTCACTAGTTTACGGGTATTCCTCGATTCTAGTTTCCTCGATTTGCGTGCCCTCGGGTCGTTTTACGAAAAACGTTTTTATAAATTATGAATCAACGGCACAAAACGAATCCAATAAAATTTGTCTCATCAAAAACGGAGTTTGAAAACGTAAATACGTAATCCTAAGGTTTCGGGTTTAGTCGTAAAGGACGTTAAAATAAAATCGTAAGTCCTAATCTCTTCTCGTAAATTTGTGAGTTTATGAACCAACACAAATTTAAAACTCCAAAATAATATTCATGGATAAATTTATTTTCTGAATTGTCGGACTGTCACCAAAGACGGTGTATGTAAACGTAAGCACGTAACGTAGAATCCTCCGGTTTAGACGTAGTCGACGCTACTTCAAGACGTAAATTCAAATTACTTCCCAAAAATAAGTGAGTTCATATTGTAACATTAAAATAATGTTTTCAAATAAATATTAAGAATAAAATATCAACCATAAATTGACGGATTGTCACAAATAATACCTAGATTAATCATGTTTAATAACGTATTCTAACGTACCCAAGCCTACCGAGACTCCCATGTCTCGGTCGCACTAAACAAAACAACTACGCAAAACTAGCAAACAGTGTTGTCCAATATACATTTTTATAGTTCTGTCCAACATCCCCATATAGTTCTGTCCCATATCATATGTTTCTAGTTCTGTCCGATATAAGCCCTATAGTACTATCCAGTATACACGCAGACTATAGCCTTGTTTCCTGCTGCTTGTTAAATTTTACCACTGGTTCAATTAACTTCCTGCTGTTTGGTTAAAACTACCCGCTGACTATTGTATTTACCCGCCGTTTTCTAGTAGAATACCACCGAGACCAATGGGGTCTCGGTTCCCAATATTTTTTACTAAAACCCACTGTTAGGGTTTGTGTTCCCATTGATCTTATAAAAACCACACAACCACCCATAAGGGTTTGCGGCTGATGGAAGGATATCACCACCGAGACCATGAATGGTCTCGGTTTGTGTATACAACAACACACACAACATAACAAATCCTGAACCCATGTTTACTTATCTTTATTAACAAGCTTTCACCACTGTTTTTAACAAATCATGAATATTAACATGATTTAATAGTCAGAATTAAGGATTATGCGAGTACCTTGTACGTGTTAGGGTTTAGGATAGAATGAACGACACACAAACCTTGTTTTTAAATCAGATCCGCGACCTTCTTGTTTTCTGTTGGTGAATCGACGGCAGCAGGGGAAGACAAAAAAAAATAACGATCGACTTGTTATTATGTTTAGGGTTTTTGATGTGTCGACCCAATAAAAGGGAAAAAAAATAAACTCTCGTCCTTTTATTTTTTTTCTAGTCGGTTAGTAATACACATGGGCCTCAGCCCATCTCCCTTTTCCTTTCTTGTCCAAACAGCCGGCCCAAAACCTAAACACCCATTTACTTTGTTTTATTTTTTTAGAATTCGTGTTTTGTTAAATGCTACGCGTATTTGTGTTTCTAAATGTCGTGAATCCTTATAACTTTTCTTATACGAGTTATACGTAACATTTAAATACATAATTATTTATTATGTTTAATTACTATACTATATTTACATAATAATATTCGTAGCTCGTGTAATATATTAATTATTCGTATTGTTTAAATTTATACGTACATTCATGAAATCTATGTTCTAAGGTATTTTTAAAGCGGGTTTTACAACTCTACCCCTCTAAAAAGAATAATTCGTCCTCGAATTAGAGATACGATAAACTAGAAAGGCATGGACATGACGTGACTGTATAGAACATGGAACATGACGTGTTTGAAGGGAATATGGAACATGAAGTGATTGAAAAGAATATAACTGAATTATGGACTGAAAAGAGGATAAGGAATCCAGATGGACTCCTCCGTTTCCAAGTGGCTTCCTGCTCGGAACGGTCCTCTATGAGATCTTGGCGAAAATAATAATCTTGGTCTTCATGACTCTGTCTTGACGATACAGAAAAATTTCTGGTTTATCATCATAAGATGTATCCTCATGAATCTGATTGAGTGGGAAAGGAATAACATGCAAAGATAACGAAACGTTATGATGCGAAATAATCTGGAATAACTAACGTTAGTAATGTCTGAGCAACGATGCGCGAGAAACACTGAAACGTAGTACGTGAACAATTGTAAACGTGATACGTGAAGATATGATGAACGTAATGAGAAAACATATGGTGGACGTGATACATGCAACATATCGTTAGCGTGATATGTGAATGTAGGGTGAACATGGTATGTGGAACATATCGTGAACGTGCAATAACTAAAGAGGTAACACCAAACGGTACGAGATGAGACGTGACATGCGACGTGAAACCTTTATCAGCTGAAAGAGTGCCGTGTAATCGTACGATCATCGGCTGGAAAATATCTGATAATCTGCTACTGCGTACTCCTTCCGGATGAAATAAAACGTGTAGGCTAGGTTAACTGGTCGGACGACGATCCAAAAATTCTAAAGGTTGAGATGACTGCAAGCGTGTTGGCGTTCTATCTTAACCCGTTGATAAGTCAGGCATTTAGATATGAACATAACAAAATCGTTCCATGTTTCTCCACCACAACTAGGGTTAAGATCATGATATATCTTTATAGGATCTGGATACATAGCAATTGGAAAGCTATGAGTCTGGGTAAAAATAGAACTCTCTTAGCATAGAACTTTTGGAACACATAACTTAGTGTAGGATTTTCTCCTTTACTCGTAGGCTTAGTCATGGCAAAATTTACCATGAGGACAATGTGATTCAGCGTGTCACTGAAATCAACAAAGTACGTATAGGAAAAAAAAATTCAGGGTGTATTTCTCCTGCTGTAAACCTTGTAACATAGAGGTAAGATAGTCTTCGTGTTCTTCTCTGGACTTAAGAAAGTCAGAATGTTAGCAACGAACAGAATGAAAACTCGTCCAAAATTCATGAAAAATTGATTTCTCAAATCCACAATTACTGCTGGGCATCCGTGAACTAACAAGCACATACATGAATTCATAATGACCATGACGTGTGCGATGAACAGTCATGGAAGTATCTTGCTCTTTTACTCGCAACTGATGGTAGCCTGATCGTAGATCGATCTTGGAAAGTGTTTAGAGTCTGGTAGTTGGTCGGATAGACCAATAATACTTTGAAGGGAAAATACAGTTATAAATGGTGGTATGATTGGTAGTTCCTTCTGGTAATATATCGAAGAAATTTCTTAAAAAAAATCAGTTGATGATGAAAAAAAGGAACTTCAGAAGTTGTGTCTTAAATGATAGCTAGGAAATCATTGTAGCCATCAACACATGCTTGTAAAGCAAAAGAACAATTTTCACCGACTCTCCTGGTGGAGAACCCTGATGAATGTATTCCGGAATCTGAACATCGCTAAATATATTATGATACGAATGATGACCCATTGTAGAAATGAAAGATCTTGCAGTTAAACTGAAATGAAAGCCTTTACGTACACGATGGTATAACGGTGTCTTAGATGGACATGGTATACGAATATGGAATCGAGAATGAAAGTGTCATGTCAGCACGTGAAGTAAACGTGGCAGATTTCACTGAATGTGTTTCGTCTGTCTCACCCGGAGCGAACACTGCGTGTCCAAACATGAACAAAACGCTAGAGATGGTACTAAAATTTTAGTGGCTTGATTTGTACATGGCAAAACAGAATAAGTATACCCTTGGAATGGTACCTTGAGTCACTAAGGCTGAATTCAGAAATTATGCATGAGTCGTGTGTCTTGACTCATGTGTTGGGATATATACGTGTGACATGTGTCTTGACTGGTGTCTGGACATGTGTCTTCAGTACATATACATGAGAGGATGTGTCTTGACAGATGTCTTGACATATGAAAAGAAATCATAATGAACATGGTGGTTAAAATTCCAAAATTGACGGATCTGTTGGACTGCTAACCTTAGTATTTCTGGTTACGTACTTGACTGGTGTTCTGTTGTGATTGCTAGAATAGTTGCTGTCACAGTAGTGGTTACTGTCGTCTTGTCTGTCAGTTCTATGATGAGTCATTCTCATGACGGTGATTCATGTAACTATTCAGCTGAGTGGCCGGCTGGTACCGGTTCCCACTCATATGGCTAAAAAGACAACTGAGTGACGTGTGACATATAACAAATTTTTTTTAAGGACATGTTGTGCTGGAAATCGTCTGGTGGTGAAGCATTTTCTCGCCCGATCGCTTTGATATAACTCCTTTGTCTTCGTCTTGTAAGATCTCCAGGTTGTGAACAACATCAGCATCTCGTAGCGTCTCTAAATAATCAGCAGAATCAACATTTAGTAACATTCCCAAGCTATGAGCAGCATCAACATCTTGTAGAATATCAATAAGTGGAATACGCCTGAGATGATTTAGAATTGACTAGCAAATACTCGTGGAGTATTTGTAGATGAAATACACATGGATTACGACACGTGTAGTGCAATGGAATACGGTACATGGAGTACACGTGGAACGTGGTATATGGATTACATATGGAGTATGGTACATGAGGTACACATGGAATACTATACGTGGAGTTCACGTGAAACGCACTTGAGATGATCGATATGGTGTCACCATCTGACGTGATTTAAAAGGAAAACTGATCAAACGGTTAGGAAAACGAACTGAAGTGAGCAATCCTGGTAGCCTAGCAATATTAGCGTAGACATCATTCTGGTTGCATAGAGGAAACACCAAAAGGATGGTTAAACAAAATTCAACGATGATTTGCATGAAAGCATGATTAATGAAAACCAACCATGACTATCATAAAAATAGGATTAAATGAAATCCATCAATGTCTAGCATTAGGGCATGATAAACATGATGAAAACATAATTTAGATAACGAGGCATGGAACATAATTATCATGAAGATGAAATTATCATGAAGAAACATGGGACAAAATTAACATGAAGGAGCATAAAACATAATCAGCATAAAGACGAAGTTAACCATGATAGTATGAAAACTTACTTGACATAAAGAGACATAACAATTAAATGAGGGAACATGAAAAGTTATGACTGTAATGAGATAAATTTTGAAAGTTAATAGTGTGGACGACTAGGAGTCGTTTCACAATATAAAAAACAATGCAACTTAAATGATAAGTATGACTCGATATAATACGACATAAACATGAAAGATGCGTGAAATAGTTTATAATGCATGAAACAATTTATAATGTATAAAACAGTTTAAAATGCATGGTTAATATCTATGATGATATGCACATGAGTGAACGCCTATGGGTCGGTTCACAAAACAAAAGGCAAGTGTGGACGCCTATGGGTCGATCCACTAATCAAACAAAAAGTTTCGATAAAAGCACATGCGACTAAATAGAGCCAGTCATGTACCAACCATTATTTAGTTAAAATTCCTGCGACAATGAGATGCATGCATGAATGAATACATTAAATGAAAATAAAATGAATGCGTGAAAACCAACTGTCTAAACCTAACATAAAACGTATGACCAAGTATGAACTACGGTGGTTCAGTTTATATTAGCCAAAGTTCTTAAGGAACATCATGAATAAAACAATGACATGTAACTAAGTATGGATGACGGTTGTTCAATCCATATTAGTAAAAACAATTCAGAGAAAACATCATGGTTAAAACATCAAGGTGCTGAAAATATCGATACATGAAATAACAAGCGTTGGCTTAGGGAGCTCCTGGCGACTACCCACTAGTCACATGTCAAGTTTTAGAGCCTACAGGTCGAAACCTTGGCTCTGATACCATAGCTGTAACACTCCATTTTGATAAATGGAATGTCACAGGATAATCATGGCGTAATACCAAAGCATCAGGTAAACGTCCTAAAACATTACATGTCCATAGGGATAACCGGAATCAAACATCGGTCCCCAACATAAACTCATAAACAAGCATAAAGTACAAGTAATGCAAATGAAACAGAAACATAATATAGCTCCCATCCTATGCATAACCATTCCATGCTCCTGACCTTGTGTACCTGCCGTTTGGGGAAATGAAAAGAGAAAACGGCTGAGCAAGACGCTCAGTGTGGGAATATATAATAATAACATGGAATAACATAACATAAGTGAAGGCTGAAATGAAGGCATAATAATGAAAGTGCAAGTGCAGCAGAATTATGTAAGTCCTGGGAAAACTTGGTAACATGAAATAAACTGGTTTATTCTAAAAAAGTCTCATGTTCATGTTAATACTGAAAGTCTGTTGTGTAATCATGAAAATTGTAATTTAAATGCCAAAGAGCTCATATAGGTCATGAAATATATCAACGTGCATGAATACATGGAGGGGTGACATCGTCATGCAATTAGAGGGGATGCCTCTAATTATACTGGTCTGGGTAGGAGGGATTAGCTCCTTGTGAAGGATGCAAGGCACACACCACATTCACCATAAAATTCTTGTAAACTTGTAAACTAGGATGCACCCATTTGCCCCACATGATAATAATAATAAAGGCCAAACTTGTAAAGGGACGCTACGAGCAATCACTCTCACCGTAGAAGAGTCATAACACCGGTGCCTCCAGTGCTATGGTTACGGTACCTCCGTAAATAGGTGAAGCATGGTATGCGTGTATATAGCTCAGGCAATTAAAATAAACATAACATTTCCTGACGTGTTTAAGACGCATGACTACAGGGAAAACAGATGGCTGCAAACGGGAAAACCTAATCAAACATGCAAAGAGAATTGTCCATACTGAAGGATGGAATATCCGTACCTCACGTCCAGTACTGCAAACGAAGAAGAACGTAGAAGATGAAAACGTGAAGAAGATCATACTCCATAAATGCTACATAATAAAGAGGGACGTGTATGAGTCGCTTGGTTAACTTATACTTAATAATTATTAATTACTTGACGTTAACTTAACCTGTTCTTGTATTGCCTGAATGTTCGTGACTTATTTTACGGCTTCTAGTTAAATCGTGTATTCTGATAAGTGTAATTCGTATTCTTACATGTTAATAAGCATAAAATGTATAATTCATGATCATGTAGTAAAGTTTTCTTATGAAATACTTATGCTAAAATAAATAATTATTAGTTAATAATAAAATGCATGGTTTTACTTGAAATCATAATTTATATCATAACATGATAATTTAATAAACCTAACGTTAACTAGATAATTAAATAATTATATTAAGTCACGTTTATTAATTTAATTTCGTAAATAAAAACACTTGGTAAAATCTATCAATTAGATCTAATTTAAGTCGCGTAAAATATTTAACCATAACGTGTAAATAATACCTAGCTTAATCATGTTTAATAATGTATTCTAAGTACCCAAGCCTACCGAGACTCCCATGTCTCGGTCGCACTAAACAAAACAACTATGCAAAACTAGCAAACAGTGCTGTCTAATATATATTTTATAGTTCTGTCCAACATCCCCGTATAGTTCTGTCCCATATCATATGTTTCTAGTTCTGTCCGATATAAACCCTATAGTGTTGTCCAATATACACGCATACTATAGCCTTGTTTCCTGCTGCTTGTTAAATTATACCACTGGTTCAATAAAGTTCCCGCTGTTTGGTTAAAACTGCCCGCTGACTATTGTCTTTACCCGTCGTTTGCTAGTATATTACCACCGAGACCAAAGGGGTCTCGTTTCCATTATTTTTGACTAAAACCCACTGTTAGGGTTTGTTTTCCCATTGATCTTACAAAAACCACACAGCCACCCATAAGGGTTTGCGGCTGGTGGAAGGATTTCACCACCGAGACCATGAATGGTCTCGGTTTGTGTATACAACAACTCACACAACATAACAAATCCCAAACCCATGTTTACTTATCTTTATTAACAAGCTTTCACCACTGCTTTTAACAAATCATGAATATTAACATGATTTAATAGTCAGAATTAAGGATTATGTAAGTACCTTATACGTGTTAGGGTTTAGGATAGAATGAACGACACACAAACCTTGTTTTTAAATCAGATCCGCGACCTTCTTGTTTTCTGTTGGTGAATCGACGGCAGCAGGGGAAGACAAAAAAAAATAACGATCGACTTGTTATTGTGTTTAGGGTTTTTGATGTGCCGACCCAATAAAAGGAAAAAAAACAAACTCTCGTCCTTTTATTTTTTTTTCTAGTCGGTTAGTAATACACATGGGCCTCAGCCCATCTCCCTTTTCCTTTCTGTTAGAAATACGTTTTTACGTATATTAGAAGTATCGGTCACTCCACAATAATATTTATGTTGTAATAGCTCGTAGTTAGAAAATAGTCATTAGTTACTTATTAACTTAAGTAAGAACCGGTCCATGGGCTTGTCATGGACCGGCCCAAGCCCATGTTTGCTTGGAACTATAAATACCCCTTTCCACCATGGAAAGGGGTTGGTTGTTGTCATTTACTAGTTTCCATTTAATAAAATAACACATAGTTTCTCTCACTTTCTCTCTCTAACTTTCTCTCTCTAGAAATCAACAAACCCCTTCATAGATTCATTGATTATCAATATTCTACATTTGGTATCAGAGCTATGGGGTGATTTAAGGTAGTGATTTGTGTGGTTTTTTAGTTTTTGATTGTATTAGTGTTCTTTAAGAAAAACCATCTTGATTCTTGGTGTTTTTGGTGTTTTTGTGATTGGGATTAGTGGATAAGTATTAGTTGTTACTTATTTTAGTCGAAAGCACAAAACTTTTTGGGTTATTTGGTCAAAATCTGGGTTTAATCTCTTATTTTTGTGGTCGACTGTTCCTCGTAAGAAGTTTCTGATTAACCCAGCAGAAGTTCCGGATCAACAAGTTCCGAACCAAGGAAACTTCCGGATCAAGAAGTTCAGGATCAAGAAGTTCCGGATCAAGGAGTTCCGGATCAACAAGTTCCGAACCAAGGAAACTTCCGTATCAAGAAGTTCCGGGTCAAGAAGTTCCGGATCAAGAAAGTTCCGAACCAAGGAAACTTCCGAATCAAGAAGTTCCGGGTCAAGAAGTTCCGGATCAAGCCAGAAGTTCTTAGAGGAAGAAAGATCGACCCAATTAGGAATGTTATTGGAGATCTAGATCGACCCGTCTCTACACGCCATCAATTACAAGAGAGTGCGCTTTATTGCTACTTTGATGCATTTCTCTCTGAAGTTGAACCTAAAAATTGGCAGCAGGCTATGACCCAATCTTCTTGGATTGAAGCTATGCAGGAGGAACTAAATGAATTCCAACGACTTGAAGTATGGGAATTGGTTCCTCTCCCTGACAAGGTCAACATCCTTACTTTGTTATGGGTTTATAAGGTTAAACTTGATGAGATGGGTGCGGTATTGAAGAATAAGGCTAGATTGGTCGCTAGAGGATATAAACAAGCCTTGGGTATAGACTTTGAAGAATCTTTTGCTCCTGTGGCTAGATTGGAGGCTATTAGACTATTCCTTGCGTATGCTGCTCATATGAACATGATCGTCTATCAAATGGATGTGAAGACGACATTTTTGAATGGTGAACTAAGGGAAGAAGTCTATGTTAGTCAGCCGGATGGGTTCGTCAGTACGGAGTTTCCTAATCATGTGTACAAGCTTAAGAAGGCTCTCTACGGGTTGAAACAAGCTCCACGCGCGTGGTATGATCTCCTGTCAACATATCTCATTTCGGAAGGCTTCTCCAAAGGCAAAGTGGACCCCACTCTATTCACTCTCAAAGAAGGCAACGACATGATTCTGGTACAAATTTATGTTGATGATATAATTTTTGCTGCCACTAACATAGAATTGTCAAACCGATTTGAGAAGATAATGTCCACACGCTTTCAGATGTCGATGATGGGAAAAATTTCATTTTTCTTAGGATTACAGATTTCTCAGAATCCCAGAGGCATCTTTATTAATCAATCCAAATATGCTCTAGAATCTCTTAAGAAATATAACTTTGAAAATTGTGACCCCGTGGACACTCCAATGGTGGAGAAATCCAAGTTAGATGAAGATAGGAATGGGACTATTGTCGATCCAAAACTTTACCGTGGGATGATCGGCACCCTTCTATATCTGACTGCTAGCAGGCCTGATTTGCAATTTGCTGTATGCATGTGTGCCCGGTATCAGGCTCGGCCTACCGAAAAGCACTTACATGTTGTGAAAAGGATCTTTCGGTACTTAAAAGGAACACTTCATCGTGGTCTATGGTATCCGAAAGACTCTTCTATTGCTTTAATATCATACGCAGATGCCGATCATGCTGGATGTCAAGACACGAGGCGTAGCACTTCTGGATCTGTGCAACTCCTTGGAGATAGATTGATCAGTTGGTCTTCAAAAAGGCAGAAAAGCGCTGCAATATCAAGCACGGAGGCTGAATACATCGCCATGTCCGGTTGTTGTGCTCAAGTCCTTTGGATGAGATCACAATTAACTGACTACGGTTTGGGATTTAACAAAATCCCGATGTATTGTGACAACAAGAGCGCCATTGCCCTTTGCTGCAACTATGTTCAACACTCCCAGGCCAAGCACATAGACATTCGCTACCATTTCATTAAGGAGCAGGTGGAGAACGGAGTGATCGAGCTGTATTTTGTCACTACTGAGTACCAGCTGGCGGATATGTTCACCAAAGCATTAGATCGAGGACGAATTGAGTTTTTGATCGACAAGCTTGGCATGAAATCATTCACTCCAGCGACTCTCAAAGAGTTGGCAGAAGAATCAGCTGAATAGTCGTGGTAAACTATTCAGAGTATCCTTTTGTTCGTGATCATGTATATTATCGTAAATATATAAACCACAAAAGAAAAATACAAAAATATAAAACCAACAAAAATCATAAAAAATATAAAACCTAGAAAAACCATAAAAATTATAAAATCCAGAAAAACCAAAAATATTTTTCGTTTTAAAACGGGCATGTCTTTTAGTACGGTAATATTTACGGCCTTAGAAATGTCGATCAATATTGACACGGTGCCATAAATAGAGTCCGTATAAAAGTTGTACATTTTTTAAAAAAACATGCCCATTATGGCTTGTAGTTATTTCTGACTGCAACCCGGTTTTCATATTAAAGTCACGTATTTCCTTGGAAAACGTTGGCTCAGAACGGGAATTAATTTTCTCGGGCGTGATTTACAAGCCAAATCATGCAAAGGGATCAAGTTTACTTTATAACTTGGTCTAACACGAATGTGTGTACGTCTCAGTGCATAAATTTGTTTACATAAGAGAAATCTTATTGACACCACGAATCAAAATTTTTCAAGATATAAATTGGAAATGCTTTCATCAATATTTGACTCTTTAAACAATGACTACAGCTCTTTAAATAGAAAACGGGTCATCGTTTAAGGGGGAGAAAATATTAAAATCATCTTCATCATTAAAATTGATTTTCAAAAGTGATTGTGAAAATTAAGGGCTACATGGTAATTGAGTGGTATTGCTTTAGAAAACGACTTGTGTTCGTCCTAAGTGATAGGCATTGCTTTTAGATTTTGGAGATATGCTAATAGGATGCGTTTGCTAAGTTGTGTGTAAGTTAAACAAGGGTTAAGTGAAATGAAAATAGTTAGAAACAAAAAGAAAAAGGAGTGAAATTGGAGGACTTAAAGTGACATTTTGTGAAAGATGTTAGAAATTGACCTAAGTCAAACAACTCACCCCCCACCCCCATTATTTCTGTTCACTGTTTATCTATTCCTTGCCGCCATTGTTACACACACAAACAAGCATTCAAATCATTCGTCTATTCATTCCATCCTGTTCATTCACTAAATAAGGTAATTAACATCGATATTTAACTTATAAATTCGTCTAAATCATCATCTATATCCCCTTAATTGATTCGGATAATTAACAATTATCAGATATAGGGTTTATTCCTTAATTAGGGTTAATTAACTAGGGATTTGTGGTCGGTTTTGCTCGGAATAGTATGATATGATGTTTAAATGCTTTAGATTACCTTAGAAATCACAAATGCGCATAGATTAATCATCTTAGTTTCGTTTGAAAAAGTTCCGGATGAACATGGATTAAAACTTCCGAATGAAGGATTTCTTCTGAAAAAATTCCGAATGAGGAAGTTCCGAATGAAGGACTTCCGAATGAAGGAAGTTCCGAATGAAGAACTTCCGAATGAAGGAAGTTCCGAATGAAGAACTTCCGGATGAAGGAAGTTCCGAATGAAGAACTTCCGGATGAAGGAAGTTCCGCATGAAGAACTTCCGGATGAAGGAAGTTCCGAATGAAGAACTTCCGGATGAAGGAAGTTCCGAATGAAGAACTTCCGGATGAAAGAAGTTCCGAATGAAGAACTTCCGGATGAAGGAAGTTCCGAATGAAGAACTTCCGGATGAAGGAAGTTCCGAATGAAGAACTTCCGGATGAAGGAAGTTCCGAATAAAGAACTTCCGGATGAAGAAGTTCCGAATGAAAGAATGTTCCGGATGAAGATGTTCCGAATGAGGAAAAGTTCCGGATGAAGAGTTTGATTATTATTGTTTGCATGCTATATATGTACTTGTTGTATTATATTATGAAATGTGTTTTTCTTAGAAGTAAGAATGATATCTATCTATATGTTTTTGTGCATCAACCTTTCATGTCTTATCTTAAGCAGATACAATGACTAATCCAACAGTACAAGCAATCCAAGAATCTAGAGAAGCCGATATTGCTAAAGCACGAACCCTTAAGTTTATTCCCAACAATTACCGGCTGAAGCAAGTATCAAAATCCACTCACCATGGTTTTAAGGTCGCCATAGCCATCCTCGATAACTCTCATTTCAAGAACGCCCTTAGGAGTAGTGCCTCGGTGCCTTATGAGTATATGTATGAATTTTGGGCTACCAAGGAAATCACTTCAAACAAGATCACCTTCACCATCGACAACAAGCAGCAGACACTCACAGTTTCAGACTTCCGTAAGATTCTTGGTATACGGGATACACCCAAAGACATGTCATTCTCGAGGGATCCTACTAAAGATGAACTCGTGGAGTTATTTGACGCACTTGGATGTCCGGAAATACGAGTTGCGTCTGAGTTTACCACTGCTAAAGTAGGACAACCTTGGAGAGCATTGTTGGGTATTCTCAGTAAATGTCTTACACCAAAAATAAGCGGCCATGATGCTCTGCGCAGTCCGATAATAAACCTCTTCTATGGCATGTACAAAGCTGCAAATTCAGATTATGCTTTGTTGATATGGGAAGAATTCACCTTTCAACTCTTCTATAACAAGAAGCTGAAGACAAACTTCTTTCCTTATCCTCGGTTTATAAAGCTTATCATTAATTATTTTATGAAGAATGATGCTTCTATTGATAGGCGTGCAGCAGGTCGCTATCACACTGAAGAAGCTGATGATACTGTGGATCTGAGGCATGAAGGACCGTCTATTGGTGTGATTCCGGGTCCTATTCCTGATTACCTTCTCACTGATAAAATTAAGGGTTCTGCGGATTACAAGTTACTGCAGATAGAAATCAAGAAGCTGAAAGCAAACCTTCAGACTGGAGAAGACTCGTCTACAACGGTTAAGAGTAAAGGTAAACGTAAACAACCAGCTGCGTTACCTGAACCCGAAACCAAGAAGAAGAAGACAGAGGGTAAGAAGGGAAAGGGTAAGGATGATGAGATGCGTCTACGTGACGAAGAAGACATTGTTGATCCTACTCTTGATAAAACCGAGAAACAAATGATGAAGATTGCTATTCAAAGGAGTAGGAAAGATACTGGCGGTAGTGGTTCAGGTGCAAGGGTAGATATTGAGGATGAGTATGTGGAACCAGATGATGTTGATGAATTTGGGTCACCTGAACATTATTCCACTTCGAAGGAGCCATCAATCCCTATTTTAGCAAGTGTGGAAAAGGAACCTGTTGCTCCTATGATCATGGTGTCAACTCAACCCTTAATATCATAGGTGTCAACTCAACCCTTAACAACTCAACCTCCACCCATACAACCCTTACCAACCAGACCGGCTTCAACACCATTTCTTCCACCACCTATAATTCCCATCCTTAGTACCGCAGTAACAACCGAGCCTCTTCAATCAACCCAGAGCAGCTCTGCAACATCTGCAATGGCTGCATTAGTGATGGCCGAAATGTTTGACAAACATGTGGATACTCACAAACGAGAAATGGATGAACTTCGCCAAGAGTTACAAAGACGAGCTCAAAGTGAAGAAGCATCTAGGAAAGCTCAAGAGGAGATGATTGCTAGGTTCGCTTCAGATATGGAGTTGACTCGAAAAGCACATGCAGAAGAACTAGCTCGGGTTAAGCAGGCTGAGGCTGATAAGCATGCTGCACGTATTACCAGACTTCAAGCGATGAGGGATAAATATAAGGAGCAAAAAGAAGCACTTGAAGCCTCTGTGAAAGAAAGAGTGCAAGAATCCGTTGAATCCTTAATGCCTAAACTTCGTGATGAGTTGAAGACACTTGCTGCTGACAACTTGATGATCAAATCATCCAATCCTTCAGAAGCCGCCTACAAGATTGCTTATGACCTGACGGATTTTGAATTGAAGAAGATCCTTAAGGCTCGTATGGTGGAACTTGGGTCGTTTGATAAGTCTAGGATTCAACGGGCTCTATACAAATCCCTGAATGATGCTATCAAGGAGGATGATAGGTTATTTAAAACGTTTGGAAGTGTGGTACCTTATCACATTCTACCTGAAGAGGAAAGGGAAGAAAGTGAGGAGGAAGAGGGTACAGGTGAAGAGGAAGAGGAAGAAGAAGGAGAAGAAGAGGAAAAGGATGACGATGATGGTGATGATAAGGATAAGGATGAGGATGATGATGACGAGGATGAGGATGATGGTGGCGATGATGGTGGTGATGGGAATCAGGAGAGTGCTAGGGGTAGTAACGGGGATGACAATCAGGATGATGATGGGGGTGAACAGCCGAAAGAGGGAGACAAGGTTACCAGCTCCAAGAAAACAGCTAAGACTGGAACCAAGTCCACGAAAGATGCAGCACAGAAGGACAAATCAACATCGACGGAATCAAGACGAACTAAGTGGCGCCACGATGTGAATGCCACTACAGCGTCATCGGTTCCCGGTACCTCTATCGCTGTATCTTTACCTATTACTACTAACCCCATTAGTTCTGTTGTTGTTGCTCCTGTGATTGCAGAATCAGTGACGGAACCCGAAGCTACACAACACTCTCCAGTTCACGACACTGCCGAAATGCCTAAAACTGAACCAACAGATGTTCGCACTTCAACTCCTCTACAACAAGCACAACAATCTACGGTTCCTGAACCAAGCACACGAGTTTGGGAAGACACGTTGGAGATAGACGAGACTGCACCACCACAGGCTTGGATCACGGCAGCAGCACAATATGATCCGATCACAGATGCTGACAAAGATGTGTTGTATCTCCGTATCCGCAGTCCTATTGACTTATGTGCATTTCTTGCTCATGCGTATAAGACGTCGGTTACTCCATCATTGGTGAAGAAAGCGCTGAATGATAAGAGGCTTCGCGCCAAAACCCGGTTGACCCGAATGCAGTTCGAGTATTATGCCGATGAGATCCTGAAGGCTCTGAAAACCGTTCAACGGCCAGGTCTTCATGAATCAGAAAGAGCTCCACCTCCAATGGATCCTGCTCAAGATAATCAGATTGCTCTTGACTTCTTCGTCACCAATGATCTTGTGTATCTACTGAAGGGGTCATCAAAGTACGCAACCTCCCTGACCTTGCTGAAAGCTGCCAACTGGGGGACAATACCCTTTATCGAGGAAAAGGTAAATCGACTCTGGGTCCCAAAAATGAATCGTAATTATGATATGTATGCTGTCATAGGTGCATCTCATTGGGACGAACGAGTCCGAAGGGCGTACAGGGGTTGCTGCTTGGTCAATTCTGGAAGCAATGTTAGATCCGACATCCGCATCTCCAGCATCTTAGGAATGAAAACTGAAGCCAAGAACGGCTATTATCATGTGACGGAGATTCGCTTGAAAAGGGAGGATGACAGGGAATACAAAATCCAGCAAGGAGATTTTTCCATCATTCGCCTTGAGGATATCGAAGATATGCTGCTTCTGATGACCCGAGATCAACTTACACACATTCCTCGTGAAGACCTGATTGCTTTGAATACAGCACTTCGTATGTTCACACGAAGCGTTGTCATCAAGTCACGAGTTGAAGATCTTCAGTTGGGAGTCGAAAGCTATCAAAGGAAGCTCAACTTAACCCGTCCTGTGAATCAAGTGCTACCTCAACATGTAGAAAGATGTCCCTATACTGGCATTTCTGTCCCAAATTACGGCATTTTCTACTTGAACAGTCGAGGTTTGATGAAGTTTATGAGGGTGGGGGAGCTCCACAAGTATAGTGATGGAACTCTTATACAAGTCAGAGGAAAGTTGGAGCATCTGAACTCGGGTGGGACTTTGCCAGAGATGACGGAGGATTGGCATCCGGGTTACCGGCAGATGGCGAAGTACGTGATCAAGAAGATTGATCAAAAGCTCCGTGAACGTAGATTGATGAGGAGCTTGGAAAGATTCGTGGGTGGAAGACCGTATTTAGTGCACCACAAGCTACTGCAACGATCCATCTAATGGGTCGTACATTTCAGGTCACTTTATATTGGTTTTCAATTGTGAATATGTATATTTGTGAATAATGTGCTTGTATGGCTTGGTGTAGTGTTAAGGTATGATAATTTTTCAAGAATTTCTCACGAGATTCTAAATCTTTCAAAATATGTCATACCAAAGCACTACAACTATCCCTTATTAACTTAAGGGGGAGCAATAACTTGTTCTATGGCCAAAACATCGATTTCATTTTTACCCAAAGGCCGGTTAATCCATTCAATATCCCAAATATTAATGGTTAACATTTTGGATAAGGGGAGAAAATGGGATTAAGGAGACGTAAGTGATACTTGGCTAAAAGATGAAAAAGACTTAAAGATTATCCAACTTAATATGTGTAAAGCACGTGTTAAGGGGGAGCGTTTTTGATGAACAAAACACCTAAGGTACAAAACTTTTGATTTCAATATCACAAGTACTTTAGGTGATTTTCAATGATTTTTCATGGTGGCAATTCCTTCCCAAAACACGCTTAATTCACGACGGATGTGGTGACAAAAGGGTGGTAGGAATAGGTTTAGTCCAATGATTCATCAGAGCCGATGGAATCTTCCCAAGGACAATTCCCTAGATAGAATTAGAAGTCCTAGGAAAGATGGAGAAAGAATGTGAACGTAGCTGAATGCCGACCAAGTACTTAAGCTAGCACTGGAACAATCACAACAAGGTGCTAGTGATGACGTATTGGTAAGCATTGAAGGGGTTGAAGAATGAAAAAGAAATGTAAAGATAAAGGGTGTAAAGAAAGAAGCCCTCCTTACAACTTTAGGCAGAAACCGGGTCAATACATATGCTATTGAGGTCATTTTTGCTAATGATTCTCGGTATTGAAGAAAGACATCATGGACCCAGTGATGCAATGCACAACCCTTCCCAGCTAACTCAAATATCTCTCAAAAGGTATTTGTTTTAATCACACGGATATCAACACGTTATCTATTGGTTTATTCACTCCGAATAGACTGGTATTGAAAAGGTGGCACTCCTCTCCAGCCATCGCTCACTAAATCAAAACGCACAATCGAGTCTAGAGCCAAGAGATCATCAAAAGTCTCATTAGGACACTTTCCATTTATTCCTTGCTTTCTCACACACTGTGAAAAGTAAGAGATTTTCATGAGTCCTACGCAATATTCCTGTAATATTGCCAGAACATCCGAGTAATACGTAAGTATTACAATGAAGATGGAAATCCTGCTTGAGCCAACATCAAACAAGCTCATGGTAGGTTACACGTGCGGTTCTTTTAGAACCAATCTTGTGAAAAACTGGAAGGTAACAGTGGTTTAATTCTTAATTGAACTTAAACTCGTTCCAGGCCTCTTCGCATTATCATATGATCTTGCCAGAACACTCAGAGTGACTCTTTATTGATCACAGTGACGAGTGGAAATCCTTCTAGTGTCAACATCAAACAGCACTTGGTAGGTGACGTGCAAGATTCTTTATGAATTAAGCTCGTGACAACTGGAAAGCAACGATGGTGAAAATCTTAATTGAAATTCACTTGTTCCAGGTTTCATGAATTGACGGCTTCTAATCACAAGGATAATTTATCCAAGTGATTCAATCTTTATGTTCGCAGTCAGCTTTGGACGGTCGAATAAAGAGAACGGGTTTACCCGCGAAATCCTGTCAGGAAGTTACTTAATTGAAACTATCCGTCACGGGTACGATATCTAATATCGTCCAACGGTCTTCACCGACCGGAGGTAAAATGCTACCGAATTAGAATAAAATGTTCAAAGCCATTTTATTCGTGTCGTTGCTGTGTACCTGTTAAAGACGGTGGCGTTGCTGTGTACCAGTGAAGACGGTGGTGTTGCGGTGTACCTGTAGAAGTCGTTCCCACATGCTTATGTCTTTCTGCATCAAAGTTTAACAAAAATTCAAGAAAGTACAAGATAAAGTCTTCCGCTGTATCAAACTCTGAAACTTTCGAGAATTCAACAAAAAGACATAAGTGTGTGGAACATGGAGTCACGAGAAGGCAAATTCACAAGAGAGGCAAAGATCGTACGTGAAAGGCCAAAGAACAATGCTCTCAAGTCAAAGCCAAAAAGATCAAACCAACATATTCACAACAAAAGAAAGAAAAGAAGAAAAGACTACGAGCTAAAGAACGAAGACTTAGTATAGTATGCTAGGTTTAGAATTTTGTAAACGTGGAGTGACCTCCCTTAGGGGGAGATTGTTAGAAATACGTTTTTACGTATATTAGAAGTATCGGTCACTCCACAATAATATTTATGTTGTAATAGCTCGTAGTTAGAAAATAGTCATTAGTTACTTATTAACTTAAGTAAGAACCGGTCCTGGGCTTGTCGCCCAAGCCCATGTTTGCTTGGAACTATAAATACCCCTTTCCACCATGGAAAGGGGTTGGTTGTTGTCATTTACTAGTTTCCATTTAATAAAATAACACATAGTTTCTCTCACTTTCTCTCTCTAACTTTCTCTCTCTAGGAATCAACAAACCCCTTCATAGATTCATTGATTATCAATATTCTACACTTTCTTGTCCAAACAGCCGTCCCAAAACCTAAACATCCCTTTACTTTGTTTTATTTTTTATAATTCGTGTTTTGTTAAATGCTACGCGTATTTGTGTTTCTAAATGTCGTGAATCCTTATAATTTTTCTTATACGAGTTATACGTAACATTTAAATACGTAATTATTTATCATGTTTAATTACTATACTATATTTACATAATAATATTCGTAGCTCGTGTAATATATTAATTATTCGTATTGTTTAAATTTATACGTACATTCATGAAATCTATGTTCTAAGGTATTTTTAAAGCGGGTTTTACAAACATATTGTTACATCTTGGCTAAGAAACTCTGATAAGGTTAATGAGTGTATTAATGAACAAATTCCTGCTCAAAAGAGAAAAATGCTTGGTGTTGAAGGATCCTCTAGCACTAAAGCTCATGATAATGTCTTTGTCAAAGCCTCAAATGAGATAAGTAGTTTTATCCCTCACATTAAAAGATTAGGTGATGTGAATTTACCAAATTATGATACTGGACGTATTCTCCTTCCTGAGTTTCAAGCAAGTGATGGTTCATCAGCACCTGTTGAGTCTTCAGTTACCGAAGATGACTCGGATGATGATATAGAGTCTTCAGTAAGCACCCCACTTCCTCCACTAGAGAAACTTTATGGTACTGAAACCTCTACTAGACCCAAAGTTATATAGTCTATCGTCAGTTTACACACCACTCACAAAAGTTGTGCTCCCAAGCAAGTCAGAATTGACACATCAAAGAACTCTTCAGCTTCTGCTAAGATATCACAAAAGGAAACTACTTCTTCAGTTTCATAAAATAAACTGAAGGATGTTGTATATGAGGAAGACATGAAAATGTCTATAGTCATGCAAGAGATCAAAGATCTTAAGATGCGACTTAGACAACAACAAACACTTGTTCGATTCAGGGATGAACCACATAACTATTCTCATTACAGATACAAAACATAATTCAAAAAATGTTGTGATTTATGTGGTCTAAACAACCATCTCACTAAGACTTGTCTGAAAGTCATATTATGTATGAAATGTGAGAGAACTGATCATCGCACTTGTGAACATAATGAGTATATGGTTGCAAAAACAAGTGAACTCAAAGGTGGAATATCTCACTCCAGGAAAAACATGCCTTATCTACCATGTATTCATTATGGTATGAGCAATCATCTATCAGATGACTGTCATTATTATCTCATTTGTAACATCCATGGAAGTTATGACCATGACACTCATGAACATAATCGAATCATTTATCTCATAAGAGGAATCAACGCAAGGA
The DNA here is from genome assembly GCA_025667525.1 of Glebionis coronaria. Classification (NCBI taxonomy): domain Eukaryota; kingdom Viridiplantae; phylum Streptophyta; class Magnoliopsida; order Asterales; family Asteraceae; genus Glebionis; species Glebionis coronaria. The sequence continues at coordinate 478,809,263 of CM046879.1, read as the reverse complement.
ATCCAAAATCTATCTCAAAGTGTTGTGAAACTTGTGGAAGAAATGTCCACACCACATCTGATTACAATGCTATAGAGTGGTTCAAAAGAGGTGAAGCCCTTTAGGCTAAAAAGGCAAATGTTGAACGAGCCTTCAATTCTAAATCTTCATTTCCTTCATCCTCATCAAGAACCTCCATCAGATCTAGAACACCTGTTAGATCTAAGACTCCCACCCAACAAAGATGGGTGATGTAGGTATTTTAGTCACTTATTCTAGGAAATATAAGAAACTACAGTAAGTATTAGTTGACACGTTTAGGAAAACGTGAAAACCGACAAATGTGTTCGTTCTCTAAGGAGTTGCGTAGTATGAGCCAAGTTAAAAACGTTAATTGGATTAGTTCGTTTCTGGTGATAAAAAAGAGAAAAATAAAGACGGATTTCGCTAAAATTAAACTAAGACGAAATCGCGTTTACGCGTAAATCGAGACGTAAAAATTAAATTAATCTAAAAAGTTAATAAAAAATTCAAATAAATCCTAAAAAATATAACCAAGGTTGAAAAATTAACCAAACTTCTTGAAAACTTTGTAACTATTTATTATTAAATTTTAAAATCTAAATAAAGACCTTAAATTTAAAATAAATAAGAAAAGAATCCAAACAAAGATTTTTAACTAATTTATAAAAACATAAAAATAAAAAAAAGATTAAAAATAATCTATAAACAGGAAAAATCCAAACTTACTTTCAAAAAATCTTAAAAGTGATAAAAAAATCTAGGAAAAATAAGAAAGACGAAAAAGCAAAGCTAAATAAGACAAAACGGGCTTATTAGGTCACATCTTAATATTAAGCTAAGGAAAAGAAAAAGGGTTAAATAAAAAACATTACAAATCTGTAACATATGAAACAACTTGGTACAATGGTAAGGACTTGGAACCCTCCATGAGAGGTCACGGGTTCGAATCCATGCCAAGGTTTGTTTTTGCGTTTATTTTTTATTTTGTTTTTTTTTCTTGGAACAATACAACCCAATAAGCAGTGGCTTATTGGAAGGTGATAATTAAGCAATAAACAACAAGATTAAGCTATAATAAGCCAGATAATCACATAGTTAAGCAAACAAGGCCTCAAACACTTATTAGTGGTAAAGAACAATTTTTATACTAACAATGGCTAGAGAACAAAACCAACAGTTGGTAGAATTTACCCACTGATGGTGTTAAAAGCATAGAGACTCAAAAACAGACAAAAAGAGATTTTTAGCTGATCTATTTGGCAGAAAATTGAACTTTAAACTTTTAAATCTTGCAAACAAACTAAGCAAACACCAAAACAACAAATCACATACCTAGATGAGCATAATAACTAAGAAAATTGAAAAGGGCAAACCACAAGAACTTGAAATCAAACAAGTAAGGCAAGCTTATATAAATGGTGTTTTTAGTGCAAACATTAAGTGTTTAGTTGATATAATCTTGTTCGTTTTTTTGTTGATGACAAACGTATAAGTCGCAACACATTATGTAAAATGTTAAGGTACTCGTAATCACTCAAGAATATATTTGTATACTTCTCTCGACACCTCCAAGATAGCATTCGGCATTAATCACTCAAGGTTTGTACAAACAAGTCATTAACCTTACTAAGTGATCAAGGATTTAGTTTTTTCTTAAAACTCACCTTTTATTAAATGCGAAAAAAGTTTTTATTAATTTTTTTAAAGAAAATGTTTTATCAAATTAGAAATTTGAAAATTTGAAAATGACATATTTCATATGGGTTAGGAATATTCTTTGAGGATAAATATTCCACCAGATGTGACTGCACCACTAAAAGACAAAAAGGAGCGGAGTCTACTCCAACGGTTCGCTAAATAGGTGTGCGGTTCTTTATCAATAAAGAACTGCATGTACCTTTGAGGAACAACACTCAGTTATAGCCGTTAGAGCTTTGTCTTATAAATAATGGACCATTCTCATATTTTTTCTTTAACCCTTTTTGCGCAATTTCTTTAAAAACATCTTTAAACTCCTTGATTAATTAGTTTTGATTAATCTTGTTTAAGAAGTGATTTTATCCTTAATCCTCTCATCCTCTTAAGTGCTAAGAGAAGAACACTTTCATCACCTTCAAGTGTTGGGTTCATAACATGATAAAGATCTCTCCTTCTAGATCAAGTCATATTTTTCCTACAATGTAAACATGAAGATCCAAGTGATGTGTATACCTGGACTTGATGTATATGTAGAAGATCCAAGTGTTGGGTTCACTTGGATGTGTTTATAAGGGTAGTAGATCCAAGTGATGGGTATCCTTAGATTAGGTGTTAGGTATGTAGATCCAAGTTTGTTAATACTTGGATATAGTGTAAGAGTCAGAGATCTAAGTTATGTGTATACTTAGATCTATATGGTTTATGTGTTTAGGCCACAAAATACAAGGTTTATTATGTTGGGCCAAAAACATAACTAGTGGAGTCATGGGTGCAAGATTAGTTCTAGCTTGGATTAGGACTTGACATGTAGCTTAGTGTCGAAAAAGAATGTAAGCTACCGGTTTATGTGTTTGGATCATAAAACACAAGGTTTGTTATGTTGGGCCATAAAACATAACGGGTTTGGTTGTACCCGAAGAAGGACTCGACGTCTAGCTTAGTGTCAAAAATGTGTAAGCGACGTATATGGTTTTCTCCGCCTTGAAAGGAGTTTTGTTGACTAGTGAAGTAACTCTCGAGTTGGGTACTCGAGGAGTGGAGTAGGGCGAAGAGGAGCTTTGTGACCGAACCACTATAAATCATCGTGTCGGTATTCTTTTTTACATTTATGTCTTTACTTATATAGTTGCATACTTGTGTTGTGTGTCTTTGTGTGCATCACATAATCTAAACATCTAAGTTGCAGAAAAGCTAAGGCTTAGTACGTGTGTGCTTCATGTTTAGATTATGGTCAAGTGTGCATCCCTTAGTATAAACATCTTAGTTGCGGAAAAGCTAAGGCTTAGTACGTGTGTGCTTAGTGTTTAGACTATTGCTTGATGTACTCTTGAATTGATGTGTTTGTGTGTTTACTTACTTGTTGTTTACTTCTATGACAAACACATCTCATATCTAGTCAAGCTTAATCGAGAATATGATATAAGTGATTATTAATGTTTAAATTGTATCAATATTTGGCATCCACTGTTGGCGGTTCTTTATTGAACCCACGGTTCTTTATTGATAATGAACCGCGGTGATATTTATAGAACAGCGGCCAGTAGATTAAACGAAATGTTTTGAAAACTTAATGAGAAACTATTCAAACCCCCCTTCTAGTTTCTACAATTGGTATCAGAGCCTGGTTATTCAAGATCTTTGAAGTATATTGTGCTTTAAAGCTTAGATCGATCTTTGCTCTCGTTTTCAAAACAAATGGTTTTTAAAAATGGAAACGGTTTTTAAAATAGAGACGATATTTGTATCAAATTGTCCATGAAAAGTGGTTACATATGAAATGTATTTTGTTGTTTCATTCGTACAAGTTTTAGTGTTAGATAAACTTTGTATAATAGCTTTATATTAAGTTTGGAAGTATAAAATCTTTTGTGTCATAGTTAACTATAAAATACGAGTTCTATGTGTCTAAAATGATTTTTTAGAGTCCTAAGTCCTTCCAAAAAGTTACCACATGATTTTGTTCAAAAACTCATTTTTGTCCTCTGACCCCGGTTCTTTAATTGTTCCCCGAGGTTCATTATCAATAACGAACCGCAGTCAGTCCTACACAGATTTTTGCAAACTTTGAAAAATTATAGAAAATCAACCGTAAGTCCGTAGAAGTCGTGCCACCCACCATTTCAAACGTAATTGAGTCTCGTTTCTTTTAATAATACTTCCAAACCTATATTAAAATTTAAAATTGGCTTGTTTTATAAGTTCTATTCTTTGTCCAAAGAATTGAGTCTCGGTTTGTCATAAAACTTGTGTTTTACTCTTTTATATTAAGTTAGACATCTCTTGTTGATATGTCTTTGAAAATTGATATGTTTATAAAGTGTTGAACTTATTTAAAATTTTGAAATGGGTGGAAAACTATTTGCAAATTAAATCAAGCTATGTATACTTTGTTGTATCTAACACTCAAAACAAAGACGAATGCTTTTAGGTGTTTTCTTATGTGTTTTGGACATTGTTAAGGGTCATTACTATTGGTAGTAGTGTTACTTGCTTGTCTATTCTTTGTGCATTGCATATAGGATCAACATCTCTAAGTTTACAAATGTTACATAAACATCTTGTATACCTTGTTATGTTTATTAACACTCTTAGGTTTGAAAACTTTGTGAGCTTGTCAAATCTTTTGATGACGGTCATCTTACTCGATCATTGTGTTATTAGTTTAAGTAGATTAATGTCTCACTATAAAACATGAAACACTCTTTGAAAATCTTAGCTATTTTCTCTTAAAGGAGTGTTAGTGGGAATCAAGAAAGATTTCGAATATATATCAATTTATTATTCAAATTATGATTGATATCATTATCGAATCTAATTGAAATATTTTGAGTGTGGACATGAATGTGGATTCTTAAGAATATACATCGGATCATAACTCACACTTGTGTTGATGATGCTATATTGAATCTACTTGTTCAAAATTATTAGAAAAACTTGTTTAATAATTGCTTATAATACACAATGGAGTCGGTTTGACAACTTGGATGTTTCATCCAAAATACTCAAGTAATTTACGTTGCAATGCAATTGGTAAATGTGTCATTTCCGAAAGACCAATCAAGAGTGTTCTAACAAATTGTGTAAACTTGATTTATACAATTCAATGTTATTGGCCTCAAGATCTATTAAGGTAAATAACCTTAACTAGACTCTTTTGACAATATATGCAATGGTGCACTCTTAACCCTCATTATGTTGTGCATTGTGTCGTCATATAAATTTTATCTTTGCTACACTTCATTAGACAAATGTAGGAATTGCATTTTGTCTAACTTTAGAATGACTACTAGAGAATCTATTGCACTAGAATTTCAATTTGACCTGACGGTTGCATTACTTCATGTGAGAAGTTGAGTTGGTGTATAACTCGTAAAAATGGTCATGCTTAGCCGTAATTGAGCACCTCTAGTGATAGTCTCATACTCATTCTCTAAGCTGATTAAATGGCTCTTCCTAAATATGACTAATGATAGTTTATGTCGATGAACTTTCTATGTCATTAGGAGTCTTTTTCTTTTGTAGCCATTAGGTTTTTCTTAGCTTTCTTCCTACGTGCTAATTGAAACTATGTGTTTTTCCTTTGTGTGTGTTCTAGTTTTTATTGCTCTTTAGCATAACTTTATGATAAGTTAACCTAGAAAATTAGTATTTTCTGAATTGGAAAAATTCCCTCATCCTCCTAAACACACCCTCTGACCACGGATCATTAATTATGCGTGGTTCTTTATTTTTATTGAACTACAGGCACAATTAATGAGCCGCGGGTAGAAGCTGTCAAAAATGTGTTTTCTGAAACTTCAAAATTGTTCCAACACCTTTTGGAATATTTGTTTCAAACCCTTACCACTTCCAAAATATCTTGTGCTTTCTCTACTTAACCCTAAGCATATTTGCATCTCTTTTACACCAAAGAAAAATATCTTATTCACCAAATGAAAGCCTTGATTCTCCATCATATTCTCATTCAACCCAAGTCCACCAAAGAACACACCAAATCAAATCTTTTCTCCTTGTAAGTAAATTAATTTTGGAAACTCTCCTTTTTCACCACTTCCCTTTTGTGTTCTTCCTCCATCACATGATAATGTCATGCATTATGGAACATATTGTCATTGTTGTTAATATCTACATCTTGTCATGTCTCATATCTATGATGAGTTGAATTGCAAGATTATCACCAAGCCTTCTCCACCAAATTCCGCTACCAATTCGTCTTCTAATTAAGCATATGTGTTGCTTAGTAATACGACATCCAATGTAGCAAATATTGAAATGCTTGTGTAGCTAAGATTAGAATTATGCTTAAGTTATAGGCTTGTGTTTCATACATGTTTGTATGATCTTTGTTTTCTTGTATTTCCTTTCATGTTTTCTTTCAACATGATTTATCTTTGGATCTTGTGATTGATATATCTAGAGTTTTATTCTTGAAATTGTCTAATCGAATTGATCATGGTTGAAAGTGCGACTCAGTCGTTCTTGCTGAATAAAAGTAAAAGGGTGAATTATCTATTTTAAAATAAAGTTAAAAACTTTAAAGATTATAAACTAAAATTAAGACTTTAAGAATAATTGACGAAAGATTAAAACTTGATAAAAAGTAAATTTGAGAACATTATAAAAATGTAAGCTTGAAAATAATCTAAGATAAAACTAGTTGAAATATTTAACAAAGTAACAATGTTTAAAAATAAAGCTGAGTAAAAATGGCGGGAAAAGTAAAGTTTAAAAATAATTCGGGAAAACAAAATAAACATAAGTCGGAATGCAAAATTGAACACAAGTCGGAATCCCCAATCCGCACATAATTCGGAATGTAGATAATGGACATAATCCGGAATCTGATTTCCTTATGCAATTCGGAATCCCAACCTTGGACACAATCCGGAATGATTACAAACGTTATCCAGAATCCAGATTAAGTAAGTAATCCGGAATCCCCAATATCCAACAATTCAGAATACCTATTTTAGATACAATCCAGAATGCTTTGTTGGCTCATAATCTGGAATCCAATGTCATGGACTAACCCTGAATGTTGGTCTATTATACTATTCGGAATACCCTAGTGCTGAACCTAATCCGGATTAAGAGATCACTAAGTAATTCGGAATTCTATGCCACACCTAATTCGGAATATGAAGATTTTGCTACTAAATCGGAATAAAATTAAAACAGTAAGTCGGGATAAGGGTTTTAATAACCCGGATAAGGAACAAAATTAAGCACAAATGAAAATAAGCTAAAATCTAATAAGCACTTAACCAAAAGTTTAACCAAAATGATTTTAAGAAAAAGCTAATAAGCCACAATTTAAAAACTTTAAAAACACTAAATAATCTAAATATTAAAAATCAACTTTTATAAAAATAAACTATTAAAGAAACTTAATTAAAAATAAGAAAATCACACAATAAGCACTAAACACAATAAGCTAAAAGGATCAAAAACATCAAAACCATAAGAACAATCAAATAAGCACATCAATCAAACAATAAACATAAAAATTAAACAAACTACATGATTATCTAAATCAAACAAGATTAAAATAAGAAAGGTAAAATGAGAATGATTTATGAAAAGCTTGAAATTAAGATTAAGATTAAAGATTCAAATACAAGATTAATGTAAAAAGCTTGAAAACTTGAAAGTAAATCTAGAGAGAGAAAGTAAATTACACTACTCCTACCACTAAAATAAATCTATCTCAATTATCTAACCACCTCCTAATGACATATTAGGAGGGTATTTATAGGAGGAGGGGAGGAGGTTGTTGCTTCTCTCTTTCTTCTTTTTGTCTTTTAATTTCTTCGTCTTCTCGACTTTGTCTCGGGATTCGTCGAATGATAAAATGAACTTGTCTTATAATTTTCTTCTTTTATTAGACTTGGTTCTTCGACTTCGTTAAACTTCCGTCTTTAGACTTTTTCTTCGATAAATTTTCAGAATAGGTCTTTGACTTCCGTTCTTTTTGCACTCTTGATCTTTTGATTTCGTCTTTTGTCTTTTTCTTCGATAAAAGCCCGTGAAAGCCCGTGTTTTCTTCCTTTTTCATATTTTGATCCTAAAACACAACAAAAACACAAACCACGCATAATTCCGACTTTTACGACATCAACTACACGTTTTGGTCTTGTTTTTATTATAATTAAGTGGCAAAAGGATAAGTGTTTTCACACTTATTAGTGATCTTTCTTTTCTTCTTTATTTTCCTCGCTCGGTTGTCAAAGAAGGTTAGATTTTAATCTAATTCCTTTCTAAGAAAGATTCACAACTTAAATATTTCATTTGAAATATTAAATTAATTTTAACTTGCAATTTCAATTGTTAAAAGTCATATCCGAAGCATTGACTTTTAAGCCATTTCGCAACTTATGTTAAATTGTTTGACCAAGTGATTTTCTTTTGAGGCAATAATCGTTTTTGGACACCCACTGTCCATGGTCCCTCAAATGAATAATCGTTTTTGGACACCCACTGTCCATGGTCCCTTAAATGACCCAGCGGCTCATTATTGATAATAAATCGCGGACCTATTTAACGAACCGTGGCTAGTGAGTCCCTTTTGTTCGTTTTTGGTCTATCTCTCTCCTTGACGAGTTCTCTTCAATATTCTTTCTTTTCTTTTCTTTTGAGTTTCTTCTCTCATTTTCTTTCAAGATTTCACTATCACCTATAAGGGTATAGTATTCTTGAATTATCTTGTGAAGTCATCCTTAACTTCTTTGTTGAGTCTCTCTCGATTTCTTTTAATCATGCCTTTCTAAGTCGAATCTCTCTCTTCTATACTTTCTAAACTAAGTCGAGTCGAGCCTTACCCTTTCCTCGTCATGTAATTGTTCTTTGAACATTCATAATGTTTAAGAAGAGCTTCGAAACTTTGAGCATGTAGTTTATCGTATGCTAAACACCATCCATCTTGGATTTTCTTTTCTTTGGCTTCTTTGATCTCTTTCTCTAAATCAATGAGTCATCTTCTTGTGTCGACATTCATAAGCATTCTTCCCTATAATATCTTTGGTTTGAGATTTTCGTTTTTCTCGTTGTTAAGAGTTGATTGCGGTTAAAAATTAAATTGGATTGGGTGATTCCAACAATTCTAAGTTTTTAACCTTTTGGGAGGATTTTGTCTAAATCTTGAATTTTTTTTGGTGATTCCAAAAATTCTAAGCTTTTAACCCTTTGACATATTATCATTACAATTGGTATGGATGTTTATTTTCTACATCTATTCCAACAATTGTGAATTGATCTTGTCAAGATCCTCTCATTTGACTTGTCTTTGGATTGATAGCATCGCGTGTACACTTCTTTCTTCAATGATTGTCATTGTTTGTGCAAACGACTTGTTTATCGTCCTCGTTTTCTGTTAATACAAGTGATGCCTAAAAACATTATTAGTGTTAACTAATCTCTCTTAGTTTTGATCACGACAAAGTATAAAGACATTTATTGTTAAGAATAATCACACGACTAATAGAACAATAAAAAGAGATGATGAAGAACAAGATTAAACTAAGAATGGAATATTAAATTAGATGAAGAAGAAAGAGAAAGATACAAGGAGTGTGTTCCTAGTGAGAGAAACTAATGAGAGTTTCTCTCTCTAAAACAAGAACAATAGAAAATACAATAGAAGACCCACACACAAATGAGGATGGTGTGCCTTTTATACTAAGGCTTACAATGTTAGGAGGCCTTCCTCATTTGTGTGTTCGGGACTAATTCCCGTTACATACATAACAATAACATAGAACTCTCGACACCATTAAGTAGCTTTTTCCACGAGCTTCGCAACGGTATATTATATGACCATCACTTTAAATACTTCTAACAATCTCCCCCTAAGGGGTGGTCATATAATATGTGACTTCACTTCTTTGACCATCACTTTAAATACTTCTAACAATCTCCCCCTAAGTGGTGGTCATGTATTATGTGACTTCACTTCTTTGTTGTTGCAGACTTTGAAGCTCGTTGTCTTGAGAGTTCTTTCATCGTTCCTTTCATGACTTGTGATCTTGGATATTTGATCTTTTGCCTTGACTTGATCTTGTAACTTTGCCAGCTTGTGTTCTTGTGTCTTTACCCACATACTCATGTTTTGTGTTGACTTGAAAGCTTGTTAACAATCTCCCTTGATCATCAGAGTAGCGGAAGTCTTTGTCTTTAGTTGTTGCCGAGCTTTCTTCATTTACTTGAGTATGTGGTCTTGAATCACTACTCTTGAGATTTCTCCACCGTTTTCATTCCTCCGGTTTCCCATTATACAGTACGAATACTGTATCTGTGATTAGGTAAGTTCAAAGAACTTCCTTGACAGGGTTTCCGGCTGTGGTAGTCGTTCTCAATACTTGAATATATCAAAAGATAATGGGATAATACATACGGAGGTTACTAACGTTTCTAAAAAAGTGCGCCTAAGTTACTAAACATTCATTTTGTTCACTTAGGTTACTAAAGTTATGAAACATAAATTTTTGGTTACTGAATATTTGTTAACTTGTAAAAATGTGATATTTATGTTACTTAACTTGTAAAAACATGTCATTTAGGTTACTTAACTTATCAAAAAATATGCGTTCAGGTTACTCGAATTAACACTAAATTATAGTGGTGTATAGTTTAGTAAAGTTTAGTAACTTGAGTGAACAAATTGAAACATTATTACTTTAGGCGCACTTTTTTGGAAACGTTAGTTACCTACGTATGTATTAACCCAAAGATAATTCATAGTAAGGAGTGAATCATGCAGTTCCATTCTGCTGATTAAGTCGTCAATTCAATTACCTAGAACAAGTTTGAATCAATTAAGAATCAAACTATCGTTGCTTTCCAGTTGACACAAGTTTGATTCATATAGAATCACACAAGTTACCTACCGCAGTGCTGTTTGATGATGAAACTGGAAGGATTTCCATTCGTCACTGTAAATACTGAGAAGTATTACTCTGAATGTTCTGGCAAGATCATAAAGATATTGCGTCGAGACCTGGAACGAGTTTGAATCAATTAAGAATCAAACCACTGTTGCTTTCCAGTTAGCATATGTTTAATTCAAAGTGAATCATACATATGACCTACCGCAGTGTTGTTTGATGTTAACACTGGAAGGATTTCCATTCATCATTGTGAATACTAGAGTATCACTCTGAATGTTCTAGCAATACCACAAGGATAGAGCGTAGGACTCTGTAAATTATCGCTTGTGTTCTAATGATGAACAACAATTGATATATGAAATAAGTGTCCTAATGAGATTTTTGATGAATCTCGTTGGCTCTAGACTCTATAAGTGCACGTTTATTTAGTGATCGGAGGCTGGAGCAGACTACCACCTATTCAATATCTACTATCTCGGAGTGAGAAAGTTGATAGATATGAGTTGAACTCCGTGATAATAAAACAAACTTCTTTTGAGAGAAGCTTGAGTAGGCAGGAAAGGGTTGTGCATTGCATCACTGGGTCCATGATACTTTGTCTTCAGTACCAGAAATCATCAACGTGATTCTGATAGTAGATGTGTTGACCCAGTTTCTTCCTAAGTTGTATGGAGGGCTATTTCTTTTCACCCTTTATCCTTACATTTCTTTTTAATTCTTCAACCCCTTCAATGCTTACCAATACGTCATAACTAGCACCTTGTTGTGATTATTCCAGTGCTAGCTTAAGTACTTGGTCGACATTTTTCCCGTATGCACTACTACTCCATCTTTACTAAGGACTTCTAAGTTCTAATGGATTGTCCCTGGGAAGATCCCTCCGGTTCTGGTTGGATCATAGGACGAATACCTAGCCACCTTTTGACACCAATATCGTCGTGAATAATTGTGTTGAAGGATATAGATACCGTAACCAGAAAAACTTATTGAAAAGACAGTCCAGGTGTTGATGAAATCAATGTTTACACCTTGAGAGTTTTCTATATCACCAAAACGCTCCCCTACATAAGTGCATCATAAAAGGAAAGGTTTTTGCACATATTAGGAAAAGAAAGCACTTATATCAAAGATCTTATCCAAGATAACACATTTTAATCACTATTCTCCCCCTCAAAAATTGCATGACATTGAAATTTTTGTGAAACTAGTGATGAAACATGGAGAGAATAATGTTGCATCAAAGTTTATACTCCCCTCGAAAATAAATTCTAATTAAAATTAAGGGAGTATATGAGCACACAGTTTTGAAATACTTTGAAAAATTGTGCTCAAAAGTCCAAGAAAAATTGTGTTCATGATCTTAAAACTTTGAATGTTTTGATATAAGCTCATGTCCGAGAAAAACAAATTTCTCGTTGTTGAGGATAAGTCAAAGACTTTCCTTTCTTTAGGGACCGGGTTATAGGTCTGAAATGTGACTATAAGCCATTATGTTGAGCTCAAAACTTTAAATGTTTTGTGACAAGCTCAACCCGTGATAGATTGCTTTACCCATTATTAGGATAAGTTATCTTTGAAGATACACTCTCCTTTATTTGAAGTTCGAGTTACAGTCTGACATTTAACTGTAAGTCGTTTACATGAGCTTAAAACATGGAATGTTTTTATCGAGAGATCATGACCGAGAAAGTTTTATTTTCTCGTTGTTAAGGATAAGTTATCATCTGTGATCAACTTTCCTTTCTTTGAGGCACGAGTCACAATCTGAGGTAATTTCAAATCAATTAAAGAAAAAGAAAATGACATGTTTTGAAAACATTTGAACTTTCATTCGAGCTTTATGTACACATCCATGTCGTTAAAGAGCGACATTTCTAAGCACGTCCATATTATCAAAACTGAAAGACATGTCGAGAAGAATATTTTTGGTATTTTTGAAAGATTTTTTCGTTTTTTTTATTTTGTTTTTATAGGTTTTATATTTTTGTATTTTGATTTTCAATGTTTTCGAAAATAATCCAAAATAGACCTTTGTACAACAGAAGAAGGTGATGTCGAATGTACACAATTGGAACCCTTTGAAGAAATGGATTCAGAATCCACTGAATTACCTGCAATGACAGAAGAAGAGTTTGCACAAATACTAGTGTTAGGAGTAATAAATTCATTTTCTACATTCAGAACACTTGCATTAGTGCTGGAGCAGGTGTCATCACTCTTCTTGATGGGAATCCACTTAAGACCAACTTCCTTGAAGATCCTACCCGTTGGTTTCCATTGAAGACTAGATCTAGGAGTAGTGTTCTCTTGCATAGTGGAAGACTTCTTTGGAGAGAAACTAGGTCCTACATTGAGCCGCCTTAAGGATTTCTTGTCATTGCTTTTCGTTGTGACGGGTGTGAATCTCCTTGTTGTCTTATGGGATTCTGCATTCTTTCTCTGTGTGAAGGTACGAGAGTTTACCTCATAAAGGTATTGTAGAATGTAATTAGCATGGTTTCCATTGTGAATACCCTTTTTACATGTGGGGCATATAGGGAGTTTGGGATTCTCGAAAGTCCTTGTGTACCTAGGATTTGTTGACCGTTCAGGCACCTTGTTCGATACACGACTACTCATTGGTGGTTGCCAATTCCTCGGTTATGGAAAGGGGTCCTAGGTTTTGGTTGACTACGATTAGGAGTGTGTTGAACTCTAGCCGTTGGTTGTTTACTAGGTGCTGAATACACTTGATTTACTTTCTAAGTATTCCCTTTCGGCATACCCTTCCCTTGATTGTTGGTTTGAACAACATCATTTGAACCTTTGGATTCCTTTGTGGGCGTAAGATTCACACCCTTGGGAGTACTCTTAGGAGTAGTACAAGGTGCATTCACATTGTTGTGTTTAGCAAAAGTGGGTTTTCTGAATGGAGGAACATAGGGTGATATGGCTGGTTTTGGTACAGTCGATGGCACATCGGTATTAGGAGGTAACTTAGAAATATTAGAAGGCGGTTTTCCTAAGATAGATGGCTTTGTTACTTTGTACGCATTGGGTTGTCTAACAACGGATTTTACAACCTTAGGTTCCACAGTTTTTCCACCCATCTTTCCAACAAGTTGCTTCAACTCAGCAATCGCGATGTCTTTGTTTTGCAACTGAGCTTTCAGATCAGAAATATCCTTACACTTTTCATTCAATTCACGAAATGATTCAGAGAGTTTTACTTGTAAATTACTGTCATTAGGAACTTTTCCAACTTTGTTTTGCAAAGCAAGTTCAAGAGAGTGACAATGTTTCTGAAGACAATTCCTCACTTGGTAGCAAAGGCATTTCAGTACTCGTTTTAGACCGAACAAAAACAGTTGGAGGATTAACTTTCGGATAATAAACGGATGTCACTTCTTTATTAAGCTTTTGCATTTTTAAACGAGTCTCTACAGCAAGTTCGGTAGTTTCCTCCGAATCATGCACACTAGGAGGATCATGCTCATCAGACAAGAGCACACTACCATTATATAGAGTTTCATTTGTGGCCCGAACTTGCTTATGTTATTCGGGATTGGGATGAAGAGGACAACCTAAAGCCATTTTGTATCGAGTGTAATTTATCTCATTCACTTTTGGTGCGAGCATATTTATCGTCTGCATAGTTTGGCCACGTTTAACTAAAAGGTTGTCTAATTCTATAATCCTATCTTGAGCTTTGAAAAGAATCCTCAAGAAGCCCATCTTCTCGAATTTTGAAATCATGTTTCAGCTTTGTTCGTTCTTCTTTTAACTCCAAAATAGTAGATTTTTCAGTTGAAAGCTGTTTATTAAGAGACGTGATTTCATCATTCAATTCGCTTATCTTTTTAGCACTACTTAAATGTATGGCATTTAATTTCTTAGTGGTGCATTTTTCCTGATAAACCGATGTAGCGTGAGCTTGTTCAAGTTCCTTGATTTTAGCATGATGAATCGCAAAACTTTTCTCCCGTTCCTTATATCCCGCAAGCTCAGTGGTCAATTTGGCATTAGTTTCTCTAAACTTATTATTAACCACATTCGCATGAGCAACATCCTTGGCAAGCTTATCAAATAATGATTTATAATACGCATACGTCTCGTTAGGAAGGTTTGTAGATTGGGCTACTTGATCTCCACTAAGGTCCACACTGGGCGCATTAGAAATAATATTGCTATTATTCGATTGATCCTCGTGTGTCTCAGTGTAGAGGTCAAGTGACTCAGTATACTCTTCCTCCTGATTAGACATATTATATAACTCATTATCATATAAATGTGTATGTACCTCAAAGTATCCGTCTGAATCATACACAGGAGCTTTGTCAATCTGAGTTACCGATGTTGATGCTTGCTGCGAATTAGCCATCAAAATGGAGTCGATAGTCACCTCTTATTCTTTATCATATTCTGCTGCAGATGCCATGAGATTAAACTCGTCAGCTAGAAGTGGAATTCCTGCTTCTTCCTTTTGTGCTATCAAAAGCTGAGGCTGGAGATAGGCAGCATCCCTCTTCTTTCTGGCAGTGCTATCATAATTCTCAATACCCACAGTATCACTATCTTGTTGGAATGTCATCTTAGAAGTCGTGTGAAAAACAGGATCTCAATTCGTAGAAAGTAGAATGTTGAAGTTAAAATCCCCTAAAATTGATTAAATCCCCTAAAACAATGCACTCCTGAAACCAAAAAATTCCAAGGAAAAAAACATACGATTTCAAAAACACATTTTTTGAAAATATTATCGGAATATTTGGGGTTTTTCCGAATAATGACCTTTTTCGGAAAATGGAGGATTTTCGGAGAAATAGAGGATTTTCGGAGAAATGGTATGTTTTCGGAAAAAGGACGATTTTCGGAGAAATGGTATGTTTTCGGATAAATCTTCGGAAAAATGAAATTTTCAGAGAAATGACCCTTTTTCGGAATATAGAGGATTTTCAGAGAAATGATACTTTTTCGGAATAAAGAGACTTTTCGGAAAAAAAACACTTCTTCGAAATAAAGAGGTTTTTCATAAAAAAAACACTTTTTCGGAGTAAAAAGGATTTTCAGAAAAATTATATTTTTCGGAATAATGAGGATTTTCGGAAAAAAGAAGGTTTTTCGGAATAAAGTGGATTTTCTGAGAAATTGACTTTTTTTGGAAAAACATGGATTTTCAGAGAAACTGACGTTTTCAGAAAACATACCTTTTTCGGAAAAAGAGAAGTTTTCAGAGAAAATGGGTTTTTCGGAAAAAATGGGAATTTTCAGAAAAATATTTTCGGATAAAATGGGTTTTTTTCGGAAAAAAATTGAATTTTCAGAAAAATATTTTCGGAAAAATGGCAGTTTTTCGGAATACAAAACCCTTTTCCGAAAATATATAAAATTCGGATAAACTTGGAATTTTTTCTGAAAAACAAACCCTTTTGCGAAGATGAATACCGACCATAAAGGAACAGAACTTTGTTAGTAGTCTGAGATGATACGAATCCACAATCAACACCTCGAATCCACAAATACCAATCGAATCCAACAACCTAATCGAAAAACCCACGAAATCAACGCCAAATCAACACCAAAGCTAACTACGAATCCCTTGGCGAATGATACCACTTGTTAAGAAAAAGCACACGACTAATAGAACAATAAAAAGAGATGATGAAGAACAAGATTAAACTAAGAATGGAATATTAGATTAGATGAAGAAGAAAGAGAAAGATACAAGGTGTGTGTTCCTAGTGAGAGAAACTAACGAGAGTTTCTCTCTCTAAAACAAGAACAAGAGAAAATACAATAGAAGACCCACACACAAATGAGGATGGTGTGCCTTTTATACTAAGGCTTACAATGTTAGGTGGCCTTCCTCATTTGTGTGTTCGGGACTAATTCCCGTTACATACATAACAATAACATAGAACTCTCGACACCATTAAGTAGCTTTTACACGAGCTTCGCAACGGTATATTATATGACCATTACTTTAAATACTTCTAACAATCTCCCCCTAAGGGGTGGTCATATAATATGTGACTTCACTTCTTTGACCATCACTTTAAATACTTCTAACATTTATCGTCAAAGACAATCGAAAGACGAATTATTTGACAAACACTATCATCAAGCTAATAATCATTTAAGTCTTACACAAACATATCTTAATCATGCTTAGTGATCATAAAAAGTTATTATCCTTAAAACTAACATTTTTTCAAATGTGACAAAAGATTTTAATAAACTTTCTTTTTAAGAAAATGTTTTATTAAAATGAAAAATGTAAATTTGAATATGGCATATTCCAAATGCCATAGGAATATCCTTTGAAGGTAATACTTACCTCATATATTACTTCCCCACTATAGGACAAAAAGGAGCAGAGTCTACGACTCGCGATTCCTTAAATAGGCATGCGGTTCTCTATCAATAAGGAACCACAATGACAATTAAGGAACCGCAGGCAGATAGCTGTTGGCCTTTGTCTCATATAAATAGTGGATCAAATCTGCATTTTCCAAGAACCTTTTTGGACATTCTTTTTGCCTCTTTTCTCTTTTTCTATATCCTAATCATTAGTAAATGATCACTTAATGTGTTAAGTATGTTTACTTATGATTATCCTCTTGATCCTCTTCTTTACTTGTCCAAAGAAAAGATCACTCACACATTTGTGATGCGATTAATAACTCATCTTTTTAAGTTTGTTTTTCTCTCGGTATCTTATCGAATTGATTAATCGATATCAAGTAAGCTCCTTATTATTTTTGGTTAAAGTCGTGAGGTTTGGTATCTATTTTTACTTGACAAGTAGCAATCAAAAATTGTAAAAATAATATCTTTGTAGGTACTTACTAATCTAGAAACAAGTTGCACGTACAAGCAAGTAAGCTCAAATTACAAGTAAAACAAACAAGTAACAAAAGAACAAAATTATAACAAACTAATAACAATGAAATAACTAATGTAACTAAATTGGAAAATTAACAAACTTAACTAATTTTAACAACTCTTAACAAAATTTCAACTAATCAAATTTTAACTAATTTTTAACAAACTTTTTTATAAAATTTCTACAATTTTTTTGAACAACTAATTTTTATATAACTTTTCAACTAACAAATTTCATAAACTCTAAATTCCATTTGTTGATCCCTTTGATTGGATCTATATTCTGTTAAGAAGTATAGTAGTTTGTAATCAAACTAAAACACTTTGAGAACTCTTACTCAAACTAAATAAGTTATGCGGAATCTAACTTATAAAGAACAGAAGAACAAAATTACTTTTAACTATTTGATTCTCTTATTAATCGAATTGAATGAGGTACATGAATGACATTGTACCTATGTTCCTTTTATAGAGTAAGGAACCCTAGAAACCTTAGAATATTCTATAAAGATAACTATATCACAGACGATATATTATTAATATTCTAACTATTTAAGTATATCACATAAGATATACTCTAACTATAACTATGACATATCTTATACAAAGATATATTCGTCCTAATCAATATAACAATACTTAATTTATAAGTAGCAGTACTTACTATGTACCGCGTTAACACTAACGGTACTTGAAAGATAACTAACAGTACTTGAATAACACTAACGGTACTTGACACTTAACAAATAATTCCCAACAATCCTCCCCTAAACAAGAATGATAACTTGTTGTCTTCTTGTTTCTCTTGTACTGGATGTATTTAAAATACATGTCTTTAGTCTTTCCTTCATCCTTGGATTGAACTTGGTAATTTTTATTTGTATCCAACTGAATGTAGCCAAACACTTCAATGTAGATCTTCTTGTGATAAGATAATCTTCAAACATCATGAACATCATCTATGTATTCAACTTATGATCTTCTTGTGTCTTGTAAACATTCAATTCTCTTTGCAACATCAGTAGTTGTCTTCTTGAGTTAAATCTATGAACTCTAAATCATGAACTTCAGTCTTGATTTGATGAGACAAAACCTTCTAAGTATTTTCTTCTTGAATACTTCTTTGCTTGCAATCTTCATACCTGAAATAAAACAGTTAACAACAAAAACCAATCTGTATTTGCTTCATGATTTTTAGCAAATCACCAGCTATCAACGGATTTGATATATTTCTTTACCAGTTAGCCGTACACTCTGGAATAGCCAATACTTTATTCATGAAGAATAAGGTGTAATGATAACCCTGCAATTTTCGGTAAATTGTCAACCATCAACGGATTTAACAAAGTCTTTACCTAGTACCGTTTGTCTAGGACTAGCCAACTCTTTGTCTCGAAACAAGGTGAGTTAGAACCATATAGTTTTTAGCAAACTACCAGCTTTCAACGGATTTGAGAAGTCTTTACCACAAACCGTTTGCTTATGGACTAGCCAGTTCTTATGTGTGTTAGACATGGTGAACTGAGAACCATTTGTGAAGTGTGACTGAAAGTCAGACACTTAAGGCTCTTTCTCAGCTTCGTCCTCATCTTTTAAATCCTTGATTTGTTGTTTAACCATTCTGATCAACTCCAAAGCATCAACAGATTCTTCTATAACTTCCAATTGTTGTTCCAACATTCTTTCCAACAATCTTTCCAACAATCTTCTTTTGAATGGATAACTCTTCTCTTGTAGCATATAGTAGGTAACATCATCTATATCCAAAATATGCTATCCACATGACCTATAATATCTCCAGTAACTAGGAACCTGATTCTCTAATTCCTTCAACATTTCTTGATCACAGTTGTGTGGTTTATACATGAAGAGCATTTACCTATACAATAGTGATACTTCAGTTTTACCTGCACTGGCTTCTTGAACTAACCTAAAAAGATCCTGAATGTCTTGTCTGTCAAGAATGTGAAGAATATCTTCCAAAAGTCTGAATATTCTTGTTGTGCCATCAGTTCTTTGAATTCCATGAGCTTCTAGTCCTTGATCCATAGAGTATATCCATCTAGCAATGGATGATCTCTTTCCAAAAATGTCTGTATCAATACATTGATCTTCAAATTTCACTATCTTCAAGTACTTCTTCAAGCTCTCATCATCATCACTATCTTCTTCTGTTGACTTAGCCCTCTTGGCTTTCTACTTTCTCTTTGTTGACCTTTTCCTTTTAACACCCTTGGAGGTTCCTTCAAATCTTGTTGAACCCTCTTCCAAGTTTGTATGTACCATTTCTTCAGTATGTACTGTTGACTGTGTATGTACTGCTTGTACATTTTCAGTCTGAGCAATATCTTGAGCTTTATCTCCTTCATTCATTCTTTGAGCAGTCTCTTCCTCCTTTGAACTTACTTTCTCCTTTCTACTCTTCCCCACATAAGTGGTCTTGATAGTTGGAGATGTATTTGTAGGTTCAGCAGTACTTGGATCAAATCTAGGAGTGCTTCCAAATTGTCTTTGTTGTTGCAGATGTCTTCTATGTCTTTCAACAACCATTCTATCTGCTTCAGATCTAATCTCAACAAAATTCAATTCAGTTCTCTTATTTTCCTCATACAAAGTCCTGATTTCTTCAAAATTCTTCTTAACCAGCTGAATATGAGTGAAACCCTTAACTTTCTTGAGAAAGTTCATCATTTGATTCCTAATCTGCATGGTAGTAGGAGGCTTAATCTTTTCTCTTCTTCTCTTTTCAGCAAAGAATCTTTGTTGCTCCCTGATGAGACTGCTTTTATACATAGTCTCATCGTCCAAATCGGGCTTAAAATGCATTAAATATCATTAAAACTGCCAAATATATGCTCGTGTTTGTTGCTTGTGTATTTTAGGTACGGATATTGAGGAAATGACAAAAAGATCACAAGAATCAATCAAAAACGAACACAGGAAACGAAGCCGCACAATGAACCGGACCCGAATCCTAAATTTCCAAAATGGTCCTTGAAGTTTTGAAGATTGGCAACTTTAGTCCCTCATTTTTGAAGATTTGGCAAGATAAGACCTTGAAGAAATCATCATTGGCAAAAGAAGACCTCCATGTTTGAAGATTATACAAGTTATGCCCTTGAAGAAATCCAAAATATGCATTAATGGTCCTTGTTTTAAGTTTGAAAACATGATGTGCCAAATTTGACAATTTCATCAAAGTTGTTGGCTGGTTTTTACAAAATGAACAAAACAAGAAAATAGGGGGGGCAAATGGGGCAGACAACCAAACTCTCTCCCTCCACTTACCTTCTCCCACGTGTCCCACTACCAAAAACCAACCAATCCCCTCACTCCCCCTCTCCACGTCACCCTTCCACCACCAGGTTTATTTAAATAAACCTGGTCAAGCTAAGTCAAACCCTTTAATTTTCCCTCTAAACACCATATTTAAAAACCCATTTACCCCAAACGGATTAAACAACCCCTAATCACCCCTTAAACCCTAAAAAAACCCAGGATGAACAAAGATAAAAACAAAGGGTTTTTGATTCAGCTTTTCCAGATCATTGATTCACTCCATCCTCACCTAAACCCACACAAAAACCATGACCAAGACACACCCATGTGTCTTGTGGGACCCTCCCCTGCACCCGTCACTTTCCCCAAACCCCAATACCAGACAAAATCAACAGCCAAGATGGTTTTCTTGTTCCCAAAGGTATAATAGACGTCCAAGATCAAACCACAACAGCTGGCCATCACTTTCCATCACATGGGCACGAATTTGACCAATTTTCAGTCAACAATCAAGGGCTTTTCAGGAAATTCGTCCATTAGGGTTTCAGTATTCTAGACTCTTCTTGTAGCCATTATATAAGGCAGCTTAGCATTTCATTTTTACTTGTTCCAGTTTTAGCTTTCAACAGTTGTAATCCCTTATTATAAATTAATAAAAGTTGGTGTTTGTGAGCAAAGTAATTCCTTTTTATATAGTTGTAAAAGTTGGTATGTGTTTGAAAGCTAGCTGAGTTCCAAAGATTTGTTGAGTTTTTTTTGAGTTGTCAAAAAGCATTTTAAAAACGTTTTCTGAAAATCAGTCTTTGAAGGTTTTTCAAAGGTTTTCCAAAGAAAAATCTTATTTCCATTATTTTTACTTATACTTACTGTTTAATAAGCTAAAACCAATAAGCCTTATAAACTTATTGGTTTCAAGCTTATTAAACTTGAGGTGTCTTCTTGGTTGTCTGTTTTGTGCAGGGTCAAAACAAGTACCATTATCATCATCATCATTCTGCATATCAATAGCCAACAGTTCTGCACAAGCCCGGGCTTGTGGGAGGTGGCTTTTCAGCCACTGTTGGACCTGGATTGTAGGTCCAACAAGGTAGCTTTCTTGACCTTGTTTCAGTTTTCACAATTTATGATTTATGTGATTTAAGTGAAAATGCATGAAATCTCTTTAAGTGTTTGTTTATTGGTTTGAATATGCTACATGAGGTGTAATATGCATGTTAGAAGCTTGTTTAGTCAGTTTGGTTAGGTTTTGAATAGCTTTGCTTTGTTAAACTTCAATTTCAGAAAATTAAGGGGTGTTTGGATTAAGGATTAAGTTGGGTTAAATGATATCAATCCTGCTTAATAACCTGTTTGAAACACTCATTAGGATAGTGATAGGTTGTATGTCACTTAGTTTTCAGTTTGGCAAAGTTTAAAACAAAATTGCATGATAATCTTGGGTAAAAATAGCATAAATTCAGTAATCCATCTTGCTGCCTGATTTTGTTGGAATTTGCTCATCAAACCTTGCAAATTGTTAGGAGATAGGGTCATCTAGGGTTTGCTGTTAGTTGTATGCTATTTTGTGAACTTATATGCAAGTTTGTGAGCTTTGAAAATCATTTTTGTGCCATTTGATTCAGCACACTATTCATCAGAAAACCATTAGCTTAATCAGTAACTTTTTTGCCAATTTGTGTGCAATTTGTGTGAAGGATTTGTGTGTTTTTGTGATTCATCTGACTCCCTACACTCAACTGAGTGTAGGGGTGCCTTATTGCCCAAGATAAGCCCCTCACATAAGCTTTCCTAAGCTTATTACTAAACTGAACAAAAAATTACACTAACAGTGGGAACAAAGTTCCCCCTGCTAGCACATCTGTTTCCACTGCCTAGCTAAAAAACAAAAGTCAGTCACATGTCACTATCAGATTTCAACATTTTTGTCTTTAGTGGTTCAAAATAGGAATTAGGACTTGAAAATAGTTTCATTATTTTTGTTATTTAATTTTGGATTTTTCTGTTTAATTAGAATTTTTATTACTGTTCATTTGCTATTTTTTAGGTTTAATAGCTATTTTAATTACTTTTTTTAATTTCTGGTTTTTGTCTTTTAGTGCCAAAAATCATTATTTTTCAGTTTTAAAATTTTTATTAGACTTAGAAAAACATTTTAAGATTTTTAGTTCAAAAAGTTTTTACTGTTCACTTTTTAATTATTTTTTAAAATTAATTTAGTTTAATTAGGGTTTTAATTCAAACTGTTTTTGTCTTTTAGTGAAAAATTTTATATTTTTCAAACTTTTTCATTTTTCTACTGTTCATTAGTGTAATTTAGGATTTTTAAAAGTGTCAAATTATTTTTAGCATTATTTTATATTTTTTTATGATTATTTTAGTTTAAAAATAGTTTTTAGTGATTTAAAAATAGAAAAACAGATTTTAAAATTTAAGAAAATTACTTTTTAGTCTTTAGATAATATAAGTAAGTTATTTGTTCAATAAAATAATATTTTGGACATTTTGTTGATTATATTTAATTTTAGGGCTTTAATTAGCATTTAAAATTGAATATTTAATTAATAAAAGGTTTTAAAATATTTTTGTTGGATTTTTATTCTTATTTATATTATTTTAGACTTAGTTTAGCTTTTAATTAATCTTTAGGTTAAAATTTTTAATTTGTAGTTTTTTACGGTTTTACGTGAACGCCTTTTCGTCTTAGTTTAATCCGTCTACGTAACCGTCATTCTCTTCTAATCTCATTTCTATTTTCTTTTTCTTCTCAATATAATCTCAAATCAAAATCAATTCATTACACAACGCACTAGCCTCCTTGGGAAACGAACTTGAACTTCATAAGGGTCATTAGTGCTCGGTTTTCCTAAACCGACACTTAACGCTTACCACTATTTTGCCTCACTCTTTTCCTAAAGGGTAGCAAAAACTCTACATCACTCCCTTACCAGATCATCAATCAGTTTTGATTTCTCTTCTTCATCATAAGCATCTCTCTCTTCAGCTATCAATGAGTCTGCAAGAAGCTCACTTGCATGTAATTCAGCTTGAATCCTATCATACTCTTGTATGTTCCATTCTTGTTGTATTCTCTTAGCTTCTAGCAAATGTTGCTTTGCTGCAAGTTCCCTTGTAATTCATCTTCACGAATTTGTGCTTGTATTCTGAAAGCATATTCCTCATCATGGTCTAATTGATTAAATCTATACATGACTTTGCTTATGTCTTCATCTGAATCACTTTCATTTTCAGATTCTGACAGTATTTGCTTCTTCCCCTTATCCTTTGGATTAATCTTAGGTAGCTTCTTCTTCAGCTTGGAAGGTCTTTCCTCATCAGCTTGTTGTTGAATAACTATACCCTTAGTAGGGTGTGAAGCTTGAACTTTCTTACCTTTAGTTTGATCCTTTTTGGAAAGAACTTCTTGTTGTGTCTTCTTCTCTGCCTCTGCTTGTTTTGCTTTCTCAGCTGAATTCTTCTCTCTTAAGTCAAGAAGTATTTGGGCTAAAGTCTCATCCTCTCCAAAAGGAGTTTGACTTTCTAGTGAGTAGTGATCACCAGCGGTACTTGCAATCGGCTTAGTTGGCTTAGCAGTACTTTGGTCTTCAACAATGTCAGCAATACTTGCAGTCGGCTTAGTTGGCTTAGTAGTACTTGGATCTTCAACAATGTTGACTTCACCGGTATTAGACACATTTGTTTCTTCAATCACTTGTGTATCTCTAGATACCCTTTCTTCCACTGAAGCTATCTTTTCAACTTGCACCTCTTTAGTCTTGTCTGATCCCATGCTCATTCTTAATCTGGACAGTACTTGCAATTGTGGTGATGGAGTTGAAGATACAGGAAATTGAACATCTATTTCCTCCAACTTCTCATAGAAAGTACTCCAATTCACTTGAAGTGGTGATTGAGGTGCTGGTGCTGGCTGAGTTACCATCATTTATTCAACTTGTGGCTCCTCATGAGTAGGTTGTGGTTTTTCCTGTTGAAACTCCATGTTTGTAGGTTCATCCACACCAGTCTCTAAACCAGTTCCATCTTCATAAGTCCCAGTGACATCTTCATCCAGATCAAAATTGATGTCATTTCTAGAGATCCTTGTTTGATTATCAGAAGAAGGTGGTTGTTCTTCATAATTCCTCCCCTGTTTGGTTGCATTCAGTTACCTTTTTTTGTGGTTTCTGAATCTTTGCTTTTTGAGTGCATCCTTCTGAATAGATCTATGTTGCCTCATCCAAGGTGATACTTTGTTCCTCAACTTGATTAGGCTGGCTTCCAATTCAACAATTTTCTTGTCTTAAACAAGTTTTTCTTTTTGCAACACCTGTACCTGTTGGGACAAACTAGTACACAAACCAGTCTAATTTGTAACATCCACCACCTCTGGTGCTTGTACTGGTGGTGAACCACTAGCAGCAATAGAAGCAGCAAGTGTATGGATCATCTTATCAGTACTTGGTGGAGCACCAACATTGTGAGAAGAAGATTGTGAATCTTCTAGGGAATGGGAACTCTGGTGAGAAGGAGTTTGCTGAGAAGCACTAGCATTGCTAGGTTCCTCACCTTCTTGGTTGGTAGGTTGGGCTAACATATGAGCAAACAATGGTGTAACTATTCCTGTAAAGGTATTGCCTTGTTTGGTCAAGGAAGAGAAAGTTCTCTTTGTGAATGTAGGAACATCCCATGTATCAGTTAACTCTGGTAGGTTAGGTATTTGGTCACTAACTAAAGTCTGAATGAATCTAGGATACATCAAAAACTTTTTAGTTCCTTCCAAATTCCTAGTCATGCCTTCAAAAATTAATCTTGAAAAATTAAAAACCCTGTTATTTGCTATACAAATACCAGCTGATGCCAATGCAGCAGGAATTTGATCGAAAGATGTACTTTTAGAGCTTAAACAGTGAATAATAGCATGAAAAATCAATTTCCATTGAGGTGAAAATAAAGCTTTAAAGAAAGTAAGACTTTCCCTACCACCCTCATAGCCCATGGCTACAAGGCCATCATGAATCTCTGTGTTATTAAGCATACTAAGTCCATTTTCATCATTTAGTCTCAAACTTGCCCTTAGCAGTACCTCAGTTACATATATGTTTCTATGATTCACCCTAGCCCTAATGCAAGGTTGATCAAACCGAGTACCTAACACAGCAGTGTTCCAAAATTGTTCAACAATGGAAATAGAGACAATGGGACTTACAGTGAGTGCAAAACGAACATGACTTCGAGATAAGAAACCAAGAATCTCATGGAATCCAAGAGAGTCATCATTCACAGCAAGATTCACAACCAAATTATGCTTAGAGATCACTTGTAAAGCAGCCATTAGTATTTTTTATGATTGAAAAATTAGAGAGAAGGTTATACAATCAAGAGATAAGAATAAAAGATTAGGTGAATCAATTCTGTAATTGGAGTAAGTATTTAAGTAAATAACAAACCCAAGCGCGAAGAAACCGCCAAATTTACAAAAGAGACCCTTAACTGTACAACGGACATGTAGCGGTACATGGAACATACTCAGTACTTGAACTTGTGCTAGCGGTAGTTGGAGTTATAACGGTACCTCACAATTTTGACCAGTTCATGCATTCCACTATCATAATAACCTCTTTTATGTTTTTCTTTCAACCTGCAATCACATCAAAAACATAAAACATAGACTATACAAAAAAAAATAGTATAAAAATTGTACAACTACTACCTCCCCTCAACATATGCAGCAGTCTATTGGCTGAGCGTAGCAATATGTGTCACCAAGAATTCAAATCTCTTTACATCAGATGTTGGTCAACAAATCAGCTACATTGTTGTCTGTATGAATCTTCAAGACTTGAATAAGCTTCTTGTCATAGGCATCTCTTATAAAGTGATGTCTTATTTCAATATGCTTGGCCTTGGAGTGAAATACTGGATTCTTGACAATGAATATAGTAATTTCATTATCAATGTAAATATTGGTGTTCATGAAGTTAAACCCATAATCTAACAATTGATTTTGAATCCAAAGTACTTGTCCACAGCAATGAGCAGCAGCTACATATTCAGCTCCAGTTGTAGAAGTAGCAACAATGGTTTGCTTTTTACACTGCCATGATATGAGCCTTCTGCCTAGGAATTGACAACCTCATGTTGTGGATTTCCTATCATGATTAGCTCCAACATAATCACTATCTGAGTAAGCTTCCAATTCAAAGGTGGAATCTCTAGGATACCATAATCCTAAATTGGGTTGACTTTTAAGATACTTAAAAATCTTCTTCACAACATGTAGATGTGACACCTTTGGATTGACTTGGAACCTTGAACAGACACACACATCAAACATAATATCTGGCCTTGAAGCAGTAAGATACATCAATGAACCAATCATTGATCTGTATAGATGAATATCAACACTTTCTCCATGTTCATCTTTTGATAAAGACTTCTTAGCTTCAAAAGGTGTGCTTGTACTTCTTGTATCCATACATGAAAATTTCTTCAAGATTTCAGCAACATACTTATCTTGGCTGATAAATATTCCATCTTTACTTTGTTTGACTTACAGTCCCAAAAAGAAAGTTAGTTCTCCCATAGAACTCATCTGAAATCTTCCTTTCATCAAAACCTCAAACTCTTCACACCATGACTTCTTGGTAGAACCAAAAATGATGTCATCAACATAGACTTGAACTAGAATAATATCCTTAGCATTCTTCTTGATGAACAGAGTTTTGTCAATGGTCCCTCTCCTATATCCATGCTCTAAAATAAAATTGGATAAAGTTGCATACCAAGCCCTATGAGCTTGATGCAGACCATAAAGTGCTTTGATAACCTTGTAGACTCTATTGGGGAATTTAGGATCTACAAAACTTGGAGGTTGTGAGACATATACCTCCTCTAAAATAGTACCATAAAGAAAGTCACTTTTCACATCCATTTGATAGACTATAAAACCCATATATGATACAAAGGCCAAAAATAACCTAATGGATTCTATCCTTGCCACTGGTGCAAAAACCTCATCATAGTCTATCCCTTCTTCCTGTCTATAGCCTTGAGCAACAAGTCTTGCCTTGTTCCTCACAACAACTCCTTTTTCATCCTTCTTGTTCCTAAAAACCCATCTAGTACCAATTACTCTCTTACCTGAGGGAAGATCCACAAGAATCCAAACCTTTTGTAGCTCAAATTGTGTTAATTCTTCTTGCATGGCATCTACCCAACTTTCTTCATCAAGAGCCTAAGAAATGTTTTAGGCTCTACTTGTGATAAGAAACAAGCAAACAAACAATGCTGAGTATCTTTATGATTAGTTCTCTGTTGTTGTTTGACATAACTTACAAGTGCATGAGTTTCAGTATTGGTTTGAAGTTGTCTTCTGGTTTGTACATCAGACTTGGGATCTCCAATGATCTGTGTAGTAGGATGGTTGTTGTTGAATCTATGAGTGGGAATAGAACTGACTGGAATTTCTGTTTCCAAATTGTTGAAATCAGTTACTGCACCCTGCTCATCATAGGAAGCTTTGGAGAAGATTCCTTCAGTTGGACTAGCATACACGTCTTCATCGTCCATAGCTTGTAAAATATCTTCTAATGAATCAACAGACTTAGCAGATTTTGACTTAGCAGTACTTGCAGATGAAGTACCGCTAGGTGTAGTATGTACTGCTGAGTGTTGTGACTCAAAAGATTCTTCGCCTGAATGCTTATTAGCAGATGTAGCATTCTTTTCTTGATCTTGAAGCCTCTGAAGCTCTTGGGAGGCTTGATCATTTGTTGATGGCATGGTTTGCTTCTTGGGAGTAGCAGACATGGGAGTAACAGTAGGCATATTAGGTACATAGATATGAACATCATCATCTGATGAAGAAACTTCTTCTTGAGTACCTGCATTAGTTGCACTAGACTCCTCACCTGCATTGTTAGTTTGACAATTCTTTTGCACAGAATAGTAATCCATGGAGTTAGTTAGATAATCTAAATCAAACATCCAAGCATAACCTATTCCTGGGATAATGGGTTTATTTTCTAAGAAATTAACATGGGCATTTTCTTCAACCTTTTTAGATGCCAAATTATAAACCCTATATGCTTTACTTTGCAATGAATATCCTACAAGATATCCTGGATCAGAATTTCCATCAAACTTTCCCAAATGATCAAGAGTATTTATTATAGACACATGATACCCAAAAGGTCTTAAATGACTTATGGTAGGCTTAACACCAGTCAAAAGTTCATATGGTGTTTTGTTTTGAGGCTTGGTCACTAAGACTCTATTTAACACATAACATGCATTGTTGATTGCTTCTGCCCAAAAGGTATTTGGCAAAAGAGAATCAGCCAACATAGTTCTAGCAGCCTCAATTAGTGTCCTATTCTTCCTTTCAGCTACTCCATTTTGTTGTGGAGTCCTAGGATTACTAAATTGTCTCTTAATGCCTTTAGACCTACAAAATTCATCAAATTCAGCATTCTTGAATTTTGTCCTATTATCTGTCCTAATGATTAAAACTTGTTTAGTGAACTGCTTTTCAACTAAAGTGATAAAATCCTTAAGTAATTCATTTGTTTCACTCTTAAGAGCTAAAAAGAAAACCCAACTAAATCTGCTATAATCATTAGTTATGACTAGACAAAAGGTCTTATGACTAATGCTTCTTACAGAAACTGGACCAAACAAATCCATATGCAAAAGTTGCAAAGGCTTTGTCACAGTATT
This sequence comes from Glebionis coronaria, assembly GCA_025667525.1. NCBI lineage: Eukaryota > Viridiplantae > Streptophyta > Magnoliopsida > Asterales > Asteraceae > Glebionis > Glebionis coronaria. Next base: position 478,779,825 of record CM046879.1, on the reverse strand, counting down.
GACAGTCTTGGTCTTACAAGAGGCTCTATGTTGTTTACCTTTTTGACAAGCAGCACATGTGAAATCATTTTTAAAAGATTTGTTAGGTAACCCTCTAACCAAATTCCTATTCACTAATGTGTTAAGATTCTTGAAATTCACATGACCTAACCTTCTATGCCATAAATTAGACTCATCATAAGAAGCCTTAGCTAGCAAACATGTAATACCACTTGTTGGAGTAATAGTATGAAGATTAAAGGTGTACATATTTTCTTGCCTGGGTACTTTAAGCAGTACTTGAGATTCTTTAGGCATCTCAAAGTCTTTAGACAACACTAAGCAGTCTTTGTCTAAGAACAACACCTTGTTCTTCTTATCACACATTTGTGATACAGAAAAGAGAGTGAATACATTCAATTCTTTCACAAAGAACACATCTTCAAATTCTAACTTCCCTATATTGGTTTTCCCTTTGCCAGTAATTCTACCTTTGCTACCTCCAAAGGCTACTGGTCCTCCTCTGAATTCTTCAAATTCAGCAAGAAAATCTTTATTCCCTGTCATGTGTCTTGAGCATCCACTATCTACTATACCTTTGTCTTTCAATTCATCAATTAGATGCCCCTGCACATAAACAAAACTTATTAGTTTTTAACAGGGACCCAAGCCACATTTGGCTCGGATCTTGTGGGACCTACACACTTAAGAGTCTGTTCAGAATCATTCCCAGTAATGCTACTTTTACTCTTATACTTCATGGTTCCAGTTATGTAGTCAAACACATAGGGCGACTCTATGTGCCCAGACTTCTTTGCCTTAAGTACTGCTTTAGCAGTACTTGCTTTAACACATGATTTTTCTCTTTTAGGAACCCACATTCGCACTGGTTTGTTAAACTTACTTCTAGATGTTTTGGCTTTCTCAACAACATTCTTAGAAGTCTTAGAGAACTTTGGTTTGACAAACTTTGAACCAACAACACTTAAGTTTGGTCTAGCAGTACTTGCGGGTCTAGACTTGCCGGTACATGGTTTACCTAACTTCAAAGGTACTAGACCTTGTTTCATAAGTACTACTCTTAAAACAAAACTTTTGGGTAGAATTATTTTTAACATGTTTAGCTACCCTTTTTGAGTGATCAAACTTAGGTTTGTCATTCTTAAGTTTCTGATTCCTATTAACCTGTGCATTTTTCCCATTACTGTTTTTCATGACCTTTTGTGCAACCTTTTGTTTCACAATTTTATCTTCATGCAAAGTATAACTTTTGATAAAATGACTTAGACAACCACAAACATAACATCCTTTTCTTCTCAAAGAAGACCCAAAAGGTTGTTTTGACTTAACTTTCTCAAAACCTAACCCACCCATCTTGGTTTTATTATGTTTTACATCATTTTCCAATATCTTGCTAGGAGTTTTTACCTGCTTGGGAGCAGAACTATTCTTAGATTCTTCAGAAACAAAATTGTTCATTAAAGGTGGATAAACAATGTTCTTGGTTACAACAGTCTTATCTTGGGACAAAGTACTAGAGTTTGAGGTATTTTTAACCTTTGGTTCTTCTAACTCTATACTTGTATCATTACTAGGGGGAATGAAAATTCCTGATAATGGTGGAGGAACTGCCTTCATTCCTTCAGCATATCCATCGTTCTCAGGTGTACTATCTGACTCACTAGAACTATCAAAAATCCCCTTTGATAAGTCATTGTTAGTTAAATTTATCCCAGGTTGGTCCCCAATATATCCTAGGCCTGACTTATCATAATACCCCATTTGTGAATTAATCAGTTTTCCCAATCCTTTAGAGGACTTTTACCAATGATTAATCACTTCCCTTTCATTATAAAGACTGGCTTTTAAAGCTTCATTTTCTGCTGACACTTTCAAAAGTTGTCTTTCAAAGGCTTTAATTTCCACATCATTTCCCCTCATTTGAAGAGTTAAAATTCTTATTTTCTCTTCATAGTTTTGTTGACCCTTTTTATACAAAACTATATTTTCTTCTAACTTAGCAACACCCTGTTTAAAAGCATTTAGTTATATAGTGCATGTGTTGACTTTTTGATACTGTTCCTCTAGTTCTACTTTTAAGCTATTAAATTTAAGAACACAGTCTTTAGAACAAGGATGTACCTCAGTATCTTCATGTGAGAGAGCCATTAAACCAAGCTCTTCTTCTTCTTCTTCATCTTCAGCCTAGTTCACCACTCCATCTACAGTCACCAATGCTTTAGTTCCTTGAGGACTCTTGCTGATTCCTTTTGGAAAACTTTCAGTTATTCTTGGACTGGTTCTATAGCTGTTCTTGGACTTTTGACTGCTACTCTCAGCTTTGTCTCTAGTGAATTCTCTTACAAAGTGTTCATTCCTTCCATAGTTATAGCATTCAACTTTGGACTTGTCATATCCTAATGGCTTATTAGGATCAACATTCATCTTTCTTCCAGTCTTCTTGAAGAACCTGTTAGATATGACTGATACCATAACATCTTGCCATTTAAGATCCATCTCTTCAACATTAGCATCATCCATTTGAAACAAGTCATTGAGTGTTAATCTTGGCCTATTGTCTTGTCCAGCAAAGAATGAGAAGGCATCATTGTCACTAAACAATGGTGAAGATCTTCCGTGTGGATTTTGAGAGACTATGGGGCTGCCTTCAGTACTTTGTAGGTAAGTACTGCTTGTAAGTCCCCCAACGGCATTTGTAAAGTATGCACCGCTGCTTGATCCACTAGCGGTATTATGAAAATAAGTACCGCCGTTTCCTTCTGACAGAAAAGCCAAGTTAGACTTTGTTGTAGCCGTTGCCTTGGTCACCTCAATGCCTTTCACATCCATCTCGTATGCTCTAAGATTGTTGTAGAGATTATCAAAAGGAATTGTTTCCAGATCATCTCTTGTGATGAAGTGCATAGCCATTGCTTTCCACTATTGTGGAACACTCCTTAAGAACTTAAGATTAGCTTCTTCATTAGGAATTACTTGTCCATAAACTGCCAATTGAATAAGCAGCTTACTGAACCTTCCATAGACACCATGTATTCCCTCTATACTGGAAATTGAGAAGTTATCAAATTCTTGCTTAAGAACAATCTTCTTCATCTTCTTAGATTTGTCATTACCTCAAAATCTAAGTTTTATGACATCCTACATAGCCTTGGCATCCTTATAATGATGAAAGCTGGGTAAGATGTCTTCTGAAAGAGCCATAACTAGAGCAGTTCTAGATTTTCTCTCTCTGATCTCTGCTTGTACCACCTCAGTAGTCACAGCAGGTAGAGCATAGCATGTACCATCAGGCAACCAGTGTAGCTTCTTAGGTGTATTCCTATTCTTGATAACTTGCCACACAGTATGATCTGTGTGATTCAAGTAATGTTCCATCTACATAGCCCATGTCTCATAATTGTCACCTTTGAGCACTGGGAGTTTGACAGCAGAAAGAGTATGAGAAGGTGTTGTAGTTGTAGAGGTAGCTACAGCATTCACGGCTTGAACACCTTGTGTTGGTGCAGGATACACAACTTGTGGTTGTCCATGTGGTATTGGATCAGGATTTTGAACATCATCCAAGTGAGCGTCATCACCATGTTGAGACATTGAGTTTTTTTGTGTGAGTGGAGTGTATGGGGTTGTGGTCTCCTTTTTCAGAGTTTCTCAACAAGCTGTGATACCACTTGTTGATCCCTTTGATTGGATCTATATTCTGTTAAGAACTAGTATAGTAGTTTGTGATCAAACTAAAACACTTTGAGAACTCTTACCCAAACTAAATAAGTTATGCGGAATCTAACTTATAAAGCACAGAAGAACAGAATTACTTTTAACTATTCGATTCTCTTATTAATCGACTTAAATGAGGTACATGAATGACATTGTACCTATGTTCCTTTTATAGAGTAAGGAACCCTAGAAACCTTAGAATATTCTATAAAGATAACTATATCACAAACGATATATTATCAATATTCTAACTATTTAAGTATATCACATAAGATATACTCTAACTATAACTATGACATATCTTATACAAAGATATATTCGTCCTAATCAATATACCAGTACTTACTTTATAAGTAGCAGTACTTACTATGTACCACATTAACACTAACAGTACTTGAAAGATAACTAACAGTACTTGAATAACACTAACGGTACTTGACACTTAAAAAATAATTCCCAACACCATTTTTTAACAAAACAAACTCTAAAACTTCTTTTAGTTTCTCTTAATATGTTTGGTACAAATTTAACGAGACCAGGTTGAAAACAAGCCCAAATAATCCTTCAAGCCCAAGAAAACTTCTAAACCGAACTACTGGATCACGTTTAACAGCCTTAGACTAAATGATAACATATCAAACAAAATACCACTTCTAAAGCACGATTTACAACTTTGAGGATTTTATTTGTTTTACATATCTGAAACAGAGTACCAACTTCGTTGTATTATTCTGCATGCATAAAATCAAAATGGCTTAGCTACAATCGTGACACTCTAAGTTTTAAATATGCATGAAATACTTACTCAAAAAATCAAATCGCAAATCCTTTTACAGCCTAGTTCACTCATATTGCACGTAAATCTTATGCTATGAGAATTAAAAACATTTTAAACTAAATTTGCGTTGAACATGAGCTTAACCATAACGTAATCGTGAATCCGTTGAAGATGAAGCGTAGCGCTGAGCTAGCTTAGTTCTATCACCAAATTCGATCCACCAAAACTTCGTATCTACAATACCGATCTTCTATGAGCTTCCTTTGTAACTTCGACCCGATATCTCCCTTAATTATAATGACAATAGCTACAACTCTCCATGGACACTTCATAAAATTCTGTTTGCTTAAAGGTTTTTCACAGAACTAGACTATCATAATAAAACTCAAGCTATCGATCTCGAATCTTCCCAAAATCATCAGATCGACTCGTATTCAACACCAATCTTCAAGAATTAAAACAGTTCTTCAAATCACCGTAGGAAAAGAACTAGCTAACAATAACTAACTCTCTCTCTCTCTCTCTCTCTCTCTCTCTCTCTTTGAATCAAGAGAAATAGTAACATCAAGAAGAGTAACAACTTCGTAACATATTCATGCCAAGTAATAATATCGGATCTCCAACTGAATGTAGATTTTGTAAATGAAATGAAGAAGAGATGTTGTTTTTATTAATGGTGAATCAAAATCAGTTACAAAATCGTTACAATAGCTTCCAAACTGAAATGTACTATCTATTGTGTGTGTGTATTTACACACACTAAGTGTGAAAGAAAGGAAAGGTAAGAACTAATTGATGTTTACACTAACTAACTACTGTGTGTTAATTCACACAATATCTCCTCCCTGAAAATGAGAAGAGATGTGTGCATTTATAGGCTGAGAGGAAGTAGGGAAGTGAGGTGTGGTGAGGTGTTTCGGCCAATGAAGATCCGCCACGTGGCAAATGTTAGTTGGCTTCCAAGTTTGGTAATCCGTGTGAAGGGAATTATATTGTGATTGGTGGATGTAATGGTATGGGGATTCGGGAGTTTGGCCTAATAAATGGCTGATGAAATATCTGCCAATCATTCCCCTTGACCATTAGTCAATGATCCGTGTGACTTGGTTTTTGGCTCCTTATTGGCTGAAATAATAGCACATGGATCACCAATTTCTGCCTTTGTCAAAAGTAGTCCCTGGAGTTGGCAGTGTTTGACAATTTGTTGAAGACTTGTTAAAACTTTGATCATGTGTCATTTAAAGTCCATGATCTTCAATAATGATCAACTTCAGCCCTTCAACTTTGCTCCTTGGTCAGTTTTTATCCTTCTTTTGTCTTTTTCTCATAATAGCTTCAAGAAAATCCCATAAAAGCCCGTGTTCGTTTCTTTTGTACCTATTTTGCCTGAAAATACACAAACACAAGAATACACACGTAATTCTGATATTTAACATTTAAACTTGGTATTTGCTTTGTGTTTTAGGGTTTAATATCACTTAATTGATATGAGATTACACTCATATCAAATCCCCTACACTTGACCATTGCCATGACCACATGCAATGATGTATTTATTATTATTGTTTTTTCTGGTAACCGTGATTTCTGACTCAATGGCCGACTAATCCACGAGATTTGAGCCCATCACCACACAGACTCAAACCAGGTAAATCCCTCCCTTTTCAGGAGGTTGGCTGGCCACTTCAAGGTTGTTTGCACCTAGTGGGAATTGAACTTGAGACCTCACACACTTTGGAGTGATAGCCACAAATCATTTTGCCACTAGGCCACCCTTGAGTGGTTACAATGACGTACTTTAAAGCAAAAGATTACACTTTTCTCATAATTAACCTACCTTGGCCAATATGTGATGCAATTATAATATGGTAAGCTATATGATGCATGATTTTGGATTTTTACAATGCAATGCAAAGAAAACAGTTATATTTATATATTTTGGCTTTTCATGAAATGGTTATATGGAAATAACTCATTAAGACTATTAACTTGGATTCACTATGAACACGGGTAAAAGATCCGGAGGTCAGGGAGGATAGAAGTGGTGTTTAGCCATGGTAGAGAGAGAAACAAGAGTTACTAGAAAAGTGTGTTTATTCTAGTGAGAGAAAGCAAAGACAATAAATGGTAATCCTCACCCCTCCATGGAAGTATGAAGGGGTTTATATAGCACGGGACTTGGACTATTCCATATGACAATATTAGTCCCTGTAAGTCCCGGCTATGAAACTAATGTAATTCCGTTAGTCGCACACATTTTAAGGCTAACAAAGACATCCATGACTTTGATTTGGGATTTTTGTACCATGAATACTTATCACCCTCAAGTTTCGCGTTCCCTATTCCAAGCTTAAAAACGAGATCATTGTCATTCATAAGTGAAAGTGCATCGACTTATTCATAAAAATTAATTGTGTTACTACATACCCCCACTTATTCTTCCTCTATCTAATTTTAATTGATCAAATTGCTTTTGAGCGAATTTGTCATTATTTGGCGTGAAATATAAGAAATGTAAAATCTGAAAATAAGGAAGCACGGTTTAAATGATAGTTAATCATCTTATCCATTACTCGAAAAACCGCCCATAATTGATATAAGTCCGACCTAAAATAATAAGTCATTCGCCTTATGTGTAAGAAACTTATGTCATGCTTTAATAAGTAGCTACTCACTCGCTAAGAAAAGAAAAATAAAACTTACGCAATAATTTATATCTGCCGCCTTTTGAGACCTTGGATCTTCAATCCCGCAACCCTTGAGAGTAATATTGGAATTTATAGCTACTATAATTAACACCACACTACCCCTCTTGGGAGTCTTGTAAAGTTTTTTATTTTTTTTCTAGCCACTCATTTTTTATAAGCCGCTCTTATTTTTCTGATTCCTCACAAAGAATAGAAAAATAATTAAAAGAAAAACACCCGCTTAAGTAGTTTAAGCATGACAAAAGTCTAGTACACATAAAATGCACTAACTTAGAATCTTAAGACGTACTTATACCAACCACGAATGATTAGTCAAAAATGCATAAGAGACTACAAACCTATTAAAATAGTTCTTGATTATTTTAACAATATATACATGCGTTGACAAGAAAGTAAAGGTTACGAAAGAGGGTAAAATAGACACAAGTAATTAATATGAGGTTTATCTAGCCCTTTACACTTACTACAAACTCTATCATTTATCGTTCTCCACAATTTAAAATCTCAAGTAATGAGACTCGTGGATACTTAGCCCAATAAACCAAATGAAAGGTTTACATGGTTAAGGATACTAGCTAGAGTGAGCTTGAATAAGAAAACTCGGGTTGATTCAAAATATTCATGATGGGCCTAATATGTCAAAGACGTCCAAACTCATTAAAACCATATCCTTTATTATTTTTTTTTCTTTTTTCATATATTTTTGAAGAACAAAAGAAGAAATATATACAATGCAAATGTGTTATGCAAATGAAAAATGATTTATGCAAGAATAATGAATGCAATATTTTTGTGGCCAAAGTAGATAAAAAATTTGAAAAATGTTGAAAAATTAATTTTCCAATTATCATGAAGGCAAAAGCAATGGTCTAGGCAAGGTCACTTCGATAGAAGACCCCCTACACTTAAGATAAATATTGTCCTCAATGTTTAATAGCATTGGAGTAAACTCCCCTACACGTAGGACATTGAGTAACTTTGCTTAACTCTTGCTAAGTAAAGGTCTGCTAAAGTGAATTCATTTTAGACATTATTAATAATCAAGTTTGAATCACAAAAGTATCAAAGTGAACCCGATACGAGGACCTCCTCCATAAGCTCCATAAATGAAATGAGAGAGAGCAACCCTACACAAACACCAAAAAGACAAAAGAGAGGCACCCTACACACTTCATCTCAAATATATCACCCTCTTATTATACCTATCCTACCAAAGTCTACTCTAGATGATCTAACCTAGTTATACAAGCTTGATCTAAGGGGTATCCAACTCGACTCATCCCACAATGAATTAATTCATAGGAAAAATAGGGGTCTCATAAACCATTTCAACAGAAATGTCCTCCCTAAAATAACGCTTCACACGATGGCCATTCACTTTAAAATTTGGGCCATTTGGTTGAGATAACTCAATAGTCTCATAGGGAAACACTTGAGCTATAGTGAATGGACCGGTCCATCGTGACTTAAGCTTGCCCGCAAAAAGTTTCAACCGTGAGTTACAGAGTAAAACCGAATCTCCAACTTTGAACTCACGATTCTTAATCTTGGCATCATGAAGTTGCTTAGTCTTTTCCTTGTAGAGAAATGAATTCTCATAAGCATTGGTTCTAAGCTCATTCAACTCATTGAGTTGATTCTTCCTATGTGAATCGGCTTGATTAACGTCAAAGTTAGCCTATTTTAAAGCCTATGAATCCTTGTATTCCAACTCAAAAGGGAGGTGGCATGCTTTTCCATATACAATACGATAAGGTGTGCAACCTATAGGTGTCTTGTATGCGGTTAGAAAAGCCCACAATGCATCATCAAGTTTATCCACCCATGAAGCGCGATGCTCTCCCACCGTACGTTCCAAAATTCTTTTCAAACCACGATTAGTGACCTCGGTTTGCCCATTGGTTTTGGGTGATACGCGGTAGAAAGTCGATGGTTAACACCATATTTCTTCATGACTCTAGTAAATTGATCATTACAAAAATGAGTCCTGCGATCACTAATAATGGCACGAGGTACACCAAATCTAGCAAACAATTGCTTCAAGAATTTCACTATAAATCAAGCATCATTAGTAGGCAAGGCCTTAGCCTCTAGCCACTTTGAAACATAACCATCGCTACGAGTGTGTACTTATTTCCCTTGGAAGATGGAAAAGGTCTCATAAATTCTATTCCACACACATCAAATATTGCACACTATTGTATGAAATTTTGTGGCATCTCATCACGTTGATTAATTTTTCCTTATCTTTGGCATACATCATAATATTTCACCATCTCTTGTGCATCCTAGTAGACTGAAGGCCAATAAAAACCCGAATCAAAGACTTTCTTAGTTGTGTAGTTGGGCCCAAAATGGACCCCCGTGGGTCCTTTATGGCAAGCTTCTAAGATCTTAGAAGCTTCGGGCCCATCTACACATCAGCTTATGATTTGATCCGCACATTGACTAAAGAGGTAAGGGTCGTCCCAAAAGTAGTATTTTGCTTCTTTTAGAAACTTCTTCTTTTGTTGGGAAGTAAGACCCTCAGTAAGCACATCCCCTACAAGATAGTTTGTAATATCCGCAAACCAAGGGGTGACATCCTCTTTTGAAGAGATAGACATGAGTTCCTCAAGAGGAAAGGATTCATTAATTTCCTTATGTGGTAATTCCCTTGAAAAGGATTCTCAAGTCTACTCAAATGATCTGTGGCTAAATTCTCGGCTCCCTTTTTATCACGAATCTCTATGGAAAACTCTTGGAGAAACAAAACCCATCTTAACAATCTAGGCTTAGCATCTTGCTTTGTCATCAGGTATTTGAGAGCGGAATGGTCTGTATACACTATGGTCTTCGAAAGAACAAGATAAGGGCGAAATTTCTCAAAAGCATACACAATGGCTAACAATTCTTTTTCCGTAGTAGTGTAATGCAATTAAGCACCCGTCATTGTCTTACTAGCATAGTGTATAGGTTGGAAGTGTTTGTTAATCCTTTGCCCTAAAACGGCTCCCACCGCATAGTCACTAGGATCACACATGAGCTCAAAAGGCAAATCCCAATTTGGTGAAACCAAAACTGGAGCCTTAGTCAATTTTACCTTAAGGATCTCAAAAGATTCTAAACACTCTTGTGTGAATATGAAAGGAGCCTCTTAGAAAAGTCTTGTATGAAACGTCTATAGAAACCCGCATGTCCCAAAAAGCTCCTAACTCATTTCACAGTAGTCTGTGAGGGAAGTTTAGGAATAACATCAACATTAGCACGATCCACTTCTAACCCTTTCCTAGAAATCTTATGGCCCAAATCTATCCCTTCTTTAACTATGAAGTGACACTTTTCCCAATTTAGAACAAGTCGGGTTTCCTCATACCTTTTAAGCATACGTTCTAAATGGGAAAGGCAAGAAGTGAATGAATCTCCAAACACCAAGAAATCATCCATAAATACTTCCATGGTGTGCTCTATCATATCATGAAATATTGCCATCATACACCTTTGAAATGTCCCATGAGCATTGCACAAACCAAAAGGCATTCGTTTGTAAGCAAATGTTCTATAGGGGCAAGTGAATGTGGTCTTTTCTTGATCTTTTGGGTCAATGGGTATTTGAAAATAACCCGAGAATCCATCAAGAAAGCAATAGTATTCATTTCCCACTAAACGTTCTAGCATTTGGTCCATGAAAGATAAGGGAAAATGGTCATTTCTTGTAGCATCATTAAGCTTTCGATAGTCTATACAAACTCTCCAACCTGTGACAAGTCTTGTGGGAATCAACTCGTTGTTTTCATTTAGAACAACGGTGATTCACCCTTCTTAGGCACACAATGCACCGGGCTAACCCATGGTGAGTCATAAATTGGGTAAATCATACCCGCATCAAGGAGTTTGATAACTTCCTTTTTGATGACTTCCTGGATTTTTGGGTTCACCCTTCTTTGATTTGAATGGCGGGTTTATTATCATCTTCCATAAGGATCTTATGAGTGAAAAAGTTAGGATCGAACCCCCTTATGTCGGATATTTTCCAAGCAATAGCCTGTTTGTGCTTTTGAAGAACTTTAATAAACTTCTTTTCTCATCTTCCTTCAAATCCTTAGCAATGATAACTGGTAGCTTATCTTCTCCCTCTAAGAAAGCATACTCAATGTGTGATGGTAAATCCTTAAGCTCTAAGGTAGGTAGACTCTCAATAGAAGGTTGAACTAATGAGGGATCACCATAAGTAACTTCTTGTGGAGTGGTTGAAGGGATGGGATCCTCATTGAGTAACTTTTGGATAGTAAGAATATCTTCTTCCTAATTAATAGGAGAATCTTCATTTCCAAGAAAGTTAGACTCAAATTACTCTAAGAGAAAATCACTCTCTCCAATAGGGTTAAGGAGGGAGAAATTGAGGCAACGGTCTTTACATGTGGAATTTCCTCATTATTACCTTTGTAAGCATCATGAAAGTGTTCATCACAAACTTCATCAAGGACAGCCACAATGTTAACGACTTCACACACTTGAGATTTCTTAGTGACTTTTCCCATATTAAACACAACTTTCTCATCTTCAACCCTCATAATGAGTTCCCCTTCCGCAACTTCAATGAGATTGCGACCGGTTCTTAAGAAAGGTCTTCCTACAATAAAGGGAACTCTAGGATCTATATCATAATCCACAACTACAAATTCCGTGGGGAATGTGAACTTGTCAACTCCTACAAAAACATCTTCCACTATCCCCACCGGATAAGCAATCGTACGATTTGCTAATTCAAGTATCATTTTAGTGGGGGTAAGCTCGGGAAGGAAGAGTTGTTTCCAAATTGATAAAGGCATCAAATTTATGCTAGCACCAAGATCCGCTAAAGCCATACAATTCTCTACCCCTGGAAAATTACATGGAATTAAGAACCGGCCCGGATCACCAAGTTTAGTAGGTAACGTCTTTAACAACACCACATAACAATTCTCATTTAAGGAAGTATTAGGCATATCAAACAATTTTTCTTTGTTCGAGAGAAGGTCCTTAAACATTTTGGCAAACTTAGGCATGTAAGCTAAAGCCTCCGTAAAAGATATGTTGATATTCAATTGCTTAAACATCCTCAAAAAATTGGACAATTGTATATCATCCTCCTCAACCTAGAAGGATATGGTAGATTGGGTTTAGGTGAAGGTTGAGGAGAGGGTGTTGGAAGACTCTTCTCTTGGGTTTCCTCAAGGGTGGGCTTGTAAAGTATAGGGTCGGTTAACGGTGGAATGTCACAAATAGGAGCCGTGGGGGAAGTCACCGAAGGGGGAGTAGGATTACTCATTGTTACCTTCGGGCCTTGTTCATCCTTTGATGGCGGAGGAATTGAAGGTTCCATGGTGGTTTTCCCACTCCTTGTAGTAATAGCATTAACATTAGCTTGAGGGTGGGCTTTGGGTGTTTTAGGGTAAAGCACCTTGAGGCCATTGGTTTAAGAGCAACATAAACATCTTATTCGTCTCCTCTTGCATTTCCCTTTATCTTCTCTCATTTTCTTGAAATCTCCTTTCATTGTCGTGGTTCATCTTATGAAGAAGATCAATAGTGTTATAGTCATTTGGCCCATTCCCTTGAAATCCTTGGTCTTGGAAGTTTGGATGTTGATTGTGAAACCCTTGGTTATTGCCATGAAATTTATTCCCTTGGTTTTGCCCTTGAAAGTTGTTTGGCCCTCTATTGTTGTTATTCCCTTGATAATTTCCTCTTGGCCCTTGGTTTATATTAAGAATTTGTAGATTTTTTCCTTGGGTTTGGGTGGGTTGATGGGGAGGGAAACCCGGTGGAGCAAGGTAGTTGTTGGATTTCTAAGAAAGGTGATTAGGATTGATGTTCGCTTTGAAGTGTGCCCTTCCATCATCATTGTATGCATAGCATTCTCCTTGATAGTTTTGCACTTTGTCACAATTCAAGTATGAATGAGGGCCTCCACATGCCTCACATTGAAGAGTGATGGCATTAACATTGTTGGTAGAAGAGTTGCTCAATTGATTTTCCAAGAGTAGTTGCATCATATCAATATGTTTGTCAACCTTTTGATATAAAGTCTTGTCAATTGATTGAGTAGCACACTCTTGCACCACATGTACCATCTCATCTCTATCCCTATTACTTTAGACGATGGATTTAGTCTCAATTATGTTCCATGCCTCTTGAATAGACGTAGCAAGAATGTTTCCACCCGCGGCCGAGTTAAGGGAATATTGATGGTGTGGTCTCAAACTATTGTAGAAAGTATTGATTTGGTGGACTTGGTCAAAACCGTGGTTAGGGCACTTTCTTAATAACTCCTTGAATTCATTCCAAGCCTCACTAAAGGTTTGATCTTTCTTTTGTTGTAAGTTTATGATTTGATTCCTCAATGCGGTGGTTCGTGAAGGTGGAAAGAACTTGTTCACAGATTTCTTCTTTAAGTCTTCGCATGTAAGAATGCTATTGGATGGTTGCTTGTCTAGCCAAATCTGTGCATTCCCCTCCAAAGAGAAAGGTAATAGAATCAATTTAACCACCTCTTGAGGCACCCCATTATACTTGATAGTGTTACTCATGGATAAAAATCTGTTGATATGATCATCGGGGTCATCCATAGGTATACCTAGGAAAGGTATAGTGGAAACCATTTGAATGATGCATGTCTTAAGTTCAAAGTTATTAGCGGCTATCTCAGGAATGACTATGGCATCCGCATTCCCATCCACGTTAGATTGGAGAATATCGATCAATGGACGTTGATCCATGGCTTTGTTTACGTTGTCGAAAGCGTGATGCTCGTGATCGGCTTGATGGACGGCTTTGTTCTTTTTCTTCCTCTTGGGAGGATGAGGTACACCACTCGGTATGTGTGCACGCGATCGTGTATGCATGCAACTAAACACGAGGAATGAGGGAGGAGCTCTTGGTCGACTTTGAAAGAGAAGATATTATCTCCTTCGAGGTTCAATATTAAAAATCACAAGAAAATATATGTAACACCCCCAATTTCGGTCATAACAGCGGAAGAGTCATTGGGTGTTACTATCATGGTTCAATCTCATAATCATAGAAAACGGCTCAAAACGAGACGTTTTAATAAACATCCATTCAATTTCATTTAATCAAGATAAAATTTCATACACGGTCCCATATGATTCAAAAGTTTACAACTATTATAAATGATAAAAGTTATTTGAATGGATATGTTTTAGAAAAGCGGGCCAGAACATTTCAAATATGCAAGCTTCACGAAACCTTCTTCCTCGAGTGCCTTCAATATGGACCTGAGATAAAACATGCTTAAAAAGTCAGCAAAATTTGCCGAGTGTGTTGGGAATAAATTATGGGTCAGTTCACTAGACGCTGATAAGAAGAATGTCAACGCTGATAGGATGACATTGGACGTTGACAGCCAAGCGTTGACATTGAAGAAGTCAACGCTGACAGCCTTGAAGATTGACACTGATGGAATATCTTCATACGAATCTTTTGTTTATTTGTTTCTTTATTGTGTATGGTAAAGATAAGCTCGACATTGTATTTTCTATTATTATCTTTACCTAGAATAGTTGATTCGTAGCTTATTGTACAAGACTTCTTGTTCTATAAAAGAAGATCTTTTAGGTTAAAGTTATATATCAGTTTTCATAAATATTCGCAAGTTAAACCTCTTTCATTGTAATCAAGTACGATCATTCTAATACAAGTGAAAGTTTGTTTAACATCTTTGTGTTTTAGATCAAGTGTTAATTCCGCATAACACTTTGTTACTTTGTTCATAAGCAAAGGTTTCTCTACGTGTAGTACTTGATCTAATCTCGTATACACAAAGCTTAATCGATCTAAGTTTGGGATCAACAAGTGGTAGAAGTAGATTGCTTGACATCACAAGTCAACTTTCCTTCATGGGAACACAGATTGATGACCCTGACCTGAATGCTACTTTTCTCAAAAGCCTTGGTGATGTATGGAAGATTGAGACAAGATCCATTCTTGTCAACAACACCCACAAGACCTCCAGGTTTGATGACATCTTCAACAAACTAAGACTGTTGGAGAATGAATGGCTTTTGGATAGTGATAATAAATCTTCCAGCAGTAACATGGCCTTCTTCTCACAAAGTGAAGGCCAATTTGATTCCATGAACTTCTATGGACATCCAGCCACTGGATCTCAAGGTGTCAGCGCTGGATGTCAGTCTGTCAGCGCTGGATCATATCTTGTCAACGCTTTATACTCAAGCGCTGACACACACAACTTTGGCGCTGATAGAATTAAACCTGCTGGTTTAGATCTAGATACTGTGTGTGCATTTATTGCTTCTTTGCCCAGTGATTCAAGGATTACATATGAAGATCTTGAGCAGATAAGCGATGAACAATTGGAAGAGATGGACATCAAGTGGACTATGGCTCTTGTAAGTTTAAGAGCAAACAGGTTTAATAAAAGGTTCAAGAAGAAGATGACCTTTAATGCTAAGGATGTTGCTGGATTTGACAAATCAAAGGTTGAGTGCTACAATTGTCATCGGATGGGGCACTTTATGAGGGAATGTAGATCTCCAAGAAGATCTGATGCTGGTAAGCCTTCAAGCCAAATGGTTAAGAGCCAAGATCCCAAGGCCATGGTTGCTGTTCAAAAAATTGATGGTGTTGGAGGATGGGACTGGAGCTGGAACTTTATGGCTAAGGATGAGGAAGAGGACAGAGCTTTGGTTGCTGAAGTTAAAGAAAAGCATGTTGAATATGCTCTCATGGCACACTCCTCCTCTTCATCAGATAATGAGGTATATGATGATGCTTTCTGTTCTAAGGGTTGTCGTTTAAATACTGAAAAACTAAATCAAGAGATAGTAAAATTATTAGATGAGGCAAGTACTGAAAGATGCAAAGTATCTAATTATCAAATTGCTCTTACCCAAACAGAAAAGACAGTAGCTGAGTATAAGAAAATGGAGTTTGATTTAAAGGATCAAATAAATATCTTAAAACATGAGTTACATCAGAGTAAAGATATTCAAGATATAGTAAACAGGGTTAATCTTGATTTGATAGCTCAGTTAGAGGAGGCTAACAAAAATAAAGATAATGTGAGTCTTAAAATCCAGAGATTTGATAAGGCCACACAATCCCAAGGAGAGTGTGTTAGTAAACAAAGAGACTCTAAGGACATGAGTGGGATTGGGATGAATAATTATACTGGTGTTCCACCACCAGCTGGGGATTTCTATGGTGTCCAATCAAAGGACTTATCTTGGACTGGCTTGCCAGAACTTCAAGAGAAGGAATTCATTCCTCCACCTAGAGTGACTTCCCCAGTTGAGGAATACAAGCAAAAACTGACTGACCTAGATGAGTGGAAGAAAGCTAACCACACCTTGTTTGTTAAGGGAGGGTTGTTGTGTGAAAGTCCAAATGAGCCCACACCAATCAAGAGCCTTGATCCTAAACCTATTAAGATCACACACCCTACCACTGGCAAAGCTGTTGAACTTGGCCCACAAACTGTTAGAAAACCTAGTGTTAAGTATGCAGAGATGTATAGAAATACTAGGTCACCAAAAAGCCAAGTTAGTAACCCTGGAACAGGCTTCTTTGCTTCTAGACCTAAGACTATGTCTAGAAAAGCTTGTTACACATGTGGTAGCTTCTCACATTTGGCATACAAATGTGTCAACGCTTCCAATGTCAACGCTGATGGGAACCATTTCAGCGCTGACAAAAGTCAACATAGGTCAAACACTGTCAGACCCAATACCTTTGTGAACAAAAGTTCACAAGTTGTTAGACCAGCCCCATTCTTTTCTAGAGGGTCTAACACACAAGGCCTAAGACCTTTTCAAAAGTCAAACACTTGGTCCAATAGGCAATGGGTTCCTGTAGCAAACCCTAGGTTCAACGCTGATAAAGGCAATCGGGGCGCTGACAAGAAAAATTTCAGCGCTGACAGACACACTGCTAAACCTAGGTATTTGCAACCACAGGGAAATAGGTCCAAAGCTTCTACTAGCTTAACATGGAGACCAAAACAAGTCCAAAACTCTAATTCTACTGGTGTTTCTATGACATGCAACAGGTTTCATTATATTTCAAAAGCAATGTCAACACCAATTGGGGTTAACTGGGAATTTCATTCTAAAAGGGATGAAAATGGGGTTGTTATGAGAACCAAGTCTGTTCTTGTTGAACAACCAGATGAATCCAAGTCTTCCAAGGCTTGGGTTCCCAAAGAAAACTAATGTGTTTTCTTTATGTGCAGGGCATTCAGAAGAAGATCAATGATTATGGATACTGGGATAGTGGATGCTCAAGGCACATGACAGGAAAGGAAGACTATCTGACAAACTTCACTCCTATTCAAGATGGTGATAAGGTATACTTTGGAGGGGGCTACGGCACCATCACTGGAAAAGGAACCCTTGTCACCAACAATCTATGGTTTGAGAATGTCTTCTTGGTAAAAGAACTGGATTATAATTTGTTTAGTGTATCACAAGTGTGTGATAACAAAAATAAGGTTCTTTTCACAGATACTGAGTGCTTGGTGTTAAGCAAAGATTATAAGCTCCCTGAGGAAAAATACATAGATTTTAGAACACCAAGGCATAAAGACATATATAATGTGAATCTTAATGGAATTAAGGTAAATAATAAAATGATGTCATGTCTTTATGCTAAAGCCTCAGTAGATGAAAGTAATCTTTGGCACAGGAGATTAGGGCACATAAACTTTAAGAATATCAATAGACTTGTGAGGCTTGGTTTAGTTGATGGTTTGCCTGAAAAGGCTTTCCACAATGACCACACTTGTGTTGCATGTCTTAAGGGCAAGCAGCACAAGGTCTCATTCAGGTCTAAACAGGTGCACTCTAGTTCTAAACCACTTCACTTATTGCATATGGACCTCTTTGGTCCAACTAATATAGAAAGTTTGAAAGGTAAATCATATTGTTTTGTTATCACTGATGATTATTCCAGGTTTACATGGACTTTCTTTTTAGCCAAGAAGAGTGAAACTGCCCAAAGTCTGATTAATTTCATTACCCAGATTGAAAAGAAGAATGGTAATGAGGTCAAAATTATTAGAAGTGACAATGGGGGTGAGTTTAGAAATCATTTGTTAGATGATTTTTGTGCCAAGAAAGGGATTACTAGGCAGTTTAGCATAGCTAGAACCCCACAGCAAAATGGGGTTGCTGAAAGGAAGAATAGAACCCTTATTGAAGCAGCCAGAACCATGTTGGCTGATGCCCACTTTCCTATAGCCTTTTGGGCTGAAGCTGTTAACACAGCTTGTTATGTTCAAAATAGGGCATTGGTCAACAAAATACATAATAAGACACCTTATGAATTACTTTGGGGAAGGAAGCCAAATATTGGCTTTCTCAAGCCTTTTGGTTGTCATGTTGTTGTTTTAGAAACTAGTGAAGCCCTAGGTAAATTTGATTCAAAAGGTGATGAAGGCTACTTCATGGGTTATTCAGTGCAGAGCAAAGGATATAGGGTTTACATTAAAAAGGAAAAACGTATACTTGAAAAAGTACATGTTAGGTTTTTAGAGAGTAAACCTAGTGATCCTGAAAGTGGTCCAAATTGGTTGTTTGACTTAGAACCTTTATCTAGAGCTTTAAATTATATGCCTGTTACTGATCCAGACATTGTGAAGGTAACTTCAAGTGTTTTGGAAAAGAGAATTGGTAATGTTTCAGGTATACAGGTTGCTAAGGAGGTTGGACCACCAGCAGTTAAATCATCTCCCACACAAGAATATGTTACACTTCCTATATGGACAGATGAGTATTATGCTGCTGCTGTTGCTGCTAGAAAAGATAATGGTGGTTTTCAAATACCACCAAATACAAACATGCATACTTCTTCAGGCGCTGACAAAGGGAAATCAAGCGCTGACAAGAGCAATTCAGACGCTGATGGATCAGACGCTGACACCAACAGTTCAAGCATTGTTAGCCCAAGCACTGACAAACAAGGTTCAGACTTTGACAACACCTTTGCACATCTTTTCTCTTCACATTTTGAACAAGGTGGACCTTCCAATGTCCATGAAGAGATTCATGTTAATCAAAAAGAGTCTGATGAAGAAGATATTGGCAACATGGAGCGTGAAGTTGAGGACACCAGACTTTTTGAAGGAGGAGTTCTCACTTCCACAGCAAAGGATCACCCCACATCTCAGATCATTGGTGATGTTATGGCTCCAGTTCAGACAAGAAGATCCCATCAAAGTCTTGGTGGATTTATTGCCAATATACACAAGAAGGTTGATACCCCTCTTGTACAAGCATGTTTGTTTGCATGTTTTCTGTCACAAGAAGAACCCAAGAAGATTTTTGATGCTCTCAAAGAACCTAGTTGGGTGGAAGCAATGCAGGATGAGCTTCATCAATTTGCTATACAAGATGTTTGGGAGCTGGTTGATTGTCCTAGATATGTGAGACCAATTGGGACAAGATGGGTTCTAAGGAACAAGAAGGATGAAAGGGGTATTGTGGTCAGAAACAAGGCACGTTTGGTAGCTCAGGGGTATACACAAGAGGAAGGTATAGATTATGAAGAAGTTTTTGCTCCAGTAGCAAGAATTGAAGCTATAAGAATTTTTCTAGCTTATGCCTCTTGCATGAACTTCACTGTTTATCAAATGGATGTGAAGAGTGCTTTCCTCTATGGGACAATTGTTGAGGAAGTATATGTCATGCAACCTCCTGGTTTTGAAGATCCTGAGAATCCAGACAAGGTTTATAGAGTAAAGAAAGCTATGTATGGACTTCATCAAGCCCCAAGAGCATGGTATGGTACCTTGTCTACATATTTAGTGGACAATAGATTCAAGAGGGGCACCATAGATCAGACACTATTTACAAAGAAGAAAGGAAAACATGTGTTGCTTGTGCAGGTCTATGTTGATGACATCATTTTTGGGTCTACTGATCCAAAAATGAGTCAGGATTTTTCCAAACTCATGACAGATAAATTCAAGATGAGTGCAATGGGTGAGATGAACTTCTTTCTAGGTTTACAAGTTCAGCAGAAAGAAGATGGTATCTTCATCTCCCAAGACAAGTATGTAGCTGAGATCTTGAAGAAATATGGTTTTTCTCCACATGAAAAGGATGCTTCCACTCCTATGGATAGGGAACACCCTTGGGGAAAAATTGGAGCTGGAAAAGATGTGGATGTTAGGCACTATAGATCAATGATTGGTTCATTGATGTATCTTACAGCCTCAAGACCTGACATCATGTTTGCTGTGTATGCATGTGAACGCCATCAAGTGACTCCCAAAGAATGTCACCTCTTTGCTGTGAAAAGAATTTTTAGGTACCTAAGATGTTATCCAGATCTTGGCTTGTGGTACTCAAAAGATTCTCCATTGGATCTTATTGCATATTCAGACAGTGACTATGGTGGTGACAAGTTTGATAGAAAATCCACAACTGGTGGATGCCAATTTCTTGGGAGTAGATTGATATCTTGGCAATGCAAGAAACAAACAGTGGTGGCAAACTCTACAACTGAAGCAGAATATGTTGCTGCAGCTGCTTGTTGTGGACAAGTCTTATGGATTCAGAACCAGCTGTTGGATTATGGGTATAATTTCATGCATACCAAGATTTTTGTAGACAATAACAGTACTTTATGCATTATTAAAAATCCTGTACATCATTCTAAAACCAAACACATAGAAATTAG
The DNA here is from genome assembly GCA_025667525.1 of Glebionis coronaria. Classification (NCBI taxonomy): domain Eukaryota; kingdom Viridiplantae; phylum Streptophyta; class Magnoliopsida; order Asterales; family Asteraceae; genus Glebionis; species Glebionis coronaria. The sequence goes on along the minus strand of CM046879.1, from coordinate 478,758,942 downwards.
ACATCATTTTATAAGAGATTGCTTTGAGAAAGGTTTAATACAACCAGATAGGGTAGCTACAGAAGATAATGTGGCTGATTTATTAACTAAACCTTTTGATGCTGGAAGATTTCAATATTTGGTAACAAATATTGGAATGGTTAATCTCACTTAATATGTGTTTTGGAACCTTTTTGTAAAAGTATGTACAGGATAATGCATTGTTATTGGTCTTTGTGATGATTTAGATTTTTCCACTTTATTTTTCTAACACTGACAAAGGTAAATGTAACGTTGTCAAGTGTTATTTTGCCGTTGTTAGAGATATTATTGTCTAACGCTGACAAGAGTTCCTTCAACGCTGATAAGTGTTGTCGGAGCGCTGTCAGCAACAAATGTTAGTTTTGTGGTTTTCATCTAAATGTGTAGGTGGTGGTAGCTTTATGCCATTGGATACAGAGTTGCTTATGGATCTTTGAAGAGCTATTTGGACATGTTTTTGTTTATGGATGATGGTTGGAATATTTATATTCCTATCTTGACATAAATTTTTAATGTTCATATATATTTTGAGAACTCATGTATCATAGTTTGAGGGGAGGTTTTAGGAACCTTTAGGACTCTTGGGTATTCTTATAATACTCTCATCACAATTCTAGATTGTGTCCACAGGTGAGTATGGGTTAGTTTTACTAAACCATGAGGCACTGTAGCATGCAAAGTTGATAAACTATGCGTGCTGCCAAGACATTTTTGGCCTAGAATTGGTTGTGGTCTGATGGGAGACTTGGGAATAATTTTGTTATGGGTTTACCTGGGAGTTACAAAGAATTTTATGAAATAACTTTGTTGGTAAGTATTTTGGTTAGCAAGGGACACTAGAGGTCATTTGTGTCTATCTTGCTTAAGCAAGTGTGCATAAATGGACAGTGCTTGCCGCCCAGTAATTATTATCAACTTGTAAGATATTTCCCTTAGGATAAATTACTTTGTTAAGGTCTTTTTCTTTTTAAATATTTTTATTTTTAAACGCTGACAAGTTTTTCTCCAAACGCTGTTACGTCCAATCGTGACGCTGACAAGGCTTTAGGCAAACGCTGACAAGAAAATATAGCCGTTGGGCGCTGATGGGCTATTTTTGACCGTTGACACCTAGTGGGCCCTACCCAGTTGTTATTTTTGACTAATCTTTGGCCGTAATTTTGGGGAGTTGTTACTTTTAATTAATGCATGAGATAAGTTATATTTGATTCAATATTTTCATCATTGCTTTTTGAATATAACTGCCTCATTTTTGACCAATCAAAATCATGCATCTCTCCTATAAATTTGGCTAATCTTTTTATTCTGGGTATTCATATTTTCTTGTCTAACATTTTTCTCCTAGATTTTTCCATATCACATAACCTAAACAGCTTTCAATCATGGCACCCAAGTTCAACTCAAAGAATTTAACATTGGAGTTCAAGAGCCAACACAATATGGTAGCTTACTTGACTGCTGACAATGATTTGTTCCCTCAGTATTCACAAATGGTGGCATTTTTAAATGCATCCTCTTTAAGGTATGCACTTTCTCATACACCATTAGTCCCTGTCGCACACATTAGACAGTTTTGGAACAATGTTAGTTCCACAACAGCTAATGGAGTGACCACATTAACATCTACTGTTCATGGAAGAACATGGGTGGTCACTGAAGCCTTGGTTCGCCAAGCTTTGCGTCTTGATGACGCTGATGGTGTGACTACCCTTGTCATTGCAACAATAGAACAAGGTCTTAGGGAACTGGGTTATCCTATTCCTGCTGATGTCACTTTAAATAAATATCATAAGCAGGAATTTCCCTCTGACTGGAAATATTTGATACATGTCCTTTTACAATGCTTAAGTCCAAAATGTACTTCTTTTAATGAAATAAACATGTCAATTGCAAGTGCTTTGGTTTGTATAACACGTGGGCTTAAGTATAATTTTTCAAAAATGATTTTTGAAGGGATGTGTAAAAACAAGGGAAGTAAAATGACTTTGGCTTACCCTAGATTTTTGCAAATGGTCTTTGATTTACAAGAATATTGTTCTAGGGATCATGACACTTTTTATGAGATCCCTAAACAACAGAAAACCATTTTTGCTAAAATGAGCTCCACAAACAGATCCATACCTCTTACCCAACCCATGCTTGAAGTAATTCAGGCTGCTCAACCACAACCACAACCAGACCCTGAACCCCAACTTGGGCCTATTCATGAACCATTACCTTCACCAGAAAACATGGATATTGACCAACCCAACGCTGACACTCAAAATGTGGGCGCTGACACAGCCAATCCCAACGCTGATACCATTCTTGAACAATCCCAAACACCCCTTAACCAACCCACACCCACACAATCTACTTCATCTTCCACCCCATTACAATCTAGGTTGCATAAACGCCAAAGGACTACTGGAGTGTTCTCCTCTAGTGGTCCTAGCCTTGTAGCAGAGAGAACCACCTCCACAAGTGTGGCTGGTGACATGGATGAGGCTGGGGCTATTGATACAGGCTTAGATGCTGGTCAAGACAGTCCCAACATCATTAAAACCTCATCCATGCCCTATGATTCTATTTTGGGAGGTCAAATCCCCATTCTAGCTGAGGGCAGATTGGAACCTATGACATTAAGTGAATTGACGGCTGCTGTCATTAGCTTGCAAAAGCAAAATGTCAGCCTTGTACAAACTGTCAACAAACAGGGACGTGAACTCCAAGTATTGAGGGAGCGGGTAACTGTTTTGGAGAATCCAAGTAGCAGGAGTCTAATGGAGGAATCTTCCAAAGGGGAGGATGAAGAGGATGAAGAGGATGAGCTGATTCATACAGCTAGTGAGAAGAGTTCAGAGAAGAGTTCACAATTTAGTGAATCTTTACAGATTGCTGAAGCACTCACCAACTTGAAGAAGCACCCAGTTATTGATACATCCAAGGTGACACCATTAAACTTGGAAGGATCTTTCAAAGAAACATTGGGCGCTGATACAGGTTTGAACGCTGACACATCCAGTGCTGACAAAGGTAATCGTGGCGCTGATAGAGGTAACTTGAACGCTGACAATGTTGCAGGTGGTGTTGATGTATTCCAGTCATCAACAATCATCAAAGATGTGTCCACACAGGTTCCTTCTTCTACTTTACCTATTATTGATCCAAAAGACAAAGGTAAAGGAAAATTGGTTGAAGAAGATGTTCCAAAGAAAGATGCAGCACAAATTGCATTTGATGAACAGTTGGCTGCACAACTTTTGGAAAGAGATTTGAAGAGGAGTGGTAGATCACCATTTGTTGTTTCTGAGAGTGAGGAAGAAAGTGGTGATGGAAAAGAAGATGATAGCTCAGATTCAAGTATTCAAATTATTGAAGATCCAGAAAGGCTTGAATATGGGGATGAGCTAGCAAAGGAAAGGTTGAATGATTTGAAGAATCAGATTGATTGGGACCTTCCTGAAATCACCAGAATGTACCATGCTTGGGAAGACAAAGTTATGGACAACCCAGGAATGAGCTTATCAGATCAAATTTGGGGGTTGGAAGTTCTTCTTAGGGTACAAGATGACATAAAGGTGATTATGAGGTTTAATGCACAAGAGGTCAAGACCTGGCTCAAAAGGGATAGAAGGCAATTGTATTACAAGTTGCTTAGATGCCATCAACCCAGATGGACATACAAGAAGTTGTTGGCCTTATCTTTTGAGGAGCTAGAGTATAGGGCACTTCCTATTTGGAGGAAGGTGCAAGAACAAAATGTCTTACAGTTTCTTTCAGAAGAAAGGAAACAAGAGCTTGCTGAGGAAATGCAGATTCAAAAGGAAATAAGGATTGCTCAAAGACCAGTGAAGAAAGGAGATCCTTTCCAATTTCCCAAAGATATGGATGTGTATTTTCCAACTGAAGGTGTCATAAGGAAGCATCTCAAGCTTTCTCCATTGGAAGCTTTAGATTTGGTTAATGTAGTACCTCTAGATGACAGAAATCCAATCATCAGTTTTGATGAAGATGAGTGTGGATTTTGGAAGATTGGCAGGTTTGGAAAGGAGGTACATACTTTCACTTCAGTTATTTCTATTTTTGCAAGCATAGACAGAGTAGACTTGGTGCATCTATGGAGATTAATAGAGGCCAAGTATACAGCTGAAGCACCTACTTCAGCAAATGGAATAAGACTTTGGAACACATTTTTGACTTTGTGTGGTCCAAGAGAAGCAGATCCTGCCATATGGAAGGATCTTGAAGATGATCTCAGTAATCTTCATTGGAGGCTTTATTCTACTTGTGGTGTATTTCATATGAGCTCTACAAAGTTTTCAGAATATCTACTTGTGGATGCTGACTATTTCTTGTCCAAAGAAGTGTTGGAAAAGATGCTAGAGACACCCTTGGAGATTGATTATACTAGTGACGTGGCCAAGGACTTGATTAGATATGTTTATCACCAACATAAGAAGTTTTTGCAAGATTCCTCCTAAGCCTTAAGTTTTTATTCAGAAACTTGATCATTGGAATAGATATCAAGTTTAGGGGAGGATTGTTGGGAATAAATTATGGGTCAGTTCACTAGACGCTGATAAGAAGAATGTCAACGCTGATAGGATGACATTGGACGCTGACAGCCAAGCGTTGACATTGAAGAAGTCAACGCTGACAGCCTTGAAGATTGACACTGATGGAATATCTTCATACGAATCTTTTGTTTATTTGTTTCTTTATTGTGTATGGTAAAGATAAGCTCGACATTGTATTTTCTATTATTATCTTTACCTAGAATAGTTGATTCGTAGCTTATTGTACAAGACTTCTTGATCTATAAAAGAAGATCTTTTAGGTTAAAGTTATATATCAGTTTTCATAAATATTTGCAAGTTAAACCTCTTTCATTGTAATCAAGTACGATCATTCTAATACAAGTGAAAGTTTGTTTAACATCTTTGTGTTTTAGATCAAGTGTTAATTCCGCATAACACTTTGTTACTTTGTTCATAAGCAAAGGTTTCTCTACGTGTAGTACTTGATCTAATCTCGTATACACAAAGCTTAATCGATCTAAGTTTGGGATCAACAGAGTGAATCTATAAAGTTTAATTTAATTAAAGAGAACACAAGTATTCAAAATAACCTTCCATGGTTAATAATTTACCGAAATACAATTATGTTGTACGGACATAATTATCGGTTTCATTACATAAGCCTCGTGACATTGAACGTTAACATATATTATTTCAGCCCAACACACCTAGCCAAGTGCGTATATTTCTCTTATACAATGCATCCGCTGTTTCATTACTAGTGCATCACAACACCACGCGAGAGCTAATCGCGACCGGACTGGGCGTCACCCCGATAGATCTATCCATAGCATTAACGTTACTTCGATTAACAATTCACGATTCATGGGTCTTTTAAGGCTAAACAAACTTATGTAAGAACTTTCATCTAAGCATACAATCAAGTTCCTTGTGTTCAATTTTTAAAACAAATAGGGTTTACCATAACTTCTCGTTGTACCCTTCATTTTCAATAATTACATTTCAAGTAATAAGGGTTTCCACAACTTCTCGTTGCACCCATACTTTTCCAATAAGTAGAGTTTCCACAACTTCTCGTTGTACCCTTTTATTTTAATAAAACAAGCATGTTATCCCTCTCGCGGGTTTATAAAACAAGTAAACATGTTAAAAGCGAGGCTATAGACTCACCTTAGCCAATAGTGGTAATGAGACGATCGCTGACGATTAGTGATGCCCGTTTAAACACGAAAACCGCAACCTACCAAATAAGGTGCGTTCGTTAAAAATCGAATTAAGTATAAATCATACTTAAATAATATAAAAATCAAAATTACAAAACCAAGACAATCCCGAAAAATTTAATAATACTAGTGTTATTACTATATCCTTTTATTCAACACTATTGTTTTAAACACTTGCACTCTCGATATTGACCCGTCTTAAGACGCCAAGTCAACGCAAGTCAAACTATCATTTTACTTCCCTCGGACCAGTAACTAAGTCACTTATATATTTACTTAACACTTGAGTAAGTCACCATGTCCAATAGTGAATACTCAAACTCACGCCACACGAGCACTGGTCTACGTGTCCAAAATACCAATCAGCATGTACACTCTGAATGTACACACCAATCTACCCTATCTACATTTGTCCGTTTTCGACGAAACTTGGTCACAAACTCACATATAATATGAATAAGACCCAGTTTAAATTTCATTCAAAAATATTACTTCTAAGACCTTCTGCCCGACACATCTTCGTGTTGTAAAAACCAGAAAGATTTACGTCTTCAACTCGTAAAACTATTTTGACATATTTAAACAACTCCATTTATAAAACCGACTCTCGGGTTCGAAAATAGACTCATGAAATGAGGTTTAGAATCCAACATCAGTCCTTGAACATTTTTAAAACTCATTCTATAGTCCCCGAGATTCGATCCAAATATCGACAACAATTTTCGGATTGTGCCGATACTCGTCTCCCGGTACACAAATACTAAAACTAGCATAACTTTTCGCTCGTAATGAGTTAGAAGCTCATTCAAGCGGCAAAACGAGCGTCTTGAAGATTACTACAACAATATCAAATAATATAAGCCTATCTCAGAACTTAAACCCACGAAACAAGCTGTTATAAGCTGCTGTCCCAAAATACATTTTTAGAAACCATGTCAAATAAATATTTTGACCCATTTCCACCATTTTTATACATCTAATATCATCCTAATATCATTTTAAATAACTCATCTAACCTCAATCACCATTGAATAATCATTTAAAAATTTACCCACTCAAAAATTCAAACATGCACCCAATTAAAACTTGAATATAATAATATTAACACTTATCTACAACATAAAAATAGATCAAACACTACTAGTTCATCAAGAAAAAAAAATAAAATTTTGAAAAGTTAATGCATGTGGGAGAAATTTATACCAAAATGATCCTTGTTGAATTTGCAAAGTGGGTCTTGTTTTAGTTTTCTTGGATTCAAGCTTGATTTTGAAAAATCAAGGGTTTATGTGGGTGAGGGTGGCGGAAATGGCTAGAGAGAAGGAAGAGAGATGAAGTTTTTGTTGAAATGAATTTTATATTAAAAGTTGATAGTGGAAAAATTATATATAGTGGGGTGGAGGGGTAGTTTTTGCCAAATAGGTATAGTTTTGGTACAAAAATGCAAGTAAATAGTTTACAAGGTAGAAAATGTAAATTGTAAATTTTAATAATATTTACGGGGCTCGGGTTTCGTAAACATACTTTTCGAAAGTTAAAACGCTTCATAAAAATAATAATAAATCTTCGACACGACTTAAAACGCAATTAAATCAAAAACGTCGAAAATATACAATATCGAGAAAATCGATAATAAAACGTAAAATTTTGGGCATTCGTCGGTATCGCGATCACTAATAGTTATCGTCATTCGTTAAAACGTAAAATACGAGAAATAAAGATTAAATATAATAAAAATCATTTTTATGATTATTTGAGAATATAATATCGATACCTAACATATTCCTTGTCGGTTTTCATCGAAACGACATTCTTAAGTTAAGTTTCAAGTCATAACCTTCTCGGTTAATCGATAATTTAAAATTCTCATTAAAGTAAACACGTAATACGTAATAGCCGAGATTAAAATAACGACCTGAAATTGACGGATTGTCACATTATCCCCACCAAATTGGGATCTTCGTCCCGAAGATCAACTTGCGTTCTTCCTCGATCGCTCGTTGAAATCAAAGAGTTAAACGTATTCTGGTCCTCGTCTAGAGTTCCATCACACATGACAATAGGAATTCGACTTCGTTTATGTTGCCTAACTTCCGTATCGATAATATCAACAAGTACTTTGATGAAATGCAACTTACCGTCGATTCATACTTCATCAAGAGAGATAATAAGATCTTCGTCGGGAAGAAATTTCTTTAAGTTCGACATATGAAAAGTATTGTGAATTCCTTGTAGCCCTCGAGGTAATTTAAGTTTTTATGCCGCCGGACCTACACTCGATATCATCTCGAATGGTCCAAACTAACGGGGACTTAACTTCCCACGTTTTCCAAAATACATAACACCTTTTCATGGTGATACCTTTGGCATAACTTTTCCACCTACCTCGAATTTCAAAGGTTTTAGCTTCACATTATCATAACTTCTATGTCTACTACGAGTGGTTCACAAACGATCCTTAATTAGCACGATCGATTTATTTATCGAAATAAAATGAGCAGAGTCAATCAATCAACATTGACAGAAATCGAGTCATATTCAGACTGAGTCTTCGAGAGCTTAACAAGGAATCCATTGTAACTTGCTCCAACTTTACGAATGATAACGAATAACACAATCGTAATCACATAAAGGCTTATTTACCTCTTTTATTCCAGAATACATTGTAGGCTCTTACTATCGGTGGATACCGTACATTAGTGCCAAACAATTAAGGTCTCAATAGACAAAGAATAAAATCACCGCACCCAATTACAAGTCGTGGGTTGTGCAGTTTCCTCATTCTTGCTAAGTTTCCTACAAGCATATACAAATCAAACAGCTCTAAATCATATAGGAGATGTATCACGATCAACAACAAACCTTTAGTTCTTTCAGGTAACGATAAGATCGGCGCGCTGCAGAGTTTTCTTTTCATGGTTTGAAAAGCTTTTTATTCATCAATGCCACACACATACGGTTCATTCTCTAAGTTAGCTTAGTTACTAGTTTTGATATCAAAGAGAATCCTTCAATAAACCTTCGGTAATAACCAGCCAAACCTAGCAGTTATCGTACTTCAGTTGGAATAGTTAGGACATTCAAATTTTCGATGGCTTTGATTTTCACAGAATCAACATGTATGCCATGTTTGTCAATCACATGACAGAGAAGTTGTACAGAACCAAGCCAAAAATCACACTTTAAAATTTTGGGTACATCTTTTCGTTCTTTAACAAGTTCAAGATAATCCCTAAGTGTTCGGCATGTTCTTCCTCGCTCTTCGAGCAGATTAGAATATCATCAATGAAAACAATCACGAATTTATCAAGACACGGCTTACATATACAATTCATTAAGTCAATGAATACAATAGGCGTATTGGTCAAAGCAGAAGGCATAACACTAAACTCATAATGATCATCACAAGTTCTAAACGCCATAATAGGAATATCTTCCTCGCGTATGCGAAGTTGATGATAAGCAGAACAAAGATCAATCTTTGGAGAAAACACCAGAATTTTGGAGAAAACACGAGAATATGAAGTTGATCAAATAGATCATCAATTCATAGAAGCGGGTAACGATTCTTAATCGTTAGCTTATCCAGCTCTCGCTAATCGATACACATACGAACGAATCATCTTTCTTCTTAGCGAATAGAATAAGGGTTCTACAAACTAACGAGCTCGGTCGAATAACACATCAATCAGATAGTTCTTAAAACTGCACAAATAATTACTTCAGCTCGGATGATGCTAATCGATATGGCTCATGTGCCACAGTTGCAGCACCAGGAATTAGATCAATTAGGAATTCTATTTGCCTTGGAGGCGGAAGCCTTGGCAAATCTCCCAGAAACACTTCAGAATAGTCACAAATGACTAGAGTAATTCTACTTACTTCTCTTACGATTCCTTCTACGATTCCTAAGCCATGAATAATCCACAACCTTTTTCGATATACTTACGAGCTCTATCGCACGAAAAGAATTTTCAATTTGGAATTATTTTCCCTCTTCAGTGACCTTGTCAGCCTTGCTTTGAATTATGTGTCCCATGAGCTAATCAGCCATGCAGACAACTTCACAAATAGTGACTGGCTTAGAAGAAGTCACATCACCGCATATATTCCTGGTCAGCTGTAAATATACTGCTTGACCTTGACGGTTCGGGTTCCAAAATTCTTGGATATAAAGGAGTCAGCTTATGGAAACACTTGATATATCTACCAATGTTAGTTTCCTTCAGTTTCAGATTATACAACACTTGTTCCATACTTTTGGAAATACTTCGAGGACAAACTCCTCAGTTAACCGTTTCCTCACCTTAGTCCATGGTGTCCCATAAGTAACGATACCTATGGAAGCAAGTCTGCCATTCCACCAAATTAATGCACGACCTTGGAGAGTAGCGATTTCAAATTGCACCTTATCCTCCTGATTAGGGTCACTGATTCGAAAGACTGACGCCAGCTTTCCATAACTGACTCAATCCTCCATCATCTTTAGTCCCCTTAAGAGTCTACGGTCTGGAATTTACGAATGAAGTGTAGTTATAGCCTCTAACTTCGGGCACATTTGTTCCATCCGTACCACGAACATCATCGGCTCCAGCTTCAGCTCTACCGGTTCCAGTTCCACCAGTTTTAGCTTCATCTCCAGTTCCAGATCCATCATTCATGTTGGCCATGAATTCAACTAAGATACAGCAACTTATTCGCTAATAACTTGGCGCATTCGTGCTTCAGTCATAGCTTTCATTGACTGCATGAGTCGTGTGTAACGCAAATCAAATCATATTGAGTATTCATTCAATGATTGCCTTATACCACAGGAATTTAAAGAGAAAAGCAAAGAAATATAATAATAGAACGATGTAGAATTAGGAATCAAAAGATAGTCATTCCATTGATCACAAACTAGTAGAAGTCGTATTGTCAAACATTATAGATAATCATCATCTAATGCCATACAACTTAAAAGACTAGTCCTACTAACTGTTTTCACAGTTTAGTTAGGGATTAATGAGAAGATACTACAATTGATAAACTAACCTACTAAGAGTTACTAGGTCATTCACGTGACTAAGAAAGCTCCTCGATACCACAAGAAGAAGATTTCTTCAATGTCTTTCAGAGACGCTTGATATCCTCCTCAATTGGTGCTTTTGGAACAATCTCAATACAACCATTTCACGATCAAGGAATTAAAGGAACAAAACCAAAGAATGAATCGAGCAAACAAATTATGAGTCAATAAGAGTTTAATCACGCAGATGCTATATGAATAAGCCCACACATTTATGAATCATTATTTCCATGGATTGATCAAGTCCTTCCAAATAAGATTCAGAAATTTGTAGTTCAACAATTTATAATTTCCTTGTTCAAATAAATGGCCTATTTATTTCAACGATTATAAATCACTTTATTCAAGCATCGCCAGCTCAACGCAAAAGATCAAGATCGAAACAAATGAGAACTGATTTAACAGAAAATGATCAGTGATATGATATGGAATCCTGGTTGGCATGTGAATACCATACAAATCAATCTCAATTCCTAGCAATCAATAATACCATCTCAGACAAACTTGTTTTTATCAAAACAGTATAATGTCGAAGATTAATGAAAATGCAAATTAAATTTGCTAAACGATATGAACGAATCGATAAATCAAGAATAAGAACCAAGGAAATCAAAATCTTGTAACCAAAAGAATATCAACAGAATATTAACCTTCGTTGGGATCATGTCTATCCACAACTTAGTTAATCTCGAGAATAACAGGATTCATCTCAGGAACAGCTTCAGCGCTAGCATTAAAATGACTAGGATGGCTTCGTGACAATCGACGTCGTATAAATATCTCGTATAAATATAAAATCATCATTTATAATTAAATAAATGAAAACATACCTTGTAATTCACAAGTTCAAATAATCGATGAAGATTACAACATATATATAATACCATATATATATATATATATATATATATATATATATATATATATATATATATATATATATATATATATATATATATATATATATATATATATATATATATATATATATATATATATATATATATATATATATTTATATATATATATATATATATATATATATATATATATATATATATATATATATATATATATATATATATATATATATATATATAAATACTATCATTCTCGTCCCTTGGCAACTCAGAGGTTTCGCTTGCAACAGTTATAGTTAAAAGATTTCAAAAATTCATTTTTGGAAAATCTTTCCGTTCTCTATAACTTGAGCTCTGATGCCAATCTGTAACACCCCCAATTTCGGTCATAACAGCGGAAGAGTCATTGGGTGTTACTATCATGGTTCAATCTCATAATCATAGAAAACGGCTCAAAACGAGACGTTTTAATAAACATCCATTCAATTTCATTTAATCAAGATAAAATTTCATACACGGTCCCATATGATTCAAAAGTTTACAACTATTATAAATGATAAAAGTTATTTGAATGGATATGTTTTAGAAAAGCGGGCCAGAACATTTCAAATATGCAAGCTTCACGAAACCTTCTTCCTCGAGTGCCTTCAATATGGACCTGAGATAAAACATGCTTAAAAAGTCAGCAAAATTTGTCGAGTGAATCTATAGAGTATAATTTAATTAAAGAGAACACAAGTATTCAAAATAACCTTCCATGGTTAATAATTTACCGAAATACCATTATGTTGTACGGACATAATTATCGGTTTCATTACATAAGCCTCGTGACATTGAACGTTAACATATATTATTTCAGCCCAACACACCTAGCCAAGTGCGTATATTTCTCTTATACAATGCATCCGCTGTTTCATTACTAGTGCATCACAACACCACGCGAGAGCTAATCGCGACCGGACTGGGCGTCACCCCGATAGATCTATCCATAGCAGTAGCGTTACTTCGATTAACAATTCACGATTCATGGGTCTTTTAAGGCTAAACAAACTTATGTAAGAACTTTCATCTAAGCATACAATCAAGTTCCTTGTGTTAAATTTTTAAAACAAAGAGGGTTTACCACAACTTCTCGTTGTACCCTTCATTTTCAATAATTACATTTCAAGTAATAAGGGTTTCCACAACTTCTCGTTGCACCCATACTTTTCCAATAAGTAGAGTTTCCACAACTTCTCGTTGTACCCTTTTATTTTAATAAAACAAGCATGTTATCCCCCTCGCAGGTTTATAAAACAAGTAAACATGTTAAAAGCGAGGCTATAGACTCACCTTAGCCAATAGTGGTAATGAGACGATCGCCGACGATTAGTGATGCCCGTTTAAACACGAAAACCGCAACCTACCAAATAAGGTGCGTTCGTTAAAAATCGAATTAAGTATAAATCATACTTAAATAATATAAAAATCAAAATTACAAAACCAAGACAATCCCGAAAAATTTAATAATACAAGTGTTATTACTATATCCTTTTATTCAACACTATTGTTTTAAACACTTGCACTCTCGATATTGACCCGTCTTAAGACGCCAAGTCAAACTATCATTTTACTTCCCTCGGACCAGTAACTAAGTCACTTATATATTTACTTAACACTTGAGTAAGTCACCATGTCCAATAGTGAATACTCAAACTCACGCCACACGAGCACTGGTCTACGTGTCGAAAATACCAATCAGCATGTACACTCTGAATGTACACACCAATCTACCCTATCTACACTTGTCCGTTTTTGACGAACTTGGTCACAAACTCACATATAATATGAATAAGACCCAGTTTAAATTTCATTCAAAAATATTACTTCTAAGACCTTCTGCCCGACACATCTTCGTGTTGTAAAAACCGGACAGATTTACGTCTTCAACTCGTAAAACTATTTTGACATATTTAAACAACTCCATTTATAAAACCGACTCTCGGGTTCGAAAATAGACTCATGAACTGAGGTTTAGACTCCAACATCAGTCCTTGAACATTTTTAAAACTCATTCTATAGTCCCCGAGATTCGATCCAAATATCGACAACAATTTTCGGATTGTGCCGATACTCGTCTCCCGGTACACAAATACTAAAACTAGCATAACTTTTCGCTCGTAATGAGTTAGAAGCTCATTCAAGCGGCAAAACGAGCGTCTTGAAGATTACTACAACAATATCAAATAATATAAGCCTATCTCAGAATTTAAACCCACGAAACAAGCTGTTATAAGCTGCTGTCCCAAAATACATTTTTAGAAACCATGTCAAATAAATATTTTGACCCATTTCCACCACTTTTATACATCTAATATCATCCTAATATCATTTTAAACAACTCATCTTACCTCAATCACCATTGAATAATCATTTAAAAATTTACCCACTCAAAAATTCAAACATGCACCCAATTAAAACTTGAATATAATAATATTAACACTTATCTACAACATAAAAATAGATCAAACACTACTAGTTCATCAAGAAAAAAAAATAAAATTTTGAAAAGTTAATGCATGTGGGAGAAATTTATACCAAAATGATCCTTGTTGAATTTGCAAAGTGGGTCTTGTTTTAGTTTTCTTGGATTCAAGCTTGATTTTGAAAAATCAAAGGGTTTATGTGGGTGAGTGTGGCGGAAATGGCTAGAGAGAAGGAAGAGAGATGAAGTTTTTGTTGAAATGAATTTTATATTAAAAGTTGATAGTGGAAAAATTATATATAGTGGGGTGGAGGGGTAGTTTTTGCCAAATAGGTATAGTTTTGGTACAAAAATACAAGTAAATAGTTTACAAGGTAGAAAATGTAAATTGTAAATTTTAATAATATTTACGGGGCTCGGGTTCGTAAACATACTTTTCGAAAGTTAAAACGCTTCATAAAAATAATAATAAAGCTTCGACACGACTTAAAACGCAATTAAATCGAAAACGTCGAAAATATACAATATCGAGAAAATCGATAATAAAACGTAAATTTTTGGGCATCCGTCGGTATCGCGATCACTAATAGTTATCGTCATTCGTTAAAACGTAAAATACGAGAAATAAAGATTAAATATAATAAAAATCATTTTTATGATTATTTGAAAATATAATATCGATACCTAACATATTCCTCGTCGGTTTTCATCGAAACGACATTCTTAAGTTAAGTTTCAAGTCATAACCTTCTCGGTTAATCGATAATTTAAAATTTTCATTAAAGTAAACACGTAATACGTAATAGCCGAGATTAAAATAACGACCTAAAATTGACGGATTGTCACAATATAATATGTACGTAGTACTACTTGGCAGCAAAAACCGTCAATAAGCCTTCCTTCCCAAAATACTCACAAGTGAACGGGGGGAATGAGGTGGCGCTAAGCTCTTTACCTATATCCCTTAGACGGCATTTTATAGCACGTCGCCTTTCTATTCACCGTATAGTTTGTATTTTTAAAATTTGTGCTTCTCGAAAGTATGTATCTATTTTGCCTTTATTTTCTTTGATCGATACATGTATTTGGAACCGGAACGCCTCCAAATACGGTGTATTACCAAGGCAATACTTATGGAATAGTGTGTATTAAAATTCGTATCTACGTATACTTATTTACATATAATACTATAGAGAAGATATTTTTTTATTTTTATTACTTTTTAAGAAAATATAATATGTACGTAAAAACGATTGAAAACAATATATACAATATATTTTTGGTGTAATCTTTTAGGAAAAAGATTACTTTTTTATTTTTTTGGTTCTAATTTTAGGAAAAAATTGATTTTGTGATTTTTCTTATCTTTGAGATTTTCTTTTATTTAACAAAAAGGAACGTTCACAAGTGAACGAATCCCAAAATCCAATACGTCTCACTAGAAACCGTCAATTTTCACGAAAAGAACCGGCAGCGGTGCCATTTAATAACTCATTTTTAAGTTTGTTTTCTCTCGGTATCTTATCGAATTGATTAATCGATATCAAGTAAGCTCCTTATTGTTTTTGGTTAAAGTCGTGAGATTTGGTATCTATTTTTACTTGACAAGTAGCAGTCAAAAATTGTAAAAATAATATCTATGTAGGTACTTACTAATCTAGAAACAAGTTGCACGAACAAGCAAGTAAGCTCAAATTACAAGTAAAACAAACAAGTAATAAACTAACAATTTAATAAAAAGAATTAATAACAACGAAATAACTAATGTAACTAAATTGGAAAATTAACAAACTTAACTAATTTTAATAACTCTTAACAAAATTTCAACTAATCAAATCTTAACAAACTTTTTTTTATAAAATTTCTACAACTTTTTTAAACAACTAATTTTTATAATACTTTTCAACTAACAAATTTCATAACTCTAAATTCCATTTTTTAACAAAAACAAACTCTAAAACTTCTTTTAGTTTCTCCTAATAAGTTTGGTACAAATTTAACGAGACCAGGTTGAAAACAAGCCCAAATAATCCTTCAAGCCCAAGAAAACTTCTAAACCGAACTACTAGATCACGTTTAACAGCCTTAGACTAAATGTGAACATATAAAACAGAATACCACTTCAAAATCATGATTTACAACTTTGAGGATTTTATTTATTTTACAAATCTGAAACAAAGTACCAACTTCGTTGTATTATTCTGCATGCATGAAATCAAAATGGCTTAGCTACAATCGTGACACTCTAAGTATTAAATCTGCATGAAATACTTACTCAAAAACTCAAATCGCAAATCCTTTAACAGCCTAGTTCACTTATAACATGAGCTTAACCATAACGTAATCGTGAATCCGTTGAAGATGAAGCGTAACGCTGAGCTAGCTTGGTTCTATCACCAAATTCGATCCACCAAACTTCGTATCTACAATACCGATCTTCTCTGAGCTTCCTTTGTAACTTCGATCTGATATCTCCCTCAATTATAACAACAATAGCTACAACTATCCATGGACACTTCATAAAATTCTGTTTGCTTAAAAGCTTTTTCACAGAACTAGACTATCAGAATCAAACTCAAGGTATCGATCTCGAATCTTCCCAAAATCATCAGATCGACACGTATTCAACACCAATCTTCAAGAACTAAAAGAGTTCTTCAAATCACCGTAGGAAAAGAACTAGCTAACAGTAACTATCTCTCTCTTTGAATCAAGAGAAATAGTAACATCAAGAAGAGTAACAACTTCGTAACATATTCATGCCAAGTAACAATATCGGATCTCCAACTGAATATAGATTTTGTAAACGAAATAAAGAAGAGATTTGATTTTATTAATGGTGAATCAAAACTAGTTACAATAGCTTCCAAACTGAAATGTACCATCTAATGTGTGTATATTTACACACACTAAGTGTGAAATAAAGGAAAGGTAAGAACTTATTGATGTTTATACTAGCTAACTACTGTGTGTTAATTCAACAGTATCTCCTCCCTAAAAATGAGAAGAGATGTGTGCATTTATAGACTGAGATGAAGTAGGGACGTGAGGTGTGGTGAGGTGTTTTGGCCAATGAAGATCCTCCACGTGGAAAAAGTTAGTTGGCTTCCAAGTTTTGTAATCTGTGTGAAGGGAATTATAAATTGTGAATGGTGGATGTAATGGTATGGGGATTCGGGAGTTTGGCCTAATAAATGGTTGATGAAATATCTGCCAATCATTCCCCTTGACCAATAGTCAATGATCTGTGTGACTTGGTTTTTGGCTCTTTATTGGCTAAAATAATAGCACATGGATCACCAATTTTTGCCTTTGTCAAAAGTAGTCCCTGGAGTTGGCAGTGTTTGACAATTTGTTGAAGACTTGTTAAACTTTGATCCTTTGTCATTTAAAGTTCTTGATCTCCAATAATGATTAACTTCAGCCCTTCAACTTTTCTCCTTGGTCATTTGTTATCCTTATTTTGTCTTTTTCTCATAATATCTTCAAGAAAATCCCATAAAAGCCCGTGTTCATTTCTTTGTACCTAATTTTCTTGAAAATACACAAACACAAGAATACACGCATAATTCTGATATTTAACATTAAAAATTGGTATTTGCTTTGTGTTTTAGGGTTTAATATTACTTAATTGGTATGAGATTACACTCATATGAGTGATTAAAGATGAAGCCTTGATGAAGATCATCCTTCCTTAGATCTAGTCATGTTTATCATTTTTATTTGATTCTTGTGTAGATCTAATGTATTTATGGATACTTGAATTAGTGTTGTGTTAATCCAGTGTATTTAGGAATACTTGGATTAGTCTTATGTAAATCCATTGTATATGTGTATACTTGTATTTGTCTTGTGTGGATCCAAGTTACATGTGTATACTTGGATAAGTTTTATTGAGTTGTAATAAGTCTTGTGTGTTAGTTCTCACTAAACTATAAAGTGATGTGTGTATGTGTCTTGTGAGTTCTTACTTAGCTTTAAAGTGAAGAGTGATGAAGATTGGTTCTAGCTTTCGATTAGAACTCTACATCTAGCCTTATGTTGGAAAAGAAGATGGGCGACGAAGATTGGTTCTAGCTTTCGATTAGAACTCAACATCTAGCCTTGTGCCGGAAAAGAAGATGGGCAACGAAGATTGGTTCTAGCTTTCGAATAGAACTCGACATCTTGCCTTGTGTCAGAAAATGATGAAGTAGGCGACGTGTGTAGATTGGTCCTAGCTAAGATTAGGTCTCGACATTTAGCTTAGTGTCGGAAAATAATGTAAGCGAAATTGTAAGCTTTTCTACGCCAAGAAGGGAGCTTGTGGATATAGTGGAAATCTCGGGTAAGGTGTACTCGAGGACTGGAGTAGGAACGAAGAGAGAGCTTCGTTGCCAAACCACTATAAATCTTGGTGTCTTTTCTTAGGTTGTTTCTTTCCTTACTCTTTACTCATATTTACATTATTGCATTGCATTCAGTTGTCACTTATTAATGCATTGAGAATTGAACCTAACCACTATGCAACTAGCTTTCAAGTAAAAGGTAGTTTTGACGAAAACCTAATTGAAAAGATTTCTAATTAGGACAATAACCGACAGAAACTATTCAACCCCCCTAGTTTCTACAATCGGTCTCAGAGTGATGGTCACTCAAGGTCTTTGAAGTTTATTGTGCTTTAAAACTTTGATCGATCCATTGTCTCCTCAAATTAGAAGGATTCATTTTACTAAAGTTTCTCTTTGGTTAAAACTATTTTTTTCATTGAAAATAGGCCTTTTAATTGATAATATTGCATCATATCTTGTTTAGTAGTTTATATACATTTTAGATTTACTCTTGAAATGTATCTACTAGTTTGCATCTTTCTTTGTGTAGGTACACATGAAGACTAGTCATTAACTTGATTGTGGATTGAGTTACTTGCACTTGTAGAAGACTCATCTCCTTTGATATATTTTCAACATCTCAGGATGATGAAATCAAGATTGGTGTTAGTGATACTAGTCCTTGAAGACTAAGTATTCACTTTGGTCAAGTTTAGGTGTTGCATTGGTCCTTAGAAGACTTGGGTTGCACTTTGCGGCTAAGGTATGTTTTCGTCCTTCTACATGCCCTATCGATCATTCTTTTGATCATTACTTGACTATGTGCATGTTCTTTACATCCTTGCCTTGACATTTGTTTGTGGTATGTAATTCTATTCTTATACCCTCTCAAACCTTCATTGCTTGGATACTTGACTCAGTTGGTGTTGGTGTGTGAGTTAGTAGTAGCTTAAAGTATCAAGCATGATTTACATGGCCCTATATCATGTGTAATATGTGCAATTGAGCTCATCTCTAGGATGATTGATTAATCCCTTGAAATACCAAACTACATCATATGTTGTAGTTATGATATTACACATTTGGAATTAAAATATTCTAATGATAGTGTTATTGCAATCCCTCGCAACACTATTTGTCCGATCATGTGGGAGAGAAAGTGAATCTATACCTTGCTCATATTTTGAAATAGTTTAAGACTAGACTTGAAAGTGATCTTACTATATTTAACAAAATTGCTTGGTATGATCCATTACCAAAGCCGTTTAGACTTATGCCGGAAAGGCACATCTTAAACAACTTTAGATGACACGAGCTCTTCGTTTCTACTACTTGAAGATTGTCACTCATTACTTGAGCATTGAACTTAGCCTTGATTCACTCCACTTGGTCTCTCTCTCTTTGTTGTTCTTTTTTACGAGTAGTCGTTTTTTCGTAGCCGTCTTTTTCGGTCTTGATTTAACTCGTAATCCTTCATTAAGGCATTATTACCTAGTATTGAAGTGATCCAATGATTTCCAAAAGGCTTGATATATATTTTAAGTATTTTAGAAAAACTTGGTTTTGAAATTTTCTTTGATTTTCTTGGCTTAAAATCGCCCACTGTAGGCGGTTCTTTAATTGTCACGGTTCAAACTGGTGGTTCCTTATCGATAAAGAACCGTGGTCCACTAAGTGACTAAAATATATCTGGTTTTAATAGAAAATCATTTTTTCAAAACCCCCCACTCTTTCTTCTCCATAGAGGCGATGGGTTCCCTTCAAAACCACCATTTTTAATCTTTCAAAAAGGGGTTAATATACACAAAAGTTACTTAAGTTTGCAAAAAAATTCGATTATGTTACTAAAGTTTAAAACCTAACAGATAGGTTACCCAAGTATACGGGTTTGTGTTTTAGGTTACTAAACGTTTATAAAAGTTATACAACGGTTACTCATTGGAAGGGTTGCTGGTTGAGAGCCCGGTTGACCTGCTGTGTTGGATATTTATGGGTCCCACCCCTTAATTCAATTCATCTCCCCTATTATCTTCTTCTTTCTCACCCACTTCATCTCTATTCTTAACACCCTCAATAACACCACCACCGTCTCCAAACACAAAACCCATTTTCAAATATCTTCTTTATTAAATTCAGTCAAAGACATAATTGAAAAATACAAAATAAAACATATATAAACAACAAAACAACAACCAATCCTCAAACCAGATTCACGGACAAAATCAGAATATTAAATCACATGAGAAAACATTACCAGAAACCCACACAAACCAGATCTAATAAAATTTCAGAACCAAAACTTAAAATCTCAACACCAAGAAACCCAAAACCATTTCGATTATACATATAGATCGAGATTTAAACAGATCACTATGAGAAATCTTTACAACTACGATCGATCCTGTCATTTAATTTCATATATATGTGTACTAATGATGTTTTTTCTACTTCAATTATATAACTAATTTAAATGGGTGAGGTATAGTCACTGCTTCCAGATATATATCGAATTGGATGGATGATGAATATTCATTGGTTGTTGTGAATGATGGTTTCTTTTGTATCGTGTTGGTTAAGTTTGAAACAACAAATAGTTTCTTTTTGTTTTGTCATTGAATTCGTAGATTTGTGTTTGGGGATTTGAAGTGTTATAGTATATTTTTTGTTATAGATCTTGACACATGAGTACAAATCTGGGTTAAAAAAATAATAAAGTATTTTCTCAATTAATTAATATTGCCACTTAGCCTATTAACCGGTAACAGAAGGTAAAAATATAGGGAGTAACTTATTTAACAGGTTTTCAAACTTGGGTAACGTATCTGTTAGATTTTGAACTTTAAGTAAAATAATCGATTTTTGGTAAACTTAAGTAACTTTTGTTTATATTAACCCTTCAAAAAGCTTCAATCACTCAAATTAATTGATTACAAGACAAGGGATTCACTCATCCTTCATCTAACATCAATTAATTGTAAGTATCTTCATTCAATTTCAACCAATTTGTTCTAGGGTTCTTAATTTCATAATTGAGAATTTTTAAAATTAAAATCGAATTGGAACCTAATTAGGAATGTGGGTTGACATTGTTGTAATGTTATGATTCCTTAGGTTTGAATTCATTGCGATTTCACTAAGACTCACTTATAGAACAAATCCTGATTTTAGCTAATATATTTTGATTAAATGATGGAATTAATATGAACCCATGAACACATTGGTAATTGCATTGTTAATGCTTACCTAAAAACGAATTTTGAAAAACCAATGTTCAAAGTTCATGTTTGATTTTGCATAATTCATATGTATTAGTCAAAGATGAAATGGGTACATTATGAACATGAGAATGTTAAGAATTAATCCTTTGGTTAATCAAGTAATTGATTGAGCACATTCTTATGATTTTGATTTTTCATCTTTTATGTAACATAAGGGTGATTGGGGAATTATTTTTTTGTTGTATTTAGGTGCTTAATCATGCCTTCGGAATATCAACAAGATCACCACTACACTATGAACTATATGACTAACTTTGCCGACTCTTGTCCTACGGTAACTCTTGCTAATTTTTATCATTTAGTTCAAAAACGTTGTTTCCATGAGGGTAGAGTTGTCTATGGGGACTTTGATGAGTATGACTATACCTGAACTATGTTTAGTGAAATTGATCTCCATTTTTTGCTAGAGATCAATGAAGTCATATATCCCGAATTCCTCCTAGAGTTCTTTAGCACATATTGCCTCATCTATAATGATTATGGAATGTTTGTTAGGTTCATCATTAATGGTAAACTCATCATATACTCTCTCGAGGAATTTGGTAAGGCACTTGGAGTGCCATATGTAGGTCAACATCGATTCACAGATTCGTGGAAAATTGATGGTTTGTTAAAGTGTATCGACAATCCTTCATATGACACCGATATGCCGGACCTTGACCTCATCCTTGATCTCATCACTAAAGGACGTAATCGTTCTATTTTACGTAGTATCCATACTAAAAAAAGGGTCTTTGAAAATCCATGAGATACTTGTTAGCGATCTTAATGAATGTATGGTTGGTTGGGCCGACATTCTTAGGGAGAATGTGTTTTTTCATGGTGGAAACTGGGATCATGTTCCGGCGTGTATGGCACATATGCTTTGTTGCATATGCACTTCCACCAAGTACAATCTTGCATACTTCATTGCTCGACGGATCAATTATGCCCTCTCGAAACCAAAAGCCAATCTTCCCTATGCCATGCTCCTCACTCGCCTTTTAAAAAAGGGTGCATCAAGACTTCCCCGAACTCGATCTCTCCCGGTTTGGACCGATTAATCTTGTGATGCTTCCTATTCAAAAGGTGCAACCACGAAAGCCTAGAAGTGATCGAGGTATGAGAAGAAATGACCCACAAGAATCTGACAATGGGAAGGTCCCGCATCGCCAAGTGATGGTGATGGTACGGAAACTAGTGCTCATGTTGGTTCTTCGAGTGACTCCACCCCATCTATGAACATTTTCATGGATGGGTTGAACCAAATTAATCCTTCTCCTCACTCTGACTCGAGTTCTCTTCCGGATAACTTCGGACTTGAGGATGTCTACCGTTCTAACCTCAATGTTTAAGAGCATTGGTGTAATGCTGGATTATTTCTTTTCATTGGACTTATTTATGTTTCTTGCACTTAGACTTTGGTTTGTAGTACTAATACTTTGTGTTTGGAATATCTACTATTTTAATCCTAATGTGTTCATGTGATCGAACTTTTGATTTACATGACTCTATGCAACTGTGTGTTAGTTAGCTATTTAGATTTTGGTTAGTAAATCTATCTTGGCTTGTTAAACCTTTGCTAAACATATGGGCTTGTGAAAATTGTTGGAAGTCCATTTTATGAAGACTTTTGCCCGCGGTTCCATAATTATGGGGCAGTTCTTTATAAATATCGAACCGCGCCTATATTTGAGGAACCGTATGTTCTGTCTTTGAAAGAATATATACTTTACATTTTTTTCTCTAAATCTTTGTAAACATGACTGAAACTTTTGCTAAAAACCAGCTTTTTCCCAATTAAGCCTAGCAAATTTCATAATTTACCAAAATGATTTTTAACATATTACTAGTTTGGATCATTCCACCTCCTTCTTAAACCTCTATTGGTTATTCTTTTTCTTCATCCTCTAAGCCTTCTTCTAAACCTTAAGAAACCTTAAGATTAAGATTAAGATGCCTAAACAAGGTTCTTTATCTTTTCTTACACCCAAGAATGAGATATATCCTATTCTCATTTCTTCATCACCCTCACCACCTCTTGCTCCATGCAAGAGTAGTTTAACTCATGGAATCTAGGATAAATGAGTTGTCTTCACCTTTCACTCCAAGTCCTCTCTTGGATGTGAACCCTCAACCTCTTCAAAGCATTCCTTTTGAGGATGACTTTGTTGAGCCTTTGGTAACCTCACCTTTCACCCCAACAAACTCACCCATATCATCATTGAACACCATGCCTCCTCCTCCTAACACTCTACTTTTGGGTGTTCCTCTTTCTAACTTATTGGGTGATCCTCACTTATTTGATTTCTTCATAAGCAATGGCACTAATTGTCCATGCTGCTTAAATAATTTCAACCTCATCGACATCCTTAGGTTGGAGATGATTGGACTTCACATAAAGTTACAAAGCTTTTTGATAACTTTGTTCATCAATTCTCCTAGGAGATGAATGATGATGATTTTCAAAATGTTTCTTCAATAAAATCAAGCCAAGAATGATTATCAAATCAAGAACTAGATTAGCTAACTTTGTATTAGTTAGTTGTTATTTAATTTCTTGTATTTCCTTTTCCTTCATGAGTTTTTCATGAAGATGTTTTATAGATTAAGCCTTTATGTGTTTCAACCTATGTGTTCACACTAATCAACTTCAATTTAATTAAAATTGAACCTTAATCTATCATAACCTCTAAACTTGACTAAAATTAGATCAAAATGTTATCTAAATATTGTGTCACCCTTTGTCAAGACACTCTTTGTGAGTGTGTTTCCCTTTGTGCAACCAAAGCATAATCTAGTGCTATTAGAGGTAAAAAAAACCAAGATTTGCTTAATATTTAAAAAGTCTAGTCTTTTCTCAAAACCTTCAAAATTGGATTTTTCATGTCCACTGTGTGCGGCTCAATAATTGTCGCGCGGTTCTATATTAATATAGAACCGCATGGTCTTTTAAAGAACCGTGAACAACAGCCACTTTTCTGGCTCGTTTTTGGTGTTTCTACTTTGACCTCAATATTTTTCAAGATTCTTTGTTTGCTAATTTTGGCTAAACATTCCTTGAAACTTTTTGTTTTTATTTCAAATATTTGCCTTGTCTAATTTCTTTAAATCTTCTTGTTTTGGGAGTTATTCTTCTCGTCCCTCACAATGTTTTCTTCTTCTAATCTTAACCTTGACACTTCCTTGTCACAATCTTCTAAGCCCAAGCTTGTTATTCTAAGCTTTCTAAGAAACCAAAAATCTCGGTTCGACCCGTTTGGATCAAGAAGAATAACGATCATCATGATTCCTCTTCTCCCAAACATTGAAAGACTTCTTCTTTCTACCCTAGTGAGTATTAGAATGAGACTTTCTCAATCAATCCAATTACCAGAGAACGAGAAGTTCTTCCACCACCACATAAACCTTGCAACATACCTTACCTTAATGACCTTTCTTCTTTCCCCAACCTTTCTAGGCATTATGAAAACCTCTCTTATCCTCAATCTCCTTATCCACCTTCTTATTTTGATTGACCTCCCCCATCAAACGACTTTGTTTTACATCATGGAAGCTCGTATGCGTGTTGTCGATTTCAACAAATTGAACTTGCTCATATGTATTGTTGATCCCAAACTTAGATCGATTTAGCTTGTGTAAACGAGAATAAATCAAGTTAAACACTTAGAGAAACTTTGTTGTATATGAAATAATTTAAGTATTATGCAGAATTAATACTTAAACAAGAACACGCAAACAAGAAAAACCAAACTTTCACTTTGATTGATTAATCGAACTTGCGTACAATGAAAGTGTGAAAAAAACATATATTGAACTAAACCTAAAGGCCTCCTTTTATAGATTAAGGAACCTTGTACAAAGAGTCTACGTATCAGCTATTTTAGGTAAAGATAAACATAAGAAATACATTGTCGAACATATCTTTACTAGAAACATACTAGAAACCTAAAACGTGTAGACTAAGTATCCTGTCGGTGCTTGACTTCTTCTTATCAACGCTTGACTTCTTCCTGTCAACGCTTGTCTTGACAACGCTTGATTTCTTCCTATCAACATCCAATTTCCTCTTGTCAGCGTCCAAGTGTCTTGGCTACATTTTATTCCCAACAATCCTCCCCTAAACTTGATATCTACTCTAGTAATCAAGTTTCTGAATAAAAACTAAGTACAAGGAGAATTCTTACAAATCTTATTATGTTGGTAATAAATATATCTAATCAAATCTTTGCCAACGTCACTTGTGTAATCCATCTCCAGCTGTGTTGACGCCATTTTCTTCAAAACTTCTTTGGACATAGGATATTCAGCATCCACAAGAAGATATTCATAAAATTTTGTAGTACTTAAATGATACACACCAGCTGCTAAATGTAAACGCCATTGAAGTCCACTGACATCATCAAGATCCTTCCAAACTGGATCTTCTTCATCTGGTGCACACATTCCCTTGAATGTTGACCAAAATCTTTATTCCATTGATTGAAGTAGGTGCTTCAGTCTCATACTTGGCCTGTATCAACCTCCAAAGGTCTGCCAAGTCCTCCCTATCTAGGCTTGCAAACAAAGACATAAGCGTAGTGAAAGTGTGTACCTTCTTCCCATATCTACCAACCATCCAAAACCCACTTGCATCTTCCTCATAGCTAACTATAGGGTTTCTGGAATCATGAGGTAACACTTCTACCATATGTGAATCTTCCAAGGGTGAGAGCTTAATACTCTTTCTAATAATAGCTTCACTAGGATTCACTCTATCCAAATTTTCTAGGAACTCAAGTGGAACTCCCTTCTTCAATGGTCTTGGTGTAACCATAGCCTTTTGGATCTCCATCTCTTCTACAAGTTCTTCCTTTCTTTCATCTGAAAGAAGACTAATCGTTTTCTGCTCTTGCACACTTGCCCATATAGGATAAGCCTTATATTCGAATTCGTCAAAGGACAATCCCTTCAACTTCCTAAAAGTCCAACCTGTTTGATGACATCTGAGCAACATGTAATAGAGCTCCCTTCTAGCTGTCTTAGTCTGTGAAAGAACTTTGCTAGCTTTATATTTTAGAATCACCTTGCAATCCCTTTTAAATCTTGATAGAATATCCAAACCCCAAATTTGATCGGATAAATTCATGTCTGGATTCTCCATTACCTTATTTTCCCATGCAAAGTACATTTGAGAAACTTCAGGCATCTCATAATCCACCTGATTTTTCAACTATGCAAGCTTTTCCTTTGCCAACTCATAACCATATTCAAGCCTCTCTGGTTGTTCAATAATCATTACACTTGAATATGTACTCTCATCACCACTGCTTTCCTTACTCTCAATATCAGTCTCCTGCATCCTTTCTTCTTTCTCAAGTTGTGCAGCCAACATGGAATCAAATTTTACTTGGGCTGCATCCTTGGGAACTACTCTTTCTACCATAATCCCTTTACCCTTATCTAATATATCAATGGTGGGTAAATTTGATGATGGTACCTGTGTAGACACATCCTTGATGATAACTGATGACTGGGATACATCAACCATACCTGCAGGTCTATCAACGTCCAAAACCTGCATGTCAACGCCTAAATTACTCCTATCAGCACTTAGCTTGTCAACGTCAAAAACTTGTCTGTCAACGCTCAACTTACTCTTGTCAGCGCTTGGCTTAGAAACCTGTTCCAGCATCTCCATAAACGAAATCTTTGTTGGAGTTGCCAGTAAAACATCAATAACTGGCCTCTCCTTCAAGCTGGTCAATGCTCAGCTATTTCCACACCAATAGAACCACCTGAGCCTTTGTCACTTAAATTAATTGGCTCAGTAGCAGCTTCCTCCCCTTTGTAAGAATCCTCCCCTGATGAAAGGACTCTTGTCTACCTTCTCCTAGTCTCAGCAGCTTCCAAAACAACAATCCTCTCCCTCAATTGCTTGAGTTCAAGGCCTTGTGTAGAAACGGTATGTACAAGGTCTGCATTTTGCTTTTGCAAGCTAATGCAGACAGCCGTCAATTCCAACAATGTATAGGGTTCCAATCCGCCCTCCTCTATAATAGGAATTTGACCTCCCAAAGTAGAGTCATGGGGCATGGATGGGGTATTAATGATGTTAGGACTGGCTTGGCCTGCATCTAAGCTAGTACCAATAGTCCTAGCCCCACCTATGTCACCAACCACACTTGTGGTGGTGGTTCTCTCTGCAACATGGCTAAGACCACTAGAGGAGAACACTCCAGTAGTCCTTTGACGTTTTTCCATCCTAAAGTCTGAGGGTGAAGAGGATGATGTGGATTGGGTTTCAGTTTGGAAGTGAAGGGGTGTTTGGGTTTGTTGTAAGAGAGTGTCAGCGTTTGGATTTGGAGTGTCAACGCCAATATTTAACGTGTCAGCGTTGAAGGGTTCTTGGTTAATTTCCATATGCTGGGGTGATGGTGATGGTTCAGGTAATGGGTCTGGTTGAGGTTGTGCTGCTGCAATACCAGCAAGCATGGCTTGGGTAAGGGGTAAGTCTCTGTTTGGGGGTGTGTTCATCTTTCTAAAAATTGCTTTCTTTTGCACAGGGATCGTATAAAAATCATCATGATCCCTGGTGTAATATCTATGTTCATCAAATACCATTTGCAAAAATCTTGGGTAAGCAAGAGTCATCTTGCTACCCTTGTTATGACACATGCCATCAAAAATCATTTTAGAAAAATTATATTTTTGCCCAGTAGCAATACACACAATGGCACTCCTAATTGATCTGTTAATTTCATTGTGTGCAGTACATTTGGGACTCAAACATTGAAGAATGACATGTATCAAGTACTTCCAAGCTAGGGGAAATTCCTGTTTTGAATATTTGTTTAAAGTTCCCTCTTCAGGGAAAGGATAACCCAAAGCTTGAAGTCCTTGTTCTAGCTCACCAATGGGTAGGGTGGTTATACCATCTGCATCATTAAGATGCAAAGCCTGGCGAACCAAGGCTTCAGTAACCACCCATTGAAGCCCATGGACTGTAGCAGTCAATGTAGGCACATTATTAATCGTTGAGGAAGTGACAGTATTCCAAAACTGTTTAATATGAGTGACAGGGATAAGAGGAATGAGAAAGTGCATACCTTAATGGGGATGCATTTAAATACTCCACCATCTGAGTATATTGAGGAAACAAAGTGTTGTCAGCCTCTAAATAGGCAACCATGTTGTGCTGACTTCTGAATCCCAATACCTAATCACTTGGTTTAAACTTAGGCGCCATTGATGTAGAAAGTTGTGATATATGTTATGAAAGATGAAAGTGTATAAAAACTTAGTTAGACAAGAATAAGCAGTTACCCTGTTTCAAAAGAATGAGCCAAATATATAGGAGAGGTAAGCACATGTGATTGGTAAAAAATGAGGCAGTTATTTTTCAAAATATAATGATTAAAATCTTGAAAAGATATAACTTATCTTGTGAATTAATAAAAAGTTACCAACTCCTAAAATTAAGGCCTAAATTTTCGTCAAAAATAACAACTGGGTAGGACCCAATGTTTATCAACGGTCAAAAATAACCTATCAACGTTCAACGGCTATATTCTTGTCAACGTTGGAATTTGCCATGTCAACGTCAAAATTGGTCCTAACAACGTTTGGAAATAAAACTGTCAACGTCCAAAAATAAAAATAATAAAAAGAAAAAGGACCTTAACAAAGTAATTTATCCTAGTGAAGATAACCTATAGGCTGAAAATTACTATAGGGTGGCAAGCATTGTCCAATCATGCACACTTGCTTAAGCAAGATAGACATAATTGTCCTCAAGTGTCCCTTGCTAACCAAAGTTCTTAATAGTGAAGTTATCTTATAAAATCCTTTGTAACTTCCCAGGTAAGCCCAATAAAAATCATACCCAAGTCTCCCAACAGACCACATCCAATTATAAGCCAGAAAGTCTTGGCAGCGTGCATAGTATATCAACTTTGCATGCTACAGTGCCTCACGATTTAGTAAACTAACTCGTACTCACCAGTGGACACAATCTAGAATTGTGATAAGAGTTTTATATGAATACCCAAAAAGTCCTAAAGGTTTCCTAAACCTCCCCTTAAACTAATATATACAAGTTGCTAGATAAAATGCATGCAATAAAAATTTATGTCAAGATAGGAATAAAAATATTCTAACTATCATCCATAAACTTGAACATGCTCCAATAATGCTCCAAGAATCCATAAGCAACTCTGTATCTATTTGTACAATGCTAACAACGCCTGCATAATTAGATCAAAAACCACAAAACTAACATGTTGCTGACAACATCAATTTAACACTTGTCAGCGTTAAAATAACCTTTGTCAGCGTTAGACAAATAAAGTGGAAAATCTAATTTGTACAAAGACCAATAACAATCATATCATGTACATACTTTTACAAAGAGTTCAAAAACACATATCAGGTAAGATTAATCATTCCAATACTTGTTACCAAGTATTGAAATCTCCCAGTATCAAAAGGTTTAGTTAATAAATCAGCCACATTTTCCTCTGTGTCAACCCTATCTGGTTGTATTAAACCTTTTTCAAAACAATATCTTATAAAATGATGTCTAATTTCTATGTGTTTTGTTTTAGAATGATGTACAGGATTTTTAATAATGCATAAAGTACTATTATTGTCTATAAAAATCTTAGTACGCATGAAATTATACCCATAATCCAACAGCTGGTTCTGAATCCATAAGACTTGCCCACAACAAGCAGCTGCAGCTACATACTCTGCTTCAGTTTTAGAATTGGCCACCACTGTTTGTTTCTTGCATTGCCAAGATATCAACCTACTCCCAAGAAATTGGCATCCACCAGTTGTGGATTTTCTATCAAACTTGTCACCTCCATAACCACTGTCTGAATATGCAATAAGCTCCAATGGAGAATCTTTTGGATACCATAATCCCAAGGTGGGATAGCACCTAAGGTACCTAAAAATCCGCTTGACAGCATGAAGATGACACTCTTTGGGAGTCACTTGATGGCGTGCACATGCACCCACAGCAAACATAATGTTAGGTCTTGAAGTTGTAAGATACATCAATGATCCAATCATTGACCTATAATGCCTCACATCCACATCTTTTCCATCTCCAACCTTTCCCCAAGGGTGTTCCCTATCCATAGGTGTGCTAGCCTGTTTCTCATGTGGAGAAAAGCCAAACTTCTTCAAGATATCTGCTACATATTTGTCTTGAGAAATAAACATACCACCTTCTTTCTGCTGAACTTGTAACCCTAGAAAGAAGTTCATCTCTCCCATTGCACTCATCTTGAACTTGTCTGTCATGAGCTTGGAAAAGTCTTCACTCATCTTTGGACTAGAAGAGCCAAAGATGATATCATCCACATAAACCTGAACAAGTAAGAAATCCTTACCAGTCTTCTTTGTAAACAAAGTCTGATCTATGGTGCCCCTTTTGAATCCATTTTCCACCAGATAGGTGGACAATGTGCCATACCATTCTCTTGGGGCTTGATGAAGTCCATACATAGCTTTCTTCACTATATACACCTTGTATAGATGTTCTTAATCTTCAAAACTAGGAGGCTGCATTACATAAACCTCCTCTGCAATTGTGCCATAAAGAAAAGCACTTTTCACATCCATTTGATAGACTATAAAGCCCATGCAAGAAGCATAGGCTAGGAAAATCCTTATCAACAGGTGCAAAAACCTCCTCATAGTCTATCCCTTCCTCTTGTGTATAGCCTTGAGCAACTAAACGTGCCTTGTTTCTGACCACAATTCCTCTCTCATCCTTTTTGTTTCTAAGAACCCATCTTATCCCAATAGGTCTGACATGTCTGAGACAATCAACTAACTCCCAAACATCTTGAATAGCAAATTGGTGAATCTCATCTTGCATTGCTTCCACCCAACTTGGTTCTTTAAGAGCATCAAAAATCTTCTTGGGTTCCTGTTGTGACAGAAAACAGGCAAACAAACATGCTTGAACAAGAGGGGTATCAACCTTCTTGTGAATATTCGCAATAAATCCTCCATGATTCTGATGAGACCTTCTAGTTTGTACAGGAGTCATCACATCACCAATGATTAGAGAAGGAGGGTGATTCTTTATAGTAGATGTAAGCACTCCTCCTTCAATAATTGTGTTGTCCTCAGTTTCAGTCTCCAAGTTGCCAATATCTTTTTCAAATTCTCTTCCATCATCATCTGAATGAACCTCTCCATGTCTGTTGGAATGTTCACCTTGTTCAAAAACACTGGAAGAGAATAAAAGGTCAAAAGAGTTGTCAACGCCTGAATTAGGGCTGTCAACATTTGTGCCATCAACGCCTGAATTTGTCTTGTCAGCGCCAGATTTTTCTTTGTCAGCGCTTGAAGATTTATGCATGTTTTCATCAACTGGTATTACTTGTGGACCACCTTTTTCCTTTCCAGCAACAGCAGCAAACGCATCTGTCCATATAGGAATGGTAACATACTCAAGTATGGGTGCTGATTTGTCTGCTTGTGATCCAACCTCCTTATCAACTTGTATACCTGAAATTTCAACAACTGGTTCTTCCACAACATTTGAAGTCACCTCCATAATGTCTGGATCAGTAACAGGCATATAATTCAAGGTTCTAGATAGAGGTTCCAAGTCAAATAACCAATTTGGTCCACTTTCAGGATCACTAGGTTTACTTTCTAAAAACCTAACATGTACCTTTTCAAGTATACGTTTGTCTTTCTTCATGTAAACCCTATATCCTCTACTCTGCACTGAATAACCCATGAAATAGCCTTCATCACCTTTAGCACTAAACTTACCTAAGGCATCACTAGTATCCAACACAACTACATGACAGCCAAAAGGTTTGAGAAAACCAATATTAGGTTTCCTACTCCAAAATAGCTCATAAGGTGTCTTATTATGGATTTTGTTGACCAGTGCCCTATTCTGAACATAACAAGCTGTATTCATAGCCTCAGCCCAAAATGCAATGGGAAAGTGAGCATCAGCCAACATTGTCCTAGCTGCTTCTATGAGTGTTCTATTCTTCCTCTCAGCCACCCCATTTTGTTATGGGGTTCTAGCTATACTAAACTGTCTAGTAATCCCTTTCTTGGCACAAAAGTCATCTAATAGTTTATTTCTAAACTCGCCACCATTATCACTTCTAAAAATTTTAACCTCATTCCCAGTCTTTTTCTCTAACTGGGTAATAAAGTTAATTAAAACATCAGTAGTTTCACTTTTCAAAGCCAAAAAGAAAGTCCAAGTAAATCTAGAAAAATCGTGAGTTATGACAAAACAATAAGATTTATCATTTAAGCTTTCTATATTAGTTGGACCAAACATGTCCATATGCAGCAAGTGAAGTGGTTTAGAACTAGAATGCACAAGTTTAGACTTAAAGGAGACTTTGTGTTGTTTGCCTTTAAGGCATGCAACACAAGAGTGGTCATTATGGAAAGCCTTTTCAGGCAAACCATCAACTAAACCATGTCTCACAAGTCTATTTATGTTCTTACAATTAATGTGCCCTAACCTTCTGTGCCAAAGATTACTCTCATCAATTGAAGCCTTAGCATATAGACATGACATATTATTATTCATCCTAATTCCATTAAGATTCACATTATAAATGTCCTTATGCCTAGGTGTTCTATAATCAATGATTTTCTCATCAGGTATTTTAAAATCTTTGCTTAACACCAAGCATTCAGTATCAGTGAAAAGAACCTTATTTTTGTTATCACAAACTTGTAATACACTAAACAGATTATAGTCAAGTTCTGTTACCAGAAATACGTTCTCAAAACGCAAATTGTTGGTGATAAGAGTGCCTTTGCCAGTGATAGTCCCATATCCGCCTCCAAAGTACACTCTGTGACCATCTTTAATGGGGGTAAAGTTTGTCAAGTAATTTTCCTTCCCTGTCATGTGCCTAGAGCATCCACTATCCCAATAGCCATAATCATTAACCTACTTTTGAATGTCCTGCACATAAAGAAAACAAATTAGTTTTCTTTGGGAACCCAAGCATGAGAAGACTTGGATTCATTTGGTTGTTCAACAAGAACAGACTTAGTCCGTATAACAACCCCTTGTTCATCCCTTTTTAGATTAAACACCCAGTTAACCCCAATTGGTTTAGTTATGACCTTTGAAATATAATGAAATTTGTTACAGGTCATAGAAATCCCATCTGAATTAGGGTTTTGGTCTTGTTTCGGTCTCCAAGTTAAGCTAGAAGAAGCTTTAGACCCCTGTCCCTTTGGTTGCAAGTATTTGGCATTACTTGGTCTAGCAGCGTAGGAAACATTCCTGTCAGCATTAAAATTGTTGTTGACAACGCTGAAATTACCTTTATCAGTGTCAAACCTAGGGTTTGCTACAGGAACCCATTGTCTGTTAGACCATGTATTGGTCTTTTGAAAAGGCCTTTGTCCGTAAGTATTAGACCCTTTAGTAAAGAATGGGGTTGGTCTAATGACTTGTGGACTTTGCTGGACAAAAGGTTTGGGTTTGACCATGGTTGACTTTCTATCAGCGTTCACCTTTGAAGCATTGACACATTTATAAGCCAAATGTGAAAAACTTCCACAAGTATAACAGGCTTTTTTAGACATAACTCTAGGTCTAGATGAAAAGAAACATGTCCTATTATCACTAACTTGACTTTTTGGTGACCTAGGTTTTCTATACATTTCTGCATATTTAATACTAGGTTTTCTATCAACGTTTAAGCCAAGGTCAACAGTCTTTCCAGTAGTAGGATTGTTCACTTTTATGGGTGTCGACTCATTTGGGCTGTCACTAAGCATGCCACCCTTAACAAACAAAGTAGGGTTGGCTTTCTTCCATTGGTCCAAATCAGTCAATTTCTTCTTGTATTCTTCTACTGGGGTAAGAACTCTAGGTGGAGGAATAAATTTCTCTTCTTGGAGTTCTGGTATCCAAGACAAATACTTTCTAAAGACACCATAGAAGTTCCCAACAGGTGGTGGAACATCAGCATATTCTTTCATCCCAATCCCACTCATATCCCTAGAATCCCTTTGTTCACTAACATACTTTTCTAGGGTTTGAGAAGCTTTATCAAATCTTTGAATTTTAAGATCTACATTATCTTTGTTTTTGACAGTCTCATCTAACTTAGCTTGTATGACACTATTGGATCTCTCCAAGATGCTCCTTACCTCAACACTAGCATTTAGATCATGAGTCAAAATATTGATTTGATCTTTTAGATCAAGCTCCATTTTCTTATATTCAGCCACAGTCTTTTTAGTTTGAGTAAGAGCAATTTGATAATTAGATAACTTGAATTTTTCATCAAAAACATCTGATTTTAACTTTAAAAATTCTTTGTTAAGCTTTTCAGTGTTTAGACGACAGCCCTTACTACAAAATGCATCATCATATACCTCATTGCCTGATGAAGATGAAGAATGTGCCATGAGAGCATAGTGAGCATGCTCCACTTCCTCCTTTTCTGCAACCAAGGCCTTGTTCTCTTCCACATCCTTGTCCAAAAAGCTCTAATCCCAGCCAACACCATCAATTTCTTGCATGGCAACCATAGCCTTGGTGTCTTCAACTTTGATGATTTGGCTTGAAGGTTTTCCAGCATCAGATCTTCTTGGAGATCCGCATTCTCTCATAAAGTGTCCCATTCTATGGCAATTGTAACACTCAACCTTGGATTTATCAAACCCAGCAGTGTCTTTAGCATTAAAGGTCATCTTCTTCCTGAATTTCCTATTCCATCTATTGGCTCTTATGCTTGCAAGTGCCATATTCTACTTTATGTCCATCTCCTCCAAATGCTCATCACTTATTTGCTCAAGGTCCTTGATAGGTGTGAAAACACCCATCCTTTTACCACTTATTTCTTGCTAAATCAAGACCAAAACGCGTATTTAATGTCATTTGTTTGGAAATATGCGTGGTTTGTGTGTTTGTTGTGTTTTCAGAGCCAACCGGATAAATATTGGGGAAAACATGGGATTGCACGGGTTTTATCAAGGAAAAAGACGAAAAGACGAAGTCTATAGTCCAAGAGATGCAAAAGATTTGAAGTCAATGGGCCTATTTGAAGATTTACCGAAGAAAAGGACCAAAGATGGAAGATTTACACATGTCGAAGAAACTCAAGTCTATTAAACGAAGAAATTAAAAGACGAGTTGAATTTATTCGTCGACAAATCCTGAATCGAAATCGAAAACGTCAACTTTTCTGAAAAGACGAGAAGACAAAAAGAAAGGGAGAAAGCCCACTCACCAACCAAGGGAGAAGCCTATAAATACTCCTCCCATTCACAAATTTCCACTAGTTCTTTTCTGTTACATTTTTCCTATTTCGTAGGAAGAAAACCATCTCCCTTAAGGAGTGGTTTTCATTTTTTTTATTTCTTCCAATCTTGTAAGTTTAATCTTTCCACTTTGTTTGTTGAATCTTAGATCATTAATACCAGTTTACTTTTAATCTTTCTATCATCTTGTTCTTCATCTCTTTGTGATTCATAAGTTTTTAAAGTTTTATTTTATTGGTTTGATCATAAAAAGTAAGTGGGTTTTGTGTTTTTGTTGTTTTGGATTGATGTTTACCTTGAGTAAATGATTAGTGGATAAGTTGGTTTAAGTTTGGGTTAAAAATGTCTGATTTTTGGTTTAAAATTCGTGTTTAAGAATCCCCTGTTCTTCGCTTCTTTGTTACTGTGTCCGCCCAGATTCCGGATAAAGGTCTGTGGTTTGGTTGTCTATTCGGAATATCTAAATATTCCGAGTAGGAGCCTTTATTCCGCATAAGGCATTTCATTCCGAGTAGGGGATATTATTCAGCATAGCCAAAATATTCAGCATAGCCAAAATATTCCGCGTAGGCTCGTTATTCCGCATAGGATCAAATATTCCGGATAGAGTTTGTAATTTTGTTGTTTATTCAGAATATCCAAATATTCCGCATAGGGTTTCTTATCAAAATATTTCGCATAGTATTTCTGTTAAAAGCATTCCGCATAGGGTTTCTTTCTAAAACATTCCGCATAGGGCATTTATTCTGGGTAGAGCAAATATTCCGGATAGCCATTATTTCGGATAAGAGCAGTTTTCCAGTTTTATTCCGCATGGGGAGAAATATTCCGGATCAAACATTCATTCCGAGTAAGTTGTTCTCTCCAAGTTTAGGTATTTATGTATTTACTGTTTAATTTAAATTCTAGTTTTATTCTCAGTAATTGCTTTTAGTTTAATTTTATTACCTCTAGCACTTATCATTTTAGTAGATTTAGACCAAAGCTCCCCCTTTCTAATTACCAATTACAAAGATTCCACTTTTGACCGTGATCGATTCGAGAAGATACCGAGAACGAAACAACGACATATATCAATTGGGTACGAGCAACGCAAAGAAAGATCTTGCAAGCAAACTTTTTTAACCAACCAAAAGTCAGTTATTAAAATGGCGCCGCTGCCGGATCTTTTCGTAAAGATCAACGGTTTTTTTGAGAAAAATTGGATTTTGGGATCCGTTCTTTCGGGAACGTTATTTTCAAGCACAAAAATTTTCAAAAAACCCATAAAAATCTAAAATTTTCAAAAATACAAAAACATTAAAAAACCTATAAAAACCAAAAATATTTTCTCTTGCATTTTCTTTTTAGTGTATGCGTACTCGATCAACGTCTTATTCAGAGCCCGAGACTCTCGAAGATTTAGACATGGCCGGTGTACAGAACAACAACAATAATAATCCACCCCTCCAAAACAACAACAATAATAATCCACCCCAACCAAACATGAATAATCCACCTTTACCCGACCTACGAACCATGGAGGAGCTATGCCAACCTACGATGAACGGACGTGGAGGCCCGATTGCGCCGATGCATGTCACGGCTCAGGAGTTTTCGTTGAAGCATCACATGATCCAACAAGTGCAAACTAACCCATTTCGCGGAATTCCGGATGATGATGCCAACAAACACCTCGACAAATTCATTACCATCACCCAAAGCATGAAGTCCCCCGGTGTTTCTATGGATGACCTTCGCCTCCAACTCTTTCCCCACTCGCCTTCTCATCATGCCGAAAAATGGTTTGACCGTCTCCCAAAGAACTCTATTCATACTTGGGACGACATGACTCAACGCTTTTTGTCGCACTACTTCCCACCATCCATGGTCACGAGCCTTCGTAACCAAATTAGTGGATTCATGCAAGACAATGATGAATCACTCTTTGATGCTTGGGAACGATACAATGATTTGATCGACCGCTGTCCAAATCACAACATGCTCCCCGTCACTCTCATTGATACTTTCTACAATGGTCTCACTTTTCGTGATCGTGACACGATCAACGCCGCCGCCGGTGGTACTTTTATGAAAAGGAGACCGGAGGAGTGTAGAGAGTTGATTGAAAACATGACTACTCACCACAAGAATTGGGATTCATCTGCATCCTCAAGATCTAACCCGAGAGTCAATGTTTCTTCTACTACTTCCAATCCCGAGATGACTGAAATTTCTCGACAACTCGCTGAGATGAACAAGAATTTCATGACCATGGCCACAAATCACTTTCAACAAGCTAAAGTCGTCGCTATTTCTTGTGACACATGTGGTGGTCCTCATTCCTACAATGATTGTCCTTCCACTCAAGGCAATTTTTCTGAAAACGTTCACGCGGCATACGGTACTTATCCCACGGGAGGCTATCAAGCTCGTCCTCAAGGAGACCGTAGCTTGCTAAGTTATCGTTCAAACAACTATCTTGCTCCACCCGGTTTCCCTCCTTCAAACCAAAACCAACAACAAAGCTATAACCGAAACAACCAATCCCAACCTCGTGCTAACAATCAATATCAATCGCAAAGAAACCCATACCCACCTCAAGGAAATTCTCAAGCTTACGAAGTTCCACCTCTCACTCAACCGATGGTATTGAATCAAGACGTCGAGACGTTCATGAAGACTAATCGAGAGATGGTGACGAATCTTCAGAGTCAATTTGTCAACTTGAAGAATGACATGGCGAAACAAGGGAGCGATATTCGAGCCGAGCTAAGGAATGACATGGCAAAACAAAGCAATGAAATTCGTGCAGACATCAGAGACTCTTTCAGCACTCAAGCGCTTAACATACGTGATATGATCGGTTCGCTCATCCAAGGTAATCAACCCTCTTCTTCGAGTACTCTTCCGAGTAACACCGTTGCGAATCCAAGAGGGGAGATGAAAGCAATCACCACTCGTAGTGGAAAAGGTTATACGGAACCCGAGCTTCCTACACCTCCACCCGTGATTGTGAATGATGTAGTGTTTTTACTACTCTTTAGGAAAAGAGAGCAAAAGTGGCAAGTATTAAGTGTCGGTTTAGGAAAACCGAGCACTAATGACCAAATAAGTTCAAGTTCGTTTCTCAAGGAGGCACGTGCGTTGTGTAATGAATTGATTAATGTTTGTGATTATATTGTTGAAAAATAGAAATGGGGTGAGAAGAGAATGACGGTTACGAAGACGGATCGAGCTATGACGAAAAGATCGTTCACGTAAAACCGTAAAAACTTACAAAATTAAAAATTTTAAGCCTAAAAATTAATTAAAAGCTAAAAGTAATCTAAAATAATATAAATAAGAATAAAAATTCAATAAAAATAATTTAAAACCTTTTATTAATTAAATATTAAATTTTAAATGCTAATTAAAGCCCTAAAATTAAATATAATTAATAGAAATGTCCAAAATATTAATTTATTGAACAAATAACTTACTTATATTATCTAAAGACTAAAAAGTATTTTTTCTAATTTTTGAAAACTATTTTTCTATTTTTTTAATCACTAAAAACTATTTTAAAACTAAAATAATTATAAAAATAATAAAATAATACCAAAAATAATTTGATACTTTTAAAAATCCTAAATTACTCTAATGAACAGTAGAAAATTGAAAAAGTTTGAAAAATAATAAATTTACCACTAAAAGACAAAAGCAGTTTAATATTAAACCCTAATTAAACTAAATTAATTATAAAAAAATAATTAAAAGATGAACAGTGAAAACTTTTTATACCAAAAATCTTAAAATGTTTTTCTTAATAAAAGAAAAATGTTGAAACTGAAAAATATTGATTTTTGGCACTAAATGCCAAAAACAGAAATATTAAAGTTAATTAAAAATACTATTTAATCTAAAAAATATAAAATGAACAGTAAATAAAAATCTAATTAATCAGAAAAATCAAAAATAAAATTATAAAAATATAGAAACAAGTTTGAAGTCCTAACTCTAAAATTCAGTCACTAAAGACAAAAAAGAAAGATTACTGAAAGTGACATGTGGTTGGTTTTGTCTGCTAGTTAAGCAGTACCAACTTGTGTGCTACAAGTGGGAAGTTTGTTCCCACTACTAGTGTATTTTGTTGGTCAGTTGACCAATAAGCTCAGGAGAGCTTATTTGTGAGCTTATATTAGGCAATAAGGCACCCTTATAATCAGTTGAGTATAAGGAGTCAATGCAAACACAAAAACAAGCAAGTCCTGACACAAAATCTCACACAAAGAGCACCAAAAGTTTCTGATTAATCATTCATGTTTCTGATGAACAGTGACCCCTTTTTACTTGCACAAAAATGAAATTCAATGGCTCAAATCATGTACTCAGTCCAACCAAATGACAAATAAGCAGTACACAATCCTATCTAAACCTAATATCTAACATATACCAAGGTTTGGAGGCTCAAATTCACACAAAATAAGCAATAAAGGATACTTACTGATTTTTATGCTATATTCAATATTTTAGCATGCAAATGTGACTTAAAACCTACCAAACTGAAAACCAAACCAGCATACAACCTATTTCAACCCTAAGAGTGATTCTAAACAAGATTTAAACAAATCTTATATGATTTACCCTGATTTGAACCTTAATCCAAACACCCCTTAAGATTTTAGAAAGTGATTTTTCAAACAAAATCTTAACAAAATTCAACCAATCTGATTTAAACCTAACCTCTCATGCATATGAACATCAAACATGCATAAACAAACAACAAACTACACATTTAAACAACTTTCATGCAATTTCATAAAATCTCATAAATCATAAAATTTTGAAACTACAAATCTGAAAACAAGAATGCTACCTAGAGGGACCTACATCCAGGTCCCTCAGTGACTGGTATGTCACCTCCAATCAGGCTGGGGCCTGAGCAGAACCTTGGAAGATCAGGCTCCAAGTGAAACCTGCTAAGAAAAATGAAGAACACACAATATGCAATTTTCTGAATTTCTTTCTTTTTTTAAAACCTTTCTCACAAATTTCTCAAACGTTTTTCTTTCAAATCACTTACACCAAATAACTTCCAATCCTGAAAACAAAATCTTCAAATCAAATTTTCACCAAAAATTTCCCTTTTTTAGAAACCCTTTTTTCTGAAAATTCAAACACAAAATGTTTGAATAAATTTTAATGGAACTTAGATTTTTTCACAAGTTACTACCAACTTTTAAAACAAAGTAAAAAGGAATTATAATTTCATAACAAGAAAATACCAACTTTTAATTAATTTAAAAAGGCATTACATAATCTTTGAAAAAATCTGGAACAAGTAGAATGAGACACATGCGTCTCATTTTATACAAGAGGATAGAGCATTCTAGAATGCTTAAATAAAATATTACAAGGAAATTCAAATCCTAAAACCCTAATTCAGGAATTCCCTCTTTTGCCCTTTGAAGAATCTTGAAAAGTAGTCAAATTCGCCCATGTGATTTGCCAGGTTGGAAGAGTTGATCTCAGCTGTTGAATTTAAACTTTGGGACCAAGGAAACACATCCATCCACTTATTTGGTCGGGTTTTGGGTATTGGGGTGAAAATGACGCAGCAGGGGGTGACCCTACTGGTCACATGGTTGTGTTGGGAGAAGGTTTGTGAGTGGGTTTAGGTTTGGGTTTGGGTTAATTAGGTTTCTGGATAATTAGGGGCAAAACCCCTTTGTTTTGTGGAAATTAGGATTTAGGGTTCTTGGGTTTATGAACATGGGATTAGGAGTTTTTAATCCGTTTTGGGGGTGGTTAATTTTGAATATTGTGTTTGGGGGAAATTAAGAAGGGTTGACTGGGTTTGTTTGACCAGGTTTAATAAATAAACCTGGTGGTGGGTTATGGGCTGGGTAAGGACGGGTAAGGGTTTGGGTAAAAGGGTAGGGTCGGGTATTTAAGTGACGTGTCAGTTTGTGAGTGGATGGGTAGGTTTGGTTGTCTGGCAGTAATGCCCCCCCATGTTTCTTACTTTCTTCATGTTGTAATAAATAGCCAAAACTTCCATTTCCTTTTATAATAAGTTTGCCATCTTGTCACTTTTGGCACAACAGGTTTTGCAAACTTTGTATAAGGACCATAAATGAAATAAATGCAATCTTCAAGGGCTAAACTTGTACAAACTTGATATTTTAGGGACCCACAAGTAATTTTGAGGATTTACAGGGGTATAAAATGACAAGCCTTCAATAGTTGAGGGACCATTCTTGCCAATCTTCAAAACTTCAAGGTCATTTTTGGAAAATCCATTCTTGGGCCCGTTTCATTGTGCGGCTTCGTTTCCCGTGTTCATTTTTGATTGATTCTTGTGATCTTTTTGTCATTTCCTCAATATCCGTACCTAAAATACACAAGCAACAAACACAAGCATATATTTGGCAGTTTTAATGATATTTTATGCATTTTAAGCCCGATTTGGACGATGAGACTATGTATAAAAGCAGTCTCATCACTCCCCCATAATAAACCATTGCCGTGCCCTCACGTAATGCTAGAATAAAGTATCGTAGCACCTCCAAAATTCATTTTTATTCACTTTATTGGAATGATAAACTAGCTACACTACTACTATTACTACTACTTGCGTTTTAGACATAATGTATGATTTTCATCGCAAAATGGGACGTTTAGGTTCATAGAATAAGAACACGTGAATGCTTCGTTAGAAATAATTTCATCGTCCTCGATTTTCACCCTAATTCCATGCCAAGCGTGCAACGAGATCATTGTCATTATAAGTTAGTAATGCTAACACTACTCATATGCCCTAATCACGTACTTATCCTCCCATTATTCCTAAGTTGTATCTCTTATATTTTATTTTGTCTTGAATGTTTCACGAGGATACATTGTTTGACTTATGCGATAATAGAGATTTAGGTCTAAAAATAGAGTCCTAACGGTGTAACTAAGACCATCAAATCAATAACCCTTCCTAATAGACAACGATGTCAAAAAATTAAGTTGACAAGAAGAATCGATAAACACGGTTTTATAACGGTTTTGAACATGAGACTTATTACCAAGACTTTTATACGCCCCCTAACGGAAGGGCCTTATTATCTTTGGTTTACCTCCATCTTTTATTCAACTTCGCCATGAAGCTTTTATTATGACTTCGGTCTTGCCTTGCCTTTTATTATCCGCCTCATCGGTGGTTTTATTAGCCAAAGACGTATATCCTCACGCTAAAGCGAATTTTGGATCTTTAAAGCTTCGGAGATTAAGGCTTGATTCACTTTCAATTTTGCATAGATTTTAGGCCTTGTGGGGCTTCAAATTGTTTGCTTGATTTAGTGAGCACTTGAAATCTTATTATTGGGTGAAGCTTTCGATTATTGGGGTGCCAATACTTCAAAACCGTGACGCTGGTGATACCTTAATGTCTTCCTAATTTAATTACACGGAAGCTACTAGAAAAGACTAGAAACCCAACAATCCTAACTAAACCGCTAAGTCAATATTTATTAAGCAAAAAATATTTACAAGCGAAGGGAGAATAAGCAAACAACGAGAACAC
Organism: Glebionis coronaria; assembly: GCA_025667525.1. Lineage (NCBI taxonomy): Eukaryota > Viridiplantae > Streptophyta > Magnoliopsida > Asterales > Asteraceae > Glebionis > Glebionis coronaria. The sequence continues at coordinate 478,715,411 of CM046879.1, read as the reverse complement.
ATGAGTTTTTAAAAGAATACGAGTACTCTACGTTTAGCATAGTAACTTATAATTAACTCTATCATTTCTCGTCCTCATTTAAGAGACTTAGCCTAATGTGAAGTTAAGGAATCAAAGCTAAGTGCTCAACACGCACGGTCGAGTCAAAAATTACTCTTATTCTCGCCATCGGAAAATCTACATTCGTGTCTTCAAACACTTATAAAACATGAGAAAAAATTTAAAATTTGGCCATTTTTAGCCTTATTTTGCAACAAAACGATAAACAAAAAGATAAATTTTGGAAAGCATGAAGGTTTGGCAAGGCAAGTATCTATTCACCCCCCCATACTAAAGTTAAACATTGTCCTCAATGTTTCGAGTCTAGGGGTGCAAACACCCCCATACTAGAGACGTAGTCGAATGCCTAATCTAGCATGGAAAGGGTGTAACCAATAAATTAATAGCCATTTATGAAGTGTGCTAAAAACCTAAGGTTAGAACATCAAAGGATATATCATTTGGATATTGAGAAAGTCTTCAAAGCAAACGATCGAGTGCTCTCATAAAACGAACACGAGAGGCTCTAATCGTGAAGATGATGACCTAGATTACACAATCACAAACAACCACGGAAACAACAAGTTGGAAGGGCATAAATCCCCTCACATTAAACTAATTAGAAAGCAATAATATGTACATGGATAAGCATGGGACTCCCCCACGAGGCACCTCGTTTTTGATTACCGAGTCATGAGCTCGACTCGATTCCCCATAAATGTGATCATTTAGGGATATCATGGTGTGGTCAATTTTTGGTGGGGCTTACATGATAAACAAGGCCCAAAAACAACCGGTATTAAGGACTAAGTCCTTTGATGGTGCAAAATACCGGGATCGAAGATGGCTTTCTCGTTTTCATTGGAAAAACAAATCAACGCCACTCCATCATGAGTCAACAAAAACCCAAAGGGTTTCAAGAAAATAGGTGAGAAGAAATAGAAGGGTGGGACAATGGGTAAGTCATAAAAACATTGAGCTACTCGAGGTAGACTCGCACCAATCAAATGAAAAGATTTTCCATTTATTGCATCGGTGGAAGACCGAGATTTCCCTTTATAAGCAATTCCAGGATCAAATATCTCGTCCTCGGTGGAGAAAGGGGAGGGAACATAAGGGATTTCCCCCACACTAGGTCCACACAAAGCATCGTCAAAAGGAGAAGACGAGCTTGTAGCACTCAATAAACGTGGTGATGACGGAGTTAGAGTTGTAGAAAAATCTTTTAAATTCAATTCAAAATCTTTTCCTTTTTCATCTTTTAAACTCTCCTTGTGAAAACCCGATTTAATTATGTCAAAAATATTTGGTGTTTCTAAAGCAATGTTAGTCACACTAAAAATTCTCACATTTGAAAACCGTTTTGGTAAAGGTGGTGGTAAGTTCTCAAAACGTTTGTCGACAAAGAAAACTCCCCCATCGGGATCAACACATTCATCATCTGAAGAATCATTCACAATTGGAATCGTAGGCTTAACACTCTTAACCTCCACCGGCGGAGGGGACGGAACTTCATTTTTCTCAACAACTTCTAAAACTCTTTTGGAAATCTTTTTGCAAATGTTTTTGATGGGATTGACATTGTACAAAGACGTGATAGAATACACATGAGAAAGCGTGGAGTTTTGAGTTGCATTTATGACGAGTTCTTCCTCATTGAAACGAAGAGTGATTTTCCTAGCGTGCACATCGATAAGTGCTCTCGAGGTATCCAAAAAAGATCGACCTAAAATTAGAGGAACTTTAGGATCGATGGGAATGTCAACAACAATAAAGTCTACAGGATAGTAGAACTTTCCAACTTTCACGAAGACGTCCTCGGCTACTCCACAAGCTAGAATCGTAGAATGATCGGCCATTTCGATTGACATTCTTGAAGGAGTGAGATTGGGAAGATTGAGCGATTTAAAAATCTCAAGAGGCATCAAATTAATACTAGCACCAAGATCGGCCAAGGCGTAGCATTCTTCCATGTCTTGTATAGCACATGGGATTAAAAACTTGTCGGGATCACTGACTTTTTGAGGTATGCGACTAAGAAAAACCGATGAACAACTAGACGATTTTTGCAATTTCTCTTTGTTATTCAACATACTTTTGAAGTTCGCGGCAAATCGAGGCATCATGACTAAGGCGTCGGCAAAACTTATATTAAAATGCAAGTCACGAAACATTTTCATAAAAAGTTCAAATTGATAATTATTTCGTTCTTGTGCCTTTTCCTTGTCTCGTCTTGAAGGGTATGGTAAGGGTGGTGTGGGTTGGGGCATAGGCAACAACCTTGGAATCTCGGGTTCCATGATTGGTATTGGTTCAACCTTAGGTGTGGTTTGAGCGGTACTTTGTGGGCTTGGAATGTGCTCCTTTTCAACCGCCACCTCGGGTTCTTTCTCTTTTTCCTTCTCCATAGAAGTACTTGGACGAGAAATGGGTTCTTTGAAAGTTTTACCACTACGAGTAGTAATAACCTTCAATTCTCCTTTCGGGTTCACGATGGTATCACTAGGAAGAGCACCCGAAGAAGAGGGTTTACACATGATAGCTTCAAACATTTTAGCCATTCGGTCTTCAAATTTAGATTGCCTAGCATCCGCTTTTAACAACTCTTGCTTAATCTCATGTTGTCCTTGCTCCATTTTTTGTTGATTTTGTTGGAGACGTGTGACATTTCCTTCCATTTTATTAGCATGAGTTTAGCAAGTTCGTTTTTAAGCTCGTTTTTCAACTCGGATCTTAAGCTAACCATTTCACGTTGCATGTTATCAAACTTAGCATCGTTTGCCTTAACATAATTCAAAAACTCTCCTTGAAGATTTTTGGTGTGATCATTTTGAAAACCTTGTGTAGTAGTTTGAAAATCACGGTTTTGGTTTTGGTTTAAAATTTGCCCATTTCCACTTTGATAATTACCCTTGTTGTAATTCCTTTGATTGCCTTGATAATTACCAACTTGGTTGTTGTTTCGATAGTTATTAGCATTTTGATTTGGTGGAGCTTGATTTTGGCGGGAACCTTGACCGTTTTGGTTATAAGTTCCCGTGGCTACATAAGCACTCGAAGTGTTACCATCCGCGGTAATGCACTCGGAAAGATCATGAGCTCCACCACACGATAAACAACTCTTAGCAACCGCTTTAACCGAAGCGGAATTCGAAGCTTCTTGAGCTTTCCAATGGGACATAAGAGTCGAAAACCTATCGAAAAACCGATTTTCCTCATTAGCTTCATCTTGTAAGGCATTAATGCTACGAGACGATGGTGACGATGATGAACCCAATTTGGTAACACTCGGTGTGTTACGAGGGCTATAAACCTTAGACCTATTCTCAATTATGACCAAAGCTTCCTCAACCGTTTTACACAAAAAATTACCACCCGCGGTGGCATTTAAATAATCTCTTTCATGATCGTTAAGTCCATTGTAAAACGTGTCAATTTGGTGTAAATCGGAAAAACCGTGATGAGGACATTCATGCAACATCTCCTTAAACCTATTCCAAGCCGTTGAAAAACTTTCATTTGATTCTTGTGAAAACTTTGAAATCTCGTTTTTCAAATGCGTAGTCTTAGAGGGCGGAAAAAATTGGTTCACAAATTTCGAAACGAGATCCTTCCACGTCAATATAGAATTGGGTGGCTCTTTCTCTAACCAAATTTTAGCGGGCCCCGCTAAGGAATACGGAAAAAGCATCATCTTAATCGAGTCATTCGAGACATCCTTAAATTTGCACGTGGCGGTAAGACGATTGAATTGGCGGATATGGTTGTGAGGATTGTCCTTCTCATCACCACGGAATTTGTTGTTTTGGATCATCGACAACAAACCCGTTTTCACCTCAAAATTCTCCGCAAGGATAGCGGGAATCACAATAGCTTCTCCATAACCCTCGGTGGGTGCTTGAAGTAACTCCATCATAGTTCGATTCGCCATGGTTGGTGCTTCTCGTACAATGGGTTCGTCAATAGGAGACTCCTCACTAGAATGAGTTGGAGTGGGAGTTTTGTTCTTTCGTCTACGTGCACGTTTTGCTTGATTACGAGTTAGCATAAACGTCACGTACAACGAGGAGACGAGCAAAGAAGATTCTTTTTGGTGTTTTGTATTTTTCAATTTTTTTGTGGTTTTTGATGGTATTAACTTTTTTGGAAATTGGTGAATGTATTAAGTAGACACAAATCTACAAATCTCCTCCTTAATCAAATCTCTCGATTAAAGAAGCCTCAAGGAATGAAAACGATCACGTGAAGTGAACGCCTTCGATGACTTTAGAACGATGGTGGAACACCAAATCGTTCAAGAGGGTTTAATCAATAGAAACCAAGAAAATATATATGATATGTAATAATACTTTGGGCGGCAAAACCCTCGATTAGCTCTCAAAGTCAAAATACGCACAAGCAAGCGGAGGAAACGAGGTGGTGCGAAGCACTTAAGAGCCTTTTTCCTTTAGGTCGTGAAATACAACCGCCTTATACCCACCTTATAGTTTGTATTTTTCAAAATCGAGCTTCACGAAAGTATTTATCTATTTTTGCCTTTTTTCTTTGGTTTGAGATTCGAATACAATGATTGGGTAATGACCTCCCAAGTCAAGGTTGTGATTTCTCACGTATTTGGAGTACTTGTGAATTTATTGTTCTACGTATACAATATAGTAATAGTATTCACACAAAAACCAAAAAACGATAATACGTATTAGTAGAGTGCTACTAATACAAATACTAATTATGGTTAGTATAAAAACAACAATTGTTCAATCAAAACACAACACGCCTCCCCGACAGCGGCGCCAAAATTGATGTAGTGTTTTTACTACTCTTTAGGAAAAGAGAGCAAAAGTGGCAAGTATTAAGTGTCGGTTTAGGAAAACCGAGCACTAATGACCAAATAAGTTCAAGTTCGTTTCCCAAGGAGGCACGTGCGTTGTGTAATGTATTGATTAATGTTTGTGATTATATTGTTGAAAAATAGAAATGGGGTGAGAAGAGAATGACGGTTACGAAGACGGATCGAGCTAAGACGAAAAGATCGTTCACGTAAAACCGTAAAAACTTACAAAATTAAAAATTTTAAGCCTAAAAATTAATTAAAAGCTAAAAGTAATCTAAAATAATATAAATAAGAATAAAAATTCAATAAAAATATTTTAAAACCTTTTATTAATTAAATATTCAATTTTAAATGCTAATTAAAGCCCTAAAATTAAATATAATTAATCAAAATGTCCAAAATATTAATTTATTGAACAAATAACTTACTTATATTATCTAAAGACTAAAAAGTATTTTTTCTAATTTTTGAAAACTATTTTTCTATTTTTTTAATCACTAAAAACTATTTTAAAACTAAAATAATTATAAAAAATAATAAAATAATACCAAAAATAATTTGACACTTTTAAAAATCCTAAATTACTCTAATGAACAGTAGAAAATTGAAAAAGTTTGAAAAATAATAAATTTACCATTAAAAGACAAAAGCAGTTTAATATTAAACCCTAATTAAACTAAATTAATTATAAAAAATAATTAAAAGATGAACAGTGAAAACTTTTTATACCAAAAATCTTAAAATGTTTTTCTTAATAAAAGAAAAATGTTGAAACTGAAAAATATTGATTTTTGGCACTAAATGCCAAAAACAGAAATATTAAAGTTAATTAAAAATACTATTTAATCTAAAAAATATAAAATGAACAGTAAATAAAAATCTAATTAATCAGAAAAATCAAAAATAAAATTAGAAAAATATAGAAACAAGTTTGAAGTCCTAACTCTAAAATTCAGTCACTAAAGACAAAAAAGAAAGATTACTGAAAGTGACATGTGGTTGGATTTGTCTGCTAGTTAAGCAGTACCAACTTGTGTGCTACCAGTGGGAAGTTTGTTCCCACTGCTAGTGTATTTTGTTGGTCAGTTGACCAATAAGCTCAGGAGAGCTTATTTGTGAGCTTATATTGGGCAATAAGGCACCCTTATACTCAGTTGAGTATAAGGAGTCACTGCAAACACAAAAACAAGCAAGTCTTGACACAAAATCTCACACAAAGAGCACCAAAAGTTTCTGATTAATCATTCATGTTTCTGATGAACAGTGACCCCTTTTTACTTGCACAAAAATGAAATTCAATGGCTCAAATCTTGTACTCAGTCCAACCAAATGATAAATAAGCAGTACACAATCCTATCTAAACCTAATATCTAACATATACCAAGGTTTAGAGGCTCAAATTCACACAAAATAAGAAATAAAGGATACTTACTGATTTTTATGCTATATTCAATATTTTAGCATGCAAATGTGACTTAAAACCTACCAAACTGAAAACCAAACCAGCATACAACCTATTTCAACCCTAAGAGTGATTCTAAACAAGATTTAAACAAATCTTATATGATTTACCCTGATTTGAACCTTAATCCAAACACCCCTTAAGATTTCAGAAAGTGATTTTTTCAAACAAAATCTTAACAAAATTCAACCAATCTGATTTAAACCTAACCTCTCATGCATATGAACATCAAACATGCATAAACAAACAACAAACTACACATTTAAACAACTTTCATGCAATTTCATAAAATCTCATAAATCATAAAATTTTGAAACTACAAATCTGAAAACAAGAATGCTACCTAGAGGGACCTACATCCAGGTCCCTCAGTGACTGCTATGTCACCTCCAATCAGGCTGGGGCCTGAGCAGAACCTTGGAAGATCAGGCTCCAAGTGAAACCGGCTAAGAAAAAATGAAGAACACACAATATGCAATTTTCTGAATTTCTTTCTTTTTTTAAAACCTTTCTCACAAATTTCTCAGATGTTTTTCTTTCAAATCACTTACACCAAATAACTTCCAATCCTGAAAACAAAATCTTCAAATCAAATTTTCACCAAAAATTTCCCTTTTTCAGAAACCCTTTTTTCTGAAAATTCAAACACAAAATGTTTGAATAAATTTTAATGGAACTTAGATTTTTTCACAAGTTACTACCAACTTTTAAAACAAAGTAAAAAGGAATTATAATTTCATAACAAGAAAATACCAACTTTTAATTAATTTAAAAAGGCATTACATAATCTTTGAAAAAATCTGGAACAAGTAGAATGAGACACATGCGTCTCATTTTATACAAGAGGATAGAGCATTCTAGAATGCTTAAATAAAATATTACAAGGAAATTCAAATCCTAAAACCCTAATTCAGGAATTCCCTCTTTTACCCTTTGAAGAATCTTGAAAAGTAGTCAAATTCGCCCATGTGATTTGCCAGGTTGGAAGAGTTGATCTCAACTGTTGAATTTAAACTTTGGGACTAAGGAAACACATCCATCCACTTATTTGGTCGGGTTTTGGGTATTGGGGTGAAAATGACGCAGCAGGGGGTGACCCTACTGGTCACATGGTTGTGTTGGGAGAAGGTTTGTGAGTGGGTTTAGGTTTGGGTTTGGGTTAATTAGGTTTCTAGATAATTAGGGGCAAAACCCCTTTGTTTTGTGGAAATTAGGATTTAGGGTTCTTAGGTTTATGAACATGGGATTAGGAGTTTTTAATCCGTTTTGGGGGTGGTTAATTTTGAATATTGTGTTTGGGGGGAAATTAAGAAGGGTTGACTGGGTTTGTTTGACCAGGTTTAATAAATAAACCTGGTGGTGGGTTATGGGCTGGGTAAGGGTTTGGGTAAAAGGGTAGGGTCGGGTATTTGGGTGACGTGTCAGTTTGTGAGTGGATGGGTAGGTTTGGTTGTCTGGCAGTAATGCCCCCCCATGTTTCTTCCTTTCTTCATGTTGTAATAAATAGCCAAAACTTCCATTTCCTTTTATAATAAGTTTGACATCTTGTCACTTTTGGCACAACAGGTTTTGCAAACTTTGTATAAGGACCACAAATGAAATAAATGCAATCTTCAAGGGCTAAACTTGTACAAACTTGATATTTTAGGGACCCACAAGTAATTTTGAGGATTTACAAGGGTATAAAATGACAAGCCTTCAATAGTTGAGGGACCATTCTTGCCAATCTTCAAAACTTCAAGGTCATTTTTGGAAAATCCATTCTTGGGCCCGGTTCATTGTGCGGCTTCGTTTCCCGTGTTCGTTTTTGATTGATTCTTGTGATCTTTTTGTTATTTCCTCAATATCCGTACCTAAAATACACAAGCAACAAACACAAGCATATATTTGGCAGTTTTAATGATATTTTATGCATTTTAAGCCCTATTTGGACGATGAGACTATGTATAAAAGCAGTCTCATCAGTGAACAAGGAAAACGAGAAACTTTCCTCACCTCCTTCACCTTCTATCCCCATTTCCCCACCACCCGTGGTTGTGAGTGATCCTACTCCCCTTAAGCCTTCTTCTTCATCCAATATACCTTATCCTTCAAGGTTGAGGAAAGAGAAGCAAAAGAGCAAGTATGATATTCAAGTTTCAAACTTTCTAAAAATGTTTAAACAATTGAATTTTAACATCTCCTTTGCCGAGGCTCTCGCTCACATGCCCAAATACGCTAAGATGTTTAAAGATCTTCTAAGTGACAAAGAGAAGCTTCTTGACATTGCTCAAACCCAACTTAATGAGAATTGCTCCTCCGTTCTCTTAAGGAAATTGCCCACCAAACTTGGTGATCTGGGTCGCTTCTTGATTCCTTGCAACTTCCCGGGAGTAGAGAATTGCATGGCCCTAGCCGATCTAGGTGCCAGTATAAACTTAATGCCTTTAAGTGTTTGGAAGCAATTATATCTCCCCGAGCTAGTCCCCACCAAAATGACTTTGGAATTAGCTAACCGTACGGTTGCTTATCTAGTGGGGATAGCCGAAGACGTTTTCGTTGGCGTTGACAAATTCACCTTCCCGGCGGATTTTGTTGTCGATGACTACGAGATGGATCCTCGTGTTTCATTAATCATTGGACGTCCATTCCCGAGGACCGGTCGCACTCTCATTGATGTAGCCGCGGGCGAAATAATCATGAGAGTTGGTGACGATAAAATTGTCTTCAACATGTGTAAGATTTCTAAGCAACCTTATTCATATGAGAGTGTTAATGCTATTGATGTTCTCGATGAGGCTTGTGAAGAACATTTTCATGATGCTTGCAAAAGTACTCTCTCTTCTCTACCCAATGTTGAGACCGTTGCCTCAATTGCTCCGGCATTGACTCCTTTTGGAGAAAGTGACTTGGATGATTTCGAAGCTAGCTTGGGTCCTCTCGATATTAAGTATGATGATTCTTCCACTGATTGGGATGAAGACATTCGTACTATTGAGAGACTTCTCAATGAAGACCCGTTTTCTCCTCCTTCTCCTAAAGAGGTGACTAATGATGATCCATCGTTAGTTTCACCATCTATTGAGGATCCTCCTACTCTTGAGCTTAAGGACCTACCTCCTCATCTTGAGTACGTTTTCCTTGAAGACAACGAGAAGTTACCGGTCATCATCGCAAAGGACCTGAAAGAAGAAGAAAAAGCCCGACTTATCACCGTGTTGAAGAAACATAAAAGAGTTATCGCTTGGAAAATCTCCGACATTCGCGGAATTGATCCTCACTTTTGCACACATAAAAATCTCATGGAGGATGACTTTAAGCCCACAATTCAAAGCCAACGAAGGGTGAATCCTAAAATCCATGAAGTCATCAAAAAAGAAGTTATCAAACTTCTTGATGCGGGTATGATTTACCCTATTTCGGATTCACCATGGGTTAGTCCAGTCCATTGTGTGCCTAAGAAAGGCGGAATCACCGTTGTGCCCAATCAAAACAACGAGTTGATTCCTACCCGTCTCGTTACTGGGTGGAGAGTTTGTATAGACTACCGCAAACTCAATGATTCCACGAGAAAGGATCATTTCCCTCTTCCTTTTATGGACCAAATGCTTGAACGTTTAGCGGGTAATGAATATTACTGCTTTCTTGATGGTTTCTCGGGTTATTTCCAAATACCCGTCGATCCCCAAGATCAAGAAAAGACAACATTCACTTGTCCCTATGGCACATTTGCCTACAAAAGGATGCCTTTTGGCTTATGCAATGCCCCCGGGACTTTTCAAAGGTGCATGTTGGCTATCTTCCATGACATGGTTGAGCAAACCATGGAAGTCTTCATGGATGATTTCTCGGTCTTTGGGGATTCCTTCTCTTCCTGCCTTGCCAATTTAGAACGTATGCTTAAGCGGTGCGAAGACACTCGCCTTGTTCTGAATTGGGAAAAATGCCATTTTATGGTCAAAGAAGGCATCGTGCTAGGACACAAAATCTCTAAAGCCGGTCTTGAAGTCGACCGTGCTAAAGTAGATGTCATAGCCAAATTACCTCCACCTTCAACCGTGAAGGGTGTGAGAAGTTTTCTGGGTCATGCGGGCTTCTATCGTCGATTCATTCAGGATTTCTCCAAAATCGCTCGCCCGATGACCCACCTCTTGGAAAAAGATACTCCTTTTATCTTTTCTAAAGAGTGTATCGAAGCCTTTAATCTTCTTAAGGATAAGCTAACTAAGGCACCGGTCTTGGTTACCCCTAATTGGGAGCTACCCTTTGAATTGATGTGCGATGCTAGCGACTTTGCTATTGGTGCGGTTTTTGGACAAAGGATCAACAGACATTTCCAACCAATCCACTATGCTAGCAAAACAATGACGGGGGCTCAATTGCATTATACGACAACCGAAAAAGAGCTTTTAGTTGTTGTCTATGCTTTTGAAAAATTTCGCCCCTATCTTGTTTTATCCACCACCATCGTATACACGGACCATTCCGCGTTGAAGTACTTGATGACTAAACACGACTCTAAGCCAAGACTTCTTCGCTGGGTTTTACTCCTTCAAGAATTCAACATTGAAATTCGTGACAAGAAGGGTGCTGAAAACCTAGCCGCGGATCATCTGAGTAGACTTGAGGATCCATATCAAGGGGATCATCCGAACAAAGAGATCAATGACTCTTTCCCCCTTGAGACCTTAATGTCTATAAATCTCAATCTGGATGACACCCCGTGGTTTGCCGATATTGCAAACTTCTTAGCGGGTGGTGTTCTCATCAAAGGGTTAACATCCCAACAAAAGAAGAAGTTCTTGAACGATGTTAAGACTTACTTTTGGGATGACCCTTTTCTATTCAAACAATGCGCTGACTTGATTATTCGCCGATGTGTTGACGGACCGACATCTTTTGACATTCTCCAAGCTTGCCACAAAGGACCCATCGGTGGTCACTTTGGTCCCAACTACACCGCCAAAAAAGTGTTTGACTCGGGATTCTATTGGCCCATCATTTATCGTGATGCTCACGAGATGGTTAAACATTGTGATGCTTGCCAAAAACAAGGCAAGATCACACATAAAGATGAGATGCCTCAAAATTTCATACAAGAATGTGAAATCTTTAATGTATGGGGCATCGAATTTATGGGGCCATTCCCGTCTTCTAAATGCAACAAATACATCCTTGTCGCTGTTGACTACGTTTCCAAATGGGTTGAAGCCAAAGCTTTACCCACTAACGACGCGAGGATGGTTTGTAATTTCTTGAAACAACTGTTTGCTCAATTCGGTGTTCCTCGTGCTATTATCAGTGACCGCGGGACTCATTTTTGCAACGATCAATTTGCAAGAGTCATGGCTAAGTATGGTGTCCATCACCGTCTTTCCACCGCTTATCATCCTCAAACTAACGGTCAAGCCGAGATATCCAACCGTGGATTGAAGAGAATTTTGGAACGTACTGTGGGAGAGCATCGTGCCTCGTGGGCCGACAAACTTGATGATGCTCTGTGGGCTTTCCGTATCGCCTATAAGACACCGATTGGTTGTACACCTTATCGTCTTGTGTACGGGAAAGTCTGCCACCTCCCCATCGAGCTGGAACATAAGGCATATTGGGCCTTGAAGTGGGCTAACTTCGACATCAACAAAGCCGGTGATCTTCGAAAGATTCAACTCAACGAGCTACAAGAATTGAGGAATGAAGCTTACGAGAACTCATTGATCTACAAGGAGAAGACCAAGATTATCCACGATGCTAAAATTAAGAACCGAGAGTTCCACGTTGGTGATCAAGTCTTAGTTTTTAACTCTCGGTTGAAGATCTTCTCGGGCAAGTTGAAGAGCCGCTGGTCTGGTCCATTCACCATCGCCAATGTTTTTCCCTATGGCACCATTGAGCTTTCTCAGCCAAATGGGCCCAACTTTAAGGTGAATGGCCAGCGTTTCAAATTGTACTTTGGTGAGGACATCTCTCATGAGATGATTCCATCCCTCACCACGTTTCCCTTGAATTAGTTCGGGACCGAGTCAGGCTCGTGACTCGGTGAACAAAAACAAGCGCTCCTCGGGAGGCAACCCGAGTATCTATCCCCCTTTCCCGTTTTTCATCCTAAGTGTAGGGGGAGCTATATAGGTTGCTTGTATTTGGATGGTGATGTGATTACAGGGATAAGTGCACTTTTGGAATCTTTGAAGAACCGTGCTCCCATGTTATCCGCAATACCGGTTCTATCTCTCAACTATCGTGCTCCCATGTATTTGCAATTGATCACTTTAGTCGTCCCCTCCTTAGCTTGATTTAACCAACGTGCACAATGTCATAAGTGTAGGGGAGATTTTTCCCACAGGCTTAAACATTGAGGACAATGTTTATCTTAAGTGTAGGGGGGCTTCTATCGAAGTTTTAAGTGGACTTTTCCATTAAAATGCCTTCATTTAACCAGAAAATCATCTTTTTTAGCATTTTTCAAATTTTTAATTAACTTTGGCCATTTATCGTAATTTTTAAATTTTTATTGTTGCTTTCATATGTATATATCCCACAATAAAGTCAAATATATTAATAAAGTGGTGTAGCTAGTTTTGAAATATGTGACATATTAGGCCCGTTGCGATTATTTTGACTCAACCCGAATAGACTTATTCAAGTTTATTCTAGCTAGTATCCTTAACCATGTAGACCTTAATTGGTTTATTAGGCTAAGCATCCACGAGTCTTATTACTTGAGATTTTAAATTGTGGAGGACGAGAAATGATAGAGTCAATTATAAGTCGGTATTCTTGCACAAGCTCACTTGGTGTAATTATTTGCCTATTCTCCCATCACTTGCTAATAATTTATCTGCAATAAGTAAGGTCGTACGATTTGAAAGGTTACTTAGCTTCTAGCCCAAGATCGTTTAAAAGTTGCTCGGTAATGATAAGAGTTCATAGCCAAGGCATAACTTATGAAGCGGGGCGTGAAGATTGGCGAGTCCAAAAAGGCCCTAACAAGGCATGGTGATTCCATTTTATTGCTAAAGATCCAAGGTGATGTGAAAAGCATTATTCCCAAAGTCAATATGAAGGATCAAGACTCACGACGAAAAGCAATCAACTCCCATAAAGATCATGGAGAAGTCTATCCGAAAAGACCCTAACAAGGTATGAGGATAAATAGATCCAAGTCCGAAAAGGAGGCGGATCGTTGTATCTCAAAATCCCAATTAGCGATTGAAGAAATAATGATGAAGTCGTGGTCAACAAAGTGGAGTATCCCTCAAAAATACTCCAAGTGAAGAACTCTATTAATGAAGAGAAGACCTTTATCTCAAGCACGTCTCTCAAGATATGAAGTATGAAGTACATGCCAAATATCGGCCCGAGAAAGGTCTCAAATCGTGAAGCGAGTTATGCCAAGATATGAACTTTTTGATATCCCGAGAAGCAGTTTTAAGAGATTTTGTCCTTTAGCTAACTATTAATCAAATCGTCCTACTTTGCTTTCAGCCTAAATAAACTATCGAAATAAGTCCAAAAATGAATCTTGATGAGACTGCAATTATACATAGTCTCATCATCAAAATCGGGCTTAAAACGCTTAAAATATCATCAAAATACCCCTATATATGCTTGTATTTGTGTCTTGTGTATTTTAGGTGCGGATATCGTGAAATCAACAAATGATCACAAGAACGAAGCAATAACGAACACGGGAAATGAAGTCGCACAAAGAACCGGGCCCAAATCTTGGATTTTCCAAAATGACCCTGAAGTTTTGAAGATTGGAAACTTTGGTCCCTCTACTTTTGAAGACTTGTCAATTTAAACCCTTGTAACAATCATTATTACACAATGGGTCCCTAAATTGACAAGAGTTTGCATGAATAGCCCTTGGACATTTCATTTATTGCAACTTTAGTCCTTATCCAAAGTTGGTAAACATGCTGTGCCAAAAATGACAAGTACTTGAAACTTGTTATAAAAGGATTTAAAAGTTTTTGGCTGTTATTACAAAAGAAGCAAGGCAAAGGAACATAAGGGGGCAAAGCTGTTAAAAAGAAACCCAAACCCGGTCAACACCCACCCTAAGCCCAGTCAAACTAGCACTTTAGCCCAACCAACACCCAAACCCGACCCAAAAACTCACAAAGCCAGTTTTATTTAAAAACTTGGTCAAACCCCAGTCAAATCCTTAATTTCCCTCTTAAACACATTTTAAAACCCAAAATCTGATTAAAACACACACACTAACACACACTCAAGAACATCAACCCTAAATACCTAATTACCCTAAATCAAAGGGGTTTTCCCCAATTTTCTCCAGATCCTAAATAAACCCTACCCTAATCACATCCCACTACCCAACAACCCATCACCTTCACCCATATGGCCCCCACACCCCTCCCCTGCTTCACCATTTTGGGTATTTAAAGAATCTTGCAGAAAATCAACGACTAAGACCTTAAACTAGTTCCCAAAGACATCTACATGCGGCTCAGATCATCCCAAATAGCTGGCATAACACAAAACTCCAAGAACAAGATCACATGGCATTTTGGACGAATTTGAAGACTTTTGACCAAGGGGCATTTCAGGGCATTCATTCAGTAGGGTTTAGTTTTTTTTTTTGTATTCTAGATCTTTCCTTCACCTAGTATAAGTATAGAGCCAGTTTGTGGCCTATACTTTTGTTCCAGATTTTTTGTAATATTTTAAAAATTAATGAAAATGAACTTTAATCTTTTGCATCAAATCTGAGTTCCATTATCTATTTAAGTTTATTGCATCATTTTGAAATCAGTTTAAGAGGAAAATTTTCACTTATATCAAAAAGATTTTAAGGAATCTAATTTTCTTGAAGTTCTTTATATAAGCTAAGAGATAAGCTAGCTTAGGCCATAAGCTAGGCTTATACTCTTATAAGCTTGTTTATCCAGGTCACTCTTTGCTATCCTTGTTTGATTTTGGCAGGTACAACTCCTGCATATTGGATGATGATTGGATACTGAATCATCATCATCATTTTCTTGTCATTCCACAAGCTTCCTTTCTGAAGATTGTCAGCTCAAGCCCGGGCTTGATGGAGAAGGGTAGGCTACCCTTTGTGATCCCTGGATGTAGGGACACTAGGTAAAAGCTTTTCTTTTTTTTCTTTTCTATACTTGCTTGGAAGGTTTTTGAGCTAGAGTGAATTTTTTAGGATTAGGGTTGTGGATGCTAGAACATATGTAAGATATTGTATACTGGTTAGTTTGAACAAGTTAGGATTGATTTGAAATGGTTTGATGCAAGTTTGAGTAGAGTCCTTTGTTTAATATCAAGTTTCAGTTTTTAAGGGGTGTTTGGATTCGTGTTTTAGATTGAGTTTGTGTAATGAATTTGATTTGAAAGCTGTTTTCATTCACCCATTTGAGTGGTTTAGTGTTTATTCAGTCTAAAGTGTTGGTTTTAGTACCATTTGGTAAGTTTTGAATACAAGTCTTGAACAAAACATAGTCTAAAAATCAGTTTAGCTATAACTGCATGATTTTTGTGGATTTTGGCCTTCAAATTTAGGTGCTTGATAGGATATAGGGTAGGTTAGGATTTGTAAGTGCTTTGAGGGGGTTTGTGAGTGGATTGAGTGAGTTTTGGCCAACCAAAACTCACCCAATTGCCAAACACATCAGCAAACAAGCCAACAGCCCCCATTCCTATATCAGTGACTGATTTTAGGGTTAGTCTACTTGATTTTGTTTTGTAACTTGGTGATTTTTATATTTTGTTGACTCCCCACAACCCCACTGGTTGTGGGGGTGCCTTTGTTTGCCCACAAATCCAAGCAACAAGCAAGTTCTAGGCACAAAAGTGCCCAGACCCAAATTTTTGTGAAGGCAGTGGGAACTCACTTCCCACTGCTAGTGTAAACATTTCCCCTGCTAAGCAAAAAGACAAAAGGGGTCACATGTCATTGTCAGTTTTCATAATTTTTTGTCTTTAGTGACCAAAAATGGGAATTAGACTTTGAAACCAGTTTTGATATTTTTCTTATTTTATTTATGATTTTTCTATTTAATTAATTTTTATTTTACTGTTCATTTAGTATTTTTTACATTTAATAGCTATTTTTAATTAACTTTTAATTTCTGAATTTTGTCTTTTAGTGTAAAATTGTAAGATTTTTCAGTTTTAAAAATTTTCTTATATTTAGAAAAACATTTTAAGGTTTTTAGTTAAAAAGTTTTTACTGTTCACCTTTTAAATAATTTTTAGATTTTATTTAGTTTAATTAGGGTTTTAATTGTGTACTGTTTTGTCTTTTAGTGAAAAATATTCGATTTTTCAAACTTTTTCATTTTTCTACTGTTCATTAGAGTAAATTAGGATTTTTAAAATTGTTCAATTAATTTTGGCATTATTTTATTATTTTTTATAATTATTTTAGTTTAAAAATAGTTTTTAGAGATTTAAAAATAGAAAAATAGTATTTAAAATTTAGGAAAAATACTTTTTAGTTTATAAATAATATAAGTGAGTTATTTGTCCAGTAAAATAATATTTTGGGCTTTTTCTTAATTATATTTAATTTTTGGGCTTTAATTAGCATTAAAAATTGAATATTTAATTAATAAAAGGTTTTAAAATATTTTTATTGGATTTTTATCTTTATTTATAGTATTTTGAACTACTTTTTCATTTTTAATTTGTTTTTAGCTTAAAATTTTTAATTTTTCACGTTTTACGTACTTACGTTCGCGTTTTACGTCATTCGTCGTACTTTAATTGTAAACGTAGTTCGTCTTAGTTTTTCCTTCTTTTCTCATCTAAAAACAACACAACCCTAAACCTTTGATTATATATTTTGGCACATTAATCCACACACCTCCTCGAGAACGAACCCGCATTTGTTCGGTTTCGCGTTTTTCCTAAAACGTGCAACTTAATACTTGCCCATAATACGCTCTTTTTTCCTAAAAGACGTGTTTCTACGACTATCAAAATGGCGCCGCTGCCGGGGAGGTGTTTTTAGTGTGCCATTATTAGTATCGTGTTTTTGTGAGTGGTGCGTTTTTGCTTTT
Organism: Glebionis coronaria; assembly: GCA_025667525.1. Taxonomy (NCBI): domain Eukaryota; kingdom Viridiplantae; phylum Streptophyta; class Magnoliopsida; order Asterales; family Asteraceae; genus Glebionis; species Glebionis coronaria. The sequence goes on along the minus strand of CM046879.1, from coordinate 478,698,067 downwards.
CACATTTTGAAAAGCGTGAATATCGTACATACTCATTTTTGTTATTTTTCCTTATTATATTATAGTATCCAAATAAATTGTGTTTAGTTTTCCTAAATTAAACACACAACATCATTTTACTATATTGTAGATATATTGGTTTTCATTTTTATTGTGAATATTATTAATATATTGTATTTACGTAGAACAATAAAAATACAAGTACTCCAAATACGTGAGAAATCACAACCTTGATTCGGGATTTCATCACTCGGTCATTGTATTCGAATCCAAAGCAAAAGTAAAAGGCAAAATAGATAAATACTTTCGTGAGGCTTGATTTCAATTAACACAAACTATAAGGTGGGTATAAGGCGGTTGTATTTCACGACCTAAAGGAAAAAGGCTCTTAAGTGCTTCGCGCCGCCTCGTTTCCTCCGCTTGCTTGTGCGTGTTTTGAGAAAAAGGGCTAATCGAGGGTTTGCCAACCAAAGTATTATCTAAGTATATATATTTGCTTGTTTTCAAGATTAGACCCTCTTGAACGTTTTGGTGTTCCACCAACGTTCTTAAGTCATCGAAGGCGTTCACTCCACGTGATCGTTTTTATTTCTTGAGGCTCTTTTAATCGAGAAAATCGACTCGAGGAGAGATTTGTAGAATTTTGTCTACGTAATACATTCAAAATACCAAAAAAATTAAAAAAACAATCAAAAGCACAAAAATAGTCTTCTACTTTCCCTCTAATTTCATAATTCTCTTCTTTCACCCTCTATAACGTTTAATTCTCGTAACACCATTCTCGTTGCATCATGTCGAATGATAGTGGATATTATCCGTGTCCATATTGTGGAGGCCCGCCCGATGGTGCCAATTGTTTTAATTGTAAGGTTATTGGAGGTCGAGAGGGTTATATCTATAACTCCGCTCCACGTGGTCTTGGTGACAATTTTCAATCTTACGACCAAGATCACCCATCGTCTTCGTTCTACTCGTCACATGATTCGTCTTTTAATTGTGATCAAAATCAAAATGATGAAATGAATCAAAACGCTTTTTATGACTATGTGAGACGTAATAATGCAAACTTAACGATGATTCAAGAACAAGTTGCGAATCTTAAGGAACATCACAAAAAACAATTGGAAACTCAAAAGGAATTTTACTTAAAGGAAATGGCCTCCATGAGAACCGAGTTTTAAAACGAATATGATGCCGCTTTTAAAGAAAAAGAACGTTTATCTGACCTACTTGACGAGAGATGGGATAAAATTGTTGACAAAGTTGTGGAGGCTTACACTAATAAGCAAAATGAACTTCTTTCAACGATTGAGACCTTAGAGAAAAAAGTAGCTTCATACGAGTCGAGTTCTTCATCGAACGTCACCAATCCTAATCTCGAGGGAGAGGTTCAAGTTATTTCGACTCCCAAGACTCGTACGTCTCGTATTGATCCCAATCTCTCGAATTTTAGAGTCGTGCAACCTTCGTCGTCTTGCAAAAATGTTGAGGAAACAAAAACGTCAACCAACGAAGTTTTGAAAAATGTTTTTGAAAATAAACCAAAGGAAAAACTCGTAGGATACTTGGGATTATTAAATCTTGTACCTTCTAAACCTAATTTTTCTAATGAGAATGAAATTATTGAGGATTTTCTAAATCAATATACACTTAATTTTGACGAAGAAATTCCATTAAATGATTTTAAAAAAGAAGAATGTGAAAAGGTTTTAAAGGAAATCGTTGAACCCACGTTTTTACAAGATGAACGAAAATTAATTCCGAAGGGACGTGTTAGTAATTTTGCTAAAATGTTCGAAAACCCACGTTCGATCCCTTCGAAGGACAAAGTTGAAACCGTCAAGGCAAAATCGTCACGAGACGAGCCTTTTACTCCTAATCCCACACCGAGTGAGATTTTGGATTTATCATGTGAGAAGTCCGCCGATGGCCTTGCTCACATCGATACGTTTTTCGATATCGAGGTCGAAACGACAAAGGCAAAATCTTCAATCGAAGAGCCTTCTTTTCCTAGTTTCACGACGGTTGAAGCTAGCGACTCGATTATCGACGATTTTATTGCTCAACCTCTTCCACGAGGAAGAGAAGACGTTTTTGATCCCGATGGAGACTTTTCCGAGATCAAACGTATTCTTGATGATCCGCCTTCTATTTTCGAGTTTGATGAGGACCGTTGCGTTAGCCCGGAGGGGGATGTTTTATTAATCAATTCACGTTTTAAAAATTCGAATCCTCCTCCCGCCTTCAAGATAAATGTGGAAATTTTAAGTGTGCCTAGAATTGTTTTAGAAACACCAAATATTTTCAATTTAATCAACTTGGGTTTTCGTAACAAAGAGTTAAAAAATGAAAAAGTGAATGATTTTAAAATTGATTTGAAAATTTTTCCAAAGTTAACTCCGTCATCACCTCGTTTAATTGAACTTGCTACAAACGCGTCTACTTCTTTTGACGACGTTTTGTGTGGATCTAGTATGGGGGAAGCCCCATTTGTTCCCTCACACTTCTCCACCGAGGACGAGATTTTTGACCCCGGTATCACGTTTAAGATAAAATCTCGGTCTTTTACCGAAGTAGTCACCAGAAATTCTTTCTACACTGACGGTGAGAGTTTACCTCGAGTAACTCGATTTTTATGCCCAACCATTGTCCCACCCTTCTCTTCTTATGCTATTTTCTTGGGTCCCTTTGGGACGTTGTTACTTGAAGTCGTGTTGTTTCGTTTATCATCCGAAAACGAAGACACGATCTTTGATCCCGGTATAGAGATTTTGCCTTTATACACGGTTGCTTTTGGGCCTTGATTACATGTAAGCCCCACCAAAAATTGACCACACCATGATTATCCCTAAATGATCACATTTATGAGGATTCGAGTCGAGCTTTTGACTCAGTTATCAAAAACAAGGTGCCTCGTGGGGGAGACCCATGCTTATCCATGTACATATTATTGCTTTCTAATTAGTTAATGTGAGGGGATTTGTGCCCTTCCAACCTTTGTTTCGTGGTTGTTTGTGCATTGTGGTTTTTAGATCATGATCTTCACAATTGGAGCCTCTCGTGTTCCTTTTATGGGAGCACTCGATCGTTTGCTTTGGAGACTTTCCCAATATCCATATGATATATCCTTTTATGTTCTAACCTTAGGTTTTCAGCACACTTCATAAACGGCTATTAATTTAATGGTTACACCCTTTCCATGCTAGATTAGGCATTCGACTTCGTCTCTAGTATGGGGGTGTTTACACCCCTAAACTCGAAACATTGAGGACAATGTTTAGTTTTAGTATGGGGGGTGAGTAGATACTTCACCTTGCCTACGTCAACACGCTATCCAATATTCATCTTTTTGTTATCGCTTTATGCAAAATAAGGCTAAAAATGGCCAAATTTTAAAATTTTTCTAGTTTTTCATAAGTGTTTAAGACACGAATGTAGGTTTTCTGATGGTGAGAATAAGAGTAATTTTTGACTCGACCGTGCGTGTTGAGCACTTAGCTTCGATTCCTTAACTTTTTAGGCTAAGTCTCTTAAATGAGGACGAGAAATTGTAGAGTTATTTATAAGTCTCGTAATCGTCACGATCTCATGTGTAGTGATTATTAGCTTATTCTCCCCACGCTTTTGCATAATAAATTGTTAATAAATATTGATTTATCGGTTTAGTCACTATTGTTGGTTTCTAATTTGTTTTAATAGCTTCCATGTAATTAAATTTGGAAAACATTAAGGTATCGCCAGCGTCACGGTTTTGAAGTATTGGCACCCGAATAATCAAAAGCTTCACCCAATAATAAGATTTCAAGTGCTCACCTAAATCTATCAAACAATTTGAAGCCCCACAAGGCCTAAAATCTATGCAAAATTGAAAGTGAATCAAGCCTTAATCTTCGAAGCTTTAAAGATCCAAAATTCGCCTTAGCGTGAGGATATACGTCTTTGGCTAATAAAACCACCGATGAGGCGGATAATAAAAGGCAAGGCAAGACCGAAGTCGTAATAAAAGCTTCATGGCGAAGTTGAATAAAAGATGGAGGTAAACCAAAGATAATAAGGCCCTTCCGTTAGGGGGCGTATAAAAGTCTTGGTAATAAGTCTCATGTTCAAAACCGTTCCGTGTTTATCGATCCTTCTTGTTGACTTAATATTTTGACATCGTTGTCTATTGGGATGAATTATTAATTTAATGATTTTGGTTACACCGTTAAAACTCTATTTTTAGACTTAATCTCTATTCACGCATAAGTCAATGATGTATCCTCGTGATCATTAAGACATAATAAAATATAAGAGATACCAAGTAGGAATAAGGGAGTTTAGGTTCATAATTAACACTCATGAGAAGTGATCGTGTTGCTAACTTATAATAACAATGATCTCGTTACATGCTTAGCATGGAATCAAGTGAAAATCGAGGATGACGAACTTATCTCTATGAGGCATTCACGTGTTCTTATTCTTTGACCCTAAAAGTCACTTAATCGTGATGAAAACATTACATATTTTTTAAAGCACATGTAGTAGTTTATTTAAGTTTACGTTTTCAATAAATGTCATCATAAAATGAATTTTGGAGATGCTTAGATACTTAATTCTAGCATTGCGTGGGGACACGGCAATGGTTTAGTATGGGGGAGTGATGAGACTGCAATTATACATAGTCTCATCATCAAAATCGGGCTTAAAACGCTTAAAATATCATCAAAATACCCCTATATATGCTTGTATTTTTGTCTTGTGTATATTAGGTGCGGATATCGTGAAATCAACAAATGATCACAAGAATGAAGCAATAACGAACACGGGAAATGAAGTCGCACAAAGAACCGGGCCCAAATCTTGGATTTTCCAAAATGACCCGGAAGTTTTGAAGATTGGCAACTTTGGTCCCTATACTTTTGAAGACTTGTCAATTTAAACCCTTGTAACAATCCTTATTACACATTGGGTCCCTAAATTGACAAGAGTTTGCATGAATAGCCCTTAGACATTTCATTTATTGCAACTTTAGTCCTTATCCAAAGTTGGTAAACATGCTGTGCCAAAAATGACAAGTACTTGAAACTTGTTATAAAAGGATTTAAAAGTTTTTGGCTGTTATTACAAAAGAAGCAAGGCAAAGGAACATAAGGGGGCAAAGCTGTTAAAAAGAAACCCAAACCCGGTCAACACCCACCCTAAGCCCAGTCAAACTACCACTTTAGCCCAACCAACACCCAAACCCGACCCAAAAACTCACAAAACCAGTTTTATTTAAAAACTTGGTCAAACCCCAGTCAAATCCTTAATTTCCCTCTTAAACACATTTTAAAACCCAAAATCAGATTAAAACACACACTCAAGAACATCAACCCTAAATACCTAATTACCCTAAATCAAAGGGGTTTTCCCCAATTTTCTCCAGATCCTAAATAAACCCCACCCTAATCACATCCCACTACCCAACAACCCATCACCTTCACCCATATGGCCCCCACACCCCTCCCCTGCTTCACCATTTTGGGTATTTAAAGAATCTTGCAGAAAATCAACGACTAAGACCTTAAACTTGTTCCCAAAGACATCTACATGCGGCTCAGATCATCCCAAAATGTTGGCATAACACAAAACTCCAAGAACAAGATCACATGGCATTTTGGACGAATTTGAAGACTTTTGACCAAGGGGCATTTCAGGGCATTCATTCAGTAGGGTTTAGTTTTTTTTTTTTTGTATTCTAGATCTTTCCTTCACCTAGTATAAGTATAGAGCCTGTTTGTGGCCTATACTTTTGTTCTAGATTTTTTGTAATATTTTAAAAATTAATGAAAATGAACTTTAATCTTTTGCATCAAATCTGAGTTCCATTATCTGTTTAAGTTTATTGCATCATTTTGAAATCAGTTTAAGAGGAAAATTTTCACTTATATCAAAAAGATTTTAAGGAATCTGATTTTCTTGAAGTTCTTTATATAAGCTAAGAGATAAGCTAGCTTATGCCATAAGCTAGGCTTATACTCTTATAAGCTTGTTTATCCAGGTCACTCTTTGCTATCCTTGTTTGATTTTGGCAGGTACAACTCCTGCATATTGGATGATGATTGGATATTGAATCATCATCATCATTTTCTTGCCATTCCACAAGCTTCCTTTCTGAAGATTGTCAGCTCAAGCCCGGGCTTGATGGAGAAGGGTAGGCTACCCTTTGTGATCCCTGGATGTAGGGACACTAGGTAAAAGCTTTTCTTTTTTTTCTTTTCTATACTTGCTTGGAAGGTTTTTGAGCTAGAGTGAATTTTTTAGGATTAGGGTTGTGGATGCTAGAACGTATGTAAGATATTTTATACTGGTTAGTTTGAACAAGTTAGGATTGATTTGAAATGGTTTGATGCAAGTTTGAGTAGAGTCCTTTGTTTAATATCAAGTTTCAGTTTTTAAGGGGTGTTTGGATTCGAGTTTTAGATTGATTTTGTGTAATGAATTTGATTTGAAAGTTGTTTTCATTCACCCATTTGAGTGGTTTAGTGTTTATTCAGTCTAAAGTGTTGGTTTTAGTACCATTTGGTAAGTTTTGAATACAAGTCTTGAACAAAACATAGTCTAAAAATCAGTTTAGCTATAACTACATGATTTTTGTGGATTTTGGCCTTCAAATTTAGGTGCTTGATAGGATATAGGGTAGGTTAGGATTTGTAAGTGCTTTGAGGGGGTTTGTGAGTGGATTGAGTGAGTTTTGGCCAACCAAAACTCACCCAATTGCCAAACACATCAGCAAACAAGCCAACAGCCCCCATTCCTATATCAGTGACTGATTTTAGGGTTTTTCTACTTAATTTTGTTTTGTAACTTGGTGATTTTTATATTTTGTTGACTCCCCACAACCCCACTGGTTGTGGGGGTGCCTTTGTTTGCCCACAAATCCAAGCAACAAGCAAGTTCTAGGCACAAAAGTGCCCAGACCCAAATTTTTGTGAAGGCAGTGGGAACTCACTTCCTACTGCTAGTGTAAACATTTCCCCTGCTAAGCAAAAAGACAAAAGGGGTCACATGTCATTGTCAGTTTTCATAATTTTTTGTCTTTAGTGACCAAAAATGGGAATTAGACTTTGAAACCAGTTTTGATATTTTTCTTATTTTATTTATGATTTTTCTGTTTAATTAATTTTTATTTTACTGTTCATTTAGTATTTTTTACATTTAATAGCTATTTTTAATTAACTTTTAATTTCTGAATTTTGTCTTTTAGTGTAAAATTGTAAGATTTTTCAGTTTTAAAAATTTTCTTATATTTAGAAAAACATTTTAAGGTTTTTAGTTAAAAAGTTTTTACTGTTCACCTTTTTAAAAAATTTTTAGATTTTATTTAGTTTAATTAGGGTTTTAATTGTGTAATGTTTTGTCTTTTAGTGAAACATATTTGATTTTTCAAACTTTTTCATTTTTCTACTGTTCATTAGAGTAAATTAGGATTTTTAAAATTGTTCAATTAATTTTGGCATTATTTTATTATTTTTTATAATTATTTTAGTTTAAAAATAGTTTTTAGAGATTTAAAAAAAGAAAAATAGTATTTAAAATTTAGGAAAAATACGTTTTAGTTTATAAATAATATAAGTGAGTTATTTGTCCAGTAAAATAATATTTTGGGCTTTTTCTTAATTATATTTAATTTTTGGGCTTTAATTAGCATTAAAAATTGAATATTTAATTAATAAAAGGTTTTAAAATATTTTTATTGGATTTTTATCCTTATTTATATTATTTTGAACTACTTTTTCATTTTTAATTTGTTTTTAGCTTAAAATTTTTAAATTTTCACGTTTTACGTACTTACGTTCGAGTTTTACGTCATTCGTCGTACTTTAATTGTAAACGTAGTTCGTCTTAGTTTTTCCTTCTTTTCTCATCTAAAAACGACACAACCCTAAACCTTTGATTATATATTTTGGCACATTAATCCACACACCTCCTCGAGAACGAACCCGCATTTGTTCGGTTTCGCGTTTTTCCTAAAACGTGCAACTTAATACTTGCCCATAATACGCTCTTTTTTCCTAAAAGACGTGTTTCTACGACTATCACATCTTCATGATCATTCTAAGACAAAAATAAAATATAAGAGATACACCTAGGAATAAGGGAGTTTAAGCATATAATTAATCCATGTGTGTAAGTGTTCGAATTTCTAACTTATAATAACAATGATCTCGTTTTTAAGCTTAGTTTGGGGAACGTGAAACTTGAGGGTGATAAATCTTCGCAGCACCAAAACCCTAATGTAAGTCCTTGATCTCTTTGCAAGTTATTTCCATATAGCTATTTTCAAGTGAAAATGGTTTCTATCCTTTTGTCTCCTTTAAAGCTTTAATTTCTCTTAGAATTTAAATTTTTGTTTAGTAGAATTTTAATAAGGCCAAGGTTGATTGATTATGAGAAAAGTGTATAATTGCTTTATCGCTAAGCATTGCATGAGGGCATGGCAATGGTTAAGCGTAGGGGATTTGATAGGTGTGAAAACACCCATCCTTTTACCACTTATTTCTTGCTAAATCAAGACCAAAACGCATATTTAATATCATTTGTTTGGAATTATGCGTGGTTTGTGTGTTTGTTGTGTTTTCAGAGCCAACCGGATAAATATTGGGGAAAACATGGGATTGCACGGGTTTTATTGAGGAAAAAGACGAAAAGGCGAAGTCTATAGTCCAAGAGATGCAAAAGATTTGAAGTCAATGGGCCTATTTGAAGATTTACCGAAGAAAAGGACCAAAGATGGAAGATTTACACATGTCAAAGAAACTCAAGTCTATTAAACGAAGAAATTAAAGGACGAGTTGAATTTATTCGTCGACAAATCCCGAATCGAAATCGAAAACGTCAACTTTTCTGAAAAGACGAGAAGACAAAAAGAAAGGGAGAAAGCCCACTCACCAACCAAGGGAGAAGCCTATAAATACTCCTCCCATTCACAAATTTCCACTAGTTCTTTTCTGTTACATTTTTCCTATTTCGTAGGAAGAAAACCATCTCCCTTAAGGAGTGGTTTTCATTTTTTTTTATTTCTTCCAATCTTGTAAGTTTAATCTTTCCACTTTGTTGAATCTTAGATCATTAATACCAGTTTACTTTTAATCTTTCTATCATCTTGTTCTTTATCTCTTTGTGATTCATAAGTTTTTAAAGTTTTATTTTATTGGTTTGATCATAAAAAGTAAGTGGGTTTTGTGTTTTTGTTGTTTTGGATTGATGTTTACCTTGAGTAAATGATTAGTGGATAAGTTGGTTTAAGTTTGGGTTAAAAATTTGTTTTCGTGTTTAAGAATCCCCTGTTCTTCGCTTCTTTGTTACTGTGTCCGCCCAGATTCCGGATAAAGGTCTGTGGTTTGGTTGTCTATTCGGAATATCTAAATATTCCGAGTAGGAGCCTTTATTCCGCATAAGGCATTTCATTCCGAGTAGGGGATATTATTCAGCATAGCCAAAATATTCAGCATAGCCAAAATATTCCGCGTAGGCTCGTTATTCCGCATAGGATCAAATATTCCGGATAGAGTTTGTGATTTTGTTGTTTATTCAGAATATCCAAATATTCCGCATAGGGTTTCTTATCAAAATATTCCGCATAGGATTTCTATTAAAAACATTCCGCATAGGGTTTCTTTCTAAAACATTCCGCATAGGGCATTTATTCCGGGTAGAGCAAATATTCCGGATAGCCATTATTCCGGATAAGAGCAGTTTTCCAGTTTTATTCCGCATGAGGAGAAATATTCCGGATCAAACATTCATTCCGAGTAAGTTGTTCTCTCCAAGTTTAGGTATTTAGGTATTTACTGTTTAATTTAAATTCTAGTTTTATTCTCAGTAATTGCTTTTAGTTTAATTTTATTACCTCTAGCACTTATCATTTTAGTAGATTTAGACCAAAGCTCCCCCTTTCTAATTACCAATTACAAAGATTCCACTTTTGACTGTGATCGATTCAAGAAGATACCGAGAACGAAACAATGACATATATCAATTGGGTACGAGCAACGCAAAGAAAGATCTTGCAAGCAAACTTTTTTAACCAACCAAAAGTCAGTTATTAGTCCTCGTATGTAATCACTGAACCATTGGGCAATGAAGCAATGTATGCACACACTGTATCTAGATTAATGCCAGCAGGCTTAACTCTTGGTGAGTCAACATTGTATGTGTCAGCGTCTGAATGTGAGGCGCTGACAGAGCTTGATCCAACGTTGACACAAGGTGATCCAGTAACAGGGTGCATGTATGACTCCCTTTGATCAAATTGACCTTCACTATGTGAGAAGAAGGCCATATTTCTATTGGTAGACTTGCTTCCTTGATCCAAAAGGATTTCACTCTCTACAATCCTTAGTTTATTGTAGACGTCATTAAAAGTAGAACTTTTGTGAGTATTATTAGCAATCATGGACCTTGCTTCAATCTTCCATGCATCACCAAGACTTTTGAGGAAAGTGGTGATGATATCAGCATCATCATGCACTGTTCCCATAAATGACAATTTGCTTGTGATGTCAAGAAGTCTGCTTCTCACTCCAATTAGCTTTTCATTGGGAAGAGCTTTGAACACTGCATACTTATGCAAGAGTTGCTTCTTTTTCTCTGAGGCAGTATCATCATTACCACCATAAGTGACTTGAAGGGCTGCCCAAAGATCTTTACAGAATCATAGCCTCTATACTTGTGCTGATTGGCTTGTCCCAAAGAAAGTTTGAGGATGCTTAGAGTTTTCATGTCATTCCTTCTCTTTGCAATGTCATCAACTGAGACAGCTCTTCCATCTTCAGGTTTTTCTTTTCGATCCTCCTCACTTGAGCCTGGAGTTGATCTTAGAGTGATAGCAGCTTGAATCTTAGCAACCTTATTGAATGTGTTTCCAAATTCAATAATTTCCCATAGGGTGTGATCGTGGATTTGAAGGTACTGCTCAAAATTGAACTTCCACAGCTCAAAGTTGTCAGGGTCTAGCATGGGGATTCTTATGTTACAGATTGAGGAGGAGGTCAACTCTGGAGTAGACATGCTGTCTGGATTTTAGGGTTTCTTGAAAATTAGGGTTTTTGGTGATTTAGGGTTTTTGTGTTCTTTAGATCAAAGTTTCTCAACAAGCTCTGATACCACTTGTTGATCCCAAACTTAGATCGATTTAGCTTATGTAAACGAGAATAAATCAAGTTAAACACTTAGAGAAACTTTGTTGTATATGAAACAATTTAAGTATTATGCGGAATTAATACTTAAACAAGATAAACCAAACTTTCACTTTGATTGATTAATCGAACTTGCGTATAATGGAAGTGTGAAAAAAACATATATTGAACTAAACTTAAAGGCCTCCTTTTATAAATTAAGGAACCTTGTACAAGAGTCTACGTATCAGCTATTTTAGGTAAAGATAAACATAAGAAATACATTGTCGAACATATCTTTACTAGAAACATACTAGAAACATAAAACGTGTAGACTAAGTATCCTGTCAGTGTTTGACTTCTTCTTATCAACGCTTGACTTCTTCTTGTCAACGCTTGTCTTGACAACGCTTGATTTCTTCCTATCAACGTCTAATTTCCTCTTGTCAGCATCCAAGTGTCTTGGCTACATTTTATTCCCAACATGTATTACAAGCTAAATCTTTAAATGATGCCTCGTCGTCTTATTTTACCAATTAAAGCACATTTTGTGTTCTAATTGTTTGAGCCTAAAATAAAAAATAAGCAATCTTGGAGGATTATCACTACTAGAATATTTTATGCTTATGTTGTTTATTTTCTTTATTTGTTGGTTTAATATTCATATTATGTGTATGAATATTTCCCTTGTGTGTTCTTTCATATTTTTTTGATATGATTGTTATGTGTGTTATTTCTTTTCCCGCTAAATCTTTATCACACATATTGTTAAGAGTTGATCAGGGTTAAAAGTTACAATTGTTTTTGGGTGATTCCAATAATTCTAAGTTTTTAACCCTTTGACATATTTATCATTACATTTGGTATGGATGTTTATTTTCTACATTTATTCCACTAATTGTACATTGATTTTGTCAAAACACCCTCCTCGGACATACTTAGCAAATACTTACTTCTAATTTGAAATTTATTTTTCTTCCTCCCTCTCAAGTTATTTAGTAGGTAGTGACTATAGTATATGCATTGGTGTTTATTTTCTTTCTACTAACCTTTGTATGTAACTTGTCACCTTAGCTCAATAACTTGGTGCCCCAAGCTAGGAGAGTAAGCACCAAAGGGGAGCTACTAGCAAAGTCGATTCTTCTCTTCTTCAAAGACTTTTGCTAACCTTTTTGCTTCGACAAAGGGGGAGAAACGATAGTGATAAACTCGTTAATGATTCAAAAACTTTTGTATTTTACATAAATGAGTTTATCGTTTGTCGTAATCAAAAAGGGGAGATTGTTAATGCAAATGATGCCTAAAAACATTATTAATGTTAACTAATATTTCTTAGTTTTGATCACGACAAAGTATAAAGACATTTATCGTCAAAGACAATCGAAAGACGAATTATTTGATAAACACTATCATCAAGGTAATAATCATTTAAGTCTTACACAAACATATCTTAATCATGTTTAGTGATCATAAAAAGTGATTAGCCTTAAAACTAACATTTTGCAAATGTGACAAAATATTTTAATAAAATTTAGTTTTAAGAAAATGTTTTATTAAAATGTAAAATGTAACTTTGAATATGGCATATTCCAAATTCCATAGGAATATCCTTTGAAGGTAAAACTTACCTTAGATATTACTTCCCCACTATAGGACAAAAAGGAGCGGAGTCTACGACTCGCGGTTCCTTAAATAGGCATGTGGTTCTCTATCAATAAGGAACCGCAGTGATAATTAAGGAACCGCAGGCAGATAGCCGTTGGCCTTTGTCTCCTATAAATAGTGGATCAAATTTGCATTTTTCAAGAACCTTTTTGGACATTCTTTCTACCTCTTTTCTCTTTTCTATATCATAATCATTAGTAAATGATCACTTAATGTGTTAAGTATGTTTACTTATGATTTTCCTCTTGATCCTCTTCTTTACTTGTCTAAAGAGAAGATCGCTCACACATTTGTGATGTGATTAAAGATGAAGCCTTGATGAAGATCATCCTTCCTTAGATCTAGTCATGTTCATCATTTTTATTTGAGTCTTGTGTAGATCCAATGTATGTGTGGATACTTAGATTAGTGTTGTGTTATTCCAATGTATTTGGGAATACTTGGATTAGTCTTGTGTAAATCCATTGTATATGTGTATACTTGGATTTGTCTTGTGTGGATCAATTTACATGTGTATACTTGGATAAGTCTTATTGAGTTGTAATAATTCTTGTGTGTTAGTTCTCACTAAACTATAAAGTAATGTGTGTATGTGTCTTGTGAGTTCTCACTCGGCTTCAAAGTGAAGAGTGATGCAGATTGGTTCTAGCTTTGGATTAGAACTCGATATCTAGCCTTGTGTCGAAAAAGAAAATGGGCGACGAAGATTGGTTCTAGCTTTCGATTAGAACTCGACATCTAGCTTTGTGTCAGAAAAGAATATGGGCGACGAAGATTGGTTCTAGCTTTCGATTAGAACTCGACATCTAGCGTTGTGTCGGAAAATGATGAAGTAGGCGACGTGTGTAGATTGGTCCTAGCTAAGATTAGGTCTCGACATTTAGCTTAGTGTCGAAAAATAATGTAAACGACGTTGTAAGATTTTCTCCGCCAATAAGGGAGCTTGTGGATATAGTGGAAATCTCGAGTAAGGTGTACTCGAGGAGTGAAGGAGGAACGAAGAGAGAGCTTCATTTATGAAACACTATAAATCTTGGTGTCTTCCCTTATGTTGTTTCTTTCCTGACTCTTTACTTATATTTACATTCCTACATTGCATTAAATTGTCACTTATCATTGTTAATGTGTTTAGAATTGAACCTAGCCCCTATGCAACTCGATTTCAAGTAAAAGGTAGTTTTGACGAAAACCTAATTGAAAGGATTTTTAATTAGGACAATAACCAAGAGAAATTATTCACCCCCCGCCCCTTCTAGTTTCTACGTTTTCTTTTTTCCTTCATAGTCATTCTTCCTCTCTTTTTTACTATATGGAATTGTTTTATTGTCCTTGTCATACTCTTTTTAGTTTGGTATTCTTGCCAAGATATTAAAGTTGAGTATGTTCTCTCGACAATATTTTCTTTTATATAAATTGGGCATCTCTTTTCTCTCTTAGCCATGTTTATATTGTTTTTGGTGTCACCAAAATAAGTTGGGCTCTCTTTTCTATCTAATAGCCCTCTTATTTTTCTTAACTTGTCAAACTTTTGACACTTCTAAAAGTTAAGATTGTTTTAGCTTCATCTTGAGTCCCTCTCTTTGTACTCGAGTTGTTTAAGCTAATTTCGTTTGGGTGACTCTTGTTATATATATATGCTCTTGTCTACTAACTTTGTTTTGTAGGACATCTAACCCTTATTTTTAGCTTGTCAATATTTTTTCTTTGTTGGTGCCTCAAGCAAGGGGGAGATCATATTAAGGGAGAGCATTTTCAAGAGTTCAACTCATTACATTTGAGATTGTTCACTCACTTAAATTGCATTCATTGAACATCTTGCAAGTAATGCATTATAGGATTTCGAAGATAAACATATTATTATGTCTGGAGTTGATTAACCTATGGTGATTGAAGACTTCATTAGGATGACGCAAGCTTAAAATCTTTGGATGACGGGTCTACGATTTGGATTCTCGCCTCTCAACCGACGATTACAAGGATCAAATAGCTTTTTGGATGCAAGCTCTCTCAAAGTCGATCCTCCTCTTTTACAAATGAAGACTACCTTGCGGATGCAAGTTCTCTTGACGTTAATTCTTCTCTTCCTCAAATGATGTGCAATCGATGACTACAACTTTAGATGTGTGCTCTCTCGACGTTGATTCTCCTTTTTTTCAAAGACGTTGACTACCTTTTTGATTCGACAAAAGGGGGAGAAGTAAGTGCAAACGAGTAACTTATACATTTTAATATGTGTTACGGTTTACTTGTTTATCATCATCAAAATGGGGAGATTGTTAGTGCAAACATTACGATATTTAGTCGATATAATCTTCTTCGTTTTTTGTTGATGACAAACATATAAGTCGTAATACATTATGTAAAATGTTAAGGTACTCGTAATCACTCAAGAATACATTTGTATACTTCTCTCGACACCTCTAAGATCGCATTCGGCATGAATCACTCAAGGTATGTACAAACCAGTCATTAACCTTACTAAGTGGTCAAGGATTTAGTTTTTCTTAAAACTCACCTTTCATTAAATATGACAAAAGTTTTTTAAACTTTATTTTTAAGAAAATGTTTTATTAAATTAGAAATTTGAAATTTTGAAAATGGCATATTCCATATGTGTTAGAAATACGTTTTTAACGTATATTAGAAGTATCAGTCACTCCACGATATTATTAAATGTTAAATAGCTCGTAGTTGTATATTATGTTACTTTGTTAGTAAACCCGACCCATGGGCTTGTCATGGGTCGGAGGCCCAAGTCCATTAAGGACTTGGGTATATAAACCCCTTTCCACCATGGAAAGGGGTGTTGGTTGTTTCACTTTTACATTAATAAAACACACATTTTCTCTCACTTTCTCTCACTACTTTCTCTCTATAGAAACATCAACCCACCTTATTGATTCACAAGATTATCACAATTCTATAATTGGTATCAAGAGCCATGGGGTGATTTAAGGTAAGGATTAGTGTTGCTTTTTAGTTTTTGATAGTATTAGTGATTTTTAGGAAAATCTACCTTGAATTTTGTAATTTTTGGTGTTTTTGTTGTTGGGATTAGTAGATAAGTGTTGGGTTTAGCTTATTTTGGTAGAAATCACAAATCTTTTCGTGGTTTTTTGTCAAAAATCGGGTTTAGATTCGTTTGTTCTAAGAAAAAACATCAAAAGTTGGTTTACTTGGTCTCGAAGTCATTTTTGCCAGTTTATTCCAGATCAACAAGGTATTCCGAATCAACAGAGTATTCCGAACGAAGCAAACGATTCCGGATCAACAAGTTATTCCGAATCAAGAAAAACATTCCGGATCAACCAGTTATTCCGGATCAACCAGTTATTCCGGATCAACCAGTTATTCCGGATCAACCAGTTATTCCGGATCAACCAGTTATTCCGGATCAACCAGTTATTCCGGATCAACCAGTTATTCCGGATCAACCAGTTATTCCGGATCAACCAAGTTATTCCGGATCAACCAAGTTATTCCGGATCAACCAAGTTATTCTGGATCAACCAAGTTATTCCGGATCAACCAAGTTATTCCGGATCAATAAGTTATTCTGAACCAATATTCCGAACCAACAACTATTCCAAATCAAGGTATTTTTTCTGAACCAAGGTCTTTTTCCACATAAAAGTAGTTTTATTCCGGATCGACTTAAATATTCCGAGTCAAGGGATATTATTCCGAACCAAGGGATATTTTACGAGTTTTTTCAACGATTTTTAGAGGATTTAATCTTGGTTTCTTACACAACAACACAACACAACTCACAACCTTACTTCATTGCTCGATCAACCGATAATCTTTGATTCTTTAAAGTGATCAAAATGAATCCGAATTCATTAATGCCTCAAATGACATCACTTACGGATATTTCCGTTATAACGGGAACGGATAATCGCCCTCCAATGCTCATTAAAGAAGTCTTTGAAGCATGGCAAGGCCGTATGATGTCATACATTAAGGGAAAACCGACATATGGGAGGCTTATGGTCAAGTCAATTCTAAATGGTCCACTTGATTATGGTACCATCGTTGTTAACAATGTGACTCTACCACGGGAGTTTGAAAAACTTACGCCAGCTCAACAACTTATTGTCGATGCAGACGAAAAGGCTCTTCAAACCATTCTCCAAGCTCTTCCACATGACATCTATCGAACGGTAAGTCAATATACGGTTGCAAAGGAGTTATGGGAACGTCTACAGGTTTTGCTACAAGGTACGTCTATTACTAAACAGGAACGCGAATGTCAGTTGTATGATCTGTTTGATAGGTTCACGTACAGTCCAGGGGAAACGCTTCACGACTACTACTTCAAATTCACTACTCTCATGAATGATTTGAATGTGTACAATCTCGTGATTGCTCCATTCCAGGTTAACACCAAGTTTTTGAATACTTTACCTCAAGCTGAATGGGGTGAGTATATTACTGATGTTAAGTTAACTAGGGATTTGCATAAGTGCAATTTGGATCAACTCTATGCTTTTCTCCAGCAGCATGAGAAACACGTGATCATGCACCATTTGCCTCGAGGTATGTACCCTGAACCTTTAGCTTTGATGGCAAATCAACCAAGCTTGTCGTATAACAACACTCCTTATATCATGGGACACCAAGCTTATCATCCATCTCCGTACATGACTCCAAGCTTCCCCCAATATTCGATTCTACCTCAACCACCCACCTCACATCAGCAACAATATCGGTTTAATACACCTTTGTCTCAGAGAGAACCACAAGCATCACAATATGCTCCACAACCTCACCCATATTCACCAGCAAGCATTGCACCCTATGCTCAGTCATCATACTCGCCATATCAAGAAAATGCAGCATATCCACCAAGCTATTCTGACCATACAAGTACTCCTTCTAGTGCTTATGCCGCTCAACAAGACCAAGCAATGTATTGTGATAATGATGAGGTTCCCATTCCTGAATTCAAACAAGGAACTGACCCACCTGAAGTGTTAGCTACCATGTCTGCTTACCTCACAAGGACATTGAGCAAACGAGGATTTTGAGGACCAGCTCTTACTAACAATAAGTTGAGAAACTCATCTAATTCTCGACAACAAGCTACCATTGAGAATGGCAGAGTAATGGTTCAACCTATTCAACCTTATCAGGGGAGATCCACTACATCAACCACCAATGCACGCATGGTCAATCCTGCTCCAATGGTCAACACTGCTCCAATGGTTACTGCTCCACGGGCTAATTCCATAGGTAAGTTGAGAATGATAACATGCTACAACTGTAAGGAAGAAGGTCACATGTCTAGGGATTGCACAAAACCTAAGAGGAGAAGGATGGTCAATGGTTTGCAGAGAAGATTTATTTGGTGAACGCTCAGGCACAAGGACAGGAACTTGATGAAGAGGAGCTAGCATTTCTTGCTGATCCAGGGATTGCGGAACAAGAAGTTCTCACTACACAGAATGCAGCATACCAAGCAGATGATCTGGATGCTTACGATTCAGACTGTGATGATCTTCAATCTGCTGAGGCAGCTCTTATGGCAACTATCTCTAGCTTTGGGTCAGATCAAATTTCTGAGGTACTTACTAATACCACTGATACTAGTATTCAACCACATCAAGTTGGGCAAGAGGGTGCTGATCCGAATGAGTCTTCGGTGGTGAGTCTTTCAAATGAGGAGACAATCAATGATAGCAATATCAATGCAAGTCCCCAGACTTTGAGTGAATCACAACCGGGAGTCATTTCGCATACGCATATTCCTGCTCAACAAGATTTGGTCATGGTTCCTGCAAAGTTACTTAGCCAAATGAATACTGCACTCTTAGAAACCCTAGCTACGAATAAGAATCTGTCGGCTGAGCTTGCCTTGTGTAACGAAAAAGTTCAAACTTTGGAATTAGTTCCTTTGTCCAATGTTCTAACAAATCCCGAATATGATCTTTTCGAAACAAACAAATGGGTCATTTGCAAGAAATTGAAACCTTAAGAGCAAATCTTTCCAACAAACTTAAAGAAAAAGAGTTAGTGGTCACTAATTTTCACAAACTTCAAACGGATTTTGAATTACTCGAGTCTAAAAAGAATGAAATGGAAATTAATGCGGCTAATAGGATTAAGAGTTTAGATTAATTGCTTTTAAGACAATACGTTGCCTCTCAACTAGTGCACTTATTTGACTCATCGTTTAGAGATTTTAACTTATCGCGTCAAAAAGACCTTCCCCCTAACCCACGGTATGCAAGACAAGCTTTTATCCATAATCCAAGACTTTATGATGCAACCAAATTAGGATTGGTCTTAGATCCGATTGTTATTTTTGAGGATCGCAAGAATAAGGCTCTAGTTGATGAGATTCGGTCATACAATTTTGCAAAATATCCCCAGTGTGATTATTTTAAAATGAATCAGGAGTTTGCAAAAAAGGACTTTAGAATTCGCTTCCATATTAATAAAGATCTCATCACAACACCAACCTACATGTTAAATGAAGAAAACCCTAGTACACTTCCTACACTTGTCAAAATGGAAGGACCTAAGGAAATTCCAAAGGATCTTCCACCTATTAGCACTGTATGGATAAACTTGCAAGAGATTAATCAATACTTTGCTAGTTTTGACAAGGTCATCCGGGAATGTACGACTTCAAATGGTCTAAACGCCAAAGAATGGGCTTTCGAACACATGAACGAGGTGTTTAAGAATGAAATCAACCCTTTTGTCGAAAATCTAAAAGGAAGTTTTGCATCTCTTTCGAAAAATCTCGATTTTGAAATTAAAGAAGTTCAAAAAGTGTTTCATGAAATGGACACCGCTTACGAACTACAATTAATTGAAAAGGAAAAGATTTTATCCGAATATGATCGATTCTTGTCCTAAGTAATATTGTGTGATGTGCTTACTACTGTGAATGTTAATTATTCGAATGAGCTTACATCCGCTATGAATAAATGTGATGCTGTGAATATATGTGATGATGTGCATGATCTCTCTGTAAATATTGCTGAGACTGTAAATGACGTAGATAATCACTCTTGTCACGAGTCTAACGCTGAATTTTTAAAGCTTCAAGATTCTTACAATTTACTTGCAAAACGTTTTAATCAACTTGAACAACATTGTATATCTTTAGAAATAAAACAGCAAACTCAAAATGAGGATCTTTTGGTAACAAATGGTTGTGAAAACAGTGTTGAGACGAGTGACAAGATGATTGAGATAGTTAAGGCATTATAGGAAGAGATTATGAGATTAAAGAGAGATTTATCATCGAACCAAACACTAAATTTGGAACTGGAGGCTGCAGAGTCTAAAAACCAGTACTTAGAAACTAGACTTTCGTCTATTCTAGGGGAGATGGATCGTGCAAGACAGGGACTATCCACTCTTTATGGTTCAATAGAAGAACGCTTAGCTTTTAATGCAGCACAACAACAATCTTATGTTGAACAATTGAACCAAAAGTGTGAGGAAATCTCTGACTTAAATATCCAGCTCATTGACAAAAACATGGTTTTGGCCGAGTTAAAGGAGACACTTCTTCTCACCCGTCAAGAAGTTGTTAATAACTTAGCTACCAACTCTACACCGTCCTCTAGTGCTCCATCAACCAATTCAGTAGTGATCTATAAGAACCTGCACCATAAGCAAAATCCGGATACTTACGATGTTTATATGATGAATGCAATTAAGCACGTGGACCTTGTTAGGGATATTTTAGATGATTTGTATGTTAGATCCCTCAAGCAGTTACTATTATTCAGCTCATGCATATATTCAGCGAGTTCAATATTGCTTATCATATTTGCAATACATAGGAAAACCGGGTTCTGCACTACTCACTAATCGACCCATTGCTGTAACTCCATTCAATAAGACCCCAGGAGCAAAACCGTCATTGACACCATCAACTAAGGCACCTTTAAAATCTGTTGCTAATGTTCCCACTTTGCCTTCTACAGGAGTAAAAGAGTCTACTAAGGCTAAAGGATCACAAGTCAAGAAAGATAGGATCAAGCCCTCCACTAGTAGTACCATCAAGAAGAAAGTAGAAGCTCACCCTAGGAATGTTATTTCAGATTTAAATAAAAAGAATCATGTTGCTAAGACTAAAAGCTCTACGCCTGTGCAGAAGCCTAAACCATTTGTGAATTCTAATTTGAAATGTTGGAATTGTAATGAATGCATGTTTTCTCAACGTCATGATTTGTGTCTTATTGATCATGTGAATGAAATGAATGCCATTAGGAATGATCTTGAATGGAAGCCAACTGGGAGAACTCGTACCCAAGTTGGATGGCAATGGCGTCCCACTGGTAGGACCTTTACATTAGATGGAAAAATGTGCCCTTTAACTAGGAATGCATCCATTAAGGTTAGGTCTCAGCGTCCTTTAATTAGGCACACTAGCACTAAAGTATGGAAACCGCGCCCTTTAATTAGGTCAGCCCCCACTATAGTGCCTATCAGTGAAGAAATACCTCAGGATTTAAGCCAACTTGAATCTGCACCACCAACTAGGAAGAAGGATAGGAAATCTAAGAAACCTAATGTTAGCAAATCTAAGATCATTAAATCTGTACCTGATAATAACAAGGAACATTCAGATTCCGAAACCTATACATTGTCCTCGTCTGGTGATATTTTCAGGTGGTCCAAATCATCCTCTGGTGTTTGGACTCCGGTTGCTCAAAGCATATGACCGGAGTTCGCTCGATGCTCAGAAATTTCGTCAGCAAGTTTCTTGGAACGGTTAAATTCGGTAATGATCATATTGCAAAGATAATGGGGTATGGTGAATATTAGATTGGAAATGTTACGATTTCAAGGGTATACTATGTAGAAGGTCTTGGTCATAATTTATTTTCAGTAGGACAGTTCTGTGATTCCAACCTAGAGGTTGCTTTTCGACAACACACTTGTTTCATCCGCAACTTGGAAGGAAAAGACTTGTTGAAGGGGTCTTGTGGTGCAAATCTTTATACTTTGTCCCTACAAGACATGATGGCTGCCTCTCTAGTATGTATTCTCTCCAAAGCATCTAAGACCAAGTCATGGTTATGGCATCGCAGATTATCTCATCTCAACTTTGATGCTATTAATCATTTGGCTAAAAACGAATTAGTTCGTGGTCTTCCAAAGCTCAAATTTCACAAGGACCATTTATGTTCCGCGTGTTCAAGGGGTAAAAGCACCAAGAAATCATACAAGCCCAAAGCTGAAGACACAATCAAGAAAAACTTCATCTTTTTCATATGGATCTTTGTGGGCCAATGCGAACCGAAAGTGTGAGTGGTAAGAAATTCATCCTTGTTATTGTGGATGATTTCTCCAGGTTTACATGGGTTAGATTTCTACGTACAAAGGATGAAGCACCGAAGGCTATTGAAATTCATTTAGGTACGTTTAAATACTACTGTCCGCCGTATTCGTACTGATAATGGAACAGAGTTCGTCAACCAGACTCTTCGTGATTACTATTAAGAAGTTGGTATCTCACATGAAACATCCGCTGCACGTACTCCACAACAAAACGGTGTCGTTGAAAGACGGAATCGTACGCTTATGGAAGCTGCTAGGACTATGTTGATTTATGCGAACGCTCCATTATTCTTATGGGCAGAAGTTGTATCTACTGCATGTTACACCCAAAACCGCTCTATCATTCGGAAACGCCATGGAAAAACACCTTACGAGCTTCTACATGATCATAAACCCGATGTTTCATTCTTTCATGTGTTTGGTGCTCTTTGTTATCCAAACATTAATAGTGAGAATTTGGGCAAACTTCAACCGAAATCCGATATAGGTATTTTCATTGGTTACTCACCCTCAAAGAAAGCATACCGAATTTACAACTGTCGTCTTGGTAAGATAGTAGAAACTATGGACGCAGATTTTGATGAGCTGACAGCGATGGCTTCTGAGCAACGCAGCTCTGAACCCGCGCTTCACGAGATGGGAACCGGTGCTATTAGTTCCGGATTAGTTCCCAATAATCCTACTTCTACATCGTTTATACCACCTACAAGGCCCGAGTGGGATAAACTATTTCAACCGTTGTTTGATGAATTCTTTGATCCCCCAAGTGATGAAGTTCCAGCACCTGTAGTGATAGCTCCATTCCCTGAAGTTGTTGCTCAAGCTAATGAAGCTTCATCAAATGCATCTTCAATTAACATTGAACTGGATGCACCTTCACCAAGTAATTCTCAAACTACACCTGAATCTTCACCCTTACTTGTGCCTAATGATGATGAAGAGGATTCTGTTGATCACGATTTGGAATATGCTCACCAACAAGAGCTTTCATTCTTTGGTATACCGATACCTGAAAATCCTTCAGCCGCGTCTACCTCAGAAGAAGCTCCTACAATCGTTCACTCCAGAATACCACGGATTGAAAATCACAGCACCAAATGGAGAAAAAATCACCCAATTAGGAATATTATTGGAGGTCTCGATCGACCAGTCTCGACACGCCATCAATTACAAGAGAGTGCACTCTATTGCTATTTTGATGCATTTCTCTTCGAAGTTGAACCTAAAAACTGGCAACATGCTATGACTCAATCATCTTGGATTGAAGCCATGCAAGAGGAACTAAATGAATTCCAAAGACTTGAAGTATGGGAATTAGTTCCTCTCCCTGACAAGGTTAATATCCTTACTTTGTTGTGGGTTTATAAGGTTAAACTCGATGAGATGGGTGGAGTTTTGAAGAATAAGGCTAGATTGGTTGCTAGAGGATACAAACAAGCCTTGGGTATCGACTTTGAAGAATCTTTTGCTCCTGTTTCAAGATTGGAGGCTATTAGACTATTCCTTGCGTATGCTGCTCATATGAACATGATCGTCTATCAAATGGATGTGAAGACGGCATTTTTGAATGGTGAACTAAAGGAGGAAGTCTATGTAAGTCAGCCGAATGGGTTCGTTAGCACGGAGTTTCTTAATCATGTGTACAAGCTTAAGAAGGCTCTTTATGGGTTGAAACAAGCTCCACGCGCGTGGTATGATCTCCTTTCAACATATATCATTTCGGAAGGCTTCTCCAAAGGCAAGGTGGACCCTACTTTATTCACTCTCAAGGAAGACAACGACATAATACTGGTACAAATATATGTTGATGATATAATATTTGCTGCCTCTAACATAGAATTGTCAAACCGCTTTGAGAAAATAATGTCCACACGCTTTCAGATGTCAATGATGGGAAAATTTTCATTTTTCTTAGGATTACAAATTTCTCAGAATCCCAGAGGCATCTTTATTAATCAATCCAAATATGCTCTAGAATCATTAAAGAAATATAACTTTGAAAATTGTGACCCCGTGGATACTCCAATGGTGGAGAAATCCAAGTTAGATGAAGATAGTTATGGGATTATTGTCGATCTGAAACTCTACCGTGGGATGATCGACACCCTTCTCTATCTGACTGCTAGCATGCCTGATCTGCAATTTGTCGTATGCATGTGTGCCCGGTATCAGGCTCGGCCTACCGAAAAGCACCTACATGCTGTTAATAGGATCTTTCGGTATCTCAAAGGAACACTTCATCGTGGTCTATGGTATCCGAAAGATTCCTCTATTGCTTTAATATCATATGCAGATGCCGATCATGTTGGGTGTCAAGACACTAGGCGTAGCACTTCTGGTTATGTGCAACTCCTTGGAGACAGATTGATTAGTTGGTCTTCAAAAAGGTAGAAAAGCACTGCAATTTCAAGCACGGAGGCTGAATACATTGCCATGTTCGGTTGTTGTGCTCAAGTCCTTTGGATGAGATCACAACTAACTGACTACGGTCTTGGATTCAACAAAATCCCGATGTATTGTGACAACAAGAGCGCCATTGCCCTTTGCTGCAACTACGTTCAACACTCCAGGGCAAAGCACATTGACATTCGCTGCCATTTCATTAAAGAGCAAGTGGAAAATGGAGTGATCGAGCTGTATTTTTTCACCACTGAGTATCAGCTGGCAGATATGTTCACAAAAGCCTTAGATCGAGGACGAATCGAGTTTTTGATCGACAAGCTTGGCATGAAATCCTTCTCTCCAGCGACTCTCAAAGAGTTGGCAGAAGAATCAGCAGAATAGTGGTGGTAACCTATTCATGCGTATCCTTTGTTCGTGATCATGTATATTATCGTATATATATATAAACCACAAAAAGAAAAATACAAAAATATAAAATCTACAAAAAACATAAAAAATATAAAACCATAAAAAACCATAAAAAATATAAAACCAAGAAAACCCAAAAATATTTTTCGTCTTTTTAATCGGGCATGTCTTTTAGTACGGTAATATTTACGGCTTTAGAAATGTCGATTAATATTGACACGGCGCCATAAATAGAGTCCGTATAAAAGTTGTGAATTTTTAAAACATGCCCATTATGGCTTGTAGTTATTTCAGATTGCAACCCGCTTTTCGCATTAAAGTCACGTATTTCCTTGGAAAACGTTGGCTCACAACGGGAATTAATTTTCTCGGGCATGATTTACAAGCCAAATCATGCAAAGGGATCAAGTTTACTTTATAGCTTGGTCTAACACGACTTAGTGTACGTTTCAGTGCATTATTTTGTTTAAATAAGAGAAATCTTATTGCCACCACGAATCAATCTTTTCAAAGACATTAATTGGAAAATGTTTTCATCAATATTTGACTCTTTAAACAATGACTACATCTCTTTCAATAGAAAACGGGTCATCGTTTAAGGGGGAGAAAATATTAAATTATCTTCGTCATCAAAAAGGTCTTCAAAAGTTTTCGAGGAAAATTAATTGGCTAAATGGTTAATGACTGGAATTGCTTTGGTATTCGTCTTGTATTCGTTCGTGATTTGTCGTGAATATTTAAGTTGTGTGATCGCTAAGATAGGTAAAGGTGGTTAAGTCTAACGATGGTTAGGAAGTTTAACGATGGTTAGTGACTAGAAACGAAAAGAAAAGAAAAGAAAAACGAAAAGTTAAGGGATCAAAAGTGACAAAGGGAAAAACTTTAAAAAGTTTGACCTAAGTCAAACTAACCCCCCCCCCCCCCCCCCCCCGTCCTTCTTTCTTCTCTCTTTTTCTGTTTTCTCACTTGGCCGCCATTAAAACACACAAAACACACACAAAACTCAAATCATTCGCGTTCTTAATCAATCAATCCATTCCATTCGATTAACAAAGGTACATACTCGCTATTAATTCATCTAATTCGTTGTTAATCCACTTAAATTAATTTGATTTAATTAAAGTAATCTAATTAGGGTTTATAGCTAATTAGGCTTTAATTGATTAGGGCTTTAGGTGGGTTTCACTCGGAATAGGATTAGAATGAGTTTGGTTGCCTTTAGAATGCCTTAAACACACAAATGAGCTTAGATTAATCGAACTCATAGCACGTTTATTAAGTTATTACGGATGAACCGATTTTGCAAAAACATTCCGAATGAACAAGGTTTTAGGTTGTTTCGAATGAAGGAATGTTCCGAATGAACGAATGTTCCGAATGAACGAATGTTCCGAATGAACGAATGTTCCGAATGAACGAATGTTCCGAATGAACGAATGTTCCGAATGAACGAATGTTCCGAATGAACGAATGTTCCGAATGAACGAATGTTCCGAATGAACGAATGTTCCGAATGAACGAATGTTCCGAATGAACGAATGTTCCGAATGAACGAATGTTCCGAATGAACGAATGTTCCGAATGAACGAATGTTCCGAATGAACGAATGTTCCGAATGAACGAATGTTCCGAATGAATGACATTCCGAATGAAGGACATTCCGAATGAAGGACATTCCGAATGAAGGACATTCCGAATGAAGGACATTCCGGATGAAGGACATTCTGGATGAAGGACATTCTGGATGAAGGACATTCCGGATGAAGGACATTCCGGATGAAGGACATTCCGGATGAAGGACATTCCGGATGAAGGACATTCCGGATGAAGGACATTCCGGATGAAGGACATTCCGGATGAATACATTCCGGATGAAGGCATTCCGGATGAAGGCATTCCGGATGAAGGCATTCCGAATGAAGGATTGTTGGATTGATGAATTGTTGCTTGTTAAATGTTTGTGTGTTATATATGCTTAAGGAATTATGTCTTATGTATAATGCTTAGAAATAAAATCATAATGGTATATATATATTTGTGTATCAACCTGTTATGTATTATCTTAAGCAGAAACCATGACAAATCCAACCGTGCAAGGACTCCAAGATGCTAGAGCAGCCGCAATTGCCGAGGTAAAAGAACTTAAGCTCATACCAAACAATTACCGATTGAAGGAAATTTCTACTTCCACTCACCATGGATTCAAAGTCGCCTCAGCAATCCTTGATCAATCTCACTTCAAGAATGCTTTAAGGAATACTGCTTCGGTGCCATTCGATTACATGTACGAATTCTGGGCTACCAAGGAAAGGATGTCAAACAAGATCACCTTCTTCCTCGACAACAAGCAACAGACACTCATCGTTTCAGACTTCCGCAAGATATTTGGAATTCGGGATTCACCCAAGGGTATGACATTTTCAAGGAACCCTACCAAAGACGAACTCATGGAGATGTTCCTTGCTCTTGGATGTCCTGACCTACGAAGAGTGTCCGATTTTACCACAGCCAAAGTGGGTCAACCTTGGAGAGCTATCTTCGGTATCCTCAGTCGGTGTCTTACACCTAAAACAACTGGGTATGATGCTGTGCATGGTCCAATTATGAATATCTTCTATGGAATGTACAAAGGCTTAAATGTAGATTATGCATCTTTGTTGTGGGAAGAGTTTAATTTTCAACTCTTCCTAAACACGAAGCAGAAGGCTAATGTTTTTCCTTACCCTCGTTTCATTAAGCTTATCATTAATTAATTTATGGAAAATAATGCTTCTATTGATAAGCGTGCAGAAAGCCGTCACCACACTAAAGAGGCTGATGACCTTGTGGACCTAAGGCATGAAGGACCCTCTGGTGCTGTTAATCCTGGTCCTGTTCCTAGTCATCTCCTAACGGACAAAATTCTAGCTTCTGATGATTACCAGCAAATGCTAAGAGAAATCAGAAAACAGCAAGAAAAGGTTCAGGCGGGAGAAGTCTCGTCAACTACAGTCAAAAGCAAAGGTAAACGTAAGCAAGAAGTTGTCTTACCTGAGCCTAAACCCAAGAAAACAAAGACTGTGGCTAAAACGGATAAGCGCAAAGCTGAGAAGTTTGTCATTCGAGATGAAGATACTGATGACGATGTTACTCCCGAGCAAATTCGCAAAGTTGAGAAAAAACAACTAAAAAAGGTTGTTGAAAGAAGTAGGAAAGACACAGGAGGTAGTGCGAACACCAGACAAGTACTCAACATCTAAATCAACATCCATTGCTGCTACAACAAGCATCGAAAAGGAGTCCGTTGCTACGACAATCATTATGACTCCAAAGCCTTTATCTACTCAACCTCCACCAATCCAGCCTCTGCCAACACAACCGACGACTGCTCAACTACTATCCCCTCCACCTCCAACTACTTCCGTCCTCAGTACTGTCATCACAACCGCGCCTATTCAACCGCCCCCGATTAGCCCTGTGGCATCCACATTTTCTGCACTCTTCATGGCAGAAATGATGGATAAAAACATGGAAACTCAAAGAAAAGAGATGGCTCAACTTCGAGAAGAGCTACTCCAACGAGTGCAAAGTGAAGAGACATCCAAGAAAGCTCAAGAGGAGATGATAGCTAAGTTCAATGCAGAGATGGAGTCTACACGGAAATCTCATGCAGAAGAACTTGCTCATGTCAAACAGGTTGAAGCTGATAAAAGTGCAGCAAGGATCGCCAAACTCCGCGAATTAAAGAATAAGTATAAAGAGGAGAAAGAAATACTTGAAGCTTCACTTAATGATAGGGTAAAGGAATCTGTTGAGTCTATTATGCCAAAGCTGCGAAAAGAGGTGAAGAAAATTGCGGCTGATAAGTTGATGGTTAAATCGTCAAACCCTTCCAAATCAGCCTATAAAATTTCATATGACTTAACGGACTTTGAACTGAAGAAGATTCTCCATGCCCGCATGGTTGAAGTTGGATCTTTTGACAAATACAAAATTCAACGGACACTTCATAAGGCACTTAATGCAGCAATAAAGGAGGATGACATGCTGTTTAAGACATTTGGAAGCGTGGTTCCTTACCATATTTTGTATAAGAAAGGAGACGAAGAGGCATCTGATGAGGAGGATAGTGAGAAATAAGAGAGTGGTGGTGAAGAAGACGATGCGAGTGATGAAGATAAGGGTGATGATGATGATGATGATGGTGAAGGCGGTGATCGTGATGAGGATAGTGACGAGGATAGCAACAGGAACGATGATGATGATGATGATGACAACGAGAACAGGGGTAGCGACAACAATGACAAGTCTGACAAGCCTGATCAGTCTAATGATGATGATATGGGTGACAATGCTGCCAGCAAGAAGAAACCGTCCGAGACCGGTGGGAAATCACAGAAAGATGTTGCTCGCAAGGATAAGTTCACATCTACGGAGACAAGACGTACCAAGTGGCACCATGATGTGAATGCTACAACAGCATCTTCAATTCCCGGTACATTTGTTTCTAGCTCTATTCCTGTTACTGTTAATCCTGTTAGTTCTTTTATTGTTACCACGACTGCAGAACCAGAAACTGCACATGCTGCTAATGAACCTGTCTCAGAACCGGCACCCGTTCAAGTATCTACTCCAGTTACTACAGTTCCTGAGTCACGCACACTGGATTGGGCTGATACATTACAGATCGATGAGACCGCACCAGAACAACCATGGATCACGGCAGCTGCTGGATATGATCCAATCACAGATGCTGATGTAAATGTTCTATATCTACGTATTCGCAATCCAATAGATCTGTGTGCATTTTGGTCTCATGAGTTTGGATCTTCGGTCACTTCGTCCTTGGTAAAGAGAGCGCTTAAAGACAAGAGACTTCGCGCTAAATCAAGATTAAGCCAAATGGAGTATGAGTATTATGCTGATGAAATCCTGAAAGCTCTCAATACAATTCAAAGGCCAGGCCTTCATGCGCCAGAAAGACCTCCTCTTCCACTTGATACTACTCAAGACAATCAAATTGCACTTGAATTCTTTGTCACATATGATCTTGACTATCTTCTTAAGGGATCATCCAAGTACGCGACCTCCCTGACTTTGTTGAAAGCTGCCACTTGGGGGTCAATACCTTATATCGAAGAAAAGGTCAATCGCCTCTGGGTTCCAAAGATAAACCGTAATTATGACATGTATGCTGCTATAGGAGCATCTCATTGGGACGAGTGAGTGCGAAGGGCATACAGAGGTTGCTGCTTAGTCAACTCAGGTAGTATTGTCAGATCCAATCTTTGAATCACAAGTATATTAGGAATGAGGATTGAACCCAAGAATGGATATCATCATGTGACGGAAATTCGACTGAGAAGAGAAGATGATCGAGAATACATGATACAGCAAGGAGACTTTTCAATCATTTGCCTTGAAGATATAGAAGATATGTTGCTTCTCATGACCCGTGATCAGCTTACACATCTCACTCGTGAAGAAATCATTGTTCTAAACACAGCACTTCGTATGTTTACACGAAGCGTTGTCATCAAGAAACGTGTAGAAGACCTACAACTGGGAGTTGAAAGCTATCAACGCAAGCTTAACATGACTCCTCCACTTAATCAAGTATTACCTCAACATACCGAAAGATGTCCCTATACCGGCACAACCCTTCTGATGTGCGGGATTTTCTACTTGAACGGTCGTGGGATCATGAAGTTTATGAGGGTAGCTTAGCTTCATAAGTACAGTGATGGGACTCTATCACTCGTCAAAGACAAATTGGAGCATCTCAATTCTGGCGGGAAATTACCAGAAGTGATTGAGGATTGGCATCTGGCTTATCAAAAAATGGCTACATATGTGATCAAGAAGATTGATGAAAAGCTCAGGGAACGTAGGTTGATGAGAAGCTTAGAAAGGTTCGTGGGTGGCAGACCGTATGGAGGGAACTTCAGACTTTTGCAACGATCCATTTAATATGGGTCGTCTTCACTAAGGTCAACTCCATACTGTAAGTTAATTGTGAATATGTGAATATGTTAATACTGTGAATATTGTGCTTTTGTGGCTTGATGTAGTGTGAAGGTATGATAATTTTTCAAGAATTTCTCACGAGATTCTAAATCTCTCAAAATATATCATACTCAAGCACTACAACTAACCCTCATTAATTTGAGGGGGAGCATTAATATGTTCTATGGCCATACATTGATTTTATTTTTTACCCAAAGACCGGTTAATCCATTCAATATCCCAAATATTAATGGTTAACATTTTGGATAAGGGGAGAAAATGGGATTAAGGAGACTTAATGATATTTGTCTAATGATGAAAAAGACTTAAAGATAATCCAACTTAATATGTGTAATGCATGTGTTAAGGGGGAGCAATTTTGATGAATAAAACACTTAAGGCACAAAAACTTTGATTATAATATCACAAGTGCCTTAAGCGATTTTCAAGGATTTTTCATGGTGACAATACTTACCCACAACACGCTTAATTCACGACGGATGTGGTGACAAAAGGGTGGTAGGTATAAGTATTAGTCCAATGATTCATCAGGACCGATGGAATCTTCCCAAGGACAATTCCCTAGATAAAATTAGAAGTCCTAGGAAAGATGGAGAATGATTGTGAACGAAGCTGAATGCCGACCAAGTACTTAAACTAGCACTGGAACAATCACAACAAGGTGCTAGTGATGACGTATTGGTAAGCATTGAAGGGGTTGAAGAATGAAAAAGAATTATAAAGATAAAGGGTGTAAAGAAAGAAGCCCTCCTTACAACTTTAGGCAGAAACCGGGTCAATACATATGCTATTAAGATCATTTATTAATGATTCTCGATATTGAAGAAAGACATCATGGACCCAGTGATGCAATGCACAACCCTCCCCAGCTAACTCAAATATCTCTCAAAAGGTATTTGTTTTAATCACACAGAGATCAACACGTTATCTATTGGTTTATTCACTCCGAATAGACTGATATTTAATAGGTGGCACTCCACCCCAGCCATCACTCACTAAATCAAAACGCACTATCGAGTCTAGAACCACAAGATCATCAAAAGTCTCATTAGGACACTTTCCATTTATTCCTTGCTTCTTCACATACTGTGAAAAGTAAGAGATCTTTATGAGTCCTATGCAGTATTCTTGTAATATTGCCAGAACATCTGAGTAATACGCAAGTACTACAATGAAGATGTTAATCCTGCTTGACCCAACATCAAACAAGCTCATGGTAGGTGACACGTGCGGTTCTTTAGAAACCAATCTTGTGAAAACTGGAAAGAAACAGTAGTTTAATTCTTAATTGAACTTAAACTCGTTCCAAGCCTCTACGCATTATCATATGATCTTGCTAGAACACTCAGAGTGACACTCTTTAGTGTTCACAGTGACGAGTGGAAATCCTTCTAGTGTTAACATCAAACAGCACTTGGTAGGTGACGTGCAAGATTCTATATGAATCAAGCTCGTGACAACTGGAAAGCAACAATGGTGAAAATCTTAATTGAAATTCACTTGTTCCAGGTTCATGAATTGACGGCTTCAATCACAAGGATATTTTATCCAAGTGATTCACTCTTTATGTTCGTAGTCAGGCTTAGTGACGGTCGAGTAAAGAGAACGGGTTTACCCGCGAAATCCTGTTAGGAAGTTACTTAATTGAAACTATCTGTCACGGGTACGATATTTAATATCGTCCAACGGTCTTCACCGACCGGAGGTAAAATGCTACCGATTTAGAATGAAATGTTCTAAGCCATTTCATTCATGTCTTGTTATGTTGTGGCATTTGAAGACGGTGGCGTTGCGGTGTACCAGTTGAAGTCGTTCCCACATGCTTATGTTTTTCTGCATCAAATTTCAGCAAAATTCAAGAAAGTACAAAATGAAGTCTTCCGCTGTACCAAACTTTGAAGCTTTCAAGAATTCAACAAAAACATAAGTGTGTGGAACATGGAGTCACGAGGAGGCAAGATTCACAAGAAGGCAAAGATCGCACTTGAATGGTCAAAAGGAACAATGCTCTAAAGCCAAAGCCTAAAAGATTAACATCAACATATTCACAACAGAAAAGGCAAAAAGAAAAGACTACGAGCTGAAGAACGAAGACTTAGTATAGTATGCTAGGTTTAGGACTTTGTAAATTGGAGTGACCTCCCTTAGGAGGAGATTGTTAGAAATACGTTTTTAACGTATATTAGAAGTATCAGTCACTCCACGATATTATTAAATGTTAAATAGCTCGTAGTTTCAATATTACTTTGTTAGTAAACCCGGCCCATGGGCTTGTCATGGGTCGGAGGCCCAAGTCCATTAAGGAATTGGGTATATAAACCCCTTTCCACCATGGAAAGGGGTGTTGGTTGTTTCACTTTTACATTAATAAAACACACATTTTCTCTCACTTTCTCTCACTACTTTCTCTCTCTAGAAACATCAACCCACCATATGGGTTAGGAATATCCATTGAGGATAAATATTCCACCAGATGTGACTACACCACTAAAGAAAAAACGAGCGGAGTCTACTCCGGCGGTTCGCTAAATAGGTGTACGGTTCTTTATAAAAAAAGAACCGCAGGTACCTTTAAGGAACCGCGCTCAGTTATAGCCGTTGGAGCTTTGTCTTATAAATAGTTAGTTTTGATTAATTTTGTTTAAGATGTGATTCTATCCTCAACCCTCTCATCCTCTCAAGTGCAAAGAGAATAACACTTCCATCACCATGAAGTGTTGTGTGACAATCCGTCAATTTATGGTTGATATTTTATTCTCAAATATTATTTGAAAATATTATTTTAATGATACAATATGAACTCACTTATTTTTGGGAAGAAATTTGGATTTACGTCATTGAAGTAGCATCGACTACGTTTAAACCGGAGGATTCTACGTTACGTGCTTACGTTTACATACACCGTTTTGGTGACAGTCCGACATTTCAGAAAATAAATTTATCCGTGAATATTATTTTGGAGTTTTAAATTTGTGTTGGTTCATAAACTCACAAATTTACGAGAAGAGATTAGGACTTACGATTTTATTTTAACGTCCTTTACGACTAAACCGGAAACCCTAGGATTACGTATTTACGTTTTCGAACTCCGTTTTTAATGAGACAATTTTTATTGGATTTGTTTTGTGCCGTTGATTCATAATTTATAAAAACGTTTTTCGTAAAACGACCCGAGGGCACGCAAATTGAGGAAACTAGAATCGAGGAGTACCCGTAAATAAATGGGGATGAGACAAGTGGGACACTTGTCCCACCCCCATCAAAACCGGCCTTAACTAGTTACACAAGACACTTATGTGTCAAGTGTAGCTAACAAGCCTTACACATGTCCATATTAGCTTCAATGTTAAGCTACACATTCCACTAACTCATCAAAACAAGCAAACCTCAAACCACTCTTCCCATTTCTCACATGCAATACCACACAAATCCTCTCTACTCTCCATTTTGTGCCGTCCACTTTTCTCCCACAAACACCATCTTGATCAAAAATTAACCATGGAATCCTATGTTATTTCTACATATGTTGAAGCCCTCTTGAAGCTCTCTTAAATGGTGGTGATTATAACATCCATGGAGGAGTTTTCATAGTGTCTTGAGGCTGATTTTCCACAAGGTATACATGATGAATGGTGGTCTTGAAGATGGTCTTGGCTATGCACAAGTTTCTCCATCAAAATCCATGTTTCATCACAACCTACATCAACTTGGTGGTATAAAGATTGTCCTCCTCATCTTCTTGTTATTTTGATTATGTAAACATATATTTTATTTCCTATTGTATATGTATATGATGATTATATGATGATAAAAATGTTATGTGGGGATTTGGTGTTGATAAACATGATTAAAAAGGTGAAAAACCATAAGAAACAAGGCTAAAATCTTGATTATTTAGTTGGCTGTATAAAAACAGTAGATAACTAAAATATGAACTGATAAAATTGCATGGTTTGATCCATTTACAGTAAGTAGAAGATGTTATACACATGTGAGAGTTGGCCATGCAATGGAATCAAAATAATGAGTGAGATATGATCAAAACAAGTTAGGTGGTCTAATCTGAATAAGCGGTTTTGTAGGGACTGTTAAGGCAAGTTAAACTCAAAATGGGCAGTAGCTATAACTAATTTAAATGTATCACATATTATGAAGATCATGCCATCCAAAAATGAGCTTCTAATTCATTATGGAACTCTAGATATGTTAAAAATGGTGAACATGAAGTTAAAAATCAGATTTTTGGAAATAATGTTTATTATTATTATATAAGCACTCACATTATAATGTATAAAATGTAAAAATATAAACCCACTAACTTATAAAACTTATTTATATAAATGTATAAAAGGTTAATTAAATGGGTAAATTATATAAATGGTGGTAAAATAATATTTATAAGTAATAAAAACTATAAACTTGATTTTTACGACTTTTTCGGCTATCACCGTAAAATTAACGTTTTTCGCCAAATAAAACTTAGACGACCAAACCCGTCTAATGTAAAGTTTATAAAAGTCATATACTGATGTATAAGTAACTAATACAAGTAAAAACCGATAAAACCCGAACTATAAGAATTACGGACATTTACGAGCTAACTAAACATATTGGACTAATAATTGGACTTAATAAGATAAATACTTGTAAAAAGAACTTATTGGGCTTAACCCATTTGGGCCCAACATGAAAAGTATGTATATACTGATAATATAGGTATAAAAGGGATAAAAACTAGTTAAAGAACTTATACTAGGCTTAATGGACTTAAAATAGGTAAAATCGGTAAAACTAGCAAACTAGTAAAACGTTACCA
Organism: Glebionis coronaria; assembly: GCA_025667525.1. Taxonomy (NCBI): domain Eukaryota; kingdom Viridiplantae; phylum Streptophyta; class Magnoliopsida; order Asterales; family Asteraceae; genus Glebionis; species Glebionis coronaria. The sequence goes on along the minus strand of CM046879.1, from coordinate 478,662,322 downwards.
AAACGTAAACACTAAATTGAGTAAACAAGGATGTATAAACCCACTTGATCATCATATATATAAAATCATCATATGTATACATAATTGTTATTTTTATAAAGTCATTGGACAAACGTCTAAGACCGAGTATTATTTGTTTAGGTTTCCGTGATTGAAGCACGTACCGTACGTCCGAATTGCCGATAACCCGCCTTCCCACATCAACGTGAGTTCATAGCCTCACACTCTTTTAAATGCTTTTATAAATGTTTTATAAACCCGCGAGGGAGATAACATGTTAGTTTTTATAAAATAGGACACCATTTGTCCCGATTGTTTGTTTATTGATTTTGGACCCGAATGATTGAATGACCCGATTGTATGACCCGATAAATGATTAAAGGACCCGATAGATGAAATTAAATGGATTATTAAAGTTAGGTTATGTCACTAAAAGTCCCATTAGCATGAATTGTGAACTACCGGGATTTGGTAGACGCTTATGCATTTAATAGTACTATTTGGGGACGATCACCCCAGTTCGCGCCTTGACGGTTGATCCCCGTCGTGCCACATTGATTGGTTAGCGAATTTATGTATGAGAAGATTTCCATAGCGTAACCTTTGTGACGACACGCTACTTTAGATGGGCAAAATTGGTATCGGGTTAGCTACCCGTTGTTGGTTTAGTAAGGTAACAATGTCATGCGGCTTATAATAATCCAATTACCGAAATACTAATAGACGCACCGAATTACGATGTATTGCCTGACTAGCAATACAGGGTCATACTATTGATATTATGTTTGTGTTTTGGTTTTCATAACCATATTCATATAACGGTTTTTATTTTCATACAACTTTATAAGACGTATTGTATGATTGTTTTTACGACATTGGCTCGTATAATGATTTTTAAGGCAAATGCCTATATTATGATTTTCGATAAGGATTTGTATAAAATGACTTTGGCTATTTTATGGCCTATCAAAATGATTTGTACAAAATGATTTTCAGTAATAATCTTATACTGATATTATATTGATGGATTTTATTAAACTCTATGAATTCACTCGGCGTTATCGCTGACCTTTTCTCTTAACATGTTTTATCTCAGGTACTTGAAGGTAATTCTCGGGAAGACGACAAGAATTCATGGCCCGCACTTAAACAATATTTTTACATTCAAATACTTTGTAAAACTTTGTATGAAATATAATGACTTGGGACCGATGTAACTTTGATATTATTGAATGGAAATGCTTTATAAATAAACGACGCAATTTTTATGCGTTGTCTATGATGTGAGTAATGTGCTATCCCGTAACACCAACTAGTCTTCCGCTGTACTGAGTTGTATAAATTTGGGGGTGTTACAGTTTGGTACCAGAGCTCTCGTTATAGAGAACGAAAGATTTTTAAAACCAAGGTTTTGAATAAAACATTTCAAAATCTTTTAACTATAAACATTTTTCTAAAAATGTCTAAAAATCTTTTGACTATAACGGTGTCGAAGAATTCCCGAGTTACCGACAAGGCCAAGACTGAGAAGTGTTATTTTAATATATATATAACTTGGATTATATATATATATATATATGATGTAATTTTATTACATGATTGTTTGATGATTATTTTGATTTTTATACGAGGTATTTATATGAGGTATTTATACGACGTAGATTGTCACAAGTAACCCTAAATCCCCTAGTAATTAATCGAAGCTATTCTCGTAGGAATTCTAGCTATTCTCGATCTAAACCAAGTTGCGGATATTTATGATCCCAACAAATGGTTGATATTCGTAGAAATGTAGATATTAGTTGATTGTTATATTGAAAAAGAATTGGCGAGACTAAATCTGATATCGATGTTATGACGATCTTTTCTTATAGAGTGGAGTTTGACAAAACGTTACCACCTAGAAAGATGTCATCTGATTCGTTGTCATCCAATTCTTAAATTGAAATCGAAAGGGTGAATGTTGCACTTGAGGCTGTCATTGGAACCATTACCCAAAAGCCTCATGCCACTAATACCTTTCCGAGAAGTCTAATTGAATGTGTGAGTCATCTCATGCTAGTGACTCATTTGATAATTGTTGTTGTAAGAGATATAGGATTTGAAATTAAGTGTTGTTCATATCGAGCTTTTATTGCACTTTGAAGGTCTAATAATAAGATTGAAAGTATTGGAAAATGAGGTAGAATATCGCATTGAGTATAAGTTGATTGAAACTTGAATGAAATAAAATTTAACTCGTATGGAATATGAAATTGTTAAAAGGAATCCGTTAAGTTCTGTGATGGAATTATAAGGTATTAATTGATTGTAGGTTCGTGTTAAAGGTTGTTCCTAGGCCATTGTCCACTAATGAGGATGCCCAGTGTCCAATAAATAAATTGAAAAAATCTTCTTCTGAATTGAGACCGATGGATCTTTCGGGACATGTGGAACACCTAATGACTCTTGTAGATTAGTATTCATTGTGGTATCTTTTAAAAATCCCTAACTTAACTGAGATATCAGTTGGTAGGATGAGTTTTGAGAATTGTATGACATAGTGACATGTAATGTGTTACGGTACAATTTTGACTTGTTTGTGATTAATGAAAAGACTACCTTTGATTGCTAAATTCTACATGTATCGATGTTATCTATCCTTTATTGCTTCATCCTAATGTTCGCATTAGTGATGCAACTATTGAACAAGTACTCATCTCGATTTGAGTTACGTTGTGAATTTTTCTTTTTGAGTGCCATCGAGGTCATGAACCTCATGATTATCTGGCTAAAGCTCATTTCCTATCATATTGTAGTTAAGTTCTTGGTAAACAACTCTTCATCACTCTTTTGCAGATCACATATTGTTTTTATAAAGATAAAACAGTATCCTTTGAGAAAATTGAATTTTCATCACTATAAGGATTATTCATAGTGAGATTTATAAGTGATTGTTATTGAAATGAAGTTGTTTATAAAACACTTTGGAAAACCTAATTGTTTTCATAACAAAGAAAATCATTGTAAATTTATTTTTGATTCTTATTTAAAAAAAATTAAGCATGAAAATGTTTTTATTATAAACATGATGATAAAATTTTGACGAACTGAGTATTGCATCGTTAATCTTGAAATTGTATATAGTTGCGCGCCTACATACAATTTGGAATGGACTATGCAAGGCTGATTAGTAGTCACCATAAAACTGATTAATAAACACTACATTTCCTTTGAAGATTGTGAAAGATTAAAATTTTATGAGATCTGCAAGAAGTGAAAAATAAGGAAATAATGTTAGGGACACCTACATATGTGCCTGTAGCATCTATTCTTCTGAGTCGAATTTACTCATCTATGGAAATTGTCTTATTTGACAATTGACAATTCTTTCTTGTCCAATTCTCCCGTAGTGAGATTCTTAGGAAAAGTATCTGATTATTGAGTGTTGATACCCGACTGGATGTATCGACGTTCCTATCATTTCTTTTGATTTGATTTCATTTGAATGACCTGGGTAACGATCCGAGGAGCTTTCGAATGCGTACTCAAATTATGAAAACATGGGATATACTTATATTCGTTGAATGTTTTCATCTGTATCTGATTTGAAATTCTCTCGCATAGATTATGCGTTGACCTTACTCTTTTAATGGTAGTTATGTCTCCTGATATCCTTGAAATTGTGAAGGATTATGAGTTATTATCAGTCTTTTGAGAAGTTCACATCTTATCGACGGCAATGAAACTGGAAAGTTGATAGTGCCAGTAGAATGGATTGATTGATTATGACATGACGACATTGTCTTAATTGATGGGAACTCGGATAGAATTCCCCTAAAATGATAAGATGTTGATTATCAAAAGAGATCTAAATAATTCTTGACGGATGCCCGTATCCTGCATTTTGACTTGAGATTATACCGTGAATGGTTGTGAACTAGTTATAGATATTATAATCTAGAAAGAACCTAATATGAATGTATTAAAAGATGTTTATCTTATCAGAAACTTTATGAGGTATTTGTTGGTGAATTACCTAGACTTTCGCCATTAAGGCAAGTTGAAACTGGTATTGATTATATTCTCGGTGCTGCACCTGTGGCTTGTGCACTGTACGTCAGCACCATCTAAATTAAAGGAATTACCGTACGACTGAGAGAGTTGTCGGAGAAAGATTTTATTATACCAAGCTTGTCATCATGAAGAGCTATGGTGTTATCATTCCTTATATTTATAGATTACTGTGAACTGAGTAAATTGACAATCGAAAATGATATCCATAACTCGAAATGGAAGATTTGTTCGATCATTTACAAGGTTTTTGATCCATGGCATGGTTATCATCAACTTCGCATCTGCGAAAAAGATTTTCTATTCCAGTCACTACATCCGGTACTTGTAATAAACATTATGAGTTTCACGTGATGTCGTTTGGATTGACTAATACACATGTAGCATTCATAAAATTGGTGAATCACGTGTGTAGGCTGTAATTTGATAAATTCATGCTTGTGATCATTAAGGATCATTTGTTTGTTTATAATAATAAGAGTGAGTTAATAATTATTTATAGATTGCCCTGAATTGGCTGAATAATGAAAACCTATACCTTAAATATTTAACATGAGATTAAAGACTTAATTCTTTACATGATTTAACCATGTGATTAATAGATAATGGAAGCTATATTGACTTTTCAAAGATTAGAACCATTAACGCTTAGGGATTAAAAACTTAATCCTTTACATAAAATGACCGTTGGATTAATAATGGTAAGATGCATGCATATAGACTCTTCAAAAATTAAGAGCCCTTTTAAGACTTTGGATTTTTCCAAAAAGAAATGGAAATATGTTTTGACAAATGTTTTAACAAAGGATTTTTAAAGGGATTATTCCCTTATACACAAACCATTTAACTAAACTTCTGTTTAGGGGTAAATGTTTGTGTATACCTTAAGACAACCTAAGAAGGATTGAGGAAACCATTTAAACCATGACTTAAAACTTGAAACGACAATTTTTGCTTTTCAAACTAAGAAAACTTTGACCAAAGTATAAACAAAGGTTTTTCGAACATTTACTAATCTTATTAAATATTTTCGATAAATCAACAAAAATCTTGTTAATCAAATCTAAATTTATTTTGAACATTTTATATAATTGGTCGAACTAAGAAATTTAAACTTTTAACGTTTACGTTTCATAAAAATTAAATAATTTTTGTTAATTTACATATAATAATTATCGACGCTTTAGACGCCGGATTGAGAAAAACTGATAAAAATGATAGTTGAGACGAAACTGAAACATAAAAGATATGAAGAAAGAATTTTGAATAAATACAGTTATGATATTTATTTCATCAGGAGAAAGTGAACGTAATTACTGACGCATAATATCTGAGTGAATTGTGGATATGATAATTACATCATCATGAGAAGTGAATATAGATACTGACATATTATATAAAAAAAAGAGATAAAGAACCAGTTAGGACATATTCCTTATTAATGAAGGTGCAAAATAAATTGCCGAACGATATAAAAATAAACAATGTTTGTAAAAAGGATAATATAGATAATAAAAAGTGGTTCGCGGCTAATGTGAACCATTAGAATTGAGAAGACGATAGCATTAAATATTTTAAAGACCACTTGTGATTGTCTAAATATGGAGATTGTGAGATATAGTTATGTTGGAATTTGTAAGTATAAGTATTCTATTTATATCATTTATGACTAAAAGTATATCTGTCTGAAGAAGTTGTACTGATGGAAATTATGAAGGCAGACATCGCCTCATACATTAGTAAACGTCTAGCTATTGCAAAGGTCATCATCTGAATTTGATTCGATTTGGGTCATCGTCGACAGACTGACCAAATCTGCTAATATCATTCCCGTTAATGATAAATGCAAAAGAGTTATGTAAACATAGTATGCCTGTATCGAACATCTTTATCAAGATCCTCGCTTCGCATCGAATTTCTAGAAATTTGCTCAGAAGTCATTGAGAAACGAACCTTGATGAGAGTACTATGTACCACCCCAATCGAAGGGACGAGGTAAAGTAACGATACAAAATACTATAAGCACTGTTCTATGTTTGAATAATTGACCTTTGGTAATGAACCGTATAATCGTTTTCCTTTGGAAGGATTATCATTGATAATCATCTTATTAGGATTGAGATCGAATCTTGTTAGGATCTGAATCTTAGAGCATCTGTAAGCAGGAGTTGAGATGAAGACATCCGACATACACCCATTGTGAGTTGGACATGTCTTTTAGGTTTAAGGTTTCCCCATGATGGCGAACCTATCCTTGCAAAATAACCGACCCGCGAGATCTGAAATGATTGTTGAAATTAGGATTTGATTATTAACTGCCGATAACGGGCAGGAGGTTATGTGAATGTGAAATGTAGATCTTGAAGTGCCAAATGGGTAGCAAAGTTATGCCACAAATTTTAACCTTGGAAAAATGAATTCATGATCTGACAAATCATGGGATATAAGTCCCCGTTGTATGGGACCATTGAGATGATGTAAAAGTTGGGATTGAGAGGGATATAAGCTGGATCTACCCTAGGACTTCAAAGACTGCGTGAATTATGTTTCGTATATCGAACTTGATGGAATATCTATCAAGTGAAAATTTGATTGTTCTTAGTAAAGCTTAGATCGGCGAAAAGTTGCATTCATCAGAAACCCGTGAACATCATGGATAGAGAAAGTAAGTCAGCATTAAGCCTGATCTTATTCCCATAGTTATGTCTGATGAAACTCACGTATCGTAATGAATTACACTTGTGAGAAAAGACCGAATGTGGAGGAAATACCCACATGGCTTTAACTCTATAAGAAGCGAGTAGTAAGATGATCTTTGAGGACAAAGATCCTGTTTAGGGGTAAATGCTGTGACAATCCGTCAATTTATGGTTGATATTTTATTCTCAAATATTATTTGAAAAAATTATTTTAATGATACAATATGAACTCACTTATTTTTGGGAAGAAATTTGGATTTACGTCATTGAAGTAGCATCGACTACGTTTAAACCGGAGGATTCTACGTTACGTGCTTACGTTTACATACACCGTTTTGGTGACAGTCCGACATTCCAGAAAATAAATTTATCCGTGAATATTATTTTGGAGTTTTAAATTTGTGTTGGTTCATAAACTCACAAATTTACGAGAAGAGATTAGGACTTACGATTTTATTTTAACGTCCTTTACGACTAAACCGGAAACCCTAGGATTACGTATTTACGTTTTCGAACTCCGTTTTTAATGAGACAATTTTTATTGGATTCGTTTTGTGCCGTTGATTCATAATTTATAAAAACGTTTTTCGTAAAACGACCCGAGGGCACGCAAATCGAGGAAACTAGAATCGAGGAGTACCCGTAAATAAATGGGGATGAGACAAGTGGGACACTTGTCCCACCCCCATCAAAACCGCCTTAACTAGTTACACAAGACACTTATGTGTCAAGTGTAGCTAACAAGCCTTACACATGTCCATATTAGCTTCAATGTTAAGCTACACATTCCACTAACTCATCAAAACAAGCAAACCTCAAACCACTCTTCCCATTTCTCACATGCAATACCACACAAATCCTCTCTACTCTCCATTTTGTGTCGTCCACTTTTCTCCCACAAACACCATCTTGATCAAAAATTAACCATGGAATCCTATGTTATTTCTACATATGTTGAAGCCCTCTTGAAGCTCTCTTGAATGGTGGTGATTATAACATCCATGGAGGAGTTTTCATAGTGTCTTGAGGCTGATTTTCCACAAGGTATACATGATGAATGGTGGTCTTGAAGATGGTCTTGGCTATGCACAAGTTTCTCCATCAAAATCCATGTTTCATCACAACCTACATCAACTTGGTGGTATAAAGATTGTCCTCCTCATCTTCTTGTTATTTTGATTATGTAAACATGTATTTTATTTCATATTGTATATGTATATGATGATTATATGATGATAAAAATGTTATGTGGGGATTTGGTGTTGATAAACATGATTAAAAAGGTGAAAACCCATAAGAAACAAGGCTAAAATCTTGATTATTTAGTTGGCTGTATAAAAACAGTAGATAACTAAAAGATGAACTGATAAAATTGCATGGTTTGATCCATTTACAGTAAGTAGAAGATGTTATACACATGTGAGAGTTGGTCATGCAATGGAATCAAAATAATGAGTGAGATATGATCAAAACAAGTTAGGTGGTCTAATCTGAATAAGCGGTTTTGTAGGGACTGTTAAGGCAAGTTAAACTCAAAATGGGCAGTAGCTATATCTAATTTAAATGTATCACATATTATGAAGATCATGCCATCCAAAAATGAGCTTCTAATTCATTATGGAACTCTAGATATGTTAAAAATGGTGAACATGAAGTTAAAAATCAGATTTTTGGAAATAATGTTTATTATTATTATATAAGCACTCACATTATAATGTATAAAATGTAAAAATATAAACCCACTAACTTATAAAACTTATTTATATAAATGTATAAAAGGTTAATTAAATGGGTAAATTATATAAATGGTGGTAAAATAATATTTATAAGTAATAAAAACTATAAACTTGATTTTTACGACTTTTTCGGCTATCGCCGTAAAATTAACGTTTTTCGCCAAATAAAACTTAGACGACCAAACCCGTCTAATTTAATGTTTATAAAAGTCATATACTGATGTATAAGTAACTAATACAAGTAAAAACCGATAAAACCCGAACTATAAGAATTACGTACATTTACGAGCTAACTAAACATATTGGACTAATAATTGGACTTAATAAGATAAATACTTGTAAAAAGAACTTATTGGGCTTAACCCATTTGGGCCCAACATGAAAAGTATATATATACTGATAATATAGGTATAAAAGGGATAAAAACAAGTTAAAGAACTTATACTAGGCTTAATGGACTTAAAATAGGTAAAATCGGTAAAACTAGCAAACTAGTAAAACGTTACCAAAACGTAAACACTAAATTGAGTAAACAAGGATGTATAAACCCACTTGATCATCATATATATAAAATCATCATATGTATACATAATTGTTATTTTTATAAAGTCATTGGACAAACGTCTAAGACCGAGTATTATTTGTTTAGGTTTCCGTGATTGAAGCACGTACCGTACGTCCGAATTGCCGATAACCCGCCTTCCCACATCAACGTGAGTTCATAGCCTCGCACTCTTTTAAATGCTTTTATAAATGTTTTATAAACCCGCGAGGGAGATAACATGTTAGTTTTTATAAAATAGGACACCATTTGTCCCGATTGTTTGTTTATTTATTTTGGACCCGAATGATTGAATGACCCGATTGTATGACCCGATAAATGATTAAAGGACCCGATAGATGAAACTAAATGGATTATTAAAGTTAGGTTATGTCACTAAAAGTCCCATTAGCATGAATTGTGAACTACCGGGATTTGGTAGACGCTTATGCATTTAATAGTACTATTTGGGGACGATCACCCCAGTCCGCGCCTTGACGGTTGATCCCCGTCGTGCCACATTGATTGGTAAGCGTATTTATGTATGAGAAGATTTCCATAGCGTGACCTTTGTGACGACACGCTACTTTAGATGGGCAAAATTGGTATCGGGTTAGCTACCCGTTGTTGGTTTAGTAAGGTAACAATGTCATGCGGCTTATAATAATCCAATTACCGAAATACTAATAGACACACCGAATTACGATGTATTGCCTGACTAGCAATACAGGGTCATACTATTGATATTATGTTTGTGTTTTGGTTTTCATAACCATATTCATATAACGGTTTTTATTTTCATACAACGTTATAAGACGTATTGTATGATTGTTTTTACGACATTGGCTCGTATAATGATTTTTAAGGCAAATGCCTATATTATGATTTTCGATAAGGATTTGTATAAAATGACTTTGGCTATTATATGGCCTATCAAAATGATTTGTACAAAATGATTTTCAGTAATAATCTTATACTGATATTATATTGATGGATTTTATTAAACTCTATGAATTCACTCGGCGTTATCACTGACCTTTTCTCTTAACATGTTTTATCTCAGGTACTTGAAGGTAATTCTCAGGAAGACGACAAGAATTCATGGCCCGCACTTAAACAATATTTTTCCATTCAAATACTTTGTAAAACTTTGTATGAAATATAATGACTTGGGACCGATGTAACTTTGATATTATTGAATGGAAATGCTTTATAAATAAACGACGCAATTTTTATGCGTTGTCTATGATGTGAGTAATGTGCTATCCCGTAACACCAACTAGTCTTCCGCTGTACTGAGTTGTATAAATTTGGGGGTGTTACATGTTGGGTTCATAACATGATGAAGATCTCTCATTCTAGAGCAAGTCATAGTTTTCCTACAATGTAAACATGAAGATCCAAGTGATGTGTATACTTAGACTTGATGTATATGTAGAAGATCCAGGTGTTGGGTTCACTTGGATGTGTTTGTAAGGGTAGTAGATCCAAGTGATGGGTATCCTTGGATTAGATGTTAGGTATGTAGATCCAAGTTTGTTAATACTTGGATATCGTGTAAGAGTTATAGATCTAAGTTATGTGTATACTTAGATTTATATGGTTTATGTGTTTAGGCGACAAAACACAAGGTTTGTTATGTTGGGCCATAAAACATAACTAGTAGAGTCATGGGTGCAAGATCGGTTCTAGCTTGGATTAGGACTCGACATGTAGCTTAGTGTCAGAAAAGAATGTAAGCTACTAGTTTATGTGTCTGGACCATAAAACACAAGGTTTGTTATGTTAGGCCATAAAATATAACGAGTTTGGTTGTACCCGAAGAAGGACTTGACATCTAGCTTAGTGTCAGAAATGTGTAAGCGACGTGTATGGTTTTCTCCGCCTTGAAAGGAGCTTTGTTGACTAGTGAAGTAACTCTCGAGTTGGGTACTCGAGGAGTGGAGTAGGGCGAAGAGGAGCTTCGTGACCGAAACACTATAGATCATCGTGTCGGTATTCTCCTTTACATTCATGTCTCTACTTATATAGTTGCATACTTGTGTTGTGTATCTTTGTGTGCATCACATAATCGAAACATCTAAGTTGAAGAAAAGCTAAGGCTTAGTACGTGTGTGCTTCATGTTTAGATTATGGTCAAGTGTGCATCCCTTAGTCTAAACCTATTAGTTGCAGAAAAGCTAAGGCTTAGTACATGTATGCTTAGTGTTTAGATTATTGCTTGATGTACTCTTGATTTGATGTGTTTGTGTGTTTACTTACTTGTTGTTTACTTCTATGACAAACACATCTCATATCTAGTCAAGCTTAATCGATAATTTGATACAAGGGATTGTTAATGTGTAAATTGTATCAATATTTGGCATCCACTGTCGGCAGTTCTTTATTGATAATGAACCGCGGTGATATTTATCGAAGCGGCCAGTGGATTAAACGAAATGTTTTGAAAACTTAATGAGAAACTATTCATCCCCCCTTCTAGTTTCTACAGGTGTGTTTGGTGCTTAATTGTCTGCTCACTTGGGGTCACAAGTGTGCAGAGTAAATCACTTCACAACACCAGTTAGACCAGATAACAACTACTCAGATAACTCCCAACTATAATTCAGACACAAAAAACAACTTATATTAGACAGATTATCAAGAACATGCAATTTTGAGCTTATGACTCCCAAACTTAAATTAAAACACAAATTCTTTATACACTAACCAAAACTAAAGTGTGTAAAGTATTATGGCTACAAGATTATGTCACCTAACCAAGAAAACGAGTAATTCCAAACACCCTTAATGGACAAATTTTAAAACTTTATCAAAGAAACTTTTTGAAAAGCAAACTTAATATCTTTAAACTAACATTAACACTCATAAATCATACAAAGATAACAGATTAAACACTAAAATTGCACAAATGAGCAGTTCCAAATTCAACAAAAATCACATAAATCAAAAAACTTTGAAGGGTTCAAGCCCATACCTAGAGTGACTCACATCCAAGCCACTCTATGGACAGTTGATGCCATCTCCAAAGTGAGCGATTACTGTAGATTTGGAGCTAGTGAGAAAGCTGTTGGCTTGTGATAAGATTACTAAAGAAATCATCTAAAAATCTACCATAAAACCTTGTGTGTATACCTGCACATAACAAACAAACAACTACAAGCTTCTCAAGTTTTTGAGCAAACTGATTTGTCAAGTCGGTTTCCCAAAAGCATTTGAAATAGTAAATGTGTTAACCAATAAGCTACACTAAATTTTTTTATCTCAACACTTGGAATCACAAAAACTTGTTCAAAAGAAACGGTCACCAACAGAATTATAACAAGTGATATAGACTTACTTGTGTTTGATTTGTCAAGTCAAACACATTCAAATACTTATATCACTTATGTCTCAAAAGGTTAACAAATTTCTTTGGAAAATTTTGATAAATCGTACAAAAACAAGTTGCATAAATTTAAAACATACATGAATTTAAAATGACTTTAAACTAAATGGAACTCAGCTTTGCATTGATTTAATAAATTCATTAAATTACATTTGAAAACAAAAAATTAACAAAGCTGGAACCAAGGTCCATTCATAAATCGAATGCTCCTTTTATACTAATCTAAGGATAATTCTAAAACTAGTACCAATGTGAAAATCCTAGCACTAATCTTCCTATTATGCCCTTGATTAATAATTCGATTTTTTTGAAGAATTCCTTGGTTAAAGTAGCCTCTTGTGATATCTTTTGTGGCATGTGATAAGCCAGCTAGGTAGAAGCAATCTGAGCCATCAAATATGAATTGGGGACAAAGATCAAACTATACCATCGATTTGGTTGGTTTTTTGGGTGAATAGAGAAAGGAACAGGGCAGGAGAGGTCCCACCTACCCATATGAGTATGTTGGGAGGGGTTTTGGGGGTTAGGGTTTGTTAAGGATATTGTTAATTACCAATCTGCAAAACATTAGATCAAAACCCTTTGTTTTGAATGATTTAAAGTTTTAAGGTTTATGATGTGAAAAGGGTTGATTAGATCTATTTTGGGGGTTTAGTTAGGTGTTTACCACTGGTTTTAATAATATTAAATAAGTTTTAAAAACATAATTAATATACCAAACTAGGTTGGGTTAAGGGCCTAGGTAGGGTAAATGGGTTAGGTTTGGTCGGGTTTAGTGGATGTGGGTTTTATTTTGTGGCAAGAATGACCCCTGGTCTTTTTAATAGTTTTCATAGAAAGTCTTTGGCGGGTTTCTATCACTTTCCCTTTATAACAACTTTAGGCAGATGGCAAAAACAATCCTTTTATCTTTTAAATCTTGAATAAGGACTTAAATTGAACATCTTGCTTTCTTCAAGGGCTGATTTTGTTATATCTTGAAACTTTAACGACCTAAACATATTTTAGAGTTTTACAAGGGTATAAAGTGACAAGTATTCAAACTTGGAGGACCAATCTTGTACATTCTTCAAACTTCAAGGGTATTTTTGGAAAGTCCACAATCAGGTTCAGTTCTTTGTGCGACTTCGTTTCCCGTGTTTGTTTTTTGCTTGATTCTTGTGATCTTTTGTTAATTTCACGATATCCTATCCTACAAACACACAATGAACAAATACAAAGGGTTTTGCAAGGTTTCTATGATATTTTTAGTCATTTTAAGTCTGATTTAAGCAATGAGACCATGCATAATTATGGTCTCATCACTCCTTCATACTAAACCATTATCGTGCCCTCAGGCAATGCTAGAATTAAGTATCGTAGCACTTCTAAAATTCATTTTTATTCAAAATTTATTGAAACGTAAATTTAACTTAACTACTAAATACGTTTTAGACATAATGTATTGTTTTCATCACAAAATAGGGCTTTTAGGGTCATAGAATAAGAACACGTGAATGCCTCGTAGAGATAATTTTGTCGTCCTCGATTTTCACTCAATTCCATGCTAAGCGTGAAACAATATCATTGTCATTATAAGTTAGTAATGCTAACACTACTCATATGCATTAATCACATACTTAGACTCCCTTATTCCTAAGGAGTATCTCTTATATTTTATTTTTGTCTTAATGATCACGAGGATACATTTTTGACTTATGCGTAAATAGAGATTAGGTCCAAAAATAGAGTCGTAACGGTGTAATCAAAATCATTAAATTAGTAACCTTTCCTAATAGTGACGATGTCAAAAAATTAAGTCAACAAGTAAGATTCGATAAACACGATTTTACAACGGTTTTGAACATTTGACTTATTACCAAGACTTTTATATGCCTCCTACCGGAAAGGCTTTATTATCTTTGGTTTACCTCCGCCTTTTATTACACTCCGCCATGGAGCTTTTAATATGTTAGGAATAATGTATTTAGAAGTTACTCCTGGTCATATAGCAGTTCCTACTAGAGTACTTAGTTCCTCCTGGCAGCATCCAGTTCCTCCTGGTCGTATTATAAAGTTGAAAGAAGATTTTATAAGATATGATCAAGGAAGATTGTAGAAGATAAGATCAAATACTAAGTCTTCCTATTCTTATGGAAAGTATTAAAACAAGATAAGTATGATGAGAAGGTTACAAGTTTGTTTAGGAAACTATTAAATAGTATTAATGTATAATACTTAGGCAAATATTAATTATATTGTAACCACCTAGGACCCCTTGCACTATAAAAGGAGGTCCTAGGGTGTAGAGATACATACACTTCTACACACACATATTCTCTACATATTTATCTCATTATTTGTTATAGCTTCAAGGTTGTAAACCCTATCACTATTTAGAATGATCGTATTAATATATTGAGGCTTGAACGTTTGGTTATTTCTATTGTTCTTCTTATATATAAAGATTGGTTTTTGCACAGTCTTTGTATTGTAATCAAGGTTTCAAAGATCCTTCAAGAAGTAAACTCAACAAGTGGTATCAGAGCCTTATTTAGAAGCTTTGACTGAGAAGAACAAGATTTCTACATTCGTGTTGATGTGAAGTGAAGTTGTTGTTCAGAATTCGCGACAGTTTAGCAACAGATTAGCGACGGTTTTCCAGTTCTGCGACATGGCATGCAGAACTTCAAGAAACTCCTAATTAAGGTGTTGATGAAGAAGACATGGCGTGCAGAACTTCAAATCCAAACAATGAGGTAATTCTTATGACATAATCTGAAGTTAGAGAATATAATGCTAAATTAAAGAATAATATGCATGCTTATAACAACTATGACTTAGTAATTAGTTGTTCTGAAACGTATGAACATAAATATTTTGAACTTCAAAAACAATTTGCTGATATGAATGCTGAAAATGATAAATATTATCTAGAAGTTCAGGCATATAAAAGTTCTCTTAAAACCTTGGAACAACTATAAAAATGTTTCAAAATACCCAATTAGAGTATGAAGAAATGATTGGGGTGTTAAGTATAGACTTAGATAATACATCTAATCTACTGAAATATTCTGAAAAACTTAATACTGAGGTAAATAAAGAGAAGCAGGAGCTACATACTAAACTAGATAATGCTTTGGCTAGGTTTGGTAAATGGAAAAGTTCATCCAAAAACTTAGTCAAATTAGTAGATAGCTCTATGTCTGCTAGAACCAAAATTGGCTTAGGATTTAAAAACTATATTAGGACAAATGATATTTTTGACTCCTCTTTGTCTAGTGTGTTTGACACTACCCCTGAAGATGTGGAAGGTAGGCCTATTTTCAATAGGTATAAACCAGCTGTAGAGATGCATGTTGTTCCTCCACCTCTCACAGGGACATTCATGCCTATCTCAGACGACTTTGACTTTGATGAATCACAAATGACATATGGTACAAGGTCCACTGGCTCAATTGAAACTAATTCTGTGTCTAATGACTTTGTCTCTTGTAACTCTAGCACTGACAAGTCTTTCGAACCTAAGACTAGTGACCTTGACTCTTGTGAGTCTGACTCTAGTGTTGAAGCACTTGAGTCTGTGCCTGAACCTGTTATAGTTGAACCCATGACTAGTAAATATGCCTCATGTAATTCTACCTTAAGTGCTGAATCACTTAAGTTTTATCCTCAATCTGCTTGTGCTAAGAATGCAAGTAATAGGAAATCAGATTACCCTAGGAAAAACAATAAGAGTCCTAGAGGTAATCAAAGAGGTTGGAATGGCATGATGACTTAGAAATTAGGTGATAACTTTGAGTTTGAAAATAAGGCTTGCTATGTGTGTGGTAGTTTTGATCACTTGCAATATACTTGTAAACACAAGACAAAGATTAATGACCAACAACGGGTTAAACCGGTATGGAATAACTCAAGACGGGTGAATCACAAGAACTTTGGTAGAGTTTCTCATCCCAGTCCAAAAAATAAGATAATTCCACAACCAAGATGTTTTAATAATGTTAAGGGTACACGGGTTGAGTCTACACGGTCAAAAACAAAGGATAATATTGTTAAGGCTTTAGCTAGGTGGGTTTGGAAACCTAAGCAAGATGGTTTACAACATGTCTCCAAATCAAATAGTGCATCGAAGACCTTAACAAGATATGACTATGTTGATGTCTTTGGAAGATTCAAGTCTGTTTTGGCTTGGGACTTCTATAAGCACTAATCTTTGCTTGATTTATGTTCATTTTAGCAAGTGTGATTGTAAATTACTATGATTTGTATTTTCTATATTTGTGTGAACTAACTTTTTGCAGGAAAGAGAAGTCTTAAGAAAAACCTTGGTGGTGAATACTTAGCTCTGTTTGAGGGGATGTTTTAGCCTAAGGGGAGGCTTGTTGTATGTATAACTGTGTAGATTCTTTTGTTTTTTTTGTCTAATCAATTTTGCAGATTGACATTGATGCTGGTGGATATGGTTCCTCCTAGTAGAACTAAGTTGCTCCTAGTCGACCAATGGTTCCTCCTTGTTGCACTCATCCTGCTTCTGGTGGACCATTGTTCTTCCTGGTGCATCTTACGTTCCTGTTGGTTTACTCATAGTCATTGAATCATTAAAAAAACATTTGATTCAAAATACCTTTGTATATATTTCACTTTTTGGGCTGTTTTTGTCTAGTACTTTGGTGTTGGTTGGCCTCCACACAACAAATGGTGTTCAACTCACCATGTCTCACCGACAAGAAAGAGTTGATTCACCATGAGGGTACGGCTCTGGCGCGACTATCAAATCCATTGATGGTTGCCAATTTACCAATAATTAGATGGTTTTCACTCACCTTGGTCCTAGACTAAAGAGTGGCTAGTCCACAAGTAAACGGTTTGTGGTAAAGACTTTCTCAAATCCGTTGACAGTTGTAATGGTTTTTTCAAAACCATAGGGTCATCAACTCACCCATGCTTCATTGCTGAGAGTTGGCTAGTCTAAGAGGGTACGACTCTTAGTAAAGACTTTTTGTCAAATTCGTTGATGGCTGTGATGATTTGCCCAAAATCATCAGGGTACTCCAACTCACCGATGATTCACGTTCCAAGAGTTGGACTGGGTACTAGTCTCCCAGGGTGATGTCATGATTCCACCAAAAGACTGGCTAGCCCAAGAGTGAGTAGCTACTTGGTAAAGGCTTATCAAATCTGCTCTTGTTGTTGTCAAGATTTAACATGTGCAGATGTTTTTAAGCTTTAAAGAAGTTCAACAGTTAGTGTATCAACAGCTACTTTTGTGTTTCTTCTAGTGTTATCAAGTGAGATTGTTGCTGTTGTGGTTCATATTCCAATCCTCAAGCGTATTTTGTGACACATCTACTTGGAAACTTGAACTCAATAAGGTTAAATTCAAGTTTAGGGGAGGATTGTTAGAAATAATGTATTTAGAAGTTACTCTTGGTCATATAGCAGTTCCTACTAGAGTACTTCGTTCCTCCTGGCAGCATCCAGTTCCTCCTAGTCGTATTATAAAGTTTAAAGAAGATTATAAAAGATATGATCTATGAAGATTGTAGAAGATAAGATCAAATACCAAGTCTTCCTATTATTATGGAAGGTATTAAAACAGGATAAGTATGATGATAAGGTTACAAGTTTGTTTAGGAAACTATTAAATGGTGTTAATGTATAATACTTAGCCAAGTATTAATTATATCGTAACCAACTAGGACCCCTTGCACTATAAAAGGAGGTCCTAGGGTGTAGAGATACATACACTTCTACACACATATATTCTGTACACATTTATCTCATTATTTGTTATAGCTTCAAGGTTGTAAACCATATCACTATTTAGAGTGATCATATTAATATATTGAGGCTTAAACGTTTGGTTATTTCTGTTGTTCTTCTTATATATAAAGATTAGTTTCCGCACATTCTTTGTATTGTAATCAAGGTTTCAAAGATCCTTCAAGAAGTAAACTCAACATATTATGACTTTGGTCTTGCCTTGCCTTTTATAACCTCTCCATGAGGTGTTTATTATGGCCAAAGACGTATATCCTCAACGTAAAACGTAATTTTAGATCTTTAAATCTTCAAGTTTTAAGCCATTCACTTTCAATTTTGCATAGATTTTTCGGCCTTGTGAGCTTTGAATTTTTGCTTGATTTAGGTGAATACGTGCTTAAAAATTATTATTAGGGGAAGCTTTCGATTATTCGGGTTGCCAATACTTCAAAATCGTGACGCTGGCGAATCCTAAGTGTTTTCCAAATTTAATTACATGTTGGAAACTATTAGAATCAGTTAGAAACCAATAATTAAGATTAAACCGCAAAGTCAATATTTATTAACAATTAATATATACAAGCGATGGGAGAAAAAACAAATAATTAAAAC
Organism: Glebionis coronaria; assembly: GCA_025667525.1. Lineage (NCBI taxonomy): Eukaryota > Viridiplantae > Streptophyta > Magnoliopsida > Asterales > Asteraceae > Glebionis > Glebionis coronaria. The sequence goes on along the minus strand of CM046879.1, from coordinate 478,643,548 downwards.
ACATGATTTTTGAAAGCATAAGAGTACTCTACGTTTAGCATAGTAACTTATAATTAACGCTATCATTTCTCGTCCTCAGTTTAATGAGACTTAGCCTAATATAGTTAAGGAATGAAGCTAAGTGCTCAACACGCACGGTGGACTAAAAAACTACTCTTATTCTCACCATCAGAAAACCTACATTCGTGTCTTGAACACTTATGAAAAACAAGAAAATTTATAAAATTTGGCCATTTTAGCCTTATTTTGCAACAAAAAGATGAAAATTAGATTGCGCGGTGACATAAGCAAAGTAAAGTACCTATTTAACCCCCCCCCCCCCCATACTAAAACTAAACATTATCCTCAATGTTTCGAGTCTAAGGGTGAAACCCCCATACTAGAGACGAAAAGTTGAATGCTTAATCTCGAGCATGGAAAGGGTATAACAAATAATCTAAATCCATTTATGAATTATGCTAAAAGATAAACGTTAGAACATAAAAGGATATCATCGGATATCAGAATCTTCAAAGCAAACAATCTAAGCTCGAGTGATACGTAAAACGAACACGAGAGGCTTCAACGATGACGATGATTCCTAATTAATCACAATCACAAACAACCATGAAACAAAGGTTGGAAGAGCACAAGTCTCCTCACATTACACTAATTAGAAATCAAAATATTTACAAAGATAAGAATGGGATTTCCCCCACGAGGCACCTCGTTTTTTATAACCGAGTCAAGATCTCGACTCGAATCTCCATAAATATGATCATTTAGGGATTATCATGGTAATGGCCAATATATGATGGGGTATTACATGAGTAGACAAATGCCTCAATCATAAAACAAACCGGTATCAAGGACTAGGTCCTTGGATGGTGCAAATATCGGGGTCAAAGATGACGTTCTCGTTCTCAAAAGATAAACGAAATAACCCCACTCCAACCAAAAACCCAAAGGGGTTGAAGAAAATAGATGAGAAGTAGAAAGGTGGGGAAAACATTGAACTACTCGAGGTAGACTCACACCAACGAAACAGAAATATTTTCCATTTATTGCATCGGTGGAAGATCGAGATTTCCCTTTACAAGCAATTCCAGGATCAAATATCTCTTCCTAGGTGGAAAAATGTGAGGAAACATAAGGGGCTTCCCCCACACTAGATCCACACTCACCATCGTCAAAAGGAGTAGACGAGGTGGTAGTACTAAAAAAACGCGGTGACGACGGAGTTAAGTTAGGGACATCATTCAAATTAAGATAAAAATCTTTCCCTTTTTCATCATTTTTAAACTCCTTATGAAAACCCGATTTACCATTTGTTAAGTTGAAAAGATTTGGCATTTCTAACTCAATATTAGTCACACTAAATATTCTCACATTTAAATCATGGGTGGCGGGAGGGGGATTGTACAAATTTTTAAAAGAGTCAATAAAAAACACCCCCCCCCCCTCGGGGTCAACATAATGGTCATCATCACAAGATCGTTAATCTCATCGATTTCTTCATCATAAATAGGCTCGTAAAACCAAGATTTTTTGGAACCATAATTAAGGATTTTATAAACTCTCTCGAAGAGATCACGATCAAGTACAAAACCATCATTCTTTCGTGGGGATTGTTGATAAGTTAAATCCTTACGGATGTGGTTAATGACATTCTCATTTGAGGAGTGTTGATTAGGTAACTCCTCGAGAATGAGATTTGTGGTCACGTGAGTTGGTTCGTCATTATAAATAAGACGTTCCAACTCATCGAGATTGGCAATATCTACCTCACTTGTAGGTAGAAGTGGATGCATAAGAGCAAGTTCTTTTTCGATTATTGCGTCAATCTCGGGGTCAAAAACAAAATCATCATACTTCCCACGTGAAGAGGTCTATTTGGGATAATCCTTAAAAATGGCTTTTGGGTTTTGAAGTATGTGATCGATCTCGGCAAAATCACCATCGGGATCAAAGAAAGAGTCGATGTGAGCACTCACAACCATGGTCTTACAAGTCACAGGACTATGCTTAGGTGACTGTTCAATGATGGTGAATTTGCTTTGGAAAATCCTTAGCCTCAATTGATATTGGGATAGGAGTCGAAGGCACTTCATTTGGATTAGAAGTTGATGCCTTAAAGTCATGGTCCTTTGGAGGTGGTGAAGACGAGTCCATATTGGTCATTGTCGTGATGGAGCTATAGTTTTCCTCCGGAATTGGTTGCTCACTTGAATCGCCGAATAAATCCTAAAACGATTCGTCCATACATTTACGTATTCCTTTTTCAATTAAGTAAACGTATTCTCTATCATTGAAATCGTTATCTTGCAAACCGTTCTTTTTTATCTTTTCAAAACATGCATCAAGCCTCATATTTTCCGCTAAAGTAAACATGTTTTTACAAGTATTAGTTTTTGGAACCTTGGTTTTGCTTTGATCATTTTGATTTTGGGATTTAGTCGCGAAAAATTGCATCTTATCCTCCCCAAATTTCATAGTCAATTTCCCACCAAAAATGTCGATTCATACACGAGCAGTCGATAAAAATGGTATTCCTTAAATAATAGGATATGTAGGGTCACACTCGTAGTCGGAAATGACAAAGTTCGTGGGAAAAGTGAAACTTCCAATCTTAACATAAACGTCTTCGGCTATACCAATTGGTGTAAGTGAAGTACAATTAGCTAGCTCGGTTTTCATGTTGGTAGGGATAAGATTAGGCAATTTCATCAATTTCCAAAGAGAATGAGGTATGATATTGATGCTAGCACCTAGATCGGGAAGGGCTAAACATTCCTCAATCTCGGGAAAATCACAAGGTATTATAAATTGGCTCGGATCTTCTTCCTTTCTCGGCATATGCCTTTTAGGTTTTCGTAGAAGAATCGAAGCACAAGTTTCTTCAAGGTGAACTTTGGTTAAGTCAATGAAAGTCTCTTTTTGAACGGTGGATGGAATTTGAGGTACACGAGGATGTGCACTCTTTTCCTTGGTCGCCACCTTATTTCCCTCAACTTTTGAACATGAAGACGTTTTAGAATTCGATGGTAGAGACGAATGCACAACAATAAAACCATCAAGGTTATTAATAATCACATGACCTTTTCCATGAGATGATGTAGTGGCTTTGACGTGTTCCTCAGGGTTAGTCACGGTGTTACTAGGTAAAGCACTCGAAGACGAACTCGACGGTTTGTTCATAATAGCCGCAAACATGTTCTTAATTCCACTTTGAATTTGTTCAATCTTATTATTTTGACCTTTCAAAGTGTTGGAAAATTCGTTTATCAAAGTATCAATTTATCCCTCTAATCGTCTCATATAGCCTCATTTGTTTTCATATAATCTTGAAAATCATTTGAAAAAACGCTTTGATCTTGATTAAATTTTCGTTTGTTTTGATTATTTCTTTGAAAATTATTTTGATTACCGCTTGAAAAATTGCCTTGATTTTCATTTTGAAAATTACCGCTTGAACTTTGACCTTGATTAAAATTTCGGTTTTGATTGTTGTTAAAACCTAGATTTTGAAAATTAAGTTTTGGGCTTGGTAACTATCGTTCCCTTGTTGAAAATTCCTTTGATTATTTTCTTGGAAATTACTTCAATTTTGATTTGAAAAATTGTTGCCTTGATTACTATAATTCCCTTTTTTGGTGGACCGGTGTTATTTTGATTAAACTTGTTGTTTCCATTAACCGCATTAACACTCGACGTTTGGCCATTTGTAGTCGCACACTCGTAATAATTATGAGGTCCACCACAAAACGTACACGAAACCTCAACTACTTTCACTGTAACGGGAGCGTCTTTCTTTTTCATCTCGATAAAAAACGACGTAAAAGCATTCGTCAATTTATCGACTTTCGCATCAACCCTCTCAATGTCACAATTAACATGGCTAACATTGGCTACATCGGCAACACTCGGTGTGCTACGGAGTTGGAAAACCTTAGAACTATTCTCGATAATCATTAATGCTTCCCTATGAGTTTTACACAAAAAGTTACCGCCCGCGGCGGAATTTAACAAATCTTGCTCGTGATGATTAAGACCGTTATAAAAAGTGTCGATTTGGTGTAACTCGGAAAATCCATGGTGAAGACATTGCCTAAGAAGTTCCATAAAATGATCCCACGTGTCTCTAAACGACTCAATCGGCTTTTGCTCAAATCTCGTGGTCTCGGTTTTGGAAAACGTGGTCTTAGACGGTGGAAAAAATTGATTAACGAATTTGGAAACGAGATTGTCCCATGTAATTATGGAATTAGGTGGTTCTTTCTCGTACCAATCCTTGGTCGAGCCATCGAGTGAGTAAAGAAAAATCATAAGCTTAATGACATTGTGTCAACATTCTTAAACTTGCTCGTGGCTAAAAGACGATTAAAATTTCAAATGTGATTGTGAGGATTATCCGCCTCACGACCCTCAAACTTTGTCGCTTGAATTAATGATAACATTCCCGATTTGATCTCAAAATTTTCTGCTTCGATTTCGGGAATTACGATCGCGTCTCCATAACCTTCGGTGGGTGCTTGGAGCAACTCCATCATCGTACGATTTGCGACCATCTCGTCTCTAGTTTCAACAACGATATTAGGGACTTGAGTTTCTAATTCTCGTCTTTGTTGTCGATTCCTTCAATTTCGATTACGTCGAAATGACACGTTGTTAGAATTCGATAATTCGACGATCGAGTGCACATGCACTAAACCTAGAAATTGGGGTAGCAAAGAAGATTCTTTTCGGGGGTTTTGATTTTTTTTTTTTTTTTTTTTTTTTTTTTAATTTTTTTGGATTTTTGGTGTATTACATAGATTATTAATCTACAAAATCTATCCACTAATCAAAGGTCTCGATTAGAGAATCCAAAGGGAATGAAAGTAATTACGTCTAGAAAAAACTTTCATTCGACTTTGAAACGTTGGTGGAACACCAAAACATTTCGAGGGTTCAATAATATAAGCAAAGCAAATAAGATTATTAATACTTGATTTGGCAAACCCTTAATTAATCGTAACTTTCTTAATATGCACAAGCGAGCAGAGAAAACGAGGCGTTGCGAAGCATTTAAGAGCTTTTTTTCTTTAGGTCGTGAAATACAACCGCCTTATACTCACCTTATAATTTGTATTAAATAAGATTAAATAAATTAAGAGTATTTATCTATTATGCCTTAAACTTCTCTTTGATCGATACACCCAATAATCACCGGAACGTCAATTAATGGGGTGCGTTTTCACGCGTATATGAATAAATATTGTGTATTAATTGTGCTAGGTAATTACAATATATTATTCACAACAAAAACGAAAAACGATTTTGTGTTATTAGAGTTCTATTTAACACTATTTATTTATATGGCTAATATAGTAGTAGAAAAAATAAACGAGTATACGATATGTACACTTCCTAAAATGGAAGGTAAAAAACGTACTACTCAAACAAATACGTATGTAATATGGCACTAAAACACACCTCCTCGGTAGCGGCGCCAAAATTGATGTAGGTATTTTAGTCACTTTTTTTAAGAAAAATAAGAAACCGCGGTAAGTATTAGTTGACACGTTTAGGAAAACGTGAAAACCGACAAATGTGTTCGTTCTCTAATGAGCTGTGTAGTATGAGCCAAGTTAAAAAAGTTATTCGGATTAGTTCATTTTTGGTGATAAAAAGAGAGAAACATAAAGACGGATTACGCTAAAATTAACTAAGACGAAATCGCGTTTACGCACAAATCGAGACGTAAAAATTAAATTAATCTAAAAAATTAATAAAAAAATCAAATAAATCCTAAAAAATATAACTAAGGTTAAAAAATTAACAAAACTTCTTGAAAACTTTTTAATTATTTATTATTAAATTTTAAAATTTAATTAAAGACCTAAAATTCAAAATAATTAAGAAAAAGTCCAAACAAAATTTTATTAATCGTAAACCTCAATTATATTAGGGCAAATGGCACAAAAAGGTATAAAACTTAAGGGTTAGTTTCAATTAAGGTATCACATTTTTTTTGCATAAAAAGGTATCCAACTTATTATTTTAGCCAATATAGGAATTTTCGTTAAATATTTAATGATTATCCGTTAAGTTCTTACATTTCGAATCCACCATCGCTACCACCCCCAATTATCGTCGGCACTACCAAGAATCCTCACCACAATCTCTACCAAACACCACGTTGACTACCAACCCCACCCACCCCAGTCGTAAATCACCAACCCTACCCACCTTCACCACTAACCATTACTGCCAAATCAACGAAACCGATATCATTAAAATTGATTTGTAAAAGTCTTTTTCATTTTATTGACAATAAAAACGCATATTGCTTGTTTTGTTTTGATGTTTTTAGTTAGTAGTTATTAAGTTAATATAATACTTGATACAAAATTATTTTGTTTGTGTTATATAATACTTGATACGAATTAAACGAATGGATCGAGTTTTAAATATACTTTTATTAGTATAACTTTCAACAAGTATTATATAACACAAACAAAATAATTTAAGGTCCAAGTTTATAACAAATTACTCCGAAAGTCCAAAGTGGACATTTAGTTAGGGACGGAGGGAGTACTACGTAAGAAATATAAGTAATTCAATACCAACCAATTTCTAAATGGTGATGCCCAACAATATGTAACTAAAATCACATGATCAAGAAAAATAAAATATACAAATACAATTTTATATACATAATAGGAAACACGAGGCTCAATTAACATATGATAAAACTGAACAAAACAACAAAAGACAATGTGAATCAATGCTTATTTCTAGTTTTAAGAAAAAACATTTGACGAAAGACTACATTTCTATACGTGATGACAATGAATAATGAATAAATTCCTCGGTAGTGAAGGTGGGTTGGTGGTTAGTGGCAGGTGGGTACCGCTGGTGGTTTGAAGTAGCGATGGGTAGTGTCAGTGGTAGAGGTGGTGTTTGATAGTGATGGTGGTGGGTAGGCTTGATGGTGGCGACAATGATTGATGTGGTGTTAGCGGTGGTGGACCTGAAATGTAAAAATTTAATGGATGATCGTCAAAAATTTAACAAAAATACCCAAATTGATCAAAAACATAAGTTAGATGCCTTTTATGCAAGAAAAAAATATGATGCCTTGATTGGAAATGTTAGCCGTATTTAAAGTGATGGTCATATAATATACCGTTGCGAAGCTCGTGAAAAATACTATTCAACGGTGTCGAGAGTTCTTAGTTATTAATGTTTATGTAACGGGATTTAGTCCCGAACACACAAATGAGGAAGGCCTCCTAAACACTTACTACTTAGTATAAAAGGCCTCCTAAGCCTCATTTGTGTGTGTGTTTTCCATTTCATTTGTTTTAGAGAGAGAAACATATGTGTTTCTCTCACTAGGAATTCACATCTTCTTGTTTTTCTCTTTTCCTTCATCTAATCTAATCTTTCTTTTTTGGTTTAATCTTCATCTACATTTCTATATCATTATAAGTCGTGTGTTACAATCCAACAAGTGGTATCATTCGCCAAGGGATTCGTATTTGAGCATTTCGTGTGATTTTGATTGTTTTTCGTCAAAACATCAAACAAATTTCGTGTTTGTTTGTGTTTATAAGAAGTATACCTTCTTTAAATCGTGTAGTAGTGATTTGGGCATCTTGGTTTTGGCTTAAAAACAAGTATTTTGGATCAAAAGTTGACAAATTTCGTGTTTGTTCATCTTTCCGAAATTCTTGCAAGTTTCACCATCGGAAAGTACAAAGCACGTGAGGCCAGATCGCAATAACCTTAGGTTCCACATTGCGATCTAAACATTTCGATACCTTATTCCGATCTGGACATTCCGATCGTTCTTTGCGATCTGGGATTCCGACGGCTCTTAAGGAACTTTGAGTCGTTACTCTGCCTAAATTTTGTCAGCATTCCGATCTGAAGTATTCCGATCTGAAGTATTCCGATCTGAACATATTCCGATCTGAACATATTCCGATCTGAAGTCATTCCGATACAAGCAACATTCCGACAGATCATCATTGCGATCTAAGATTCCGATAGAAGGACTTTCCGATCGTAGGACATTCCGATAGAAGGACTTTCCGATAGAACATTCCGATAGAATATTCCGATGGAAATTTTGTTTGAGTAATTTTTAGTTTTAGCCACCCTCTAGACTAGTCTCAGAACATAGTTTACACGAAGATCAAAAAAAAAAAAAAAGAAAAAAAAAAAAAAAAAAGAGTTAAAATTTTTAGGTCAAGTAGAATCAAATTTTTTCCCTACTAGTTTTTGGCTATCTCGAACTCAATTTCAAAATTTGGCGATACACAATTTTTTCAGCTTACCGTTTTGTCGGACTGAGGAATTTATTGTCGGACTGAGAAAAAAATCGGAAGTTTCGGAATTTCAACATCACCACACGCTTTCTACGAATTGAGATCCTGTTGTTCACACGACTTCTACGATGACGTCTCAACAAGATATCTATGCTGCGGGTACTGAGAATCGTCCACCCATGCTTACCAAGGAGAACTACACTACATGGGCTAGTCGTCTCCTTCGTTATGCAAAATGTAAACCTCTGGGAAAGTTGATTGTCAACTCGATTCAAAAGGGTCCGTATGTTAGAAGAACAATTATTGTGCCTGGGGACCCTACGAATGCTAACCCAGTAGCTGATTCAAGTCATGAGCAAACAGATGAAGAATTAACTGAAGCTGAATCCAAACAACTCGACACTGATGATCAAGCAATTCAAGTCATTCTTATGGGACTTCCTGAAGATGTTTATGCTGCTGTCGATAGTTGTGAAACCGCACACGAGATGTGGCTTAGGATTCAGAAAATGATGAAGGGCAGTGAAATCGGTTTACAAGAAAAGGAAACTAAGTTGCTTCGTGAATGGGAGAAATTTACGTCTACTGAAGGGGAACAAATTGAACCTTATTATCATCGATTTTCAACCCTCATGAACCATCTTAGAAGAAACAAACATGAACCTGCACAAATTGCTGCCAACATCAAATTTCTTGATAATCTTCCTTCTGAATGGTCACGATATGTCACTCTTGTCAATCAAACCAAGGATCTTCATGTCGTGGACTACACTCAAGTTTATGACTATTTAAAGATGAATCAAGATGAAGCTAACGAAGTTAGGGCAGAAAGACGTGCCAAGACACAAGATCCATTGGCTTTTATGGCAAACTCTCCATCATCTATGTCATATCCCATGGTACCCTACCATCAACCCTCATCAAGTAACTTCCTACCACAACAACAACAACAACAACTCACCGCTTATGGATATCAACACCCTGCTGCTATGAATTACTTACAACAACCCATTGCCTGTTTTGATGACATTACTGATCCTACTCATGCTATTAATACTTGTCTTGCCCTTCTTGCAAAGGCATTCAAATTCACCATTAACACCACCAACAACAATCAGAGAATCTCCTCGAATACTAGAAATAGGCAGATTGCTCAACCTTTCATGAATGCGAATCAAGATCGCCAATTGGTAGTTGCTGGAAACACGGGGACTCAGTTTCAACAATATGGTCAGAATGCTGGGCAGACCGTTGGCAATGCAGGAAATCAGTATGGTCAAAACCGTGGTCAAAATCCGGGTGTTTCGAATGTGGGTAATCAGAATGGGTTAATAGTTGTGCCAGCGGTTGCTAACCAGATGGGAAACATTATGGCTGCAAGGGCTGAGAATACTGGTACGGGTAATGGAAACAACAATCGTCAGGTTCAGTGCTACAACTGCAGGGGATTTGGTCATTATGCTAGAGATTGCACAGCCAAAAAGAAGAGGGATGCTGCTTATCTTCAGACTCAGCTTCTCATAGCACAAAAGGAAGAGGCAGGGATTCCACTTCAAGCTGAGGAATTTGATCTTATGGCTTCTGCTGCAGAATATGACGAGGAAGAAGAGGTGAATGCCAACTACATCTTGATGGCAAACTTACAGCAAGCATCAACCTCAGGAATGCATGATGACAGAGCTCCCGTCTATGATGCAGACGGTCCCTCTGAGGTACACCCAAGTTTTGATGATAATGATATATATAATATGTCTAATCAGGAGGAAGAGTATACTGAGATGCTTGAGCCCTACATTGAGACACACGAGGACCAAACGAATAATAGTAATATTATTTCGAATGAGCCTAGTGTGGACCTTAGTGTGGATCAAGTTGCCCAACCTACAACTCTTCCTGATGAGACACATGCGTATTATAAATCTCTATTTGATAAGCTTGCTAAGGATGTAGATCATGCTACGGTGGTTAATAATAAGTTTAGAGAAACTAATGCCAAATTGACCACTGAGCTTGCGGGATATAAGGAACGGGAGAAAAGTTTTGAGATTCATCATGAAAAAATCAAGGAACTTGAACAAGCTCATGCTACATCAGTTTATCAAGAAAAATGCACCACTAAGAAGTTAAATGCCTTACACTTAAGTAGTGCTAAAAAGATAAGCGAATTGAATGATGAAATCACTTCTCTTAATAAACAGCTTTCAACTGAAAAATCTATTGTTTCTGATTTAAAAGAAGAAAGAAAACAGCTAAAACATGATTTCAAAATTCGAGAAGATGGGCTTCTTGAGGATTTTTGCAAAGCGCAGGATAGGATTAGAGAATTAGACAACCTTTTAGTAAAACGTGGCCAAACTATGCAGACGATAAATATGCTCGCACCAAAAGTGAATGAGATAAATTACACTCGATACAAAATGGCTTTAGGTTGTCCTCTTCCCCCTAATCCAGGATACCTTAAGAAAGTTCAGGCCACTAATGAAACTTTATATAATGGTAGTGTGCTATTGTCTGAGGAGCATGATCCTCCTAGTGTGCATGATTCCGAGGACACTACTGAACTTGCTGTAGAGTCTCGTTTAAGAATGCAAAAGCTTGATAAAGAAGTGATACCCGTTTATTATCCGAAAGTTAACCCGCCAACTGTTTTTGTTCGGTCTAAAACGAATATTGAAATGCTTTTGCTACCAAGTGAGGAATTGTCTGATGACCCTCCTAAACCGAGTATCACTCGCCGATTTCTAAACGAGCTTAAAGATAACTTTGTCATCCTTAAACGTGTTGTTAATTCAAAAATAACTGGAGGTAATTTTACATCACCTGTTCAGATTGAGGTTCAGAAAATTCTTCAAAACGATATTAATCCGATTATTAATCAAGTTGATGCTCGGTTAGGAAATTTGGAAAACGCTTTTCTAAAAGAATTAGCCAACTTTGTTGAAGACTTTAAATCATTGACGAAGGAAGCTGATGAATCTCTTGATAAAATTAAAGTTTTGGAAAACGACCTTGAACGCCTCTCTAAAGCTCGTGATTGTATTGATAGTAGCCCTGTTGAGTTAGGTACCTCTACGTCGCATGATGAAAACCTCCAAACTGAGCTTGATCTTATGAAAGAGAAAATGGAATCTTATGTCATTAAAAAGGATAAAGAATTCACCGATCTTTGGAATAAATTTGTCAAAAAATGTGATGAATGCAAATATGACAACATCTCGTATGAAAAAGCTCACAATGAAATGCAACAAACTATCGCACGGTTGCAGGCTCAGTTAGGAGGGGCTTCGGAAACGAATTTGGCCTCGTCTAGGTTAGAGAGTACTAGTGGTGGTAATGTTCAGAAGCTTAAGGCTAAGATTGCAGATTTAGAATCTGTTGTTGTTTCATATAAGCGGGCTGTTGAACAAAGTAAGTCTGTCTATCAGAAACTTATTGATAAAATCTGTGAGAACTGTAAGTTAAAGGCCTTGTTAAAAGATAAGACTTCTGAACCTAGCTCGATTGTGGATACGATGATCCAGAAACCAGCAACCTCGGGACCCACTCGTATTGCTGTGACACCTTTTCCCAAGGTTGCTGGAACGAAAACTGCTGTGATTGCCCCAGGAATGTTTCGTGTTAGTTCTCCCTCTGTGCCTAGCAAACAACGTACAGCAAGCGTTAGGACAAAACCGATCACTATAACTCAACCACAAGTTATTGATTTAAAAAGTGCTAATTCTAATAGACGCGTGTCTTCTTCTACAGGAATAAACAACTACACTAAGAGCAGAAGGCCACAGCCTACGAGCAATACAAGGAATGATAGGGTCCCCTTTGCCTCTAGAAGTAGTCGCCCCAAGATCAATAATGTGGAAGTAGAAGAACACCCTAGGAATTTACCGCTTTTTAATCATAATCAGAAACATAATTCATCTGAATGTAATGACTTTAAGCTTGCTATTTGGAATGAAAAATCTGAAGTTATTTGTGCTAAATGTAATAAATGTTTCTTTACTTTTAGTCATGATGCTTGTGGTTTGACTATGAATGGTTTGAATTATGGTGGTTACACTCGAATTGACAAGCTGTCAGTCAGTGAACAACAACGCACTCTTAAGGCTAAGGTGTATGTTCCAAAAAGTACGCATGTAGGGTCCACAGAAAGTCTTGCTAAGCCTAGTAGCCCTAGACTCACCTCTAAATGGTTGCCTACTGGTAGAAATTTTGACTGTAGTGGCAAAATTATCGACACTAGTAGATCTCATACTGACAGTGAAACGTCGGTATGTGATACGGCTTAATTATCTTCTAACCCTACAGGAACCTATTTCATCGGTTGCCAAAATATTTGTTTCTCTTATCATTGGCAGGCTGTTGAAATTTGTCTCTGGTGCGTGGACTCGGGCTGTTCCAAACATATGACTGGGAATCGAAGCCTTCTCAAGAACTTTGTATGGCGTTTCATGGGAACTGTTCGATTTGGAAATGATCATGTTGCGGCAATTCTAGGCTATGGTGATCTTCATTGGGGAAATATAATCATCACCAGAGTCTCTTTTGTTGATGGCTTGGGACATAACTTGTTCTCGGTTGGGCAATTTTGTGATTCAGACTTGGAGGTCGCTTTCAGAAGTCATACATGTTTTGTAAGAGATCTTGAAGGAACTGATCTGTTGAAAGGAAATCGTACCACCAACCTTTACACCATTGATCTTTTTCAAATGTCTGCTGCTTCTCCAATTTGTCTCATGGCCCGAGCCACATCAACAAAGTCGTGGTTATGGCATCAAAGGTTATCTCATCTCAATTTCGATGCCATCACCCATCTCGCGAAAGATGATCTCGTTACCGGTCTTCCAAAGTTCAAATATACAAAAGACCATCTTTGTCCTTCATGTGAGCAAGGTAAAAGTAAGAAGAAGCCTCACAAACCCAAACCTGTTCCCAACTCAACGAATAGGTTACATCTCCTACATATGGATTTGTGTGGCCCAATGAGAATCAAAAGTATTAATGGAAAGCGGTATGTTCTTGTCATTGTGGATGACTATTCTCGCTACACATGGGTTCATTTTCTTGCTTCAAAAGATGAAACCCCTGATGTAATTATTAACTTCGTGAAGAAAACATCAGTTCTACTGCAAGCCCCTGTCATTATTGTGAGAACGGATAACGGTACAGAATTCACAAATCAGAAATTGAAAGCTTATTTTGACGAAGTTGGGATTTCTCATCAAACTTCGGCTGTAAGAACTCCAGAGCAGAATGGAGTTGTGGAACGGAGGAATCGTACGTTAGCTGAAGCTGCTCGAACGATGCTTCTCTCCTCTAGTGCACCGTTATTCCTTTGGGCCACGCTATAGCAACTGCATGTTATACTCAAAACCGCTCCATTATTCACACCCGTTTCAACAAAACACCTTATGAGATCATTAATGGAAGAAAACCGGATATTTCATTTTTACATGTCTTCGGTGCATTATGTTATCCGAAGAATGATCGTGAAGATATCGGTAAACTTGAACCTAAAGGTGATATTGGTTTTTTCATTGGTTATTCTTCAACTGCTTGTGCTTACAGGGTTTATAATCGAAGGACAAGAAAGGTAATGGAGACTATGAATGTTACCTTTGATGAACTCTCGGGTATGGCCTCTCAACATAGGAGTTCACATCCCGAGCTTCAAGGTCAGACTTCTGGACACGTAAGTTCAGGACTCGCGCTTCAATTTGCGCCGTCAGCAATCTCATCGTTACAACCTTCGGAACATGACTTGGAAGTTTTATTTGGGCCTATTTATGATGAATATATGGAGGGTCCTTCGTCATTAGGTGTTCCTCAAAATGCCCCAGCTGCACCTGCTACGGTAGTTCAAGAACCTCCGACTGCATCTACACCATCGGCATCTACTTCTGCACCATCGACGTCAACCTCAACCATAGTGACTCAAAACATTCCAACCACTTCTCCGATTGCTGACGCAACTCAACAACATTCTCAGCAAATTCCTACTCATGTTCATCTTCAGAATGAAATAGTTGCTGAAAATGCAAATAATGCGATGCTCAACGAACACGAGTTTGTTAATCCATTTGCGGCTTCCACAAGTACTACTCAGCCTTCAACACCCTATGTGGATCCGTCGAGCTCGCATCAAGTTTCTCATACACTTCCACATGAACACAAATGGACTAAGAATCATCCTTTGGTTCAAGTGATTGGCAATCTCTCACGACCGGTCTCAACACGAAATCAGCTGCGTACCGATGGTGATATGTGTATCTATGCACTATCAGTCAGCACAATGGAACCAGCAAGCGTGAAAGAAGCAATGACCGATGCATCATGGATTGAGTCTATGCAAGAAGAACTCAATCAGTTCATCCGGCTTGATGTATGGGAGTTAGTACCTCGACCAGACAATATCGATCCCCTCACTCTGAAATGGTTATTCAAAAACAAGATGGATGAGGAGCAAACGGTCATTAGGAACAAAACTCGGTTAGTTATGAGAGGTTATAAACAAAAGGAGGGAATTGACTTCGCAGAATCCTTTGCCCCGGTTGCTCGGATGGAAGCTATTAGGATTTTCTTGGCATACGCTGCACACAAATCATTCACAGTGTATCAAATGGACGTGAAGACGGCTTTCTTGCATGGGCCGTTAAAAGAAGATGTGTATGTATGTCAACTTGAAGGTTTCATCAATACTGAACATCCAAGCCATGTCTACAAGTTGAAAAAGGCAATTTATGGTTTGAAACAAGCACCGAGGGCATGGTACGACGAATTATCATCATTTCTTCTACAAAATCACTTCAGCAAAGGAACTATTGATCCAACGTTGTTTATCAAGCACTACGGCAACGACATCTTGGTGGCTCAGGTCTATGTAGATGATATTATATTTGGTTCTACTAACCCAAAATATTCCATATTATTTGCCGACCTTATGAAAAGTCGATTTGAAATGTCCATGATGGGGGAAATGACGTTTTTTCTTGGTCTCCAAGTTCACCAATCCCCCCGTGGTATTTTCATAAATCAGTCCAAGTATGTGCTTGAGATTCTAACGAAATTTGGTATGGATAACTGTGATCCTATTGGTACTCCAATGGACACTAAACACAAGCTTGATTTGGATAAGAAAGGGACATTTGTAGATGCTACAAAATACCGAAGTATGATCGGGTCCCTTATGTACTTAACCTCAAGCAGACCGGACATTGTGCATGCTACTTGCTTATGTGCTCGGTACCAGGCTCAGCCAACCGAGAAACACCTCAAGGAGGTTAAAAGGAACTTTCGTTATCTCCGGGGAACCATTAACATGGGTCTCTGGTATACGAAGGATTCTGGTTTTAATCTCACGGGTTTTTCAGATGCCGATCATGCAGGGTGTCATGATACATTCAAGAGCACTTCCGGTGGAGCACAATTCTTAGGCGAAAAGCTAGTGAGCTGGTCATCAAGGAAACAAGACTGTACGGCGTTGTCAACCGCGGAAGCAGAATATGTGTCTCTATCCGTGTGTAGTGCTCAAGTCCTTTGGATGAGAACACAACTCACGGATTATGGCTTTTACTTTAACAAAGTCCCTATTTACTGTGATTCACAATCAGCCATAGCCATATCCTGCAACCCGGTCCAACACTCCAAGACCAAGCACATAGCTGTCCGATTCCATTTCATAAAGGAGCATGTGGAAAAAGGAACGATCGAACTGTTCTTTGTCAAGACGGACTACCAACTAGCCGACATCTTCACCAAAGCTCTTTCTCAAGACAGATTTGAATTCTTGGTTCGTCGACTTGGTATGCGTAGTTTCACACCTGATGAACTTGAACGTCTTGCACATTCGCAGTAATCTTGTATATATCTATCAGAAAATCAAAATACAAAAATATAAAACCTATAAAAACAAAATAAAAAATGAGAAAACCTTTCAAAAAATACCAAAAATATTCTTCTCCGACATGTCTCTCAGCATCGATAATATGGACGTGCTTAGAAATGTTGTTCAATAACGACACGGGTACGTACATAAAGTTCGAATGAGAGTTCAAATGTTTTCAAAACATGTCTTTTCTATTTTTCTTCACATAATGGCTTATAGTCACATGTCAGACTATAACCCGGTCCCTAAATAAAGGAAAGTCTTTGACTTATCCTCAACAACGAGAAATTCATTTTTCTCGGTCATGAGCTTATATCAAAACATTCAAAGTTTTAAGCTCATGAACACACTTTTTCTCGGACTTTTGAGCATAATTTTTCAAAGTATTTCAAAACACTGTGCTCATATACTCCCTATTTAAATAGAATCTCTTTTCGAGGGGGAGTATAATGATTTCATAAACATTTGTTCCAAAGTTTCATGCCATATTATTCTCTCCATGTTTCATCACTAATTTCACAAAAATTTCAATTTCATACAATTTTTGAGGGGGAGAATAGTGATTAAAATGTGTTGTCTTGGATAATATCTTTGATGTAAGTGATTTCTCTTCCTAATATGTGCAAAAACCTTCCCTTTTATGATGCACATATGTAGGGGGAGCATTTTTGGTGATATAGAAAACTTTCAAGGTGTAAACATTGATTTCTTCAACACCTTGACTGCATTTTCAAATGATTTTTCTGGTTACGATATCTATACCCTTCAACACATAAATTCACGATGGTATTGGTGTCAAAAGGTGGTTAGGTATTCGTCCTATGATCCAACCAGAACCGGAGGGATCTTCCCAGGGACAATCCATTAGAACTTAGAAGTCCTTAGGAAAGATGGAGTAGTTGAGTGTACGGGAATAATGCCGACTAATGACTTAAGCTAGCACTGGAACAATCACAACAAGGTGCTAGTTATGACGTCTTGGTAAGCATTGAAGGGGTTGAAGAATGAAAAAGAAATGTAAGGATAAAGGGTGTAAAGAAAGAAGCCCTCCATACAACTTAGGCAGAAACCGGGTCAATACATCTATTATCAGAATCACTTTGATGATTTCTGATACTGAAGACAAAGCATCATGGACCCAGTGATGCAATGCACAACCCTTCCCAGCCTACTCAAGCTTCTCTCAAAAGAAGTTTGTTTTATTGTCACGGAGTTCAACTCATTTCTATCAACTTTCTCACTCCGAGATAGTAGATATTGAATAGGTGGCAGTCTGCTCCAGCCTCCGATCACCAAATAAACGTGCACTCATAGAGTCTAGAGCCAACGAGATTCATCAAAAAATCTCATTAGGACACTTATTCCATAGATCAATTGTTGTTCATCATTAGAACACAAGCGATGATTTACAGAGTCCTACGCTCTATCCTTGTGGTATTGCTAGAACATTTAGAGTGATACTCTTTAGTATTCACAGTGATGAATGGAAATCCTTCCAGTGTTAACATCAAACAGCACTGCGGTAGGTCATATGTAAGATTCACTTGAATTAAACATATGTTAACTGGAAAGCAACAGTGGTTTGATTCTTAATTGATTCAAACTCGTTCCAGGTCTCGACGCAATATCTTTATGATCTTGCCAGAACATTCAGAGTAATACTTTTCAGTATTTACAGTGACGAATGGAAATCCTTCCAGTGTCATCATCAAACAGCACTGCGGTAGGTAACTTGTGCGATTCTATATGAATCAAACTTGTGTCAACTGGAAAGCAACGATGGTTTGATTCTTAATTGATTCAGACTTGTTCCAGGAAAGTGAATTGACGACCTAATCAGCAGAATGGAACTGCATGATTCACTCCTTACTTTGAATTATCTTTCGATATATTCAAGTATTGAGAACGGCTACCACAGCTGGAAATCCTGTCAAGGAAGTTCTTTGAACTTACCTGATCACAGGTACAGTATTCGTACTGTATAACGGGAAACCGGTGGAATGCAAATGGTGGCGTTATCTCAAGAGTCGCAATTCAAGGCCACATATTCAGGATTATTGAAGAAAGCTCAAGAACATCTAAAGACAAAGACTTCCGCTACTCTGATGATCAAGGGAGATTGTTAACAAACTTTCATGTCAACTAAAAACATGAGTATGTGGGTAAAGACACAAGAACACAAGCTGGAAAAGTTACAAGATCAAGTCAAGGCAAAGATCAAAGATCCAAGATCACAAGTCATGAAAGGAACTATGAAAGAACTCTCAAGGCAACAAGCTTCAAAGTCTGCAACACCAACGAAGTGAAGTCACATATTACATGACCACCCCTTAGGGGGAGATTGTTAGCCGTATTTAAAGTGATGGTCATATAATATACCGTTGCGAAGCTCGTGAAAAATACTATTCAACGGTGTCGAGAGTTCTTAGTTATTAATGTTTATGTAACGGGATTTAGTCCCGAACACACAAATGAGGAAGGCCTCCTAAACACTTACTACTTAGTATAAAAGGCCTCCTAAGCCTCATTTGTGTGTGTGTTTTCCATTTCATTTGTTTTAGAGAGAGAAACGTATGTGTTTCTCTCACTAGGAATTCACATCTTCTTGTTTTTCTCTTTTCCTTCATCTAATCTAATCTTTCTTTTTTGGTTTAATCTTCATCTACATTTCTATATCATTATAAGTCGTGTGTTACAATCCAACAGGAAATGACTGTTAACTTTAGTATCTTTTTGTGCCATTTACCCATTATATTATAGAAGGTAACATCTCTTCTATATCCAATAGCATTCATCTCGAGCAATATGAAACCAACACACAAATTAACAAGTTGAGTTTAGTTTAAGTAGATTTTGATCCATTTTGAGTAATCCATGTAACATGTTTATTGAAAATGACACATCCGAATTAAGAATAAATGAAACGGATCGAAAGATCCATTTGTTAATTTTTATATTAAACTAAGAATTATTTATATTTTACTATTTAGTTCGTATAATATGATAATTTTATATATAAAATATATAAATTTTGTCAAACTCAAATCCGTAATATATTATAGAAGTTAACTTTAGTATCTTTTTGTGCCATTTACCCATTATATTATAGAAGGTAACATCTCTTCTATGTCCAATAGCATTCATCTTGAACAATATGAAACCAACACACAAATTAACAAGTTGAGTTTAGTTTAAGTAGATTTTGATCCATTTTGAGTAATCCATGTAACATGTTTATTGAAAATGACACATCCGAATTAAGAATAAATGAAACGGATCGAAAGATCCATTTGTTAATTTTTATATTAAACTAAGAATTATTTATATTTTACTATTTAGTTCGTATAATATGATAATTTTATATATAAAATATATAAATTTTGTCAAACTCAAATCCGTAATATATAAATCATGTCAAACCAAAATCTATATAACCTTCCAACTAATTAATCATAATAGTAACAATCTTTTGAATGTAGTCGACTTTTTTGTCAGTAAATAAAATTTTAGGGGACGTTTGGTTCATAATATGTTTTGAAAGAAATTGTAATTGATAAAAGGAATTGTAATCTGAATAATTATAATTGAAATGAATGTAATGTGTTGTAATTGTAATGTACTGAAATTGTAATTGACATATTTTATCAATTTGTTTGGTTGGTTACCAACGTAATGTAATTCAATTTTAAAAATAATTTAAAATAATAATACTTATAAAAAATAAAAAATAATAATAACTAGTAAAACAATAAAAAATAAGAATAATAAAAGTTAATATGATAATAATAAATAATAAATATAAAAATTAATAATACAATAAATAATAATAATAAAAACAATAATTGTTAATAATTGAATCATTTAAAAATAATAACAATAAATAAAAAAAGTATTATTATAATATTTAATAATATTATTAATAATATTTAATAATAAATAATAATAATTTATAATAAATAATACTTAATAAATAATAAAAATTAATAATAAATAAAACATAAATAGTATAATAGTAAAAACAATAATTGATCACCCGCGCTTCGCTGCGGGGGTTCATTGTTGCAATTTGCTAAAGCTTGCAAAAGTGACATGCTATGTGACATTTTGACCTCTGCCGTTGAGGGAATGTGAAGTTTAGATCAAAAGATGAGTTCAAGCCTGAAACTTAGTGAATTTATTACATTCTATAAGATTAGTATTACATCTCAGTATAAAGTTGGATCAAATCAAAATACATTAACTCGTACGACATCATGTGTTATATACTAAAACATATGTCGTGAAACCTAGTGAAAGTATTGCATCATGATAAAATCCAACTCTCTGAGGTTTGCCTATCCAAGATACTCATGATAGGTACTTTGCAAAAGCACTTTGAAGGTTATATACTTCATTTTTGTGAGCTCTCATGTACTACTCTTCATGCTAGGCTTTTTTCTCATACAGATGCGCTATTATCATCCCAACATTGGAAACAGATATGTTTTCTAAAACAAAGAGCAATATAAGACATTAGAACCCATAAGTTGGTCAAACTCATAATCGAATTTAGAAGCTACATCAAAGTTGTGCAAAGAAATAATTTTGGGCATTAGTTGTAACTTGTAAGAATAAAACAAAATCCAACGACTACGAAGCAAAAAAGGTGAAAAATGTTGAAGAAAATGGTTCAGTAAGTTGCTTCACTACATATTAGACGATAGGAAGAGTGTTTGTCAATACGCTCTAGAGGAGGTTGTGAACGTGCACGCGCTCAAACATTAGGAAATCCATACCAATACGGCCATACCCACTCCCATATGGATCATACAACCCATTAATCTATTTCGGGACATTTGGTTATCTTCTTGTTGAATCATAGTATCCGTGGCTGGTCGAGACCTTTCATATAATAATCATATTGTTTTAAATGCGTATGTGCATTCCTACCATACCCATTATAATAATATTGACCCCATTGAGGCTGATAATGTGACACAGATGGGTTCTCCATATACAGACCACTTTTTCCAAAACCTCAATGTCGGTTTGTCCCCAAAAAGGCTAATAAGGCAATGCAGACAGGTTAACACATAAGGATTACCCTACTGCCGTAACACTTCTTTGTCAACTCGGTTATCCATGGGATGCATTTGTCTTTTTCTGCTTTTTTGAAGTGTTCCGCTTATAATCTTGCTATCAATTTCGCCTAACTTATTTTCCTTAGCGAACAATTTTAACTTATCTCCAATTTTGATAAACCAAGATGCTACTTTTCTTCTCACTCTTTACGTTGCTGCTATCTATCAAGTAAACTTTACTGTTCGGCTAATAGTAGTTGCCTGCCTAAGGCCGTCGCGTCGAGCCACTATAAATTAATGTTCCCTAAAGTCCTATAAATACCCAACTGTTAGATAGCATAGAAATCCATCAGCTTAACATTTTAACAAACATATGTAATCTTTTTGATTAATTTTTCTATCGTTGCCTTTGAGTCTGCCACTGCCAGCAACTCTTAGCAAATGGTGGCTTTAACCAAATGAAAAATGATTGTACCTTGTTATCAAGCAGTTTGCGCCAAACCAACAACAGCATATGCAACAACGATTCTTCATTACCTTTAATCACACTGTTTCCTGTAAACCATAAAAAGAAAAATTAGTTGTCAATTCACTTAAACAAATCACCTAGTAGCTAATAAGTATATCACATTTTTTAGTCAATTGGCTAAAAAAAGTAAACGCACTCTGACATACCACTTCACATCCCGTTAGCCCATCGCACTCACATGAGGTTCCGTTGAGCACGTCACCTACAAATATTAGTAGCATCGCAATTAATTAACCCAATCAATATTCTCAACTGAATAAAAAACAAACCCAATAAGATATGCATACTACCACAATTATCAATAGTTGGTAGAAGAAGCCGAACTTTTTCAACCATGGTTGGAGCTAGCTGCCGCCTTCTTTTAGCTTTTTATTATGAAAAAACATTTGCAACAAACCTGTACACATACATCAAATTAATACAAAGATCCAAGCATCAAATAATTAAAACCCATAAACCGAAGTTGAAGAATATCAAACACTTACGAAATGTAACACAAACCCAATCCTTTCAAGATATTCATCAACCCGCTGTTCATTGTCAAAGACATCCAAATCTGGCTACCCCTATCCTAAACCCTAATTAAGATAGATATTTGATAGAGATTTGGTGTGAAACTATGGAGCAGATGTGTGTGAAAAAATGGGGCGGTGGATGGTATAGAGAAAAACTGGGGCGGTGGATGGTGGTGTTGTTTATTTATTAATAAGACACGTAAGAGGGACACGTGCCCAATTATTTTTCCCACCAAAACCCATAAAAGTAATAAAAAAATGCCTACCGCTTCCATAAACAGTATAAGTTAATAATAATATCAATTTATATTTTTTTTAAATATATTTCATTTATAATAATAAAATTAATATTTAATATTTTTAATATTAATTATTTTGATAAAAATTACAAAAATAATCGTTTTTATTAATAATAATAGTTTTAATGATAATAACTTAATTAGTTATTTTTTGTTTTTTTATGATAATTATTTTATTATAACTATTTAATTAATATTTTTTAATATTATTATTTTTAATAATTTTTAATATAATATTAAATTTATTATTTTTTTCGGAGTAATTTTTTATTATAATTAACTTTTAATAATTATGATGTTAATAAATAATTATTTATTTATTTGATTGCTATATATATCCTAATTATTATTTTTATATTAATATTTTATTAATTTTGATAATATTTATTTTATTAAGGCTATGATATAAAGTTTTTATTAATATAATAAAAAATATTTTATTAAAAAATAGTAATAATAATAACTTCTTTTAATAATAACTTTTAATATTTATTATTATTATTATTTATAAATATTGTGTTTTAAAGAAAAAAAATACTTAATTACAGCGTAATTCAAAACATTCAATCCAACTTCATAGATAATATGAATTCCTTCGATGGATGTAATTGTAATGTCTGAATTACAATTAAAACACAAACCAAACAACGTACGTAATGCTTAGTGAATTACAATTCTCTTATTTATGCAAACCAAACATCCTATATAATATAAGGGTATGTTTGGTAGAGGGAATTAGAGGGAGAGAAATGAAAATGATTTCATTTCCATTGTTTGGTTGGTTAAGAAATAAAAAGAGTGGAGAGTTGAATTCCTAGAGATTTTGATCCTTTGTAATTTGTATAGAAATCATTTCTATTATTTTTGGTGTGGAAACCATTTCTTTGTTATATATTAATACTTACTCCGTATTACATTATCATTATTACTTTTATTATTATTATTATTATTTATTTATTTATTATTATTATTATTATTATTTTTATTTTTTTTTATTAAACCATCACTTTTATTAGAAACAAAAAAGGATTTACAACAAATTGGATGGGAGTCGAGATACTATCTGCGCTCCCACCCCTTTAGCAATGGTAAAACCTATTCTAAGAAAAATATGTACAGCAGCGCGCGCTCCAATGTCTTGAGCCTTTGAAAATCTCTAAATCCGCTTAAGCAACGCAACTGCATCTTCCTGTAACTCCCCTAAAGAAGAAAAGGAGAAAGGAAGAAACCCATATCCGAGAGCTGCACACTTAGCCAAATACTTGCATCGTTTACGTTGTGCAACATCAATAACAGCTCGGCCAGGTACAAAGTCATTCATCCCCGTACGAGAAATTATTATTATTATTATCATTATTTTTTTATTTTTTTATTATAATAAGCACTTTATTAGAATAATAGGATTTACAAGAAATTAGTAGGAAGCCGAGATCATTATTATTATTATTATTATTATTATTATTTTATTTATTTATTTTTTTTTATCGAAATTCCAATTTTATTAATCACACAAAATTGGAAGGGAGCCGCGAAACAAGCTGCGCGCCCACCCCTTTTTGAATACAAAAACTAAGTCTAGACATCAAAAAACCACCACTCCTCGCGTCATTAGAATGACAACCAGCTAACCGCTTAAGACGCGAGAGAGTACCCATCGCCTCCTCCTCAAACTCCCCAAAAGTCGAGAAGGCGAATGGAATAAACGAGTAACCATGCTCAGCACAAATACAAGAATACTTCCTCTTCTTCTTCTGAACAGCCGACTGCAAAGCACTCCCAGGAACCCACGAATCCAACCCCTCCCCTGCAAAGGAGAAACCCCTGTAACATCTAAACACGTATCTTTGCCCTGGGACCAATTGTGTAACAATAAATCTGCTGGCCGAAGATCACGCCCACCATCAGAAACAAATCCCATATCAGCTTCTTTCCTCACCGACACACCAACCTTAGAACAAATATCAAACAACACATCTCGAACAAGATTGTGCCGAAACTTAACCCCCAAATCACTAGCGCAATGAACAGCATGATCACCCCACAGATCCATCCGATGTACATGGCAACCCGAGCACAAAGAACCATCAGGAAATAAAGGAATCGACAAACGATAACACAATACCGCACGAAACTGTCTCGGGTTCATCCGCTGTCCCAGCCCATCAATCGGAATAGTGAAGAGGTAATCTTGCGCATGAGGAGCACGCACACAATTGAGAAGTGCCTCCTGACGACGACTCAACCCGAAATGCGACGTCAAACAACCATCAATGAAACCAAAGTAACTCTTTGCCAAAGACTTCATAAACTGGGGGACAGGAGAGCTAGTGGTGACAGAGAGAGGATCGACACCACAACAGGTCGAGAAAGCATCAAGAGCAGACTGAAAAATAGGGCCCGGCGAAACAATCCCAGACCTCGCCAAAATCCGATCCTACAAATCACCAGACTGTAAACGAGAAGCAATAAAGGCAAAGCACCTGACATCCTCAGCACATAAGACCCCTAGGCCACCAATACTGATAGGAAGAGTAGCAAGACGCCACTGCAAATCACCAAACCCAGGCCCTGAACCCGTAACAATCAACTCCAAAGACGCGCGTAATATTAATAATATTTTATTAATATTATTATTATTATCATTTTTTTATTTTTTTTTATTTTTGATACATAGATTTTGTTAGGGGTTCAGATTATGTCTCTCGGAATCCTCTCGAATTGATCTCGGCCTTAAGTGGAATGATTGTTCTTGGTTACTAAATAAAAGGTTTGGTTTTCTAATCTACTAAATGTTAAAATGTATTAAAATGAAAACTTAAATCAAAGATAAGTAATTTTATGACAATTAATAAAAACTTGAACTTGAATTAAAATTTAAAATTAAAATTAAAACTGAAATTAAAGTTAAAATGAAGAAACAGTAACTTAAAGAAACAATAACAATTAATGAAGCTCAAAAGAAACTTGATTCGGAAGTATACCCTTGATTCGGAACTTTGTTCATCCGGAACTTTTCACTCGGAAGTCTTCATTCGGAACTTTTGAAAAAAATCCTTCATTCGGAACTTTCTTCGGAAGTTGGTTCGGAACTTCGTTCGGAAGTTTGGCTCGGAAGTTGGGTCGGAACTTTTCACCCGGAACTTTATTCGGAACTATGGTTCATTCGGAAGTTTTTACTCATTCGGAACTTTTTGAAAAGAAACTGATTCGGAACTTAAAAACATGCATTCATTCGGAACTTACTGTTCATCCGGAACTTCAGTTCATTCGGAAGATGGGATTCATCCAGAACTTTCTGTTCGTTCGGAAGTTTTGATTCATGCGGAACTTTTTAAACAAAGACTCATTCGGAACTCTTAATATTCATTCAGAACTTTTTAAACAAGGACTCATTCGGAACTTTTAATGTTCATTCGGAACTTGGGTGTTCATCCGGAAGTCTGGGAACTCAGATATAGTAACTAACGCGAAGAACAAGGAAAATCAGTTTTAATCCAAAAATCACCAAGTTTTTCACCAAAAACTTAAATAAACTAATCACTAAGCATCTACTAACCATAAACTACAAATCCCATCAACAAAAACACAAAACCCAACAACTTTTGAAGATCAAACCAATCAAATAAAAACTTGAAAACTTGAAATAAAAGATGATGATGAACAAGATGAAATGGAAAGATTAAACAAGAACTTGTATTGATGATTAATGTTGTAACAATCACAAAACAAGAATTAAAATTACAAGATTAAAAATCAAAGATCAAGATCACCAAACACCCTAGTGGTGTTGGTGATGATACGAACTAAAAGGGAGAAAAAAGGGGAGGAGAGGAAAAACTAAAAACTATCTGGCTAAATGTGTGAGGGGTGGTCTATTTATAGGCTTGTCTTTTGGTTAGTGAGTGGGCTTTCTCCCGTTCTTCTTGTCTTCTCGTCTTTTCAGAAAAGTTGACGTTTTCGATTCTGATTCGGGATTTGTCGTCGATTAAATTCAACTCGTCTTTTAATTTCTTCGTTTAATAGACTTGAGTTTCTTCGACTTATGTAAATCTTCCATATTTGGTCCTTTTCTTCGATAAATCTTCGAATAGGCCCAGTGACTTCAAATCTTTTGCATCTCTTGGACAATAGACTTCTTCTTGAGTCCTTTTCTTCAGTAAAACCCGTGCAATCCCATGTTTTCTTTAATATTCATCCGGTTGGCTCTGAAAACACAATAAACACAAAAACCACGCATAATTCCAAACAAATGATATTAAATACGTGTTTTGGTCTCGTTTTAGCCCGAATTAAGTGGTAAAAGGATGGGTGTTTACACACCTATCAAATCCCCTACACTTAACCATTACCATGCCCTCATGCAATGCTTAGTGATAAAGCAATTTTACACTTTTCTCATAATTAATCAACCTTGGCCTTATTCAAATACTACTAAACAAAATTAAATTTTAAAGGAAACAAAAGAATGGAAATAACTTGCAAAGAAACCAATGACTTACATTAGGGCTTTGGTGCTGCAAAGATTTATCACCCTCAAGTTTCACGTTCCCCAAACTAAGCTTAAAAACGAGATCATTGTTATTATAAGTTAGTAAATCAAACACTTACACACATGGCTTAATTAAATGCTTAAACTCCCTTATTCCTAGGTGTATCTCTTATATTTTATTTTTGTCTTAGAATGATCATGAAGATGCATTTTTGGACTTATTTCGATAGTTTATTTAGGCTGAAAGCAAAGTAGGACGATTTGATCAATAGTTAGCTAAAGGACAAAATCTCTTAAAACTGCTTCTCGGGATATCAAAAAGTTCATATCTTGGCATAACTTGGTTCACGATTTGAGACCTTTCTCGGGCCGATATTTGGCATGTACTTCATACTTCATATCTTGAGAGACGTTCTTGAGATAGTGGTCTTCTCATCGTTCATAGAGTTTCTTCACTTGGAGACTTTTGAGGGGTACTCCAATTTTGTTGACCACGACTTCATGATTATTCTTCAATCTCTAATTGGGATTTTGAGATACAACGATCCGCCTCCTTTTCGGACTTGGATCTATTTATCCTCATACCTTGTTAGGGTCTTTTCGGATAGACTTCTCCATCATCTTTATGGGAGTTGATTGCTTTTCGTCGTGAGTCTTGATCCTTCATATTGACTTTGGGAATAATGCTTTTCACATCACTTCGGATCTTTAGCAATAAAATGGAATCCTCATGCCTTGTTAGGGCCTTTTCGGACTCGCCAATCTTCGCGCCCCGCTTCATAAGTTATGCCTTGGCTATGAACTCTTATCATTACCGAGCAACTTTTAAACGATCTTGGGCTAGAAGCTAAGTAACTTTCAAATCGTACGACCTTACTTATTGCAGATAAATTATTAGCAAGTGATGGGAGAATTGGCAAATAATTACACCAAGTGAGCTTGTGCAAGAATACCGACTTATAATTGACTCTATCATTTCTCGTCCTCCACAATTTAAAATCTCAAGTAATGAGACTCGTGGATACTTAGCCTAATAAACCAATTAAGGTCTACATGGTTAAGGATACTAGCTATAATAAACTTGGATAAGTCTATTCGGGTTGAGTCAAAATAAACGCAACGGGCCTAATATGTCAGAGATTTCTAAACTAGCTACACCACTTTATTAATATTTTTGACTTTATTGCGGGATATATACATATGAAAGCAACGATAAAAATTTAAAAATTACGACTAAATGGCCAAAGTTAATAAAAAATTTGAAAAATGTTGAAAAATATGATTTTCCGGTTAAATGAAGGCATTTTCATGGAAAAGTCCACTTAAAACTTCGATAGAAGTCCCCCCTACACTTAAGATAAACATTGTCCTCAATGTTTAAGCATGTGGGAAAAGTCTCCCCTACACTTATGACATTGTGCACGTTGGTTAACTCGAGTTAAGGAGAAGACGACTAAAGTGATCAATTTCAAATGTGAGTATGAAGAAAATTGAATCACGATAGTTGAGAGATAGAACCGGATTTCGGATAACACAGGAACATGGTTCGTCAAAGATTCCAAGAGTGCAATAATCCCTGTAATCACATCACCACACAAAGAGAAAGACCTATAGAGGCTCCCCTACACTTAGGGGGTTAAAACATAAAAGGATAGATACTCGGGCTGCCTCCCGAGGAGCGCTTGTTTTTGATAACCGAGTCACGAGCCTGACTCGACCCAAAATTAGTTCATGGGGAACGTGGTGAGGGATGGAATCACCTCCTGAGAGGTGTCCTCACCAAAGTGCAACTTCACTCGTTGGCCATTCACTTTAAAATTCGGTCCATCAGGTTGAGCGAGCTCGAGAGTACCATATGGAAAAATTTGGGCAATGGTGAATGGGCCGGACCAACGAGATTTGAGCTTGCCCGAAAAGGTTTTCAACCGAGAGTTAAAAAGTAAGACTTTGTCTCCAACATGGAACTCTCGGTTCTTAATCTTAGAGTCGTGAATGAGCTTAGTCCTTTCCCTGTAGATCAAAGAATTTTCATAAGCCTCATTCCGAAGTTCATTCAGCTCTTGCGTAGGTCACCGGCTTTGTTAATATCAAAATTAGCCCACTTCAAGGCCCAATAAGCCTTGTGCTCCAACTCAATGGGGAGGTGGCACGCTTTCCCGTACACAAGACGATAAGGCGTACAGCCGATCGGGGTCTTGTAAGCAGTACGGAAAGCCCACAAAGAATCATCAAGTTTATCAGCCCATGAGGCACGATGCTCTCCCACGGTTCTTTCCAGAATTCGCTTAAGTCCTCGGTTGGATATTTCAGCCTGGCCATTAGTTTGTGGGTGGTAGGCTGTGGAAAGACGATGATTTACACCGTACTTAGCCATGACTCTTGCGAATTGGTCATTGCAAAAATGAGTCCCACGATCACTAATAATGGCACGAGGCACACCGAATCTAGCGAATAGAGCTTTTAAAAAGTTACAAACCACCCTTGCATCATTAGTAGGTAAAGCTTTGGCTTCAACCCACTTTGAAACGTAGTCAACGGCTACAAGGATGTATTTGTTTCCTTTAGAAGAAGGGAATGGCCCCATAAAGTCGATACCCCAAACATCAAAGATTTCACATTCTTGAATGAAATTCTGAGGCATCTCGTCTTTATGTGTGATGTTGCCTTGTTTTTGGCAAACATCACATCGTTTAACCATATCGTGAGCGTCACGATATATGGAGGGCCAATAAAATCCCGAATCAAACACTTTTTTGGCGGTGTAGTTGGGACCAAAGTGACCACCGGTGGGTCCTTTGTGGCAAGCATCAAGGATTTCTGAAGCTACCGGTCCGTCAACACATCGGCGGATAATCAGGTCGGCACATTGTTTGAATAGGTAAGGATCGTCCCAAAAGTAAGTCTTAATGTCGGTGAAGAACTTTTTCTTTTGTTGAGACGTCAACCCTTCCTTGAGAATTCCACCCGCCAAGTAGTTTGCAAAGTCCGCAAACCACGGGGTTTCATCAGATTTCGAATTTATAGACATTAAGGTCTCCAAGGGAAAAGAATCATTGATTTCTTTGTTCGGATGATCCCCTTGGTAAGGATCCTCAAGTCTGCTGAGATGGTCCGCGACTAGGTTTTCTGCTCCTTTTTTATCGCGAATTTCGATTTTAAATTCCTGGAGCAGCAAAACCCAGCGAAGAAGTCTTGGTTTGGAATCTTGCTTTGTCAACAAGTACTTCAACGCGGAATGATCGGTGTACACAATTGTTGTGGAAAGGACAAGATAGGGGCGAAATTTTTCAAAGGCATAGACAACAGCTAAAAGCTCTTTTTCGGTTGTCGTATAATGCAATTGTGCCCCCGTCATTGTCTTGCTAGCGTAATGGATTGGTTGGAAGTGTTTGTTCACTCTTTGTCCCAGAACCGCTCCAATAGCAAAATCACTAGCATCGCACATCAACTCGAAGGGAAGCTCCCAATTAGGGGTAACCAAGACGGGTGCCTTAGTTAGCTTATCCTTTAGCGAGTTGAAGGCTTCAAGACACTCTTTGGAAAAGATAAAAGGAGTATCTTTTTCCAAGAGGTGGGTCATCGGGCGCGCGATTTGAGAAAAATCTTTGATGAATCGACGGTAGAAGCCCGCATGACCCAGAAAACTTCTCACACCCTTCACGGTTGAAGGTGGAGGCAACTTGGCGATAACATCGACTTTAGCACGGTCTACTTCAAGACCGGCTTTGGAAATCTTGTGACCCAGCACGATGCCTTCTTTTACCATCAAATGGCATTTTTCCTAATTCAGAACAAGGCGAGTGTCTTCGCACCGCTTGAGCATACGTTCCAAATTGGCAAGGCAAGAAGAGAAGGAATCCCCGAATACCGAGAAATCATCCATGAAGACTTCCATGGTTTGTTCAACCATGTCATGGAAGATAGCTAACATACACCTTTGGAAAGTCCCGGGCGCATTACATAAGCCAAAAGGCATTCTTTTGTAGGCAAATGTGCCATAGGGACAAGTGAATGTTGTCTTCTCTTGATCTTGGGGATCGATGGGTATTTGGAAATAACCCGAGAAACCATCAAGAAAGCAGTAATATTCATTACCCGCTAATCTTCAAGCATTTGGTCCATAAAAGGTAGAGGGAAATGATCCTTTCTCGTGGCATCATTGAGTTTGCGGTAGTCTATACAAACTCTCCACCCAGTAACGAGACGAGTGGAAATCAACTCGTTGTGTTCATTGGGAACAATGGTTATTCCGCCTTTCTTAGACACACAATGGATTGGACTAACCCAGGGTGAATCCGAAATAGGGTAAATCATACCCGCATCAAGAAGTTTGATAACCTCTGTTTTGATGACTTCATGGATTTTTGGATTCACCCTTCGTTGGCTTTGAATTGTGGGCTTAAAGTCGTCCTCCATGAGAATTTTGTGTGTGCAGAAGTGAGGATCAATTCCACGAATATCAGAAATCTTCCAAGCAATAGCCTTCTTATGATCTTTCAATACGGTGATAAGTCGGGCTTTTTCTTCTTCCTTTAGGTCCTTAGCAATGATGACTGGCGACTTCTTCTCTTCTTCAAGGAATACATACTCGAGATGGGGCGGCAACTCCTTAAGTTCTAAATCCGGAGGATTATCGACGGGAGGCGTATTCACAGTCGGAGTATCGATAGCAATGACCGTGGGAGATGGAGGAGAAGAATTGTCTTCGTTGAGAAGGCTTTCAAAGAAATGCATGTCTTCGTCCCCATCGGTAGGAGAATCATCAGTAGATAAGTTCACATCTCCCATGGTGTCTTCAAAATCTTTCCAAAACAAATCACTATCTCCAAAGAGAGACAATGATGATTCAATAGAGGACACGGTCTCAACATTAGGAAGAGAGGTAGGAATACTTTTGCAAGCATCATTAAAGTGTTCTTCACAAGCCTCATCAAGAACGTCAATACAATTAACACTCTCATATGAATAAGGCTGTTTAGACAACTTTCCCATGTTGAAGACTACTTTATCGTCACCCACTCTCATGATAAGCTCACCGGCTTCAACATCAATGAGAGTGCGACCGGTCCTCAAGAATGGACGACCAACAATTAGTGGTACACGAGGGTCCATCTCGTAGTCGACGACAACAAAATCAGCAGGAAAGGTGAATTTGTCGACTCCTACAATGACGTCTTCGGCTATCCCCACTGGATAAGCAACCGTACGGTTAGCTAACTCCAAAGTCATTTTGATGGGGACTAGCTCTGGGAGAGATAATTGCTTCCACACACTTAGAGGCATGAGATTAATACTGGCACCTAGATCGGCTAGGGCCATGCAATTCTCTACTCCCGGGAAATTGCAAGGGATAAGAAAACGACCTGGATCACCAAGCTTGGTTGGCAATTTCCTTAAGAGCACTGCAGAGCAATTCTCATTAAGTTAGGTGTTGGCAATATCGAGGAGCTTTTCCTTGTCGCTCAGAAGATCTTTAAACATTTTCGCATACTTGGGCATGTGAGCGAGAGCCTCAGCGAAGGAGATGTTGAAATTCAGTTGTTTAAACATTTTGAGAAAGTTTGAAACTTGAATATCGTCCTTGCTTTTGAGCTTCTCTTTCCTCAACCTAGATGGATAAGGTATATTGGAAGAAGAGGAAGGCGTTGGGAGAATAGGATCACTCACATCCTTGGGTGGAGGAGGGGTAGCAGGAAGAGGTGGAGAAATTGGGGAAGGAGAAGGATGAGGAATAGGAGTAGGTGACTCGTTCTCCTTAGTCACAATCACCGGTGGAGGTATAGGAAGCTCGGGTTCCTTGGTACCTTTACCACTTCGAGTGGTGATTGCTTTCATCTCCCCTCTTGGATTCGCAACGGTGTTACTCGGAAGAGTACCCGAAGAATAGGGTTGATTACTTTGGAAAAAACTAGCCATCATGTTCCTCAAGTCATTAGTTTGGCTATCCAACGTATTTCTCATGTCGGCTCTCAAATCGTTTCCTTGTTTGACCAAGTCTGCTTTCACGTTGAGCACTTCTCTCTGAAGATTTCCCACTATCACATCGTTATTCCTCATATAAGTTTCCACTTCTTGGTGAAGAGCGGTGGGTTGGTTGGGAGGAGCATTGTATGCAGGTGGTTGGTAAGCAGGTTGTTGGTAGACTTGATTGTTTCGTTGAGGTGGTTGTTGCTGCTTGTGAGGAGGTATGTATGGTTGTCGAGGTTGTTGTTGTTGTTGAGGAGGGCGATTGAGGTTTGGTTGTTGGTTTGGGTTGTTTGGGGGAAAACCGGGTGGTGAAAGGTAGTTGTTGGAGCGGTAGCTAAGCAAATTACGGTCACCTTGAGGTCTAGCTTGATAAGCAGGTTGAGGATAGGTGCCATATGCCGCATTCACATTCTCAGCAGGGTAGTCTTGGGTGGCAGTACAAGTAGTGTAGGAGTGAGGACCACCGCATATCTCACAAGGTTGGCTGACAGCACTAACTTGAGCGTTTTTAGCGTTGTTGCTGTTGTTGTTGCTGACGGTGTGGGTGACAAGCGATTCAAGAAGCGTAGTGATTTTGTCCAGTCGCTTGTCGCTGTCACTAGTGCTAGCACTAGCGACATTGGTCCGAACACTCTTGGTTTGCACACGAGATTTATTCTCAATGATGTCCCAAGCAGCATTGGAAGTCTTAGCCAAAAGATTACCCCCTGAGGCACTGTTTAGTGAGTCTTGGTCACTCATGCTTAAACCATTGTAAAAAGTATTAATTTGATTTACTTTGGTAAAACCATGTTGTGGGCATTTTCTTAAAAGATCTTTAAAACGATCCCAAGATTCACTGAACGACTCATCGTACTTTTGTTCAAAATTTATGATCTCATTCCGCAAAGCGGTAGTACGAGAGGGTGGGAAAAAGTAATTGATAAACTTTGTTTCCAAATCCGTCCACGAGAGAATACTCTGTGGCGATTCCTTAGCAAGCCAATGCCGGGCTTGTCCCTCTAAAGAAAAGGGAAAAAGTTGTAACCTTATAACCTCTTGTGGAACACCATTGAACTTGACCGTGTTGGTGAGTTGCAAGAATCTCTTTATGTGGTCGTGTGGGTCATCAATGGTACGTCGCAATAATGGTTGAGCGGAGACCATCTGGATAAAGCCTGATTTTAGCTCAAAGTTGTTGGCGGCAATTGGAGGTATGACAATTGGATCCGTGTTGCCATCGACATGAGCTTGCAGCAGTTCAATCATCGGGCGATTATCCGGAAGGGGCTCATTGTTGTTGTTATTGTTCATGTTGTTGAAAGGCGGGTTGTTGTTGTTATTATTGTTGTTCGGAGGTGGTATGTTATTGTTGTTTTGTACACCAGCCATGTCTAAGTTATCGAGAGGCTCGGGCTCTTGATAAGACGTGGATCGAGTGCGCATACACCTGCAAAAGAACGAACAAAGAAAAACAAGATAAAAATATTTTTGGTTTTTATGTTTTTTTTTTTTTTTTGTATTTTTGAAAATTTTATATTTTTTAGTTGTTTATGAAAATTTTCGTGAAAAAGTAACGTTCACGGGGAACGGATCCCAAAATCCAAGTTCTCACAAAAAACTTTTGATCTTAACGAGAAGAGCCGGCAGCGACGCCATTTGATACATAGATTTTGTTAGGGGTTCAGATTATGTCTCTCGGAATCCTCTCGAATTGATCTCGGCCTTAAGTGGAATGATTGTTCTTGGTTACTAAATAAAAGGTTTGGTTTTCTAATCTACTAAATGTTAAAATGTATTAAAATGAAAACTTAAATCAAAGATAAGTAATTTTATGACAATTAATAAAAACTTGAACTTGAATTAAAATTAAAATTAAAATTAAAACTGAAATTAAAGTTAAAATGAAGAAACAGTAACCTAAAGAAACAGTAACAATTAATGAAGCTCAAAAGAAACTTGATTCGGAAGTATACCCTTGATTCGGAACTTTGTTCATCCGGAACTTTTCACTCGGAAGTCTTCATTCGGAACTTTTGAAAAAAATCCTTCATTCGGAACTTTCTTCGGAAGTTGGTTCGGAACTTCGTTCGGAAGTTTGGCTCGGAAGTTGGGTCGGAACTTTTCACCCGGAACTTTATTCGGAACTATGGTTCATTCGGAAGTTTTTACTCATTCGGAACTTTTTGAAAAGAAACTGATTCGGAACTTAAAAACATGCATTCATTCGGAACTTACTGTTCATCCGGAACTTCAGTTCATTCGGAAGATGGGATTCATCCGGAACTTTCTGTTCGTTCGGAAGTTTTGATTCATGCGGAACTTTTTAAATAAAGACTCATTCGGAACTCTTAATATTCATTCGGAACTTTTTAAACAAGGACTCATTCGGAACTTTTAATGTTCATTCGGAACTTGGGTGTTCATCCGGAAGTCTGGGAACTCAGATACAGTAACTAACGCGAAGAACAAGGAAAATCAGTTTTAATCCAAAAATCACCAAGTTTTTCACCAAAAACTTAAATAAACTAATCACTAAGCATCTACTAACCATAAACTACAAATCCCATCAACAAAAACACAAAACCCAACAACTTTTGAAGATCAAATCAATCAAATAAAAACTTGAAAACTTGAAATAAAAGATGATGATGAACAAGATGAAATGGAAAGATTAAACAAGAACTTGTATTGATGATTAATGTTGTAACAATCACAAAACAAGAATTAAAATTACAAGATTAAAAATCAAAGATCAAGATCACCAAACACCCTAGTGGTGTTGGTGATGATACGAACTAAAAGGGAGAAAAAAGGGGAGGAGAGGAAAAACTAAAAACTATCTGGCTAAATGTGTGAGGGGTGGTCTATTTATAGGCTTGTCTTTTGGTTGGTGAGTGGGCTTTCTCCCGTTCTTCTTGTCTTCTCGTCTTTTCAGAAAAGTTGACGTTTTCGATTCTGATTCGGGATTTGTCGTCGATTAAATTCAACTCGTCTTTTAATTTCTTCGTTTAATAGACTTGAGTTTCTTCGACTTATGTAAATCTTCCATCTTTGGTCCTTTTCTTCGATAAATCTTCGAATAGGCCCAGTGACTTCAAATCTTTTGCATCTCTTGGACAATAGACTTTATCTTGAGTCCTTTTCTTCAGTAAAACCCGTGCAATCCCATGTTTTCTTTAATATTCATCCGATTGGCTCTGAAAACACAATAAACACAAAAACCACGCATAATTCCAAACAAATGATATTAAATACGTGTTTTGGTCTCGTTTTAGCCCGAATTAAGTGGTAAAAGGATGGGTGTTTACACACCTATCAAAAAAAAAAAATTTAATCGAAATTCCAATTTTATTAATCACACAAAATTGGAAGGGAGCCGCGAAACAAGCTGCGCGCCCACCCCTTTTTGAATACAAAAACTAAGTCTAGACATCAAAAAACCACCACTCCTCGCGTCATTAGAATGACAACCAGCTAACCGCTTAAGACGCGAGAGAGTACCCATCGCCTCCTCCTCAAACTCCCCGAAAGTCGAGAAGGCGAATAGAATAAACGAGTAACCATGCTCAGCACAAATAGAAGAATACTTCCTCTTCTTCTTCTGAACAGATGACTGCAAAGCACTCCCAGGAACCCACGAATCCAACCCCGCCCCTACAAACGGAGAAACCCCTGTAACATCTAAACACGCATCTTTGCCCTGGGACCAATTGTGTAGCAATAAATCTGCTGGCCGAAGATCACGCCCACCATCAGAAACAAAACCCATATCAGCTTCTTTCCTCACCGACACACCAACCTTAGAACAAATATCAAACAACACATCACGAACAAGATTGTGCCAAAACTTAACCCCCAAATCACTAGCGCAATGAACAGCATGATCACCCCACAAATCCATCCGATGTACATGGCAACCCGAGCACAAAGAACCATCAGGAAATAAAGGAATCGACAAACGATAACACAATACCGCACGAAACTGTCTCGGGTTCATCCGCTGTCCCAGCCCATCAATCGTAATAGTGAAGAGGTAATCTTGCGCATGAGGAGCACGCACACAGCTGAGAAGTGCCTCCTGGCGACGACTCAACCCGAAACGCAACGTCAAACAACCATCAATGAAACCAAAGTAACTCTTTGCCAAAGACTTCATAAACTGGGGGACATAAAATAAAATCACTTTATTATAAACTTAAGAGATTTACAAAAGATAAGTGGGAAGCTGAGATACTATCTGGGCTCCCACTCCTTTAGCTATAGCAAAAGCAATCCTACTAAAAATATGAACGGCAACACGTGCTCCAATGTCTTGAGTAATAGAGAACTTCTAGATCCGCTTTAGTAAGGTAACGGCATCATCCTCTAATTCCCCAGGGAAGAATATGAAAAGGGAATGAACCCATATCCATTACTCACACACTTAGCCTCATACTTGACCCGTTTACGTCGTGCCGCATCAATAACCACACGACCCGGAATGAAATCAGTCATCCCGGTTTGCGTCAATGGCGAAGACCCGGTCAAATCCACAAACACATCCAACCCTCCATCCCATGAGTAAAGTAACATGTCCGCTAGGCGTAAGGGTTTGTCAGACTCCCCAGCCAACCCGATATCAACTTCCTTACCAGCTGAAATCCCATATCGATAGCAGATGTCGATATGAGTATCACGCACAACATTATGACGATGTTTTATACCAATAATACCAGCACACGACACAACATGATCCCCATAAATATCCCCATTAAAAACCCTGGAGCAAGCTAAACAAGGCTTCGGAACAGAAAACAAGGGGACTAATAACCGAATTTTAGTTAATTAAAAAGGTAGCTTTTGCAAGATCTTTTGTCGTGTTGCTCGTACCCAATTATATTTGTCGTTGTTTCGTTCTCGGTATCTTCTTAAATTGATCACGGTTCAAAGTGGAATTGTTGTTATTGGTGACTAAAAGGGGGAGCTTTGGGTTATCTATTCTAATTCGTGAGATAAACGATAAAATAATTAATTGACAAGATGAAAACGAACTAACCTTGACTTGGCGGGAAAAATGAAAATTAGAAACTGGAATTGAAGTAAAACAAGCTAATCTGGAATCCGTTGTGTGAAGCTTATCCGGAATACAAAACCATGAGCTTATTCGCAATATGCAATTCTTACCCTAATCCGCAAAAGAAAATAAGCTTATCCGGAAAACATACACCTTCTCTTATCCGCAATAGCCAAATAAAATCTTATCCGCAATACCCAAACTTCTCTTATCCGGAATACGGCTGATGATGCTTATCCGGAATAACGACCAACTACTCTTATCCGGAAAACGAAGATATGCTTATCCGGAATGTTGGCTGCTGAAGCTTATCCGCAATACCTTATCCGCAATCCGTAACTCACACCCTTATCCGAAATGCGTTACTTTATCCGGAAAGAGGATTTCAACTGGTTATCCGGAAAGTGGTTACTTTGGCTTATCCGGAATAAGGATTAATGATCCTTATCCGGAATACTACTTGTGAGAGCTAATCCGCAAAAAGAATTCTAGTACTCTTATCCGGAATGTCTAATCCGGAAAATGTGAACAAGGTTCTTATCCGGAATCCTTATCCGGAAAACTTTATCAGCAAAAGAAGAACTTAGGAAGCTTATCCGGAATAAGGGTTTGAGACCCCTTATCCGGATTACTGGTGACTGCTGCTTACCCGCAAAAACAATACAAAAATCCTTATCCGGAATAAGGGATGAAGACCCTTATCCAGAATACGAGGGATATAACTTTCCGAGATTTGCACAACAAGTAAATAAGCCAAATTTCAATAAGCACTTTACCAAAAGTTAAACCAAAAGATTTTAAGAAAAAGATGATTAAGCTAGAATTTGAAAACTTTTAAAACCTTAATAAGCTAGAAATTAAAAATCACTTTTTTATCAAAAACTTAAACTTATTAAATCAACTTATTATCAATAAGCCAATACAAAAATCAACCAAATCACAACCACTACATACTTATTAAATCAAACCATAGATCATTAAGAAAGGAAGAATGAGAGATTATCAAAAGATTGCTTGAATTAAAAGATTAAGATTTAAAAGTACAAAACTTAATATAAAACTAAAAAGAGAAAGTGATGAAAACAATAAAACTAAATTATGAAAAACTAAAAACTAACTAACTAGCTAACCACCCTCCTAATGTGATTAGGAGGGTATTTATAGGCTAAGTGGGAGGTGCATGTGTGGTGTGCTTCCTTCTTTCTTTCTTCTCGACTCGATTTAATTCTTTGTCTTTTCTCAACGTCGTCTCGGGATTTGAACTTGTCTTAATAATTTTCTTCTTTAATTTAGACTTGAGTTCTTCGACTTCATTAAACTTCCGTCTTTAGACCTTTTCTTCGATAAATCTTCAGAATAGGTCTTGGACATCCGTTCTTTAAGCACTCTTGATCTCTTGACTTCGTCTTTTCTCGTTTTCTTCGATAAAAGCCCGTGAAAGCCCGTGTTTTATTCCTTTTTCATCTTTTGGTCCTAAAACACAATAGAAACACAAACCACGCATAATTCCGACTTTTACGACATAAAATACACGTTTTGGTCATGTTATTATTGGAAATAAGTGGTAAAAGGATAAGTGTTTTCACACTTATTAAATCCCCTACACTTAACCATTGCAATGTCCTCATGCAATGCATTAATTTTGAAGCACGGTTTACATTTTCCATCATAAATAACCCACCTTGGCCTTTATTAAATACTAAACATTTAGGGAAAGTAAAAAGATAAAAACAAGTAAAGAAATCAAAGACTTACATTGGGTTTTGGCTGCCATGAACGTTTATCATCCTCAAGTTTCACGTTCCCCATACCAAGCTTAAAAACGAGATCATTGTTATTATAAGTTAGCAAACTAACACGAATTCATGTGGGCAATTATTCACTTAAACTCCCTTATTCCTAGGTGTATCTCTTATATTTTATTTTTGTCTTGAATGATCACGAGGATGCATTGTTTGACTTATTTCGATAGTTATTTAGGCCGAAAATAAAGTGGACGATTTAATCAATAGTTAGCTAAAGGACAAAATCTTTTAAAACTGCTTCTCGGGACCTCTTAACGTTCATATCTTGGCATAACTCGCTTCACGATTTAAGACCTTTCTCGGACCGATATTTGGCAGCGACTTCATACTTCAAATCTTGAGAGACGTTCTTGAAATTATGGTCTTTTCTTCATAATAGGGATTTCTCCTCTTTGACTTTTTGAGAGATTCTTCATATTTGGACCACGACTTCTTCATTTTTCTCCAATCTTTATTTTGGACTTTGAAATACAACGATCCGCCTCCTTTTAGGACTTGGATCTATTTATCCTCATACCTTGTTAGGGTCTTTTCGGATAGACTTCTCCATGATCTTTTGGGGAGTTTTTGCTTTTCGTCATGTGTCTCGATCCTTCATATTGATTTTTGATAAATGATTCTTCACATCACTTTTGGATCTTTAGCAACAAAATGTAGCCCTCATGCCTTGTTAGGGCCTTTTCGGACTCGCCAATCTTCGCATCCCGCTTCAATAAGTTATGCCTTGGCTATGAACTCTAATTAATACCGAGCAACTTTTAAACGATCTTGGGCTAGAAGCTAAGTAACTTTTCAAATCGTACAACCTTATTTATTGCAGATAAATTTATTAGCAAGCGATGGCAGAATAGGCTTATAATCAACTCACATAAATTCACGAAAGAATACCAAACTTATAATTGACTCTATCATCTCTCGTCCTCTACAGTTTAAAATCTCAAGGAATGAGACTCGTGGATGCTTAGCCAATTAAATCAAAGTTTTGGGTTTTCGAGTTATCTATAGGATCTTGCAAATTCTTAGACTCTTTCAAGTTTAGAAATCGCATTTTAAAGTTCCATTGATAAACAACTCTCTAGGATCAATTATAGGAACTTGCGAAAAGTTCTTGTTCTTAACCCGTGAGAGTTAAGACTTTCGCGTTTTAAAGCTCCTTATATAAAAGCCTAGCAAAACTTGACTTAAACACGTTAAGGATACTAGCTAGAGTAAACTTAGATAAGAAAACTCGGGTTGAGTCAAAATATTCATGACTTTGAAAAATTTAAAACCACTTTATTAAACTTTATTTTTAGCAAAGAAAGTAAATAACGATAGCAAAGAAAAACTACAAGGCCAAAATAGATTAAAAATTTTGAAAAATGTCGAAAAATCAAATTTTTCGGTTAAAATGAGGGCAAATTCATGGAAAAGACCACTTACTTCGATAGAAGTCCCCCCTATACTTGATATAAACATTGTCATCAATGTTTAAGCATGTGGGAGTTGTTGGAAATACGTTTTTACGTATTTAGAAAGGATCGGTCACTCCAATGATATTGGGCTCGTGATCCAATATAGCCCATATAGCCCACATGTAGGGTGGGCTATATAAACCCCCCTCCTAGCATGGTAGGAGGGGTTGTTGTTGAACACTTTCATTCATCATAATCCATCTTTCTTTCTCTCTCTTCTCTCTCTCTAAGTTCCTCCATTTCTCATCCATCTTAAAAGATAATCCATACATGCCTAATCCTTAGAAAAACTCGATCCTACAATTGGTATCCAGAGCATGGTTGATTCTTCAGATTAACATGTTTTATATATTGATTTGGTGGTTAAGTTTCTTTCTTTCACAAATTTTTTTCTTTCTTTCGTCTATTTTTTTCTTTAAGGTTACGGCAAAACTCTTTCAAGTAAATCTTTTACTCTTAATAAAAATTGGTTACCTTTCTACTGTTTCAATTAAATCTTTCAATTAAATTTTATTACATCTTTCAATTAAATCTATTTAATATAATTTACCTTTCTACTGTTTTTTTTTTATTTGATAAAACGTTTTTCTGTTTTGTCTTTCTTTTTATCCAAGTTTTTCATCTTTTTCTGTTTTGTCTTTTTTATCAACGTTTTGTGTCTAAAAAGGGTATAACATTCCGTTGCATAATCTTCTCATATTCCGATAGAAAGTCGCCATATTCCGATCGTAACGTCACCAGGTTTGTCCATATCGATCGCAATAACCCTGGGGTTCTACTTTGCGATCACTTTTTCAGATTCCCTTATTCCGACGTGTATTCCGATCGTACTTTGCGATCGTGATTGCGACGGGTTTAAGGTAAAGTGAGTCGAAACTCTGCCAAATTTTTATACACATTCCGATGGAAAATACTTTGAGTATTGCGATGGAGTAAGTTTTGTGTATTGCGATGGAGTGAGTAAGTATTGCGATGGAAAACTTAAACATTGCGATGGAAATTTTTTTTTTTAATTGTGATTGCGATGAAATAAAATATTGCGATAGAAATTTGGTTTAGACTCGACAACATACAAAGCTTCGATCAACACATACACTCGACTGACTCAAAAAGACTTGCAAAGCATTAAACACCCCTCGTCAAAACTGACCCGTTTCTAAAACCTGTCTCGACCAACATCTCACGACTACAATACACTCTCTTCACTAAACTGACCTCACAAACAACTGACAAAACTCCACATTCACACTTGATATGAGTGTAATTACTCATATCATTAGTAGCTTAAAACAATGAAATATTTCTTGAATAATATCAATTATGCCTTGGATTTGCTTGTTTCTTATTTTCATGTGTGTAGGTACCAAGTTCGCGAAAACCGGCATTAATCGACACGAGAATGAAGAATAAGATCATAGAAGCCAAAAATCAAGCTCGACAATAGTAGATTTAATAAAAATGCAAATTTATGGGCCAAGTGGGTCCCACATGGGTTTATGGGCCTGAAAAGCCCATCAATGGATATTAAGTGGAATGAATTTTGGACAAGTCCATTTGAAGGCCCAAATGGGAGTTTTAATATACACGGATGGTATTTAAGTTCATGGCCCAAATAAAGCCCAATCAAGAAATGAATGAAACGATTCATGGGCTTTTACTCATTTTATACGTTTTTATTAAAACGTATG
Source organism: Glebionis coronaria (assembly GCA_025667525.1). Lineage (NCBI taxonomy): Eukaryota > Viridiplantae > Streptophyta > Magnoliopsida > Asterales > Asteraceae > Glebionis > Glebionis coronaria. The sequence goes on along the minus strand of CM046879.1, from coordinate 478,600,531 downwards.
TCATACACGTTATTTTTGTGTTACCTAAATTAAATACTCCATATCCCAACCGTCCAAATCCATTTGTTTTTTCCCACACACACACACCACGTTTTTTCTCTCTCAATAAATTAATCCTTTCGATACAACCTAAGTGTTCTTCTTCCCCAACCTTTCTTTTTTTTACCCCAAACCAGTTAATTAATCACTATTCACATAAACCCTAATTGGGTAAAAAACCAAATTGATATAGAGGTTTTGTTCGCATGCTTTAATCAAGTGTGTGGGAATAAAAATCCCCAATTTTTAAGGAAGAGAGGGTGTGGAACGAGAGCGATACGTGGCAGTCAATGATTCGAAGGAACAACTCATTCTTCTATTTCCACCAATCACAGCCCTTAAAAGAAACACAACTAGCACACGGATGCCACGTTGGCGATCCGTGTGCTATTTGGGATCATCTCAGCCCTTAGATTGAAGAAAGAGAAAAGGAGTGAAGATCAAAGGCTATAAATCATAAGGAATATCCTACTGAAGATGCGAATATCCGTTCAAGGATGCCTTTGGGGGGGCTATAAATACCCCCAATTTCTTGTGTAAATCTATCCTTTACTTTTTTAATTAATGTTATGCTGTAGAATTAGTGATAGGTTAAATGATGTATTTTCTTTTTAATTAGTATTGTAATCTTTCTGAAGTGAATAAAAGAAATCGTTTATTTTGCAATCTTGTCTCGTGTTGTTTTGTTTTACTTTAAATTGATTTACATTTTGAAACTGTTTGCTATTTCTTAAGGATAACATAAGTGATGGTAAAAATAAGCTAATTAATAGCTTTATTTTTATTATTTTAAGTAAAAAGGATTTGAATGATTTTTCCCCACTCGAAAAGTTATGAAAAAAGTGGCGGTTTGAATTTCTTTGATGGTTCGAATGGAGTAATGGTGGAATGGTGAATGGTGGTTCGAGTTTCGGATCATAAGGTTGTTCAGCACAACCTTCGGTACAACGGTTATCCCAAAAGGTTCTATCTCTTTTCCATTTTTACATGTTTTTAGTTAAATATCATGTTATGATAAATTGTTTATGAATGCTTGTTATAGCTGCTTTAGGTTAATTTGGATTAAAGTTATTAAACCATTATTCTGTTATTAAATCATGATGTGATGTTATAAGATTGTACTGTTTGTTATATTCTGATAAGATTGATTTTAAGGATGTGAAACGACTGTTATGATTTTCTAAGACTGATTTTGAGTGAGCTATTTTATAAGAGTTTGGCATATGTCCGTAATTTTTCAGATCTGTTTTTGATTCGAGCGTCAATAGCTAGGTTATTTTTCTGAGTATGGTTTTTAGGGATTTGTTTAGTTTGTTTTTGCTACGTTTAATAAGATTGAGAGTCTGCTAGCTTTGAGGGACTGCTTGTTTCCTTGAATTTCAGTCAGATTTTGAGCTGCATAGTTGACTGCTTGGATTTAGAGATACGATTTAGACTGCTGAGTTTGTTTTGGTTTGTTGTTCTTACTGCTTGTTTGAGAAGTAAATCAGATCTGCTACGGTTTTACTTGTTTTTTTTATCCTGCACAAATAGGATTGATCGATCTGTTAAGTTTGCTTTATTTGTGTTGCTGACTGATTGTGTTAATGCTATCTGATTATCCTGATCTGAGGATTTTGTTAAACTGATTCGAATGCTGATTTTTTTTACATATCTGTTAGTTTGTTTACTGAGTTTTAATCGTTAATTGATTTAATGTGATATATTGCAATTTAGTTCAAATACTGCTTATCAGTTCAATTAACTGATAATCTCAATAAGCTTTTGTCCTCATAGCTTGAAGCTAATAAGCTCACAAAAAGTCACTCCTGTGACTGGGAATTTGTTTCTGTAATAAAATGTTTTAATTCCAAAAATATTGTCATTGGGGGGGTTCGAACTCGAGACCTCCCCTTCGCCAGTTCAACGTGATAACCAACTGGGTTACACGCCCTTTTGATTTTAATGTCTCTTATTTCTTTAATATAGTATAAATTAGTTTGCAGCTCTTGTTTTAAGTTTAAGTTTAATTTGTCACGTTTAATTTTTATTAATTTCTTTTATATTTTAATTAGAGTAATTTCTCTAAAATAAGTAGTTTAAATAATATATAATATAAAAAAAAAATATATGTTTTATTTTAAAAAAGTTTAATTAGCTTAATAGATTTTAACAATTTTTAGATTTAAATAAATATAGTTTTTATTAGATTTGTTTTAAAGTAAATTTTAATAATAAAGTAAATTAGTGTAAAAGTTTTTTTTATAAAGTAGAATTATTATTTTTAATTAGTTTAATTTTTAAATAGTCTTTATTTTAATTAATTAATTGTTAGTTTTATTTTAAATAGGCGGGTTTACGATTCATGCACTTTAGGAAAACTTTAAATAGTTTAAAATTCGTAGATTTTAATTGTAGTTTAAAATCCACAAACCAATTCAAATCTATTGTCCAAATCAAAGCAAAACGTCTCAAATTCATAAGATCTTCGTGTACAACGAACTCGACTCACTCACGTGTTTAATTGAATTCGTCATTGGTATTATTGGACTATTACTTTTTCCTAAAGGTAATTTTCTAATTTACCCTATAACGTATCCAAATAAATCACTATACACATCCACGACACATCAAAAATTTTGGCGCCGTTGCCGGGGATCTTGTGTACGATTCGTCTTTGTGGAGATTTGTTGATCGTGGATTTGAAAACCCTTTCCGTCCTCGGAAAGTTTTGTTATTTTTCTTATTATATAGTATGTATCGTTTTTATGAAAAATTCTAAAAATAATCTTCTTAATCCTCTATCATGTTTAATTCTTTTTTTCCTCACCCTCTAAATTTTAATTCTTCCTTCGTCAATTGTGAAGGGTGTGGAGAACCGTTATATGGTTTTTCACCATGTCGGTGGTGCACGTGTGAGCGTTGTGGAAATGACTTACGAAACGATATACGTGTTGGATTTTGTCCTTGTTGTGATGATATTACTTCATTTGGAAATCTGAATTTTTCGAATAATCTTCTCGATTTCAATCCACCTCCACACCCCACATACGAGACACCCTCGAGTGAGTTTTGTGGAAACGATTCTCATTTTGACAATGATTGTTCGCATCGATTCTCGCTTAACTACGAGCAAGAACCGAGCTACAATCAAAACCTTAATGATAATTGTTATCCACAAGATTTATCGAGTTTATCACAACAATATCTTTGTTGTGAGTATTGTGGAGGTCCTCACGAGAGTTCTAGTTGTCAACCAAGAGATCAACCTTTTAATGAGCCTAATCCTTGCTATAATTCGATTCCTTCCGGTTTTGACCATTCTCCACAATATTCTTTCGATATTGAACGATTTGAAACAATGAATCAAAGAAATGTTGAAGTTGTTGAAAAAAGTATTGAAGACTTGTTGCTTGAAAAGAGACAAATTAATCAAGAGATTAATGACATTACAAATGAATTAGGAAGTCGTCGATTTCATGGAGAAATAATTGACGAGGGATTTAGAAGAGATTGTGAACTTAGGATTCGACAACTTTCGCAAGATTATAATGGTTTAAGCATTGAGATTCGTGAGAAAGAACGAGCTCAAGCGGAAGCAAAATCTCTTGCTAATCGTGAACTCGAGCGTTCTCTTCTTTTGGATGATGACGAGGATAGTACTATTTCTTTGCGAGATCTTATGGCTCTACATCCTTCGTCTAGTGCTATCGTATTTCCTATTCGTATCTTGCCGGCTATTGAGCCCGAGGATTCTCCCATCCTAGATGATGAGGAAATCTCTCATGACATCACCACTCCTATTCATGATTCTTCCAGCGTGGAACCCGAAAATTCTCTAAGCAAGGGGGACGAGCATATTAGCACTATACTTGTCCAAAACCCAAGAGAGTTTGACGGTATTTTCAATGAGATGTGTGATTTGCCACATTGTGATGACTCGACTTCTTCCATTCACTTTGATATTTTCTCCAATTCTAATGATGAAAATTGTGATGGAAATGAAGATTTTGAGGATGATTATACTTCTAGTGAATTTTCTAATGAGGAGTTCTCCGATGAACTTTCTTATAAAGATGATATTCACGACTCAGGTTTTGAGGGTTTCACCGATGAACCTACTCTTCTTCACCCATTTCCACCGGGAAATGAGGATGATAGTGATCCGTTTTATGAGAGGTTCACTTTTGAACTTGCTCCTTTAGACCCATTTCCACCGGGAAATGAGGATGACAGTGATCCGTTTTATGAGAGGTTCACTTTTGAACTTGCTCCTTTAGACCCATTTCCACCGGGAAATGAGGTTAATTTGACTATTCCGATCCTTGAGAAGTTCCCCGATGAACTTACTCATTTAGATGTGGAAGACGTAGTTCTTCGTGAAAAATTATCCAACGTCTATCTTCTCATATCTAAGATTGAGGCTTTAAATTCTAAGCCTAATCCCAAGTCTTTCTCTCCGTCTCCTATTCCCGTTGAGGATAGTGATCCGCTTATGGAGGAGATTGATACTTTTCTTGCTTCTCATGATTCGATACCACCGGGTGTTGATGATATCGACCCGGAGGGGGACGCTATCTTTTTAGAGAATTTACTTGATGATGATTTCATCCCTAGTCCTCCTCCCACCCACTTTGACCTTAATGTGCGGGTTTTTCATGTGTCTCATATTGAGTACCATGACCCCATTGATCACATTCTAAGGGTGAAGTGGTCGTTAAAGCAAAGAATGTTGATTCCACTATGGATGAAACTTTTATCCCACCATTACCATGTGCTTTATATGATCTTGGATTAGCATGGGGGGACGACACCGTGTTATCCTTTCCTTTCTCCACCGAGGACGAGGTATTCGATCCCGGAATCATTGATTTAGGGAGATCTCGGCCTTTCACCGATGTAATAAATGAAAGATTTTTCTATCATTTTGGTGCGAGTTTTTCTCGTGGAGCATGCTACATCCATACGATGATTTGTGACTTCTATCTCTTGTTAGAGATTTGTGTTGGAGTTTTATCCTTTCGTTTGTCATCCGACAACGAGGATGAGATCTTTGACCCCGGCATCGTGCTTTATGTTGGTTTTTACTCCAATATGCCGGTTTTCACCACTTTCCCTAAGGACCAATGAATGCGGGGATCGAGTCGAGCTCATGAATCGGTGAACAAAAACGAGGTGCCTTGTGGGGGAGTCCCATATATTCTATCTTCTTTCTATTTTCTAACACCTAATAAGGCTTGATCTTTCAAGCTCGTGTTCGTGTTTTGTTGTGTTGTGATTTTAGGTATGACCCTAATCATTGAAGACTCTCGTGTTCGGTATTTGCCGGTCCACTTGATCTTCCATTCTTTGAATGACAAAAAGGGGCACACTTTCTATCCCTTGATTTTTATCGACTAACGTTTTTCTTGAGGCATAATTAATAAACGGCTTATAGATTTGCGTACTCTTTCCATGCTAGGAATTTGCATTAGACTCTTCGTATTTTAGCAAGGGGGTGTTACTCAAGAACTCGACTGACCCTCGAACGAACAGATTCAAGACTGTCACACAAAACTTAGACATAATAATTGTAGCTAAACATCATGATAAACATCATGATAATTGTCTTATAACTGCTTCATTAATTGCTTCTGATTCCAAGATTAGAGAGCTCGAAACGATTGTAGCTCAACAATTAAAAGATCTTGAGGATGCCAAACTTGAATTTTCTAAGAAAACGGACAAATTTGAAACATACTTTGAAAAACTTGAAAAGTCAAACGTTGTTCTTGAAAGAAAATTGGATCAAAAAGTTTTAGAGTCTAAAGCTGAAAAGGATAATCTTTTGAAACAAATTCAGTTACTAGAGTCTAAATTGACATCCCAAGATATATTGCTAAAAGAAAATGAAACGTTAAAAGCTCAAGTTCAGGAAAAGGTTTTTGCTATAGCTGCATTGAAAAACGAGTTAAGGAAAACTAGAGGACCTAGTATGGACACTAAGCTTGAAAAACCATCAATCTTGGGGAAACCGCCTACAAATCAGTTCGGCAGACAACCGCCTGTCAGACAACCTACTGCATTTAGATCCGAGCGACCACAATCCTCAAGACCGCGGTTTGCCTCCCAAGTTGATTTGGTTCATTTTCCTAGACCAGTCACTCCACCATCTAGGCCCAGTGTGACTAAAACAGCTTTTGCAAGACCTAATCACATGATTTCCTCTAGTCTCCCTAGACATAGTCCAAAGAACACGTCTCGAACTAGTTCAAATGACGTTCGCCATACATTTGGTCTAAGGGAAGCTAAGCAACAGACACAAGTAAGAGATAGGAATTTCAAACCTAGTCAGATGCCTTCTAGCTTACCCAACACTGCTAAACGTAGCATGTCACATCCTAGGAGCATCAATCAATCATCTAGGAATTCTAGATCTTACTCGGACATTAAATATGCTACTTGTAAAACATGTAGAAAATGTGTCTTTACGGCAAATCATGATTCTTGTATCAAGAAACTACTTAATGAGGTGAAATCCCGTGCTAGACTTAAATCCCAGTGGGTTGCCAAAATCAAACCCATTGGTAAAATGTGGCGCCCCACTGGTAGAACTTTCACCCTTGTAGAAAACGAGTGCCCTTTAACTAGGATAGTCTCCGACTCTATTAAGACTACTAGGGAGGAAATTGAAAAGGAGGATGCATCACCTAAGCATGAACTTAAGGTTTTCTATAAAAGGAAACGTTTACCAGCTAAGACAAGTGAATCATCTCCTCAAAACACCTCTAGCACAAGAAAAGAAAACTGTGAACCCCCACTTGCTTCTAAGATAGATATCGTTAACCCATATCAAAGCATGCAAATTCCTAATGAGAATGCAGGTACCAAAGAGGATGTTCCAAAAGAACGAAGTGGTCCAATCATTGTATACCATTCAATTAAGGACACTCTCAGAGTTTGGTTGATGAAGAAGCTGATATATAAGAAACAAGTGTCTCAGGGGATTTGCAGTTAAGCTTGTAGTGTGTCAAGGACTTATAGTCACATCACAGACTATAACTCGATCTTCAAAGAAAGGAAAGTTTATCGCCGATGGTAAACTTATCCTAACAACGAGAAGTTCATTATTCTCGGGCATGAGCTTATATTAAAACATTCCAAGTTTTTAAGCTCATGCACTTTGGCTCCTCGTTAAATGACAGACGATGACCCGGACTTCAGAGACAGGGAAGTTTATCTACGCAACGATAACTTACCCTCTTAACAAGAAATTAAGTTTTCTTGGACACGAGCTTATCCTAAAACCATTCAAAGGTTTTAAGCTCGTGTATAAGGCTCTTCATTAAATATCAGATGATGACCTGTTCTTCAAATAAAGGAAAGTTTATCGTCGATGATAAACTTATCCTCACAACGAGAAAGTAATTTTTCTCGAGCATGAGCTTATATTAAAAACATTCCAAGTTTTTAAGCTCATGCACAATGGCGTATAATTATATTTCAGATTATGCCCCGGAATTCTATTTTAGGAAAGCTTATCTTTAAAGATAGCTTATCCTCGTAACGGGAAATTAAATTTTCTCGGTCATGAGCTTGTATTAAGACATTCCAAGTTTTAAGCTCAGAAAGGAAAGTGTATCTTTTAAATAAGAGAACTTTTCCTCATAACGAGAAATTCATCTTTCTCGGTAATGAGCTTTACGTTAAAACATTCAAAGTTTTTCAAGCTCATGAAAACGACTTCTAAGTAAATGTCAACTTAGGACTCGTTCTTCAGTTAAAAGGAAAGTTTATCGCCGATGATAAACTTATCCTTAACAACGGGAAGTTTACAACTTCTCAGACTTGAGCTCGTTTTGTAAGATATTCAACATCTTAAGCTCAAGTAATTGGTTTTCAAAACTTTGAACACAATTTTTCGAGAATTTCTCAAAAGGTTTTTCTAAATCTTTAAAAATTGTGTGTTCAAAATTTTTTTGATAAAAAGAGCATGTCTTCTGGAATCGATAATATTTACCATACTAGAAATGTCATTCAATAATGACACGGGGTTGTAAATAAAGTTCGAGCAGAAGTTCAAATGTTTTAAAACATGCTCAAAATGGTTTGCTATTATTTCAGATAGTAACCCGTTTTTCATACTCAAGTCAAGCATTTCACCGGAAAGCTTCGACTCAACAACGGGAATTAATTTTCTCGGGCATGGTTTACTTTATAACCATGTAAGGGATTGTGTTTACGTAATAACACAATCTAACACGAATATATGTACGTGTCAGTGCATTTATTTGTTAAAACAAGAGAAATCTTGTTTTTATGAAGTTATCATCTCCACCAACCGTAGCAATTTACAATTGATATCTACATACTCGACGATGCGACTACTCAAACCGCGACTACAGCTCTTTCAATAGAACACGGGTTAACAATTGAGGGGGAGCAATTGTCCAGCATTCAGAATCCTTGATGCCGAGAGTGCCAAGTTCACATATTGGTGTCAAGACAACGATATCAATCATACACATGGAGTCAAGAGATAACTTCAGACGTGACGAGGTGACCAACATTCGTGAACAAGAACCATGTGAATCTTTTATATGATGTTCTCCATCATCCAGGTCCTACCTCGTAAATTGCTAATCTTGTGAATTCATTATCATATATGATCTTTGCACGTGATAAATACCTTACACTTGTGTTTAAAAGGTATTTTATTTACGTTTCAAGTACACCCTCATTAATTTGAGGGGGAGCTTGTGTAATTCATGAAGATAATTGGACTTGCATTTTTTCTTCCCAAATTTTCTTAAAATACTATTAAATCAATTGATATTAAAAACATTGATTGGGTTAATATTTTTAATATGGGGGAGAAATTGTGATTTAATATGGGAAATGATTAATCAAAAATGGTTTGACTTAACGTGCAAGCTCATCCCGGCATGTGCGAAATGTTTTCGGATATCGTGGCATATGTTAAGGGGGAGCAAAATGGATTTGCACTTCAAAATGGATTTCATGGTGACATACACTTACCCAAAACATTTCTATTCACGACGGTGAAGATTGTGGTGACATAAGGATGGTAGGATAGGTTAAAGTCTAATGATTCCTCTAGAACCGGAGGTATCTTCCCGAGGACATCCCATAGCTAGAAATAGTAGTCCTTATGAAAGATGGAGAAAGATTGTGAACGTAGCTGGATGCCGACCAAGTACTTAAGTTAGCACTGGAACAATCACAACAAGGTGATAGTGATGACGTATTGGTAAGCATTGAAGAGGTTGAAGAATGAAAAAGAATTGTAAAGATAAAGGGTGTAAAGAAAGAAGCCCTCCTTACAACTTAGGCAGAAACCGAGTCAATACATATGCTATTGAGATCATTTTTAATGATTCTTGATATTGAAGATAGACATCATGGACCCAGTGATGCAATGCACAACCCATCCCAGCTAACTCAGATATCTCTCAAAAGATATTTGTTTTAATCACACGGAGACAACGCATTATCTATTGATTTACTCACTCCGAATAAATTGGTATTGAAATGGTGGCACTCCTCTCCAGCCTCCGATCACTAAAATCCAAAATGCACGATCGAGTCTAGAGCCATTTGAGATCATCAAATATCTCATTAGGACACACTTTCATATTTCCTTGCTTCTTCACACACTGTGAAAAAGTAAGAAAGATCTTAAGAGTCCTACGCAAAATCTTCATGATCTTGCCTGAACATCCGAGTAATACGAAAGTATTTACAATGAAGATGGAAATCCTTCTTAAGCGAATATCAAAAAGCTCATGGTAGGTGACTTGTGCGATTCTTTATGAATTAAACTTGTGATAACTGGAAAGCAACAGAGGTTTAATTCTTAAATGAATTTAAACACGTTCCAGGCCTCTACGCAATATCTTAGTGATCTTGCCAGAACACTCAGAGTGATACCTTAGTGTTCACAGTGATGAGTGGAAATCCTTCTAGTGTTAACCTCAAACAGCACTTGGTAGGTAACTTGCAAGATTCTATACGAATCAAGCTCGTGACAACTTGAAAGCAACGATGGTGCGGTTCTTAATTGAATTTCACTTGTTCCAGGAACATGAATTGACGGCTTCAAATCATGCGGATATTATTATCCAAATGATTCACTCTTTACGTTTGCAGTCAGCTTTGGACGGTCGAGTAAAGAGAACGGGTTTACCCGCGAAATCTTGTCAAGGGGGTTCTTTATTGAAACTACCTGCCACAAGTACGATATTTAATATCGTCCAACGGTCTTCACCGGCCGGAGGTAAAATGCTACCGAATTAGAATGAAATGTTCAAGGCCATTTCATCCGTGTATATGGTTTGTTGCTAACTGTCTTATGCAGCATAACAAGAAGGTGGCATTGCGGTGTACAATCCAGAAGAAGTCGTCACCACATGTTTATACTGCATACACTCAGTACTTCAACGAATTCAAGAAAGTCTGAAGGTCAAGTCTTCCGCTGTATCAAACTCTGAAGCTTTCAAGAATTATAAAGGTATAAGTATGTGGAACATGAAGTCACGAAGAGGCGAATATCACAAGTGATGAATGCACAAGATCAAGGCAAGGAAACATGCTCAAGGCTGAAGTCAAAGATCACATCAAGCATATTCACAAGAACAAGATCGAAGACTCAAGCATAGTATGCTAGGTTTAAGATTTTGTAAAATGGTGTGACCTCCCTTTGGGGGAGATTGTTGGAAATACGTTTTTCCAAGGAAAGTCTCGGTCACATCATTATTAGCATAGATCACGAGCTATAGACTATTTAGGACATTGTAACTTGGAGTGACCTCCCTTTGGGGGAGATTGTTGGAAATACGTTTTTACGTATTTAGAAAGGATCGGTCACTCCAATGATATTGGTCTCGTGATCCAATATAGCCCATATAGCCCACATGTAGGGTGGGCTATATAAACCCCCCTCCTAGCATGTTAGGAGGGGTTGTTGTTGAACACTTTCATTCATCATAATCCTGATGAGTCCTATTGATCGTTAGACTCAATGGTTATGAACCATTATATCTAGGTTGATCATCATTCATATGATAACATAGCGGAATAGAACAATGATCATAACAAGGTGTTTAGGCACAAAGAACACATGAATTAAAACAAATGGATTGTTAATTATATTAATAATCAACAACCACTAGACGTGTATACATTGAATCCCACGTCTAGTGCGACACACACATTAGGTTTACATTGTGAATGAATAATATGAATAAAACCTATGACCCTTGGTTCCTTTTATAGTGTAAGGATTAGGGTTTACAAGAGATAAGAATGAATAAACAAGTAAATCTTCTATTTAAATAAACTTATGCAAAATATCTTTTGCATGTTTATCTAAATAGAAGCTTCCATTAGCTTCTTTTGTCTACGTTTTGTCAATGCTTGAATTGCATGTGACAATGCTTGGATTGCTCTTGACAATGCTTGATTCCATCAACGCCTAAATAACTCTTGTCAACGCTTGGAATGCTCTTGTCAATGCCTAGACAAATACTTCACGTTTTCTTCATTTTTGAGTTTCTGCCACATCAACTTTTTGACCCAACAATCTTCCCCTAGTTGATAGTGGCAAAACTCTATGTGTATCTCTTGTAAGTTATACATGATCTTCAAATTGCTTCCCCTCAAGTGTAGCATGCATTTCTTCCCCTTTTTGTCACATCAACAAGGAAGTAAACAATGTTGCAATGTTGAAGATTCTCCAAAAGTAGGCTCTGTGTAATGATCTTGAAGAAAAATAACTTTAATAATTTTGATGTAGAAGTAAGATAACCCAACCTTGTGTTCCATGTCTTGTACTATCCACGTGACTAAGAACTTATAACAGACCAATTATAAGTAGACCTCGATCCCTTGTCAATATTCTCATCCTATGTGAGACACTGAGCACGATAATGTAACTCCTTCAAGTGTTATGACAAGTCTTCGTCACCAACCATGTAAAGCACGAACAAGTTACCTTTAAAGTCTAGGCACTTTAAGATATGATAGAACACAAACTTGCGCAAATCTTCTTCAATCATCAATCTTACCATAAGAATTCTTCCCCTTAAGCTAACACCTCTTCATGACAAGTCAATATCTTCATATGTAAAAGCTGTCAACGAATAACTCTTTCACAAGGCTATCCCGATTACATAATCCAATAAAATTCTTCATGAATTGTTGCTAATCTTACTTAAAAATCAGTAATCCCTTTCAAAATATCCGAGCCATAAATATCACCATGATATTCTAAATTAAAACGGAGATTCCATGTACCTTTGTGTGTATAATCCTCCTTTTTGTGTGCTTAAAACGTACCAGTTTTCTCAAACAGCAGCTATTCCGTTTGTTATCCGAGAACCTGTACTGTCCAATATCCACATTCATTACCCGATATCGGACAAAGCGTATCAGCGTTTGAAGAACATATCTCGGACAACACTGTCAACTCCATCAGTGTTGACTTATTCTGTCAGCGTCGAAACTTCCTTCTGTCAGCGTTACATTTAAACCTGTCAGCGTCTATATTAAACCTTGTCAGCGTCTAAGGTTTAAACGTGTCAGCGTTTAATTTGCTAACATCAGCGTCATAATCTGTCAGCGTTGCATTCACTTTTCCTTGTCAACGTTGCTCCAAGACTTTGACAGCGTCAAAATAACAACCATCAACGTCACTTGCTTCTTTAGACGCAGATTGCAATATATACTATTTGGCTATGTGAATGCAACATTGAATAGCCAATCAAAAGTCTTAAACCATGTGAACACACATGTAATATATGTTTCTTCTTTGGCCGTGTGAACATATAAACTCCTTTGACCAATCAGAGTCCTCAAACCGTGTGAATGCTTCAATGAATAACCAATGAGAACGAATGATTGTCTTAACCTTACGTGAGTAATTGTATACCTGCATGTAGCGGATTCAAATCCAAATCAGTAACACAATATTACTCTTTTTGGCTGTGTGAATCCAATCTTTTCCTTCACTGTTAAACCGTGTGAACACAACTATCTCAACCAATGAGAGTTGAGTAACCGTGTGAACACTAAAACCATTCTTGATCGTGTGAATGCTAGCTTCTTTCAATAAGACCAATACTTTGCATATTCTTCTTTCACGCGAATGATACACCAGCACTTCAACAAATCAACGACAATATTGGAAAAGACCAATATACAAACAGAGAACTTCCATTCATTCTTATATTCCCACGTCAGAATCGGTTTCTTGGCCCACAAATCCTTGCATCATGTCCTTACAAACACAGATCTAGAATTTACTTTGAATCAGAAAAGTTTAAGCATTGAAAACCCTAGAACGAAGATTGTTTAATTCGAAACCCTAATTAGGGTTTTAAGCCTAATCAGATTCGAATTTAAACACCATAATGCATTATAACAGCCTCCAAGTCTCAAATGTTTCATCCTTAAGTCGATCTAGGGTTTATAGAAACCCTAGTTCATGATTTTATGTAAAAGCTGAAACACTGAAAATCACCTCTGCTGCCAATTTCGACGCCTAATAACTTTTGCCTGGGGATAAAACTCGACAATCCCTCCGGTAGATGTTTAGATCTATGTATGTAGAACACACATATAAAATTTCGTGACGATCCAACGGTTCAATCAAAAGTTATGACCTTCTGAATACTGCTGCGCACACAAAAACGTCCAGAAAAATCCATACGAATTTTTCTTTTCTTCACCATACACGAACACCTCGTCGGACCTAGATATCATGAGCCTTAGGCTCTGATACCAATTGATGAGTCCTATTGATCGTTAGACTCAATGGTTATGAACCATTATATCTAGGTTGATCATCATTCATATGATAACATAGCGGAATAGAACAATGATCATAACAAGGTGTTTAGGCACAAAGAACACATGAATTAAAACAAATGGATTGTTAATTATATTAATAATCAACAACCACTAGACGTGTATACATTGAATCCCACGTCTAGTGCGACACACACTTTAGGTTTACATTGTGAATGAATAATATGAATAAAACCTATGACCCTTGGTTCCTTTTATAGTGTAAGGATTAGGGTTTACAAGAGATAAGAATGAATAAACAAGTAAATCTTCTATTTAAATAAACTTATGCAAAATATCTTTTGCATGTTTATCTAAATAGAAGCTTCCATTAGCTTCTTTTGTCTACGTTTTGTCAATGCTTGAATTGCATGTGACAATGCTTGGATTGCTCTTGACAATGCTTGATTCCATCAACGCCTAAATAACTCTTGTCAACGCTTGGAATGCTCTTGTCAACGCCTAGACAAATACTTCACGTTTTCTTCATTTTTGAGTTTCTGCCACATCAACTTTTTGACCCAACAAATCCATCTTTCTTTCTCTCTATTCTCTCTCTAAGTTCCTCCATTTCTCATCCATCTTAAAAGATAATCCATACATGCCTAATCCTTAGAAAAACTCGATCCTACAGGAGTAAACTCCCCTACACTTATGACATTGTGCACTTTGTTTACATCTCGTTAAGGAGAGGACAACTAAAGTGAATTCAATGTGAATCATATAAGATATGAAATATTGAATCATGACAGTTTAGGAAAGAACCGGGAAGACGGGTACACGGGATCACGGGTCATCAAAAGTCATCAGAAGTGCTTCATTGAAAGTTCGAATCCCTGCACATCATAAGAAACAAAGCAACAAACACCTACAAGCTCCCCCTACACTTAGGGTAAAAACGAGAAAGGGTAGATACACGGGTTGCCTCCCGAGGAGCGCTTGTTTTTGTTCACCGAGTCACGAGCCTGACTCGGTCCCGAATTAATTCAAAGGAAAGGTGGAGAGGGATGGAATCTCATTAGAGATGTACTTTCCAAAGTACAACTTCAAACGCTGGCCATTCACCTTAAAATTGGGCCCATTTGGCTGAGAAAGCTCAATGGTGCCATAGGGAAAGACTTTGGCGACGGTGAATAGACCAGACCAGCGGCTCTTCAACTTGCCAGAGAAGATCTTCAACCGAGAGTTAAAAAGTAAGACTTGATCACTAGCGTGGAACTCTCGGTTCTTAATTCTAGCATCGTGGATGATCTTGGTCTTCTCCTTGTAGATCAATGAGTTCTCGTAAGCTTCATTCCTCAGTTCATTTAGCTCGTTGAGTTGAATCTTCTGAAGATCACCGGCTTTGTTGATGTCGAAGTTAGCCCACTTCAAGGACTAGTATGCCTTATGTTCCAGCTCGATAGGGAGGTGGCATGCTTTCCCGTACACAAGACGATAAGGTGTACAACCAATCGGTGTCTTATAGGTGGTACGGAAAGCCCACAGAGCATCATCAAGTTTATCGGCCCATGAGGCACGATGCTCTCCCACAGTACGTTCCAAAATTCGCTTCAATCCACAGTTGGATATCTCGGCTTGCCCATTAGTTTGGGGATGATAAGCGGTGGAAAGACGGTGATTGACACCGTACTTAGCCATGACTCTTGCGAATTGGTCATTGCAAAAATGAGTCCCGCGGTCACTGATAATAGCACGAGGAACACCAAATCGAGCAAAAAGTTGCTTCAGAAAGTTCACAACCACCCTCGCATCGTTCGTTGGGAGAGCCTTAGCTTCAACCCATTTAGAAACGTAGTCTACGGCTACAAGGATGTATTTGTTTCCTTTAGATGAAGGGAATAGCCCCATAAAGTCGATGCCCCATACATCAAAAATTTCACATTCTTGTATGAAATTTTGAGGCATCTCATCTTTATGTGTGATCTTGCCTTGTCTTTGGCAAGGATCAAAATGTTTAACTATTTCGTGAGCATCACGATAAATGGTGGGCCAATAAAATCCCGAGTCAAACACTTTCTTTGCGGTGAAGTTGGGACCAAAGTGACCACCGGTGGGTCCTTTGTGGCAAGCCTCGAGAATATCTAAAGCTGCCGGTCTGTCGACACATCGGCGAATAATCAAATCAGCGCATTGTTTGAAGAGAAAAGGGTCATCCCAAAAGTAAGTCTTAACATCGTTTAAGAACTTTTTCTTTTGTTGGCATGTTAACCCTTTGATGAGAACACCACCCGCTAAGTAGTTTGCAATGTCGGCAAACCACGGGGTGTCATCAAGATTGGAATTTATAGACATTAAGGTCTCAAAGGGTAAAGAGTCATTGATCTCTTGAGTCGGATGATCCCCTTGATAAGGATCCTCAAGTCTACTTAGATGATACGCGGCTAGGTTTTCAGCTCCCTTCTTGTCATGAATTTCAATGTTAAATTCTTGAAGGAGTAAAACCCAACGAAGAAGTCTTGGCTTAGAGTCGTGCTTAGTCATCAAGTACTTCAACGCGGAATGGTCCGTGTATACAATGGTGGTGGATAAAACAAGATAAGGGCGAAATTTTTCAAAAGCATAGACAGCTAAAAGCTCTTTTTTTGTTGTCGTATAATGCAATTGAGCCCCCGTCATTGTCTTGCTAGCATAATGGATTGGTTGGAAGTGTTTATTCACTCTTTGGCCCAAAACCGCTCCAATAGCAAAGTCGCTAGCATCGCACATCAACTCAAAATGTAGCTCCCAATTAGGGGTAACCAAGACCGGTGCCTTAGTTAGCTTATCCTTAAGAAGATTGAAGGCTTCAATACACTCTTTAGAAAAGATAAAAGGAGTATCTTTGTAACACCCCATTTTGATAAATGGAATATCACGCGTAACTATGGCGTGTCATCAAAGCATACAAGGATAAATGTCTGAAACATTACATGACCATAGGGATAACCGGAATCAAACATCGGTTCCCAAACATAAGCCCAAAACATAATAAAGTAAAAGAAATGAATGAAAGACTAAGCAAGCATAAGTATATGAAGGCAAAAAGGAAAAGAAGTCTCTAACAGCTTCCATCCTATGCACGTCCTCCAAATGCTCGAGTCTTTCCTAGGGTACCTGCCGTTTTAGGACATGGAAAGGAAAGTAACGGCTGAGCAAAACGTTCAGTGCACGGATATAGACATAGTATAAGTGACTAAAACATAATAGAGACTTAATAGCAGCGGAAATGTATAAGTCCTGGAAAACCTGGAACATGTTCATAAAACTGGTTTTATAGTTTGAAAAGCCTTATGTTTATCTTATGAAAATTGTTTAACATATTTTACCATTAGCCAATATAGGTCATGAAAATCCACCGTGCATGAATACTTGGAGGGGTGACCTCATCATGCAAATCAGAGGGGCTGCCTCTAATTTAATATACTGATTCTGGGTAGCAGGGATCAGCTCCTTGTGAAGGATGCAAGGCACACAACACATTCACCATGAAATCCTGACTGAAACATGTAACTAGGATGCACCCATACGCCCCACATGATAAATATAATAATATGGCCAAAAGGTGAAGGGACGCCACGAGCAATTACTCCGCCGTGGTGAAGTCATAACATTGGTGCCTCCAATGTTATGGTTATGGTACCTCCATAACTAGGTGAAACTGTTCATGCATGTATATGGCTTTAGGTATTCTAATTAAACATAAGCAATTCAAAAACATATAAAACTAATACTGGGAAAACAGTTGGCTGCATACGGGGAATCCTAATAAGGAAAGAATGTCCATACTTAAAGGACGGGAATCCGTACCTTATGTCTAGTGTACGAAGAAGATGAACTGAGGAGAATCCTACTTCGGTATCACTAATGCTACATAAATACATACATGAATAAGTATCTGTTTACTAAATACGTAACTGGTTTTATGTCATGTCTTAGCTTATTTTATATGTTCATATCATGTTTTACTGTTTAAAGCCTTAAACTGTGTTTATCTTATATTCTGTCTATTCTGATTAAGTATTTCTGGTATTTCATGTATTATTATACTTACTGTGTAATAATAAGTAACTTTCCAAAAATAGCAGGTTTCCTGAAATAGAAAGTTTCAAAAAATAGAAAGTTTCCAAAAATAGAAAGTTACCAAAAATAGAAAGTTTCCAAAAATAGAAAGTTTCCAAAAATTGAAAGTTTCCAAAAATATAATTACTGCTTAAAATATATAAGTTTCTAAAAATAGAAAGTTTCCATAAATAGATTAGTTGCCTTAATTAAATAAGTTTCTAAAAATAAAAAGTTTCCATAATAAATTAGCTGCCTGAATTAAATAAGTTTCTAAAAATAGAAAGTTTCCATAAATAGATTAACTGCCTTAATTAATAAGTTTCTAAAAATAGAAAGTTTCCATAATTAGATATAAGTTGGTTAAATAAGCTAAGCATATAAGCCTAAGTGTTTTTTCTGATTATTATCTAAGCCATAATGATATAATGTATAGTTTATTAATTATTTCATGTAATTTAAATAAACTATAGGTTAAAAGTATTTAATTAAAATATATCATGTTTTTAATTAAATAAAGTTCAATACTTTGGTTAAAACATGTATTATTATTTATTAATAATATAACCTAAGTCATGTTAATTAATTAATTATAACCATGGTTTTTAAATAATTAATTGATTATAAGTCTAGAAAATATAAAATACTTAGGTTAATAATTTCATGATTCTAATAATTAAATTATAACCTAAGTCATGTTTATTAAATTAATCATGTCATATTTATTAATTTAATTTTAACATATGATTATAAAAAAAATCTTAACATACAACGTGAACCGGATCTTGACTAGAACCATGAACCGGACATGAAATCGACACCATACCCCGAACCACTTCGGGGTTCCCTTAATTTTACTGCTGCCGAGGGACCCACACCACCAAACCGGGACCATATGGTCTCGGTGGTGGTTTATTGGCCAAACCGAGACCCCTTGGGGTTCGGTTTAGGCGCCGGCCAAACAAACACCCCTAAAAACAACCTTTTTTATTTTCCCAAAAACCATTTACATGTTTGATCTATGTTTTTAATTAGGTTGTTAAAAACATCATGTTCTTAATTATTTAATTAGATCAAATCAAAAAGAAAAGGATAAAAAGAATATACCGAATGCGTGGATCTAACGAGGATGAACACACACGTACAAGATTCAAGATCAAAATCAACTAAACACCCCCCCTTTCTTGTTGTTATAGGTGGCGGCCAAAAGAGAGGACAAGGAGGAAGGAGAAAAATCTTTTAGGGTTTTTGTTTAGTTTACTGTAAAGTGAAAAATGAAACAAGATTTTACCTTTTTCCCCATGTTAGTAAAATTTGATGGACTTGGCCCATCCTCCTTCCTAATTTCGTGGCATATGGAGCCCACATGGGGTAACCCGATCATTTTCCGTGTCTAATTAATACGTGTGTTCTCGTGTTCGTGTTTTACATGTTTTAATTAATTATCGATCGTGACTTAATATATTTATTCGTGTTCGTAATAAATATATATACGTAATTAATATTAGCTCGTGATTAAATTACTTCATGATTCCATGATCGCACGTTCGTGATTATAATTATTATTTGAATAATTATCGTGTGTTCATACGTAATAAATACTTATCGTGTTCTAACACGTACGTAATACTTAAAATTCTTATTCGCGAACGTAAACATGCTATAAAAGGAAAGTCTTAATCTAGTACGTACGATCTAATGGGTACTATTCATGGTAAAAGCATACGGGTTTTACAACTCTTCCCCCCTTAAAAGAATAATTCGTCCCCGAATTATAGATAACGTAAACTGAAAGAGAAACATAACCGAATCAAACTGAGAGGGTATGTAAGATAAATGAACGTGCGGGTTTCCTGGCAGAAGGAACGCGGAACGTGACATGTCTTGAAAGGACATGGAACGTGACGTGACTGAAAGGACATATCTAGTTGATAAGAGAAAAACGGATAAAAGTCCGAATCAACTTGTCCGTTTCCAAGTGGCCTCCCTCTTGGAACGGTTCCTTCAGAAGATCTTGACACTAATGATAAATCTTGGTCCTCCTGACCTTGACTTGGTATACGAAGAAATTATTGGTTATCAACGGAAGGTAGATCCCATAAATTCGATCGAGGAAAGAAAAAAAAGAGTTAACGTGCAAGGGTAACTGAAAGGTTACGATGCAAGACAATCTGACTTAACTGATAATTAGAAACAATGCGCGAGAATAAAGAAACGTAGTACGTGAAAAATTTTGAACGTGATACGTGAAAAATTTTGAACGTGCTACGTGGAGATATGGCGAGTGTAGTATGAGTAAACATATTGTGATCCATGATACGTGTAACATATCTTGATCATGATATGAGGAACGTGGAATGAACATGACATGTGAAACATATCGTGAACATAGAATATAATGGCGGTAATGCCAAACGCTACAAGGTGAGACGTGGAATATGACGTGAAACGTCTATCTGATGATGGAGAGTTATACTAAACTTGGGTCTGGTCTCTCAAGTTCTTGCAAAACTCCTCAGAATGAGAAAAAAATGAACGTAAAGTCGTAAGCCAAGATACCATCATAAACGTGAATAGTGTCATGAACGCGAGCGTGAAAGCAAGTCGTGGAATTAGAATGAAGGAGTGAAGTAAATAAGGAGTACAATTGCAAATCTTTATCTGACCCGGTAACTGAGGGATTGCCAAGTGATCGGATGAGCCTTGGCTGGAACATGTCCGATCAATCTGTTGGTTCTGCAATCCTTGTGGATGTAAGGATTCTGCAGACTTGATCAAACTGTTTGCAATAACCCAGATAGCATCATGCTTCTTCTGAGTTTACGTTAATCTGGTAACCAAAACCCATGGAGATCTTGTCCCTTTTCGATTCACAATTTCAGATGATGAAAACATCCCAGTCTGTTGGTGTCCTATCTTAACCTGTTTGTATGGCAGGTATGAAGATATGAACGTAACTGTATCTTGCTTCATCGAACTTGATACATAGGAGTTTGCGAAACTCTGAGTCCATGAATCTAAAATTCTCTTAGCGTAGGATCTTCTATAACACCTAATGTAATGTAAGGTTATCTCCTTTACGCATAAGCTGAGTCATGGTAAGATTAACCATGCAAATCCATGTGATCCAACATGTCACTGTGATCAACCAGAACTGATATTGGAAATTTTCAGGGTGGAATTTCTCTTGTCATAGAATTTGCAACATAGTGCAGATATGGTCTTCCTGTTCTTCTTCTAGGCTTAAAGGAAATCAGGTTATCCTCATTGAAAACACTGATGAATTTGCTATGAGTTCATGGAAACTCATTCTTGTAATGTCGTTGGAGCATTTATGAGACTAATTCAAAATCATAAATCTAGCATGACCGAGTCGTGAATGAATAGCAGTCATGGACATGTCCTGCTCTTTCACTCGTCACTGTTAGCAGCATGATCATGAGTTCGATCTTGGAAAAGTGATTAACACTATAAGGTCGATTGGACATGTTGTCAATACGTGGAGGAGAATAACGGTCATGAATGGTGATTTGTTTAAGTCGACGGTCGTCGACACCTAATCTCATGGTACCGTCCTTCTCCTTGTAGGTTCTTCTGGAATGTATAGGAGGATTTTGGAATAATCAACTGGCTATGCGTAAAAGACTTAAGTGGTCGTGTGTTACTGACAGCTAGAAAATTTTAGCGACCATGGCTAACAATGCACATGCTTGTAAGCATAGATAATTTGTACAGATTTTCCTGATGGAAAATCAAGCTGAAAGCATTCAGGAGCCTGAACATTTCTGTACATAATTATGAATCGTAGCATGGTGTGTTGTTCATAGTCCATAATTAGTTTAAATTCATCTCGTTTCTGTCCGAGGAAATGCGTTAGCAGCTTGGATCTCATCATTAAGCTGAAGGAAAACCTTCGTATACGTGGGAATACGAAAGGCGTCCTTCATGGTCATGAATACATGAAATATGGTGAAACAAATGAAAGTGACATCGGCAACGTGACAGTTCTCACTGATGCGCCGGTAATGGTATTGAAATTCTTGTGGCTTGATTAATACATGGCACAACAAAATGGATATACCCTTGGAGGGTACCCTGAATTTCTTAGACATGTTCCATAGTTGGACGTGAGTCATGTGTCTTGACTCGTGTCTTGGAACTATAAGCATGACATATGTCTTGACTGGTGTCTTGACATGTGTCTTCAGGAAGTATACATGAGACATGTGTCTTGACTGATGTCTTGACATGTGTCTCCAGGAAGTATACGTGAGACATGTGTCTTGACTGATGTCTTGACATGTGTCTCGAGACGTAAAACAATAGAACTACAATATTAGGTTATTATGCCAGATTTGGCGGATCGGTTGGACTACTGATCCTTTGTATGTCTGATCACGTCCGCGGTCGGGGCCTCGGTTGCGATTTTTTTAGGATAGTTCTGTCATACCCTCCAGACAGAAAGTGACTTTTTCCTGTACGAGTAGTGAAGAGCTAAACGAGAACTTTTGTTGGTTGTTGACCAACGGAAAGAAAGGGATTGTGTCAACTTCGTTCCTTCATATTTCTCTTTTTTTATTTTATATTGTGTAACCCAAAGCGCATCTTTAAGAATGTATCTGGTTCCATTTTTCTTTCGTTAGTTAAGCCACCTTTTTCTAAAAGCGCAAGGACCTCAATTCTCATTAGGAGGTCGAACCAAGGACCTATGGAAGTCGGGGCTAGCCCGTCCCCATGGGCAACGCAACAGTGTCCTGAGGGAGGAGTTTAGAGGCCTTATAGTAGCACGAACTTCTTTTTCTTTCTAGGTCATGCGAAGGGGGCCAGTCCAAGATCGTATTGTTCCTCTACAAAGACAACAGACGCTCTCAACGGCTAGGCGCCACTCTCTTTCTGAGTTATTCCAGCTTCTTCATGATTTCGTGAGCTCGACCAGCGGGAGATGAAGTATGATCAATCTGATCTTGTTTCAGAAGCTGGTAGAGAGTAGAGAATAGAATAGGCTGTGATGCCGGGAGAGATATTTTTTATTTTGAGTGAGAGATCCTTTGAATACGACCAGGGGGATAGAAGCCCACGGAGCGGTAGGCTAAGCCGAAAATAGAGAGAGATGTGATTAGATTAGCATGAGGAGGGGAAGAATCTTGGTCGTGGGATAGCAGTTTTTGAATCAGTCTCATTTGGCGTTCAACGTCGGTCACTTGGCGTGCTTAATGAGGTCACTACTCCCAGAAAGCGACTAAAGTACGATCAGTAGTTTCACCGTTTCTGCCCAACACATCTGTGCCTCTAGATCGGACCGTTCAATCAATGCCTTCTTGTCTATCTTTGCTAGATGCCTTTCGAGCGATCTAGCAGGCTAACTGTTCCTTAAGCAGCACCTATGAAGATAGTTTCATTGATCACATACGACATTCTGAAAGTTGGTTATGTTATTATGAATTGTTAAAGTTGATAGCCAGCTATTTTAGTAATCTGAAAGCTTGGTCTGTTGCTCCCCGGGGAGAAACAGAACATAAAAGGAAGAGTGCTGCTCGGGGAGTAGCACCTGTACGGCTACCGCAGCTAAGTGCCTGGCAGGAACCGACTACCTCTTCGATAACTGAAATTAGACTGTTTGTATTTCTCAAACATCACTTGATTATCACTTATTAACCTATTGAATATAGGGCTTTGACTCATAGGGAATGTACCTTGACTGATATGATCAGATACAGGAGGCCGACGACCCCCTAAATTATCATACTTGCATATTCCACTCATCTTTCTTAATTGTATATTGTTTGAGAACAAGCTCAAAGATCGGAGTACGGGTACTGTACAAAAGTTTGACATGTTAGATTGATTTGTTAGTGGTTACTATCGTCCTGTCTGCCAGTTCCATGACGGTCATTCTCATGACCGTGATTCATGTAACTATTCAGCTGAGTGTCCGGCTGGTACCAGTTTGCACTCATATGGTTGAAATGACAGCCGAATGACGTGTGACATGTAACTAAGAATTAGGGACAATGATTGATGGAAATCGTCTGATGGTGAAGCATCTTCTCGTCCAATTGCTTTGCTCCGACGCCTTTGTCTTCGTCTTGTAGGATCTCCAGGTTGTGAACAGCATCCGCATCTCGTAGCGTCTCCGAACGTCAGCAGCATCAACCTTTAGTAACATCTCCAAGTTATGAGCGGCATCAGCAATCTTGTAGAATATCAGCAATTGAAAATATGCCTGAGATGATTCAGAATCGACTAGCGAATACTCGTGAAGTATTGCAAGTGGAATACACATGGATTAAGGTACATGTAATACACATGAAATACGGTACGTGGGGTACACGTGGAATGCACATGAAATGATCGGTATGGGGCCGATCATTTATCATGATTTAAGGAAATTATATCGGTTAAACGGTTAGGAAAACCATCATGATAACCTGGCAGTATTAGCATAGAAATCATTTTGGTTATATCGAGAAACGTTAAAGTGTGGTTACACAAAATTCAACGATGATTTTCCTGACAGCATGATCGATGAAAACCAACCATGACTGTCATGAAAGCAGAATTCAATGAAATCCAACAATGTCTTGCATGAAGGCATAATAACAAAAGAGGCGTAAGACGTAATCCACATGAAGACGGAATTATCATGAAGAAACATGAAACGATTTAACATGAAGGAGTGTATAACATCATCAACATGAAACTGAGTTTAACCATGACAGTATAAAAAAACATACTTGACATAAAAACATAGTAACTTATGAGGGGACATAAAAAAAATTTATGCCAATAAATCATGAGAAAAATTTTATGCATGAAAAATAATGCACGAATGCGTAATGTAGTTTTAAAAACCTTTATATGTGCGAGGGGACGCCTATGGGTCGGTCCCAAAACAAAAGACATGGCGAGGGGACGCCTATTGGTCGGTCCCAAAGTTAAAAGTTTCGATAAAAGCACATGCGACTAAATAGGGCTAGTCCTGTACCAACCATTACTTAGTCATAATCCCTGCAACAATGATACATGAAACATAAATAAATGAAACTTATCTGTCAGAACTTATCAGAAAAAAATTTATGTGACTAATTATGAACTACTGGGGTTCAGTCCACATAGTCACAGTTCACGAGGAACATTATGCATGAAACAACGACACATAACTAAATATGAGTGACGGTTGTCCATCCATATTAGTAAAACAATATCGATGAAAACATCAAAGTTAAAACCTCAAGGTGCTGAAAACATCATGGTTAAAGCAACAATGCGCTGAAAACATCAATACGTAGAATAACAAACGTTGGCTTAGGAAGCTCCTGGTGACTAACCACTAGTCACAGGTCGAGTTTTAGAGCCTACAGGTCGAAGCCTTGGCTTTGATACCATAATTGTAACACCCCATTTTGATAAATGGAATGTCACGCGTAATTATGGCGTGTCATCAAAGCATACAAGGATAAATGTCTGAAACATTACATGACCATAGAGATAACCGGAATCAAACATCGGTTCCCAAACATAAGCCCAAAACATAATAAAGTAAAAGAAATGAATGAAAGACTAAGCAAGCATAAGTATATGAAGGCAAAAATGAAAAGAAGTCTCTAGCAGCTTCCATCCTATGCACGTCCTCCAAATGCTCGAGTCTTTCCTAGGGTACCTGCCGTTTTGGGACATGGAAAGGAAAGTAATGGCTGAGCAAAACGCTCAGTACACGGATATAGACATAGTATAAGTGACTAAAACATAATAGAGACTTAATAGCAGTGGAAATGTATAAGTCATGGAAAACCTGGAACATGTTCATAAAACTAGTTTTATAGTTTGAAAAGCCTTGTGTTTATCTTATGAAAACTGTTTAATATATTTTACCATAGCCAATATAGGTCATGAAAATCCACCGTGCATGAATACTTGGAGGGGTGACCTCATCATGCAAATCAGAGGGGCTGCCTCTAATTTAATATACTGATTATGGGTAGGAGGGATCAGCTCCTTGTGAAGGATGCAAGGCACACACCACATTCACCATGAAATCCTGACTGAAACATGTAACTAGGATGCACCCATACGCCCCACATGATAAATATAATATATGGCCAAAAGCTGAAGGGACGCCACGAGCAATCACTCCGCCGCGGTGAAGTCATAACATTGGTGCCTCCAATGTTATGGTTATGGTACCTCCATAACTAGGTGAAACTTGTCATGCATGTATATGGCTTTAGGTATTCTAATTAAACATAAGCAATTCAAAAACATATAAAACTAATACTGGGAAAACAGTTGGCTGCATACGGGAATCCTAATAAGGAAAGAATGTCCATACTGAAAGGACGGGAATCCGTACCTTATGTCCAGTGAACGAAGAAGATGAACTGAGGAGAATCCTACTTCGGTATCACTAATGCTACATAAATACATACATGAATAAGTATCTGCTTACTAAATACGTAATTGGTTTTATGTCATGTCTTAGCTTATTTTATATGTTTATATCATGTTTTACTGTTTAAAGCCTTAAACTGTGTTTATCTTATATTCTGTCTATTCTGATTAAGTATTTCTGGTATTTCATGTATTATTATACTTACTGTGTAATAATAAGTAACTTTCCAAAAATAGCAGGTTTCCTGAAATAGAAAGTTTCCAAAAATAGAAAGTTTCCAAAAATAGAAAGTTACCAAAAATAGAAAGTTTCCAATAATAGAAAGTTTCCAAAAATAGAAAGTTTCCAAAAATAGAATTACTGCTTAAAATAGATAAGTTTCTAAAAATAGAAAGTTTCCATAAATAGATTAGCTGCCTTAATTAAATAAGTTTTTAAAAATAGAAAGTTTCCATAAATAGATTAGCTGCCTGAATTAAATAAGTTTCTAAAAATAGAAAGTTTCGATAAATAGATTAAATGCCTTAATTAATAAGTTTCTAAAAATAGAAAGTTTCCATAATTAGATATAAGCTAGTTAAATAAGCTAAGCATATAAGCCTAAGTGTTTTTCTGATTATTATCTAAGCCATAATGATATAATGTATAGTTTATTAATTATTTCATGTAATTTAAATAAACTATAGGTTAAAAGTATTTAATTAAAATATATCATGTTTTTAATTAAATAAAGTTCAATACTTAGGTTAAAACATGTATTATTATTTATTAATAATATAACCTAAGTCATGCTAATTAATTAATTATAACCATGGTTTTTAAATAATTAATTAATTATAAGTCTAGAAAATATAAAATACTTAGGTTTTTCATGATTCTAATAATTAAATTATAACCTAAGTCATGTTATTAAATTAATCATGTCATATTTATTAATTTAATTTTAACATATGATTATAAAAAAATAATCTTAACATACACCGTGAACCGGATCTTGACTAGAACCATGAACCGGACATGAAATCGACACCTTACCCCGAACCACTTCGGGGTTCCCTTTGTTTTACTGCTGCCGAGGGACCCACACCACCAAACCAGGACCATATGGTCTCGGTGGTGGTTTATTGGCCAAACCGAGACCCCCTTGGGGTTCGGTTTAGGCACCGGCCAAACAAACACCCCTAAAAACAACCTTTTTGATTTTCCCAAAAACCATTTACATGTTTGATCTATGTTTTTAATTAGGTTGTTAAAAACATCATGTTCTTAATTATTTAATTAGATCAAATAAAAAAGAAAAGGATAAAAAGAATATACCGAATGCGTGGATCTAACGAGGGTGAACACACACGTACAAGATTCAAGATCAAAATCAACTAAACACCCCCTTTCTTGTTGTTATAGGTGGCGGCCAAAAGAGAGGACAAGGAGGAAGGAGAAAAATCTTTTAGGGTTTTTGTTTAGTTTACTGTAAAGTGAAAAATGAAACAAGATTTTACCTTTTTCCCTATGTTAGTAAAATTTGATGGGCTTGGCCATCCTCCTTCCTAATTTCGTGGCATATGGGGCCCACATGGGGTAACCCAATCATTTTCCGTGTCTAATTAATACGTGTGTTCTCGTGTTCGTGTTTTACATGTTTTACTTAATTATCGATCGTGACTTAATATATTTATTCGTGTTCGTAATAAATATATATACGTAATTAATATTAGCTCGTGATTAAATTACGTTCATGATTCCATGATCGCACGTTCGTGATTATAATTATTATTTGAATAATTATCGTGTGTTCATACGTAATAAATACTTATCGTGTTCTAACACGTACGTAATACTTAAAATTCTTATTCGCGAACGTAAACATGCTATAAAAGGAAAGTCTTAATCTAGTACGTACGATCTAATGGGTACTATTCATGGTAAAAGCATGCGTGTTTTACAATCTTTTTCCAAGAGGTGGGTCATCGGGCGAGCGATTTTAGAAAATATTTGATAAATCGACGATAGAAGCCCGCATGACCAAGGAAACTTCTCACACCCTTCATGGTTGAAGGTGGAGGTAATTTGGCTATGACATCCACTTTAGCACGGTCCACTTCAAGACCGGATTTTGAAATTTTGTGTCCTAGCACAATGCCTTCTTTTACCATAAAATGGCATTTTTCCCAATTTAGAACAAGGCGAGTGTCTTCGCACCGCTTAAGCATACGTTCTAAATTGGCAAGGAAAATGAATCCCCAAAGACCGAGAAATCATCCATTAAGACTTCCATGGTTTTCTCAACCATGTCATGGAAAATAGCCAACATGCACCTTTGGAAAGTACCGGGGGCATTGCATAAGCCAAAAGGCATTCTTTTGTAGGCAAATGTGCCATAGGGGCAAGTGAATGTTGTCTTCTCTTGATCTTGGGGATCGATGGGTATTTGGAAATAACCCGAGAAACCATCTAGAAAGCAGTAATATTTATTACCCGCTAAACGTTCAAGCATTTGGTCCATAAAAGGAAGAGGAAAATGATCCTTTCTCGTGGCATCATTGAGTTTGTGATAGTCTATACAAACTCTCCACCCAGTAACGAGACGTGTAGGAATCAACTCGTTGTTTTGATTGGCTACAACGGTGATTCCGCCTTTCTTAGGCACACAATGGACTGGACTAACCCATGGTGAATCCGAGATAGGGTAAATCATGCCCGCATCAAGAAGTTTGATAACCTCTTTTTTGATAGCGTCATGGATTTTAGGATTCACCCTTCGTTGGCTTTGAATGGTGGGCTTAAAGTCGTCCTCCATGAGAATTTTATGTGTGCAAAAGTGAGGATCAATTCCGCGAATATCGGAGATTTTCCAAGCGATAGCTCTTTTATGTTTCTTGAGAACTTCAATGAGACGAGTTTTCTAATCGGCTTTTAAGTCTTTAGCAATGATAACGGGGAGTTGATCAATGCCTTCTAAGAAAACATACTCGAGATGAGGAGGTAAGTCCTTAAGCTCAAGAGTGGGAGGATCCTTAATAGATGGTGTAACTAACGATGGATCATCATTAGTCACCTCTTTAGGAGAATGAGGAGAGAAAGGGTCTTCATTGAGAATTTTCTCAATTTTGTACGAATGTCTTCTTCCCAATCGGTGGGAGAATCATCATACTTAAGATCAAGTGTACTCAAGCTGGCTTCAAAATCATCCAAAAGAAAATCACTTTCTCCAAAAGGAGTCAATGACGGAGCGATTGAGGCAACGTCTCAACATTGGGTAGAGAAGAGAGATTACTTTTGCAAGCATCATGAAAGTGTTCTTCACAAGCCTCATCGAGAACATCAATAGCATTAACACTCTCATATGAATAAGGTTGTTTAGAAATCTTACCCATGTTAAAGATAATTTTATCGTCACCAACTCTCATGATTATTTCGCCCGTGGCTACATCAATGAGAGTGCGACCGGTCCTCAAGAAGGGACGTCCAACGATTAATGGAACACGGGGATCCATCTTGTAGTCAACGACAACAAAATCCGCCAGGAAGGTGAATTTGTCAACGCCAACGAAGACGTCTTCGGCTATCCCCACTGGATAAGCAACCGTACGGTTAGCTAATTCCAAAGTCATTTTGGTGGGGACTAGCTCGGGGAGAGATAATTGCTTCCAAACACTTAAAGGCATTAAGTTTATACTAGCACCTAGATCGGCTAGGGCCATGCAATTCTCTACTCCCGGGAAGTTGCAAGGAATCAAGAAGCGACTCGGATCACCAAGTTTGGTGGGCAATTTTCTTAAAAGAACCGCGAAGCAATTCTCATTAAGTTGGGTCTGAGCAATGTCAAGAAGCTTTTCCTTGTCACTAAGAAGATCTTTAAACATCTTCGCATATTTAGGCATGTGAGCGAGAGCCTCGGTAAAGGAGATGTTAAAATTCATTTGTTTAAACATTTTGAGAAAGTTTGAAACTTGAATATCGTCCTTGCTCTTTTGCTTCTCTTTCCTCAACTTTGAAGGATAAGGTATATCGGATGAAGAGAAAGGTTTTAGAGGAATAGGATCACTCACAACCGCGGGTGGTGGGGGAATGGGGTAAGAAGGTAAAGGAGGTGAAGAAAGTTGTTCTTTTTCCTTGTTCACAATCACGGGTGGAGGTGTAGGAATCTCGGGTTCCTTATAACCTTTTCCACTACGAGTGGTGATTGCTTTCATATCCCCTCGTGGATTAGCAACGGTGTTACTCGGAAGAGTACCCGAAGAAGAGGGTTGATTACTTTGGAAGAGCGACCCGATCATATCACGTATATTATCCGCTTGAGTGCTGAAAGAGTCTCTCATGTCTGCACGAATATAATTGCTTTGTTTCGCCATGTCATTCTTTAGCTCGGCTCAAATATCACTCCCTTGTTTCGCCATGTCTCCCTTCAAGTTGATGAATTGACTCTGAAGATTCGTCACCATCTCTCTATTAGTCTTCATGAACGTCTCGATGTCTTGATTCAACGCTGTTGGTTGATTGAGAGGTGGAGCTTGGCAAGCTTGAGAGTTTCCTTGAGGTGGGTATGGGTTTCTTTGGGATTGATATTGATTGTTAGCACGAGGTTGGTTTTGGTTATTTCGGTTATAGTTTTGTTGTTGGTTTTGGTTTTGAGGAGTAAAACCGGGTGGTGCAAGATAGTTGTTTGAACGATAACTTAGCAAGTTACGGTATCCTTGAGGACGAGCTTGATAGCTTCCCGTGGGATAAGTACCGTATGCCGCGTTAACGGTTTCACAAAAATTGCGTTGAGTAGAAGGACAATTAGTGTAAGAATGAGGACCACCACATGTTTCACAAGAAATAGCAACGGCTTTAGCTTGTTGAGTATGGTTAGTAGCCAAAATTTGCATATTTTTGCTCATTTTGATAATGGCTCGTTCCATGGCGGACATGTCGGTGGTGGAAGAAGTAGATGAAACATTGACTCTCGGATTAGATCTTGAGGATGCGGATGAATCCCAATTCTTGTGGTGAGTAGTCATGTTTTCAATCAACTCTCTACACTCCTCCGGTCTCCTTTTCATAAAAGTACCACCGGCGGCGGCGTTGATCGTGTCACGATCACGAAAAGTGAGACCATTGTAGAAAGTATCAATGAGAGTGACGGGGAGCATGTTATGATTTGGACAACGGTCGATCAAATCATTGAAGCGTTCCCAAGCATCAAAGAGTGATTCATCATTGTCTTGCATGAATCCACTAATTTGGTTACGAAGGCTCGTGACCATGGACGGTGGAAAGTAGCGCGACAAAAATCGTTGAGTCATGTCGTCCCAAGTATGAATAGATTACTTTGGGAGACGGTCAAAACATTTTTCGGCATGGTGAGAAAGCGTGTGTGGAAAGAGTTGAAGGCGAAGGACATCCATAGAAACACCGGGCATCTTCATGCTTTGGGTAATGGTAATGAATTTGTCGAGGTGCTTGTTGGCATCATCATTCGGCAATCCGCGAAATGGATTAGTTTGCACTTGTTGGATCATGTGATGCTTCAACGAAAACTCCTGAGCCGTGATTTGCATCGGCGCAATCGGGCCTCCACATCCATTCATCATAGGTTGGCATAGCTCCTCCATGGTTCGTAGGTCGGGTTGGGGTAGATTGTTCATGTTGGGGTGGGGTGGATTATTATTGTTGTTTTGTACACCGGACATGTCTAAATTATCGAGAGTCTCGGGCTCGGGATAGGATGTTGATCGGGTACGCATACACTAAAAAAGAAAATGCAAGAGAAAATATTTTTGGTTTTTATAGGTTTTTTAATTTTTTGTGTTTTTTGAAAATTTTATATTTTTATGGGTTTTTGAAAATTTTTGTACTTGAAAATAACGTTCCCGAAAGAACGGATCCCAAAATCCAATTTTTCTCACAAGAAACGTGATCCTTACGAAAAGAGCCGGCAGCGGCGCCATTTTAATAACCGAATTTTAGTTAATTAAAAAGGTAGCTTTTGCAAGATCTTTTGTCGTGTTGCTCGTACCCAATTATATTTGGCGTTGTTTCGTTCTCGGTATCTTCTCGAATTGATCACGGTTCAAAGTGGAATTATTGTTATTGGTGACTAAAAGGGGAGCTTTTGGTTATCTATTCTAATTCGTGAGATAAACGATAAAATAATTAATTGACAAGATGAAAACGAACTAACCTTGACTTGGTGGGAAAAATGAAAATTAGAAACTGGAATTGAAGTAAAACAAGCTAATCCGGAATCCGTTATGTGAAGCTTATCCGGAATACAAAACCATGAGCTTATCTGCAATATGCAATTCTTACCCTAATCCGCAAAAGAAAATAAGCTTATCCGGAAAACATACACCTTCTCTTATCCGCAATAGCCAAATAAAACCTTATCCGCAATACCCAAACTTCTCTTATCCGGAATACGGCTGATGATGCTTATCCGGAATAACGACCAACTACTCTTATCCGGAAAACGAAGTTATGCTTATCCGGAATGTTGGCTGCTGAAGCTTATCCGCAATACCTATCCGCAATCCGTAACTCACACCCTTATCCGGAATGCGTTACTTTATCCGGAAAGAGGATTTCAACTGGTTATCCGGAAAGTGGTTACTTTGGCTTATCCGGAATAAGGATTAATGATCCTTATCCGGAATACTACTTGTGAGAGCTAATCCGCAAAAAAGAATTCTAGTACTCTTATCCAGAATGTCTAATCTGGAAAATGTGAATAAGGTTCTTATCCGGAATCCTTATCCGGAAAATTTTATCCGCAAAAGAAGAACTTAGGAAGCTTATCCGGAATAAGGGTTTGAGACCCCTTATCCGGATTACTGGTGACTGCTGCTTATCCGCAAAAACAATACAAAAATCCTTATCCGGAATAAGGGATGAAGACCCTTATCCGGAATACGAGGGATATAACTTTCCGAGATTTGCACAACAAGTAAATAAGCCAAATTTCAATAAGCACTTTACCAAAAGTTAAACCAAAATATTTTAAGAAAGAGATGATTAAGCTAGAATTTGAAAACTTTTAAAACCTTAATAAGCTAGAAATCAAAAATCACTTTTTTATCAAAAACTTAAACTTATTAAATCAACTTATTATCAATAAGCCAATACAAAAATCAACCAAATCACAACCACTACATACTTATTAAATCAAACCATAGACCATTAAGAAAGGAAGAATGAGAGATTATCAAAAGATTGCTTGAATTAAAAGATTAAGATTCAAAAGTACAAAACTTAATATAAAACTAGAGAGAGAAAGTGATGAAAACAATAAAACTAAATTATGAAAAACTAAAAACTAACTAACTAGCTAACCACCCTCCTAATGTGATTAGGAGGGTATTTATAGGCTAAGTGGGAGGTGCATGTGTGGTGTGCTTCCTTCTTTCTTTCTTCTCGACTCGATTTAATTCTTTGTCTTTTCTCGACGTCGTCTCGGGATTTGAACTTGTCTTAATAATTTTCTTCTTTAATTTAGACTTGAGTTCATCGACTTCATTAAAATTTCGTCTTTAGACTTTTTCTTCTATAAATCTTCAGAATAGGTCTTGGACATCCGTTCTTTAAGCACTCTTGATCTCTTGACTTCGTCTTTTCTCGTTTTCTTCGATAAAAGCCCGTGAAAGCCCGTGTTTTCTTCCTTTTTCATCTTTTGGTCCTAAAACACAATAAAAACACAAACCATGCATAATTCTGACTTTTACGACATAAAATACACGTTTTGGTCATGTTATTATTGGAAATAAGTGGTAAAAGGATAAGTATTTTCACACTTATTAGGGACGCCTAACCGATAACATAATATACAACGGTAAGTCTTACCGTTCAACCACCCTAAGCCAGTCAGTACTGTAATCCTCCATTTGAGATTTCCACAATAATATATATTATAATGGTTCTGATTTTGTGCTAAGTGCTGACATGACGATGGTTCTGATTTTGTGGCACCCCTGGATTGTGGCAATGGTGAGGTTAGGTTTGTGCTATATGACATCACCAAACCGCAGGTTCCTTCTTCTTCAGTAGAACTTGATCATGTGGGTGAATTGGTGCTAGATGATCTTGTTGGTTTCACTTTGCCTCTGCTTGAAAGATTGCTTTCTAAAGGGTTACGCACAGTTAAATCCATCCCTCCCAGGTGTCATTTAGGGTTCTCTCAGGTCTGGAAAGGGGCTCTTGATAAGGTGATATGCACACCTGATGATACTTCTTCTTGGGTTAGTTTACCGGTCTTACCTCTTTGTCTTCTTAAAACCTTTTGCCCGAGGAGTAATAATGAATGTAAGTCTGGTATAAAGCGCCAACGCCAGGAAGAAAGCATTGCTAATGCCATACAATCTTGGGGTGTACCTGGTGGTAGTTTGCATCTTTTTAGGGAGGCTTTAGCTGAACCCTCACCTTCATGGTCAAACGTTGATGAGGAAAACCTTGACTTGGATGAGCGAAATGTCAAGCAGTGTAAGAGGAAAATTTATGATGGCCTTTATACTACAGTTGTCAGAGTTCTTTCTTCTTCTGGTGTTGCTCCTTATAATGAGGCTACTCTTGAAGACTTGAAGACTAAGCATCCTCCCATACATGCTCCATCTTTATCACATACGCCTATTGATCACCCTCAACTCACTGCATCTCCTACTGTAGTTCTTGACATGATTAAGAGTTTCTTTCGTGGTACGTCTTGTGGGCGGGATGGTTTACATGCCCAACATCTCATGGATTGTTTAAGTGGTGCTGCTGTGGCTATTTCTGATGAGTTAGTCACTTCAATCACTCAAGTTGTGAATCTCTTTCTTGACGGGAAATGTCCCAAGATGTTAGGCGAGTATATTGCTAGTGCTCCTCTCACGCCACTGGTCAAGCCGGGGGGTGGTATCCGCCCGATCGTTGTGGGTACTATTTGGAGGCGTCTGGTTTCCAAGGTAAGTGCTTCTATGATTGGACATTCATTAGATAGTTATTTGAATGATCTCCAATTCAGTGTTGGGGTATCGGGGGGAGGGGAGGCTATTCTTCAAGCCGTGAATCGTTTGAACGAGGATCGGGGAGATGTGGTAGGATTTTCTATGTTGTTGGTTGATTTTAGAAATGCATTTAATTTGGTGGATCGGGAGGTTATGCTACAGGAAGTCCGTATTCGTTGCCCTGCCATTTCACGTTGGGTGGAATTTTGCTACTCCAACCCAGCTAGATTATATTATGGGGAGCACACCTTACGATCATATCAAGGTGTGCAACAGGGTGATCCTCTTGTACCTCTACTTTTTTCCTCAGTGCTACTGATGTAGGTTTTTCGTACACGTTTTAGGAAAAACGCGTATGAGTGGCAAGTATTAAGTTATACGCTTTAAGAAAAACGTAAAACCGAATAAATTCCAAGTTCGTTCTCGAATGAGGTGTGTGGATTAATGTGCCAATATGTAAAATCAAGTTTGGATTAGTGACGTTTTTGGTTGAGAAGAGAGAAAAATAAAAGACGAGCTACGACTACGATTAAAACTACGACCTTGACGTAAAACGATGACGTAATTACGTAAAACGCGACAAAATTAAAAATTAAACCTAAAAATTAATTAAAAGTTTAAACTAAGTCTAAAATAATATAAATAAGAATAAAAATCCAACAAATATATTTTAAAACCTTTTATTAATTAAATATTCAATTTTTAATGCTAATTAAAGCCCTAAAATTAAATATAATCAATAAAAAGCCCAAAATATTATTTTATTGGACTAATAACTCACTTATATTAGTTAAAGACTAAAAAGTATTTTTCCTAAATTTTCAAAACTATTTTTCTATTTTTAAAACACTTAAAACTATTTTTAAATTAAATTAATCATAAAAAATAATAAAATAATGCCAAAAATAATTTGACAATTTTAAAAATCCTAAATTATACTAATGAACAGTAGAAAATTGAAAAAGTTTGAAAAAAGTAAAATTTTGCACTAAAAGACAAAACAGTTTAATATTTAAACCCTAATTAAACTAATTTAATTATAAAAAATAATTAAAAAGGTGAACAGTGAAATATTTTTAAACTAAAAACCTTAAAATATTTTTCTTAATCTATGACAATTTTTAAAACTAAAGAATATTACTTTTTACCACTAAAAGACAAAAACAGAATAATAAAAATTTAATTAAAAATGCAATATAATCCAAAAATTATCAAATGAACAGTAGAATAAAAACTAATTAATCAGAAAAATCAAGATTACAATAAGAAAAATATAGAAAAAAGTTTCAAATCCTAAATCCTAAATTAGGTCAATAAAGACAAAAGAACAAGAATGTGATAGTGACACTTGGAGAGTTTCTGTCTTTTAGCTAAGCAGTACTAACACAAGCACTAGCAGGGGGAACCTTTTTCCCACTGACAATGAAAATAAACAGGTATGTGGACCTTTTGAGCTATAACTTTAGCTTGGATTGATTTTTTTGGACAAGAGGGGCACCCCCACACTCATGGAAGTGTGGGGAGTCAGTTTAAGCACAAAAACACCACTGTTCAAGCACAAAGAATCACAAAAATAAGCAGAAATCAGTCACTGAATAGCTATGTGGGGTTGTGGGTATTTTTGCTGATTCAGTTGGCACAAGAGTGAATTTCAGAGCTCAAAATCTTGCACACTACTCAACCAAATAACACAAAACTAATAGCAAGCCCTAAGTTGGTCTAAACCCTAACAGATTACAAAGATGAAGGGCAAATTTAAGCTAAAACAAGGTAGATTTGCACACTTTCTGATTTTTAAGCTATGAAAGCCAATTTTAACATGCAAATTTGTTTCTAACATACCATACTGAAATCCAGTAATAACAAACCTATCACTACCCTAAATGAGAATATCCAAGCTACAATTAACCTGGTTTTTTTTGTCACTAAAACCAGTAAACTAACTAAAGCCAAACACCCCCTTAATTCTGAAAATGAAATTTTTGCAAACCAAATGCTAACAAAACTTATCTAAACTGATTACCATTACTTCTAACATGCAAATAAACTTAAATAAAGCAATATCAAACAAGAAAAATCACACAAAAACAGGATATACTCAAAATCACATAAATCACTTAAAAAAGTAAAACAAATAGCACAAGGGGGTTCAAGCCTTAGGACCTTAGCTGATGCCTTCCCTGGTGAACCTTTGGACTTTTTGAGCTTATGCAAGCTTGTAGAGTATTCCTGTTGAGGTTCAACAACAGAACCAGGGAGATGCAATATCTTCAAGGTGAGAATAAAGTGAAATGAAATGGATGATGGACTTTGTTTGTTTTTGATACCTGCACAATCACACACAATAATCAAACAGCAAGTAGCAAGAGCTACAAGCTTTTGGCTTGTAGCTTTTGCTACAGTGAAATGATAAAAAGAATGAAAATATGGAGAAATTGGTTTTTTCAACCAAAGCTATATTAAACAACTGATTTTTGCAAACCAAACTTTTGGAAGATGAAAACCCAAGTTACACTTCCACTTTCACTTCCATGTAACTTGGGATTCAAATCCGGATAAGATAAAAATAAAACTTGAAATCTGAAAATGCCCTTTTAAACTATTAAACTGAATTTTTAAAAAAAAACATTAAAGAGTTACTTAATACAAAACAAGAGATGGAACACATATTTTATTGCTCAAAATTTAAAAGTTTTCATTATCATTAATCACTCAAAGATTTTTACAATAAAAACTGGAACAAGATATGAGGCACAAACCACCTTCATATTTATACCAAGCTAAAGAAAATTCTAGATACAATAAACCCTAGCTACTTCTTTTCCTCTTTTGCCCTTGGTCAAGTTTTGAAAAACAGTCAAAGAAGAGCCCATGTGATGCTTGTTGGATGCCAGGTTGTGTTTGAATGATCTCATACGTCCAAAAATTCTTTTGGGACCAAGCTTGAAGGATCAGCCGTTGATTTACTGTTGAGATACCATTTTTTCCTAAGATGGTGAAGCAGGGGAGCATGGGGGGACCCATTTGGTGAAGGGGTGAGCTGTTTTGTTGGTGGGATAGGATGAGGGTTGTGTGAATTATTATTCTGGAAATAATTGGGTCAAACCCCTTTGATTTGTAGGTTTTAGGATTAGGGTTCTTGGGGGTTAAGAGAGGATGAACAGGTGAGTTTAATTCGTTTTTGAGGTTTAAATAAGTTTAAAAAGTGTTTAATGAGGGAAGGGTAATTAATTAGTTTTTAGGATGGGTGGAGTCTGACTTGTAGGAAGGGTGCAACGTGATTGGTGGATGGAGAGTAGTGGGTGAGGTGTCGGCTTGTGAGAGGTGGAAAGGAGTTTTGTTGTCTGGGCAATATAGGTCCCCCAAGTTCCCAAATGTCTTCAAGTTGTATTAATCAGTCAAACCCCCATTTTCCTTTGTAAAAACTTTTCTATTCTTGTCAAATTTGGCACAATGTTTTTCAAAACTTTACATAAGGACTATCTTTGCACATATGGATATCTTCAAGGGCCATTTATGTATATACTTGAAATATTAGGGACCCAATGTGTAATTTGAGTGTTCACAAGGGTATAATATGACAAGTCTTCCAAAGTAGAGGGACCAAAGTTGCCAAAACTTCAAGGACTTCAAAGAAAATTCATGATTCGGGTCCGGTTCTTTGTGCGGCTTCGTTTCCCGTGTTCGTTTTTGCTTGATTCCTTTGATCTTTTGGTGAATTCACGATATCCGTACCTAAAATACACAATGAACAAAAACAAGCACATACATGGGTATTTTGATGATATTTTAAGCGTTTTAAGCCTGATAGGTGTGTAAACACCCATCCTTTTACCACTTAATTCGGGCTAAAACGAGACCAAAACACGTATTTAATATCATTTGTTTGGAATTATGCGTGGTTTTTGTGTTTGTTGTGTTTTCAGAGCCAACCGGATAAATATTGAAGAAAACATGGGATTGCATGGGTTTTACTGAAGAAAAAGACTCAAGATAAAGTCTATTGTCCAAGAGATGCAAAAGATTTGAAGTCACTGGGCCTATTCGAAGATTTATCGAAGAAAAGGACCAAAGATGGAAGATTTATATAAGTCGAAGAAACTCAAGTCTATCAAAGGAAGAAATTAAAAGACGAGTTGAATTTAATCGACGACAAATCCCGAATCAGAATCGAAAACGGAAACTTTTCTGAAAAGACGAAAAAGACACGAAGAACGGAAGAAAGCCCACTCACCAACCAAAGGAAACACCTATAAATAGGCCATCCCACACACATTTTAGTGAGCTAGTTTTTCTTTTCTTCCTCCCCACTCTTTCTCCTGGTTCGTAGAACACCATCACCACTAGGGTGATTGGTGATTTTTATTTCTAGTTCTAAAAATCTTGTAATTTTAATCCTTGTTTCATCTTGTCAAAACATCAATCATTCAATACCAAGTTTTTGTTTAATCTTTCATTTCATCTTGTTCATCATCATCTTTATCTTCAAGTTATTAAGTTTTATTTTTCTTGATTTGATCTTCAAAAGTTGTTTGGATTTGTGTTTTTATAAGTGGGATTTGTTGCTTATGGTGTCTAAATGATTTGTGTTTAATTTGGTAAAATCTTTTTAAGTGTTTGAATTGATTTTGATTAAAAACCTGTGTTCCGTGTTCTTCGTTACTGCTTCTGTAACTGGGTTTCCAAAGTTCCGAATCAAGACAAAAAGTTCCGAATGAAGGCTTCATTCGGAAACTTCCGAACCAAGCACTAAGTTCCGGATCAGTGACTTCCGGACCAGTCAGTTCCGAATCAAGCATTAAAGTTCCGGATCAGTTATTTCCGAACCAGCAACTTCCGAATCAACCTTCATCCGGAAGGTTCCGAATCAAACCATAAGTTCCGAACCAGTTCTTCAGTCGGAAGTTTCAAAAACTTCCGAAT
Source organism: Glebionis coronaria (assembly GCA_025667525.1). Lineage (NCBI taxonomy): Eukaryota > Viridiplantae > Streptophyta > Magnoliopsida > Asterales > Asteraceae > Glebionis > Glebionis coronaria. The sequence continues at coordinate 478,560,355 of CM046879.1, read as the reverse complement.
CAGCACCTTCATCCGGAAAGTTCCGAATCAGCCATTAAGTTCAGGATGAGAAAGTTCTGAATGAATGAATAGTGTCTTCCGAATCAGAGAGTTTCGAATCAAGGTTTAAAGTTCTGAATCAGTTATTTTTGGGTATTTTAAAGTTACTGTTTTACTGTTGATGTTTTACTATTTCTCTGCTCATATTTCACTATTTACATTTTAACTTTAATTTTAATTTGAACTTTAAATTTTCAACCAAGTTTTTGTCAATCTTAATTAAAGTAATTGCCTTTGATTTCAACTTTCATTTCCACTTCTTATTAGAATAGAAAACCAAACCCCTTTATTTAGTAACCAAGAACAATCATTCCACTTAAGACCTAGATCAATTCGAGAGGATCGAGAGAAAATTGAACCCATTGAAAATGCATGTATCAAATGGCGCCGCTGCCGGCTCTTCTCGTTAAGATCAAAAGTTTTTTGTGAGAAATTAGATTTTGGGATCCGTTCCCCGTGAACGTTACTTTTTCAAGAAAATTTTCAAAAACAACTAAAAAATATAAAATTTTAAAAAATCCTAAAAATTAAAAAACAATAAAAACCAAAAATATTTTCGCCTTGTTTTTCTTTGTTCGTTCTTTTGCAGGTGTATGCGCACTCGATCCACGTCTTATCAAGAGCCCGAGCCTCTCGATAACTTAGACATGGCTGGTGTACAAAACAACAATAACATACCACCTCCGAACAATAATAATAACAACAACAATCCACCTTTCAACAACATGAATAATAACAACAACAATGAGCACCTTCCGGATAATCGCCCGATGATTGAATTGCTGCAAGCTCATGTTGATGGCAACACGGATCCAATTGTCATCCCTCCAATTGCCGCCAACAATTTCGAGCTCAAGTCAGGCTTTATCCAGATGGTCTCAGCTCAACCGTTCTTGGGACGCACCATTGATGATCCACACGACCACATCAAGAGATTTCTACAACTCACTAACACGGTCAAGTTCAATGGAGTTTCACAAGAAGTGATAAGGTTACAACTTTTTCCCTTTTCTTTAGAGGGACAAGCCCGACATTGGCTTGCTAAGGAACCGCCACAGAGTATTCTCTCGTGGACGGATTTGGAAACAAAGTTTATCAACTACTTTTTTCCACCCTCTCGTACTACCGCTTTGCGGAATGAGATTATAAACTTTGAACAAAAGTACGATGAGTCATTCAGTGAATCTTGGGATCGTTTTAAAGATCTTTTAAGAAAATGCCCACAACATGGTTTTACCAAAGTTCATCAAATAAATACTTTTTACAATGGTTTAAGCATGAGTGACCAAGATTCACTGAATAGTGCCTCAGGGGGTAATTTATTGGCTAAGACGTCCAATGCTGCTTGGGATATCATTGAGAACAAATCTCGTGTGCAAACCAAGAGTGTTAGGACCAATGTTGCTAGTGCTAGCACTAATGACAGCGACAAGCGACTTGACAAAATCACCACGCTTCTTGAATCGCTTGTCACCCACACCGTCAGCAACAACAACAGCAACAACGCTAAGAACGCACAAGTCAACGCTGTCAGCCAACCTTGTGAGATATGCGGTGGTCCCCATTCTTACACAACTTGTACCGCCACCCAAGATTACCCTGCTGAGAATGTGAATGCGGCATATGGCACCTACCAACAACCTGCTTATCAAGCTAGACCTCAAGGTGACCGTAACTTGCTTAGCTACCGCAGCAACAACTATCTTTCACCACCTGGCTTTCCTCCAACCAACCCAAACCAACAACAAAACCTTAACCGCCCTACTCAACAACAACAACAACCTCGACAACCATACGTCCCACCTCACAAGCAGCAACAACCACCTCAACGTAACAATCAAGTCTACCAACAACCAGCTTACCAACCACCTGCATACAATGCTCCTTCCAACCAAACCAACACTGCACTACACCAAGAGGTCGCCACCTATATGAGGACCAATGATGTGATAGTGGGAAATCTCCAAGAGGAAGTGCGCAATTTGAAGGCAGACCTGGTCAAGCAAGGAAATGATTTGCGAGCTGATATGAGAAACACGTTGGATAGCCAGACTAATGATCTGAGGAACATGATGGCTAGTTTTTTCCAAAGTAGTCAACCCTCTTCTTCGGGTACTCTTCTGAGTAACACCGTTGCGAACCCAAGAGGGGAGATGAAAGCAATCACTACTAGAAGTGGTAAAGGTACCAAGGAACCCGAGCTTCCTATACCTCCACCGGTGGTTGTGACTAAGGAGAACGAGTCGCCTGCTCCTATTCCTCCTCCTTCCCCAATTTCTCCACCACTTCATTCTACCCCTCCTCCACCCGTGGTTGTGAGTGATCCTATACTCCCAAAGCCTTCATCTTCTTCCAATATACCTTATCCTTCTAGGTTGAGGAAAGAGAAGCAAAAGAGCAAGGATGATATTCAGGTTTCTAACTTTCTTAAAATGTTCAAACAACTGAATTTCAATATCTCCTTCGCTGAGGCTCTCGCTCACATGCCCAAATACGCCAAAATGTTTAAAGACCTTCTGAGCGACAAGGAAAAGCTCCTCGACATTGCTAACACCCAACTTAATGAGAACTGCTCCGCAGTGCTCTTAAGGAAATTACCAACCAAGCTTGGTGATCCGGGTCGTTTTCTTATCCCTTGCAATTTCCCGGGAGTAGAGAATTGCATGGCCCTAGCCGATTTAGGTGCCAGTATTAATCTCATGCCTCTAAGTGTTTGGAAGCAATTATCTCTCCCAGAGCTAGTCCCCACTAAAATGACTTTGGAATTGGCCAACCGTATGGTTGCTTATCCAGTGGGGATAGCCGAAGATGTTATTGTAGGAGTCGACAAATTCACCTTTCCTGCTGATTTTGTTGTCGTCGACTACGAGATGGACCCCCGTGTGCCACTTATTGTTGGTCGTCCATTCCTTAGGACCGGTCGCACTCTTATTGATGTTGAAGCCGGTGAGCTTATCATGAGAGTGGGTGACGATAAAGTAGTCTTCAACATGGGTAAGTTGTCTAAACAGCCTTATTCATATGAGAGCGTTAATTGTATTGACGTTCTTGATGAGGCTTGTGAAGAACACTTTAATGATGCTTGCAAAAGTATTCCTACCTCTCTCCCCACTGTTGAGACCGTGTCCTCTATTGATTCATCGTTGTCTCTATTTGGAGATAGTGATTTATTCTGGAACAATCTTGAAGCTACCATGGGAGATGCGAATTTAGCTACTAATGATTCTCCCACCGAGGGGGATGAAGACATGAGTTTCTTTGACAATCTTCTCACTGAAGACAATCCTTCACCTCCATCTCCCACGGTCATTGCTATCGATACTCCGACTTTGAAAACGCCTCCCGTCGAAAATCCTCCGGATTTGGAACTTAAGGAGTTGCCGCCACATCTCGAGTATGTGTTCCTGGACGACAACAAGAAATCGCCCGTCATTATTGCGAAGGATTTGAAAGATGAAGAGAAGACTCGTCTAGTTGCTGTGTTGAAGGAGCATAAGAAGGCTATTGCTTGGAAAATCTCGGATATTCGTGGAATTGATCCTCACTTCTGCACGCACAAAATTCTCATGGAGGACGACTTCAAGCCCACTATTCAAAGCCAACGAAGAGTGAATCCAAAAATACATGAAGTCATCAAAACAGAGGTTATCAAACTTCTTGATGCGGGTATGATTTACCCTATTTCGGATTCCCCATGGGTTAGTCCAATCCATTGTGTGCCCAAGAAGGGCGGAATAACCGTTGTTCCCAATGAACACAACGAGTTGATTCCCACTCGTCTCGTTACTGGGTGGAGAGTTTGTATAGACTACCGCAAACTCAATGATGCCACGAGAAAGGATCATTTCCCTCTACCTTTCATGGACCAAATGCTTGAACGATTAGCCGGTAATGAATATTACTGCTTTCTTGATGGTTTCTCGGGTTATTTTCAAATACCCATCGATCCCCAAGATCAAGAGAAGACTACATTCACTTGTCCCTACGGCACTTTCGCTTACAAAAGAATGCCTTTTGGTTTATGTAATGCGCCCGGGACTTTCCAAAGGTGTATGTTAGCTATCTTCCATGACATGGTTGAACAAACCATGGAAGTCTTCATGGATGATTTCTCGGTCTTCGGGGATTCCTTCTCTGCTTGCCTTGCCAATTTAGAACGTATGCTAAAGCGGTGCGAAGACACTCGCTTAGTTCTAAATTGGGAAAAATGCCATTTCATGGTAAAAGAAGGCGTCGTGCTTGGACATAAGATTTCGAAAGCCGGTCTTGAAGTAGACCGTGCTAAAGTTGATGTTATAGCAAAGTTGCCTCCACCTTCCACTGTGAAGGGTGTGAGAAGTTTCTTGGGTCATGCGGGCTTCTACCGCCGATTTATCAAAGACTTTTCTCAAATCGCTCGCCCGATGACCCACCTCTTGGAAAAAGATACTCCTTTTATCTTTTCCAAAGAGTGCCTTGAAGCCTTCAACTCACTTAAGGATAAGCTAACTAAGGCACCCGTCTTGGTTACCCCTAATTGGGAGCTGCCCTTTGAGTTGATGTGCGATGCTAGCGATTTTGCTATTGGAGCGGTTCTTAGACAAAGAGTGAACAAACACTTCCAACCGATCCATTACGCTAGCAAGACAATGACTGGGGCACAATTGCATTATACGACAACCGAAAAAGAGCTTTTAGCTGTTGTCTATGCTTTTGAAAAATTCCGCCCCTATCTTGTCCTTTCCACCACCATTGTGTATACCGATCATTCCGCGTTGAAGTACTTGTTGACAAAGCAAGATTCCAAACCAAGACTTCTTCGCTGGGTTTTGCTGCTCCAGGAATTTAAAATCGACATTCGCGATAAAAAAGGAGCAGAAAACCTAGCCGCGGATCATCTTAGTAGACTTGAGGATCCTTACCAAGGGGATCATCCGACCAAAGAAATCAATGATTCTTTTCCCTTGGAGACCTTAATGTCTATAAACTCGAAGCCGAATGAAACCCCGTGGTTTACGGACTTTGCAAACTACTTGGCGGGTGGAATTCTCAAGGAAGGGTTGACGTCCCAGCAAAAGAAGAAGTTCTTTACCGACATCAAGACTTACTTTTGGGACGACCCTTACCTATTCAAACAATGTGCTGATCTGATAATTCGCCGATGTGTTGATGGACCGGCAGCGTCGGACATCCTTGATGCTTGCCACAAAGGACCCACCGGTGGTCACTTTGGTCCCAACTACACCGCAAAGAAAGTGTTTGATTCGGGATTTTATTGGCCCTCCATATACCGTGACGCTCACGATATGGTCAAACGATGTGATGTTTGCCAAAAGCAAGGCAAAATCACACATAAAGACGAGATGCCTCAGAATTTCATTCAAGAGTGTGAAATTTTTGATGTTTGGGGTATCGACTTTATGGGGCCATTCCCTTCGTCTAAAGGAAACAAATACATCCTTGTAGCCGTTGACTACGTCTCGAAGTGGGTTGAAGCCAAAGCTTTGCCTACTAATGACGCAAGGGTGGTTTGTAACTTTTTGAAAGCTCTATTCGCTAGATTCGGTGTGCCTCGCGCCATTATTAGTGATCGTGGGACTCATTTCTGCAATGACCAATTTGCTAGAGTCATGGCTAAGTACGGTGTAAATCATCGTCTTTCCACAGCCTACCACCCACAAACTAATGGCCAGGCTGAAATATCCAACCGAGGGCTGAAGCGAATTCTTGAAAGGACCGTGGGAGAGCATCGTGCCTCTTGGGCTGATAAATTGGATGATGCTTTGTGGGCTTTCCGTACTGCTTACAAGACCCCGATCGGCTGTACGCCTTATCGTCTTGTGTACGGGAAAGCGTGCCACCTCCCCATTGAGTTGGAGCACAAGGCTTATTGGGCCTTGAAGTGGGCTAATTTTGATATTAACAAAGCCGGTGACCTACGCAAGATCCAACTCAATGAGCTAAATGAACTCCGTAATGAGGCTTATGAAAATTCTTTGATCTATAAGGAAAGAACTAAGCTCATTCACGACTCCAAGATCAAAAACCGAGAGTTCCATGTTGGAGACAAAGTCTTACTTTTTAACTCTCGGTTGAAAATCTTTTCGGGAAAGCTCAAATCTCGTTGGTCCGGCCCATTCACCATTGCCCAAATTTTTCCATATGGTACTCTCGAGCTCGCTCAACCTAATGGACCAAATTTTAAAGTGAATGGCCAACGAGTGAAGTTGTACTTTGGTGAGGACACCTCTAAGGAGGTGATTCCATCCCTCACCACGTTCCCCATGAACTAATTTTGGGTCGAGTCAGGCTCGTGACTCGGTTATAAAAAACAAGCGCTCCTCGGGAGGCAGCCCGAGTATCTATCCTTGCATGTTTTAATCCCCTAAGTGTAGGGGGGGACTTCTATATGTGTTTGCCTTTGTGTGGTGATGTCATTACAGGGATAAGTGCACTCTTGGAATCTTTGAAGAACCGTGCTCCCGTGTTTATCCGAAATCCGGTTCTATCTCTCAACTATCGTGATTCAATTTTCTTCATACTCACATTTGAAATTGATCACTTTAGTCGTCTCTTCCTTAACTTGAGTTAACCAACGTGCACAATGTCATAAGTGTAGGGGAGACTTCTCCCACATGCTTAAACATTGAGGACAATGTTTATCTTAAGTGTAGGGGGGACTTCTATCGAAGTTTTAAGTGGACTTTTCCATGAAAATGCCTTCAATTAACCGGAAAATCCTATTTTTCAGCAGTTTTCAAATTTTTTATTAACTTTGGCCATTTAGTCGTAATTTTTAAATTTTTATCATTGCTTTCATATGTATATATCCCGCAATAAAGTCAAAAATATTAATAAAGTGGTGTAGCTAGTTTAGAAGTTTTTGACATATTAGGCCCGTTGCGTTTATTTTGACTCAACCCGAATAGACTTATCCAAGTTTATTCTAGCTAGTATCCTTAACCATGTAGACCTTAATTGGTTTATTAGGCTAAGTGTCCACTAGTCTCATTACTTGAGATTTTAAACTGTGGAGGACGAGAAATGATAGAGTCAATTATAAGTCGGTATTCTTGCTCAAGCTCACTTGGTGTAATTATTTGCCTATTCTCCCATCACTTGCTAATAATTTATCTGCAATAAGTAAGGTCTTACGATTTGAAAAGTTACTTAGCTTCTAGCCCAAGATCGTTTAAAAGTTGCTCGGTAATGATAAGAGTTCATAGCCAAGGCATAACTTATGAAGCGGGGCGCGAAGATTGGCGAGTCCGAAAAGGCCCTAACAAGGCATGAGGATTCAATTTTATTGCTGAAGATCCAAAGTGATGTGAAAAGCATTATTCCTAAAGTCAATATGAAGGATCAAGACTCACGACGAAAAGCAATCAACTCCCATAAAGATCATGGAGAAGTCTATCCGAAAAGACCCTAACAAGGTATGAGGATAAATAGATCCAAGTCCAAAAAGGAGGCGGATCGTTGTATCTCAAAATCCCAATTAGAGATTGAAGAAATAATCATGAAGTCGTGGTCAACAAAGTTGGAGAACCCCTCAAAAGTCTCCAAGTGAAGAAACTTTATTATGATGAGAAGACCATTATCTCAAGAACGTCTCTCGAAGATATGAAGTATGAAGTACATGCCAAATATCGGCCCGAGAAAGGTCTCAAATCGTGAACCAAGTTATGCCAAGATATGAACTTTTTGATATCCCGAGAAGCAGTTTTAAGATATTTTGTCCTTTAGCTAACTATTGATCAAATCGTCCTACTTTGCTTTCAGCCCTAATAAACTATCGAAATAAGTCCAAAAATGCATCTTCATGATCATTCTAAGACAAAAATAAAATATAAGAGATACACCTAGGAATAAGGGAGTTTAAGCATTTAATTAAGCCATGTGTGTAAGTGTTTGAATTGCCAACTTATAATAACAATGATCTCGTTTTTAAGCTTAGTTTGGGGAACGTGAAACTTGAGGGTGATAAATCTTCGCAGCACCAAAGCCCTAATGTAAGTCATCGATTTCTCTACAAGTTATTTCCATGTAGCTATTTTCAAGTGAAAATGGTTTTCTATCCCTTTGTTATCTTTGAAGATTTATTTCCTTAATTTTTGTTTAGTAGAATTTTAAATAAGGCCAAGGTTGATTAATTATGAGAAAAGTGTAAGCTTGCTTTATCACTAAGCATTGCATGAGGGCATGGCAATGGTTAAGTGTAGGGGATTTGATAGGTGTGTAAACACCCATCCTTTTACCACTTAATTCGGGCTAAAACGAGACCAAAACACGTATTTAATATCATTTGTTTGGAATTATGCGTGGTTTTTGTGTTTGTTGTGTTTTCAGAGCCAACCGGATAAATATTGAAGAAAACATGGGATTGCACGGGTTTTACTGAAGAAAAAGACTCAAGATAAAGTCTATTGTCCAAGAGATGCAAAAGATTTGAAGTCACTGGGCCTATTCGAAGATTTATCGAAGAAAAGGACCAAAGATGGAAGATTTATATAAGTCGAAGAAACTCAAGTCTATCAAAGGAAGAAATTAAAAGACGAGTTGAATTTAATCGACGACAAATCCCGAATCAGAATCGAAAACGGAAACTTTTCTGAAAAGACGAAAAAGACACGAAGAACGGAAGAAAGCCCACTCACCAACCAAAGGAAACACCTATAAATAGGCCATCCCACACACATTTTAGTGAGCTAGTTTTTCTTTTCTTCCTCCCCACTCTTTCTCCTGGTTCGTAGAACACCATCACCACTAGGGTGATTGGTGATTTTTATTTCTAGTTCTAAAAATCTTGTAATTTTAATCCTTGTTTCATCTTGTCAAAACATCAATCATTCAATACCAAGTTTTTGTTTAATCTTTCATTTCATCTTGTTCATCATCATCTTTATCTTCAAGTTATTAAGTTTTATTTTTCTTGATTTGATCTTCAAAAGTTGTTTGGATTTGTGTTTTTATAAGTGGGATTTGTTGCTTATGGTGTCTAAATGATTTGTGTTTAATTTGGTAAAATCTTTTTAAGTGTTTGAATTGATTTTGATTAAAAACCTGTGTTCCGTGTTCTTCGTTACTGCTTCTGTAACTGGGTTTCCAAAGTTCCGAATCAAGACAAAAAGTTCCGAATGAAGGCTTCATTCGGAAACTTCCGAACCAAGCACTAAGTTCCGGATCAGTGACTTCCGGACCAGTCAGTTCCGAATCAAGCATTAAAGTTCCGGATCAGTTATTTCCGAACCAGCAACTTCCGAATCAACCTTCATCCGGAAGGTTCCGAATCAAACCATAAGTTCCGAACCAGTTCTTCATTCGGATGTTTCAAAAACTTCCGAATCAGCACCTTCATCCGGAAAGTTCCGAATCAGCCATTAAGTTCAGGATGAGAAAGTTCCGAATGAATGAATAGTGTCTTCCGAATCAGAGAGTTTCGAATCAAGGTTTAAAGTTCTGAATCAGTTATTTTTGGGTATTTTAAAGTTACTGTTTTACTGTTGATGTTTTACTATTTCTCTGGTCATATTTCACTATTTACATTTTAACTTTAATTTTAATTTGAACTTTAAATTTTCAACCAAGTTTTTGTCAATCTTAATTAAAGTAATTGCCTTTGATTTCAACTTTCATTTCCACTTCTTATTAGAATAGAAAACCAAACCCCTTTATTTAGTAACCAAGAACAATCATTCCACTTAAGACCTAGATCAATTCGAGAGGATCGAGAGAAAATTGAACCCATTGAAAATGCATGTATCAAAGCCCGATTTGGACGATGAGACTATGTATAATTACAGTCTCATCACTCCCCCATACTAAACCATTGCCGTGTCCCCACGCAATGCTAGAATTAAGTATCATAGCACTTCCAAAATTCATATTATGATGACATTTATTAAAGACATAAACTTAAATAAACTACTACACGTGTTTTAGACATAATGTATTGTTTTCATCACGAGAAAGTAACTTTTGGGATCATAGAACAAGAACACGTGAATGCTTCGTTAGAAATAATTTCGTCGTCCTCGATTTTCACCCAATTCCATGCTAAGCGTGTAACGAGATCATTGTTATTATAAGTTAGCAACACGTACACATCTCATGAGTGTTAATTACGAACCTAAACTCCCTTATTCCTAATTGGTATCTCTTATATTTTATTTTGTCTTAATGATCACGAGGATGCATCATTGACTTATGCGTGAATAGAGATTAAGTCTAAAAATAGAAACTTAACGGTGTAACCAAAATCATTAAATTAATAATTCACCCCAATAGACAACGATGTCAAAAAATTAAGTCAACAAGAAGGATCGATAAACACGATTTTATAACGGTTTTGAACATGAGACTTATTACCAAGACTTTTATACGCCCCCTAACGGAAGGGCCTTATTATCTTTGGTTTACCTCCATCTTTTATTCAACTTCTCCATGAAGCTTTTATTATGACTTCGGTCTTGCCTTGCCTTTTATTATCCGCCTCATCGGTGATTTTATTAGCCAAAGACGTATATCCTCACGCTAAAGCGAATTTTGGATCTTTAAAGCTTCGAAGATTAAGGCTTGATTCACTTTCAATTTGGGCATAGATTTTTCGGCCTTGTGAGCTTCAAATTTTTGCTTAATTTAGGTGAGCACTTGAAATCTTATTATTAGGTGAAGCTTTCGATTATTCGGGTGCCAATACTTCAAAACCGTGACGCTGGCGATACCTTAATGTTTTCCCAATTTAATTACATGGAAGCTACCAAAACAAATTAGAAACCAACAATAGTGACTAAACCGCCAAATCAATATTTATTAACAATTTATTATGCAAAAGCGTTGGGAGAATAAGCTAATAATTACTACACATGAGATCGTGACGATTACAAGACTTATAAATAACTCTATCATTTCTCGTCCTCATTTAAGAGACTTAGCCTAAAAAGTTAAGGAATCGAAGCTAAGTGCTCAACACGCACGGTCGAGTCAAAAATTACTCTCGTTCTCACCATCGGAAAACCTACATTCGTGTCTTAAATACTTATGAAAAACTAGAAAATTTTTAAAATTTGGCCATTTTTAGCCTTATTTGCAACAAAACGATAACAAAAAGATGAAATTTGGATAGCGTGTTGACGTAAGCAAGGTGAAGTATCTACTCACCCCCCCCCCCCCCCCCCCATACTAAAACTAAACATTGTCCTCAATGTTTCGAGTCTAGGGGTGTAAACACCCCCATACTAGAGACGAAGTCGAATGCTTAATCTCGAGCATGGAAAGGGTAAAACGAATAACCTAAAAGCCGTTTATGAATTATGCTAATAAGATAAACGTTAGAACATAAAAGGATATCATCGGGTATCGGAATCTACAAAGGCAACGATCGAAACTCGAGTGATCCGTAAAACAAACACGAGAGGCTTCAATGATGACGATGAACCTAATAAATCACAATCACAAACAACCACGAAACAAAGGTTGGAAGAGCACAAGTCCCCTCGTTACGTTAAACTAAGAAAGCGATAATATGTACAAGGATAAGCATGAGAATCCCCCACGAGGCACCTTGTTTTTATAACCGAGTCAAAAGCTCGACTCGAATCCCCATAAATGTGATCATTTAGGGATAATCTTGGTATGGTCATTTTTAGTGGGACTTACATGATAAACAAGGCCCAAAAGTACATGGAGTACTTTAAAAACCCGATAAACTTATACCGGGGTCAAAGATAGCGTCTTCGTTTTCGGATGAAAGACGAAACAACGCTACTTCAACACGAACCCCAATGGGGTAGAAGAAAAGAGATAAGAAGTAGAAAGGTGGGGCAATGGGTAAGGCAACATAATGAGCTACTCGAGGTAGACTCACACCAAGCAAACAAAAAGATTTTCCATTTATTGCATCGGTGGAAGACCGAGATTTCCCTTTACAAGCAATTCCGGGATCGTAAATCTCGTCCTCGGTGGAGAAATGTGAAGGAACATTTGGGGCTTCCCCCACACTAAATCCACACACACCATCGTCAAAAGGAGTAGACGAGGTGGTAGCACTCATAAAACGATGTGATGACGGAGTTAAACATGTAGAAAAATCTTTTAAAACATTTTTAAAATCTTTTCCTTTTTCATCGTTCAAAAACTCTTTATGAAAACCCGATTGAATAATGTTGAAAATATTTGGCGTGTCAAATTCAAAATTAGTCGCGCTAAAAATCCTCACATTTAAGTCTTTGGCGGGAGGGGGTGGCGGATTATATAAGTTCTCAAAACGTTTATCAATAAAGAACACCGCCCCCTCGGGGTCTACATACTCGCCATCCTCATGAACGTCGATCTCATCGATTTCTTCATCAAAGATAGGCTTGTCAAACCAAGGTTTGTCATTACCCTCCTTGAGTATCTTAGAAACTCTCTCGAAAAGATCACGATCAAGCACGAAACCATCATTCTTTTGTGGGGATCGTTGATAAGTTAGATCCTCACGAATGTGGTAAACGTCATTCTCAAATGAGGAGTGTTGATTAGGTAACTCCTCGAGAATTGGATCCTTAGTGGTCACATGAGTTGGTTCGTCGTCGAAAATAAGACGTTCCAACTCATTAAGTTCATCCTCCATTTTGGAAAGATCGACCTCACTCGTAGGTGGAAGTGAAGGCATAAGAGCTAGCTCTCGTTCTATGATTTCCTCAATCTCGGGATCAAACTCATAATCATCGTACTTCACATGTTTCTTTTTAGGAGAATCAAAAATTGCATGTGGATTTCGAAGTACGTGATCAATCTCGGCAAAATCGCCATCGTCATCGTCAAAGAAAGAGTCGATGTGAGCACTCACAACCATGGACTTACTAGTCAAATGACTATGCTTAGGTGACTTTTCTAAGACGAGAGGATCGATGTCGATAAACCCTTTAGCCTCAACGGGTGTTGGGCTAGGCAAAGGAGGCACTTCGATGGAGTTAGAAGTTGAAGCCTCAAAGACGTGGTCCTTCGAAGGTGGTGAAGACGAGCCCATATTGGTCTTTGTCGTAATGGCACTAACGTCGCCCTTCAGAATTGGTGGTTCACTTGTTTCGCTAAAAACATCCCAAAGTGAGTTTTCATCCATAAATTTACACATACCCTTTTGAATTAGGTACACGTATTCTTTATCATTAAAATCATCATCTTTAAAACTGTTTTTCTTAATTCTTTCAAAACATGCATCAAGCTTCATTCGTTCCGCTAAAGTGAACATTTTGAAATCATTAGGATTTGAATCATTAGGTTTTGAAACCTCGGTTTTTTCATTCTCATTAAATCCTTGGGATTTTCTAGCGAAAAAGTCTATTTTCTCATCCCCATATCTCATAGTAAGTCTCCCCTCGTGAACGTCGATTACGGTTCGAGCCGTCGATAAGAATGGTCGGCCTAAAATAATGGGACATTTAGGGTCACACTCGTAATCGGATATAACGAAATCCGCGGGAAAAACAAACTTTCCAATCCTAACATAGACATCCTCGGCTATTCCAATTGATATTAAAGGTGTACAATTTGCAAGCTCGATTGTCATGTTTGTGGGGGTAAGCGAAGGCAATCTCATCAATTTCCAAAGAGAATGAGGCATGAGATTGATGCTAGCACCTAAATCGGCAAGGGCTAAACATCCCTCAATCTCGGAAAAATCACAAGGTAATAGAAATTGGCCCGGATCCTTTTCCTTTCTCGGCATTCGCCTTTTGGGTTTTTTAAGAAGGATCGAAGCACAAGTTTCTTCAAGGGTTACTTTGGTAAGGTCGACAAAGCTCTCTTTTTGAACCGTGGATGGAATTTGAGGTACACGAGGGTGTGCACTCTTTTCCTTGGTCGCCACGTTCACCCCATCGACTTTAGAACAAGAAGACGTCTTAGAAGTCAAGGGTTGAGAAGCATAAACAACACGGAATCCTTCAAGGTTAGGGGTAATCACACGACCTTTCTCACGAGACGAGGCGGCTTTACATTGCTCCTTCGGATTTGCAACGGTGTCACTAGGTAACGAACTCGATGACGCACCCGAGGACTTGTTCATTATGGCCGAAAACATCTTTTTTATGTCAATTTGTCCTTGCTCAATCTTCGTGTTTTGCAATTTCAATGTATTAGAAAAGTCGTTTTTCAAAGTACCAATTTCTCCCTCTAATCGTCTCATATTAGCCTCATTCGTTTTCATGTAATTTTGAAAATCGTTTGACGAACTATTTTGATTAGAATTAAAGTTCCCTTGGTTTTGATTGTTTCTTTGAAAATTTCCTTGATTACCACTTGAAAAATTGTTGTTGTTGTTTGAAAAATTCGAGTTTTGATTATTGTCTCGATTTTGCCAAGTTATATTACGACCTTGATTATAACCTCCTTGATTTTGATTCGAAAAATTTCCTTGTTGATTGTTTCCTTGAAAATTGTTTCGATTTTGAAAATTGTTGCCTTGGTTATAATTGCCTTGTTGTGATGGACCCGTGTTATTTTGATTTTGAAAATTGTTGTTTCCATTTAACGCACTCACATTCGACGTTTGTCCATCCGTAGCCGCACACTCGTAATAAATATGAGGTCCACCACAAAACGTACACGAAACCTCAACCGCTTTCACCGTAGTGGGAGCGTCTTTCTTTTGCATTTCAACGAGAAAAGACGTGAACACATTCGTCAACTTGTCGACTTTCGCATCAACTCTCTCAATGTCGCGATTAAAACTACTAACATTGGCGACATTGGCAACACTCGGTGCGTTGCGGAGTTGGTAAACCTTGGATCGGTTCTCGATAATTATCAAAGCGTCTTTCGGAGTTTTACACAAAAAGTTGCCACCGGCGGCAGAATTCAACGAGTCTTGTTCGTGAAAATTAAGACCGTTGTAAAACGTATCGATTTGGTGCAACTCGGAAAAACCATGGTGAGGACATTGCCTAAGCAATTCCTTAAAGCGATCCCACGCGTCTCTAAAAGATTCATTCGGTTTTTGCTCAAATTTCGTAATCTCGTTTTTGAAAAACGTTGTCTTAGACGGTGGGAAAAAATAATTAACGAACTTGGAAACGAGATCCTTCCACGTAACTATGGAATTAGGTGGCTCTTTCTCGTACCAATCCTTGGCCGCACCATCGAGCGAGTACGGAAAAAGCATAAGCTTGACGACATCGGTGTCGACGTTCTTAAACTTGCTCGTGGCCAAAAGACGATTAAAATTCCGAATATGGTCGTGAGGATTATCGGCTTCACGACCTCGAAACTTCGTAGCTTGGATTAACGAAAGCATTCCGCTCTTAATCTCAAAATTCTCCGCTTCGATAGCGGGAATTACGATCGCGTCTCCATAACCCTCGGTGGGCGCTTGGAGCAATTCCATCATCGAACGATTATCGGCCATCTCCTCTACGGTTTCTTCAACAACGATATTAGGAACGTTGGTTTCTAATTCTCGTCTACATCGTCGATTCCTTCGATTACGATTGCGTCGATTCGAAGCTTCGCTAGAATTGGAATAATCCTTCGATCGAGTGCGCATGCACTAAACGTAGAATGGGTGGTAGCAAAGAAGATTCTTTTTGCGGTTTTTCGATTTTTTCAATTTTTTTTTTGTTTTTGATTGGTTTTTTAATATTCTTTTGGATTTTGGTGTATTACGTAGACACAAATCTACAAATCTCTCCTCGAATCGACTTTCTCGATTAAAGGAGCCTCAAAGAATGAAAACGATCACGTGGAGTGAACGTTCTCGATGACTTTAGAACGTTGGTGGAACACCAAAACGTTCAAGAGGGTTTAATCTTGAAAACACAAGCAAATATAATATACGTAGATAATACTTGGGCGGCAAACCCTCGATTAGCCCTCTTTCTCAAAACACGCACAAGCAAGCGGAGGAAACGAGGCGGCGTGAAGCACTTAAGAGCCTTTTTCCTTTAGGTCGTGAAATACAACCGCCTTATACCCACCTTATAGTTTGTGTTAATTGAAATTAAGCCTCGCGAAAGTATTTATCTATTTTGCCTTTAAACTTTTGCTTTGGATTCGAATACAATGATCGAGTGATGAAATCCCGAATCAAGGTTGCGTTTTCACGCTTTTGGAGTACTTGTATTTTTATTGTTCTTACGTATTACAATATAGTAATAATATATTCACAAGAAAAATGAAAACCAATATATCTACAATATAGTAAAATGATTGATTGGTGTTTAATTTAGGAAAATTAAACACGATTTATTTGGATATTATAATATAATAGAGAAAAATAACAAAAATGAGTATGTACGATATTTACGCTTTCCAAAAATTGAAAAGCAAAAACGCACTACTCACACAAACACGATAGTAATAATAATGGCACACTAAACACCTCCCCGGCAGCGGCGCCAAAAATTGATGTAGGTTTTTCGTACACGTTTTAGGAAAAACGCGTATGAGTGGCAAGTATTAAGTTATACGCTTTAGGAAAAACGTAAAACCGAATAAATTCCAAGTTCGTTCTCGAAGGAGGTGTGTGGATTAATGTGCCAATATGTAAAATCAAGTTTGGATTAGTGATGTTTTTGGTTGAGAAGAGAGAAAAATAAAAGACGAGCTACGACTACGATTAAAACTACGACGTTGACGTAAAACGATGACGAAATTACGTAAAACGCGACAAAATTAAAAATTAAACCTAAAAATTAATTAAAAGTTTAAACTAAGTCTAAAATAATATAAGTAAGAATAAAAATCCAACAATTTTTTTTTTAAAACCTTTTATTAATTAAATATTCAATTTTTAATGCTAATTAAAGCCCTAAAATTAAATATAATCAATAAAAAGCCCAAAATATTATTTTATTGGACTAATAACTCACTTATATTATTTAAAGACTAAAAAGTATTTTTCCTAAATTTTCAAAACTATTTTTCTATTTTTAAAACACTTAAAACTATTTTTAAATTAAATTAATCATAAAAAATAATAAAATAATGCCAAAAATAATTTGACAATTTTAAAAATCCTAAATTATACTAATGAACAGTAGAAAATTGAAAAAGTTTGAAAAAGGTAAAATTTTGCACTAAAAGACAAAACAGTTTAATATTTAAACCCTAATTAAACTAATTTAATTATAAAAAATAATTAAAAAGTGAACAGTGAAATATTTTTAAACTAAAAACCTTAAAATATTTTTCTTAATCTATGACAATTTTTAAAACTAAAGAATATTACTTTTTACCACTAAAAGACAAAAACAGAATAATAAAAAGTTAATTAAAAATGCAATATAATCCAAAAATTATCAAATGAACAGTAGAATAAAAACCAATTAATCAGAAAAATCAAGATTAAAATAAGAAAAATATAGAAAAAAGTTTCAAATCCTAAATCCTAAATTAGGTCACTAAAGACAAAAGAACAAGAATGTGATAGTGACACTTGGAGAGTTTCTGTCTTTTAGCTAAGCAGTACTAACACAAGCACTAGCAGGGGGAACCTTTTTCCCACTGACAATGAAAATAAACAGGTCTGTGGACCTTTTGAGCTATAACTTTAGCTTGGATTGATTTTGTTGGACAAGAGGGACACCCCCACACTCATGGAAGTGTGGGGAGTCAGTTTAAGCACAAAAACAACAATGTTCAAGCACAAAGAATCACAAAAATAAGCAGAAATCAGTCACTGAATAGCTATGTGGGGCTGTGGGTATTTTTGCTGATTCAATTGGCACAAGAGTGAATTTCAGAGCTCAAAATCTTGCACACTACTCAACCAAATAACACAAAACTAATAGCAAGCCCTAAGTTGGTCTAAACCCTAACAGATTACAAAGATGAAGGGCAAATTTAAGCTAAAACAAGGTAGATTTGCACACTTTCTGATTTTTAAGATATGAAAGCCAATTTTAACATGCAAATTTGTTTCTAACATACCATACTGAAATCCAGTAATAACAAACCTATCACTACCCTAAATGAGAATATCCAAGCTAAAATTAACCTGGTTTTTTTTTGTCACTAAAACAAGTAAACTAACTAAAGCCAAACACCCCCTTAATTCTGAAAATGAAATTTTTGCAAACCAAATGCTAACAAAACTTATCCAAACTGATTACCATTACTTCTAACATGCAAATAAACTTAAATAAAGCAATATCAAACAAGAAAAATCACACAAAAACAGGATATACTCAAAATCACATAAATCACTTAAAAAAGTAAAAAAAAAATAGCACAAGGGGGTTCAAGCCTTAGGACCTTAGCTGATGCCTTCCCTGGTGAACCTTTGGACTTTTTGAGCTTATGCAAGCTTGTAGAGTATCCCTGTTGAGGTTCAACAACAGAACCAGGGAGATGCAATATCTTCAAGGTGAGAATAAAGAGAAATGAAATGGATGATGGACTTTGTTTGTTTTTTATACCTGCACAATCACACACAACAATCAAACAGCAAGTAGCAAGAGCTACAAGCTTTTGGCTTGTAGCTTTTGCTACAGTGAAATGATAAAAAGAATGAAAATATGGAGAAATTGGTTTTTTCAACCAAAGCTATATTAAACAACTGATTTTTGCAAACCAAACTTTTGGAAGATGAAAACCCAAGTTACACTTCCACTTTCACTTCCATGTAACTTGGGATTCAAATCCGGATAAGATAAAAATAAAACTTGAAATCTGAAAATGCCCTTTTAAACTATTAAACTGAATTTTTAAAAAAAACAGTAAAGAGTTACTTAATACAAAACAAGAGATGGAACACATATTTTATTGCTCAAAATTTAAAAGTTTTCATTATCATTAATCACTCAAAGATTTTTACAATAAAAACTGGAACAAGATATGAGGCACAAACCACCTTCATATTTATACTAAGCTAAAGAAAATTCTAGATATAATAAACCCTAGCTACTGCTTTTCCTCTTTTGCCCTTGGTCAAGTTTTGAAAAACAGTCAAAGAAGAGCCAATGTGATGCTTGTTGGATGCCAGGTTGTGTTTGAATGATCTCATACGTCTAAAAATTCTTTTGTGACCAAGCTTGAAGGATCAGCCGTTGATTTACTGTTGAGATACCATTTTGCCTAAAATGGTGAAGCATGGGAGCATGGGGGGGACCCATATGGTGAAGGGGTGAGCTGTTTTGTTGGTGGGATAGGATGAGGGTTGTGTGAATTATTATTCTGGAAATAATTGGGTCAAACCCCTTTGATTTGTAGGTTTTAGGATTAGGGTTCTTGGGGGTTAAGAGAGGATGAACAGGTGAGTTTAATCCGTTTTTGAGGTTTAAATAAGTTTAAAAAGTGTTTAAGGAGGGAAGGGTAATTAATTAGTTTTTAGGATGGGTGGAGTCTGACGTGTAGGAAGGGTGCAACGTGATTGGTGGATGGAGAGTAGTGGGTGAGGTGTCGGCTTGTGAGAGGTGGAAAGGAGTTTTGTTGTCTGGGCAGTATAGGTCCCCCAAGTTCCCAAATGTCTTCAAGTTGTATTAATCAGTAAAACCCCCATTTTCCTTTGTAAAAACTTTGCTATTCTTGTCAAATTTGGCACAATGTTTTTTAAAACTTTACATAAGGACTATCTTTGCACATATGGATATCTTCAAGGGCCATTTATGTATATACTTGAAATATTAGGGACCCAATGTGTAATTTGAGTGTTCACAAGGGTATAATATGACAAGTCTTCCAAAGTAGAGGGACCAAAGTTGCCAAATCTTCAAACTTCAAGGACTTCAAAGAAAATTCATGATTCGGGTCCGGTTCTTTGTGCGGCTTCGTTTCCCGTGTTCGTTTTTGCTTGATTCCTTTGATCTTTTGGTGAATTCACGATATCCGTACCTAAAATACACAATGAACAAACACAAGCACATATATGGGTATTTTGATGATATTTTAAGCGTTTTAAGCCCGATTTGGACGATGAGACTATGTATAATTACAGTCTCATCAGCTACATACTTTGATACGTAAAATTAGAGACTCCTTTAGTCTTTCCCTTCAGGCTTGGTATCTAGATGATGGCACTATTATTGGTGATACTTTGGTTGTAGGAAAGGTTTTGGAGCTAATTATGGAGGATGGACCTCGTCGTGGCTTACATCTTAATGTTGACAAAACTGAGGTTTTTTGGCCAAAGGAAGACCCAAGAAGCAAACTTACGGGTGTTTTCCCACCTAATATTGCCCGACCCATGCATGGTGTTAAATTATTAGGTGGACCTGCTAGTGCGGACCTTGATTTTAGTAGTGATATTGTGATGAAGAGGGTTGCTAAATCGATTAAGCTTATGGATGATGTTGCTAAGCTTAATGACCCCCAGTGTGAGTTGTTGCTCCTGCGTGCTTGTGCAGGTATATCTAAACTTTATTTTGCTATGCGCACGTGTTCTCCTCAAGTCTTTGAGCGGGCTCAACATTCTTTTGATATGGCTCTTCGCTCTGCTCTAGAGCGTATTGTTACTGCTTATGGACCTGGTTTTGGCGATTGGCAGTGGAGGCTTTCCACCTTACCCTTTGCACTTGGGGGTTTGGTGTCTACTCTGCAGGTGATGTTTTGAATTATGCATTTCTTGCGTCTAGACTCCAATCTGCTAGCTTGCAAACTAAGTTGCTCCAACATTCAAATATTGTAACTTCTGGACTTGCCTTTGATAATGCGCTGAATGTTTTTAATGTGAAAATGGAGATTGATCTATTGAGTAATCCAAGTGAGATCGCTGCCCCCAAACTCATGAAGAAACTGGCAGATATATATTTCATAAGTGTTACTCGATCGGTTGAATCTACTTTTTCCCTATCTACTCGACAAATTGCTTTATGGAAGTCTCAAATGGAGGATCATACTTCTGACTCGCGTAGGGTGGTTCTGATATCTGGGTTGGGACAGACTATGAATGGCAGGACTTATCGGTGTGTATTATGTTATCGGTTAGGTGTTTCTTTATTCTCTGTTCCGAAACCATGTTCAGATTGCTCCAAGGTCTTTACATGGGATATTTATGGGGATCATGTTGTATCGTGTGCTGGTATTGTTGGTATCAAACATCGACATAATGTTGTGCGGGATACTCTTGTTGACATATGTTTTCGGTCTGGGATTTAGTCGGCAAAGAAGTTGACATCAGGCTGGGTGGAGGGCATGACAAAGTCTTACGTCCTGCTGATATGTTGCTTTACTCATGGGAAAGAGGGCTAGATGTGTGCGTGGATTTGACAGGGTCCTCTCCTTTGACGCATACTGGGATGATTGATTTTGTACCCGATCGTGCAGTGAGCGATGCAGCACGTCGTAAACGAGTCAGTATGAGGCTAAGTGTCCTGATATTGGTTATGGGTTTCTCCCGTTTTCTTCGCTTGGAGAATTAGAGAAGGATGCGGTGACCTTACTGAATCGAATTCGAAAGTTTTCGGTGACTCAAGACATTGGAGCACGTGGTGCTATTCATATATTTAATAGGATTAGCTTTGCTATAGCTAAAGGAGTGAGAACTCAGATAGTATCTCGGCTTCCCACTAACTTTTTGTAAAATATCTTAGTTTTCTAATGAAGTGAATTTATAAAAATAATAATAATAATAATAATAATTTTTATTATTTTTATTTATTTATTATTCTATTTAAAAAAAAAGATTTTCATTAGTATCTTTTTTTCAAATATTTGACGCTACCAAACAAAGGAATTCAATAAATCATCTCCTTAGATTTCATTTCCAAGAATATAATTCTTTACTTTTTTTTTTGAAATTCCCTCTACCAAACGTGCCCTAATTAAATTACAATTACATTCAATTAAATCGGATTACAACGAACCAAACAGAACGGGGCGTTAGTCACGCATTTCTTGATGTTCAACGTATTGGAAAAATATTGAAAATAAAAAGAAAATGAGCCCTTTACTCCGGCGGGAACATCAAATAATTCAAACACATCCCAAAATTTCAAAATTTTCATATCTCACTCCCATTGGTCAATTTAACCTCACACGGATCACATAAATCTACATTTAATCCAACGGCCAAGATCAGCCTCGATCCTCAACTACACAACCCACCCCAAATCGCTATATAAACAAACACCCCTTCACACTCCACTCACACCAATCTCAAACACTCAAAACACAATCACACATTCTTCAATCTCAAATTCAAAAAAACCAAATGGATGGAACCGGTAAAGCTAAGAAAGGAGCAGCAGGAAGGAAAGCCGGTGGGCCGCGAAAGAAGTCAGTTACTCGATCTGTTAAAGTCGGGCTTCAGTTTCCAGTTGGTAGAATGGGAAGGTATTTGAAGAAAGGTCGTTATGCTCTCCGTGTTGGTACTGGTGCTCCTGTTTATCTCGCTGCCGTTCTCGAATACCTTGCTGCTGAAGTGTTTGAGTTGGCTGGAAATGCTGCCAGGGACAACAAGAAGACCAGAATCATCCCGAGACATGTTTTGTTAGCGATTAGGAATGACGAGGAACTCGGAAAGCTGTTGTCCGTGTAATCAAGTAATACGTATGAAGGATTTTTTTTCTCTGTATTCACATTACAGGAGGCATACATGAATATATAGGAGTTTGTACACAAGGAAACTTTGCTATACAAGAAAGATATATGCTATTAACTACACCCTATAACTTCTATGTATAATTGATCTTGTCAATACTACCCAAAGATAGATTGATTCGTACTTATCTTCACTCTCGCCAACACTCCCCCTCAAGCTGGTGAATGGATGTCGATCATTCCCAGCTTGTCCAGAGAGTCACTAAATAACCTTGCATTTACCGCCTTAGTTAGCATGTCCGCTAGCTGCTCCTTCGAATTAACAAATGGCAAATTAATTGTCTTCTTCTCGAGGTGGTTTTTAATAAAATGACGATCAATTTCAACATGTTTTGTTCGATCATGTTGAACCGGATTGTTTGCAATTTTCACAGCTGCTTGATTATCGCAATAAAGGTTCATAGCTTCATTTATACCAATGCTAAGATCCCTTAACACCCGTTTTACCCACAACAACTCACACGCTCCATGAACCATGCCCCAAAATTCTGATTCTGCACTTGATCGAGACACCAATTTTTGTTTCTTACTTCTCCAAGTCACTAAATTTCCTCCCACAAAAGTGAAATAACCTGAAGTGGACTTACCATCAGACTTATCTCCAGCCCAGTCAGAATTAGTATATCCCATGACATTTAGATTTCCATTTTTCGCAAAATACAATCCCTTTCCTGGCGAAGACTTCAAATAGCGAAGGATTCTATATACGGCTTTCATGTGGCTTTTATTTGGAGCGTGCATAAACCGGCTAACTACACTTACCGCATATGCAATATCAGGGCGTGTATGCGATAAATATATTAGTTTTCCGACTAATTTCTGGTATCGTTCTTTGTTCGCGGGTACTTGACCTGTCAGGAGAGTCAACTTGTGGTTTACTTCAATAGGGGTGTCGATGGGTTGACAGTCTAACATACCGGTCTCGGCAAGGAGATCAAGAACATACTTCCGTTGGCACATTGTAATTCCTTGTTTAGACCTAGCCACCTCAATGCCTAAGAAATATCTCAAGTTTCCAAGGTCCTTTAGCTCGAATTCCTTGCCCAATATTTCTTGTAGTTTGTTATTTCATCCGGATCATTGCCAGTCACTACCATGTCATCGACATAAACAATCAGAGCAGTTGTCTTCTTCCCACGATTCTTTACAAATAATGTATGATCAGCATCTGATTGTTTATATCCAATATTTTTCATAAACTTTGAGAATCTTCCGAACCATGCTCTCGTGGACTGTTTTAGTCCATACAACGCCTTATTCAACTTTCATACCTTGTCACCATAATTCATTCCAGGTGGGGGATCCATAAACACTTCTTCTTCTAGGTAGCCATTTAAAAAAGCATTTTTCACATCGAATTGTTTAAGCGGCCAGTCTCTATTTGCAGCAATTGACACCAGGATTCTAATAGTATTTATTTTCGCCACTGGGGCAAAAGTATCCCAATGGTCTACGCCGTACTTCTGTGTATATCCTTTAGCGACTAATCTGGCCTTATACCTGTCTACCTTTCCATTCGAATCCAGTTTGACTGTGAAGACCCACCTGCACCCTACGGTTTTCTTACCCGGCGGGAGTATCGTTTCTCCCCACGTTCGATTTCGTTTTAATGCATCTAGTTCTTCATATACTGCCTTTTTCCACTTCGGATCTGTTAGAAATACGTTTTTACGTATATTAGAAGTATCGGTCACTCCACAGTATTATTTATGTTGTAATAGCTCGTAGTTAATAGTTACTTATTTAGTTAAGTAAGAACCGGTCCATGGGCTTGTCATGGGCCGGCCCAAGTCCACATAAGACTTGGAAGTATAAATACCCCTTTCCTCCTTGGAAAGGGGTTGGTTGTTGAACATTTCTCATTTCCACTTAATGAAATAACACATAGTTTTCTCTCACTTTCTCTCTCTAGTTTCTCTCTCTAGAAATCATCAACCCCCTTCATAGATTCATAGGTTATCAAGATTCTACATTTGGTATCAAGAGCTATGGGGTGATTTAAGGTAATGATTTGTGTGGTTTTTTAGTTTTTGATTGTATTAGTGTTCTTTAAGAAGATCCATCTTGATTCTTGGAGTTTTTGGTGTTTTTGTGATTGGGATTAGTAGATAAGTATTAGTTGTTACTTATTATTGTAGAAATCACAAAACTTTTTGGGTTATTTGGTCAAAATCTGGGTTTAATCTTCATTTTTGTGGTCGACTGTTCATACGAAACAAGGTTACTGTTTCCCAGATAAAGTTCTGAACCAAAAACTTCCGGACCAAAAAGTTCCGGATCAACCAAAGTTCCGGATCAAAAGTTCCGAACGAAAAGTTCCGGATCAACAAAAGTTCCGGATCAAAAGTTCCGAACGAAAAGTTCCGGATCAACAAAAGTTCCGAACCAAAAGTTCCGAACGAAAAGTTCCGGATCAAGGAAGTTTCGAACCAAAAGTTCCGAACGAAAAGTTCCGGATCAACAAAAGTTCCGGATCAAGAAGTTCCGAACCAAAAGTTCCGGATCAAGGAAAGTTCCGGATCAAGGAAAAAGTTCCGGATCAAGGGAAAGTTCCGGATCAAGGAAATTTCCGGATCAAGGGAAAAGTTCCGGATCAAGGGAAAGTTCCGGATCAAGACTTCCGAACCAAAAGTTCCGAATCAAGGTATTTCCAAGTCAAAATCTTCCGAATCAAACTTCCGAATCAACAAAAAGTTCCGAATCAAGGGTTATTTTACTTGTTTTTTCGACGATTTTTTAGAGGATTTAATCTTGGTTTCTTACAACAAAAACTCAACACAATTCACAAGCTTTACTTCACTGCTCGATCAACCGATAATCTTTGTCTCTTTGAAGTGAACAAAATGAATCCGAATTCAGTAATGCCTCAGATGACATCACTTACGGATATTTCCGTCATTACGGGAACGGATAATCGCCCGCCAATGCTCATCAAAGAAGTTTTTGAAGCATGGCAAGGCCGGATGATGTCTTACCTTAAGGGAAAACCGGTTTATGGGAGGCTTATGGTTAAGTCAGTTTTAAATGGTCCACTTGACTATGGTACCATCGTGGTTAACAATGTGACTCGACCAAGAGAATTTGAAGAACTTACACCAGCTCAACAACTTGTTGCCGATGCAGACGAAAAGGCTCTTCAAACCATTCTCCAAGCTCTTCCCCATGACATCTATCGGATGGTAAGTCAGTATACGGTGGCAAAGGATTTATGGGAACGTCTAAAGGTGTTGCTACAAGGTACGTCTCTCACCAAACAGGAAAGGGAATATCAGTTGTATGATCTGTTTGATAGATTCACGTATAACCCAGGGGAAACGCTTCACGATTATTACTTCAGATTCACCACTCTCATGAATGATCTGAATGTATACAATCTCGTGATTGCTTCATTCCAGGTTAACACCAAATTCTTGAATACTTTACCTCAAGCTGAATGGGGTGAGTATATTACCGATGTTAAGTTAACCAGGGATTTGCATAAGTGCAATTTGGATCAACTCTATGCTTTCCTTCAGCAGCATGAGAAACATGTGATCATGCACCGTTCGCCTCGAGGTATGTACCCTGATTCCTTAGCTTTGATGGCGAATCAACCAAGCTTGTCTCACAACAACACTCCTTATATCTTGGGACATCAAGCCTATCACCCATCACCTTACATGACACCAACCTTCCCCCAATACTCGATTTTACCGCAACCACCCACCTCACATCAGCAACAATATCGGTTCAATGCACCTTCACCACACTATGCTTCACAACATCACCCAGCAAGAATTGCACCTTATGCTCAATCTTCATATTCTTCTTATCAAGAGAATGCAGCATATCCAACAAGCTACCCTGATCAAATGAGTACTCCTTCTAGTGATTATGCAGCTCAACATGACCAAGCAATGTATTGTGATGATGATGATGAAGTACCCATTCCTGTGTTCAAACAAGGAACTGACCCAGTTGAAGTGTTAACCACTATGTCTGCTTATCTCACAAGGACTTTAAGCAAACGAGGATTTAGGGGATCAGCTCCGACTAACAATCAGTTGAGGAATTCATCCAATTCTCGCCAACAAGCTACTATTGAGAATGGCAGGGTAATGGTTCAGCCTATTCAACCATATCAGGGGAGACCTACCACATCAACTACCAATGCTCGCACGGTCAATCAGGCTCCAATGGTCAATCCTGCTCCACGGGCTAATTCCACAGGCAAGTTGAGAATGATTACATGCTACAACTGCAAGGAAGAAGGACACATGTCCAGGGATTTCAAGAAACCCAAGAGGAGAAGGGATGGTCAATGGTTTGCAGAGAAGATCTATCTGGTGAATGCTCAGGCACAAGGAAGGGAACTTGATGAAGAGGAGCTTGCATTTCTTGCTGATCCAGGGATTGCTGAACAAGACACTGTCACCACACAGAATGCAGCATACCAAGCAGATGATCTTGATGCGTATGACTCAGACTGTGATGAATTCCAATCTGCAAAGGCTGCTCTTATGGCAACTATCTCCAGCTTAGGGCTAGAAAAGAGATCTGAGGTACTTATTAATACCATTGATAATACCACTGATGCTAGTGTTCAACCACATCAAGTTGTGCAAGAGCGTGCTGATACGAATGAATCTTCGGAGGTGAGTCTTTCAAACGAGGAGACAATCAATGATAGTAATATCAATGTGAGTCCCCAGACTTTGAGTGAAAAACAACCGGGAGCCATTTCGCATACGCCTACTCCTGCTCAACAAGATTTGGTCATGGTTCCTGCTACATTACTTAGCCAAATGAATGCTGCGCTTTTAGAAACCCTAGCTAAGAATAAGAATTTGTCTGATGAGCTTGCCTTAAGCAACGAGAAAGTTCAAACTTTGGAATTAGTGCCTTCGTCTAGTATTCTAACAAATCCCGAATATGATCACTTCCGAAACAAACAAATGGGTCACTTGCAAGAAATTGAAAACTTAACAACAAATATTTCTAATGAACTTAAAGAAAAGGAGTTAGTAGTCACTAATTTTCAAAAACTTCAAACGGATTTTGAATTACTCGAGTCTAAGAAGAATGAAATGGAGATTAATGTTGCTAATAAGATTAGAAGTCTAGATTATTTGCTTTTAAGACAATACGCTGCTTCTCAACTAGTTCACTTATTTGATGCTTCGTTTAGAGAATTTAACTTATCACATCAAAAAGGCCTTCCCCCTAACCCACGGTATGCAAAACAAGCTTTGATCCATAGTCCTAGACTTTATAATGCAACACAATTAGGATTGGTCTTAGACCCGATTGTTATTTTCGATGATCGCACAAGTAAGGATCTAGTTGATGAGGATCGGTCATACAATTCTGCAAAATATCCCGACTGTGATTATTTTAAAATGAATCAGGAGCTTGCTAAAACGGATTTTAGAATTCGCTTCCATATGGATAAAGATCTCATTACAGCACCAACCTACATGTTGAATGAAGAAAACCCTAGTACATTTCCTACACTTGTCAACATGGAAGGTCCTAAGGAAATTCCAAAGGATCTCCCACCTGTTAGCACTGTATGGTTAAACTTGCAAGAGATTAATCAATACTTTACTAATTTTGACAAGGTCATTTTGGAATGTACGACTTCAAATGGCCTAAACGCCGGAGAATGGGCTTTCGAACACATGAACGAGGTGTTTAAAAATGAGATCAATCCATTTGTCGAAAGTCTAAAAGGAAGTTTTGCATCTCTTAAGGAAAATCTTGAATTTGAAATTGGAGAAGTTCAAAAAGTGTTTTATGAAATGGACACCGCTTACGAACTACAACTAATTGAAAAAGAAAAGATTTTAACCGAATATGACCGATTCTTGTCCGAAGTAATCTCGTGTGATGTGCTTACTACTGTAAATGTTAATTATTCGAATGAGCTTACATCCGCTATGATTACCTGTGATGCTGTGCATATATGTGATGATGTTTGTGATCTCTTTGTAAATGTTGCTGATACTGTAAATGAGGTAGATAATCATTCTTGTCACGAATCTAACGCTGAGTTTTTAAAGCTACAAGATTCTTACAATTTACTTTCAAAACGCTTTAATCTAGAACAACATTGTATATCTTTAGAATTAAAGCAACAAACTCAAAATGAGGATCTTTTGATATCAAATAGTTATGAAAACGGTGTTGAGACGAGTGACAAGATGATTGCAATTGTTAAGGCATTAGAGGAAGAGATCATGAGATTGAAGAGAGATGTGTCATCAAATGAAACATTAAAATTGGAACTAGAGGCCGCAGAGTCAAAAAACCAGGACTTAGAAATTAGACTTTCGTCTATTCTAGGGGAGATGGATCGTGCAAGACAGGGAATGTCTCAAATATATGGTTCAATAGAAGAACGCTTCGCTTTTAATGCGGCACAGCAACAATCTTATGTTGAACAATTGAACCAAAAATATGAGGAAATCTCTGACTTAAACATCATGCTCATTGACAAAAATATGGTTTTGGCCGAGTTAAAGGAGACACTTCTTCTCACCCGACAAGAAGTTGTTGATAACTCAGCTACCGACTCTGCACCGTCCACTAGTGCTCCAACAACCAAGTCAGTAGTGCTTTATAAGAACCCGCTTCATAAGAGAAACCCGGTTACCTACGATGATTATATGAGGAATGCCATTAAGCATGTAGATCTTGTTAGGGATATTTTAGACGATCTTTATGCCTTAGATCCCTCAAGTAGCTACTATTATTCGGCTCATGAATATATTAAGCGAGTTCAATATTGCTTAGCATATTTGCAATACATAGGTAAACCAGGTTCTTCACTACTTACTAATAGGCCCATTGCTGTAACTCCATTCAATAAAACTCCAGGAGCAAAACCGTCATTGGCACAATCAAGTAAGGTACCTTTAAAATCTGTTGCTAATGTTCCCACTTTGCCTTCTACAGGATTAAAAGAGACTACTAAGGCTAAAGGATCGCCACTCAAGAAAGATAAGATCAAGCCCTCCACTAGTAGTGCCAAAAAGAAGGAAGTAGAAGCTCACCATAGGAATGTTAGTTCAGTTTTAAATAAAAAGAATCATGTTAAGACTAAAAGCTCTGCGCCTGTGCAGAAGCCAAAACCATTCGTGAATTCTAATTTGAATTTTTGGAATTGTAATGAATGTATGTTTTCCCAACGTCATGATTTGTGTCTGATTGATCATGTGAATGAAATGAATGCCATTAGGAATGGTCTTGAATGGAAGCCAACGGGTAGAACTCGTGCCCAGGTTGGCTGGCAATGGCGTCCCACTGGTAGGACCTTTACATTAGATGGAACAATGTGCCCTTTAACTAGGAATGCATCCATTGAGGTTAGGTCTGAGCGTCCTTTAGTTAGGAACACTCACACTCAAGTATGGAAACAGCGCCCTTTAATTAGGTCAGCCCCCACTATAGTGCCTATCAGTGAAGAAATACCACAGGATTTAAGCCAACTAGAATCTACACCACCAACTAGGAAGAAGAAGGCTAGGAAATCTAGGAAACCTAAAGTTAGCAAATCTAAGATTATTAAATCTGTACCTGCTAATGACAAGGAACATTCAGATTCCGATGCCTCTACATTGTCTTCGTGTGGTGATATTTTCAGGTGGTCCAAATCATCATCTGGTATTTGGACTCCGGTTGTTCAAAGCATATGACTGGAGATCGCTCGATGCTCCGAAATTTCGTCAGCAAGTTTCTTGGTACGGTTAAATTCGGGAACGATCATATAGCAAAGATAATGGGGTATGGTGAATATCAGATTGGAAACGTTACGATTTCAAGGGTATACTATGTAGAAGGTCTTGGTCATAACTTATTTTCAGTAGGACAGTTTTGTGATTCCAACCTAGAGGTTGCTTTTCGACAACATACTTGTTTCATCCGCAACTTGGAAGGAAAAGACTTGTTGAAGGGTTCTCGTGGTGCAAATCTTTATACGTTGTCCCTACAAGACATGATGGCCGCCTCTCCAGTATGTCTTCTCTCTAAAGCATCTAAGACCAAGTCATGGTTATGGCATCGCAGATTATCTCATCTTAACTTTGATGCTATTAATCATCTGGCTAAAAACGAATTAGTTCGTGGTCTTCCAAAGCTCAAATTTCACAAGGACCATTTATGTTCCGCGTGTTCAAGGGGGAAAAGTACCAAGAAATCATACAGGCCCAAAGCTGAAGACACCAATCAAGAAAAACTTCATCTTTCGCATATGGATCTTTATGGGCCAATGAGAACTGAAAGTGTGAGCGGTAAGAAATTCATTCTGGTTATTGTGGATGATTTCTCCAGGTTTACATGGGTTAGATTTCTACGTACAAAGGATGAAGCACCGAAGGCTATCATCACTTTTCTGAAATTCATTCAGGTACGTTTGAACACTACTGTCCGCCGTATTCGTACAGACAATGGAACAGAGTTCGTCAACCAGAATCTTCGTGATTACTATGAAGGAGTTGGTATTTCACATGAAACATCCGCTGCACGCACTCCACAACAAAACGGTGTCGTTGAAAGACGGAATCGTACGCTTATGGAAGCTGCTAGGACTATGCTTATTTATGCGAACG
The DNA here is from genome assembly GCA_025667525.1 of Glebionis coronaria. NCBI lineage: Eukaryota > Viridiplantae > Streptophyta > Magnoliopsida > Asterales > Asteraceae > Glebionis > Glebionis coronaria. The sequence continues at coordinate 478,529,231 of CM046879.1, read as the reverse complement.
CTCCATTGTTCTTGTGGGCAGAAGCGATATCTACTGCATGTTTCACCCAAAACCGTTCTATCATTCGGAAACGCCATGGAAAAACACCTTATGAGCTTCTACATGATCGTAAACCCGATGTTTCATTCTTTCATGTGTTTGGTGCTCTTTGTTGTCCAAACATTAATAGTGAGAACTTGGGCAAGCTTCAACCGAAAGCCGATATAGGTATTTTCATTGGTTACTCACCCTCAAAGAAAGCCTACCGAATTTACAACCGTCGTCTTGGCAAGATTGTAGAAACTATGGACGCAGATTTCGACGAGCTGACAGCGATGGCTTCTGAGCAACACAGCTCTGAACCCGCGCTTCATGAGATGGGAACCGGTGCTATTAGTTCCGTATTAGTTCCCAATAATCCTACTTCTACATCATTTTTACCACCATCAAGGCCCGAGTGGGATAAACTGTTTCAACCATTGTTTGATGAATTCTTTGATCCCCCAAATGATGAAGTTCCAGCACCCGTAGTGATAGCTCCAATTCCTGAAGTTGTTGCTCCAGCTAATGAAGCTTTATCAAATGCATCCTCAATTAACATTGAACCGGATGCACCTTCACCAAGTAATTCTCAAACTACACCAGAATCGTCACCCCTACTTGTGCCTAATGATGTGGAAGAGGATTCTATTGATCACGACTTGGAATATGCTCACCTATAAGAGCTTCCTTTCTTTGGTGTAGCGATACCTGAAAACCCTTCAGCCGCGTCTACCTCAGAAGAAGCTCCTTCTATTGTTCATTCCAGACCACCTAGGATTGAAAACCATAGCACTAAATGGACAAAAGATCACCCAATTAGGAATGTCATTGGAGATCTAGATCGACCAGTCTCTACACGCCATCAATTACAAGAGAGTGCACTCTATTGCTACTTTGATGCATTTCTCTCTGAAGTTGAACCTAAAAATTGGCAGCAGGCTATGACTCAATCATCTTGGATTGAAGCCATGCAGGAGGAACTAAATGAATTCCAACGACTTGAAGTATGGGAATTAGTTCCTCTCCCTGACAAAGTTAACATCCTTACTTTGTTATGGGTTTATAAGGTTAAACATGATGAGATGGGTGTAGTATTGAAGAACAAGGCCAGATTGGTCGCTAGAGGATATAAACAAGCCTTGGGTATAGACTTTGAAGAATCTTTTGCTCCTGTTGCGAGATTGGAGGCCATTAGACTATTCCTTGCGTATGCTGCTCATATGAACATGATCGTCTATCAAATGGATGTGAAGACGGCATTTTTGAACGGTGAACTAAGGGAAGAAGTCTATGTTAGTCAGCCGGATGGGTTCGTTAGCACGGAGTTTCCTAATCATGTGTACAAGCTTAAGAAGGCTCTCTATGGGTTGAAACAAGCTCCACGCGCGTGGTATGATCTCCTTTCAACATATCTCATTTAGGAAGGCTTCTCCAAAGGCAAGGTGGACCCCACTCTATTCACTCTCAAGGAGGACAACGACATGATTCTGGTACAAATTTATGTTGATGATATAATATTTGCTGCCTGATAGGTGTGAAAACACCCATCCTTTTACCACTTAAATCGGGCTAAAACAAGACCAAAACACGTATTTAATATCATTTGTTTGGAATTATGCGTGGTTTTTGTGTTTATTGTGTTTTCAGAGTCAACCGGATGAATAATGAAGAAAACATGGGATTACACGGGTTTTATCGAGGAAAAAGACTCAAGACGAAGTCTATTGTCCAAGAGATGCAGAAGATTTGAAGTCATTGTGCCTATTTGAAGATTTATCGAAGAATAGAGCCAAAGATGGAAGATTCATATATGTCGAAGAACTCGAGTCTATAAAACAATAGATTATAAGACGAGTTGGAATAATTCACCGACACTTCTCAAATCCAAGTCGGCAACGTTATTTAAAAGAACGCATGAAGACTTAAGAAGAAAGAAGAAAAAGAAGCCCAAATCAAAGCCCAATAAAAAGCCCATCACTACCATGTACACGCCTATATAAAGGCCCTTACTTCACAAAAAATGGATACTTAGTTTTTTTAAGTTTTTTAGTTTTTCTCTCTAGTTTTAGAGAGAGAAAGTTTAGAACTTTCTCTCACTAGATTTCATCTTTTTCTCTTTCAAATTCAAACTTTGTATTACTTTTTCATTAATCAAGTTCAAGTTTTTAAGTTTTACTCTTTAATCTCATCCTTCCTTTCTTTTACTTTAATTGATTTTGGTACAAATCTCGCATGATCCGTGTTGTTCATCTATGATTTGTGCCTAAAAAGTTGTTAACTTTTTATGTTTCCTTAAGTTTTTTTTTACATAAATAAGCTTTGAGATCCTTGTTCTTATTGGCTTATTTGATGATTTAGCTTATTTACTTTTTGGAGTTTTTATAAAAAAGTTCATTTTTTTATTGATTTGATTTAAAAGTTGTTTACTTTGAGTTAGAAAAGTTGTTTTTAGTGCTTATTTGATCAGCTTATTAATTGATTCGAGTTAGTTTTGGGTTTTAGCTTATCCTAATAGCTTATTTCCATTGCTTTTGTCCCGAATTTGCCCCAATTTCGGAAAGGGAAACTCCCTTTTCCGATTGTGTTTTCCGACTGGCAACATCCCTTCATTCCGATCATACGATCGGAAAAGGGTTACGAGATTCAGATTGGTAAGTTGAGTATTCCGACCGGTGAACTTGTTGTATATTCCGATTGTACAAGTTTTCAATCATTCCGATTGGTCCCATTTGGTTATTCCGATTGTACTTAGGCTAGTATTCCGATCACCACCAATCGGAATACATTCCGATTGGTACACTTTTTTCCCATTATTCCGATTAAGTTGTTTTACTTTGCTCCGTTCTTACTTTCTTTTAGTCTTTTTCAATTAAGTTCTTATTTTTCACAAAGTTTCCAAGTGTTAGTTTTTATTAAGTGTTCATTTATTTTCCTCGCATAATCTTTAAAGTTTTCAAACGTTAATCATTTAAAGCTTTTACTTTACTCTTCGACACTTAATTTCTTGTCATTAGTTTAAAATAGATAAACAAACCAACCACTTTTTATTGACCAAGAACAAATCATTCCACTTTAAACTGAGATCAATTCGAGAGGATTCCGAGAAATCTGAACCTAGCAAAATCATTGTATCAAATGGCGCCGCTGCCGGCTCCTCTCGTTAAGATCAAAAGTTTTTTGTAGAACTTGGATTTTGGGATCCGTTCCCCGTGAACGTTACTTTTGCAAGAAAATTTTCAAAAATCCTAAAAATTAAAAAACAATAAAAACCAAAAATATTTTTGCTTTCTTTGTTCGTTCTTTTGCAGGTGTATGCGCACTCGATCCACGTCTTATCAAGAGCCCGAGCCTCTCGATAACTTAGACATGGCTGGTGTCCAAAACAACAATAACATACCACCTCCGAACAACAATAATAACAACAACAACCCACCTTTCAACAACATGAATAACAACAACAATGAGCCCCTTCCGGATAATCGCCCAATGATCGAATTGCTGCAAGCTCATGTTGATGGCAACACGGATCCAATTGTCATTCCTCCAATTGCCGCCAACAATTTCGAGCTCAAGTCAGGCTTTATCCAGATGGTCTCCGCTCAGCCATTCTTGGGACGCACCATTGATGATCCACATGACCATATCAAGAGATTTCTACAACTCACCAACACGGTCAAGTTCAATGGAGTTCCACAGGAGGTTATAAGGTTACAACTTTTTCCCTTTTCTTTAGAGGGACAAGCCCGGCATTGGCTTGCTAAGGAACCGCCACAGAGTATTCTCTCGTGGACGGATTTGGAAACAAAGTTTATCAACTACTTTTTTCCACCCTCTCGTACTACCGCTTTGCGGAATGAGATTATAAACTTTGAACAAAAGTACGATGAGTCATTCAGTGAATCTTGGGATCGTTTTAAAGATCTTTTAAGAAAATGCCCACAACATGGTTTTACCAAAGTACATCAAATTAATACTTTTTACAATGGTTTAAGCATGAGTGACCAAGATTCACTGAATAGTGCCTCAGGGGGTAATTTATTGGCTAAGACTTCCAATGCTGCTTGGGATATCATTGAGAACAAGTCTCGTGTACAAACCAAGAGTGTTAGGACCAATGTTGCTAGTGCTAGCACTAATGACAGCGACAAGCGATTAGACAAAATCACTACGCTTCTTGAATCGCTTGTCACCCACACCGTCAGCAACAACAACAGCAACAACGCCAAAAACGCTCAAGTGAACGCTGTCAGCCAACCTTGTGAGATATGCGGTGGTCCTCATTCTTACACAACTTGTACCGCCACCCAAGATTACCCTGCTGAGAATGTGAATGCGGCATATGGCACCTATCAACAACCTGCTTATCAAGCAAAACCCCAAGGTGACCGTAACTTGCTTAGCTACCGCAACAACAACTATCTTTCACCACCTGGTTTTCCTTCCACCAACCCAAACCAACAACAAAACCTTAACCGTCCTCCTCAACAACAACAACAACCTCGACAACCTTACATCCCACCTCACAAGCAGCAACAACCACCTCAACGTAACAATCAATTCTACCAACAACCTGCTTACCAACCACCTGCATACAATGCTCCTCCTACCCAAACCAACACTGCATTACACCAAGAGGTTGCAACCTACATGAGGACCAATGATGTGATTGTGGGAAATCTCCAAGAGGAAGTGCGCAATTTGAAGGCAGATTTGGTTAAGCAAGGAAATGATTTGAGAGCCGATATGAGAACTACGTTGGATAGCCAGACGAATGACTTAAGGAACATGATGGCTAGTTTCTTCCAAAGTAGTCAACCCTCTTCTTCGGGTACTCTTCCGAGTAACACCATTGCGAACCCAAGAGGGGAGATGAAAGCAATCACTACTCGAAGTGGTAAAGGTACCAAGGAACCCGAGCTTCCTATACCTCCACCGGTGGTTGTGACTAAGGAGAACGAGTCGCCTGCCCCTACTCCTCGTCCTTCTCCTTCCCCAATTTCTCCACCTCTTCTTTCTACCCCCCCCCCCCCCCTCCACCCAAGGATGTGAGTGATCCTATTCTTCCAAAGACTTCCTCTTCTTCCAATATACCTTATCCATCTAGGTTGAGGAAAGAGAAGCTCAAAAGCAAGGATGATATTCAGGTTTCGAATTTCCTTAAAATGTTCAAACAATTGAATTTCAATATCTCCTTCGCTGAGGCTCTCGCTCACATGCCTAAATATGCGAAAATGTTTAAAGATCTTCTGAGCGACAAGGAAAAGCTCCTCGATCTCGCCAACACCCAACTTAATGAGAACTGCTCTGCAGTGCTCTTAAGGAAATTGCCAATCAAGCTTGGTGATCCGGGTCGTTTTCTTATCCCTTGCAATTTCCCGGGAGTAGAGAATTGCATGGCCCTAGCCGATCTAGGTGCCAGTATTAATCTCATGCCTCTAAGTGTTTGGAAGCAATTATCTCTCCCAGAGCTAGTCCCCACTAAAATGACTTTGGAATTGGCCAACCGTACGGTTGCTTATCCAGTGGGGATAGCCGAAGACGTCATTGTAGGAGTCGACAAATTCACCTTCCCTGCTGATTTTGTTGTCGTCGACTACGAGATGGACCCCCGTGTACCACTGATTGTTGGTCGTCCATTCCTTAGGACCGGTCGCACTCTCATTGATGTTGAAGCCGGTGAGCTTATCATGAGAGTGGGTGACGATAAAGTAGTCTTCAACATGGGAAAGTTGTCTAAACAACCTTATTCCAACGAGAGTGTTAATTGTATTGACGTTCTGGATGAGGCTTGTGAAGCACACTTTATTGATGCTTGCAAAAGTATTCCTTCCTCTCTTCCCAATGTTGAGACCGTGTCCTCTATTGATTCATCGTTGTCTCTATTTGGAGATAGTGATTCATTCTGGAACAATCTTGAAGATACCATGGGAGATGCGAATTTCGCTACTAATGATTCTCCCACCGAGGGGGATGAAGACATGAGTTTCTTTGACAATCTTCTCACCGAAGACAATCCTTCTCCTCCATCTCCCACGGTTATTGCTATCGATGCCACGACTTTGAAAACGCCTCCCGTCGAAAATCCTCCGGATTTAGAACTTAAGGAGTTGCCGCCTCATCTCGAGTATGCGTTCCTTGAAGCAGAGAAGAAGTCACCCGTCATTATCGCTAAGGACTTGCAAGAAGAAGAGAAAACTCGTCTCATCGCTGTGCTTAAAGCTCATAAGAAGGCAATTGCTTGGAAAATTTCCGATATCCGCGGAATTGATCCGAACTTTTGTACTCACAAGATTCTCATGGAAGATGACTTCAAACCCACAATCCAGAGCCAAAGAAGGGTTAATCCTAAAATTCATGACGTCATCAAACAAGAGGTTATCAAACTTCTAGATGCCGGCTTGATCTACCCTATTTCGGATTCGCCGTGGGTAAGTCCCGTCCATTGTGTGCCCAAGAAGGGCGGAATAACCGTTGTTCCCAATGAACACAACGAGTTGATTCCCACTCGTCTCGTTACTGGGTGGAGAGTTTGTATTGATTATCGCAAGCTCAATGATGCCACGAGAAAACACCACTTTCCTCTTCCCTTCATGGATCAAATGCTCGAGCGTCTAGCTGGTAATGACTATTACTGCTTCTTAGACGGTTTCTCCGGGTATTTTCAAATTCCCATCGATCCCAAGGACCAAGAAAAGACCACATTCACTTGTCCCTATGGAACATTTGCTTACAAACACATGCCTTTTGGTTTATGTAATGCTCCTGGGACATTCCAAAGGTGTATGATGGCGATCTTCCATGACATGGTGGAAGACACTATGGAAGTATTCATGGATGATTTCTCGGTCTATGGCGATTCATTCTCTGCGTGCCTTGCCAATTTGGAACGTATGCTCAAGCGGTGCGAAGACACTCGCCTAGTTCTGAATTGGGAAAAATGCCATTTTATGGTAAAAGAAGGCATTGTCCTAGGACACAAGATCTCGAAAGCCGGTCTTGAAGTAGATCGTGCTAAAGTCGATGTTATCGCCAAGTTGCCTCCACCTTCTACCGTGAAGGGTGTGAGAAGTTTTCTGGGTCATGCGGGCTTCTACCGTCGATTCATCAAAGATTTTTCTCAAATCGCTCGCCCGATGACCCACCTCTTGGAAAAAGATACTCCTTTTATCTTTTCCAAAGAGTGCCTTGAAGCCTTTAACTCACTTAAGGATAAGCTAACCAAGGCACCAGTCTTGGTTATCCCTAATTGGGAGCTGCCTTTTGAGTTGATGTGCGATGCTAGTGATTTTGCTATTGGAGCGGTTCTTGGACAAAGAGTGAACAAACACTTCCAACCAATCCATTACGCTAGCAAGACAATGACAGGGGCACAATTGCATTATACGACAACCGAAAAAGAGCTTTTAGCTGTTGTCTATGCTTTTGAAAAATTCCGCCCCTATCTTGTCCTTTCCACCACCATCGTGTATACCGATCATTCCGCGCTGAAGTACTTGTTGACCAAGCAAGATTCCAAACCAAGACTTCTTCGCTGGGTTTTGCTGCTCCAGGAATTTAAAATCGAAATTCGCGATAAAAAAGGAGCAGAAAACCTAGCCGCGGATCATCTCAGTAGACTTGAGGATCCTTACCAGGGGGATCATCCGCACAAAGAAATCAACGATTCTTTTCCCCTAGAGACCTTAATGTCTATAAACTCGACTGCTGATGAAACCCCGTGGTTTGCGGACATTGCAAACTACTTGGCGGGTGGAATCCTCGTTGACGGGTTAACATCCCAGCAAAAGAAGAAGTTCTTCAAAGACATAAAGACTTACTTCTGGGATGACCCGTATCTTTTCAAACAATGTGCCGACTTGATTATTCGCTGATGTGTTGATGGACCGGCAGCTTTCGAAATCCTTAATGCTTGCCACAAAGGACCCACTGGTGGTCACTTTGGTCCCAACTACACCGCCAAAAAAGTGTTTGATTCAGGATTTTATTGGCCCTCCATTTATCGTGACGCTCACGATATGGTTAAAAAATGTGATGCTTGCCAGAAACAAGGCACGATCACACATAAAGACGAGATGCCTCAAAATTTCATTCAAGAGTGTGAAATCTTTGATGTTTGGGGTATCGACTTTATGGGGCCATTTCCTTCATCTAAAGGAAACAAATACATCCTTGTTGCCGTTGACTACGTCTCCAAGTGGGTTGAAGCCAAAGCTTTACCTACTAATGATGCAAGGGTGGTTTGTAACTTTTTGAAATCGCTGTTCTCTCGATTCGGCGTTCCTCGTGCTATTATCAGTGACCGCGGGACTCATTTTTGCAACGATCAATTTGCAAGAGTCATGGCCAAGTATGGTGTCAATCACCGTCTTTCCACCGCTTATCATCCCCAAACCAATGGGCAAGCCGAGATATCCAATCGTGGATTGAAACGAATTTTGGAGCGTACTGTGGGAGAGCATCGTGCCGCGTGGGCCGATAAGTTAGATGATGCTCTGTGGGCTTTCCGTACTGCTTACAAGACCCCGATCGGTTGTACACCTTATCGTCTTGTGTACGGGAAAGCATGCCACCTTCCAATCGAGCTGGAGCATAAGGCGCACTGGGCCTTAAAGTGGGCTAACTTCGACATCAACAAAGCCGGTGATCATCGCAAGATTCAACTCAACGAGCTCAACGAACTGAGAAATGAAGCTTATGAGAACTCGCTGATCTACAAAGAGAAGACGAAGATCCTCCATGACGCAAAAATCAAGAACCGAGAGTTCCACGTTGGTGATCAAGTCTTACTTTTCAACTCTCGGTTGAAGATCTTCTCTGGCAAGTTGAAGAGCCGCTGGACTGGTCCATTCACCGTCGCCAACGTCTTTCCGTATGGGACCATTGAGCTTTCTCAGCCAAATGGGCCCAATTTCAAGGTGAATGGCCAGCGTCTGAAGCTGTACTTTGGTGAGGACATCTCTCAGGAGATGATTCCATCCCTCACCACGTTCCCCATGAACTAAATTTGGGTCGAGTCAGGCTCGTGACTCGATTATCAAAAACAAGCGCTCCTCGGGAGGCAGCCCGAGTATCTATCCTTTTACGTTTTAACCTCCTAAGTGTAGGGGGGCCTGCATAGGTGTTTGTATTTTTGTGGTGATGTGATTACAGGGATGAATGCACTCTTGGAACCTTTGAAGAACCGTGCTCCCGTATTATCCGAAATCCGGTTCTATCTCTTAACTATCGTGATTCAAATTTTCTTCATACTCACATTTGAAATTGATCACTTTAGTCGTCTCTTCCTTAACTTGAGTTAACCAACGTGCACAATGTCATAAGTGTAGGGGAAACTTTTCCCACATGCTTAAACATTGAGGACAATGTTTATCTTAAGTGTAGGGGGGACTTCTATCGAAGTTTTAAGTGGACTTTCCCATGAAAATGCCTTCAATTAACCGGAAAATCATCTTTTTCAACATTTTTCAAATTTTTAATTAACTTTGGCCATTTAGTCGTAATTTTTAAAATTTTTATCGTTGCTTTCATATGTATATATTCCGCAATAAAGTCAAAAATATTAATAAGTGGTGTAGCTAGTTTAGAAATCTTTGACATATTAGGCCCGTTGCGTTTATTTTGACTCAACCCGAATAGACTTATCCAAGTTTATTCTAGCTAGTATCCTTAACCATATAGACCTTAATTGGTTTATTAGGCTAAGTGTCCACGAGTCTCATTACTTGAGATTTTAAATTGTGGAGGACGAGAAATGATAGAGTCAATTATAAGTCGGTATTCTTGCGCAAGCTCACTTGGTGTAATTATTTGCCTATTCTCCCATCACTTGCTAAAAATTTATCTGCAATAAGTAAGGTCGTACGATTTGAAAAGTTACTTAGCTTCTAGCCCAAGATCGTTTAAAAGTTGCTCGGTAATGACGAGAGTTCATAGCCAAGGCATAACTTATGAAGCGGGGCGCGAAGATTGGCGAGTCCGAAAAGGCCCTAACAAGGCATGAGGATTCAATATTATTGCTGAAGATCCAAAGTGATGTGAAAAGCATTATTCCTAAAGTCAATATGAAGGATCAAGACTCACGACGAAAAGCAATCAACTCCCATAAAGATCATGGAGAAGTCTATCCGAAAAGACCCTAACAAGGTATGAGGATAAATAGATCCAAGTCCGAAAAGGAGGCGGATCGTTGTATCTCAAAATCCCAATTAGAGATTGAAGAATAATCATGAAGTCGTGGTCAACAAAGTTGGAGTACCCCTCAAAAGTCTCCAAGTGAAGAAACTCTATTACGATGAGAAGACCATTATCTCAAGAACGTCTCTCAAGATATGAAGTATGAAGTACATGCCAAATATCGGCCCGAGAAAGGTCTCAAATCGCGAACCAAGTTATGCCAAGATATGAACTTTTTGATATCCCGAGAAGCAGTTTTAAAAGATTTTGTCCTTTAGCTAACTATTGATAAAATCGTCCTACTTTGCTTTCAGCCCTAATAAACTATCGAAATAAGTCCAAAAATGCATCTTCATGATCATTCTAAGACAAAAATAAAATATAAGAGATACACCTAGGAATAAGGGAGTCTAAGCATTTAATTAAGCCATGTGTGTAAGTGTCTGAATTACTAACTTATAATAACAATGATCTCGTTTTTAAGCTTAGTTTGGGGAACGTGAAACTTGAGGGTGATAAATCTCCGCAGCACCAAAGCCCTAATGTAAGTCCTCGATTTCCTTGCAAGTTATTTCCATCCTTCTGTTTATTCTAAAAAATTTTTACTCTTAGTATTTTGATTTTCGTTTAATAGCATATTAATAAGGCCAAGGTTGATTGATTATGAGGAAAGTGTAAATGTGCTTTGTCACTAAGCATTGCATGAGGGCATGGCAATGGTTAAGTGTAGGGGATTTGATAGGTGTGAAAACACCCATCCTTTTACCACTTAAATCGGGCTAAAACAAGACCAAAACACGTATTTAATATCATTTGTTTGGAATTATGCGTGGTTTTTGTGTTTATTGTGTTTTCAGAGTCAACCGGATGAATAATGAAGAAAACATGGGATTACACGGGTTTTATCGAGGAAAAAGACTCAAGACGAAGTCTATTGTCCAAGAGATGCAGAAGATTTGAAGTTATTGTGCCTATTTGAAGATTTATCGAAGAATAGAGCCAAAGATGGAAGATTCATATATGTCGAAGAACTCGAGTCTATAAAACAATAGATTATAAGACGAGTTGGAATAATTCACCGACACTTCTCAAATCCAAGTCGGCAACGTTATTTAAAAGAACGCATGAAGACTTAAGAAGAAAGAAGAAAAAGAAGCCCAAATCAAAGCCCAATAAAAAGCCCATCACTACCATGTACACGCCTATATAAAGGCCCTTACTTCACAAAAAATGGATACTTAGTTTTTTTAAGTTTTTTAGTTTTTCTCTCTAGTTTTAGAGAGAGAAAGTTTAGAACTTTCTCTCACTAGATTTCATCTTTTTCTCTTTCAAATTCAAACTTTGTATTACTTTTTCATTAATCAAGTTCAAGTTTTTAAGTTTTACTCTTTAATCTCATCCTTCCTTTCTTTTACTTTAATTGATTTTGGTACAAATCTCGCATGATCCGTGTTGTTCATCTATGATTTGTGCCTAAAAAGTTGTTAACTTTTTATGTTTCCTTAAGTTTTTTTTTACATAAATAAGCTTTGAGATCCTTGTTCTTATTGGCTTATTTGATGATTTAGCTTATTTACTTTTTGGAGTTTTTATAAAAAAGTTCATTTTTTTTATTGATTTGATTTAAAAGTTGTTTACTTTGAGTTAGAAAAGTTGTTTTTAGTGCTTATTTGATCAGCTTATTAATTGATTCGAGTTAGTTTTGGGTTTTAGCTTATCCTAATAGCTTATTTCCATTGCTTTTGTCCCGAATTTGCCCCAATTTCGGAAAGGGAAACTCCCTTTTCCGATTGTGTTTTCCGACTGGCAACATCCCTTCATTCCGATCATACGATCGGAAAAGGGTTACGAGATTCAGATTGGTAAGTTGAGTATTCCGACCGGTGAACTTGTTGTATATTCCGATTGTACAAGTTTTCAATCATTCCGATTGGTCCCATTTGGTTATTCCGATTGTACTTAGGCTAGTATTCCGATCACCACCAATCGGAATACATTCCGATTGGTACACTTTTTTCCCATTATTCCGATTAAGTTGTTTTACTTTGCTCCGTTCTTACTTTCTTTTAGTCTTTTTCAATTAAGTTCTTATTTTTCACAAAGTTTCCAAGTGTTAGTTTTTATTAAGTGTTCATTTATTTTCCTCGCATAATCTTTAAAGTTTTCAAACGTTAATCATTTAAAGCTTTTACTTTACTCTTCGACACTTAATTTCTTGTCATTAGTTTAAAATAGATAAACAAACCAACCACTTTTTATTGACCAAGAACAAATCATTCCACTTTAAACTGAGATCAATTCGAGAGGATTCCGAGAAATCTGAACCTAGCAAAATCATTGTATCACTGCCACTAACATAGAATTGTCAAATCGCTTTGAGAAGATAATGTCCACACGCTTTCAGATGTCGATGATGGGAAAAATTTCATTTTTCTTAGGATTACAAATTTCTCAGAATCCCAGAGGCATCTTTATTAATCAATCCAAATATGCTCTAGAATCTTTAAAGAAGTATAACTTTGAAAATTGTGACCCCGTGGACACTCCAATGGTGGAGAAATCCAAGTTAGATGAAGATAGGAATGGGACTATTGTCGATCCAAAACTTTACCGTGGGATGATCGGCACCCTTCTATATCTGACTGCTAGCAGGCCTGATTTGCAATTTGCTGTATGCATGTGTGCCCGGTATCAGGCTCGGCCTACCGAAAAGCACCTACATGTTGTGAAAAGGATCTTTCGGTATCTAAAAGGAACACTTCATCGTGGTCTATGGTATCCGAAAGATTCCTCTATTGCTCTAATATCATACGCAGATGCCGATCATGTTGGATGTCAAGACACGAGGCGTAGCACTTCTGGATCTGTGCAACTCCATGGAGATAGGTTGATCAGTTGGTCTTCAAAAAGGCAGAAAAGCGCTACAATTTCTAGCACGGAGGCTGAATACATCGCCATGTCCGGTTGTTGTGCTCAAGTCCTTTGGATGAGATCACAATTAACTGACTACGGTTTGGGATTCAACAAAATCCCGATGTATTGTGACAACAAGAGCGCCATTGCCCTTTGCTGCAACTATGTTCAACACTCCTGGGCCAAGCACATAGACATTCGCTACCATTTCATTAAAGAGCAGGTGGAGAACGGAGTGATCGAGCTGTATTTTGTCACTACTGAGTATCAGCTGGCGGATATGTTCACCAAAGCCTTTTATCGAGGACGAATCGAGTTTTTGATCGACAAGCTTGGCATGAAATCATTCACTCCAGCGACTCTCAAATAGTTGGCAGAAGAATCAGCTGAATAGTGGTGGTAAACTATTCAGAGTATCCTTTGTTCGTGATCATGTATATTATAGTAAATATATAAACCACAAAAGAAAAATACAAAAATATAAAACCAAGAAAAACCATAAAAAATATAAAACCTATAAAAACCATAAAAATTATAAAATCAAGAAAAACCAAAAATATTTTTCGTTTTAAAACGGGCATGTCTTTTAGTACGGTAATATTTACGGCCTTAGAAATGTCAATCAATATTGATACGGTGCCATAAATAGAGTCCGTATAAAAGTTGTACATTTTTAAAACATGCCCATAATGGCTTGTAGTTATTTCAGACTGCAACCCGGTTTTCATATTAAAGTCACGTATTTCCTTGGAAAACGTTGGCTCAGAACGGGAATTAATTTTCTCGGGCATGATTTACAAGCCAAATCATGCAAAGGGATCAAGTTTACTTTACAACTTGGTCTAACACGAATTTATGTACGTCTCAGTGCATTAATTTGTCAAAATAAGAGAAATCTTATTGACACAACGAATCAATCTTTTTCAAGATACTAAATGGAAATGCTTTCATCAATATTTGACTCTTTAAACAATGACTACAGCTCTTTAAATAGAAAACGGGTCATCGTTTAAGGGGGAGAAAATATTAAATCATCCTCGTCATTAAATTGATTTTCAAAAGTGATTGTGGAAAATTTATGGCTAAATGGTAAATGAGTGGTATTGCTTTAGAAAATGACTTGGGCTCGTTCAATGTGATAGGCATTGCTTTAAGATCTTGGAGATATGCTAATAGGTTGAGATGCTTAAGTTGTGTTGGCGAAATTTAACTATGCTTAGGAAAAAATGAAAAGATAAGTTATAAACAAAAAGGAAAAGAATAAGAAATATACGGACTTAAGGTGACATTGTGTGAAACTTGTCAAAATTTGACCTAAGTCAAATGGATACCCCCGCCCCCTTTTTCTTTTCACTCACTGTATCATTTTTATCTTGCCGCCATTGTTATACACATACACAAGCTCTCAAAATTCGCGTGTTAATCAAATCCATTTGTTTCATTCGATCTTAGAAGGTAATTACATCAACATTTAACTTATAATTCGTCAAATTCTTCATCTAAATCTGGTTAATTGATTCTGGTAGTAAACTTTATCAGATTTAGGGTTTATTTGCCTAATTAGGATTAATTGATTAAGGTTTTAGGTGGGATTCATGCGGAATATCATTAGATTGTGGTTTATTGCCTTAGTTTGCCTTAGAACTCACAAACGCGCATAGATTAAATCATCAATAGGCTGTGTTTTGAAGTTCCGAATGAACATGGATAATAACTTCCGAATGAAGGAATTTTCTGAAAAACTTCCGAATGAAGGAATTTTGAACAAACTTCCGAATGAAGGAAGTTCCGAATGAAGGACTTCCGAATGAAGGAAGTTCCGAATGAAGAACTTCCGAATGAAGGAAGTTCCGAATGAAGGACTTCCGAATGAAGAAGTTCCGAATGAAGAACTTCCGAATGAAGAAGTTCTGAATGAAGGACTTCCGAATGAAGAAGTTCCGAATGAAGGACTTCCGAATGAAGAAGTTCCGAATGAAGAACTTCCGAATGAAGAAGTTCCGAATGAAGAAGTTCCGAATGAAGAACTTCCGAATGAAGAAGTTCTGAATGAATAACTTCCGAATGAAGAAGTTCCGAATGAAGAACTTCCGAATGAAGAAGTTCCGAATGAAGAAGTTCCGAATGAAGGAAGTTCCGAATGAAGGAAGTTCCGAATGAAGAACTTCCGAATGAAGGAAGTTCCGAATGAAGAACTTCCGAATGAAGAAGTTCCGAATGAAGGAATGTTCCTAATGAAGGAAGTTCTGAATGAAGAACTTCCGAATGAAGAAGTTCCGAATGAAGGAATGTTCCGGATGAAGAAGTTCCGAATGAAGGAATGTTCCGGATGAAGAAGTTCCGAATGAAAGAATGTTCCGGATGAAGAGTTGTTTGATTAATATTGTTTGCCTGTTATATGTACTTGTTGTATTAGGTTATGAAATGTGTTATGCTTAGAAGTAAGAATGATATATATCTATATGTTTTTGTGCATCAACCTTTCATGTCTTATCTTAAGCAGATACAATGACTAATCCAACAGTACAAGCAATCCAAGACTCTAGATTAGCCGCTATTGCCGAAGCACGAACACTCAAGTTCATACCAAACAACCACCGGCTAAAACCAGTCTCAAAATCCACTCACCATGGTTTCAAAGTCGCCATAGCAATTCTTGATCAATCTCATTTCAAGAATGCTTTAAGGAGTACTGCCTCGGTGCCTTATGATTATATGTATGAGTTTTGGGCCACCAAGGAAATCACTTCAAACAAGATCACCTTCACTCTCGGCAACAAGCAGCAGACACTTAAGGTTTCAGACTTCCGTAAGATATTTGGCATTAGGGATTCACCCAAAGGTATGGTATTTTCGAGGGATCCTACTAAAGACGAACTCATGGAGTTATTCGATGCTATTGGATGTCCTGACATACGAGTTGCGTCTGAGTTTACCACTGCTAAAGTAGGACAACCTTGGAGAGCATTGTTGGGTATTCTCAGTAGATGTCTTACACCAAAAACAAGTGGGCATGATGCTTTGCGCAGTCCAATAATGAACATCTTCCATGGGATGTACAAAGGCGCAAATGCAGATTATGCTTTATTGTTATGGGAAGAATTCACCTTTCAACTCTTCCATAACAAGAAGCTGAAGACTAATTTCTTTGCTTACCCTCGATTTATCAAGCTTATTATTAACTATTGTATGAAGAATGATGTTACAATTGATAGGCGTGCAGCAAGTCGTCATCACACTGAAGAGGCTGATCATATTGTGGATTTAAGGCATGAAGGACCAGCTGGTGGTGTGATTCCTGGTCCTATTCCCGATTACCTTCTGACAGATAGAATTAAAGGTTCTGCTGATTACAAACTACTGCAACTAGAAATCAAGAAGTTAAAATCAAACCTTCAGACTGGAGAAGACTCGTCTACTACGGTCAAGAGTAAAGGTAAACGCAAGCAACCAGCTGCGTTACCTGAACCCGAAACCAAGAAGAAGAAGACTGAGGTTAAGAAGGGAAAGGGTAAGGCTGATGAGATGGTTCTACGTGACGAAGAAGATGTTGTTGATCCTACTCTTGACAAGACAGAGAGAAAAATGATGAAGATAGCCATTGAAAGGAGTAGGAAAGATACGGGCGGTAGTGGTTCAGGTGCAAGGATAAATATTGAAGAAGAGTATGAGGAGCCAGAGGATATTGATGAGTTTGGGTCACCTGAACGGTATTCTACTTCGAAGGAGCCATCAATCCCTGTTTCAGCAAGTGTTGAAAAGGAGTCCGGTGCTCCTACAATCATGGTGTCTACTCAACCGTTAGTAACTCAACCTATAGCAACTCAACCTCCAACAATACAACCCTTACCAACCAGACCGGCTTCAACACCATTCCTTCCACCACCAATAACTCCCATCCTTAGTACCGTAGTAACAACCGAGCCTCTTCAATCAACCCAGAGCAGCTCTGCAGCATCTACAATGGCTGCATTGGTGATGGCCGAAATGTTGGATAAACATACGGATAATCACAAAAGAGAAATGGATGAACTTCGCCAAGAGCTACATAGACGAGCTCAAAGTGAAGAAGCATCTAGGAAAGCCCAAGAGGAGATGCTTGCTAAGTTCGCTGCAGATATGGAATTGACGCGAAAAGCTCATGCAGAAGAACTAGCTCAGGTTAAGCAGGCTGAGGCGGATAAGCATGCTGCACGTATCACTAGACTTCAAGCGATGAGGGATAGATACAAGGAGCAGAAAGAAGCACTTGAAGCTTCTGTTGAAGAGAGAGTAAAAGAATCAGTTGAATCTATTATGCCAAAACTGCGTGATGAGTTGAAGACACTCGCGGCTGATAATTTGATGATCAAGTCATCTAATCCTTCTGAATCCGCCTACAAAATTGCTTATGACTTGACGGATTTTGAATTGAAGAAGATCCTGAAAGCTCGAATGAGGGAACTTGGATCGTTTGATAAATCTAGGATTCAACGGGCTCTCTACAAATCCCTGAATGACGCTATCATGGAGGATGATAGGTTATTTAAAACGTTTGGAAGTGTGGTACCATACCACATTCTACCTGAGGAAGAAAGGGAAGAAAGTGAAGAAGAAGAGGGTACTGGTGAAGATGAAGGTGGAGAAGAAGAAGAAGAAGAAAAGGATGATGAAGATGACGATGATGGTGATGATGATGAGGATGAGGATGATGATGATGATGATGATGGCAATGATGGTGGTGATGGTAATGAGGAGAGTGCTAGGGGGAGCAACGAGGATAACGATGAGGATGATGATGGGGGTAAACAGTCTAAAGAGGGAGATAAGGTTACCAGCTCCAAGAAACCTGCTAAGTCTGGAACCAAGACCAAGAAAGATGCAGCGCAGAAGGACAAATCAACATCATCGGAATCAAGACGATCTAAGTGGCGCCACGATGTGAATGCTACTACAGCGTCATCGATTCCTGGTACTTCTATTGCTGTATCTATACCTGTTACCACTAACCCTGTTAGTCTTGTTGTTGTTGCTCCTGTGATTGCAGAATCAGTAACCGAACCTGAAGCTGCACAACACTCACCCGTTCATGACACCACCGAGATGCCTGAATCAGAACCAGCAGATGTTCGCGTTTCTACTCCTCTACAACAAGCACAACAATCTACGGTTCCTGAACCAAGCACACGAGACTGGGCAGACACGTTGGAGATTGACGAGACTGCACCGCCACAGGCTTGGATCACGGCAGCGGCGCAATATGATCCAATCACGGACGCTGACAGAGATGTTCTATATCTCCGTATCCATAGTCCGATTGACTTGTGTGCATTCCTTGCTCATGAGTATAAGACTTCGGTTACCCCGTCTTTGGTGAAGAAAGCACTTAAGGATAAAAGACTTCGCGCCAAAACCAGGTTAACCCGAATGGAGTTCGAGTACTATGCTGATGAGATCCTGAAAGCTCTGAATACCGTTCAACGGCCAGGTCTTCATGATTCAGAAAGAGCTCCACCTCCACTTGATCCTACTCAAGATAATCAGATTGCTCTCGACTTCTTCGTCACCTATGATCTTGAGTATCTTCTGAAGGGTTCATCAAAGTACGCAACCTCCTTGACCTTGCTGAAAGCTGCCAACTGGGGGACAATACCCTGGATCGAGGAAAAGGTAAACCGACTCTGGGTCCCAAGGGTAACTCGTAATTATGATATGTATGCTTTTATAGGTGCATCTCATTGGGACGAACGAGTCCGAAGGGCGTACAGGGGTTGCTGCCTAGTCAATTCTGGAAGTAACGTTAGATCCGATATCCGCATCTCCAGCATCTTAGGGTTGAAAATTGAAGCCAATAATGGCTATTATCATGTGACGGAGATTCGTTTGAAAAGGGAGGATGACAGAGAATACAAAATCCAGCAGGGAGATTTTTCTATCATTCGCCTTGAGGATATCGAAGATATGCTGCTTCTGATGACCCGAGATTAACTCACACATATTCCTCGTGAAGACCTCATTGCCTTGAATACAACACTTCGTATGTTCACACGAAGCGTTGTTATCAAGAAACGAGTTGAAGATCTTCAGTTGGGAGTCGAAAGTTACCAAAGGAAGCTTAACCTAACCCGTCCAGTGAATCAAGTGTTACCTCAACATGTAGATAGATGTCCCTATACCGGCATTTCTGTCCCGAATTGTGGCATTTTCTACTTGAACAGTCGAGGTTTAATGAAGTTTATGAGGGTGGGTGAGCTTTATAAGTACAGTGATGGGACTCTTCTACAAGTCAGAGGAAAGTTGGAGCATCTTAACTCGGGTGGGACTTTGCCAGAGATGACGGAGGATTGGCATCCGGGTTATCGGCAAATGGCGAAGTACGTGATCAAGAAGATTGATCAAAAGCTCCGTGAACGTAGATTGATGAGGAGCTTGGAAAGATTCGTTGGTGGTAGACCATATTTAGTGCACCACAAGCTACTGCAACGATCCATCTAATGGGTCGTACATTTCAGGTCCACTTTATATTGGTTTTTCAATTGTGAATATGTATATTTGTGAATATTGTGCTTTAATGGCTTGATGTAGTGTTAAGGTATGATAATTTTTCAAGAATTTCTCACGAGATTCTAAATCTTTCAAAATATATCATACTAAAGCACTACAACTATCCCCTATTAACTTAAGGGGGAGCATTCACATGTTCTATGGCCAAACATCGATTTCATTTTTTTACCCAAAGACCGGTTAATCCATTCAATATCCCAAATATTAATGGTTAACATTTTGGATAAGGGGAGAAAATGGGATTAAGGAGACTTAAGTGATACTTGGCTAAAAGATGAAAAAGATTCAACGATAATCCAACTTAATATGTGTAAAGCACGTATTAAGGGGGAGCGTTTTTGATGATCAAAAACACCTAAGGTACGAAACTTTTGATTTCAATATCACAAGTACTTTAGGTGATTTTCAATGATTTTTCATGGTGGCAATTCCTTCCCAAAACACGCTTAATTCACGACGAATGTGGTGACAAAAGGGTGGTAGGAATAGGTTTAGTCCAATGATTCATCAGAGCCGATGGAATCTTCCCAAGGACAATTCCCTAGATAGAATTAGAAGTCCTAGGAAAGATGGAGAAAGAATGTGAACGTAGCTGAATGCCGACCAAGTACTTAAGCTAGCACTGGAACAATCACAACAAGGTGCTAGTGATGACGTATTGGTAAGCATTGAAGGGTTGAAGAATGAAAAAGAATTGTAAAGATAAAGGGTGTAAAGAAAGAAGCCCTCCTTACAACTTTAGGCAGAAACCGGGTCAATACATATGCTATTGAGGTCATTTTTGCTAATGATTCTCGGTATTGAAGAAAGACATCATGGACCCAGTGATGCAATGCACAACCCTTCCCAGCTAACTCAAATATCTCTCAAAAGGTATTTGTTTTAATCACACGGAGATCAACACGTTATCTATTGGTTTATTCACTCCGAATAGACTGGAATTGAAAAGGTGGCACTCCTCTCCAGCCATCGCTCACTAAATCAAAACGCACTATCGAGTCTAGAGCCAAGAGATCATCAAAAGTCTCATTAGGACACTTTCCATTTATTCCTTGCTTTCTCACACACTGTGAAAAGTAAGAGATTTTTTTATGAGTCCTACGCAGTATTCTTGTAATATTGCCAGAACATCCGAGTAATACGTAAGTATTACAATGAAGATGGAAATCCTGCTTGAGCCAACATCAAACAAGCTCATGGTAGGTTACACGTGCGGTTCTTTTAGAACCAATATTGTCAAAAAAACTGGAAAGAAACAGTGGTTTAATTCTTAATTGAACTTAAACTCGTTCCAGGCCTCTACGCATTATCATATGATCTTGCCAGAACACTCAGAGTGACTCTTTATTGATCACAGTGACGAGTGGAAATCCTTCTAGTGTTAACATCAAACAGCACTTGGTAGGTGACGTGCAAGATTCTTTATGAATTGAGCTCGTGACAACTGGAAAGCAACGATGGTGAAAATATTAATTGAAATTCACTTGTTCCAGGTTTCATGAATTGACGGCTTCAAATCACAAGGATAATTTATCCAAGTGATTCACTCTTTATGTTCGCAGTCAGCTTTGGACGGTCGAATAAAGAGAACGGGTTTACCCGCGAAATCCTGTCAGGAAGTTACTTAATTGAAACTATCCGTCACGGGTACGATATCTAATATCGTCCAACGGTCTTCACCGACCGGAGGTAAAATGCTACCGAATTAGAATAAAATGTTCAAAGCCATTTTATTCGTGTCGTTGCTGTGTACCTGTTAAAGACGGTGGCGTTGCTATGTACCTGTTGAAGACGGTGGCGTTGCTGTGTACCAGTGAAGACGGTGGTGTTGCGGTGTACCTGTAGAAGTCGTTCCCACATGCTTATGTTTTTCTGCGTCAAAGTTTAGCAAAAATCCAAGAAAGTACAAAATAAAGTCTTCCGCTGTACCAAACTCTAAAGCTTTCGAGAATTCAACAAAAAAGACATAAGTGTGTGGAACATGGAGTCACGAGGAGGCAAAATTCACAAGAAGGCAAAGATCGCACGTGAAAGGCCAAAAGAATAATGCTCTCAAGCCAAAGCCTAAAAGATCAAACTAACATATTCACAACAAAAGAAAGAAAAGAAGAAAAGACTACGAGCTAAAGAACGAAGACTTAGTATAGTATGCTAGGTTTAGAACTTTGTAACGTGGAGTGACCTCCCTTAGGGGGAGATTGTTAGAAATACGTTTTTACGTATATTAGAAGTATCGGTCACTCCACAGTATTATTTATGTTGTAATAGCTCGTAGTTAATAGTTACTTATTTAGTTAAGTAAGAACCGGTCCATGGGCTTGTCATGGGCCGGCCCAAGTCCACATAAGACTTGGAAGTATAAATACCCCTTTCCTCCTTGGAAAGGGGTTGGTTGTTGAACATTTCTCATTTCCACTTAATGAAATAACACATAGTTTTCTCTCACTTTCTCTCTCTAGTTTCTCTCTCTAGTTTCATAGCTTCCTGTATGTTTTTCGGAATGATAACAGCGGCCAATTCTTCCACCATGTGTCTTTGTGGTTCGGCCAAGTTATCTGTGCACACATAGTGATTTATTGGGTACTTCGATTTTGATGTAAGATTTGGTTGGTATTGCTTCCGTGGTATCCCTCTATTTTTTCTCACTGGATATCTCGTCTCTGGGGTTACCTGTATATCGACATCCTCATGAAAAACGTTAGAGTATTCGTTATTTAATGTACCTTGTGGCGACATAGGATCCGGCTCGGTATAGGATGGGCTTGGGCTCAATGTACTATCTTGTTCGAGATTTTCCGGCTCATGAGTTGCTTCTGGCCTATCCTCATTTATTTCTGGCCCATCTGCATTTGGCCCATCTGTATTCGTTTCTGGCTCATATGTCCCGTCTTCGTCTTCGATCATTTTTGGCCCATCTACCTCTTCGAGTCCATCAACCAGCCCACTATCTTTTTCTATACCACGCATGTTACCCTCATCCGACCTCTCCCCCTGAGGGAAATATGCATTGGCAAAATAGGATGTGTTTTCATGAAAATTAACATCACGAGTAATGTACATTTTTCTGTCTTTCGGGTCATAACAACGGTACCCCTTTTTGAAGTCGCCGTAACCTAGAAACATACACCTTATTGCTCGTGGTTCTAATTTTCCAGTATTAGAGTGTACGTATGCTGCACACCCAAATACGCGTGGTTCAAGATTGGACCCCATCGGAATATCTAGTTGTTCGTGTAATAGTTGCAGTGGAGTTTTATACTCTATAACCCTTGACGGTGTTCTATTCATCAAATACGCAGCATTTCGTACCGCCTCTCCCCAGTATTGGCGTGGAATTTTCATGTCAAATAACGAGGCTCGCACAATTTCAAGTATTTATTTATTCCTCCTCTCTGCGAGCCCGTTCTGTTGAGGCGTGTTTGAACATGACGTTTGGTGTCTAATAGAGTTCTCCCTGCAAAAAAACTTCCATATCCCGATTTACATACTCTCCTCCATTATCAGATTGAAGGATTTTAATCTCACAATTGTATTGAGATTTGATCAGCTTGTACAATTCTTTAAAAGCATGTATTACTTCATTTTTTATGCTTTAACAGAGAGATCCAAATCATTCTAGAGAATTCATCAATGAAAGTAACAAAAAACCGAGAGCCATTAGGAGTAGCTATTCTTGCCGGACCCCACACATCGGAGTGAATCTTCATGAGGGGAATAGTTGTTTTATTCCCACTTGGGGAATATGAAAACCGATGGCTCTTTGCCAATTCACACACATCACAATTAGAATCAAACTGTTTTTTATTCAAGAATAATTCAGGCTTCAATTTTTTCAAATAATCAAACGACAAGTGGCCTAATCTACGATGCCATAACCACGATAAAGAACTCCCGTTCATGTTGTATGCTTCAATCGGTCTTTCTTCTTCAAGATAGTACAATTTGCCCTTCCTAATACCATAGCCAAGAATCCGATTCGTCGTAATGTCCTGAAACACACATTTGGTTGGCCAAAACGTTACAAAGCAATTAAGTTGATCTATAATCTGACTGATAGATAATAGATTCGATGACAAAGATGGAACAACTAGGACAGTGTCAAGATTCATAGAATTTGACACTTGAGTAGAACCTTCACATGTCACTTTAGCGAGACCCCCATTTGCAGTTTTCACTACGGTTTGCTTAGGTCGGGTTTTCAAAGTTAGCTTAGACGGATCATTTGTCATGTGATCTGTCGCACCTGTATCAATAATCCACTCACTAATAAGAGGTTTAGTTGTATTTGACATACCATGGGTGGTGAATGACTCGGTATGAGCTGCAATGGAGGTCGCCTCTTCGGTCTTTGTAGTGGACATAGAGGCTTGTCCCACCTTCCTTCGTGGCCTTTTTGAGAAGTCCCACCACTCCGGGTAGCCTACGATCTCGTAACACCTCTGTTTGGAGTGCCCTTCTTCGCCACAATGAGTACAAACAAAAGTGTTTTTTTTGTTGCTGGAAGTTTTGCCTTGTGGAGGACGATTTCGAGTGGTGAAATGCACAAGACTATCAGGTTCATTCTTCACGTCTTCCATAGTGTTTCGTTGGGACTGATCTTTTCGTATGAACGCATAGCATGCCTCAAGATCCAAGGGTGGATCTTTTCTTAGGATCTCTCCTCGTGCTTGATTAAATTATGCATCCAACCCAGCAAGAAAGATGTGCACTCGGAGACATCCAAGTAATTTATTAAGTGAGACTACATGGCTCACATCATCTTCATCAAACATCAACCGGGTATCAATCTCCTGAAATATCCCGATCAATTCGTTGTAATATGCTGCAAGTGGTCGTCCGTTTTGTCTTGTACTAAACGACCTACGATTTAGTTCAAACAACTGTGTTTCGTCCGTCCCGTCATAGAACGTCTTAGCCACTGCGTCCCAGATTTCATTCGCCGTCTTCAAACGGATAAACCTCAGGATCAAGGTGGGACTCATCGAATCTATGAGCCAACTCTTGACCTGATTATTATCCATGAGCCAATTTTCGATTTGTTTATCGCTGGAGTCCGGCTTCGAGGAAGATCCGGTTAAGAAACCCAGTTTATTGCGTGCTCCAATCCTCATCTCCATCAGTTGAGACCATAGCTGATAGTTTGTGTCATCGAGGATAATCCCAATCGGGAAGGGGGCATCCTGAACAACAAAACGAGGTTCTTGAGGGGTGGTGGTTTCTTTGTCTGTCATTGTTCTTCGAGGGGTGGTTTTCGATTCAAATGGTACGCTCTGATACCATGTAATCAAGTAATACGTATGAAGGATTTTTTTTTCTCTGTATTCACATTACAGGAGGCATACATGAATATATAAGAGTTTGTACACAAGGAAACTTTGCTATACAAGAAAGATATATGCTATTAACTACACCCTATAACTTCTATGTATAATTGATCTTGTCAATACTACCCAAAGATAGATTGATTTGTACTTATCTTCACTCTCGCCAACAGTCCGGAGTTACAATTGCTCATGGTGGTGTTTTGCCAAACATTAACCCTGTTTTGTTGCCTACGAAGACTGCTGCTAAAGAATCAACCCAAAAGTCTCCATCGAAAGCCGGAAAGTCTCCTAAGAAAGCTTAGATTAGTTTGATGTGGTTGATTTGATGTAACTTAGTTCGCATGATTAGATGTAATCATTTCTATTGAATGAAAATTGCTTGTTTTATTTATTTGCTCTGTGTTTGATATTTTTAAGTCAATTGCTTAAACTGTGTTGAACATATTTGACAATTTTAATCTATGCTGGTGTTTGAATAAGCTTATCTTTCATTCAGTAGTTTATTATGCTCTTCAGAATGTGTAGAAAGAAGTAGGTGTGTGTGTGTAAAAAGGGTTGAGAGGAACCCGCTAAAGGCCTATTGGGTCGGGTTCATTTTGGTCCAACTCGGTTTCTTTTCATATTTTATTGTGTTCAGGTTCATCTTGATAACCAGATGATTTTTACCAATTAGATTTCTATCTTATCACCCCTCGAATGAATAAAACACAACAAGTTTCCACCATCGTATATACCTTCCTACGGTCCTACCTGGCACAAAACTACAAATGACACTCCCACCTGTTATATCATCACTGAGGTTTCGGGTCAAAACGGGTCGGGTTGTTATCGGGTTGTTGTTAACTGTCCGAAACATATTACTTCATCGGTGTTTTACACAATCTACTTACCCTCCATATTACGTCACTGTTGCATTGGAATTCATCATTTCTCTGATGATTTCACAATATACTTATCCTTCATTTTTTATGATTGCACAATTTTTTATACTTTTTATAATAGTTATATAACCATTGTAGAATGAATAACTCCCAAAATATATCCCCACAACATTATTTCACCATCAAATAAGCGTGAAATTTGCTTGTGATGGCAGATTGGCATTTGGCAAATTGGCAAAATGTAAGACAAGGATAGTGGCCTTAGGAAAAAGCATTAACCGAACTACATAAATCCATAAGTCCATAATAGTAGACAGTAAGACATTACTTAACTTGAGAAACAAGTGACATAAGCTTAAAGGGCAATATGCTAGTTTTAGAAAACAAAGAGTTTGACAGTGGCACTAGCTAGTACATATAAATTGCAGTAACAAAAAAGAAGTGCAGTAGAAAGTATTGATTAGTAAAAATGAGAATGAACTTGATCAGTGAATTAATAATGAGGAATGATTGGTTTGAGTAGAATACATAGCGTCAGCTGAGCATTTCCATAGAAGTTGTAATTTATTTTTTGTTAACTGGAGTAGTTTACATCTGATATATGTTGGGCTAAAACTGTATTAACTAATTTACATCTCATATTTTATATGGTCTGGTTTAGGGTCAATATTTTGGACGCCAAAACCCGAATCAACCCGATACCAACCCTAAAAAGAAGGGTTTAAGCTCTTATGCTTATACACCTCCAAAAAGTGTATAAGCCATTTTGAATTAGCTTTGTCCAAATGCCTCTAAAATAATGAGCTTGATAGATTAATTAGAACAGTAAAATCCATTTAGTACTTTTTTTGTAAAGCCGAATTTCATAAAAAAGGTACTAGATTGACACTACCACCATTCTATCTGGTTGACAAACAAATGATTTATATCTATTTTTTAGCCACAAAACAATGAGACATAGATGTCTACAATCTTTATGCTTAAAGGTTGATCTGGACAAAGCCGCACACTTATCTTGTTAGCCATATACACCAGAATCCAGATCAGTGTCAAAGGAACCACATCGGAGAGAACTGCAGTTTTAGAACCTGCAAAGAGAAAATTCCGTAGTTCCTAGAATCAAACACTGGAATATAGAGTTATACTAGCAAACAGTGGAATATAGAGTTTAATATCCATACAAGTTGGTGATCAGATATGGAATTGTCAACTGCAGGCTGGTATGGTTCTAAATGAAATAAAAGGAGTGTTTGGATGATTGGTTTAAACCAGATGGCATATTAATTGAGGGTGTGGCTGCATTATTCTTTTATGGTTATGCTTGTTGCTTTCTGTTTGAAGTCTCCAAAAGGTGGTTTCCTGTTTTTCTGGTTTATGGAACAGTTTTAGGAATGTTGTTTGATATAAACAGTTTTGAGATGTTCCATTTTGAATATATTGAATGAACTCCTCATGAGGATAGGAATAGCGAGTCATGTAAGACGGAACTACTTGGTCCTAGCCATGAGTGAGTTCACTGGAAGGATTATGGACACGTGCCAGCTTACGATGATACCTTCTTTCTGCCTTTCTTGGTCTTCTTATTAGTGAGGATAGAGCTGCTTATAGATAGTCCAAGGTATGGAAGTTTTCATAGGATCCTATTTAACACATAAGTGATGCCTTCTTAATTTTCAGTATGCTTATAACCTTGTAAGGAATGATACTGCAAGATTGTAATCATATGTGTTAGTAAGTTTGGAAATGCAGCTTACTGTTTTAGAGTCCTATTGAAAAGTGGAGTTTTACTCCGACTTGATGATGCCATCATGTAACGTCTCCTATGTTTAATCAGTGTGACGACGCCACGACGGTAGCTGCTCTGGTTATCAATGGATAGCACTTACATCTGATGGAAATGTAATCAAGTCAGTTGGTTTCTCCATGGTGGTTTCAGATGTTTTGGACATCTCCAAACATTTTAATTGAAAGCTTTTGTAAATTGCTTTTTGTTGTGTCCTAATATATTTCACCTATCACAAGAAAAAAACACTACTAAGCTTCATCTTTCCACAGTTTGAGTACGAGACTCCACACTTCCTTAGCGAGGTAAAAATCCTTGAAGATACTATTCTCAATTTCTCTAGAATCCTTTTACATTCTAGACGAAAAAACTAGAGACAATGTTATAGGAGAGTTTGAAAACGCTTTATACATCCTCCAAGTGCATATCGCATTTTCACTATCTGATCTTAGGGGACGCTTTCAGCGCCAAGTCCAAGAGAGCTTGGAAGCCATCGACTAATTACATTTCCCAGCCAATGTAAACATATTATGTTTATGACTTAACATGACTTGCATGATACGAGTAACTATTACGAATAGGATCAAAAGCCAAGTTCATATTATGTTGAGTTAACTTGACTTAGCACCTTTACCAAAGTAAAAGTTACTACCTGATTCATACTTAGCATCAGCCATGCTTAGATAATGTTTGCATCACACACCATTATGATAGAAACAAATTGAAAGACAGGAAAGTTTATTGAAGAATCTGAACAAAAGACTTCAGTAACTTTAATAGTCAATGAAACTCAATTGGAAAACATAGTGTTGACTCTGCCTCAAGCAGACTTGAGGGCTATTGTTTATACTAAACAGATAGACATGAGATTTGAAAATGTTGAGGACGAAACTCTATTGGAAGACGTATTATGGACTCCGCCTTAAAAAGACTTGAGGGTCATTATTTATACTAAACAAGATAGACATGTGATTTGAAATGTTGAAGGAATTGGGGGTATCATCAGAAAGCTACTTGCTAGAAAGAAAATATGAGCTGATTGTGTCGTGGAGAAACATCTGAACTAGATTAAGAAATACCTAGTTCAATGTAAATCCGACAAAAGTGGTTTCGTGGGGTAGTTGGTTATCACATCAGTCTAACACACTGAAGGTCTCCGGTTCGAACCCGGGCGAAGCCATTTATATTTTGTTTTATTTGCACATTTTTACCCAAGTTATGTTAATTGTGAAGCATAACATGAGCTAAGCTGAGTCGGAATGTGTCACTAGTTAGCGGGTTCCAATCTCTCTTAGTCCCTTGGACACTCGTTTAATCGGTGCCTGAAGCAGCGAGTGAAATGTCAGAAACCAGCAGTTTGGAGGACGAGTTAAAAATAAAATTAAAGGGATATCACTGTTAGTATTTTGCTTTTTAACTTTCATATTACCTTCGGTCTCCTAGTCTTTTGAATCATCCTTTCTTTTATTGCAGGTACTCCTCAGCAACTATCACATAGGTGGATAAAGAAACACCATTACAGATCAGCAGGACAATGGAAGTGGGGTGCACCTTTCATTCGTACTGCCGATTGAAAAGGAAAACGCATAGTTGCTGGTATGACACCTGATAGATTAACTGGTTCTGTTTTTGCTCAATTTTAACACCATTTCATTGATTTTATACTGTATAAAAGTTTTCACTGTGGTGGGGTATTATTCGTTGCCACTCTAAAATTATACTCTCTATAAATTTTATTTGTAAGTTTATCCTTTATATCACCCAAGTCATGTTAATTGTAAAGCATAGCATGTGTTAGATTGAGCTGGAATGTGTCATAAGAAAGCGGCTTCCAAGCTCCCATAGTCCCTTTGACACTTGAAGCGGCCCTAAGATCAGATAGTGAACACCCAGAAATCAGCAGTTTGGAGGATGAGTTAGAAAGTGTTTCAATCTCTCATATAACAATGACGGGTAGAAGGTACAGGAATTTCTTTCCGTTCAAAAAAAAAAAGTATAGGAATTTCTTTGTTAAATTTTTTGAAAAGGCTGGTTGACTCTAAACTCTATAACCAACTACTGAATTAAACTTGCTTGCAATTGTTGATACTTAAAACAACAGGCTGCCAACAAGAAAAAATCTTGAAATGTGTGGAATAGACTTGCACTTGTTGCTATGCCCTATCTGTGAATCATATCTAATACACTAGACTGCATTTCTTGAGTGTAATAGATTTGCAGCTTTCTTCGATGTGGTTAATTTAACATCTATGTCCAGTGAGAAAACGCGTTAATTTGGTGCTAGAATCTTATTAGTACCCTTTTTATGAAATCCGACCGGCCATACAAGAAAAAGTACTTGACAGATTATACTGTTCAGATTCCTATTAAGCACATTAGAGGTGCTTGTGCAAGCTAATTCAAAATGGCGATTTTTTCGCTTTTTTGGGGGGTGTAATAAGCATAAGAGCTTAAACCCCGGATAAACTACTGAATTAAACATAAGTTTATTAAAACAACAGCATATGTTTAAAATGACAATCATGTACAGCATTTTCCTCCATATAATGATCATATAGAACTATAGAAGTAAACAGAACTTTATAAAACATGGTCAGTTTTACAGCAGAAAGAATCAATGACAGAAATGTAAAATGATGATATCTTTAAAGTAACCAATTAACAAAAACTGAAACCCAAGTCACTCACAAATTCCAAATTTGAATTTAAACAACTAAAATTAGTGAAACAAATCTGCAACAAAATTATTCTAACAATAAAGAAATGTTAGGTTTATAGTCTTTATTAGCCTAAGTTAGCCTAATGTCATGTCTAGGGTAGA
Organism: Glebionis coronaria; assembly: GCA_025667525.1. Taxonomy (NCBI): domain Eukaryota; kingdom Viridiplantae; phylum Streptophyta; class Magnoliopsida; order Asterales; family Asteraceae; genus Glebionis; species Glebionis coronaria. Next base: position 478,498,772 of record CM046879.1, on the reverse strand, counting down.
AGTTCCGAGTTTCCTAAATAGCTAAGTACAATAAAGGTCGGTTGTGGTGTCGCAGCCCAACCCGACCCGTAGGACTATGTAAGGGTCGGTTCCCCCTCATCTCTATAAAAGGAGGTGAGGGGGGACGAGATTCACAACGCTTCTTTATCAATAAAACTAATCGGTTGGATTAGGGTACATACCTTGTGGGATTTACTTTTCTGTCGATGCTTCTTTGATCGAAGTTATCCGCATCTAGTTAACCAGGTTGTAGTGGTGAATACTACAAGAAACATATGAGATACGGAGTAATATAAAATGATACAATCGATAATTACTAAGACCTAATTTCATCATTTAAATTTTTGAAGATTCATGATTATCAAGTTTGGAAATAAAAATATAAAACACCAGGGAAATAATAATCAGGGGCGGAACTAAAAAATTTTACTCGGGGGGTCAAACTTTGATATATTTTATAAATTACACAACAAAATTATTTTTAGGGGGTCAAATTATAATAAAATCAGGAATGTTTTCAAAAATTTACACTACAATTTTTTCATTAGGGGGTTGGAGACCCCTCCCTACCTCCACCACTGGAAATAAACATAAAGGATCAATTTGCATTTGATTGAATTGATTAGATCAGATCTAATAAAATTATAAACTACTCTACAACTCTCTAACAGATCAAGTAATCAACCAAAACACAACAGTGTCATCAATCTAATCTAAGCCTTCTTTGGGGATTTTCCAGCTTTTGATGGAGACTTTGGGGTTGATTCTTTAGCAGCAGTCTTCTTGGGCAACAAAACAGGGTTAATGTTTGGCAAAACACCACCATGAGCAATCGTAACTCCAGACAACAGCTTTCCGAGTTCCTCGTCATTCCTAATCGCTAACAAAACATGTCTTGGGATGATTCTGGTCTTCTTGTTGTCCCTAGCAGCATTTCCAGCCAACTCCAACACTTCAGCAGCAAGGTATTCGAGAACAGCAGCTAGATAAACAGGAGCACCAGTACCAACACGGAGAGCATAACGACCTTTCTTCAAATACCTTCCCATTCTACCAACTGGAAACTGAAGCCCGGCTTTAACAGATCGAGTAACTGACTTCTTTCGCGGCCCACCGGCTTTCCTTCCTGCTGCTCCCTTCTTAGCTTTATCGGTTTCCTCCATTTGGTTTTTATGAATGAGAGATTGAAGAATGTATGTGTGTGTTTTTAGTGTTTGAGATTGATGTGAGTGGAGTCTGTAGGGTGCTTCTTTATATAGTGATTTGGGTTGTGGTTTGTGTAGTTGCGGATCGTGGATGAGCTGATCTTGGCCGTTAGATTAAATGTAGATTTGTGAGATCCGTGTGAGGTTAAATGGACCAATGGGAGTGAGATATGAAAATTTTGAAATTTTGGAATGTGTTTGAATTCTGTCGTGTTCCCGCCGGGCTACATGCTCTTTTTCTTGGCCGTTGTATTATTTGTAGATACGAAATTTTTTGAATTTTGGGGATTTGTTTGAATTGTTTCTTGTTCCCGCCAGGCTCTTTCTCTTTTAGTTTTCGTTCTTTTTGGTCATAGTTGCTTACATTGAACTTTTATTTTAACGATATTTTGTCAAAGATATTAAAGTACAAATTTAAAAAAATTTGAAAAGTATACGTTAAAATGGTTAATCTAATATTTTTGAAAGTTTTGAATTTTGAAAAAAAATTATTATTTGCAAATGAATTTTTTTATCAAAATTAGGAAATTTCATACAAAATATATATTAAGATTATTACATGAAAAATAGTTTGTTTTGTTTTTTTTTTTGTAAAAGGGTCTTAGATAACTGGTAAATTTATTACACCAAAACTCATAAGGGTTCGAACCAAAAAGTGTTTGTCACTATAATCAACATATATACCCATAAAAAATTGTAGGTATTTATTATTGTCATGTTGTTCTAGATTTCATGAATGTAAAATGTGAACTATATAGCAGGAGTTTGATTTAGTCTAAAATGTTGGATTTTCGTTCTAAATTTTGATGTTCAGGTATATATATCTACGTGATTGCTCATATAAAGTTACTTTAATTTAATATTATATTCTTTAGTCAAATAACTCTGCAACTTCATAATTTTTTAAAATAGTTCTCTATATAAAATATATTATCCATATATCTATTATATCTAAAGATGCAGTCCCTATATTAAATGGGTAGTAATTATGACTATTGTCTTAGTGTTTTATGCTTCTAACACTACATTTAATCGAAGCAAATCAAAGTTACACATTCTATTGAAGCAAACCAAGTATTGTGGAGTTATGTCACAAAAACTTTTGAATTTCTCAGTTACATAATCATTCAATACGAAGCATATCAACATGTCTAACATCTACCGTATAAATTACACCATCATGGCAATTCGTTCTTCACACCTTCCATTTTATCTCTAACATCAAAAATCAATGGAATAAAGATCTCAAATTCATTCATCAATATTAAAGATTTTTCAAGATCTTGAATGATAAAATCATACTCATCATCATTCTTCATGTATGATAATTATTCAATAGCTTTCAAAGAACAAGAAAAACCAAATATATACAATTAAAACCTTACCCGAGATCTTAATTAAAAAGATCTTGAAGACATGTTCTTGGGTGTTCATGGTTAAAATGAAGCCAAAAAGGTGTTGGGGTTCGGATTAAAAAGCATACAAAAGCTTCGTTTGTGTTTGATGTGTTTTTGGATTGAGAAGGTATACAAGATTAGATGATATGCGACGTTTGAATTGGGTGTAGATGCATATGGTTTGTTGAGAAGGATATGGGTGTTGCCTATCTGTGACTTGGGAAAACAATAAAGATCTGAAGCATGTTAAGGTTAGACTATGTTAAGTTGTGAGAAAAATTAGGTTCAGTAGGAATGGATTAGGTTTTGTAGGAATGGTTGGGTCAGCCTATTTGTTTCTTTAGACAGGCTAAATATATGGTAGCAAGTGTTAAAAATTTGATGGAGCTTATATTTATCTCATTTGCATGATCTTTCTTTAAAATGAACATATATGAGATTATTACCCAATTGTTATCTATCGGGTATATTAATTATAGTGTGTATTAAAAAATTGATGCAACTTTTAGTTATCTCATCTACATAATCTTTCTTTAAAACTAACATATATGAGATTATTACACACTTGTTATGGATCGGGTATATTAATTTGTACGTCATTTCGTTAAGATGATAACATTGCTTATTTCATTCACATGTGATTGTTTTTGTTTGATTGAATAAGTTAATGTGATAATAGACTTATGTCTTTTTTTTAAAGGAAACAATATAAGTTTGATTAATAGTATTTTTAAGTTTTACAATATTTGACATATATACAATTTAGTTGAAAATAATGAGACAAAATTATTGATAGTAATTTCAAAAAACAAAAAATATTAAAGCCAAACAAGACGAACATTAGGAATTCACTAAGAGAAAAACATCCTCAACCGATCATAATTTATACTAAACGAAAAATGAAATAAGTAACTCCATGCGCATATGTGTTCAACAGAGAAAAAAGAAGATAAGGCATTGTGTGGTTTGTTTTTCTTCAATATATATATTTATAATTTTACACTTATAATTTTTTGTTTATCATTTTTTGGTTAAAATTTACTAATTTTTGTAACTTTTAAAAATGACTTTAGTTTTGGATTGTATTTTTATTTTCGTACAGTATTTTTAGTTATCTATTTGTATTTTTAATTTAATTAAATAAATTTTAATTTGTTTGAAAAATGAAAAAGAAAAAGATAAAATTAGTGGATGGGGCCAAAGTGGATAGAAGAGAAAAATCTCACGAGTAAAGAGGTATTTTTGTGAGTTATTTTGGTGTGACGTGACGTTGATGTGGCAGCAATGGGCCAAAGTGGAGAGAGGTTTCCTCTCCACTACGCCTTATGCTCTTACAATACTGAATATTAAGATCATAAAGATAATAATTTATAATAAAACATGAATATGAAGATCATAAAGACAATAATTAAGAAGATTATACATAATTTATAATAAAACATGAACACCAATAAACCCGTCATGTTAGTTTGAATCTAACGACAAATAATACAACAATAAGTAAACACAATAATAGTAATTTAAAAAATTATATACCTTAATTCAGGTCGTCCCATGAATTTTGGGTGTCCTGTTCTGTTATAACAATTTGGGCCCCTTAAATGCCTCTTCGACGTGTTCTAAGATAAACAGGTGCTTGATCTATGATGCATTGAAACTATTGGACCTTAAATGCCTCTTCGACGGAATATGAAGTATCCTTTACGAATCTACGATTATGATTTATAGTCTCATAGATATCTAATTTCTATACAATAATAGTTAAATTTAAATAGCCAATCAACTATATTAATAAGGGATAACTATTTGACTACAGTTATTATTTATAATAATAATAATAATAACATAACTATTTGACTAATAAATGGATAAATGAAAAACAATAGATAAAAAAGAACGTTACTTGATTGGTGATGAAGATCTTATGTCTAGCGATTCACAAAAGAATAGAATGCAATATAAAAAAAGATTTGACTTCTAGTTTTATAGGAGAAAATGTTAAAATTGATGCAGGGAAAGCAAAATACAAATTTATCTTAGATTTATACTAAACTTGGACCCAATGCTCACTACAAATACAGATTGTATCATATAGAAAAAAATTGTCAAAATGTTAGGCCTGTTCCATAGCTCACTCTGAATGCCTTCCTATTTGGGCTTGCCATAATTGATCAACCCTAAATTTAGCTAACTTCTCTTCTCTTTATGCAGCCAGCAAGACTTATACTCGACCAATCAAATTAATCTTTCAAGAACAAATCCATTGCTTCTTTGTAATAGCCCCAAATACCAAATCAAAAATAAAGAAAAACGTGGGTAGTGTTGATCGGTATCTAGTAGGTGTTGATGTTTTTATTTTCTTCAAATATCATCATGGATTTGTTGATGATCTTAAATATATTTCATTTTCTTCATCTTTTCTTCAAGATCCTTGAAAAGAGTCCCACGTAGGATATTGATTAGCGCAATAGCAACCTTTTTTCTCTACCACATACCGCAACCTAAAAGAATCTCACATCATCTTTCATCTCATAAAACAAATCAACCTTAGCCTTATTGGAGTATAATATGTCTGAGCTTCAAGATCTTTGTAACAAAGGTCTCGGGTAGGTGGCTTATTGTTGTGTTTGTCTCGTGTATTTTTTAAACGAATCAAAGAAAAACAAAACAATCTTGTTTATATTCTAATCTTGGAGATTCAAATATTAATAAAGATTTCCTTCACATAAATCCATGACGAATTTCTTTTGTGTTTTTGGATCTGTTATCATTTAAAGAAAAATACGAAATGATAATTGATCATATTTTATGTTTCTATTTTGATTCTTGTAAATGGATTGAAATGGGATAGTTTAGTTTGCTGTTGTTCAGATATTGGTTTGTGAAGTGGTATAACTGGTTAGTTTATTGTTTCCAGTATGAGGAAATGATATGTTTGCACATCTTAATGTTGAAGTTTATATAGCAAATCATAACGCATACATGAAAAGTCTAATCAAATAACATTGATGATAAAAGTCTTTTTATTTTTTTTATTATGTCAAACTGCATAATAGACCTTCCATCTTCCATCTACCTATTTGATGATAATAACATATAACACTGAAAGCAAATAAGCATAATTACTTTCCATTTAATATAAGGACTGAATCTTTAGATGTCATAGATGTGGAGTTGATCCACCTCAATGTATGTGCACGATAAACAATGCAGTTATCATATCAAAAGCATCTAGACACACAATATTGAACTTTAAGCGTTTGGTTCACACTATTTTTGAAAGGAATTGTAATTAGTGAAATGAATTGTAATTTGAATAAATTATAATTAAAAGAGATGTAATGTGTTGTAATTGTAAGGTGTTGAAATTGTAATTGACATATTCTGTCATTGTGTCTGGTTGGTTACTAACGTAATATAATTCAACTTTTTTAAAAAAAAACTTAAAATATTAGTATTAGAAATAAAATAATAATAATAATATATAAAGATAAAAAATAAGAAAGATAATAATAATAATAAACAGATATTGGGTATGGTTTTTTCCCTTCTCATTCTCTTCTTTCCGGAAACTTGAGAAGGATGCGGTTGACTTACTAAAGCGGATCCGAAGATAATCTATGACCCAAGATATTGGGTCACGTGGTGCTTGTTATATGTTTAATAAGATTGGGTTTGCTATTGCTAGAGGAGTGAGAGCCAAAATTGTTTCTAGGCTTCCCACTAACTTTTTGAAAAATCCTATTAATTTAATAAAGTGATGATTAATTAAAAAGAAATAAAAACAAAAATAAAATAAAATAATATATATACAATAAATAATACAATAAATAATATAAAAATTAGTAAAATAATAATAAATAATAAAATTACTATTATAATATTTAAAAATAAATAATAATAAGAAATAATAATAATAATAAATAATTATTATTATTATTATATTTATTATTATTATTAATTAATTTATTATTATTATTTTATTATTATTATTATCATTATTATTATTATTATTATTATTATTATTATTATGTAAATAGTAAATAATAATAATAATAATATTTTACTTATATTATTTTTATTTTTTAATAATAATTAATTTATAAGAATAAAAATAATATATAATATATTTTTATTTTTTTAATTAATTATTTTGTTATTAATTATTATAATAATATATAAATATGTTTTTTATTAATAATAAATATTTTAATGACAATAATATAATTAGTTATTTTTAATATCATTGATGATAATTATTTTATTAATAACTATTTATTTAATAAATTTTTAATATTAATTGGTTTAATATAATATTTTTTTAATTGTATATTTTTATTTATAATTAATTTCTGATAATTATTATGTTGAATAAATAATTACATATTTATTTAATATATAAATTCTACTAACTATTTTATTAATATTTTTAAATATTTTATTAATATAATATTTATTATTTTATTAATGTCATTATATAAAAACTTTATTAAAATAATAATAATTTTATTATTAATAATAATTTGTAATAATAATAATTATTATTATTATTATTTAATTATTATAATCATCACTTTATTATAATAAAAGAATTTACAAAAAGTTAGTGGGTAGCCGAGATACTAACTAGGCCCCCACTCCTTTAGCTATAGCAAAACCAATCCTGTTATTATTATTATTATTATTATTATTATTTTATTTTATTTTTATTTATTTTATTTTATTTTATTTTATTTTATTATTAAACCATTACTTTATTAGAAACAAAAAGGGATTTACAACAAATTGGATGGAAGTCGAGATACTATCTGCGCTCCCACCCCTTTAACAATGGTAAAACCTATTCTATACAGCAGCGCGCGCTCCAATGTCTTGAGCCTTAGAAAATCTCTGGATCCGCTTCAGCAATGCAACTGCATCTTCCTGTAACTCCCCTAAAGAAGAAAAGGAGAAAGGAAGAAACCCATATCCGAGAGCTGCACACTTAGCCAAATACTTGCATCGTTTACGTTGTAATACTAATGTTTTAAAGTATAAAAATAGTGTAATTCAAAATTTTCCATCAATCTTTCTATGTAATCTGAATTCCTTCCACGGATGTAATTGTAATGTTTGAATTACAATTACAACACAAACCAAACAGCCTACGTAATGTAATTTAAATTACAATTACATTCATTATGTGAACCAAAAAGCCCGTGTAATGTAATTGAATTACAATTATATCCAATTACGTCGAACTAAACGGGACCTAAGATAGTCCAAGATTCTCACATGCATCAAGATGTTTGAAATATGATATGAAAAATCTTATAAAGTTTATTTCATTTCATTGAATATAAGGATGTGCTACCAAAAATCATAAGGGATCGAACCAAAAAGTGTTGGTCACTACAATCAACATATATACCTTTAAAAAAATTGTAAGGTATTTATTATTGTCATAAATGTAAAATGTGAACTATATAGTAGGAATTTGATTTAATCTAAAATATTGGATCTTCGTTCTAAATTATGATGTTCATGTTTATATATCTACATGATTGTTCATATGAAGTTACTTCAATTTAATATTATATTATTTAGTCAATAGCTTTGCAACTTCATTAATAATTTTTTTAAATAGTTCTCTATATAAAGTATATTGTCCATATATAACTACAAGAGTGCAAGTCTCAACATTAATGATACTTTTTAATAACATAATGTGTATTTAAAATATTATCAATAAACGGTTGGCCTAACAATATCAATATCTCTACTACTTATAATGTAAATTCATCAAAATCTTGAATGTTTAAAAACCCACTATCTAAAGAAATGTTGAAACCATGCAAATTAAAGAAATGTTGAAAAGTTAGAAAACTCAAATTGCAAAACGTGTGATGTCAACCCAGATTTGTAATCTTGGAATGTTGTTTCAATTCATCTCTATCTCTACTACCTATAAAGAGTATTAGAAGTTTTCTTGAATGTTGAAAAACCATTATTTTTAGAAATGTTCTGAAAACTTAATGGCTGCAATAAAATTAAAAGCTGAAATCACGCCACATAGTTTTTATATCACTTCCTAATTAGACTTGAACTCATACACAATATCAAACCCTCGCCACCATCAAAATCCCTCCGCCATCGCAGCCGAAGTCTCTCCACCGCCACCAAAACAACACCATCAACCAGAGAACTTTAAGGTATTTGTCGAGCTTTATTACTTTAGATCTATAATCATTAATCAGTTTTGAAAGTTTTCTTTTATGGATTCATAGATTAATGGGTGTTTTTTTTTCAAATGGAATAGTTGTCACAGACGCCGCGATATCACAAGAAAAACTTGCTGCCACCGACGCTCGCGATATCACCGGAAAAATTTGTTGTTCCTGTTGATCTTCTTATGCTACTGGAAAAAGCTATTGTTGTCACTTGTTTTATATGCTTTATTTTATTGTTAATATTTGTTATAAAACTAATAATGTGGTTAATAAAGTTGCTAATCTTTTTTTTCAGATTTGGATTGTCGTAGTTTTCCAGCGCCGCTATTGCCGAATCTTTCTTGCCGCCATCGTCGATTTCCCATGGCTATAACTGGGAAACACAACTCTTGAGAGAAAATATCATCTCTTTGTAAGATTTGTTGGAAAAAGTTATTGAAAATTTTGTGTATATTTTTGTTTGTAATTTTCCTTAATATTATTGTTTGTTTTATTCTCTACATATCTACTGCTCCGAGATTATCATCAAATGTGTATGGTCCACTGTAGTGTACATTTGGGATGGTTCCATGAATGCTAAATGATGGTATGTATACATTACACCCCTTGGTCTACAAGGAGCGTATAGATCAATCAATCCTTCTACGAACGTTGGGACTTGCAACCAACGGTGCAGAGACTTTGAGGAACAAGGTTTTTTACTAAGAGGCGACATGTACCCAACGGAGCATGTTGTAACACGTATTGTTGTGGACGATGTTCATGTATGATGTGATTTATTCAGGCTTTTTAAATTAAAATCGTTATTGCGTTCCTCATGGTCTGTCGATGTTATAGCGTGCTACCCAATATTTGAATAGACACGCTAATACTGATTGGCATACTTAAATAACTCAGATAGTTTTTATGGTTATTTTGTATCATTCATTTCTTGTGATTTAAAAATTCACTCATTAATCTTTTTGTATCAATTGCTTACTCTGTAACACCCCCAAAATGGGCCCAGTAGAAGCCCACAAGTTTTGGGGGCCTGTTACGTCATGATCTCCGAGTCTTGATCCGAGAAAGCGACCTCTATACCAAATATCACAATGCATACTCAAAATAATCATATAGTCAAGTACCTGAGAATACATGCTTAAAATGGTCAACATAAAGTTGGTGAGTTCATAAGTTTTATTAAAAATATTTATGACACTTCAAAAGTTTATAAAGTCCACTACCAAAAGTAGTATCGTAAAAGCGTTTAGAAAGGCAGAGTTTCGCAATAAAAGCAACGCTTACCACAATGCTCAGTCATAAAACAACGTTTAGCAAAAGCATTACAGCTACTACAACATATTTCAGTTCATAAACAAGATTCATATCAACATCTCATGCAAGAGTCATATCAAGATCACATGCATAACTCATATCAAGATCACATATAAGAATCATATCAAGATCATATAAGATCATATCAAGGTTCACATTCAAGACCAATATAAGATCATAGCCAAGATACACAATTCAAGTTCAATACAAGAGCATAGAAAGATTCACACTCAAGTTCAATATCAGATCATAACAAGATTCAATTAAAGATCAAAGCAAGATTCACACTCAAGTTCACATTTAAGATCATAGCAAGATTCAATTCAAGATCAATACAAGATCATAGCAAAGTTCACATTCAATATTTATTGGACCGCAAACAAAATGTTTTAAAACATATGAATCCATTATGGGAGATATAATGGCAAACATATAAAGTTTAGAAGCATATGAATCCATTTGAGATAATGGAAATCATATAGGGTAACCTTACCTAGTTATGATATCGCTAAGCTCATGACACCGAGGCTAATGGCAAGATGAAACAATAATAAGTGCCCGCTAGGTGTCCTATCCCTAAGACAACCTCTGAAATGGCCATAAGTATACGTCTGTTTGGCAGTGGTGACAGAGGACACCTGGACGGGAGTGCCAAACTCCAATAGATCTATCTATAACATATGTGCTTACTTTATCGGTCATCTGGAAGTAACTAACGGTTCATGATGGGCAAAGTGTGATAACAATACTTAGGCATATCATACAATAACTTCCGCGAAAAGAACAAGAAACATAGTTTTGCGTCCATTAAAAGATGTTACAAGTATTATCTCACCCAAACAAATTAAACATATAAAGCAGTTTAAAAAAGGGGCTATGACTCATTCACGTGTTCATAAGTATGTAGCATAAACAATCCTTGCAATTATAACCACGTATGTATCACAAACAATACCTCAAAAGAGTATGACCACATACGTAACACAAACAATCATCTAAACGTATAAACACGTATTTGACATCAACAAGCATGCATCTCCCCCAAAAGAGATTTAAAACATTTATAAAGCGATTTCAAAAATAGAAAGATGGGGTATTCAGTTACCTTTTCTTGTGGTTTCTGAATCTTTGCTTTTTGAGTGCATCCTTCTGAATAGATCTATGTTGCCTCATCCAAGGTGATACTTTGTTCCTCAACTTGATTAGGCTGGCTTCCAATTCAACAATTTTCTTGTCTTGAACAAGTTTTTCTTTTTGCAACACCTGTACCTGTTGGGACAAACTAGTACACAAACCAGTCCAATTTGTAACAGCCACCAGCTCTGGTGCTTGTACTGGTGGTGAACCACTAGCAACAATAGAAGCAGCAAGTGTATGGATCATCTTATCAGTATTTGGTGGAGCACCAACATTGTGAGAAGAAGATTGTGAATCTTCTAGGGAATAGGAACTCTGGTGAGAAGGAGTTTGCTGAGAAGCACTAGCATCGCTAGGTTCCTCACCTTCTTGGTTGGTAGGTTGGGCTAACATATGAGAAAACAATGGTGTAACTATTCCTGTAAAGGTATTGCCTTGTTTGGTCAAAGAAGAGAAAGTTCTCTTTGTGAATGTAGGAACATCCCATGTATCAGTTAACTCTGGTAGGTTAGGTATTTGGTCACTAACTAAAGTCTGAATGAATCTAGGATACATCAAAAACTTTTTAGTTCCTTCTAAATTCCTAGTCATGCCTTCAAAAATTAATCTTGAAAAATTAAAAAACCTGTTATTTGCTATACAAATACCAGCTGATGCCAATGCAGCAGGAATTTGGTCGAAAGATGTACTTTTAGAGCTTAAACAGTGAATAATAGCATGAAAAATCAATTTCCATTGAGGTGAAAATAAAGCTTTAAAGAAAGTAAGACTTTCCCTACCACCCTCATAGCCCATGGCTACAAGGCCATTATGAATCTCTGTGTTATTAAGCATACTAAGTCCATTTTTATCATTTAGTCTCAAACTTGCCCTTAGCAGTACCTCAGTTACATATATATTTCTATGATTCACCCTAGCCCTAATGCAAGGTTGATCAAACCGAGTACCTAACACAGTAGTGTTCCAAAATTGTTCAACAATGGAAATAGAGACAATGGGACTTATAGTGAGTGCAAAACGAACATGACTTCGAGATAAGAAACCAAGAATCTCATGGAATCCAAGAGAGTCATCAATCACAGCAAGATTCACAACCAAATTATGCTTAGAGATCACTTGTAAAGCAGCCATTAGTATTTTTTATGATCGAAAAATTAGAGAGAAGGTTATAGAATCAAGAGATAAGAATAAAAGATTAGCTGAATCAATTCTGTAACTGGAGTAAGTATTTAAGTAAATAACAAACCCAAGCGCGAAGAAACCGCCAAATTTACAAAAGAGACCCTTAACGGTACAACGGACATGTAGCGGTACATGGAACATACTCAGTACTTGAACTTGTGCTAGCGGTAGTTGGAGTTATAACGATACCTCACAATTTTGACCAGTTCATGCATTCCACTATCATAATAACCTCTTTTATCTTTTTCTATCAACCTGCAATCACATCAAAAACACAAAACATAGACTATACAAAAAAATTAGTATGAAAATTGTACAACTACTACCTCCCCTCAACATATGTAGCAGTCTATTGGCTGAGCGTACCAATATGTGTCACCAAGAATTCAAATCTCTTTACATCAGATGCCTTGGTCAACAAATCAGCTACATTGTTATCTTTATGAATCTTCAAGACTTGAATAAGCTTCTTGTCATAGGCATCTCTTATAAAGTGATGTCTTATTTCAATATGCTTGGCCTTGGAGTGAAATACTGGATTCTTGACAATGAATATAGTAATTTCATTATCAATGTAAATATTGGTGTTCATTAAGTTAAACCCATAATCTAACAATTGATTTTGAATCCAAAGTACTTGTCCACAGCAATGAGCAGCAGCTACATATTCAGCTCCAGTTGTAGAAGTAGCAACAATGGTTTGCTTTTTACACTGCCATGATATGAGCCTTCTGCCTAGGAATTGACAACCTCATGTTGTGGATTTCCTATCATGATTAGCTCCAGCATAATCATTGTCTGAGTAAGCTTCCAATTCAAAGGTGGAATCTCTAGGATACCATAATCCTAAATTGGGTTGACTTTTAAGATACTTAAAAATCTTCTTCACAACATGTAGATGTGACACCTTTGGATTGACTTGGAACCTTGAACAGACACACACAGCAAACATAATATCTAGCCTTGAAGCAGTAAGATACATCAATGAACCAATCATTGATCTGTATAGATGAATATCAACACTTTCTCCATGTTCATCTTTTGATAAAGACTTCTTAGCTTCAAAAGGTGTGCTTGTACTTCTTGTATCCATACATGAAAATTTCTTCAAGATTTCAGCAACATACTTATCTTGGCTGATAATATTCCATCTTTACTTTGTTTGACTTGCAGTCCCAAAAAGAAAGTTAGTTCTCCCATAGAACTCATCTGAAATCTTCCTTTCATCAAAACCTCAAACTCTTCACACCATGACTTCTTGGTAGAACCAAAAATGATGTCATCAACATAGACTTGAACTAGAATAATATCCTTAGCATTCTTCTTGATGAACAGAGTTTTGTCAATGGTCCCTCTCCTATATCCATGCTCTAAAATAAAATTGGATAAAGTTGCATACCAAGCCCTATGAGCTTGATGCAGACCATAAAGTGCTTTGATAACCTTGTAGACTCTATTGGGGAATTTAGAATCTACAAAACTTGGAGGTTGTGAGACATATACCTCCTCTAAAATAGTACCATAAAGAAAGTCACTTTTCACATCCATTTGATAGACTATAAAACCCATATATGATGCAAAGGCCAAAAATAACCTAATGGATTATATCCTTGCCACTGGTGCAAAAACCTCATCATAGTCTATCCTTTCTTCCTGTCTATAGCCTTGAGCAACAAGTCTTGCCTTGTTCCTCACAACAACTCCTCTTTCATCCTTCTTGTTCCTAAAAACCCATCTAGTACCAATTACTCTCTTACTTGAGGGAAGATCCACAAGAATCCAAACCTTTTGTAGCTCAAATTGTGTTAATTCTTCTTGCATGGCATCTACCCAACTTTCTTCATCAAGAGCCTAAGAAATGTTTTTAGGCTCTACTTGTGATAAGAAACAAGCAAACAAACAATGCTGAGTATCTTTATGATTAGTTCTCTGTTGTTGTTTGACATAACTCACAAGTGCATGAGTTTCAGTATTGGTTTGAAGTTGTCTTCTGGTTTGTACATCAGACTTGGGATCTCCAATGATCTGTGTAGTAGGATGGTTGTTGTTGACTCTATGAGTGGGAATAGAACTGACTGGAATTTCTGTTTCCAAATTGTTGAAATCAATTACTGCACCCTGCTCATCATAGGAAGCTTTGGAGAAGATTCCTTCAGTTGGACTAGCATACACGTCTTCATCGTCCATAGCTTGTAAAATATCTACTAATGAATCAACAGACTTAGCAGATTTTGACTTATAAGTACTTGCAGATGAAGTACCGCTAGGTGTAGTATGTACTGCTGAGTGTTGTGACTCAAAAGATTCTTCTCCTGAATGCTTATTAGCATATGTAGCATTCTTTTCTTGATCTTGAAGCCTCTGAAGCTCTTGGGAGGCTTGATCATCTGTTGATGGCATGGTTTGCTTCTTGGGAGTAGCAGACATGGGAGTAACAGTAGGCATATTAGGTACATAGATATGAACATCATCATCTGATGAAGAAACTTCTTCTTGAGTACCTGCATTAGTTGCACTAGACTCCTCACCTGCATTGTTAGTTTGACAATTATTTTGCACAGAATAGTAATCCATGGAGTTAGTTAGATAATCTAAATCAAACATCCAAGCATAACCTATTCCTGGGATAATGGGTTTATTTTCTAAGAAATTAACATGGGCATTTTCTTCAACCTTTTTAGATGCCAAATTATAAACCCTATATGCTTTACTTTGCAATGAATATCCTACAAGATATCCTGGATCAGAATTTCCATCAAACTCTCCCAAATGATCAAGAGTATTTATTATAGACACATGATACCCAAAAGGTCTTAAATGACTTATGGTAGGCTTAACACCAGTCAAAAGTTCATATGGTGTTTTGTTTTGAGGCTTGGTCACTAAGACTCTATTTAACACATAACATGCATTGTTGATTGCTTCTGCCCAAAAGGTATTTGGCAAAAGAGAATCAGCCAACATAGTTCTAGCAGCCTCAATTAGTGTCCTATTCTTCCTTTCAGCTACTCCATTTTGTTGTGGAGTCCTAGGATTACTAAATTGTCTCTTAATGCCTTTAGACCTACAAAATTCATCAAATTCAGCATTCTTGAATTCTGTCCTATTATCTGTCCTAATGATTAAAACTTGTTTAGTGAACTGCTTTTCAACTAAAGTGATAAAATCCTTAAGTAATTCATTTGTTTCACTCTTAAGAGCTAAAAATAAAACCCAACTAAATCTGCTATAATCATTAGTTATGACTAGACAAAAGGTCTTATGACTAATGCTTCTTACAGAAACTGGACCAAACAAATCATATGCAAAAGTTGCAAAGGCTTTGTCACAGTATTGACAGTCTTGGTCTTACAAGAGGCTCTATGTTGTTTACCTTTTTGACAAGCAACACATGTGAAATCATTTTGAAAAGATTTGTTAGGTAACCCTCTAACCAAATTCCTATTCACTAATGTGTTAAGATTCTTGAAATTCACATGACCTAACCTTCTATGCCATAAATTAGACTCATCATAAGAAGCCTTAGCTAGCAAACATGTAATACCACTTGTTGGAGTAATAATATGAAGATTAAAGGTGTACATATTTTCTTGCCTGGGTACTTTAAGCAGTACTTGAGATTCTTTAGGCATCTCAAAGTCTTTAGACAACACTAAGCAGTCTTTGTCTAAGAACAACACCTTGTTCTTCTTATCACACATTTGTGATACAGAAAAGAGAGTGAATACATTCAATTCTTTCACAAAGAACACATCTTCAAATTCTAACTTCCCTATATTGGTTTTCCCTTTGCCAGTAATTCTACCTTTGCTACCTCCAAAGGCTACTGGTCCTCCTCTGAATTCTTCAAATTCAGCAAGAAAATCTTTATTCCCTGTCATGTGTCTTGAGCATCCACTATCTACTATACCTTTGTCTTTCAATTCATCAATTAGATGCCCCTGCACATAAACAAAACTTATTAGTTTTTAACAGGGACCCAAGCCACATTTGGCTCGGATCTTGTGGGACCTACACACTTAAGAGTCTGTTCAGAATCATTCCCAGTAATGCTGCTTTTACTCTTATACTTAATGGTTTCAGTTATGTAGTCAAAGACATAGGGCGACTCTATGTGCCCAGACTTCTTTGCCTTAAGTACTGCTTTAGCAGTACTTGCTTTATGATACACGATTTTTCATTGGGTTCTAATTTTCTCACAGTCCTCTCGAATTGATCTCGGCTTTAAGTGGAATGATTGTTCTTGGTTACTAAATAAAAGGGTTTGGTTTACTAATCTAATAAAAATTTAAATGTACTAAAATGAAAACTTAAATCAAAGACAATTACTTTAATGACAATTAATAAAAACGTGAATTAAAATTGAAATTAAGATTAAAATTAAAATTAAAATTAAAGTTGAAATATAAAATATAGATTGTGAAATAAAAGTAAAGAATCAGTTAAACAGTAAACAGTAACACTAACAGAAAATTGATTCGGAAGTTTTAACCTTCATTCGGAACTTTGCTCATTCGGAAGTTTTCATTCGGAACACCTTGATTCGGAACTTCGTTCGGAAGTTTGGTTCATCCGGAAGTTTTGCTTCATTCGGAACTTAGGTTCATCCGGAACTTAGCCTTCATTCGGAACTTTAGACTCATCCGGAACTTTGGTTCATTCGGAAGATTAGGTTCATCCGGAACTTTCAGTTCGTTCGGAAGTTTTCAACTGATTCGGAACTTTTAGACAAAACTCATTCGGAACTTTTAATAAAGAAGTTGATTCGGAACTTAAGTATTCATCCGGAACTTTTTAATTCGTTCGGAACTTTTATGCTCATCCGGAAGATTGGTGTTCATCCGGAAGATTGGTGTTCATCCGGAAGTCTGGGAACACAGGTACAGTAACAAACCCCGAAGAACAAGGAAACTAGTTTTAATCCAAAAATCACCAAGTTTTTCACCAAAAACTTAAATAAAACTAAACACAAAGCATCTACTAACCATAAACTACAAATCTCACCAACAAAAACACAAATCCCAACAACTTTTGAAGATCAAACTCAATAAAATAAGAACTTAAGAACTTGAAGATAAAGATGATGATGAACAAGATGAAATGGAAAGATTAAACAAGACTTGAATTGATGATTAATGTTTTCAAGAACAAACAAAGATTAAAATTACAAGGTTTAAGAAACAAAGATCAAGATCACCAAACACCCTATTGGTGTTGGTGATGGGACGAACAAGAAGGAGAGAAAAGTGGGGGAGAAAAACTAAAACTAACTGGCACTAAGTGTGTGAGGTGTGGGCTTTATATAGCCTTGTCTTTTGGTTGGTGAGTGGGCTTTCTCCCGTTCTTCTTGTCTTCTCGTCTTTTCAGAAAAGTTGACGTTTTCGATTCTGATTCGGAATTTGTTGTCGATTAAATTCAACTCGTATTTTAATTTCTTCGTTGAATAGACTTGAGTTTCTTCGACTTATGTAAATCTTCCATCTTTGGTCCTTTTCTTCGATAAATCTTCGAATAGGCCCAGTGACTTCAAATCTTTTGCATCTCTTGGACAATAGACTTTATCTTGAGTCTTTTTCTTTAGTAAATCCCGTGCAATCCTATGTTTTCTTTAATATTCATCCGGTTGGCTCTGAAAACACAATAAACACAAAAACCACGCATAATTCCAAACAAATGATATTAAATACGTGTTTTGGTCTCGTTTTTAGCCAGAATTAAGTGGTAAAAGGATGGGTGTTTACACACCTATCACTTTAACACATGATTTTTCTCTTTTAGGAACCCACATTTGCACTGGTTTGTTAAACTTACTTCTAGATGTTTTGGCTTTCTCAACAACATTCTTAGAAGTCTTAGAGAACTTTGGTTTGACAAACTTTGAACCAACAACACTTAAGTTTGGTCTAGCAGTACTTGCGGGTCTAGACTTGCCGGTACATGGTTTACCTAACTTCAAAGGTACTAGACCTTGTTTCATAAGTACTACTCTTAAAACAAAACTTTTGGGTAGAATTATTTTTAACATGTTTAGCTACCCTTTTTGAGTGATCAAACTTAGGTTTGTCATTCTTAAGTTTCTGATTCCTATTAACCTGTGCATTTTTCCCATTACTGTTTTTCATGACCTTTTGTGCAACCTTTTGTTTCATAATTTTATCTTCATGCAAAGTATAATTTTTGATAAAATGACTTAGACAACCACAAACATAACATCCTTTTCTTCTCAAAGAAGACCCAAAAGGTTGTTTTGACTTAACTTTATCAAAACCTAACCCACCCATCTTGGTTTTATTATGTTTTACATCATTTTCCAATATCTTCCTAGGAGTTTTTACCTGCTTAGGAGCAGAACTATTCTTAGATTCTTTAGAAACAAAATTGTTCATTAAAGGTGGATAAACAATGTTCTTGGTTACAACAGTCTTATCTTAGGACAAAGTACTAGAGTTTGAGGTATTTTTAACCTTTGGTTCTTCTAACTCTATACTTGTATCATTACTAGAGGGCATGAAAATTCCTGATAATGGTGGAGGAACTGCCTTCATTCCTTCAGCATATCTATCGTTCTCAGGTGTACTATCTGACTCACTAGAACTATCAAAAATCCCTTTTGATAAGTCCTTGTTAGTTAAATTTATCCCAGGTTGGTCCTCAATATATCCTAGGCCTGACTTATCATAATACCCCATTTGTGAATTAATCAGTTTTCCCAATCCTTTAGAGGACTTTTACCAATGATTAATCACTTCCCTTTCATTATAAAGACTGGCTTTTAAAGCTTCATTTTCTGCTGACACTTTCAAAGGCTTTAATTTCCACATCATTTTCCCTCATTTGAAGAGTTAAAATTCTTATTTTCTCTTCATAGTTTTGTTGACCCTTTTTATACAAAACTATATTTTCTTTTAACTTAGCAACACCCTGTTTAAAAGCATTTAGTTATACAGTGCATGTGTTGACTTTTTGATACTGTTCCTCTAGTTCTACTTTTAAGCTATTAAATTTAAGAACACAATCTTTAGAACAAGGATGTACCTCAGTATCTTCATGTGAGAGAGCCATTAAACCAAGCTCTTCTTCTTCTTCTTCTTCATCTTCAGCCCAGTTCACCACTCCATCTACAGTCACCAATGCTTTAGTTCCTTGAGGACTCCTGCTGATTCCTTTTGGAAAACTTTCAGTTATTCTTGGACTGGTTCTATAGATGTTCTTGGACTTTTGACTGCTACTCTCAGCTTTGTCTCTAGTGCATTCTCTTGCAAAGTGTTCATTCCTTCCACAGTTATAGCATTCAACTTTGGACTTGTCATATCCTAATGGCTCATTAGGATCAACATTCATCTTTCTTCCAGTCTTCTTGAAGAACCTGTTAGATATGACTGATACCATATCATCTTGCCATTTAAGATCCATCTCTTCAACATTAGCATCATCCATTTGAAACAAGTCATTGAGTGTTAATCTTGGCCTATTGTCTTGTCCAGCAAAGAATGAGAAGGCATCATTGTCACTAAACAATGGTGAAGATCTTCCGTGTGGATTTTGAGAGACTATGGGGCTGCCTTCAGTACTTTGTAGGTAAGTACTGCTTGTAAGTCCCCCAACGGTATTTGTAAAGTATGCACCGCTACTTGATCCAATAGCGGTATTATGAAAATAAGTACCGCCGTTTCCTTCTGACAGAAAAGCCAAGTTAGACTTTGTTGTAGCCGTTGCCTTGGTCACCTCAATGCCTTTCACATCCATCTCGTATGCTCTAAGATTGTTGTAGAGATGATCAAAAGGAATTGTTTCCAGATCATCTCCTGTGATGAAGTGCATAGCCATTGCTTTCCACTATTGTGGAACACTCCTTAAGAACTTAAGATTAGCTTCTTCATTAGGAATTACTTGTCCATAAACCGCCAATTGAATAAGCAGCTTACTGAACCTTTCATAGCCACCATGTATTCCCTCTATACTGGAAATTGAGAAGTTATCAAATTCTTGCTTAAGAACAATCTTCTTCATCTTCTTAGATTTGTCATTACCTCCAAATCTAAGTTTTATGACATCCTACATAGCCTTGGCATCCTTATAATTATGAAAGCTGGGTAAGATGTCTTCTGAAAGAGCCATAACTAGAGTAGTTCTGGATTTTCTCTCTCTGATCTCTGCTTGTACCACCTCAGTAGTCACAACAGGTAGAGCATAGCAGGTACCATCAGGCAACCAGTGTAGCTTCTTAGGTGTATTCCCATTCTTGATAACTTGCCACACAGTATGATCTGTGTGATTCAAGTAATGTTCCATCTGCATAGCCCATGTCTCATAATTGTCACCTTTGAGCACTGGGAGTTTGACAGCAGAAAGAGTATGAGAAGGTGTTGTAGTTGTAGAGGTAGCTACAGCATTCACGGCTTGAACACCTTGTGCTGGTGCAGGATACACAACTTGTGGTTGTCCCTGTGGTATTGGATCAGGATTTTGAACATCATCCAAGTGAGCGTCATCACCATGTTGAGACATTGAGTTTTTTTGTGTGAGTGGAGTGTATGGGGTTGTGGTCTCCTTTTTCAGAGTTTCTCAACAAGCTGTGATACCACTTGTTGATCCCTTTGATTGGATCTATATTCTGTTAAGAACTAGTATAGTAATTTGTGATCAAACTAAAACACTTTGAGAACTCTTACTCAAACTAAATAAGTTATGCGGAATCTAACTTATAAAGCACAGAAGAACATAATTACTTTTAACTATTCGATTCTCTTATTAATCGACTTGAATGAGGTATATGAATGACATTGTACCTATGTTCCTTTTATAGAGTAAGGAACCCTAGAAACCTTAGAATATTCTATAAAGATAACTATATCACAAACGATATATTATCAATATTCTAACTATTTAAGTATATCACATAAGATATACTCTAACTATAACTATGACATATCTTATACAAAGATATATTCGTCCTAATCAATATACTAGTACTTACTTTATAAGTAGCAGTACTTACTATGTACCACATTAACACTAACGGTACTTGAAAGATAACTAACAGTACTTGAATAACACTAACGGTACTTGACACTTAACAAATAATTCCCAACACCATTTTTTAACAAAACAATCTCTAAAACTTCTTTTAGTTTCTCCTAATATGTTTGGTACAAATTTAACGAGACCAGGTTGAAAACAAGCCCAAATAATCCTTCAAGCCCAAGAAAACTTCTAAACTGAACTACTGGATCACGTTTAACAGCCTTAGACTAAATGATAACATATCAAACAAAATAACACTTCTAAAGCACGATTTACAACTTTGAGGATTTTATTTGTTTTACATATCTGAAACAGAGTACCAACTTCGTTGTATTATTCTGCATGCAGAAAATCAAAATGGCTTAGCTACAATCGTGACACTCTAAGTTTTAAATATGCATAAAATACTTACTCAAAAAATCAAATCGCAAATCCTTTTACATCCTAGTTCACTCATATTGCACGTAAATCTTATGCTATGAGAATTAAAAACATTTTAAACTAAATTTGCGTTGAACATGAGCTTAACCTTAACGTAATCGTGAATCCGTTGAAGATGAAGCGTAGCGCTGAGCTAGCTTAGTTCTATCACCAAATTCGATCCACCAAAACTTCGTATCTACAATACCGATCTTCTATGAGCTTCCTTTGTAACTTTGATCCGATATCTCCCTTAATTATAACGACAATAGCTACAACTCTCCATGGACACTTCATAAAATTCTGTTTGCTTAAAGGTTTTTCACAGAACTAGACTATCATAATAAAACTCAAGCTATCGATCTCGAATCTTCCCAAAATCATCAGATTGACTCGTATTCAACACCAATCTTCAAGAATTAAAACAGTTCTTCAAATCACCGTAGGAAAAGAACTAGCTAACAATAACTAACTCTCTCTCTCTCTCTCTCTCTTTGAATCAAGAGAAATTGTAACATCAAGAAGAGTAACAACTTCGTAACATATTCATGCCAAGTAATAATATCGGATCTCCAACTGAATGTAGATTTTGTAAACGAAATGAAGAAGAGATGTTGATTTTATTAATGGTGAATCAAAATCAGTTACAAAATCGTTACAATAGCTTCAAAACTGAAATGTACTATCTATTGTGTGTGTGTATTTACACACACTAAGTGTGAAAGAAAGGAAAGGTAAGAACTAATTTATGTTTACACTAACTAACTACTGTGTGTTAATTCACACAATATCTCCTCCCTGAAAATGAGAAGAGATGTGTGCATTTATAGGCTGAGAAGAAGTAGGGAAGTGAGGTGTGGTGAGGTGTTTCGGCCAATGAAGATCCGCCACGTGGCAAAAGTTAGTTGGCTTCCAAGTTTGGTAATCCGTGTGAAGGGAATTATATTGTGATTGGTGGATGTAATGGTATGGGGATTCGGGAGTTTGGCCTAATAAATGGCTGATGAAATATCTGCCAATCATTCCCCTTGACCATTAGTCAATGATCCGTGTGACTTGGTTTTTGGCTCCTTATTGGCTGAAATAATAGCACATGGATCACCAATTTCTGCCTTTGTCAAAAGTAGTCCCTGGAGTTGGCAGTGTTTGACAATTTGTTGAAGACTTGTTAAAACTTTGATCATGTGTCATTTAAAGTCCATGATCTTCAATAATGATCAACTTCAGCCCTTCAACTTTGCTCCTTGGTCAGTTGTTATCCTTCTTTTGTCCTTTTCTCATAATAGCTTCAAGAAAATCCCATAAAAGCCCGTGTTCGTTTCTTTTGTACCTATTTTGCCTGAAAATACACAAACACAAGAATACACACGTAATTCTGATATTTAACATTAAAACTTGGTATTTGCTTTGTGTTTTAGGGTTTAATATCACTTAATTGATATGAGATTACACTCATATCAAATCCCCTACACTTGACCATTGCCATGACCACATGCAATGACGTATTTATTATTATTATTTTTTCTGGTAACCGTGATTTCTAACTCAATGGCCGACTAATCCACGGGATTTGAGCCCATCACCACACAGACTCAAACCAGGTAAACCCCTCTCTTTTTAGGAGGTTGGCGTGGCCACTTCAAGGTTGTTTGCACCTAGTGGGAATTGAACTTGAGACCTCACACACTTTGGAGTGATAGCCACAAATCATTTTGCCACTAGGCCACCCTTGAGTGGTTACAATGACGTACTTTAAAGCAAAAGATTACACTTTTCTCATAATTAACCTACCTTGGCCAATATGTGATGCAATTATAATATGGTAAGCTATATGATGCATGATTTTGGATTTTTACAATGCAATGCAAAGAAAACAGTTATATTTATATATTTTGGCTTTTCATGAAATGGTTATATGGAAATAACTCATTAAGACTATTAACTTGGATTCACTATGAACACGGGTAAAAGATCCGGAGGTCGGGGAGGATAGAAGTGGCGTTTAGCCATGGTAGAGAGAGAAACAAGAGTTACTAGAAAAGTGTGTTTATTCTAGTGAGAGAAAGCAAAGACAATAAATGGTAATCCTCACCCCTCCATGAAAGTATGGAGGGGTTTATATAGCACGGGACTTGGACTATTCCATATGACAATATTAGTCCCTGCAAGTCCCGGCTATGAAACTAATGTAATTCCGTTAGTCGCACACATTTTAAGGCTAACAAAGACATCAATGACTTTGATTTGGGCTTTTGTACCATGAATACTTATCACCCTCAAGTTTTGTGTTCCCCATTCCAAGCTTAAAAACGAGATCATTGTCATTCATAAGTGAAAGTGCATCGACTTATTCATAAAAATTAATTGTGTTACTACATACCCCCACTTATTCTTCCTCAATCTAATTTTAATTGATCAAATTGCTTTTGAGCGAATTTGTCATTATTTGGCGTGAAATATAAGAAATGTAAAATCTGAAAATAAGGAAGCACGGTTTTAATGATAGTTAATCATCTTATCCATTACTCGAAAAACCGCCCTTAATTGATATAAGTCCGACCTAAATTAATAAGTCATTCGCCTTATGTGTAAGAAACTTATGTCATGCTTTAATAAGTAGCTACTCGCTCGCTAAGAAAAGGAAAATAAAACTTACGCAATAATTTATATCTGCCGCCTTTTGAGACCTTGGATCTTCAATCCCGCAACCCTTGAGAGTAATATTGGAATTTATAGCTACTATAATTAACACCACACTACCCCTCTTGGGAGTCTTGTAAATTTTTTTATTTTTTTTTCTAGCCACTCATTTTTTTATAAGCCGCTCTTATTTTTCTGATTCCTCACAAAGAATAGAAAAATAATTAAAAAAAAAACACCCGCTTAAGTAGTTTAAGCATGACAAAAGTCTAGTACACATAAAATGCACTAACTTAGAATCTTAAGACGTACTTATACCAACCACGAATGATTAGTCAAAAATGCATAAGAGACTACAAACCTATTAAAATCGTTCTTGATTATTTTAACAATATATACATGCGCTGACAAGAAAGTAAAGGTTACGAAAGAGGGTAAAATAGACACAAGTAATTAATATGAGGTTTATCTAGCCCTTTACACTTACTACAAACTCTATCATTTCTCGTTCTCCACAATTTAAAATCTCAAGTAATGAGACTCGTGGATGCTTAGCCCAATAAACCAAATGAAAGGTTTACATGGTTAAGGATACTAGCTAGAGTAAGCTTGAATAAGAAAACTCGGGTTGATTCAAAATATTCATGATGGGCCTAATATGTCAAAGACGTCCAAACTCATTAAAACCATATCCTTTATTATTATTTTTTTCTTTTTTCATATATTTTTGAAGAACAAAAGAAGAAATATATACAGTGCAAATGTGTTATGCAAATGAAAAATGATTTATGCAAAAATAATGAATGCAATATTTTTGTGGCCAAAGTAGATAAAAAATTTGAAAAATGTTGAAAAATTATTTTTCCAATTATCATGAAGGCAAAAGCAATGGTCTAGGAAAGGTCACTTCGATAGAAGACCCCCCTACACTTAAGATAAATATTGTCCTCAATGTTTAATAGCATTGGAGTAAACTCCCCTACACGTAGGACATTGAGTAACTTTGCTTAACTCTTGCTAAGTAAAGGTCTGCTAAAGTGAATTCATTTTAGACATTATTAATAATCAAGTTTGAATCACAAAAGTATCAAAGTGAACCCGATACGAGGGCCTCCTCCATAAGCTCCATAAATGAAATGAGAGAGAGCAACCCTACACAAACACCAAAAAGACAAAAGAGAGGCACCCTACACACTTCATCTCAAATATATCACCCTCTTATTATACCTATCCTACCAAAGTCTACTCTAGATGATCTAACCTAGTTATACAAGCTTGATCTAAGGAGTATCCAACTCGACTCATCCCACAATGAATTAATTCATAGGAAAAATAGGGGTCTCGTGAACCATTTCAACAGAAATGTCCTCCCTAAAATAACGCTTCACACGATGGCCATTCACTTTAAAATTTGGGCCATTTGGTTGAGATAACTCAATAGTCCCATAGGGAAACACTTGAGCTATAGTGAATGGACCGGTCCATCGTGACTTAAGCTTGCCCGCAAAAAGTTTCAACCGTGAGTTACAGAGTAAAACCGAATCTCCAACTTTGAACTCACGATTCTTAATCTTGGCATCATGAAGTTGCTTAGTCTTTTCCTTGTAGAGAAATGAATTCTCATAAGCATTGGTTCTAAGCTCATTCAACTCATTGAGTTGGTTCTTCCTATGTGAATCGGCTTGATTAACGTCAAAGTTAGCCTATTTTAAAGCCTATGAATCCTTGTATTCCAACTCAAAAGGGAGGTGGCATGCTTTTCCATATACAATACGATAAGGTGTGCAACCTATAGGTGTCTTGTATGCGGTTAGAAAAGCCCACAATGCATCATCAAGTTTATCCACCCATGAAGCGCGATGCTCTCCCACCGTACGTTCCAAAATTCTTTTCAAACCACGATTAGTGACCTAGGGGTTTGCCCATTGGTTTTGGGTGATACGCGGTAGAAAGTCGATGGTTAACACCATATTTCTTCATGACTCTAGTAAATTGATCATTACAAAAATGAGTCCTGCGATCACTAATAATGGCACGAGGTACACCAAATCTAGCAAACAATTGCTTCAAGAATTTCACTACAACTCAAGCATCATTAGTAGGCAAGGCCTTAGCCTCTACCCACTTTGAAACATAACCATCGCTACGAGTGTGTACTTATTTCCCTTGGAAGATGGAAAAGGTCTCATAAAGTCTATTCCACACACATCAAATATTGCACACTATTGTATGAAATTTTGTGGTATCTCATCATGTTGATTAATTTTTCCTTGTCTTTGGCATACATCATAATATTTCACCATCTCTTGTGCATCCTAGTAGATTGAAGGCTAATAAAAACCCGAATCAAAGACTTTCTTAGTTGTGTAGTTGGGCCCAAAATGGACCCCCGTGGGTCCTTTATGGCAAGCTTCTAAGATCTTAGAAGCTTCGGGCCCATCTACACATCGACTTATGATTTGATCCGCACATTGACTAAAGAGGTAAGGGTCGTCTCAAAAGTAGTATTTTGCTTCTTTTAGAAAATTCTTCTTTTGTTGGGAAGTAAGACCCTCAATAAGCACATCCCCTACAAGATAGTTTGTAATATCCGTAAACCAAGGGGTGACATCCTCTTTTGAAGAGATAGACATGAGTTCCTCAAGAGGAAAGGATTCATTAATTTCCTTATGTGGTAATTCCCTTGAAAAGGATTCTCAAGTCTACTCAAATGATCTGTGGCTAAATTCTCGGCTCCCTTTTTATCACGAATCTCTATGGAAAACTCTTGGAGAAACAAAACCCATCTTAACAATCTAGGCTTAGCATCTTGCTTTGTCATCAGGTATTTGAGAGCGGAATGGTCTGTATACACTATGGTCTTCGAAAGAACAAGATAAGGGCGAAATTTCTCAAAAGCATACACAATGGCTAACAATTCTTTTTCCGTAGTAGTGTAATGCAATTAAGCACCCGTCATTGTCTTACTAGCATAGTGTATAGATTGGAAGTGTTTGTTAATCCTTTGCCCTAAAACGGCTCCCACCGCATAGTCACTAGGATCACACATGAGCTCAAAAGGCAAATCCCAATTTGGTGAAACCAAAACTGGAGCCTTAGTCAATTTTACCTTAAGGATCTCAAATGATTCTAAACACTCTTGTGTGAATATGAAAGGAGCCTCTTATAAAAGTCTTGTATGAAACGTCTATAGAAACCCGCATGTCCCATAAAGCTCCTAACTCATTTCACAGTAGTCGGTGAGGGAAGTTTAGGAATAACATCAACTTTAGCACGATCCACTTCTAACCCTTTCCTAGAAATCTTATGGCCCAAATCTATCCCTTCTTTAACTATGAAGTGACACTTTTCCCAATTTAGAACAAGTCGGGTTTCCTCACACCTTTTAAGCATACGTTCTAAATGGGAAAGGCAAGAAGTGAATGAATCTCCAAACACCAAGAAATCATCCATAAATACTTCCATGGTGTGCTCTATCATATCATGAAATATTGCCATCATACACCTTTGAAATGTCCCATGAGCATTGCACAAACCAAAAGGCATTCGTTTGTAAGCAAATGTTCTATAGGGGCAAGTGAATGTGGTATTTTCTTAATCTTTTGGGTCAATGGGTATTTGAAAATAACCCGAGAATCCATCAAGAAAGAAATAGTATTCATTTCCCACTAAACGTTCTAGCATTTGGTCCATGAAAGATAAGGGAAAATGATCCTTTCTTGTAGCATCATTAAGCTTTCGATAGTCTATACAAACTCTCCAACCTGTGACAAGTCTTGTGGGAATCAACTCGTTGTTTTCATTTAGAACAACGGTGATTCACCCTTCTTAGGCACACAATGCACCGGGCTAACCCATGGTGAGTCATAAATTGGGTAAATCATACCCGCATCAAGGAGTTTGATAACTTCCTTTTTGATGACTTCGTGGATTTTTGGGTTCACCCTTCTTTGATTTGAATGGCGGGTTTATTATCATCTTCCATAAGGATCTTATGAGTGCAAAAGTTAGGACCGAACCCCCTTATGTCGGATATTTTCCAAGCAATAGCATGTTTGTGCTTTTGAAGAACTTTAATAAGCTTCTTTTCTCATCTTCCTTCAAATCCTTAGCAATGATAACTGGTAGCTTATCTTCTCCCTCTAAGAAAGCATACTCAATGTGTGATGGTAAATCCTTAAGCTCTAAGGTAGGTAGACTCTCAATAGAAGGTTGAACTAATGAGGGATCACCATTAGTAACTTCTTGTGGAGTGGGTGAAGGGATGGGATCCTCATTGAGTAACTTTTGGATAGTAAGAATATCTTCTTCCTAATTAATAGGAGAATCTTTATTTCCAAGAAAGTTAGACTCAAATTCCTCTAAGAGAAAATCACTCTCTCCAATGGGGTTAAGGAGGGAGAAATTGAGGCAACGGTCTTAACATGTGAAATTTCCTCATTATTACCTTTGTAAGCATCATGAAAGTGTTCATCACAAACTTCATCAAGGACAGCCACAATGTTAACGACTTCACACACTTGAGATTTCTTAGTGACTTTTCCCATATTAAACACAACTTTCTCATCTTCAACCCTCATAATGAGTTCCCCTTCCGCAACTTCAATGAGATTGCGACCGGTTCTTAAGAAAGGTCTTGCTACAATAAAGGGAACTCTAGGATCTATATCATAATCCACAACTACAAATTCCGTGGGGAATGTGAACTTGTCAACTCCTACAAAAACATCTTCCTCTATCCCCACCGGATAAGCAATCGTACGATTTGCTAATTCAAGTATCATTTTAGTGGGGGTAAGCTCGGGAAGGAAGAGTTGTTTCCAAATTGATAAAGGCATCAAATTTATGCTAGCACCAAGATCCGCTAAGGCCATACAATTCTCTACCCCTGGAAAATTACATGGAATTAAGAACCGGCCCGGATCACCAAGTTTAGTAGGTAACGTCTTTAACAACACCACAGAACAATTCTCATTTAAGGAAGTATTAGGCATATCAACCAATTTTTCTTTGTTCGAGAGAAGGTCCTTAAACATTTTGGCAAACTTAGGCATGTAAGCTAAAGCCTCCGTAAAAGATATGTTGATATTCAATTGCTTAAACATCCTTAAAAAATTGGACAATTGTATATCATCCTCCTCAACCTAGAAGGATATGGTAGATTGGGTTTAGGTGAAGGTTGAGGAGAGGGTGTTGGAAGACTCTTCTCTTGGGTTTCCTCAAGGGTGGGCTTATAAATTATAGGGTCGGTTAACGGTGGAATGTCACAAATAGGAGCCGTGGGGGAAGTCACCGAAGGGGGAGTAGGATTACTCATTGTTACCTTCGGGCCTTGTTCCTCCTTTGATGGCGGAGGAAAGGAAGGTCCCATGGTGGTTTTCCCACTCCTTGTAGTAATAGCATTAACATTAGCTTGAGGGTGGGCTTTGGGTGTTTTAGGGTAAAGCACCTTGAGGCCTTTGGTTTAAGAGCAACATAAACTTCTTATTCGTCTCCTCTTGGATTTCCCTTTATCTTCTCTCATTTTCTTGAAATCTCCTTTCATTGTCGTGGTTCATCTTATGAAGAAGATCAATAGTGTTATAGTCATTTGGCCCATTCCCTTGAAATCCTTGGTTTTGGAAGTTTGGATGTTGATTGTGAAACCCTTGGTTATTGCCATGAAATTTATTCCCTTGGTTTTGCCCTTGAAAGTTGTTTGGCCCTCTATTTTTGTTATTCCCTTGATAATTTCCTCTTGGCCCTTGGTTTATATCAAGAATTTGTGGATTTTTTCCTTGGGTTTGGGTGGGTTGATGGGGAGGGAAACCCGGTGGAGCAAGGTAGTTGTTGGATTTGTAAGAAAGGTGATTAGGATTGATGTTCGCTTTGAAGTGTGCCCTTCCATCATCATTGTATGCATAGCATTCTCCTTGATAGTTTTGCACTTTGTCACAATTCAAGTATGAATGAGGGCCTCCACATGTCTCACATTGAAGAGTGATGGCATTAACATTGTTGGTAGAAGAGTTGCTCAATTGATTTTCCAAAAGTAGTTGCATCATATCAATAAGTTTGTCAACCTTTTGATATAAAGTCTTGTCAATTGATTGAGTAGCACACTCTTGCACCACATGTACCATCTCATCTCTATCCCTATTACTTTAGACCATGGATTTTGTCTCAATGATGTTCCATGCCTCTTGGATAGACTTAGCAAGAATGTTTCCACCCGCGACCGAGTTAAGGGAATATTGATGGTGTGGTCTCAAACTATTGTAGAAAGTATTGATTTGGTGGACTTGGTCAAAACCTTGGTTAGGGCACTTTCTTAATAACTCCTTGAATTCATTCCAAGCCTCACTAAAGGTTTGATCTTTCTTTTGTTGTAAGTTTATGATTTGATTCCTCAATGCGGTGGTTCGTGAAGGTGGAAAGAACTTGTTCACAAATTTCTTCTTTAAGTCTTCGCATGTAAGAATGCTATTGGATGGTTGCTTGTCTAGCCAAATCTGTGCATTCCCCTCCAAAGAGAAAGGTAATAGAATCAATTTAACCACCTCTTGAGGCACCCCATTATACTTGATAGTGTTACTCATGGATAAAAATCTGTTGATATGACCATCGGGGTCATCCATAGGTCTACCTAGGAAAGGTATAGTGGAAACCATTTGAATGATGCATGTCTTAAGTTCAAAGTTATTAGCGACTATCTCAGGAATGACTATGGCATCCGCATTCCCATCCACGTTAGATTGGATAATATCGATCAATGGACGTTGATCCATGGCTTTGTTTACGTTGTCGAAAGCGTGATGCTCGTGATTGGCTTGATGGACGGCTTTGTTCTTTTTCTTCCTCTTGGGAGGATGAGGTACACCACTCGGTATGTGTGCACGCGATCGTGTATGCATGCAACTAAACACGAGGAATGAGGGAGGAGCTCTCGGTCGACTTTGAAAGAGAAGATATTATCTCCTTCGAGGTTCAATATTAAAAATCACAAGAAAATATAATATGTACGTAGTACTAGTTGGCAGCAAAAACCCTCAATAAGCCTTCCTTCCCAAAATACTCACAAGTGAACGGGGGGAATGAGGTGGCGCTAAGCACTTAAGTACCTATATCCCTTAGACGGCATTTTATAGCACGTCGCCTTTCTATTCACCGTATAGTTCGTATTTTTCAAATTTGTGCTTCTCGAAAGTATGTATCTATTTTTGCCTTTATTTTCTTTGATCGATACATGTATTTGGAACCGGAACGCCTCCAAATACGGTGTATTACCAAGGCAATACTTATGGAATAGTGTGTATTAAAATTCGTATCTACGTATACTTATTTACATATAATACTATAGAGAAGATATTTTTTTATTTTTATTACTTTTTAAGAAAATATAATATGTACGTAAAAACGATTGAAAACAATATATACAATATATTTTTGGTGTAATCTTTTAGGAAAAAGATTACTTTTTTATTTTTTTGGTTCTAATTTTAGGAAAAAATTGATTTTGTGATTTTTCTTATCTTTGAGATTTTTTATTTATTTATTTAACAAAAAGGAACGTTCACAAGTGAACGAATCCCAAAATCCAATACGTCTCACTAGAAACCGTCAATTTTCACGAAAAGAACCGGCAGCGGTGCCATTTAATAACTCATTTTTAAGTTTGTTTTTCTCTCGGTATCTTATCGAATTGATTAATCGATATCAAGTAAGCTCCTTATTGTTTTTGGTTAAAGTCGTGAGATTTGGTATCTATTTTTACTTGACAAGTAGCAGTCAAAAATTGTAAAAATAATATCTATGTAGGTACTTACTAATCTAGAAACAAGTTGCACGAACAAGCAAGTAAGCTCAAATTACAAGTAAAACAAACAAGTAATAAACTAACAAATTAATAAAAAAAATTAATAACAATGAAATAACTAATGTAACTAAATTGGAAAATTAACAAACTTAACTAATTTTAATAACTCTTAACAAAATTTCAACTAATCAAATCTTAACAAACTTTTTTTATAAAATTTCTACAACTTTTTTAAACAACTAATTTTTATAATACTTTTCAACTAACAAATTTCATAACTCTAAATTCCATTTTTTAACAAAAACAAACTCTAAAACTTCTTTTAGTTTCTCCTAATAAGTTTGGTACAAATTTAACGAGACCAGGTTGAAAACAAGCCCAAATAATCCTTCAAGCCCAAGAAAACTTCTAAACCGAACTACTGGATCACGTTTAACAGCCTTAGACTAAATGTGAACATATAAAACAGAATACCACTTCAAAATCATGATTTACAACTTTGAGGATTTTATTTATTTTACAAATTTGAAACAAAGTACCAACTTCGTTGTATTATTCTGCATGCATGAAATCAAAATGGCTTAGCTACAATCGTGACACTCTAAGTATTAAATCTGCATGAAATACTTACTCAAAAACTCAAATCGCAATTAACAGCCTAGTTCACTTATAACATGAGCTTAACCATAACGTAATCGTGAATCCGTTGAAGATGAAGCGTAACGCTGAGCTAGCTTGGTTCTATCACCAAATTCGATCCACCAAACTTCGTATCTACAATACCGATCTTCTCTGAGCTTCCTTTGTAACTTCGATCTGATATCTCCCTCAATTATAACAACAATAGCTACAACTATCCATGGACACTTCATAAAATTCTGTTTGCTTAAAATCTTTTTCACAGAACTAGACTATCAGAATCAAACTCAAGGTATCGATCTCGAATCTTCCCAAAATCATCAGATCGATACGTATTCAACACCAATCTTCAAGAACTAAAAGAGTTCTTCAAATCATCGTAGGAAAAGAACTAGCTAACAGTAACTATCTCTCTCTTTGAATCAAGAGAAATAGTAACATCAAGAAGAGTAACAACTTCGTAACATATTCATGCCAAGTAACAATATCGGATCTCCAACTGAATATAGATTTTGTAAACGAAATAAAGAAGAGATTTGTTTTTATTAATGGTGAATCAAAATCAGTTACAATAGCTTCCAAACTGAAATGTACCATCTAATGTGTGTATATTTACACACACTAAGTGTGAAATAAAGGAAAGGTAAGAACTTATTGATGTTTATACTAGCTAACTACTATGTGTTAATTCAACAGTATCTCCTCCCTAAAAATGAGAAGAGATGTGTGCATTTATAGACTGAGATGAAGTAGGGACGTGAGGTGTGGTGAGGTGTTTTGGCCAATGAAGATCCTCCACGTGGAAAAAGTTAGTTGGCTTCCAAGTTTTGTAATCCGTGTGAAGGGAATTATAAATTGTGAATGATGGATGTAATGGTATGGGGATTCGGGAGTTTGGCCTAATAAATGGTTGATGAAATATCTGCCAATCATTCCCCTTGACCAATAGTCAATGATCTGTGTGACTTGGTTTTTGGCTCTTTATTGGCCAAAATAATAGCACATGGATCACCAATTTTTGCCTTTGTCAAAAGTAGTCCCTGGAGTTGGCAGTGTTTGACAATTTGTTGAAGACTTGTTAAACTTTGATCCTTTGTCATTTAAAGTTCTTGATCTCCAATAATGATTAACTTCAGCCCTTCAACTTTTCTCCTTGGTCATTTGTTATCCTTATTTTGTATTTTTCTCATAATATCTTCAAGAAAATCCCATAAAGGCCCGTGTTCATTTCTTTTGTACCTAATTTTCTTGAAAATACACAAACACAAGAATACACACATAATTCTGATATTTAACATTAAAAATTGGTATTTTCTTTGTGTTTTAGGGTTTAATTTACTTAATTGGTATGAGATTACACTCATATCAGTGATTAAAGATGAAGCCTTGATGAAGATCATCCTTCCTTAGATCTAGTCATGTTTATCATTTTTATTTGAGTCTTGTGTAGATCTAATGTACTTATTGATACTTGGATTAGTGTTGTGTTAATCCAGTGTATTTAGGAATACTTGGATTAGTCTTATGTAAATCCATTGTATATGTGTATACTTGTATTTGTCTTGTGTGGATCCAAGTTACATGTGTATACTTGGATAATGTGACATCCGTCAAAATTTTTATCTTTATTTCTTCATATAGTGAAGTACTTAAGTTATTTACCAATGACGTGTCGATGTAAGTATATTGTTTGTTTTGCTTTGCGGACAAAGCCCTCTTTAGAGAGAGCGAATGTAACAACTCGAGTTTTCGCGTCTATTATTTTTATGAATGAAACGTGCGAGTTATTAAGCGTTTTATGCACTTACCGTGTGTCGATTTGAATTATTTGTTGAATCCCTCAAGATTACTCGTATCCGTCTTTGATTTAAGTCGTGTGTCGATTTGTTATCAAGTTGTTCATGGCATGTTTTCGCGTCTAACATTTGACAAACCCTGGACCGAATGGTACAATGATACAATTTGTACAAAAATTTAATTTGTGAACTTTTATTTACTTTTCTTTCAAAACTTGGTCAACAAGAGTCAATATTCAGACCTGAACTAAATACATTGTTTATACACCCACTAATCACTAAAATCCAGCACACATGCCAAGTTTACCCAAAATGGGTACATCACAAGCACACCATTTCTAGTTTTAGTCTAACCCTAAACTAATAATACAAAGTTAAATACAGCCCAAATTGTTCAATGTCCAAACATAACACAAAACATTATCCACAGTCCAATATTACAAAAATTGTTCCTGAGAAGTTGTAAATACAAATCCTGGGTGAAAGTAAAGAGTAGTGTCAAGCCGATCCATTTCCTTCTCGTCCACACCTGCAAACCGAAACGAAACACCCGTTGTGAGTCTTTTAATCACGTTCTTTATTTTTTGTACACGTCTTAGTTGTGCTCGTCATTTGTAAACAAACCTGCGAAAATAAAACAAATGTATTAGTTTTTGTTACGGTTCAGTTTAAACCAAAAATATAAAGATAAATCATAGCAATATTAACTTGGACTTTGACCACAAACCACAACCCCATTATTTTCTGCCAAGACCAAACCGAGACCAAACCGAGACCCTTTGTTTCTGCCGAAACATTTATTACTCAAAAAGTAACCATAACACAAGATTCATCCAATTCTTTTTATAGAAACATCATCAAACCCCCAATTTAGCCGCGGGTATAAAACCCCTTTATTAATCCGAAACCCAAAAATTGTAAACCCTTTTTATTTTTGAAATTAACACATTATATGTTCCAAAAACACTATTTAATTACAGATAAACAACCGTGTACAAAAACCCCCAATTTATATAAACCCTAATTTCATTTTATTAATTTAAACTCTAATTAGACCCACCCCAAACACGAATTGAGTAATTAATTTAATTAAAACCGAGATATGTATAAACCCCCAAATTTGACCGAAACCCTAATTTTTACAAATCGGCTATATGATGAAATTAATATGTTTTTATGATAGAAAACATTAATTAATTGTTATTAAACAGTAGATTCACCAAAACCCCCAATTATTTAAAACCCTAATTTTTGAAAACTCATTTTATTTAATAACTAACATTAAAATACGTATGAAAACATTACTTAATTGAAATGAAACCCTAGATTTGGAAAACCCCCATTTACTTCGAAAACCCTAATTTGATTCTATTAAATTCGAGAGCCCCTCTTGTTCACAGCTTATTAATACAAACGATTTAAACCCATAAACCTTTTTTTGAAACGAAAATCAGTTGATTATTTAATTAAAAGGAAAAAGGATGTAAAACTTATCTTTGATGATGAATCTATCATTTATTCTTCTGGAAAACACCTCGAATCGAATTGGTTTTGATGTGGGGATAAAACCCCACATCCCACGCATGATTAATCATCATAAACCATCATAAATAATTGATATTGATAATCTGGAAACCATCTTAGCCATGGG
Organism: Glebionis coronaria; assembly: GCA_025667525.1. Lineage (NCBI taxonomy): Eukaryota > Viridiplantae > Streptophyta > Magnoliopsida > Asterales > Asteraceae > Glebionis > Glebionis coronaria. The sequence continues at coordinate 478,462,363 of CM046879.1, read as the reverse complement.
AGAGCTTAGATCCGATTGGTTTTTAGAGAGAGAGAGAGAAAGGGGCGGTGGGAGTATTTTTGAGAGAAGAGAGAGAGATTGACTGAGAGTTATGGGGAAAACCAAAAGGGTTATAACCCTTATCCCTTGTTTGTATCGCCTATGGGCCAGGCCGGGTCAAAAGGCCATTGGGCCGACCCTGGGGTGGGTTATTTTGGTTTATTGTTGGGCCGTTTGGGTGTGTTGGGTTAATTAAGGCCCAAAACCGGAATTGTTTAACTTAAGAGTATATTTAGCCCGTAAATCTCATTTATTAAATACCCGACTTTTTAAGTGACGTGTTTCCTGTAAACGAAAAGTATTATCAAGCACAACTAGGATGTCATGTCTTTTAATAGTATAATTTTTAATGTCGTAACACGATCTTTATAATCAAATAGGTCGCGGCTAGCGTAACCGTATTCTCGAGCTACCTTTACATTTTGTCACTTTGCTGATTTACGAGGTGAGTTTATAGCCCCACGTTTAACTATTTTTACTGCTTTTTGGGGTGAGACATTGCTTGATTTAACGTATGAACACAAGTGCATTTACTGATTTATATATTAGTCTAAGTCCCACTAAAAACCCAGTTGCTTTGGCCCGTGAATCGTGAACCGTTAATTACTTTGTGTAAGCGCGAATGTTATGGATAGATCTATCGGGATTGACGTCCCTGTCTGTCTTGTCCAACAAGGGACAAGCGGGCACAGTTGCATTTGAGTCTGAGATAGGATGTCGTGGGTTTAGGCATCCAGTTGGGCTACATTTATATGATTATACTACCGGTGTTGTTAACGCTTCGGTGTCACGAGCTTAGACTGTAATAAATACTTTTATGATGACTTTGTATTTGTTATATTGTCATCACTTTTGGGAAAATCTTGTGGTTCATTAAACATTTCAAATTAACTAAACCTATGAACTCACCAACTTTATGTTGACGCTTTAGCAATGTTTTTCTCAGGTATTAAGAAGGAAGATGCTAAGTGAGGTCTCATGCATTGCCGTCATTTCTATTGAAACAAAGATCATTTGTACTATTTGGAAAACTATGTTTTGTAACTGTGACCAGATTTATGCTTCCGCACTATGTCAAAACTATTTATTTAATTACAAGTGATCTATTTTCCGAACGTCTCATTTAGAGGTCGTTCTTTGTAACTGTGCGTGTATGATAATCATGACGTCACCACTCCCTTGTTGCCATTATACTCTGATATTTTGGGAGTGTGACAGATTGGTATCAGAGCCATGGTTATAGAGAACTAGGTTGCATTTAGTAACTCTAGACTATAACTGCTATGTGTTTAATCGATTATCATACGGATTGTAAGTATTAAGTATATATATATACATGGATATGTATATAAGTAATAAATGGGATACATGTGATTTAACAATTACGAAGTATATTTACATGGTTACATGTGCAACAACAAAATCTGAATTATGTTATATGGGATACATGTGGATTCAACAATGATTGCTATATGTTATGTTAATGTCCCTTTTTACGGACTAATTATATGAGATATTTACACACATTTATTCTGTTTATGTTACAGCGATGTCTTCTTCTGATGATTCCACGTCTATAGGAGCATACTACAACCGCAGTTCACAGTCGACTATCAGTTCATCAGTAGGACTACCTAGAGGATCACCATCAGGATATCCGTGGTACCGGATGATTTCAGATGATGAGACTGAGAGAGAGACTGAGGAGGTTCACCGTTCACCGATCCGTATCCCTGATGCATCAGCTGATGACGTACTTAGCCTAGAAGGCGGAGGAGAGGATGATCTAGACGCTGATGTGGTGCAGTCACCAGGTCAGGCATCAGTCACTAGGGAAGAGTCGATAGAGGAGACAGAGGATGATGATATGGAGTTCACCGATGGGGAAAGTGAACCCATGGAGGTCACTGACACCGAGGACCCTCCTGCTACATATGCTGCTACTCCTGAGGTTTCCCTCGCACACATCTCCTCGTCTTCGTCTAAAGACGAAGGGGAGAGGACTGGCATCCCTGCTCCAGCACCTGGTACTCTGCCTTTCTACTATGTTAGGCGACGTCTTCGGGGGAGAGCTGCCCGACCACCACTTTCACCTTACCAACCCCTCATACCCTTCACTGCCACTGACAGGCATGCAGCCCGCACACCTGCCAGTCCTGTCCTAGAGGCGTCACTACTACTACCACCACCAGAGACTGTACCTGCTGTGTACCATGAGATGCTTGCTGATGTTGGCATCTCTACTGGGCCGAGAGCTACGACTCTTCTTCCTAGGAGAGCTACATCGACAGTTGTGATGCTTGGAGCAGCAGATGGATGTGTGACGACCCGTTTAAACAGGTTGGAGGATGCTGTAGAGGCTTTGGGTGAGGAGTATAATGAGGTGCAGGATAAGCTGGAGACACTGACGAAGAAGAGTCCAGTTAGGGATGAGACGACATTGACGGTTTGTGTGACCCGTCTACGAGGACAGCTCCATGTTGTTCTTGACCAGATGGATACCATGCCGAATGCTCGTCTGGAGGAGCTCGAGAGCCTGATGACCCGTTGGGGAGTAGAGCCATTGGTTGAGACAGGTGGACTAGAGGCACCTGTGGAGGACCCTATTGCTGACCTGGATAAGAGGTTTAGGGCCGCTTGTTATGATACCGATGTTAGACTTAGGGATTCCCAGGCTCATGAGATCGTGGTTGAGAGGAGGTTAGCAGAGTTGGAGAGAGAGCTTCATCAGCGCCGTGAGGGCACTAGTTAGACTTATCTTGTACCATTGACTTATTGTTGTACGACCACTAAGCTTTGAGGTTTATCTCAGCTAGTTGACATTTCCTTTTTCTTTGTATGGCAAATTATGATGTATTACCAAACATTCTTATGAATGATATTATGTTATTTGGGTTACAAAAATTGTGAGATCATTATATATTGTTTATTATACCATGGATCATTTCATAATTGTATTGTGCGTGCCATACATGTTATGTCTGGCAAAACTCATCGTCTTATTACCTTTTTAGATTATGGCGCCAGTTAGAAGATCTGAGACACAGAATCCACCAGCTACTACCGGTGGAATTGATCCCGTCATGCTCAGTCAAATGATCGCTGAACGGGTGGCTGAGGCACTCGCAGCAGCTGAAGCGAATCGCACAGCAAGCACACAAGAGGAGACAAACCAAGGAGCTACTATTGCCATTGCACGGACCTGTACCTATAAGGAATTTCGTGCAGTTACGCAAGTAAGTTTCCGCGGTACTGAAGGAGCAGTAGGTTTGACCAGATGGTTTGAGAAGTTGGAATCCTAATTTGGGATTAGCAATGTTGCTGAAGCTGATAAGGTAAAGTTTGCGTCAAGCACGTTAGTGGATGGTGCTTTGACTTGGTGGAACGTCTATGCTCGTGCAGTGACCATTGACGTTGCCCAAGCGACGCCCTGGAGTGAGTTTAAAGCTATGTTTGTGAGGAAATACTGCCCACGAAATGAAGTCAAGCAGATGGAAGTTGAGCTGTGGAACTTGAAGGTCAAGGGTACCGCTCTTACTGCTTACAATCATCGCTTTCAAGAGCTGATCTTGTTATGTCCCGAAATGGTGCCCAACGACGATCGATTGTTGGAGCGATACACTGAAGGACTACCTTTGATCATCAAAGGGAATGTGACTTCGTCCAAGCCAACTGATTTGCACGAAGCAATCGATATGGCTCAGAGTTTGATGTACCAAGTGGTACAAGAGTTGGGAGAAAATATTGGAGATAAGAGGAAGTGGTCTGGCAACCACTACAACAACAATACCAACAATAGCAACAACAGCAACAACACAAATAACTACAATCAGAACAAGCGACAAGAAGTAGCAAGAGTGTTTACTGCTGGACAAGGTAATACTGGGAACTATGCTGGAAGGCTTCCTTTCTGTGGAAAGTGTGGCCGACACCACGAAGGAGAATGTCCCCCTACATGCTACAACTGTGGAAAGGCTGGACATAAGGCAAAGGAATGTCGAGCACCACCTCGTCCTACTAACCAAAGGGGACCAGGAACACAAGGTGGCCAAGGAGCAAATGTCACTTGCTTTGGATGTGGAGAGAAAGTTCACTACAAGAATAAGTGTCCAAGCAGTGGGAACCAAGGTCGTGGTAACCAGATTCGAGGCAACCAGAATCACAACCAAGGGAACCAAAAGCAGAATCAAGGGAACCGGGGAGGAAATAACCGAGCCACAACTAGTACTCCTGGAGGATTCACGGCACCTAGCAAAGTGTATCATCTGTGTGCTGAAGCTGCGGTGCAAGACAACAATGTTGTGACTGGTACGTTTCTAGTCAATAACAACTATGCTTCAGTACTATTTGATTCTGGTGCGGATAGGAGTTTTGTGTCATCTGTATTTAGTGAACGCCTAAATATTACCCCTACTGCGTTAGATGTTAAGTATAATGTAGAACTAGCCGATAGGAAGTCAGTAACCACCGACGCTATTCTGAGAGGATGTAGTATAAGGTTACAAGATCGTTCGTTCAATATCGACTTACTCCCCATAGAATTGGGAAGTTTTGATGTCATCATTGGAATGGATTGGATGTCAAAGCATCACGCGGAAATTGTATGTCATGAGAAGTGCGTCCGTGTTCCTTATGGAAACGATGTACTAATCATACAAGGTGAAAGAAGTGGAGTGAAGAATGGATCAAGACTGGAAGTCATCTCATGTATTAGAACCCAAAGATACATTGCAAAGGGATGTCCAGTATTCTTGGTTCAAATAACGCAAAAGGAAGAAGAAGAAGATCATGAGAAGAAAGTGGAAGATGTACCGATCGTTAGAGACTTTCCAGATGTATTCCCAGAGGATTTACCGGGATTACCGCCAGCACGGCAAGTGGAGTTTCACATCGAGCTTACACTAGGAGCCGCGCCTGTTGCTAGAGCCCCATACCGCTTAGCACCAGCCGAAATGACAGAGTTAGCTGAACAACTAAAGGAACTTTCTGACAAAGGTTTCATTAGGCCGAGTTCCTCGCCTTGGGGAGCATCGGTCCTATTTGTCAAAAAGAAAGATGGATCCTTTAGGATGTGTATTGATTACCGAGAGTTGAATAAGCTGACGGTAAAGAACCGTTACCCATTGCCAAGAATTGACGATCTTTTCGATCAATTGCAAGGATCTAGCATATACTCGAAAATCGATTTAAGGTCAGGATATCATCAGCTAAGGGTTAGAGAAGAAGACGTTCATAAGACGGCTTTTAGAACCCGGTACGGACACTACGAGTTCCAAGTTATGCCTTTTGGTTTGACAAATGCACCCGCGGTATTCATGGATCTCATGAACCGAGTTTGCAAACCATACTTGGACAAGTTTGTGATTGTATTTATCGATGATATTCTCATCTACTCTCATAATGAAGAAGAACACAAGGAGCATTTGAAGACCATACTAGAGCTGCTAAGGAAGGAGAAGTTATATGCAAAGTTTTCCAAATGCGAGTTTTGGATAAACACGGTGCAATTCCTTGGGCATGTAATCGATAGCAGTGGTATTCACGTTGATCCTGCTAAGATCGAGGCCGTGAAGGATTGGGCGACTCCAACAACACCCACGGAGATCCGTCAATTTTTAGGTCTTGCTGGTTACTATAGGAGATTCATTGAAGGTTTCTCCAAGATAGCTAAACCAATGACGGAGTTAACTCAAAAAGACAAGAAGTTTGAGTGGAAAGAGGATCAAGATTTGGCATTCCAGACGTTGAAGCAGATGTTGTGTGAAGCACCTATACTAGCCCTACCCGAGGGTAATGAAGACTTTGTGGTGTATTGTGATGCATCCATAAAAGGGTTAGGTGCGGTATTGATGCAAAGGACTAAGGTCATTGCTTATGCCTCAAGACAACTAAAAGTGCACGAGAAGAACTACACAACTCATGACCTAGAGTTGGGAGCAGTGGTGTTTGCCCTGAAGATTTGGAGACACTACCTTTATGGTACTAAGTGTGTTGTATTCACTGATCATAAGAGTCTACAACACATTTTGAATCAAAAGGAACTCAACATGAGACAACGACGTTGGCTAGAGTTGCTCAGTGATTACGATTGCGAGATCCGTTATCACCCGGGCAAGGCAAATGTCGTGGCCGACGCTTTGAGTCGAAAAGAGAGAGTTCTTAGGGTGAAGGCCTTGGTGATGACCATTGACTTAGACCTTCCATCCTTAATTCTCAAGGCTCAGAAAGAGGCAGTCGAGGAAGAAATTCTCAAGACTAAAGATGTTGAAGGCATGATAAAGAAGTTAGAAGCTCGCTCGGATGGGACGTTATGCCTTGATAATAGGAGTTGGTTACCGTGCCATGGTGACCTACGACCTTTGATTATGCATGAGTCGCATAAGTCAAAATACTCCATACATCCGGGATCTGACAAAATGTATCATGATCTGAAGATGTTGTATTGGTGGCCGAACATGAAGGCGGACATTGCTACATACGTTAGCAAGTGCTTGACTTGTGCCAAGGTCAAGGCCGAACATATGAAACCATCAGGATTGTTGGTCCAACCCGAACTGCCAGAATGGAAGTGGGAAAGGATCACTATGGATTTCATTACAAAGCTACCTAAAACCTCAGCTGGACTTGACACCATTTGGGTAATCGTCGACCGACTCACCAAATCGGCTCATTTCATACCAATCAAAGAGACTGATGGAATGGATAAGTTAGCAAGAACCTACTTAGAAGAGGTAGTCACGAGGCATGGTGTGCCTGTGTCTATAATCTCTGACCGAGATAGCCGATTTACTTCACAATTTTGGAAGTCGCTACAAAAAGCGTTGGGAACGCAGTTGGATATGAGCACTGCGTATCATCCCCAAACTGACGGTCAAAGTGAAAGGACCATTCAAACCTTAGAGGATATGCTGAGAGCTTGTGTGATCGACTTTGGAAATAGATGGGATAGGCACCTACCTCTGGTGGAGTTCTCATACAACAATAGTTATCACACTAGCATTAAGGCAGCACCGTTCGAAGCATTGTATGGGAGAAAGTGTCGTTTACCCGTGTGTTGGGCAGAGGTTGGTGAAGCACAACTCACTGGACCCGAGATCATACACGAGACTACTGAGAAGATCTTTAAGATCAAGAGCCGTATGCAAGCCGCAAGAGATCGACAAAAGAGTTATGCTGACATGAGACGCAAACCCCTTGAGTTTGAGGTTGGCGATAGAGTCATGTTGAAGGTCTCACATTGGAAGGGTGTGATTCGCTTTGGAAAGCGTGGAAAGTTGAATCCTCGTTATATTGGACCATTCAAGATCATAGAGAGGATTGGCCCCGTAGCCTACCGTTTGGAGTTACCTCAAGAACTTAGTCGAGTACATAATGTGTTTCACATTTGCAATCTGAAGAAATGTTTAGCCGACGAGACACTCGTTATTCCTTTAGAAGAAATTCAACTCGACGACAAACTCAACTTCGTAGAAGAACCGGTGGAGGTCATGGACCGTTAGGTCAAACAGCTCAAGCAAAGTCGTATACCTATTGTAAAGATCCGTTGGAATGCACGTAGAGGTCCAGAATACACGTGGGAACGTGAAGATCAATTCAAGAGCAAGTATCCTCATCTTTTCGCTAATCACCCTACTACAACAACGTCTTGATTTCGTGACGAAATCTCTAAAACATGGGAATACTGTGACATCCGTCAAAATTTTTATCTTTATTTCTTCATATAGTGAAGTACTTTAGTTATTTACCAATGAGGTGTCGATGTAAGTATATTGTTTGTTTTGCTTTGCGGACAAAGCCCTCTTTAGAGAGAGCGAATGTAACAACTCGAGTTTTTCCGTCTATTATTTTTATAAATGAAACGTGCAAGTTATTAAGCGTTTTATGCACTTACCGTGTGTCGATTTGAATTATTTGCTGAATCCCTCGAGATTACGCGTATCCGTCTTTGATTTAAGTCGTGTGTCGATTTGTTATCAAGTTGTTCATGGCATGTTTTCGCGTCTAACATTTGACAAACCCTAGACCGAATGGTACAATGATACAATTTGTACAAAAATTTAATTTGTGAACTTTTATTTACTTTTCTTTCAAAACTTGGTCAACAAGAGTCAATATTCAGACCTGAACTAAATACATTGTTTATACACCCACTAATCACTAAAATCCAGCACACATGCCAAGTTTACCCAAAATGGGTACATCACAAGCATACCATTTCCAGTTTTAGTCTAACCCTAAACTAATAATACAAAGTTAAATACAGCCCAAATTGTTCAATGTCCAAACATAACACAAAACATTATCCACAGTCCAATATTACAAAAATTGTTCCTGAGCAGTTTTAAATACAAATCCTGGGTGAAAGTAAAGAGTAGTGTCAAGCCGATCCATTTCCTTCTCGTCCACACCTGCAAACCGAAACGAAACACCCGTTGTGAGTCTTTTAATCACGTTATTTATTTTCTGTACACGTCTTAGTTGTGCTTGTCATTTGTAAACAAACCTGCGAAAATAAAACAAATGTATTAGTTTTTGTTACGGTTCAGTTTAAACCAAAAATATAAAGATAAATCATAGCAATATTAACTTGGACTTTGACCACAAACCACAACCCCATTATTTTCTGCCAAGACCAAACCGAGACCAAACCGAGACCCTTTGTTTCTGCCGAAACATTTATTACTCAAAAAGTAACCATAACACAAGATTCATCCAATTCTTTTTACAGAAACATCATCAAACCCCCAATTTAGCCGCGGGTATAAAACCCCTTTATTAATCCGAAACCCAAAAATTGTAAACCCTTTTTATTTATGAAATTAACACATTATATGTTCCAAAAACACTATTTAATTACAGATAAACAACCGTGTACAAAAACCCCCAATTTATATAAACCCTAATTTCATTTTATTAATTTAAAATCTAATTAGACCCAACCCAAACACGAATTGAGTAATTAATTTAATTAGAAACCGAGATATGTATAAACCCCCAAATTTGACCGAAACCCTAATTTTTACAAATCGGCTATATGATGAAATTAATATGTTTTTATGATAGAAAACATTAATTAATTGTTATTAAACAGTAGATTCACCAAAACCCCCAATTATTTAAAACCCTAATTTTTGAAAACTCATTTTATTTAATAATTAACATTAAAATACGTATGAAAACATTACTTAATTGAAATGAAACCCTAGATTTGGAAAACCCCCATTTACTTCGAAAACCCTAATTTGATTCTATTAAATTTGAGAGCCCCTCTTGTTCACAGCTTATTAATACAAACGATTTAAACCCATAAAACTTTTTTTGAAACGAAAATCAGTTGATTATTTATTTAAAAGGAAAAAGGATGTAAAACTTATCTTTGATGATGAATCTATCATTTATTCTTCTGGAAAACACCTCGAATCGAATTGGTTTTGATGTGGGGATAAAACCCCACATCCCACGCATGATTAATCATCATAAACCATCATAAATAATTGATATTGATAATCTGGAAACCATCTTAGCCATGGGAGAGCTTAGATCCGATTGGTTTTTAGAGAGAGAGAGAGAAAGGGGCGGTGGGAGTATTTTCGAGAGAAGAGAGAGAGAGATTGACTGAGAGTTATGGGGAAAACCAAAAGGGTTATAACCCTTATCCCTTGTTTGTATCGCCTATGGGCCAGGCCAGGTCAAAAGGCCATTGGGCCGACCCTGGGGTGGGTTATTTTGGTTTATTGTTGGGCCGTTTGGGTGTGTTGGGTTAATTAAGGCCCAAAACCGGAATTGTTTAACTTAAGAGTATATTTAGCCCGTAAATCTCATTTATTAAATACCCGACTTTTTAAGTGACGTGTTTCCCGTAAACGAAAAGTATTGTCAAGCACAACTAGGATGTCATGTCTTTTAATAGTATAATTTTTAATGTCGTAACACGATCTTTATAATCAGATAGGTCGCGGCTAGCGTAACCGTATTCTCGAGCTACCTTTACATTTTGTCACTTTGCTGATTTACGAGGTGAGTTTATAGCCCCACGTTTAACTATTTTTACTGCTTTTTGGGGTGAGACATTGCTTGATTTAACGTATGAACACAAGTGCATTTACTGATTTATATATTAGTCTAAGTCCCACTAAAAACCCAGTTGCTTTGGCCCGTGAATCGTGAACCGTTAATTACTTTGTGTAAGCGCGAATGTTATGGATAGATCTATCGGGATTGACGTCCCTGTCTGTCTTGTCCAACAAGGGACAAGCGGGCACAGTTTCATTTGAGTCTGAGATAGGATGTCGTGGGTTTAGGCATCCAGTTGGGCTACATTTATATGATTATACTACCGGTGTTGTTAACGCTTCGGTGTCACGAACTTAGACTGTAATAAATACTTTTATGATGACTTTGTATTTGTTATATTGTCATCACTTTTGGGAAAATCTTGTGGTTCATTAAACATTTCAAATTAACTAAACCTATGAACTCACCAACTTTATGTTGACGCTTTAGCAATGTTTTTCTCAGGTATTAAGAAGGAAGATGCTAAGTGAGGTCTCATGCATTGCCGTCATTTCTATTGAAACAAAGATCATTTGTACTATTTGGAAAACTATGTTTTGTAACTGTGACCAGATTTATGCTTCCGCACTATGTCAAAACTATTTATTTAATTACAAGTGATCTATTTTCCGAACGTCTCATTTAGAGGTCGTTCTTTGTAACTGTGCGTGTATGATAATCATGACGTCACCACTCCCTTGTTGCCATTATACTCTGATATTTTGGGAGTGTAACAGATAAGTTTTATTGAGTTGTAATAAGTCTTGTGTGTTAGTTCTCACTAAAGTATAAAGTGATGTGTGTATGTGTCTTGTGAGTTCTTACTTAGCTTCAAAGTGAAGAGTGATGAAGATTGGTTGTAGCATTCGATTAGAACTCGACATCTAGCCTTATGTTGGAAAAGAAGATGGGCGACGAAGATTGGTTCTAGCTTTCGATTAGAACTCAACATCTAGCCTTGTGCTGGAAAAGAAGATGGGCAACGAAGATTGGTTCTAGCTTTCGATTAGAACTCGACATCTTGCCTTGTGTTAGAAAATGATGAAGTAGGCGACGTGTGTAGATTGGTCCTAGCTAAGATTAGGTCTCGACATTTAGCTGTGTCGGAAAATAATGTAAGCGAAATTGTAAGCTTTTCTACGCCAAGAAGGGAGCTTGTGGATATAGTGGAAATCTCGGGTAAGGTGTACTCGAGGACTGGAGTAGGAACGAAGAGAGAGCTTCGTTGCCAAACCACTATAAATCTTGGTGTCTTTCCTTAGGTTGTTTCTTTCCTTACTCTTTACTCATATTTACATTATTGCATTGCATTCAATTGTCACTTATTAATGCATTGAGAATTGAACCTAACCACTATGCAACTAGCTTTCAAGTAAAAGGTAGTTTTGACGAAAACCTAATTGAAAAGATTTCTAATTAGGACAATAACCGACAGAAACTATTCAACCCCCTAGTTTCTACAATCGGTCTCAGAGTGATGGTCACTCAAGGTCTTTGAAGTTTATCGTGCTTTAAAACTTTGATCGATCCATTGTCTCCTCAAATTAGAAGGATTCATTTTACTAAAGTTTCTCTTTGGTTAAAACTATTTTTTCATTGAAAATAGGCCTTTTAATTGATAATATTGCATCATATCTTGTTTAGTAGTTTGATGAGACTGCTTTTATACATGGTCTCATCGTCCAAATCGGGTTTAAAATGCATAAAATATCATCAAATACACCAAATATATGCTCGTGTTTGTTACTTGTGTATTTTTAGGTACGGATATTGAGGAAATGGCAAAAGATCACAAGAATCAATCAAAAACGAACACGAGAAACGAAGTCGCACAATGAACCGGGCCCAAGTTTGGAATTTTGCAAAAAGACCCTTGAAGAATTGAAGATTGGCAACTTTAGTCCCTCATCTTTGAAGAACTTGTCACAATTGACCCTCCAAATGTCATTTGTACAAGTATGGTCCTTATTGTTTGAAGATTGTACAAGACCAGTCCCTGAAAATTGAAGAATGTGCATTTAAAGCCCTTAGATAAAGTTTTAAAAAGTTTTTGTGCAACTTTTGACAACTTGCCAAAAGTTGTCAAAGGCAAAATAGGCGTTGACAGCTTTTAAAAAAAAGTGGAAGAAGTATGAATGCTTGGGGACCTATCCTGCCAACCAACCAAACATATCCACCCAGTCACCTTTTGACACGTCACAAACCCGACCCTACCCAGTCCAATACCCAATGTTTTTACCCGGTTTATTAAATAAACCCAAGTCAAACCCCCCTCCTGGTCAAACCCATTTCCCACCTTAACAACAAATTTAAATAATCTAATTCCCTAATTAGATTAAAACCTGCCCTTTCACCCCATAAACCCTAAACCCGCCCAGATTAAATCGACCACAAATCAAGGGGTTATCACCTAATCTTGTGCAGATCTTAAATTACCCTCATCCTCACCTTTTCCCACTCCACAAAACAACACCACATGGGCTGTGGACCCCACCCCAGACCTCCCCTGCTCAAGTCGTTTTCCCCCAAACCCAAAAAACCCGACCATTTGAACATGCCAGATTACTCTCCTTGGTCCCCAAGCTAAATCCAACGTCCAAGATTAAAAAGTGCAAGCTGTCAATCACATGGGACGATTTGACCCAATTCAACTCTTGAAGACCAAGGATATTTTTGGAATTTCCATAGATTAGGGTTTAGCATTAGCTTTTTTTCTAGATAGTTCTATGTTCTAGTATAAAAGGAGTCGACCTGTGACTCCTTTTCCTTGTTCCAGTTTTTAGCCAATTCATGTGTAATTCCTTTTTATTAAATATATAAAGTTGGTATTTTTGTTTCAAAATATAATTCCTTTTATTTGTTTTTAAAAGTTGGTGTATGATTGAGCTAAGACTGAGTTCCATTTGATTTGTGAAGTAATTTTGAGTTTTTTTCAAAATTAGCTTAGGTTTCTGAAATTGAGATTTCTTGGTGAAATCTGTTTCAAGGTTTGGATTTGCAGGTTTGTTACTTGTTTGGTTAAGGATATTTAAATGTTTTAAGTTGATAAAGAAAGACTTTAAAAAGGTTTAAGAGGTTTTGAAAGGTTTAAGAAGTTTTCAGAAAATCAATTTGTGCTAGTGTTCTTGAGTTTGTTCATCTTAGCAGGGTTGTGTTGATTGTTGATCAAGGTGTACTGCATAGGCCCGGGCCTATAAGGAGGTGGCTAGCAGCCACTGTTGGACCTGGAAGTAGGTCCAACAAGGTAAAATCTTGTTCTCTTTTTAGTTTTTTGGAAATTGTGTGATTTGCATGTGTTATGTGAAATCTGCATGCATGACTGTGTTTATTTGATTTGATTTGAGTTTAGTTGTGGTAATATTCATGTTAGATCAGTTTTCAATCAGTTTGATATGATTTAACAACCATTTGCTTTGTTAAAATTGCATGTTTAATTGTTAAAGGGGTGTTTGGATCAGGATTTTAGTAGGGTTAAATTGATTTAATCTTGGCTTGAATCTGTTTAGAAATACTCCCTAGGTTAGTATTAGGTGATTATTGTGTTTGGTTTTCAGATTGGTGTTAATTTAAACAAGTTTGTGTGAGAAAAAGTTGAAAATATAGCTTAAAATCTGCTATGCTCCTTTTATGCTAGTTTTGATAAAAATTGTGTTTCAAACCTTTGAAATTTGTTAAACAAGAGGGATAAGTAGGATTGTAGTTTGAATGTATGCTGTTTGAGGTTATTATGTGCAAGTTTGTGGGCTTTGAAAGCCACTTGAGTGTCAATTGCATCAGCATATAACCCCCAGACCTAGCATAGGTACATCAGCAACATTGAGTGTGCATTTTTGGGTTTGATCTTGCTTAATTGTTGCTTGTTTTGTGTTCTCTTGACTCCCTATACTCCAAAGAGTATAGGGGTGCCCTGCTTGTCCACAAAAACAACACCAAATCATCAAGGACCAAGCCCTCTTGGTCTATTTACAAAAGTGAGAACATCACTTGTGTTCATCAGTCAACAAAGCCCAACTGGGCGCGTTTTTGGTTTCAAAATAGCTTAATCTTGTTTGAATTCGATTTGTGTTTGTGTCTTTGTGCTTAACAAAGGTTACTGTTTGTGTTTTAAAAAGAAAAAAAAAAGAAAATTTTTGTAAAAAGCATACCTCGCCTGGACTCGAACACGGGACCCCTCGTTGGGGGAGTGTACGTGTTTACCAGTGATCTAGATAGCTTTTTACGTTAGAGTTCCATTTCATTAGTTATTTAAACACTTTTTCAATTTAGCTTATTTAATAAAGCCGTAGCTTACTTAGGCTTTTTCAGCTTATCTAGTAAGCTTATTTGGCCTAGCTTATTTTTCTTAGGTTCATATTAGGTTGATTGACTTTTCTGTTTAAAAATCTTATTTTTCCATTTATTTATTTATTTATTAGGATTATTTTTAGATTTAATTTTAGAAAGTGTATTAAAAATAGTAAAAATCATTTTAAAAATCCAGAAAAATAGTTTTTAGGCTTTAATTTATATTTTTGAGGTTTACATATCAAAAAGTTTTCAAAAAGTCTTATTTTTAATTTTATTTAATTTTAGGGTTTTTAGACAACTTTAAAAATTAATATAAAATTAATAAAAAGGTTTTAGGAACTTTAACTTGCCTTTTTGTCTTAGTTAGAATATTTAGGATTTTTGATAGTTTTTTAGAATTTATTTTAAAATTTTTTATTTTTTTGATTATTTTAATATTATTTTATTAAGAAAAATTCAAAGTTTAATTTTTAACCTTTTTTCATTTTTCCTAGGTTATAGACATTAAATTAGGAACTTTGTCACTTTCCAATTAATTTCTAGGCTTTTCAATTAATTTTTAGAATTAATTTAAGATTTAATAGATTTTAATAGTTTTTAGGAGTTTAAAAATAGTTTAATTTGGTTTTAAAATTTTTAAAAATAGTTTTTAGCTTAATTAGGCCATTTTTGAGGTTTACAAACTACTAAATCTTGTTTAGGGCTTTTTAATATTTAAAAGTGATTTTTAGGGCTTTAATTAGCATTAAAAAGTCATTATTAAATTAATTAAAAGGTTTTAGCAAGTTTGGATTTTTTGTAAACTCTTATAATTTTATTGTGGATTTTTAGTAATTTTTAGGAATTTTTAGGTTAAAATTTTAATTTTTGTGTTCTTTTACGTTTCTACGTCTTAACTTTCTAGTAGTGTTTTTGTTAATTTTTATTTTTTTTCGTCTTCGTCATTTTCTCTTATCTTTTCTTCTTATTAATAATCAAAAACATTAATCAATCATTCATTACACAACGCACTAGCCTCCTCGAGAGAACGATCCCCATTAAGGTTCATAACTTGTGGTTTTCCTAAATCACTCGTTAACGCTTACCACTATTTTACCTCCTTTTCCTAAAGGTGTGTAAAAAAGCAACATCATTTTGGCGCCGCTGCCGGGGAGGCGTGTTGTGTTTTGATTGAACCATTGTTGTTTTCTATATTAGCCATAATAGTATTTGTATTTGTAGCACTCTACTAATACGTATTATCGTCTTTCGGTTTTTGTGTGAATATTATTACTATATAGTATACGTAGAACAATAAAATCACAAGTACTCCAAATACGTGAGCAATCACAACCTTGATTCGGGATTTCATCACTCGATCATTGTATTCGAATCTCAAACCAAAGAAAAAGGCAAAAATAGATAAATACTTTCGTGAAGCTTAATCTTGATAATACAAACTATAAGGTGGGTATAAGGCGGTTGTATTTCACGACCTAAAGGAAAAAGGCTCTTAAGTGCTTCGCGCTGTGTTAGGACCATTGTAATAGTTATATGTAATATGTAGACTAGGAGGTATGTAGTTCCTCCTGGTCCTAGTCGTAGTAGGAGCAAGTCCTGCTCCTGGTCCTAGTCAAAGTCAAACATTATTAGTTACTTAATATTCTGTTAGGATATGCATGAGTTATATTAGGAGAAGATATGCATATCAGTTTTACACGTTTTCTTGTATGCTGTATTAGGGTTTCCTTGTAGTATAAAAGGAACCTTAGGCAGAAGGGTTATAAACACCTTCACAAAACGTAGTTCTAGTCTTTATTAATATTAGAAATCCTTAGAAAGGATCAAGTCTTCATAGTTATTCTGTTTCTCTTGTTTATATTTATATTCTACATTCATATTGTGTATAGAGTCTCTTTGTGATTTGACTTGTGATTACAGAAGTCATTCACCGGTCCTGACAGGCTGCAAGATCTATATCTAATTGACCCAACAAGTGGTATCAGAGACTGGGAGGGTCTCTATACAACAAGAATCAAGTTCTCTTATTTCTAACAATCTGTTTATCATGTCTGCCTCAACTTCTACTCAAACAGGAGAAGAAGGCACTCCTAAAATTGTGCAACCTCAGCAGATCCTGGCTACGGTTTCCAACACAAATGGAAAATTCCCTCTTCTGAAGAAAGGTGAATATGATAACTGGGCAATGAAGATGGAATGGTGGATCACTAACACTGATCAAGATCTTTGGAAGATCATTCTAAATGGAAACAGCAGAAAGCTTACTGGACAAGACAAGAACGGTAATATTACTCTTCTTGACCCTAAGACTCATGAGGAAATCATTGCTATTCAGAAGGAGGTAAAAGCAAAAACAATTTTGCTTCAATCTCTTCCTGAAGATCACATGGGTGACTTCTACCATTTGGATGATGCCAGAGAAATCTGGAATGGCATAAAAGCAAGGTTTGGCGGGAATGAGGAGTCAAAGAAAATGCGAAGGTCCATGCTGAGAGATGAATTCACAGAGTTCAAAATCTCAGAAACTGAAGGCCTGAATCAAGGGTATGATAGGTTCCAGAAGATATTGAGCCAGTTGAATCAACTTCGGTCCAAGCCTGATGATGGTGATGTTAATGCAAGATTTCTTAAAGCCCTACCCTACTCTTGGAACCAGGTGGTAATCTCTCTTAAAGCCAAAGGTGGGCTTGATTATCTCAGTTTTGATGATTTGTTTCATAGGCTCAGAACATTCGAACCTCATGTGAGAGGATATACGAGTGACTCTTTTCCCACTCCTGCTAATTCAGCCTTTGTGAGCTCTATGGCATCTAGTCCCATGTCATATGCAAGTAGCCAGAGCAATAATGTGTCTCCCCAGCATACTATTCAGCATACTGGTCCCATGACATATGCATCTAGTCCCATGTCTTCTGCTACTGATCCTCCTGCCAAGTCTGGTAGTATGGTAGAAGCTATTCTTCATTCTTTTGTTGCTGATGTTACTGCTGAACAACAACTTGCGTTTGATGACTTCAAACAGATCGATAAGCTGGATCTGGATGAGATAGATCTTAAATGGCAGATGGCCATGCTTACTCTGAGGGTTCACAAGTTTGAGAAGAAAGCAGGAAGGAAGTTTAATTACAACCCTCGGGAGCCAGCAAGATTCGATAGAAGCAAGGTACGGTGTTATAACTGCCAGCAACAGGGTCACTTTGCTAGAGAGTGCCCTAGCAAGAATGATCAGGAGAAGAGCAGGTACTCCGCTTTCAAAGTTCAGGAGGTTAAAGATGACAAGAAAGCATTGGTATCTGTTGACTCCATGGTCAACTGGAATGATCATCAGGCTTCTACTCTGGAATCAGCGGAATCAACGACTGATGTGTTGGCAATGATTGCTGGGAATCTCTCTGATGCAGAAGAAGCAGAAGAGTTTGCTCTTATGGGCATCTCACCTCAGGTACAACATTGTCCTCTTGGTTGTCATGATAAATACACAGAACTGTTGTCCCAATTTAATGAAGTAAATGAACAAAATGATAAGTATTACTTAGAGGTACAAGCCTATAAAGCTTCATTAAACACATTGGAACAACAAAAGAAGTGGTTACAAGATACACAACGTGCATATGAGGATAAAATCAGGATACTAAGCATTGATTTAGAAAACACTACAAATATGCTTAAATATACAGAAACTGAAAGAGATGCTAGTATCAAAGAAAAAGAGGAGATGCAAGCTAAATTAGATGCTACACTGTTAAGATTTGACAAATGGCAAAAGGCACCTAAAAATCTTTCAAAATTAATTGATAGTAGCATGTCTGGCAGAACTAAAAGAGGCTTAGGATTTGAAAAATATATTGATTCTGAAGATGTATTTGATTTATCTTTCTCAAGCGTCTTTGATGCCGACAAAGAGGACGAGGGCAAACCTAGTTACAATAGGTTTAAACCAGCAGCAGAAATGCATGCTGTTCCTCCTCCTCTTACTGGAACTTTCATGCCCACCTCATGGCATAATAACTCGGATGGATCACAGATGCTTGAGTCCCCAACCAGTTCTTCTAATACTAACGACTTTGTCTCATGTACTTTCAGTGACAAAGCCGGTGACTCTGCATCTACTGGTTCAAGTGAAGAGTCAAGACCTACGAGTTCCAAGTCGAATGAACATGCTGCTACTGGTGCTAGGAAGTGTGAAGAGAAAGTCGCTGTCAAGTCAAGTGTGTCTGGTCCTTGTTTATTGAGTCCTAGGAAGAATGTTTTTTCTAGAACTGTGTGTAATAAAGTAGGCAGTATGAAACAGTCTCATTCTAATAAAAGGTCTTTCAAAACATGTTTTGTTTGTGGCAGTCCCTCTCATTTAATTAAAGATTGTGATTATTATGACACACATGCATCTGTTAATCATGCTTTACTTGCTCCTGGATCACCAGGAGCTGCTCCATATGTTTCTAGAAGCCTTAATCCTAGTGCTCCAATGTTTCATACTTCTAGAGTATCCTCTCCTTTCATGTCTGATTATTGTAGAGAAAATGGATTCCAGACAACTAGTAATTATTTTCCAAATTATAATCCAAACTATGCGCATCATTTTGACCACACGTATTTTGGTTTGGGAAATTTGGGAACTGCTGTTAAGCCCTCAGCAGGTTGTTCCTGGTCAAATAATAATACCCTTATGATGAATAGGCAACCAAGGAACAATGGTGGATCTCATCAATCTTCTTGGCATTCTTCTAATGATCCACAAGGCAGGCTCAAACCTGAAAAGGTTTGGGTCCCCTTAAGACACTAACTTTTGCATTGTGATTAATCTTGTTGTTGTAGGTTACTCCATACCAGGATCCTAGTCTAGGCATTGTTGATAGTGGCTGCTCCAGGAGCATGACTGGCAATAAAGGCCTTCTCTCTAACTTTGTACCCTTTTATGGGGGCAAGGTCTATTTTGGTGGAGGTGAAGGCAGAATCACTGGCAAGGGAACGATAAAGACTCCAAATCTCAATTTTGAGCAGGTCTACTATGTGGAAGCACTTCAACACTTCAACTTGATATCAGTCTCTCAGATTTGTGACAAGAAGCAGTTTGTTCTCTTCACCGATACTGATGCACTTGTGCTCTCCAAAGATATTAAGCTTCCGGATGAATCACAAGTTTTACTCAGAATCCCTAGAAGACACAATCTCTATAGCATCAAGTTGAATGAAGTTAACCCTACTGGTCAACTAGCATGTCTGGTTGCAAAAGCCTCGGAAGATGAAGCCACAAAATGGCACCGAAGGATGGGACATGTGAACTTCAAGACCATTCACAAACTTGCCAATTTGAATCTGGTCTCTGGTTTACCTCCCAAGACGTTCAGAAATGACATAAATTGTGTTGCCTGCAGCAAAGGCAAACAACACAAAGCATCCTTCAAGGCCATTACTGCTTTAAGTCTCATTACTGAACCATTGCAGCTTCTACACATGGACTTATTTGGTCCTACTTCCATCAGAAGCATAGACCACAAGCAATTCTGTTTGGTGGTGACTGATGGTTATAGCAGGTTTGCGTGGGTGTTTTTCATGGCTACCAAAAGTGAGACCTACTCAATTCTTCGAGATTTTCTTACCTTGATAGAGAATCAGTTGTCCAAGAAAGTTAAAGGTATTCGATGCGACAATGGAACCGAGTTTAAAAATAGAGACCTCATCGCACTTTGCAATGCTAAGGGCATCAAAAGAGATTATAGTGCTGCTCGGACTCCTCAACAGAATGGTGTGGCAGAAAGAAAGAACCGGACACTAATAGAAGCAGCAAGGACTATGCTTGCCGATTCCAAGCTTCCGACCATGTTCTGGACAGAAGCTGTTAATACGGCCAGTTATGTTTTGAATAGGGTGTCTATTACCAATCCACACAAGAAAACACCTTATGAGCTGCTCACGGGCAAAGTTCCCAATATTGCTCATTTGAAGCCGTTTGGGTGTCCAGTCACCATTCTGAATACTAGTGACTATTTGGGGAAGTTTGATGGCAAGGCTGATGAAGGATATATTGTGGGATATTCAGCTCATTCTCGGGCGTATCGTGTCTACAATCTTCAAGCCAAACGAATAGTTGAAACTATTAATCTCAGGTATTTTGAGGAGAAGACAAACATTCAAGGAACAGGTCCAGAATGGTATTTTGATCTTGATTATCTTAGTGATTCGTTAGGATATTTTCGTTTCAAAACTAAGCATGATGCAGGACCACAAGTGTTTGCAACTTCTGGTACTGGTGTTCCTTCTAGTCTTTCTGATTCAGATGATGAGGATGACATTTTTGTGGTTCCATCCTATTCCACCACGGTTTCTCCTACTCCTCCTAGTGATGCAACTCCATTGGAAGTACAGGATTCCCAAGCAGCTCTTGATACTCTTCTAAAGCAACAACAAGAAGCTACTAAGGCGGCGGCTCAAGGTAGTTTTGAGTTTCCCTTGGTTGAGCCTACTGACAAAGCTGCTCCTAGTACTCCAGCTTCTGCTCCTAGTGCTAGTCACTCACCTACTGGTACTCCGGCTAGTGAGTCTGCTTCACATACACGTTTCTCCAGTCCTTCTGATTTGGGGAATCATGAAAAGAAGTCTTCTACCAAGCTGGATGATATTCATAAACAACCAGTAGACGGGATTTTCCAAAATGCTTCATATGATGCTGATTTCGTTGGTGATCTCGGTAACATGGCACCAGAAGTGGAGGTTACCTCCAATCCAGTCTTGCAATCACATAAAGACCATCCCACCACTCAAATTATTGGAGATCCTGGTTCTACCGTCAAGACACGCAGAATGCAGCAGAAGGCCTCGTCTGATCATCATGCTCTTGTGGGCTATATTGAGGATCAAAAGCGTAATAATCATACGGACTTTCAACACTGTTTGTTTGCTTGTTTTCTTTCACAGGTGGAACCTAGGTCTTTTTCTCATGCTCTTGAGGATCAAAGTTGGGTGGAGGCTATGCAGGAGGAAATGCAGCAATTCTTGTTTCAGAATGTTTGGGTTCTGGTTGACCTACCGGATGGGAAGACAGCTATCAATACCAAATGGATTCTCAAAAACAAGAAGGATGCACGGGGAATTGTGGTCAGGAATAAAGCTAGGCTTGTCGCACAAGGACACACTCAAATTGAGGGCATTGATTATACTGAAGTCTTTGCGCCTGTTGCAAGGATTGAGGCCATTCGTCTGTTTTTGGCCTTTGCTTCGTATGTTGGCTTTACGGTGTTCCAGATGGATGTCAAGAGTGCATTTCTCTATGGAAAAATTGACGAAGAAGTGTATGTTACTCAACCTAAGGGGTTTGTTGATCCACTTCATCCAAAGAAAGTTTACAAAGTGGTCAAGGCTCTTTATGGGTTACATCAGGCTCCTAGAGCTTGGTATGAGCGTCTCTCCACTTTCTTGTTAAAGAATGGCTATAGAAGAGGTACTATTGACAAAACACTATTTCTTCGGCGGAATTCCAAGGATATTATCCTTGTTCAGGTTTATGTGGACGACGTTATCTTTGGGTCTACTAGGAAGGAGTGGTGTGATGAGTTTGAACACTTGATGAAAGGCGAATTTCAGATGAGTGCCATGGGAGAACTGTCATTTTTCCTTGGTCTTCAGGTCAAGCAACAATCGGATGGGATTTTCATCAGTCAAGATAAGTATGTTCATGAGATTCTCCAAAAGTTTGACATGGATCCTCTTCGACCAGCAGCAACTCCTTATGAAGTTGCTAAAATCAAACTTAAGAATGAGCCAGATCCACCCGTAAATGTTCATATGTACAGGTCTATGATTGGCTCCCTCATGTACTTGACTGCATCACGTCCTGATATTATGTTTGCAGTAAGTGCTTGTTCTAGACACCAGGTGACTCCAACGGTTTCGAACTTAAATGCAGTTAAGAAGATTTTCAAGTATATCAAGGCTCAACCTAAATTGGGTCTATGGTATCCTAGAGAATCCCCATTTGTACTTGAAGCATACAGTGATAGTGATTATGCTGGTGCTAATAATGATAGGAAGTCAACTACTGGTGGCTGTCAATTTTTGGGTCGTCGGCTTATTTCATGGCAATGTAAGAAACAGACAATAGTAGCTACTTCTTCAACAGAAGCTGAATATGTGGCTGCTGCTAGTTGCTGTGGTCAAGTTTTATGGATCCAAAATCAGATGTTGGACTATGGGTTCAATTTTATGAATACCAAAATTTTTATTGACAATCAAAGCACTATTTGTATTGTGAAGAATCCTGTATTTCATCAGCGGACGAAACATATTGAGATTCGGCATCATTTTATACGCGATGCCAATGAGAAGAAGCTGATACAGGTTCTTAAAGTTCATACGGATGACAATGTTGCTGATCTGCTGACTAAAGCTTTTGATGGTCCTCGGTTTAACCACTTGGTGGTTCATATTGGGATGGTCAATCCTTGAAGTCTAGGATTGAGGGGAGGCAAAGCCTAAGGGGAGGCTTTGTGTACATATTAGGTTCGTCTAACGTATTCGTAGTATTTAACAACATTCTTTCTTGGTTCTGGTGGTGTGTGGTGTTTCTGATGAAGGATTTTTGCTCTCTTCTGATGGAGATGGCCTTACATGACTGGCTTCTGGTCCTAGTTGGTCAGCTTCTAGTTATGATTGGATGCCTTCTGGTGGTCTCCAATCCTTCCCAGTCTAGTGGTGTTTGGCTATGGGTGCTGGTACTGGTCTGGCTACTGTTCATTCCATTTGTCCTTTATTAATCACGTTTTGCTCCTGGTCCAACTATTGTGCACTTTGACTTTTGGTCAACGCTTCCAATACTGATATTTACAAGTTTGAATTCATCAAATAAATTGGGGGTAAGTTATTATGTTCAAAAAGGGCAAGTGGTTAGTATGCCATTATGGCATAATTTGAAAGGGCAACCCCCCATTAATAGGGGTCAATGAACAGTTACTATTTTCTTCCTATATGGTCAACATACACTCATTACAATTAAAACACACACACAAAACCGCTTCTACTCCTCTCATCCCAATCTAAATCCTTCTTCAATCCATTCATCAAGATCCATGGCTGCTCTTGCTTATCAACCTGCTCATAATCGTGTTGCTTATCTGGGTGATGGTCCTAATAGTGAACATTTTGCTGATATCTTGGAGTTTATTGAAGCTTCAAACTTAAGGTATGCATTTACTGTGTGTCCTACCATATATGATAGTGTGGTACGTCAATTTTGGGCGTCTGCTGAACTTGTGAATGTGGCTGGACGTCCACGAGCAATCCATGCTACCATAGATGGACGTGCTTATGTGGTCACTGAAGCATCTATTCGCTCTTCTCTTCATCTTCAAGATGAGGGGGTGTTATATCACTTCCAAATTCGGAAGTATTAGAGGGTATGGCTGCCATAGGTTATGAACATGGGGGGAAGTTTAACTTCCAAAAGAATAGGTTTTCCCCTCAGTGGAAGCTTCTGGTTCACTATTTAATCCATTGTTTGAGTCCTAAGTCGGGAAGTTGGGATGCGTTTCCTACTCCGTTGGCTACTGGTCTTATATGTTTAGCCCAGGGTAGAGTGTTTAACTTTTCACATTATTTATTTGATGGGATGGCTAGTAATTTGTCCACTGCGGGTTCTAGGAAGAAATTTCTTATGTATCCTAGGTTTATTCAAGAAATACTTGTTTGCATTCCACGAGATAGGGCTGAGCATGTACCATCTAAACTGACAGCAAAAGTGTATTACAACATGATGCATGGGTTTACTGGGGATTGGAGGCCCCTGACTGAAGCCATGATGGGTTTGGCTCAGGGTCCTATAGGTCAGGAGTAGGAGGCTCCTGAGTTGGTTGTGTTAGATGATGATCCCATGGAGGAGGAGGAGGCTCCTGCTGGTGATGCTACTCCTGTGGTAGAGGAGGAGCTAGTTGAGGAGGTGGTGGTTGAACAACCATCCCCTCCCAAGGCTGGTCCTTCCTCGGCTCCACAAAGGTCTCCATTTGTGGAGACTCCACCTCCTAGCCCTGCCCCACACTCGACTGATATCCCTTTTGCTTCTAGTTCTCCACATGTTGACCCCAATGTTGCTTCGGGCTCCCGTGATGCTTTCCCTGATCCAAGTTCTCTTGGTGGGCAGGCAGAGGAGCCTACTACTCTGACATCTTTGCTAGATCTTATGCACAGGTACCATGAGAGGATGATTTGCTTGGAAGCTGACTTGAACCAACATCGGAAGCTCACACGGGAATTTGTTCTTCCTCTGGCCGATCGTATTAAGGTATTGGAGAATCAACAGCGTCGTCGAAAGAAGCATGTGGTTCTTTCTGAGTCTGAGGATGAGGGTTCGGAGAATGTTGAGGATGGCTTGACGTTGCTGGCAAAGGCTGCCTTTGCTGATAAAGTTTATGATGATCTGCCTGGTCCTCCAATGTCCTCCAATGCTCCGTCTTCCAGTACTGTTCCCCCTTCTATGGGTGGTGCTTCTGATGCTGCTGCTAGTTCTCATGCTGATCCCTCACATGATCCAAAGGGCAAAGCTCCAATGACTGATCCTCCATCTCCCATCCGCAAGCGCTCTCGTCGCCAGCTTGAAGAAGACAGACTTGGTGAAGAGGCTGCTCGTAGGGTTCAGGCTGAGCTTGATGCGGAAGACATTGCTGCTGAGGAAGAACTCCGTGAGCGAAGGCGTGCGTAAATTCAGCATGATGCTATGCACTGGACTGATGGCGAATGGATGCAAGTGTTAACTGTTCTTACTCGGGATTATGCTCAGTTTAAAGATTTGTTGGGTGATGATGTTGATGAACACAACTGCATTCCGCGTGCTATGGTAATGATGCGTAAGCATCAGTTGACTCTTGCTGAGGAACTCAAGAAACAGCGTAGGAACAGACCTCTCTCTCAGGCTGAGCAGCGCCAGCAGATGCAACGTTATGTCAAATTTCAATCTGCTGCTCATTTCAATGCTCCTTGGACTTGGGCTCGGGTGCGGGCTTTGACTTTTGCTGAGCTCAAGAAACTTTATGAGAATATGGTGAGGCGTGCGAGTCAACCTATACCGGAGAAATTTGTTTACCATCCTCGTGGTGTGACTGCTTCGATGCCTGCTACTTCTACTGTTTCTTCATCCATGCCCATTCCTGGTTCCACTGGTAGTTCTTCTGGTTCTGGTGCTGTTTCTGTTGGTCCTTCTACTACACCCTTGGTTCCGCCTATTGGTTCTACTACTGGTCCTGCTGCTACTATCTTTGTGACAACCACCACCACTCATGCTTCCCCCATCACACCTGGTACTTCCACCACTCCTGTTCCAGCAAGCACTTTTGTTGATTCCACCATACCTGCTGCTGCTCCATCTGATGTGCCATCTACATCACCACAAGTTTCTGAAACCCAACCTACTCCCACTTCTGATGCAGCTCCTAGTGGTTCTTTGGGTGGACATGTTCCTGAGTCTACTCTTACTGCTTCTCCTGCTGTTGCTGAAGTTCAGGTGAAGGTTGAATCCACTCCTTCGGCTCCCATGCCTCGACGTTCCACTCGCCAGAAACTTACTCGTCGTGTTCGCCGCGGTAAATCAGTTCCTTTTGAGAAGCGTGATCCTGAAAACTTAATTGATGCAGCTTCGGATAGCGATTCTGACTTACCTTTAGGCAATGGAAGCATTACGGGTTATACGGTTGAGAGGTCTACAACACTTCCTGGTGGCGTCTCCCATCGGATTACTTTGAGTGATGGGACTATGCGATTGGTCACGGGTTTGCAGGGTGTGTTATCATGGGCTGATCGGATGGATCTTATGGCATTGTTTGGGCTTGTTGATTCTAGTATGCCATTTGACCCGATGGCGGTGTCTTCCTGGCCTGGTATTCGTCTTTGGGCTGATCTCAAGCTTATGTTGGATCCTCCTCCATCTGCTACTCCTTTGGGTGTATGGCAAGATCAAATGCAATGGGAGATTGTTCGCTGGAAGCTCTATGCTGGATGTGGAGTACATGTGTTGGAGTTAGGTTCTGGTCATGTGGCGTTTATGTTGACGGATGTTGTGTATCCTTTGACTATTTCTTCCATGGAAGCAATGTTGGCAAGTCATTTGCAGATTTCTACTGCTCCTTCTGGGAATGAGTCGAGTATGGCCACATCTTTGGTCGAGGGTATTCAAGCACGGTTGTTGGCGGATAAGAAGGCAGCTTCTGGTATGTAAGGTGAATGGGTTGTAAGTAATTCTACTTTGATTTTTGTTTTTATTTTGATTCTTTTCACCAATATGTATAGTGATTGGTGACTTTTATTCTTTATAGTAAAAAAAAATAAATAAATAAATAAAAAATTTAAAAAAAAAAAAAAAATTATACATTTTATATAATATCTGCTTATACTTTAACACAGTTTAGCTTTTATACTTGTACATATTATCCCTTGGATGGTTTGCATTGTGGTTCCTGGTTTGCGATTGTTCTGGTCCTTGGTTTCACTTGGTGTTGGACGTGGTCCACACAACAAATGGTTCTCAACTTACCATGTCTCATCGACAAGAAAAAGTTGATTCACCTTGAGGGTACGGCTCCTGGTGCGATTATCAAATCCGTTGATGGTTGCCAGGTTACCTAAAACTGGATGGTTTTCACTTGCCATAGTATTGGACTGAAAAGTGGCTAATCCAAGGGGGTACGGCTCTTGGTAAAGATCTTATCAAATCCGTTGATAGCTGTAATAGCTTGCTTAA
Organism: Glebionis coronaria; assembly: GCA_025667525.1. Lineage (NCBI taxonomy): Eukaryota > Viridiplantae > Streptophyta > Magnoliopsida > Asterales > Asteraceae > Glebionis > Glebionis coronaria. The sequence goes on along the minus strand of CM046879.1, from coordinate 478,435,266 downwards.
AGCTATAGGGTGTTCAACTCACCGATGCTTTATTGCTAAGAGTTGGCGAGTCCAGAGGGGTACGGCTTCTGGTAAAGACGCATCAAATCCATTGACGGCTGTGATGGTTTGCCTAAAATCATCAGGGTACTCCCACTCACCATTGATTCACGTTCTAAGAGTTGGGCTGGGTTCTAGTCTCCCAGGGTGATGCTTATTCCACCAGAATGACTAGCTAGCCCAAGAGCGAGCAGCTACTTGGTAAAGGCTCATCAAATCTGCTCATGTTGCTGCCAAGATTCAACACGAGGCTGATTTGTTCCAAGCTTTGGAGAAGCTTCTAGTGGTTCGTGCGGCTGTTCTTCTGATTCTTATCTTCTTGATGCTGCTGTTTGTTTTGCTGCTACAATCCTCGGGTTTTATTTGCGCGTTTTCTAGGAAACTTGAACTCAACAGGTCAAATTCAAGTTTAGGGGAGGATTGTTAGGACCATTGTAATAGTTATATGTAATAGGTAGACTAGGAGGTATGTAGTTCCTCCTGGTCCTAGTCGTAGTAGGAGCAAGTCCTGCTCCTGGTCCTAGTCAAAGTCAAACATTATTAGTTACTTAATATTCTGTTAGGATATGCATGAGTTATATTAGGAGAAGATATGCATATCAGTTTTACACGTTTTCTTGTATGCTGTATTAGGGTTTCCTTGTAGTATAAAAGGAACCTTAGGCAGAAGGGTTATAAACACCTTCACAAAACGTAGTTCTAGTCTTTATTAATATTAGAAATCCTTAGAAAGGATCAAGTCTTCATAGTTATTCTGTTTCTCTTGTTTATATTTATATTCTACATTCATATTGTGTATAGAGTCTCTTTGTGATTTGACTTGTGATTACAGAAGTCATTCACCGGTCCTGACAGGCTGCAAGATCTATATCTAATTGACCCAACACGCCGCCTCGTTTCCTCCGCTTGCTTGTGCGTATTTGATTTTGAGAGTGAATCGAGGGTTTTTCCGCCCAAAGTATTATTACATATCATATATATTTTCTTGGTTTCATTTGATTAAACCCTCTTGAACGATTTGGTGTTCCACCATCGTTCTAAAGTCATCGAAGGCGTTCACTCCACGTGATCGTTTTCATTCCTTGAGGCCTTTTTAATCAAGAGATTTGATTGAGGAGGAGATTTGTGGACTTTTTGTCTACTTAATACATTTCACCAAATTCCAAAAAGTTAATACAATCAAAAACCACAAAAAAATTGAAAAAACACAAAATACCAAAAAGAATCTTCTTTGCTCGTCTCCACGTTGTACGTGACGTTTATGCTCACTCGTAATCAAGCATAACGTGCACGTAGACGAAAGAACAAAACTCCTACTAAAACTCATTCTAGTGAGGAGTCTCCAAGTGAGGAACCTATTGTAGAACAAGAAGCTATCATGGCTAATCGTACTATGATGGAGTTGCTTCAAGCACCCACCGAGGGTTTTGGAGAGACCATTGTGATTCCCGCCATCCTTGCGGAGAACTTTGAGATCAAGACGGGTTTAATGTCTATGCTTCAAGCAAACAAGTTTCGCGGTCACGAAAAAGACAACCCACATTATCACATTAGGCAATTTAATCGTCTCACCGCGACAAGCAAGTTTAAGGATGTACCACACGATGCCATTAAGATGATGTTGTTTCCTTACTCGTTAGATGGACCCGCCAAGATTTGGCTTGAGAAAGAACCGCCAAATTCAATTTTGACATGGGCCGATCTCGTGTCTAAATTTGTGAATCAATTTTTTTCCACCATCTAAGACAACACATTTGAAAAACGAGATTTCACGTTTTACACAAAGACCTAATGAAAGTTTTTCAATGGCTTGGGAAAGGTTTAAAGAAATGTTACATGAATGTCCACACCATGATTTTTCCGAATTGCATCAAATTGACACTTTTTATAATGGGCTTAATGATCATGAACGAGATTACTTAAATGCCGCCGCGGGTGGTAATTTTTTGTGCAAAACGACCAATGAGGCTTTGAAAATCATAGAAAATAGGTCTAAGGTCTATAGCCCTCGTAACACACCGAGTGTTGCCAATTTGGGCTCGTCATCATCTCGTTCCATTAATGCCTTGCAAGATGAAGCAAATGAGGAGAATCGGTTTTTCGATAGGTTTTCGACTCTTATGTCTCATTGGAAAGCTCAAGAAGCTTCAAATTCCGCTTCGGTTAAAGCGATTGCTAAGAGTTGTATTTCGTGTGGTGGAGCTCATGATTTTTCCGAGTGCATTACCGCGGAAGGTAACACTTCGAATGCTTTTGTAGCCACGGGAACTTATAACCAAATCGGTCAAGGTTCCCGCCAAAATCAAGCTCCACAAAATCAAAATGCTAATAACTATCGAAACAATCAAAGTGGTGGTTACCAAGGAAATCAACGTAACTATAACAAGGGTAATTATCAAAGTGGAAATGGGCAAGTTTCTAATCAAAACCAAAACCGTGATTTTCAAACACCGACTCAAGGTTTTCAAAACGATCACACCAAAAATCTTCAAGGAGAGTTTTTGAATTATGCTAAGGCTAATGATGCTAAGTTTGACAATATGCAACGTGAGATGGTTAGCTTAAGGTCCGAGTTGAAAAACGAGCTTAAAAACGAACTTGCTAATGAACTTAAAACTCATGCTAATAAAATGGAAGGAAATGTCACACGTCTCCAACAAAATCAACAAAAAATGGAGCAAGGACAACATGAGATTAAGCAAGAGTTGTTAAAAGCGGATGCTAGGCAATCTAAGTTTGAAGACCGTATGGCTAAAATGTTTGAAGCTATCATGTGTAAACCCTCTTCTTCGGGTGGTCTTCCTAGTGATACCATCGTGAACCCGAAGGGAGAATTGAAGGTTATTACTACACGTAGTGGTAAAACTTTCAAAGAACCCATTTCTCGTCCAAGTACTTCTATGGAGAAGGAAAAAGAGAAAGAACCCGAGGTTGTGGTTGAAAAGGAGCAAATTCAAAGCCCACGAAGTACCGCTCAAACCACACCTACGGTTGAACTTATACCAATCATGGAACCCGAGATTCCAAGGCCGATGCCTATGCCTACTTTTCCCCAACCCACACCACCTTTACCCTACCCATCAAGACGAGACAAGGAAAAGGCACAAGAACGAAATAATTATCAATTTGAACTCTTTATGAAAATGTTTCGTGACTTGCATTTTAATATAAGTTTTGCCGACGCCTTAGTCATGATGCCTCGATTTGCCGCGAACTTCAAAAGTATGTTGAATAACAAAGAGAAATTGCAAAAATTGTCTAGTTGTTCTTCGGTTTTTCTAATCCGCATACCTCAAAAAGTCGGTGATCCTGGAAAGTTTTTAATCCCATGTGCTATCCAAGACATGGAAGAATTCTACGCCTTGGCCGATCTTGGTGCTAGTATTAATTTGATGCCTCTTGAGATTTTTAAATCGCTCAATCTTCCCAATCTCACTCCTTCAAGAATCTCAATCGAAATGGCCGATCATTCTATGATTCTAGCTTATGGAGTTGCCAAGGACGTCTTTGTAAAAGTTGGAAAGTTCTACTATCCTGTAGACTTCATTGTTGTTGACATTCCCATCGATCCTAAAGTTCCGTTAATTTTAGGTCGATCTTTTTTTGATACCTCGAGAGCACTTATCGATGTGCATGCAAGGAAAATCACTCTTCGTTTCAATGAGGAAGAACTCGTCATTAATGCGACCCAAAACTCCACTCTTTCGCATGTGTATTCTATCACATCTTTGTACAATGTCAATCCCATCAAAAACATTTGCAAAAAGGTTTCAAATAGAGTTTTAGGAGTTGTTGAGAAAAATGAAGTTCCGCCCCCTCCGCCGGTGGAGGTTAAGAGTGTTAAGCCTATGATTCTAATCTCGAGTGATTCTTCGGATGATGAATACGTTGATCCCGATGGGGAGGTTTTCTTTGTTGACAAAAGATTTGAAAACTTACCACCACCTAAACCAAAAAGATTTCAAAATGTGAGAATTTTTAGTGTGACTAACATTGCTTTAGATACACCAAATATTTTTGACATAATTAAATCGGGTTTTCACAAGGAGAATATAAAAGATGAAAAAGGAAAAGATTTTAATTTAAAAGATTTTTCTACAATTCTAACTCCGTCATCACCGCGTTTATTGAGTACTACAAGCTCGTCTTCTGCTTTTGACGATGCTTTGTGTGGACTTAGTGTGGGGGAAGCCCCTTATGTTCCCTCCCCTTTCTCCACCGAGGACGAGATATTTGATCCTGGAATTGCTTATATAGGGAAATCTCGGTCTTCCACCGATGCAATAAATGGAAAATCTTTTCATTTGATTGGTGCGAGTCTACCTCGAGTAGCTCAATGTTTTGACTTACCCATTGTCCCACCCTTCTATTTCTTCTCTTCTATTTTCTTCTACCCCATTGGGGTTTGTGTTGGAGTAGCGTTATTTCGTCTTTCATCCGAAAACGAGGACGCTATCTTTGACCCCGCTATACGTTTATCGGTTTTTTAAAGTACTCCACGTGCTTTTGGGCCTTGTTTATCATGTAAGCCCCACCAAAAATTGACCACACCATGATTATCCCTAAATAATCACATTTATGGGGATTCGAGTCGAGCTTTTGACTCGGTTATCAAAAACAAGGTGCCTCGTGGGGGAGACCCATGCTTATCCATGTACATATTATTGCTTTCTAATTAGTTTAATGTGAGGGGATTTGTGCCCTTCCAACCTTTGTTCCGTGGTTGTTTGTGCATTGTGGTTTTTAGATTATCATCTTCACGATTGGAGCCTCTCGTGTTCGTTTCATGGGAGCACTCGATCGTTTGCTTTGGAGGCCTTTACCAATATCCAAATGATATATCCTTTTATGTTCTAACCTTAGGTTTTTAGCACACTTCATAAACGGCTATTAATTTATTGGTTACACCCTTTCCATGCTAGATTAGGCATTCGACTACGTCTCTAGTATGGGGGTGTTTGCACCCCTAGACTCGAAACATTGAGGACAATGTTTAACTTTAGTATGGGGGGGTGAATAGATACTTGCCTTGCCAAACCTTCACGCTTTCCAAAGTTTATCTTTTTGTTTATCGTTTTGTTGCAAAATAAGGCTAAAACTGGCCAAATTTTAAAATTTTTCTCATGTTTCATAAGTGTTTAAGACACGAATGTAGGTTTTCCGATGGCGAGAATAAGAGTAATTTTTGACTCGACCGTGCGTGTTGAGCACTTAGCTTTGATTCCTTAACTTCACATTAGGCTATGTCTCTTAAATGAGGACGAGAAATGATAGAGTTAATTATAAGTTACTATGCTAAACGTAGAGTACTCGTATTCTTTCAAAAACTCATGTGTTCTCGTTGTTTGCTTATTCTCCCTTCGCTTGTAAATATTTTTTGCTTAATAAATATTGACTTAGCGGTTTAGTTAGGATTGTTGGGTTTCTAGTCTTTTCTAGTAGCTTCCGTGTAATTAAATTGGGAAGACATTAAGGTATCGTCAGCGTCACGGTTTTGAAGTATTGGCACCCGAATAATCGAAAGCTTCACCTAATAATAAGATTTCAAGTGCTCACCTAAATTAAGCAAAAAATTTGAAGCCCCACAAGGCCTAAAATCTATGCAAAATTGAAAGTGAATCAAGCCTTAATCTTCGAAGCTTTAAAGATCCAAAATTCGCTTTAGCGTGAGGATATATGTCTTTGGCTAATAAAACCACCGATGAGGCGGATAATAAAAGGCAAGGCAAGACCGAAGTCATAATAAAAGCTCCATGGCGGAGTTGAATAAAAGATGGAGGTAAACCAAAGATAATAAGGCCCTTCCGTTGGGGGCGTATAAAAGTCTTGGTAATAAGTCTCATGTTCAAAACCGTTATAAAACCGTGTTTATCGATTCTTCTTGTCAACTTAATTTTTTAACATCGTTGTCTATTAGGAGGGGTTATTGATTTGATGGTCTTAGTTACACCGTTAGGACTCTATTTTTAGACCTAAATCTCTATTATCGCATAAGTCAATGATGTATCCTCGTGATCATTAAGACATAATAAAATATAAGAGATACAACTTAGGAATAATGGGAGAATAAGTACGTGATTAGGGCATATGAGTAGTGTTAGCATTACTAACTTATAATGACAATGATCTCGTTGCACGCTTGGCATGGAATTAAGGTGAAAATCGAGGACGATGAAATTATTTCTAACGAAGCATTCACGTGTTCTTGTTCTATGAACCTAAACGTCCCATTTTGCGATGAAAATCATACATTATGTCTAAAACGCAAGTAGTAGTAATAGTAGTAATGTGGCTAGTTTATCATTTCAATAAAGTGAATAAAATGAATTTTGGAGGTGCTATGATACTTTATTCTAGCATTGCGTGAGGGCACAACAATGGTTTAGTATGGGGGAGTGATGAGACTGCTTTTATACATGGTCTCATCGTCCAAATCGGGTTTAAAATGCATAAAATATCATCAAATACACCAAATATAGGCTCGTGTTTGTTACTTGTGTATTTTTAGGTACGGATATTGAGGAAATGGCAAAAGATCACAAGAATCAATCAAAAACGAACACGGGAAACGAAGTCGCACAATGAACCGGGCCTAAGTTTGGAATTTTGCAAAAAGACCCTTGAAGAATTGAAGATTGGCAACTTTAGTCCCTCATCTTTGAAGAACTTGTCACAATTGACCCTCCAAATGTCATTTGTACAAGTATGGTCCTTATTGTTTGAAGATTGTACAAGACCAGTCCCTGAAAATTGAAGAATGTGCATTTAAAGCCCTTGCATAAAGTTTTAAAAAGTTTTTGTGCCACTTTTGACAACTTGCCAAAAGTTGTCAAAGGCAAAATAGGCGTTGACAGCTTTTAAAACAAAGTGGAAGAAGTATGAATGCTTGGGGACCTATCCTGCCAACCAACCATACATATCCACCCAGTCACCTTTTGACACGTCACAAACCCGACCCTACCCAGTCCAATACCCAATGTTTTTACCCGGTTTATTAAATAAACCCAAGTCAAACCCCCCTCCTGGTCAAACCCATTTCCCACCTTAACAACAAATTTAAATAATCTAATTCCCTAATTAGATTAAAACCTGCCCTTTCACCCCATAAACCCTAAACCCGCCCAGATTAAATCGACCACAAATCAAGGGGTTATCACCTAATCTTGTGCAGATCTTAAATTACCCTCATCCTCACCTTTTCCCACTCCACAAAACAACACCACATGGGCTGTGGACCCCACCCCAGACCTCCCCTGCTCAAGTCGTTTTCCCCCAAACCCAAAAAACCCGACCATTTGAACATGCCAGATTACTCTCCTTGGTCCCCAAGCTAAATCCAACGTCCAAGATTAAAAAGTGCAAGCTGTCAATCACATGGGACGATTTGACCCAATTCAACTCTTGAAGACCAAGGATATTTTTGGAATTTCCATAGATTAGGGTTTAGCATTAGCTTTTTTTCTAGATAGTTCTATGTTCTAGTATAAAAGGAGTCGACCTGTGACTCCTTTTCCTTGTTCCAGTTTTTAGCCAATTCATGTGTAATTCCTTTTTATTAAATATATAAAGTTGGTATTTTTGTTTCAAAATATAATTCCTTTTATTTTTTTTTAAAAGTTGGTGTATGATTGAGCTAAGACTGAGTTCCATTTGATTTATGAAGTAATTTTGAGTTTTTTTCAAAATTAGCTTAGGTTTCTGAAATTGAGATTTCTTGGTGAAATCTGTTTCAAGGTTTGGATTTGCAGGGTTGTTACTTGTTTGGTTTAGGATATTTGAATGTTTTAAGTTGATAAAGAAAGACTTTAAAAAGGTTTAAGAGGTTTTGAAAAGTTTAAGAAGTTTTCAGAAAATCATTTTGTGCTAGTGTTCTTGAGTTTGTTCATCTTAGCAGGGTTGTGTTGATTGTTGATCAAGGTGTACTGCATAGGCCCGGGCCTATAAGGAGGTGGCTAGCAGCCACTGTTGGACCTGGAAGTAGGTCCAACAAGGTAAAATCTTGTTCTCTTTTTAGTTTTTTGGAAATTGTGTGATTTGCATGTGTTATGTGAAATCTGCATGCATGACTGTGTTTATTTGATTTGATTTGAGTTTAGTTGTGGTAATATTCATGTTAGATCAGTTTTCAATCAGTTTGATATGATTTAACAACCATTTGCTTTGTTAAAATTGCATGTTTAATTGTTAAAGGGGTGTTTGGATCGGGATTTTAGTAGGGTTAAATTGATTTAATCTTGGCTTGAATCTGTTTAGAAATACTCCCTAGGTTAGTATTAGGTGATTATTGTGTTTGGTTTTCAGATTGGTGTTAATTTAAACAAGTTTGTGTGAGAAAAAGTTGAAAATATAGCTTAAAATCTGCTATGCTCCTTTTATGCTAGTTTTGATAAAAATTGTGTTTCAAACCTTTGAAATTTGTTAAACAAGAGGGATAAGTAGGATTGTAGTTTGAATGTATGCTGTTTGAGGTTATTGTGTGCAAGTTTGTGGGCTTTGAAAGCCACTTGAGTGTCAATTGCATCAGCATATAACCCCCAGACCTAGCATAGGTACATCAGCAACATTGAGTGTGCATTTTTGGGTTTGATCTTGCTTAATTGTTGCTTGTTTTGTGTTCTATTGACTCCCTATACTCCAAAGAGTATAGGGGTGCCCTGCTTGTCCACAAAAACAACACCAAATCATCAAGGACCAAGCCCTCTTGGTCTATTTACACAAGTGAGAACATCACTTGTGTTCATCAGTCAACAAAGCCCAACTGGGCGCGTTTTTGGTTTCAAAATAGCTTAATCTTGTTTGAATTCGATTTGTGTTTGTGTCTTTGTGCTTAACAAAGGTTACTGTTTGTGTTTTAAAAAGAAAAAAAAAGAAAATTTTTGTAAAAAGCATACCCCACCTGGACTCGAACACGGGACCCCTCGTTGGGGGAGTGTACGTGTTTACCAGTGATCTAGATAGCTTTTTACGTTAGAGTTCCATTTCATTAGTTATTTAAACACTTTTTCAATTTAGCTTATTTAATAAAGCCGTAGCTTATTTAGGCTTTTTCAGCTTATCTAGTAAGCTTATTTGGCCTAGCTTATTTTTCTTAGGTTCATATTAGGTTGATTGACTTTTCTGTTTAAAAATCTTATTTTTCATTTATTTATTTATTTATTAGGATTATTTTTAGATTTAATTTTAGAAAGTGTATTAAAAATAGTAAAAATCATTTTAAAAATCCAGAAAAATAGTTTTTAGGCTTTAATTTATATTTTTGAGGTTTACATATCAAAAAGTTTTCAAAAAGTTTTCAAAAAGTCTTATTTTTAATTTTATTTAATTTTAGGGTTTTTAGACAACTTTAAAAATTAATATAAAATTAATAAAAAGGTTTTAGGAACTTTAACTTGCATTTTTGTCTTAGTTAGAATATTTAGGATTTTTGATAATTTTTTAGAATTTATTTAATAACTTTTTATTTTTTTGATTATTTTAATATTATTTTATTAAGAAAAATTCAAAGTTTAATTTTTAACCTTTTTTTCATTTTTCCTAGGTTATAGACATTAAATTAGGAACTTTCTCACTTTCCAATTAATTTCTAGGCTTTTCAATTAATTTTTAGAATTAATTTAAGATTTAATAGATTTTAATAGTTTTTAGGAGTTTAAAAATAGTTTAATTTGGTTTTAAAATTTTTAAAAATAGTTTTTAGCTTAATTAGGTCATTTTTGAGGTTTACAAACTATTAAATCTTGTTTAGGACTTTTTAATATTTAAAACTGATTTTTAGGGCTTTAATTAGCATTAAAAAGTCATTATTAAATTAACTAAAAGGTTTTAGCAAGTTTGGATTTTTTGTAAACTCTTAGAATTTTATTGTGGATTTTTAGTAATTTTTAGGAATTTTTAGGTTAAAATTTTAATTTTTGTGTTCTTTTACGTTTCTACGTCTTAACTTTCTAGTAGTGTTTTTGTTAATTTTTATTTTTTTTCGTCTTCGTCATTTTCTCTTATCTTTTCTTCTTATTAATAATCAAAAACATTAATCAATCATTCATTACACAACGCACTAGCCTCCTCGAGAGAACGATCCCCATTAAGGGTCATAACTTGTGCTTTTCCTAAATCACTCGTTAACGCTTACCACTATTTTACCTCCTTTTCCTAAAGGTGTGTAAAAACCCAACATCATAGTTTATATACATTTTATATTTACTCTTGAAATGTATCTACTAGTTTGCATCTTTCTTTGTGTAGGTACACATGAAGACTAGTCATTAACTTGATTATGGATTGAGTTACTTTCACTTGTAGAAGACTCATCTCCTTTGATATATTTTCAACATCTCAGGATGATGACATCAAGATTGGTGTTAGTGATTGATGAGACTGTATTTATACATAGTCTCATCGTCCAAATCGGGCTTAAAACGCTTAAAATATCATCAAAATACCAAAAAATATGCCTGTGTTTGTTCATTGTGTATTTCAGGTACGGATATCGTGAATTCACCAAAAGATTACAAGAATAGAGCAAAAACGAACACGGGAAACGAAGCCGCACAAAGAAGCGGGCCCAAGAATGGAATTTCCAAAAATACCCTTGAAGAATTGAAGATTGACAAGAATGGTCCCTCATCTTTGAAGACTTGTCACAAATGACCCTCCACTATTCATTTGTACAAGTTTCCTTGAAGTTTCAAGACATGTCATGATTGGCCCTTGGAGAATGATTTTATTACATAAAAAGTCCTTATTCCAACATTTATCAAAGAAAGGGACTTATTATGTAATTTGCCTAAACTTGTTTTACAAAGGAAATGAATTATTGGGCTGTTTATTACAAAGTGTACACAATTGGGAAATTTAGGGGGCAAAGCTGTGAGAATGAAACCCATACCTGGTCAATACCCGACATAAGCCCAGTCAAACCTACCATTAGCCCACCTAATTCCCCTATACCCGATCCTAGTCAAACATCCAGTCAACCATTACTCACTAACTTAATTTTTCAAACCCGGTTTAATATTATTAAACTTGGTGGGAAACGTTCACTGTTTATAACCACTTCCCCCAATTCCCCTAATCCTATATCAAGAACCCTAATCACGTTTACAATCAAAACAAAGGGGAAAACACTATAAGTTTCCAGAAAGGCAATTAAGGGTCTCCTAACCTAATCCCAACTCCCAAAACAACTTCACTCTCACCATGCAACCCCACCCACATGGCCCCTGCTACACAAATGGACATGAAGACAAAGATTGGCAGAGACATGAACGCCCAAGATTAAAAACGTATTCTCCACTCCAAATCAATGGCTACGATTCACCATAACATCTGGCAGACTCACAAGATGGCAAAAGCATTCACATGCTAAAGTTTGAATTTCAAAGATGCTTATTGAGGACGAATATTCCAAGGGCAAAAGAGGGATTTTGTAGCATTAGGGTTTCAGCAATTCATGTATCTAGAATGTTCATCTTTTTAGTATAAAAAGAACATTAGATGTAATTTTCCATTTTGTTCCAGTTTTATTGTACTTTTTTTATAAAGTAATGAAAATGAAAATTTTAAAATTTGTGCAATGATTCTGAGTTCCTTATTAGTTAATCTTTAATTTTATCCATTGTAGTTTAAGCCATTCCAAGGTTCTAAGTTTTTGAAAAATTTCAGAAATCCGTTTTCACTGTTCTTGAGAAATTATTTTATAAGTTTGGATAAATCCTTTTGATGAAGTGAAAGTGGAATCAAAAGGTTTATCCAAAGCTTTGGTTAAGTTTTTATACAAGGTTTCAAGGTTTGGTTTCAACAAGGATTTTCAAGCAAAAAAATTGTTTTCAATTTTTTTAGCATAATCTATAAGCTATAACAGCTTACTTAATAAGCTTGTTTATAGCTTATTGGTTTTTTCACAGGTCACTTTTTCTGTCTCTCTTGTTTTCTTGGCAGGTTCACAAAGATATTCACCATTCCATCTCATTTTTGTTGATTTGAAGATATTGTTTTGGCTTAGGGTCCTCTTGGATTCCTCCAGCAAGCCTTTCTCTACTTGTTCATAAGCCATTGAAAGCTCACTCACAAGCCATTGGAAGGCCATCAGCCCAGGTATAAGGCTTGAACCCCATTGGCATGCTTTTATGAGATTTTTATGAGAATTATGTGATTTGTGAGAAACTTGTTCTTAGGTTGTTTTTCTTGTTTGAGATTGCTGTTTTAGGATTAGTATGCATGTTTAGATTAATCATAATCAGTTTAGGATTGGTTTGCTAGCTTTTGGTTTGATATTATTTGATTTCCAGTTTTAAAGGGGTGTTTGGATTTAGGTGTTAAGCTTTAATTAGTCACTAGTTTAAGTTTAATACTAGTCTAGGTTTGTTTTAATTGATAACACTAGGTTGTATCAGTAGAAGAGTTGTACTTTGGATAACTTTAAAAACAAATTGCATGATAAAATTTGGTTATTATCGCTTAAAACAGAAAGTCCATTTTTCTGAGTTTAATTTAGAGTAAATTGCCTTAAATCTTATTGATTGCTAGATAATAGGTCTATCTAGGATTTTAGCTAGCTTGTGTGATATTTTGTCAGGTTTTGTTTAAGTTTTGTAGCTTTGAAATTCGTTTTTGGTGTCAAGTAAATCAGTTACTGTTCATCAGTAACTTACAGGCCTTAACAGTCACTTAATTGGACATTTGTGTGTAATTTTTGTGAAGAGCTTGCCTGATTTCTTGTTTATTGTGACTCCCCACACTTCCATGAGTGTGGGGGTGCCTTTGTTTCCCATCAAAACTCAAAAACAAGCAAGTTATAAATCAAAAACCCACCAGACATTGATTTTGCACTAGCAGTGGGAACTTAATTACCCCTGCTAGTGCCTTTGTTAGTACTGCTACACTAGAAGACAGAAACAAGCTAAGTGTCACTTTCAGATTCCATCTTTTTTTGTCTTTAGTGACTTTATTTAGGAATTAGCGTTTCATTTTTGTTTCATTATTTTTCTTATTTAATTTTTGATTTTTTAGTATAATTTATTTTCTGATTACTATTCATTTCCTATTTTTTACATTTAATTGCATTTTTAATTACTTTTTAATTATTCTATTTTTGTCTTTTAGTGGTAAAATTCAGTAATTTCCAGTTTTAAATTTTTTCTTAGATTTAGAAAATTAATTTAAGATTTTTAGTTTAAAAATATTTCACTGTTCACTTTTAATTATTTTTTAGATTTAATTTAGCTTAATTAGGGTTTAATTATTAAACTGTTTTGTCTTTTAGTGAAAAATTTTACTTTTTTCAAACTTTTTCAATTTTATACTGTTCATTAGTGTAATTTAGGATTTTTAAAATTGTCAAATCATTTTTGGCATTATTTTATTATTTTTTATGATTATTTTAGTTTAAAAATAGTTTTTAGTGTTTTAAAAATAGAAAAATAGTTTTGAAAATTTAGGAAAAATAATTTTTAGTCTTTAAATAATATAAGTGATTTATTAGTTCAATAAAATAATATTTTGGGCATTTTGTTAATTATATTTAATTTTTGGGCTTTAATTAGCATTAAAAATTGAATATTTAATTAATAAAAGGTTTTAAAATATTTTTGTTGGATTTTTATTCTTATTTATATTATTTAAGACTTAGTTTTAACTTTTAATTAATTTTTAGGTTTAATTTTTAATTTTGTCGCGTTTTACGTAATTACGTTCGCGTTTTACGTCAACGTCGTAGTTTAATCATAGTCGTAGCTCGTCTTTACTTTTTCTCTTCTCAACCAAAAACGTCACTAATCCAAACATTGTTATTTTATATATTGGCACATTAATACACACACCTCCTTCGAGAACGAACTTGGAATTTATTCGGTTTCACGTTTTTCCTAAAGCGTGCAACTTAATACTTGCCACTCATACGCGTTTTTCCTAAAACGTGTACGAAAAACTTACTTCAATTTTTGGCGCCGCTGCCGGGGAGGTGTTTAGTGTGCCATTAGTATTAGTATCGTGTTTGTGTGAGTAGTGCGTTTTTGCTTTTCATTTTTTGGAAAGCGTGAATATCGTACATACTCATCTTTGTTATTTTTCATTACTATATTATATTATCCAAATAAATCGTGTTTAATTTTCCTAAATTAAACACACAACAATCATTTTACTATATTGTAGATATATTGGTTTTCGTTTTTCTTGTGAATATATTATTACTATATTGTATTTACGTAAGAACAATAAAAATACAAGTACTCCAAAAGCGTGAAAACGCAACCTTGATTCGGGATTTCATCACTCGATCATTGTATTCGAATCTAAAGCAAAAGTTTAAAGGCAAAATAGATAAATAATTTCGTGAGGCTTAATTTCAATTAACACAAACTATAAGGTGGGTATAAGGCGGTTGTATTTCACGACCTAAAGGAAAAAGGCTCTTAAGTGCTTCGCGCCGCCTCGTTTCCTCCGCTTGCTTGTGCGTGTTTTGAGAAAGAGGGCTAATCGAGGGTTTGCCGCCCAAGTATTATCTACGTATATTATATATGCTTGTGTTTTCAAGATTAAACCCTCTTGAATGTTTTGGTGTTCCACCAACGTTCTAAGGTCATCGAGAACGTTCACTCCACGTGATCGTTTTCATTCTTTGAGGCTCCTTTAATCGAGAAAGTCGATTCGAGGAGAGATTTGTAGATTTGTGTCTACGTAATACATTCAAAAATCCAAAAAAATTTAAAAAACCAATCAAAAAACCAAAAAAATTGAAAAATCGAAAAACCGCAAAAAGAATCTTCTTTGCTACCACCCATTCTACGCTTAGTGCATGCGCACTCGATCGAAGGATTATTCCAATTCTAGCGAAGCTTCGAATCGACGCAATCGTAATCGAAGGAATCGACGACGTAGACGAGAATTAGAAACCGACGTTCCTAATATCGTTGTTGAAGAAACCGTAGAGGAGATGGCCGACAATCGTTCGATGATGGAATTGCTCCAAGCGCCCACCGAGGGTTATGGAGACGCGATCGTAATTCCCGCTATCGAGGCGGAGAATTTTGAGATTATGAGCGGAATGCTTTCGTTAATCCAAGCTACGAAGTTTCGAGGTCGTGAAGCCGATAATCCTCACGACCATATTCGGAATTTTGATCGTCTTTTGGCCACGAGCAAGTTTAAGAACGTCGACACCGATGTCGTCAAGCTTATGCTTTTTCCGTACTCGCTCGATGGTGCCGCCAAGGATTGGTACGAGAAAGAGCCACCTAATTCGATAGTTACGTGGAAGGATCTCGTTTCCAAGTTCGTTAATTATTTTTTCCCACCGTCTAAGACGACGTTTTTCAAAAACGAGATTACGAAATTTGAGCAAAAACCGAATGAATCTTTTAGAGACGCGTGGGATCGTTTTAAGGAATTGCTTAGGCAATGTCCTCACCATGGTTTTTCCGAGTTGCACCAAATCGATACGTTTTACAACGGTCTTAATTTTCACGAACAAGACTCGTTGAATTCCGCCGCCGGTGGTAACTTTTTGTGTAAAACTCCGAAAGACGCTTTGATAATTATCGAAAACCGATCCAAGGTTTACCAACTCCGCAACGCACCGAGTGTTGCCAATGTCGCCAATGTTAGCAGTTCTAATCGCGACATTGAGAGAGTTGATGCAAAAGTCGACAAGTTAACGAATGTGTTTACGTCTTTTCTCGTTGAGATGCAAAAGAAAGACGCTCCCGCTACGGTGAAAGCGGTAGAGGTTTCGTGTACGTTTTGTGGTGGACCTCATAATTATTACGAGTGTGCGGCTACGGATGGCCGAACGTCGAATGTGAGTGCGTTAAATGGAAACAACAATTTTTCTAATCAAAATAACGCGGGTCCATCACAACAAGGCAATTATAACCAAGGCAACAATTTTCAAAACCGAAACAATTTTCGAGGAAACAATCAACAAGGAAATTTTTCGAATCAAAATCAAGGAGGTTATAATCAAGGTCGTAATATAACTTGGCAAAATCGAGACAATAACCAAAACTCGAATTTTTCAAACAACAACAATCAAGGTAACAATTTTTCAAGTGGGAATCAAGGAAATTTTCAAAGAAACAATCAAAACCAAGGGAACTTTAATTCAAATCAAAATAGTTCGTCAAACGATTTTCAAAATTACATGAAAACGAATGAGGCTAATATGAGACGATTAGAGGGAGAAATTGGTACTTTGAAAAACGACTTTTCTAATACATTGAAATTGTAAAACACGAAGATTGAGCAAGGGCAAATTGATATTAAAAAGATGTTTTCGGCCATTATGAACAAAGCCTCGGGTTCGTCATCAAGTTCGTTACCTAGTGACACCGTTGCTAATCCGAAGGAACAATGTAAAGCCGCCTCGTCTCGTAAGAAAGGTCGTGTGATTACCCCTAACCTTGAAGGATTCCGTGTTGTTTATCCCTCTCAACCCTCGACTTCTAAGACGTCCTCTTGTTCTAAAGTCGATGGGGGTGAACGTGGCGACCAAGGAAAAGAGTGCACACCCTCGTGTACCTCAAATTCCATCCACGGTTCAAAAAGAGAGCTTTGTCGACCTTACCAAAGTAACCCTTGAAGAAACTTGTGCATCGATCCTTCTTAAAAAACCCAAAAGGCGTATGCCGAGAAAGGAAAAGGATCCGGGCCAATTTCTATTACCTTGTGATTTTTCCGAGATTGAGGGATGTTTAGCCCTTGCCGATTTAGGTGCTAGCATCAATCTCATGCCTCATTCTCTTTGGAAATTGATGAGATTGCCTTCGCTTACCCCCACGAACATGACTATCGAGCTAGCAAATTTTACGCCACTTATACCAATTGGAATAGCCGAGGATGTCTATGTTAGGATTGGAAAGTTTGTTTTTCCCGCGGATTTCGTTATATCCGATTACGAGTGTGACCCTACATGTCCCATTATTTTAGGCCGACAATTCTTATCGACGGCTAGAACTGTTGGGAATAAATTATGGGTCAGTTCACTAGACGCTGATAAGAAGAATGTCAACGCTGATAGGATGACATTGGACGCTGACAGCCAAGCGTTGACATTGAAGAAGTCAACGCTGACAGCCTTGAAGATTAGCACTGATGGAATATATCTTCATACGAATCTTTTTGTTTATTTGTTTCTTTATTTGTGTATGGTAAAGATAAGCTCGACATTGTATTTTCCATTATTATCTTTACCTAGAATAGTTGATTCGTAGCTTATTGTACAAGACTTCTTGTTCTATAAAAGAAGATCTTTTAGGTTAAAGTTATATATCAGTTTTCATAAGTTTTCACAAGTTAAACCTCTTTCATTGTAATCAAGTTCGATCATTCTAATACAAGTGAAAGTTTGTTTAACATCTTTGTGTTTTAGATCAAGTGTTAATTCCGCATAACACTTAGTTACTTTATTCATAAGCAAAGGTTTCTCTACGTGTATTACTTGATCTAATCTCGTATACACAAAGCTTAATCGATCTAAGTTTGGGATCAACAAGTGGTATCAGAGCTTGTTGAGAAACTTTTGATCTTTAAGTAACGCAAGAACCCTAAAACACCAAACCCTAAAAACCCTAAAATCTCTCAAAACCCTAAAAACATCATGTCTGGCACAAATCAGCCTTCTGCTTTGCTACAAAACAACTCCACAAACCCTAGTATCAAAATTCCCATGTTTGATGCCAGGAACTTCGAGCTTTGGAAGTCTAATTTTGAGCAATATATAGCCATCCATGACTACACTCTTTGGGAGATTGTTGAATATGGGAACACATTCAACAAAGCTCAAAAGATTGCTGCTGCTATTGCTGCAAGGGTAGCTCTTCCTAATTGTCCTGAAGCTGATAAGAAGGAAAAGCCTGAAGATGGAAGAGCTGTATCTGTTGAAGATATAGCCAAGAAAAGGGTGGACATGAAAATCTTGAACATCATGAAACACGCCCTAGGTCATGAGAATCAGCACAAGTACAAACGCTTTGAGTCTGCAAAAGAGCTTTGGGAAGCTCTTGAAGTAGCACATGGTGGCAATGCTGACACAAAAGATGAAAAGAAGAAGCAACTCATGCATGAGTATGCTGTCTTTAAGGCTCAACCAAATGAGAATCTCAGCAGTGTGAGAAGTAGATTGCTTGACATCACAAGTCAACTTTCCTTCATGGGAACACAGATTGATGACCCTGACCTGAATGCTACTTTTCTCAAAAGCCTTGGTGATGTATGGAAGATTGAGACAAGATCCATTCTTGTCAATAACACCCACAAGACCTCCAGGTTTGATGACATCTTCAACAAACTAAGACTGTTGGAGAATGAATGGCTTTTGGATAGTGATAATAAATCTTCCAGTAGTAACATGGCCTTCTTCTCACAAAGTGAAGGCCAATTTGATTCCATGAACTTCTATGGACATCCAGCCACTGGATCTCAATGTGTCAACGCTGGATCTCAGTCTGTCAGCGCTGGATCATATCCTGTCAACGCTTTATACTCAAGCGCTGACACACACAACTTTGGCGCTGATAGAATTAAACCTGCTGGTTTAGATCTAGATACTGTGTGTGCATTCATTGCTTCTTTGCCCAGTGATTCAAGGATTACATATGAAGATCTTGAGCAAATAAGTGATGAACAATTGGAAGAGATGGACATCAAGTGGACTATGGCTCTTGTAAGTTTAAGAGCAAACAGGTTTAATAAAAGGTTCAAGAAGAAGATGACGTTTAATGCTAAGGATGTTGCTGGATTTGACAAATCAAAAGTTGAGTGCTACAATTGTCATAGGATGGGGCACTTTATGAGGGAATGTAGATCTCCAAGAAGATCTGATGCTGGTAAGCCCTCAAGCCAAATGGTTAAGAGCCAAGATCCCAAGGCCATGGTTGCTGTTCAACAAATTGATGGCGTTGGAGGATGGGACTGGAGCTGGAACTTTATGGCTAAGGATGAGGAAGAAGACAGAGCTTTGGTTGCTGAAGTTAAAGAAGAGCATGTTGAATATGCTCTCATGGCACACTCCTCCTCTTCATCAGATAATGAGGTATATGATGATGCTTTCTGTTCTAAGGGTTGTCGTTTAAATACTGAAAAACTAAATCAAGAGATAGTAAAATTATTAGATGAGGCAAGTACTGAAAGATGCAAAGTATCTAATTATCAAATTGCTCTTACCCAAACAGAAAAGACAGTAGCTGAGTATAAGAAAATGGAGTTTGATTTAAAGGATCAAATAAATATCTTAAAACATGAGTTACATCAAAGTAAAGATTGTCAAGATATAGTAAACAGGGTTAATCTTGATTTGATAGCTCAGTTAGAGGAGGCTAACAAAAATAAAGATAATGTGAGTCTTAAAATCCAGAGATTTGATAAGGCCACACAATCCCTAGGAGAGTGTGTTAGCAAACAAAGAGACTCTAAGGACATGAGTGGGATTGGGATGAAAGATTATACTGGTGTTCCACCACCAGGTGGGGATTTCTATGGTGTCCAATCAAAGGACTTATCTTGGACTGGCTTGCCAGAACTCCAAGAGAAGGAATTCATTCCTCCACCTAGAGTGACTTCTCCAGTTGAAGAATACAAACAGAAACTGACTGACCTAGATGAGTGGAAGAAAGCTAACCACACTTTGTTTGTTAAGGGAGGGTTGTTGTGTGAAAGTCCAAATGAGCCCACACCAAATACGAGCCATAATATTGTGGAGTCCAATGATCCTACACCTATTAAAATCACACACCCTACAACTGGCAAAGCTGTTGACCTTGGCCCACAAACTGTTAGAAAACCTAGTGTTAAGTATGCAGAGATGTATAGGAATACTAGGTCACCAAAAAGCCAACTTAGTAACCATGGAACAGGCTTCTTTGCTTCTAGACCTAAGACTATGTCTAGAAAAGCTTGTTACACATGTGGTAGCTTCTCACATTTGGCTTACAAATGTGTCAACGCTTCCAATGTCAACGCTGATAGGAACCATTTCAGCGCTGACAAAAGTCAACATAGGTCAAACACTGACAGACCCAATACCTTTGTGAACAAAAGTTCACAAGTTGTTAGACCAGCCCCATTCTTTTCTAGAGGGTCTAACACACAAGGCCTAAGACCTTTCCAAAAGTCAAACACTTGGTCCAATAGGCAATGGGTTCCTGTAGCAAACCCTAGGTTCAACGCTGATAAAGGCAATCGGGGCGCTGACAAGAGCAATTTCGGCGCTGACAGACACACTGCCAAACCTAGGTATTTGCAACCACAGGGAAATAGGTCTAAAGCTTCTACTAGCTTAACATGGAGACCAAAACAAGACCAAAACTCTAATTCTACTGGTGTTTCTATGACATGCAACAGGTTTCATTATATTTCAAAAGCAATGTCAACACCAATTGGGGTTAACTGGGAATTTCATTCAAAAAGGGATGAAAATGGGGTTGTTATGAGAACCAAGTCTGTTCTTATTGAACAACCAGAATCCAAGTCTTCCAAGGCTTGGGTTCCCAAAGAAAACTAATGTGTTTTCTTTATGTGCAGGGCATTCAGAAAAAGATCAATGATTATGGATACTGGGATAGTGGATGCTCAAGGCACATGACAGGAAAGGAAGACTATCTGACCAACTTCACTCCTATTCAAGATGGTGATAAGGTATACTTTGGAGGAGGCTATGGCACCATCACAGGAAAAGGAACCCTTGTCACCAACAATCTACGGTTTGAGAATGTCTTCCTGGTAAAAGAACTGGATTATAATTTGTTTAGTGTATCACAAGTGTGTGATAACAAAAATAAGGTTCTTTTTACTGATACTGAGTGCTTGGTGTTAAGCAAAGATTACAAGCTCCCTGAGGAGAAATACATAGAATTTAGAACACCAAGGCATAAAGACATATATAATGTGAATCTTAATGGAATTAAGATAAATAATAAAATGATGTCATGTCTTTATGCTAAAGCCTCAGTAGATGAAAGTAATCTTTGGCACAGGAGATTAGGGCACATAAACTTTAAGAATATCAATAGACTTGTGAGGCTTGGTTTAGTTGATGGTTTGCCTGAAAAGGCTTTCCACAATGACCACTCTTGTGTTGCATGTCTTAAGGGCAAGCAGCACAAGGTCTCATTCAGGTCTAAACAGGTGCACTCTAGTTCTAAACCACTTCACTTATTGCATATGGACCTCTTTGGTCCAACTAATATAGAAAGTTTGAAGGGTAAATCATATTGTTTTGTTGTCACTGATGATTTTTCCAGGTTTACATGGACTTTCTTTTTAGCCAAGAAAAGTGAAACTGCCCAAAGTCTGATTAATTTCATTACCCAGATTGAAAAGAAGAATGGTAATGAGGTCAAAATTATTAGAAGTGACAATGGGGGTGAGTTTAGAAATCAGTTGTTAGATGATTTTTGTGCCAAGAAAGGGATTACTAGGCAGTTTAGCATAGCTAGAACCCCACATCAAAATGGGGTTGCTGAAAGGAAGAATAGAACCCTTATTGAAGCAGCCAGAACCATGTTGGTTGATGCCCACTTTCCTATAGCCTTTTGGGCTGAAGCTGTTAACACAGCTTGTTATGTTCAAAATAGGGCATTGGTCAACAAAATACATAATAAGACACCTTATGAGTTACTTTGGGGAAGGAAGCCAAATATTGGCTTTCTCAAGCCTTTTGGTTGTCATGTAGTTGTTTTAGAAACTAGTGAAGCCCTAGGTAAATTTTATTCAAAAGGTGATGAAGGCTACTTCATGGGTTATTCAGTGCAGAGCAAAGGATATAGGGTTTACATTAAAAAGGAAAAACGTATACTTGAAAAAGTACATGTTAGGTTTTTAGAGAGTAAACCTAGTGATCCTGAAAGTGGTCCAAATTGGTTGTTTGACTTAGAACCTTTGTCTAGAGCTTTAAATTATATGCCTGTTACTGATCCAGACATTGTGAAGGTAACTTCAAGTGTTTTGGAAAAGAGAATTGGTAATGTTTCAGGTATACAGGTTGCTAAGGAGGATGGACCACCAGCAGTTGAGTCATCTCCCACACAAGAATATGTTACACTTCCTATATGGACAGATGAGTATTATGCTGCTGCTGCTGCTGCTAGAAAAGATAATGGTGGTTTCCAAATACCACCAAATACAAACATGCATGGTTCTTCAGGCGCTGACAAAGGGAAATCAAGCGCTGACAAGAGCAATTCAGACGCTGATGGATCAGACGCTGACACCAACAGTTTAAGCGTTGTTAGCCCAAGCGCTGACAAACAAGGATCAGACTTTGACAACACCTTTGCACATCTTTTCTCTTCACATTTTGAACAAGGTGGACCTTCCAATGTCCATGAAGAGATTTCTGTTGATCAAAGAGAGTCTGATGAAGAAGATATTGGCAACATGGAGCGTGAAGTTGAGGACACCAGACTTTTTGAAGGGGGAGTTCTCACTTCCACAGCAAAGGATCACCCCACATCTCAGATCATTGGTGATGTTATGGCTCCAGTTCAGACAAGAAGATCCCATCAAAGTCTTGGTGGATTTATTGCCAATATACACAAGAAGGTTGATACCCCTCTTGTACAAGCATGTTTGTTTGCATGTTTTCTGTCACAAGAAGAACCCAAGAAAATTTTTGATGCTCTCAAAGAACCTAGTTGGGTGGAAGCAATGCAGGATGAGCTTCACCAATTTGATATACAGGATGTTTGGGAGCTGGTTGATTGTCCTAGATATGTGAGACCAATTGGGACAAGATGGGTTCTAAGGAACAAGAAAGATGAAAGAGGTATTGTGGTCAGAAACAAGGCACGTTTGGTAGCTCAGGGATATACACAAGAGGAAGGAATAGATTATGAAGAAGTTTTTGCACCAGTTGCTAGAATTGAAGCTATAAGATTTTTCTAGCTTATGCCTCTTGTATGAACTTCACTGTTTATCAAATGGATGTGAAGAGTGCTTTCCTCTATGGAACAATTGTTGAGGAAGTATATGTCATGCAACCTCCTGGTTTTGAAGATCCTGAAAATCCAGACAAGGTTTATAGAGTGAAGAAAGCTATGTATGGACTTCATCAAGCCCCAAGAGCATGGTATGGTACATTGTCCACCTACTTGGTGGAAAATGGTTTTAAAAGGGGCACCATAGATCAGACATTGTTCACAAAGAAGAAAGGAAAACATGTGTTGCTTGTGCAGGTCTATGTTGATGACATCATTTTTGGGTCTACTGATCCAAAAATGAGTGAGGACTTTTCCAAGCTCATGACAGATAAATTCAAGATGAGTGCAATGGGTGAGATGAACTTCTTTCTAGGATTACAAGTTCAGCAGAAAGAAGATGGTATCTTCATCTCCCAAGACAAGTATGTAGCTGAAATCTTGAAGAAATATGGTTTTTGTCCACATGAAAAGGATGCTTCCACTCCTATGGATAGGGAACACCCTTGGGGAAAAATTGGAGCTGGAAAGGATGTGGATGTTAGGCACTATAGATCAATGATTGGGTCATTGATGTATCTTACAGCCTCAAGACCTGACATCATGTTTGCTGTGTGTGCTTGTGCACGCCATCAAGTGACTCCCAAAGAATGTCACCTTTTTGCTGTGAAAAGAATTTTTAGGTACCTAAGATGTTATCCAGATCTTGGCTTGTGGTACCCAAAAGATTCTCCATTGGAGCTTATTGCATATTCAGACAGTGACTATGGTGGTGACAAGTTTGATAGGAAATCCACAACTGGTGGATGCCAATTTCTTGGGAGTAGATTGATATCTTGGCAATGCAAGAAACAAACAGTTGTGGCAAACTCTACAACTGAAGCAGAATATGTTGCTGCAGCTGCTTGTTGTGGACAAGTCTTATGGATTCAGAACCAGCTGTTGGATTATGGGTATAATTTTATGCATACCAAGATTTTTGTAGACAATAACAGTACGTTATGCATTATTAAAAATCCTGTACATCATTCTAAAACCAAACACATAGAAATTAGACATCATTTTATAAGAGATTGCTTTGAGAAAGGTTTAATACAACCAGATAGGGTAGCCACAGAAGATAATGTGGCTGATTTATTAACTAAACCTTTTGATGCTGGAAGATTTCAATATTTGGTAACAAATATTGGAATGGTTAATCTCGCTTAATATGTGTTTTGGAACCTTTTTGTAAAAGTATGTACAGGATAATGCATTGTTATTGGTCTTTGTGATGATTTAGATTTTTCCACTTTATTTTTCTAACACTGACAAAGGTAAATGTAACGCTGTCAAGTGTTATTTTGCCGTTGTTAGAGATATTATTGTCTAACGCTGACAAGAGTTCCTTCAACGCTGATAAGTGTTGTCGGGACGCTGTCAGCAACAAATGTTAGTTTTGTGGTTTTCAATCTAAATGTGTAGGTGGTGGTAGCTTTATGCCATTGGATACAGAGTTGCTTATGGATCTTTGAAGAGCTATTTGGACATGTTTTTGTTTATGGATGATGGTTGGAATATTTATATTCCTATCTTGACATAAATTTTTAATGTTCATATATATTTTGAGAAACTCATGTATCATAGTTTAAGGGGAGGTTTAAGGAACCTTTAGGACTTTTGGGTATTCTTATAATACTCTCATCACAATTCTAGATTGTGTCCACAGGTGAGTATGGGTTAGTTTTACTAAACCATGAGGCACTGTAGCATGCAAAGTTGATAAACTATGCATGCTGCCAAGACATTTTTGGCCTAGAATTGGATGTGGTCTGATGGGAGACTTGGGAATAGTTTTGTTATGGGTTTACCTGGGAGTTACAAAGAATTCTATGAAATAACTTTGTTGGTAAGTATTTTGGTTAGCAAGGGACACTAGAGGACATTTGTGTCTATCTTGCTTAAGCAAGTGTGCATAAATGGACAGTGCTTGCCGCCCAGTAATTATTATCAACTTGTAAGATATTTCCCTTAGGATAAATTACTTTGTTAAGGTCTTTTTCTTTTTAAATATTTTTATTTTTAGACGCTGACAAGTTTTTCTCCAAACGCTGTTACGTCTAATCGTGACACTGACAAGGCTTTAGGCAAACGCTGACAAGAAAATATAGCCGTTGGGCGCTGATGGGCTATTTTTGACCGTTGACACCTAGTGGGCCCTACCCAGTTGTTATTTTTGACTAATCTTTGGCCGTAATTTTGGGGAGTTGTTACTTTTAATTAATGCATGAGATAAGTTATATTTGATTCAATATTTTCATCATTGCTCTTTGAATATAACTGCCTCATTTTTGACCAATCAAAATCATGCATCTCTCCTATAAATTTGGTTAATCTTTTTATTCTGGGTATTCATATTTTCTTGTCTAACATTTTTCTCCTAGATTTTTCCCATATCACATAACCTAAACAGCTTTCACCATGGCACCCAAGTTCAACTCAAAGAATTTAACATTGGAGTTCAAGAGTCAACATAATATGGTAGCTTACTTGACTGCTGATAATGATTTGTTCCCTCAGTATTCACAAATGGTGGCATTTTTAAATGCATCCTCATTAAGGTATGCACTTTCTCATACACCATTAGTCCCTGTCGCACACATTAGACAGTTTTGGAACAATGCTAGTTCCACAACAGCTAATGGAGTGACCACATTAACATCTACTGTTCATGGAAGAACATGGGTGGTCACTGAAGCCTTGGTTCGCCAAGCTTTGCGTCTTGATGACGCTGATGGTGTGACTACCCTTGCCATTGCAACAATAGAACAAGGTCTTAGGGAATTGGGTTATCCTATTCCTGCTGATGTCACTTTAAATAAATATCATAAGCAGGAATTTCCCTCTGACTGGAAATATTTGATACATGTCCTTCTCCAATGCTTAAGTCCAAAATGTACTTCTTTTAATGAAATAAACAGGTCAATTGCAAGTGCTTTGGTTTGTATAACACGTGGGCTTAAGTATAATTTTTCAAAAATGATTTTTGAGGGGATGTGTAAAAATAAGGGAAGTAAAATGACTTTGGCTTACCCAAGATTTTTGCAAATGGTCTTTGATTTACAAGAATATTGTTCTAGGGATCATGACACTTTTTATGAGATCCCTAGACAACAGAAAACCATTTTTGCCAAAATGAGCTCCACAAACAGATCCATACCTCTCACCCAAGCCATGCTTGAAGTAATTCAGGCTGCTCAACCACAACCAGAACCTGCACCCCAACTTGAGCCTATCCATGAACCTTTACCTTCACCAGACCACATGGACATTGACCAACCCAGCGCTGACACTCAAAATGTGGGCGCTGACACAGCCAATCCCAACACTGATAACATCCCTGAACAATCCCAAACACCCCTTAACCAACCAACACCCACACAATCTACTTCATCTTCCACCCCATTACAATCTAGGTTGAATAAACGCCAAAGGACTACTGTAGTGTTCTCCTCTAGTGGTCCTAGCCTTGTAGCAGAGAGAACCACCTCCACAAGTGTGGCTGGTGCCATGGATGAGGCTGGGGCTATTGACACAAGCTTAGATGCTGGTCAAGACAGTCCCAACATCATTAAGACCTCATCCACGCCCTATGATTCTATTTTGGGAGGTCAAATCCCCATTCTAGCTGAGGGCAGATTGGAACCTATGACTTTGACTGAATTGACGGCTGCTGTCATTAGCTTGCAAAAGCAAAATGTCAGCCTTGTACAAATTGTCAACAACCAGGGCCGTGAACTCCAAGTATTGAGGGAGCGGGTAACTGTTTTGGAGAATCCAAGTAGCAGGAGTCTAATGGAGGAATCTTCCAAAGGGGAGGATGAAGAGGATGAAGAGGAAGAAGAAGATGAGCTGATTCATACAGCTAGTGAGAAGAGTTCAGAGAAGAGTTCACAATTTAGTGAATCTTTACAGGTTGCTGAAGCACTCACCAACTTGAAGAAGCACCCAGTTATTGATGCATCCAAGGTGACACCATTAAACTTGGAAGGATCTTTCACAGCAACAATGGGCGCTGATACAGGTTTGAACGCTGACACATCCAGCGCTGACAAAGGTAATCGTGGCGCTGATAGAGGTAACTTGAACGCTGACAAAGTTGCAGGTGGTGTTGATGTATTCCAGTCATCAACAATCATCAAAGATGTGTCCACACAGGTTCTTTCTTCTACTTTACCTATTATTGATCCAAAAGACAAAGGTAAAGGAAAATTGGTTGAAGAAGATGTTCCAAAGAAAGATGCAGCACAAATTGCATTTGATGAACAGTTGGCTGCACAACTTTTGGAAAGAGATTTGAAGAGGAGTGGTAGATCACCATTTGTTGCTACTTCTGAGAGTGAGGAAGAGAGTGGTGATGATAAAGAAGAAGATAGCTCATATTCAAGTATTCAAATTATTGAAGATCCAGAAAGGCTTGAATATGGGGATGAGCTAGTAAAGGAAAGATTGAGTGATTTGAAGAATCAGATTGATTGGGACCTTCCTGAAATCACCAGAATGTACCATGCTTGGGAAGACAAGGTTATGGACAACCCAGGGATGAGTTTATCAGATCAAATTTGGGGGTTGGAAGTTCTTCTCAGGGTACAAGATGATATAAAGGTGATTTTGAGGTTTAATGCACAAGAGGTCAAGACTTGGCTCAAAAGAGATAGAAGGCAGTTGTACTACAAGTTGCTTAGATGCCATCAACCTAGATGGCCATACAAGAAGCTGCTGGCTTTATCTTTTGAGGAGCTAGAGTATAGGGCACATCCTATTTGGAGGAATGTGCAAGAAAATAATGTCTACCAGTTTCTTTCAGAAGAAAGGAAACAAGAGCTTGCTGAGGAAATGCAGATTCAAAAGGAAATGAGGATTGCTCAAAGACCAGTAAAGAAAGGAGATCCTTTTCAATTTCCCAAAGATATGGATGTGTATTTTCCAACTGAAGGTGTCATAAGGAAGCATCTCAAGCTTTCTCCATTGGAAGCTTCAGATTTGGTTAATGTAGTACCTTTAGATGACAGAAATCCAATCATCAGTTTTGATGAAGATGAGTGTGGATTTTGGAAGATTGGCAGGTTTGGAAAGGAGGTACATACTTTCACTTCAGTTATTTCTATATTTGCAAGCATAGACAGAGAAGACTTGGTGCATCTATGGAGATTGATAGAGGCCAAGTATACAGCTGAAGCACCTACTTCAGCAAATGGAATAAGACTTTGGAACACATTTTTGACTTTGTGTGGTCCAAGAGAAGCAGATCCTGCCATATGGAAGGATCTTGAAGATGATCTCAGTAATCTTCATTGGAGGCTTTATTCTACTTGTGGTGTATTTCATTTGAGCTCTACAAAGTTTTCAGAATATCTACTTGTGGATGCTGACTATTTCTTGTCCAAAGAAGTGTTGGAGAAGATGCTAGAGACACCCTTGGAGATTGATTATACTAGTGACGTGGCCAAGGACTTGATTAGATATGTTTATCACCAACATAAGAAGTTTTTGCAAGATTCCTCCTAAGCCTTAAGTTTTTATTCAGAAACTTGATCATTGGAATAGATATCAAGTTTAGGGGAGGATTGTTGGGAATAAATTATGGGTCAGTTCACTAGACGCTGATAAGAAGAATGTCAACGCTGATAGGATGACATTGGACGCTGACAGCTAAGCCTTGACATTGAAGAAGTCAACGCTGACAGCCTTGAAGATTAGCACTGATGGAATATATCTTCATACGAATCTTTTTGTTTATTTGTTTCTTTATTTGTGTATGGTAAAGATAAGCTCGACATTGTATTTTCCATTATTATCTTTACCTAGAATAGTTGATTCGTAGCTTATTGTACAAGACTTCTTGTTCTATAAAAGAAGATCTTTTAGGTTAAAGTTATATATCAGTTTTCATAAGTTTTCACAAGTTAAACCTCTTTCATTGTAATCAAGTTCGATCATTCTAATACAAGTGAAAGTTTGTTTAACATCTTTGTGTTTTAGATCAAGTGTTAATTCCGCATAACACTTAGTTACTTTATTCATAAGCAAAGGTTTCTCTACGTGTATTACTTGATCTAATCTCGTATACACAAAGCTTAATCGATCTAAGTTTGGGATCAACAAGAACCGTAATCGACGTTCACGAGGGGAGACTTACTATGAGATATGGGGATGAGAAAATAGACTTTTTCGCTAGAAAATCCCAAGGATTTAATGAGAATGAAAAAACCGAGGTTTCAAAACCTAATGATTCAAATGATTTCAAAATGTTCACTTTAGCGGAAAGAATGAAGCTTGATGCATGTTTTGAAAGAATTAAGAAAAACGGTTTTAAAGATGATGATTTTAATGATAAAGAATACGTGTACCTAATTCAAAAGGGTATGTGTAAATTTATGGATGAAAACTCACTTTGGGATGTTTTTAGCGAAACAAGTGAAACACCAATTCCGAAGGGCGACATTAGTGCCATCACGACAAAGACCAATATGGGCTCGTCTTCACCACCTTCGAAGGACCACGTCTTTGAGGCTTCAACTTCTAACTCCATCGAAGTGCCTCCTTTGCCTAGCCCAACACCCGTTGAGGCTAAAGGGTTTATCGACATCGATCCTCTCGTCTTAGAAAAGTCACCTAAGCATAGTCATTCGACTTGTAAGTCCATGGTTGTGAGTGCTCACATCGACTCTTTCTTTGACGATGACGATGGCGATTTTGCCGAGATTGATCACGTACTTCGAAATCCACATGCAATTTTTGATTCTCCAAAGAAGAAACATGTGAAGTACGATGATTACGAGTTTGATCCCGAGATTGAGGAAATCATTGAACGAGAGCTAGCTCTTATGCCTTCACTTCCACCTACGAGTGAGGTCGATCTTTCCAAAATCGAGGATGAACTAAATGAGTTGGAACGTCTTATTTTCGATGACGAACCAACTCATATGACCACTAAGAATCCAATTCTCGAGGAGTTACCTAATCAACGCTCCTCATTTGAGAATGACGTTTACCACATTCGTGAGGATCTAACTTATCAACGATCCCCACAAAAGAATGATGGTTTCGTGCTTGATCGTGATCTTTTCGAGAGAGTTTCTAAGATACTCAAGGAGGGGAATGACAAACCTTGGTTTGACAAGCCTATCTTTGATGAAGAAATCGATGAGATCGACGTTCATGAGGATGATGAGTATGTAGACCCCGAGGGGGCGGTGTTCTTTATCGATAAACGTTTTGAGAACTTATATAATCCACCACCCCCGAACCACGACTTAAATGTGAGGATTTTTAGCGCGACTAATTTTCAATTTGACACGCCAAATATTTTCGACATTATCAAATCGGGTTTTCATAAAGAGTTTTTTAACGATGAAAAAGGAAAGGATTTTAAAAATGTTTTAAAAGAATTTTCTACAAGTTTAACTCCGTCATCACCGCGTTTTATGAGTGCTACCACCTCGTCTACTCCTTTTGACGATGGTGTGTGTGGTTTTAGTATGGGGGAAGCCCCAAATGTTCCCTCACACTTTACCACCGAGGACGAGATTTACGATCTCGGAATTGCTTGTAAAGGGAAATCTTTGTCTTCCACCGATGCAATAAATGGAAAATCTTTTTGTTTGCTTGGTGTGAGTCTACCTCGAGTAGCTCATTATGTTGCCTTACCCATTGCCCCACCTTTCTACTTCTTATCTATTTTCTTCTACCCCATTGGGGTTTGTGTTGAAGTAGCGTTGTTTCGTCTTTCATCCAAAAACGAGGACGCTATCTTTGACCCCGGTATACGTTTATCGGGTTTTTAAAGTACTCCACGTACTTTTGGGCCTTGTTTATCATGTAAGTCCCACTAAAAATGACCATACCAAGATTATCCCTAAATGATCACATTTATGGGGATTCGAGTCGAGCTTTTGACTCGGTTATCAAAAACAAGGTGCCTCATGGGGGATTCTCATGCTTATCCTTGTACATATTATCGCTTTCTTAGTTTAACGTAATGAGGGGACTTGTGCTCTTCCAACCTTTGTTTCGTGGTTGTTTGTGATTGTGATTCATTAGGTTCATCGTCATCATTGAAGCCTCTCGTGTTCGTTTCACGGATCACTCGAGCTTCGATCGTTGCCTTTGGAGATTCCGATATCCGATGATATCCTTTTATGTTCTAACGTTTATCTTATTAGCATAATTCATAAACGGCTTTTAGGTTATTCGTTTTACCCTTTCCATGCTCGAGATTAAGCATTCGACTTCGTCTCTAGTATGGGGGTGTTTACACCCCTAGACTCGAAACATTGAGGACAATGTTTAGTTTTAGTATGGGGGGGTGAGTAGATACTTCACCTTGCTTACGTCAACACGCAATCCAATATTCATCTTTTTGCTATCATTTTGTTGCAAATAAGGCTAAAAATGGCCAAATTTTAAATTTTTTCGTATTTTTCATAAGTGTTTAAGACACGAATGTAGGTTTTCCGATGGTGAGAACGAGAGTAATTTTTGACTCGACCGTGCGTGTTGAGCACTTAGCTTCGATTCCTTAACTTTTTAGGCTAAGTCTCTTAAATGAGGACGAGAAATGATAGAGTTATTTATAAGTCTCGTAATCGTCACGATCTTATGTGTAGTAATTATTAGCTTATTCTCCCCACGCTTTTGCATAATAAATTGTTAATAAATATTGATTTGGCGGTTTATTCACTATTGTTGGTTTCTAATTTGTTTTGGTAGCTTCCATGTAATTAAATTGGGAAAACATTAAGGTATCGCCAGCGTCACGGTTTTGAAGTATTGGCACCCGAATAATCGAAAGCTTCACCTAATAATAAGATTTCAAGTGCTCACCTAAATTAAGCAAAAATTTGAATCTCACAAGGCCAAAAAATCTATGCCCAAATTGAAAGTGAATCAAGCCTTAATCTTCGAAGCTTTAAAGATCCAAAATTCGCTTTAGCGTGAGGATATACGTCTTTGGCTAATAAAACCACCGATGAGGCGGATAATAAAAGGCAAGGCAAGACCGAAGTCATAATAAAAGCTCCATGGCGGAGTTGAATAAAAGATGGAGGTAAACCAATGATAATAAGGCTCTTCCGTTAGGGGGCGTATAAAAGTCTTGGTAATAAGTCTCATGTTCAAAACCGTTATAAAACCGTGTTTATCGATCCTTCTTGTTGACTTAATTTTTTGACATCGTTGTCTATTGGGATGAATTATTGATTTAATGATTTTGGTTACACCGTTAAGTTTCTATTTTTAGACTTAATCTCTATTCACGCATAAGTCGATGATGTATCCTCGTGATCATTAAGACATAATAAAATATAAGAGATACCAATTAGGAATAAGGGAGTTTAGGTTCGTAATTATCACTCATGAGATGTGTTCGTGTTGCTAACTTATAATAACAATGATCTCGTCACACGCTTAGCATGGAATTAGGTGAAAATCGAGGACGACGAAATTATTTCTAACGAAGCATTCACGTGTTCTTGTTCTATGATCCCAAAAGTCACGTTCTCGTGATGAAAACATTACATTATGTCTAAAACACGTGTAGTAGTTTATTTAAGTTTATGTCTTCAATAAATGTCATTATAAAATGAATTTTGGAAGTGCTACGATACTTAATTCTAGCATTGCGTGGGGACACGGCAATGGTTTAGTATGGGGGAGTGATGAGACTGTATTTATACATAGTCTCATCGTCCAAATCGGGCTTAAAACGCTTAAAATATCATCAAAATACCCAAAAATATGCCTGTGTTTGTTCATTGTGTATTTCAGGTACGGATATCGTGAATTCACCAAAATATTACAAGAATAGAGCAAAAACGAACACGGGAAACGAAGCCGCACAAAGAACCGGGCCCAAGAATGGAATTTCCAAAAATACCCTTGAAGAATGGAAGATTGAGAAGAATGGTCCCTCATCTTTGAAGACTTGTCACAAATGACCCTCCACTATTCATTTGTACAAGTTACATCCTTGAAGTTTCAAGACATGTCATGATTGGCCCTTGGAGAATGATTTTATTACATAAAAAGTCCTTATTCCAACATTTATCAAAGAAACAGACTTATTATGTAATTTGCCTAAACTTGTTTTACAAAGGAAATGAATTATTGGGCTGTTTATTACAAAGTGTACACAATTGGGAAATTTAGGGGGCAAAGCTGTGAGAATGAAACCCATACCTGGTCAATACCTGACATAAGCCCAGTCAAACCCACCATTAGCCCACCTAATTCCCCTTTACCCGACCCTAGTCAAACATCCAGTCAACCATTACTCACTAACTTAATTTTTCAAACCCGGTTTAATATTATTAAACTTGGTGGGAAACGTTCACTGTTTATCACCACTTCCCCCAATTCCCCTAATCCTATATCAAGAACCCTAATCACGTTTACAATCAAAACAAAGGGGAAAACACTATAAGTCTCCAGAAAGGCAATTAAGGGTCTCCTAACCTAATCCCAACTCCCAAAACAACGTCACTCTCACCATACAACCCCACCCACATGGCCCCTGCTACAAAATGGACATGAAGACAAAGATTGGCAGAGACATGAACGCCCAAGATTAAAAACATATTCTCCACTCCAAATCAATGGCTACGATTCACCATAACATCTGGCAGACTCACAAGATGGCAAAAGCATTCACATGCTAAAGTTTGAATTTCAAAGATGCTTATTAAGGACGAATATTCCAAGGGCAAAAGCGGGATTTTGTAGCATTAGGGTTTCAGCAATTCATGTATCTAGAATGTTCATCTTTCTAGTATAAAAAGAACATTAGATGTAATTTTCCATTGTGTTCCAGTTTATTGTACTTTTTTTTATAAAGTAATGAAAATGAAAAATTTAAAATTTGTGCAATGATTCTGAGTTCCTTATTAGTTAATCTTTAATTTTATCCATTGTAGTTTAAGTCATTCCAAGGTTCTAAGTTTTTGAAAAATTTCAGAAATCCGTTTTACTGTTCTTGAGAAATTATTTTATAAGTTTGGATAAATCCTTTTGATGAAGTGAAAGTGGAATCAAAAGGTTTATCCAAAGCTTTGGTTAAGTTTTTATACAAGGTTTCAAGGTTTGGTTTCAACAAGGATTTTCAAGCAAAAAATCTGTTTTCAATTTTTTTAGCATAAGCTATACGCTATAACAGCTTACTTAATAAGCTTGTTTATAGCTTATTGGTTTTTTCACAAGTCACTTTTTCTGTCTCTCTTGTTTTCTTGGCAGGTGCACAAAGATATTCACCATTCCATCTCATTTTTGTTGATTTGAAGATATTGTTTTGGCTTAGGGTCCTATTGGATTCCTCCAGCAAGCCTTTCTCTACTTGTTCATAAGCCATTGAAAGCTCACTCACAAGCCATTGGAAGGCCATCAGCCCAGGTATAAGGCTTGAACCCCATTGGCATGCTTTTATGAGATTTTTATGAGAATTATGTGATTTGTGAGAAACTTGTTCTTAGGTTGTTTTTCTTGTTTGAGATTGCTGTTTTAGGATTAGTATGCATGTTTAGATTAATCATAATCAGTTTAGGATTGGTTTGCTAGCTTTTGGTTTGATATTATTTGATTTCCAGTTTTAAAGGGGTGTTTGGATTTAGGTGTTAAGCTTTAATTAGTCACTAGTTTAAGTTTAATACTAGTCTAGGTTTGTTTTAATTGATAACACTAGGTTGTATCAGTAGAAGAGTTGTACTTTGGATAACTTTAAAAACAAATTGCATGATAAAATTTGGTTATTATTGCTTAAAACAGAAAGTCCATTTTTCTGAGTTTAATTTAGAGTAAATTGCCTTAAATCTTATTGATTGCTAGATAATAGGTCTATCTAGGATTTTAGCTAGCTTGTGTGATATTTTGTCAGGTTTTGTTTAAGTTTTGTAGCTTTGAAATTCGTTTTTGGTGTCAAGTAAATAAGTTACTGTTCATCAGTAACTTACAGGCCTTAACAGTCACTTAATTGGACATTTGTGTGTAATTTTGTGAAGAGCTTGCCTGATTTCTTGTTTATTGTGACTCCCCACACTTCCATGAGTGTGGGGGTGCCTTTGTTTCCCATCAAAACTAAAAAACAAGCAAGTTATAAATCAAAAACCCACCAGACATTGATTTTGCACTAGCAGTGGGAACTTAATTACCCCTGCTAGTGCCTTTGTTAGTACTGCTACACTAGAAGACAGAAACAAGCTAAGTGTCACTTTCAGATTCCATCTTTTTTGTCTTTAGTGACTTTATTTAGGAATTAGCACTTCATTATTGTTTCATTATTTTTCTTATTTAATTTTTGATTTTTTAGTATAATTTATTTTCTGATTACTGTTCATTTCCTATTTTTTACATTTAATTGCATTTTTAATTACTTTTTAATTATTCTGTTTTTGTCTTTTAGTGGTAAAATTCAGTAATTTTCAGTTTTAAAATTTTTCTTAGATTTAGAAAATTAATTTAAGATTTTTAGTTTAAAAATATTTCACTGTTCACTTTTTAATTATTTTTTAGATTTAATTTAGCTTAATTAGGGTTTAATTATTAAACTGTTTTGTCTTTTAGTGAAAATTTTTACTTTTTTCAAACTTTTTCAATTTTCTACTGTTCATTAGTGTAATTTAGGATTTTTAAAATTGTCAAATCATTTTTGGCATTATTTTATTATTTTTTATGATTATTTTAGTTTAAAAATAGTTTTTAGTGTTTTAAAAATAGAAAAATAGTTTTAAAAATTTAGGAAAAATACTTTTTAGTCTTTAAATAATATAAGTGATTTATTAGTTCAATAAAATAATATTTTGGGCATTTTGTTAATTATATTTAATTTTTGGGCTTTAATTAGCATTAAAAATTGAATATTTAATTAATAAAAGGTTTTAAAATATTTTTGTTGGATTTTTATTCTTATTTATATTATTTAAGACTTATTTTTATCTTTTAATTAATTTTTAGGTTTAATTTTTAATTTTGTCGCGTTTTACGTAATTACGTTCGCGTTTTACGTCAACGTCGTAGTTTAATCATAGTCGTAGCTCGTCTTTACTTTTTCTCTTCTCAACCAAAAACGTCACTAATCCAAACATTGTTATTTTATATATTGGCACATTAATACACACACCTCCTTCGAGAACGAACTTGGAATTTATTCGGTTTCGCGTTTTTCCTAAAGCGTGCAACTTAATACTTGCCACTTATACGCGTTTTTCCTAAAACGTGTACGAAAAACTTACATCAGTGATACTAGTCCTTGAAGACTAAGTATTCACTTTGGTCAAGTTTAGGTGTTGCATTGGTCCTTAGAAGACTTGGGTTGCACTTTGCGGCTAAGGTATGTTTTCGTCCTTCTACATGCCCTATCGATCATTCTTTTGGTCATTACTTGACTATGTGCATGTTCTTTACATCCTTGCCTTGACATTTGTTTGTGGTATGTAATTCTATTCTTATACCCTCTCAAACCTGCATTGCTTGGATACTTGACTCAGTTGGTGTTGGTGTGTGAGTTAGTAGTAGCTTAAAGTATCAAGCATGATTTACATGGCCCTATATCATGTGTAATATGTGCAATTGAGCTCATCTCTAGGATGATTGATTAATCCCTTGAAATACCAAACTACATCATATGTTGTAGTTATGATATTACACATTTGGAATTAAAATATTCTAATGATAGTGTTATTGCAATCCCTCGCAACACTATTTGTCCGATCATGTGGGAGAGAAAGTGAATCTATACCTTGCTCATATTTTGAAATAGTTTAAGACTAGACTTGAAAGTGATCTTACTATATTTAACAAAATTGCTTGGTATGATCCATTACCAAAGCCGTTTAGACTTATGCCAGAAAGGCACATCTTAAACAACTATAGATGACACGAGCTCTTCGTTTCTACTACTTGAAGATTGTCACTCATTACTTGAGCATTGAACTTAGCCTTGATTCACTCCACTTGGTCTCTCTCTCTATTTGTTGTTCTTTTTTACGAGTAGTCGTTTTTTCGTAGCCGTCTTTTTCGGTCTTGATTTAACTCGTAATCCTTCATTAAGGCATTATTACCTAGTATTGAAGTGATCCAATGATTTCCAAAAGGCTTGATATATATTTTAAGTATTTTAGAAAAACTTGGTTTTGAAATTTTCTTTGATTTTCTTGGCTTAAAATCGCCCACTGTAGGCGGTTCTTTAATTGTCACGGTTCAAACTGGTGGTTCCTTATCGATAAAGAACCGTGGTCCACTAAGTGACTAAAATATATCTGGTTTTAATAGAAAATCATTTTTTCAAAACCCCCCACTCTTTCTTCTCCATAGAGGCGACGGGTTCCCTTCAAAACCACCATTTTTAATCTTTCAAAAAGGGGTTAATATACACAAAAGTTACTTAAGTTTGCCAAAAAAATTCGATTATGTTACTAAAGTTTAAAACCTAACAGATAGGTTACCCAAGTATCCGGGTTTGTGTTTTAGGTTACTAAACGTTTATAAAAGTTATACAACGGTTACTCATTGGAAGGGTTGCTGGTTGAGAGCCCGGTTGACCTGCTGTGTTGGATATTTGTGGGTCCCACCCCTTAATTCAATTCATCTCCCCTATTATCTTCTTCTTTCTCACTCACTTCATCTCTATTCTTAACACCCTCAATAACACCACCACCGTCTCCAAACACAAAACCTATTTTCAAATATCTTCTTTATTAAATTCAGTCAAAGACATAATTGAAAAATACAAAATAAAACATATATAAACAACAAAACAACAACCAATCCTCAAACCAGATTCACGGACAAAATCAGAATATTAAATCACATGAGAAAACATTACCAGAAACCCACACAAACCAGATCTAATAAAATTTCAGAACCAAAACTCAAAATCTCAACACCAAGAAACCCAAAACCATTTCGATTATACATATAGATCGAGATTTAAGCAGATCACTATGAGAAATCTTTACAACTACGATCGATCCTGTCATTTAATTTCATATATATGTGTACTAATGATTGTTGATGCAAAAGTTGGGTGATCCTTGCTAGACCCGAATTAGGCTTAATTCGGGTTGGCTGGGCTCCGGCTCCTGCACCAAGTGAATCGTTTGGTTGGGATCCTACACACTAAACAGCACGCGTTAGGCTTACCGTGGGAATGTTTCCCACGATTAGACTCCAGCGTGAGAGTAAGTAATCGATTTAGGGTTTATGTGAGTTAAGAGTATAAGACGTAATACCTTTGTGGAACCCTTGGGGGTTCCTTTTATAGGCAGTGGAACCCTAGTGGGCTACCACTTGATCCTTTGGCCCCAAGGAAAGGATAACTATCAGAATTAGAATGATTGTTATCTTCTAATTTTGGTAGTGAATATCCTCCTTCATTGGGATAAAGATATTCCTAGACAGAATATGATTCTGTCTAACCCTATGTCGGCCGCACCGGGCCGTGGGCCGCACACATGTGTGCGGTCACTGTTCATCCAAGCCCATAAGCCTAAATGACATTATCCCACCTATCTATGATGGGCCGGATACGGGTAGTACCCATGGGCCGGGTTCATGACCCGGCTGGGGACTATACGTCATCATGTCCCCCCAGTCTAGTTGTTACAACCATAGGCGTAACCTCTAGACTACCAAGATGCTCCCTGGACGTACCAAGAAAAAAATAGGGAATGATAAGTTGTCCAGGAATTTGTATTGTCCGCACGTGGCAACCTGACTTAGGAAGTTATTCCATTAGTATCTCAGCCGCATATGGCGACCGAAACAAATTAAATATAGCATTAAATGTCCAGTCTTACGTAAGAGCCTCATATCCCGACATTAATAACTGTTCACCTGACATGTTGACTGACAAAAGTGTAGACAGTCAGAACCTTGAGCAGTGCAAACGTTTGAGTCAGAAGTGACCCGTGGGTCCCGCCTGACGTTTCACTTACCACTTGCCCCCTAACCACACGATCAAGAATAGTGGCAGACACGTGTCACACATCCAACAGGTCGTGACCCACGAGGCAACCCTATAAATAAGCCACCCTACGGCTGTGTGAAACACACAGTTATAACCTCCATTTCTTTCATTAAAGTTTTCCTCTTAGCTCGAACCAATTACGCACGGATCCCTTCACACGCAGGTTAGAACACCACGTCCTTACACTTTTATTTAGTAATGGCTCACAGAAGCAACCCTACTATTGGATCCGTGCTGAATGTAATGACCCAAGACCAATTAAACCACTTTTGTACAAACTATTTCATCCCTTCCAACCTACACCCCTCACTTCCTGGCGTCGGAGACCTCATAACTGAGGCTCCAGCGGGTAAGATTGGCCTGTACACTCGCCTCTTTGATGCGGCTAATTACCGCATTCCCTTCACCCATTTCCTTGTAGATCTGTTAGGATACTATAATGTTCATATTAGTCAGCTCCACTGTATAGGTGCCTGTAAGATTAGTCAATTCGAGATCCTCTGCCGTGCTAGGAGAATCCCCCCAACCGTAGAATTATTCCGTCTCTTTTATGTTCCCAACATAGTAAACGGTTGGGTATCTTTTAAGAAACGATCCCCTAACAGTCCCCAATCGCACAATAAGCCAATGGATTCATTGAAAAACTGGTATGACCACTACTTTTTCATTGACGCAGTAGTATGGCCGGCCGATTACACCTTTAGAACTAGGATACCCCACGACCCCAAGCCGCACACAAGTACATACAACCCCCGACATTCCCAAGAATTAGATCTGAATAGGACCGGGTTCCATAGAAGTCTGCCCGAGTCATTTCTATGTTTGCTAGGGATTAGCCGCAATTATTTTGGCGCGTCCAACAGATATCCTATGTTTTGGAGAAGGCAGGGTGAAGGTAGGCTACCATCCGTACACAAATAACTTATTCAATCATTTTATAAATGGCTAAAATATTTTGTTTTGTGTTGGGCAGAAATGAACTTCTTTGGACTCTTGCGTCAGGGCGACCCGAAGCTTGTACCGGAGGGTTCCCGTCCTCTCCGTGAGAATGAACGACCCCTTCTTGAGCATACCCGAAACGTGACGGTTGCTCTCAAAGCCGTGCCAGATCCCCACTTAGACGAGGAAGAGCATGGAGACAATGGTGGGGTGATAACCGGATGCATGAAGGAGGAGCCGGGCCCTCCTCACCACATAGGGAACAGCAGGGAGATAATATTGACCTAACCACCTCCAGCCTTCGCCGGATGATGGGCGATGATGATGAAGAAGAAGTACAACAAGTCAATCTGGAAGAAGAAGAAGAATAAGTGGAAGAAGAAGTCGAGGAGGAGACTGACGAAGCAACAGCTCAGCCCGTCGCCAGACGTACCCGTAAAAGAAACAAACGAGCAAGGCAAACTGCTTCAGTCGAGATTGGCGAACACAACACCCCTGCCAAGAAACTTCGAGAAGACCACCCCTTGTACCAATCTGTTGGTAGTACTACCCAGGGTTCCGAGACTGTCCGGGCCGCACATGTCGATCCCGTCACTCAGATTGCCCCCACCGCATCAGAATTAGCGAGAAATGACATGTAAGGCTCC
Source organism: Glebionis coronaria (assembly GCA_025667525.1). Classification (NCBI taxonomy): domain Eukaryota; kingdom Viridiplantae; phylum Streptophyta; class Magnoliopsida; order Asterales; family Asteraceae; genus Glebionis; species Glebionis coronaria. The sequence goes on along the minus strand of CM046879.1, from coordinate 478,394,743 downwards.
ATCCTAACACGTAAGAATGACGACTCCTTTTTGAAGTAACACTTAATATGTATCCACATGATTGTTTTCACAGGGATGAACAAACTGATGCCGTGCCTCCTCCTGATACTCAAATAGATAAGGGAAAAGGAAAAGAAGTGGAAAGAAACCCCGTGCTTCACACAGCCGCCCAGAAGTCCGGCCCTGTTTTAGAAGAAGGTCCACCCACGGCTTCCCAAGACCTCCCAGCGTCCGGCCCCCTTCAATCGTTCAATCCTGTATGGAATATCACAACTGCATCACGAATGAGGGACGCTGATGAATGCCGGGAGTACCTCAACAACTGCATTCCACCAGGCTTGGTGCGAGAGGTGAACGCGCTCAGCCATGCGGATATGGCGGATGAGTATAATGGTGTCTTGGTACACCAAATGGCGATGGGCACCTCGATGAGGGTAAGGTTCGAAGCCGCACTTGGGCATGTTGAATCCCTTAAGAGGAAGGTTGGACGGAGGGAGAAGATGATCGTGGATAATGAAGCTCAAATCGCAGACCTCCAATCCCAACTAGCCAGCGCCGAGGCGACCATAAAAAAGCAATCGTCCCGCGCGAGTGAATACGACCAACAAGTGGCCAACCTTGAGTCACAACTAGATGCTGCGACCACCAAGGTACATATTCGTGCCGCACCACCCATTTTCTAAAAGAAATATATTCTAACGTTTTATCCCTTATCGGTAGCCACAGCGGAAGCGTCTGCCCAGTCGTACTCCAGCCAGGTACACGTACTTAACAAGAAACTAGAGGACGCGCACCTGGCCGTCCAAAGCATGGAGAAGGTACAAGGGGAGCTTGCTGATGAGAGGGCTGTCACGCAAGAGCTGAAAGAGGCGTTTGCCCAAAAAGATTTGATGATTGATGCCGTCACCGCTGAGCGTGACGACGTGCTATGCCCCCAACTACTAGCGGCTATTGCCGGCCGCATGTGGATGGTAGGGCATGGAGCACGCTTGGCCGTCATGAAGGTGCTAGAGGCCCCCGAATTTGTACAACAATTTTCTAGCCTTGTGTCCGATGGCATTGACCACGGACGTCATGAGGGAATGGTTGAGGACGTTGAGTTGATCAAGAAAGGGGAAAACTTTACCAATCATGCCTTCTTTAATCCTGAAGCTGCTAACAAGATGACTGCTTCCATGGCCACGATGCGGGATCTGCACTATCCATTCTTGGATGAGCTGGAGGCCACCAAAGATGCATCAAATATGGAAATCATGGAAAGGTTAAGTCTTAGTGCGTCCTCCCAAGGTGAGAGTCATTCCCGTGCTTCCTTCACTCCATCACCCAGCCACCTGACGCTCCCCATATATGAGGACGTAACCAGGATCGTGCTTGATGAAGAACCCTTAAGTGTGGTGCTGGAGAGGAATGCGGCTCAAGCCCAGAAGCGGAAAGAAAGTGACGAGTGGTTGTCGTGTCTGGTCGAGGAACAAGTGGAAATGGGTAAGTTTTTCCCCCCTTTGTAGGATGCTCCTACTTTATGATCCCTTTCAGACACTTTGGTTTGTAACCGCTGAATGTTTGTTGTTTCTATTCGTCCGTGCATGTACACGGCTAACAACATTTGTATTTTGTATGTAAGTCCGTGATTGACCACGGCAATTTTGTTATATATTTGGAAACTTGTGTATTTTGACTGTGTTAAATATTGTACCTCAATACTGCATGATATATCACGTCTTACACACAAAGAAAGAAAATACATACAAGTCTATAATTTACTAGACATGCGACGTGCGTCTTTACTATGCGGAGCACTGTGTTACTACGGCATATGAAACTTACCCCAACGTCTTGTGAGTAAGGTGTCTAGTAAGGATACATGATCCGTGCGGCTGGGGTTGCATCCCTCTTACGCGGCAAGTTGAATTAGTAGGTTCACTTAATCCTCTTACCCCGCCTGGAGGCGTATAGTACATGTACAGTAATTTGAAAGAATGCATATGAATGAAACATGGCATATTATAATATAAGTAAAATTCATACGACTTAGCAAAAAAAATCTAAAAAATGATTTACACGAAACAAGCCGTGGGACTAGCTAGGCACCACAGCATTTTATTAGAACATTTACACTTTTGTTTGAACAATAATGACAAGTCCTAAAAAACAAGAAAGGAAACTAAACAAACATCAGAAAAACAAAACAGATAGACCGCATGGTTCTTTATTAAGACCGCATATAGCGAAGTACCCATGCGGAAGCCGTAGCTTTCAAAGATAGCACCTTTTGAGATTGGAAATATTCCATGTGCGCTCTAGGTCGCGGCCATACATGTCACGTAACTTGTACGCACCTCGTCCTAAGGCTTCAGTGACTTCATACGGTCCTTCCCACTTAGGGCCCAGCTTTCCTGTATTCTCCGCTCGACTTGCTTCGTTAGCACGATAGACGTAGTCTCCCGGTCGAAAAGAAACACCCTTGACCTTGACGTCATAATAAGCCTTCATCTTAGCCTTGGACTTAGCCTCATTGATGGCTGCTATTTCCCTTTTTTCTTCCAACAGATCTAGGTTGATTCGCAGCTGTTCATCGTTCGTGACGACATTAACCTCCGCCGTGCGGATGGTAGGCATCCCTATTTCTGCTGGTATAACGGCTTCAGTGCCGTAAGCCAATGCAAATGGAGTATCTCCGTTGGCTATTTTGATCATAGTTCTATGCGCCCATAGCACATGTGATAACTCATCGACCCATTTGCCACTTCGTTCATCCAAACGCGCCTTGATGCCATTCCCCAAGCTTCTATTTGCCCGTTCGACAAGGCCATTTGTCTGCGGATGTTTAACGGATGCGAAGCGCCGCTTGATGTTTAATGAAGCACACCAGTCTTTGAATGGATTGTCCGTGAACTGCTTGCCGTTGTCTGAGATTATTTCCCCCGGTAGACCAAAACGGCACACAATATGTTCCCAAACAAACTTTTTAACTTGTTTGCCTGTGATAGACTTGACTGCCTTGGCCTCTATCCACCGTGTAAAGTATTCCATCGCAACAATCAAGAACTTAACTCCACCCGCAGCTACAGGAAACGGTCCTGCAATGTCGATTCCCCACTTATAGAATGGCCATGGGGACGTGATAGGTGTGAGCTCCTGTTGCGGGTGCCGCGGTACTGGCCTATGCACTTGGCAATCACTACACTTGCGAATCATGTCGCGCGCGTCTCTGTGCACGGCAGGCCAATAGTATCCTGTTCGTAAGGCTCTAGCTACCACAGATCATGGACCCGCATGCATGCCGCACAACCCTTCGTGTATGTCACTGATTACGTAAGCGGCCTGACGTGGTCCAACACACCACAGCCACGACTGCAAGAAAGAGCGCTTGTAAAGGATGCCCTCTCGAAGTTCGAAATACTGCGACTTCCTTCTGATGCGCCGTGCTGCTTTTTCCTCGTCTGGAAGGGTCTCACTAGTCAAATAGTTGATAATCGGGGTCATCCATGTAGGTCCATCCTCCTCAACTATAGCAGCAACCTCCCCCTCCGTTATAGATTTCTCCTTGAGTATTTCCACCAAGACTTGTTTAGACAAGTGAGCGAAGCTTGTGGATGCGATCTTGCTAAGAGCGTCCGCCTTCTTGTTCTCGCCCCTTGGCACCTGCTTGATGGAAAACTTACTGAAAGTCGCGATTAGCGACTTGACTTTATCCAAGTACCTGACCATGTTGTCCTCCTTAGCCACATATCCACCTAGAATATGGTTCGCGACAAGCCGTGAGTCCACGTAGGCCTCAAGGTTGCGGACTCCCATTCTAGCGGCGATTTTTAAACCCGCAATTAATGCTTCATATTCCGCTTCGTTGTTAGTGGCCGTGAACTCAAAACGGAGGGCGTACGTGAATTCCATTCCTTCTGGATTTGTGAGGATGAGACCTGCTCCGGACCCGTCCGTACACGAAGATCCGTCCGTGAATAACACCCATGGTTCTGTTGGGATCTCATCTTGTTTAACGATTGGCCCTTCCTCATCCGACTTCTCGATCAGGAAATCTGCCAGGATCTGGCCTTTCACAGCCGTCCTTGGCCTGTAAGATATATTGTGCTCCCCCAATAGGATGCTCCATTTTTGTAGCCTCCCTGCTACGTCTGGTCTAGAAATAACCTGCTTAATTGGCTGATCCGTAATGACCACAATTGGGTGTGCCTGAAAGTACCGGCGCAACCGCTTTGTAGCAAACACTAGTGCTAACACCAGTTTTTTCCATAGAGGAGTAATTCAGCTCCGGCCCTTGTAGTGTTCTACTTATAAAGTAGACCGGAGTTTGCACTGTATCTCTATCTGTCATAAGTACCGCGCTTATTGCGCCATGAGTGGCTGAGAGATACATAATGAGTTCCTCCTTTGGCCGGGGAGCTACTAGCATAGGGAGGGATGCAAGATGTTGCTTGAGTTGGCCGAAGGCTTCCTCGGCTTCCTTCGTCCACCGGAAGTCTCCCTTTCTAATGCACTTCTTGAGCGTCTTAAATAGGGGTAATGACTTCTCTGCGGATTTAGATAGGAACCTATTCAGCCCGGCTAGCTTCCTATTTAAGGATTGCACCTCCTTCCGTGTCTGAGGGGATGACAGTTGTATCACTGCGTACGTCTTCTCTGGGCAAGGTTTGATGCCGTTTGGATCAATCAAATATCCAAGGAACATTCCCTCCGTTGCCCCAAACGTACATTTCTTTGGATTTAACTTCATGTTAATCCTTCTCAACGTGTAGAATGTCTCTTGGACATCCCGGAGAAGTGCCTCCTCCGTGTGACTTTTTATCACCAAGTCATCAACATAGACTTCCAAGTTGCGGCCTATATGTGATTCAAAAGCTTTGTCCACCAACCGTTGATATGTGGCACCGGCGTTCTTCAGTCCAAACGGCATTTTCGTGTAGCAATATACGCCCTGGCTCGTATGGAACGCCGTTTTTTCTGCATCCTCCTCCGCCATCTGGATTTAGTGATACCCTTTATATGAGTCCAAGAAGCATTTAAAAGGATACCCACATAGGGACTCCACCTTCCAGTCGATTTCCGGTAACGGGTAACAGTCCTGTGGACAGGCCTTGTTTAGATCCGTAAAATCCACACACATGCGCCAACTTCCGTCATGTTTCTTGACCATGACCGGATTGGATAACCACTCGTGGTAGTATACCTCGCGCATGATGCCTGCATCCACTAGTTTCCGTACTTCCTCCAACATCACTTGGCTGCGCTCAGGCGCCTGGACGCGCTTCTTTTGCTTGATGGGTTGGTACCCTTGGCGGATCTGGAGCTTATGCTCTGCTATCGCACGTGGCACGCCTGTCATATGCTTTGGCTCCCATGCGAATATATCTAGGTTTGTACTTAAAAGAGAGCACATGGCCCTTTTGCCGCTATCCGAGAGCGCCCCTCCAATGGATACCTCCTGTTCCGGATAGTCAGGGTGAATGGCTACCTTCCAATTGGGAGGTGGTGATCCATCCTTGGGTGGAACAGGTGGAGCCGGTGTTGTCACGGTGTGACACTCGGATGCCGGTACGATTGTGTTGTAAATGGTAACAATTCCCCCTCAACGGGGAATTTGATCATTCCGTACGCCGTGGAGGGTACCGCCCGTATAGCCAAAATGCCTGGTCTGCCTATGATCCCATTGTACGGAGAGTGTGAGCATATCACCATGAAGTTCAATGATGTTTTTTCTACTTCAATTATATAACTAATTTAAATGGGCGAGGTATAGTCACTGCTTCCAGATATATATCGAATTGGATGGATGATGAATATTCATTGGTTGTTGTGAATGATGGTTTCTTTTGTATCGTGTTGGTTAAGTTTGAAACAACAAATAGTTTCTTTTTGTTTTGTCATGGAATTCGTAGATTTGTGTTTGGGGATTTGAAGTGTTATAGTATATTTTTTGTTATAGATCTTGACACATGAGTACAAATCTGGGTTTAAAAAATAATAAAGTATTTTCTCAATTAATTAATATTGCCACTTAGCCTATTAACCGGTAACAGAAGGTAAAAATATAGGGAGTAACTTATTTAACAGGTTTTCAAACTTGGGTAACATATCTGTTAGGTTTTGAACTTTAAGTAAAATAATCGATTTTTTGGTAAACTTAAGTAACTTTTGTTTATATTAACCTTTCAAAAAGCTTCAATCACTCAAATTAATTGATTCCAAGACAAGGGATTCACTCATCCTTCATCTAACATCAATTAATTGTAAGTATCTTCATTCAATTTCAACCAATTTGTTCTAGGGTTCTTAATTTCATAATTAAGAATTTTTAAAATTAAAATCGAATTGGAACCTAATTAGGAATGTGGGTTGACATAGTTGTAATGTTATGATTCCTTAGGTTTGAATTCATTGCGATTTCACTAAAACTCACTTATAGAACAAATCCTGATTTTAGCTAATATATTTTGATTAAATGATGGAATTGATATGAACCCATGAACACATTGGTAATTGCATTGTTAATGCTTACCTAAAAACGATTTTTGAAAAACCAATGTTCAAAGTTCATGTTTGATTTTGCATAATTCATATGTATTAGTCAAAGATGAAATGGGTACATTATGAACATGAGAATGTTAAGAATTAATCCTTTGGTTAATCAAGTAATTGATTGAGCACATTCTTATGATTTTGATTTTTCATCTTTTATGTAACATAAGGGTGATTGGGGAATTATTTTTGTGTTGTATTTAGGTGCTTAATCATGCCTTCGGAATATCAACAAGATCACCACCACACTATGAACTATATGACTAACTTTACCGACTCTTGTCCTACGGTAACTCTTGCTAATTTTTATCATTTACTTCAAAAACGTTGTTTCCATGAGGTAGAGTTGTCTATGGGGACTTTGATGAGTATGACTATACCTGAACTATGTTTAGTGAAATTGATCTCCATTTTTTGCTAGAGATCAATGAAGTCATATATCCCGAATTCCTCCTAGAGTTCTTTAGCACATATTGCCTCATCTATAATGATTATGGAATGTTTGTTAGGTTCATCATTAATGGTAAACTCATCATATACTCTCTCGAGGAATTTGGTAAGGCACTTGGAGTGCCATATGTAGGTCAACGTCGATTCACGGATTCGTGGAAAATTGATGGTTTGTTAAAGTGTATCGACAATCCTTCATATGACACCGATATGTCGGACCTTGACCTCATCCTTGATCTCATCACTAAAGGACGTAATCGTTCTATTGTACGTAGTATCCATACTAAAAAAAGGGTCTTTGAAAATCCATGAGATACTTGTTAGCGATCTTAATGAATGTATGGTTGGTTGGGCCGACATTCTTAGGGAGAATGTGTTTTTTCATGGTGGAAACTGGGATCATGTTCCGGCGTGTATGACACATATGCTTTGTTGCATATGCACTTCCACCAAGTACAATCTTGCATACTTCATTGCTCGACGGATCAATTATGCCCTCTCGAAACCAAAAGCCAATCTTCCCTATGCCATGCTCCTCACTCGCCTTTTAAAAAAGGGTGCATCAAGACTTCCCCGAACTCGATCTCTCCCAGTTGGACCGATTAATCTTGTGATGCTTCCTATTCAAAAGGTGCAACCACGAAAGCCTAGAAGTGATCGAGGTATGAGAAGAAATGACCCACAAGAATCTGACAATGGGAAGGTCCCACATCGCCAAGTGATGGCGATGGTACGGAAACTAGTGCTCATGTTGGTTCTTCGAGTGACTCCACCCCATCTATGAACATTTTCATGGATGGGTTGAACCAAATTAATCCTTCTCCTCACTATGCCTCAAGTTCTCTTCCGGATAACTTCGGACTTGAGGATGTCTACCGTTCTAACCTCAGTGTTTAAGAGCATTGGTGTAATGTTGGATTATTTCTTTTCATTGGACTTATTTATGTTTCTTGCACTTAGACTTTGGTTTGTAGTACTAATACTTTGTGTTTGGAATATCTACTATTTTAATCCTAATGTGTTCATGTGATCGAACTTTTGATTTACATGACTCTATGCAACCGTGTGTTAGTTAGCTATTTAGATTTTGGTTAGTAAATCTATCTTGGCTTGTTAAACCTTTGCTAAACATATGGGCTTGTGAAAATTGTTGGAAGTCCATTTTATGAAGACTTTTGCCCGCGGTTCCATAATTATGGGGCAGTTCTTTATAAATATCGAACCGCGCCTATATTTGAGGAACCGTATGTTCTGTCTTTGAAAGAATATATACTTTACATTTTTTTCTCTAAATCTTTGTAAACATGACTGAAACTTTTGCTAAAAACCAGCTTTTTCCCAATTAAGCCTAGCAAATTTCATTATTCACCAAAATGATTTTTAACATATTACTAGTTTGGATCATTCCACCTCCTTCTTAAACCTCTATTGGTTATTCTTTTTCTTCATCCTCTAAGCCTTCTTCTAAACCTTAAGAAACCTTAAGATTAAGATTAAGATGCCTAAACAAGGTTCTTTATCTTTTCTTACACCCAAGAATGAGATATATCCTATTCTCATTTCTTCATCACCCTCACCACCTCTTGCTCTATGCAAGAGTAGTTTAACTCATGGAATCTAGGATGAATGAGTTGTCTTCACCTTTCACTCCAAGTCCTCTCTTGGATGTGAACCCTCAACCTCTTCAAAGCATTCCTTTTGAGGATGACTTTGTTGAGCCTTTGGTAACCTCACCTTTCACCCCAACAAACTCACCCATATCATCATTGAACACCATGCCTCCTCCTCCTAACACTCTACTTTTGGGTGTTTCTCTTTCTAACTTATTGGGTGATCCTCACTTATTTGATTTCTTCATAAGCAATGGCACTAATTGTCCATGCTGCTTAAATAATTTCAACCTCATCGACATCCTTAGGTTGGAGATGATTGGACTTCACATAAAGTTACAAAGCTTTTTGATAACTTTGTTCATCAATTCTCCTAGGAGATGAATGATGATGATTTTCAAAATGTTTCTTCAATAAAATCAAGCCAAGAATGATTATCAAATCAAGAACTAGATTAGCTAACTTTGTATTAGTTAGTTGTTATTTAATTTCTTGTATTTCCTTTTCCTTCATGAGTTTTTCATGAAGATGTTTTATAGATTAAGCCTTTATGTGTTTCAACCTATGTGTTCACACTAATCAACTTCAATTTAATTAAAATTGAACCTTAATCTATCATAACCTCTAAAACTTGACTAAAATTAGATCAAAATGTTATCTAAATATCGTGTCACCCTTTGTCAAGACACTCTTTGTGAGTGTGTTGCCCTTTGTGCAACCAAAGCATAATCTAGTGCTATTAGAGGTAAAAAAAACCAAGATTTGCTTAATATTAAAAAAGTCTAGTCTTTTCTCAAAACCTTCAAAATTGGATTTTTCATGTCCACTGTGTGCGGCTCAATAATTGTCGCGCGGTTCTATATTAATATAGAACCGCATGGTCTTTTAAAGAACCGTGAACAACAGCCACTTTTCTGGCTCGTTTTTGGTGTTTCTACTTTGACCTCAATATTTTTCAAGATTCTTTGTTTGCTAATTTTGGCTAAACATTCCTTGAAACTTTTTGTTTTTATTTCAAATATTTGCCTTATCTAATTTCTTTAAATCTTCTTGTTTTGGGAGTTATTCTTCTCGTCCCTCACAATGTTTTCTTCTTCTAATCTTAACCTTGACACTTCCTTGTCACAATCTTCTAAGCCCAAGCTTCTTATTCTAAGCTTTCTAAGAAACCAAAAATCTCGGTTCGACCCGTTTGGATCAAGAAGAATAACGATCATCATGATTCCTCTTCTCCCAAACATTGCAAGACTTCTTCTTTCTACCCTAGTGAGTATTAGAATGAGACTTTCTCAATCAATCCAATTACCAGAGAACGAGAAGTTCTTCCACCACCACATAAACCTTGCAACATACCTCACCTTAATGACCTTTCTTCTTTCCCTAACCTTTCTAGGCATTATGAAAACCTCTCTTATCCTCAATCTCCTTATCCACCTTCTTATTTTGATTGACCTCCCCCATCAAACAACTTTATTTTACATCATGGAAGCTCGTATGCGTGTTGTCAATTTCAACAAATTGAACTTGCTCATATGTATTGTTGATCCCAAACTTAGATCGATTTAGCTTGTGTAAACGAGAATAAATCAAGTTAAACACTTAGAGAAACTTTGTTGTATATGAAATAATTTAAGTATTATGCAGAATTGATACTTAAACAAGAACACGCAAACAAGATAAACCAAACTTTCACTTTGATTGATTAATCGAACTTGCGTACAATGAAAGTGTGAAAAAAACATATATTGAACTAAACCTAAAGGCCTCCTTTTATAGATTAAGGAACCTTGTACAAGAGTCTACGTATCAGCTATTTTAGGTAAAGATAAACATAAGAAATACATTGTCGAACATATCTTTACTAGAAACATACTAGAAACCTAAAACGTGTAGACTAAGTATCCTGTCAGTGCTTGACTTCTTCTTATCAACGCTTGACTTCTTGCCTGTCAACGCTTGTCTTGACAACGCTTGATTTCTTCCTATCAACATCCAATTTCCTCTTGTCAGCGTCCAAGTGTCTTGGCTACATTTTATTCCCAACAATCCTCCCCTAAACTTGATATCTACTCTAGTAATCAAGTTTCTGAATAAAAACTAAGTACAAGGAGAATTCTTACAAATCTTATTATGTTGGTAATAAATATATCTAATCAAATCTTTGCCAACGTCACTTGTGTAATCCATCTCCAGCTGTGTTGACGCCATTTTCTTCAAAACTTCTTTGGACATAGGATATTCAGCATCCACAAGAAGATATTCATAAAATTTTATAGTACTTAAAGGATACACACCAGCTTCTAAATGTAAACGCCATTGAAGTCCACTAACATCATCAAGATCCTTCCAAACTGGATCTTCTTCATCTGGTGCACACATTCCCTTGAATGTTGACCAAATCTTTATTCCATTGACTGAAGTAGGTGCTTCAGTCTCATACTTGGCCTGCATCAACCTCCAAAGGTCTGCCAAGTCCTCCCTATCTAGGCTTGCAAACAAAAACATAAGAGTAGTGAAAGTGTGTACCTTCTTCCCATATCTACCAACCATCTAAAACCCACTTGCATCTTCCTCATAGCTAACTATAGGGTTTCTGGAATCATGAGGTAACACTTCTACCATATGTGAATCTTCCAAGGGTGAGAGCTTAATACTCTTTCTAATAATAGCTTCACTAGGATTCACTCTATCCAAATTTTCTGGGAACTCAAGTGGAACTCCCTTCTTCAATGGTCTTGGTGTAACCATAGCCTTTTGGATCTCCATCTTTTCTACAAGTTCTTCCTTTCTTTCATCTGAAAGAAGACTAATCGTGTTCTGCTCTTGCACACTTGCCCATATAGGATAAGCCTTATATTCCAATTCGTCAAAGGACAATCCCTTCAACTTCCTAAAAGTCCAACCTGTTTGATGACATCTGAGCAACATGTAATAGAGCTCCCTTCTAGCTGTCTTAGTCTGTGAAAGAACTTTGCTAGCTTTATATTTTAGAATCACCTTGCAATCCCTTTTAACTCTTGATAGAATATCCAAACCCCAAATTTGATCGGATAAATTCATGTCTGGATTCTCCATTACCTTATTTTCCCATGCAAAGTACATTTGAGAAACTTCAGGCATCTCATAATCCACCTGATTTTTCAACTCTGCAAGCTTTTCCTTTGCCAACTCATAACCATATTCAAGCCTCTCTGGTTGTTCAATAATCATTACACTTGAATATGTACTCTCATCACCACTGCTTTCCTTACTCTCAATAGCGGTCTCCTGCATCCTTTCTTCTTTCTCAAGTTGTGCAACCAACATGGAATCAAATTTTACTTGGGCTGCATCCTTGGGAACTACTCTTTCTACCATAATCCCTTTACCCTTATCTAATATATCAATGGTGGGTAAAGATGATGATGGTACCTGTGTAGACACATCCTTGATGATAACTGATGACTGGGATACATCAACCATACCTGCAGGTTTATCAACGTCCAAAACCTGCGTGTCAACGCCTAAATTACTCCTATCAGCACTTAGCTTATCAACGTCAAAAACTTGTCTGTCAACGCTCAACTTAATCTTGTCAGCGCTTGGCTTAGAAACCTGTTCCAGCATCTCCATAAACGAAATCTTTGTTGGAGTTGCCAGTAAAACATCAATAACTGGCCTCTCCTTCAAGCTGGTCAATGCTCAGCTATTTCCACACCAATAGAACCACCTGAGCCTTTGTCACTTAAATTAATTGGCTCAGTAGCAGCTTCCTCCCCTTTGTAAGAATCCTCCCCTGATGAAAGGACTCTTGTCTACCTTCTCCTAGTCTCAGCAGCTTCCAAAACAACAATCCTCTCCCTCAATTGCTTGAGTTCAAGGCCTTGTGTAGAAACGGTATGTACAAGGTCTGCATTTTGCTTTTGCAAGCTAATGCAGACAACCGTCAATTCTAACAATGTACAGGGTTCCAATCCACCCTCCTATATAATGGGAATTTGACCTCCCAAAGTAGAGTCATGGGGCATGGATGGGGTATTAATGATGTTAGGACTGGCTTGGCCTACATCTAAGCTAGTACCAATAGTCCTAGCCCCACCTATGTCACCAACCACACTTGTGGTGGTGGTTCTCTCTGCAACATGGCTAAGACCACTAGAGGAGAACACTCCAGTAGTCCTTTGACATTTTTCCATCCTAAAGTCTGAGGGTGAAGAGGATGATGTGGATTGGGTTTCAGTTTGGAAGTGAAGGGGTGTTTGGATTTGTTGTAAGAGAGTGTCAGCGTTTGGATTTGGAGTGTCAACGCCAATATTTAACGTGTCAGCGTTGAAGGGTTCTTGGTCAATTTCCATATGCTGGGGTGATGGTGATGGTTCAGGTAATGGGTCTGGTTGAGGTTGTGCTGCTGCAATAACAGCAAGCATGGCTTGGGTAAGGGGTAAGTCTCTGTTTGGGGGTGTGTTCATCTTTTTTAAAATTGCTTTCTTTTTCACAGGGATCGTATAAAAATCATCATGATCCCTGGTGCAATATCTTTGTTCATCAAACACCATTTGCAAAAATCTTGGGTAAGCAAGAGTCATCTTGCTACCCTTGTTATGACACATGCCATCAAAAATCATTTTAGAAAAATTATATTTTTGCCCAGTAGCAATACACACAATGGCACTCCCAATTGATCTGTTAATTTCATTGTGTGCAGTACATTTGGGACTCAAACATTGAAGAATGACATGTATCAAGTACTTCCAAGCTGGGGGAAATTCCTGTTTTGAATATTTGTTTAAAGTTCCCTCTTCAGGGAAAGGATAACCCAAAGCTTGAAGTCCTTGTTCTAGCTCACCAATGGGTAGGGTGGTTATACCATCTGCATCATTAAGATGCAAAGCCTGGCAAACCAAGGCTTTAGTAATCACCCATTGAAGCCCATGGACTGTAGCAGTCAATGTAGTCACATTATTAATCGTTGAGGAAGTGACAGTATTCCAAAACTGTTTAATATGAGTGACAGGGATAAGAGGAATGAGAAAGTGCATACCTTAATGGGGATGCATTTAAATACTCCACCATCTGAGTATATTGAGGAAACAGAGTGTTGTCAGCCTCTAAATAGGCAACCATGTTGTGCTGACTTCTGAATCCCAATACCAAATCACTTGGTTTAAACTTAGACGCCATTGATGTAGAAAGTTGTGATATATGTTATGAAAGATGAAAGTGTATAAAAACTTAGTTAGACAAGAATAAGCAGTTACCCTATTTCAAAAGAATGAGCCAAATATATAGGAGAGGTAAGCACATGTGATTGGTAAAAAATGAGGCAGTTATTTTTCAAAATATAATGATTAAAATCTTGAAAAGATATAACTTATCTTGTGAATTAATAAAAAGTTACCAACTCCTAAAATTAAGGCCCAAGTTTTCGTCAAAAATAACAACTGGGTAGGACCCAATGTTTATCTGTTAGAAATACGTTTTTACGTATATTAGAAGAGTCGGTCACTCCACAATATTATTTATGTTGTAATAGCTCGTAGTTAACAAATAGTTAATAGTTACTTATTTAGTTAAGTAAGAACCGGCCCATGGGCTTGTCATGGGCCGGCCCAAGTCCATTATAGGCTTGGAAGTATAAATACCCCTTTCCTCCTTGGAAAGGGGTTGGTTGTTGTTCACTTTTTGTTTCCACTTAATAAAATATCACATAGTTTTCTCTCACTTTCTCTCTCTAGTTTCTCTCTCTAGAAAATATCAACCCACTTCATAGATTCATAGGTTATCAAGATTCTACATTTGGTATCAAGAGCTATGGGGTGATTTAAGGTAATGATTTGTGTGGTTTTTTAGTTTTTGATTGTATTAGTGTTCTTTAAGAAGATCCATCTTGATTCTTGGTGTTTTTGGTGTTTTTGTGATTGGGATTAGTAGATAAGTATTTGTTTTTACTTATTATTGTAGAAATCACAAAAATTTTTGGGTTATTTGGTAAAAATCTGGGTTTAAATCTTCTTTTTGATCGACTGTTCATACACGAACAACCTTCTGTTTACCCAGATAAAGTTCCGAACCAAAAAGTTCCGGATCAAAAAGTTCCGGATCAACCAAAGTTCCGGATCAAAAGTTCCGAACGAAAAGTTCTGGATCAACAAAAGTTCCAAACCAAAAGTTCCGAACGAAAAGTTCCGGATCAAGGAAGTTCCGAACCAAAAGTTCCGGATCAAGGAAATTTCCGGATCAAGGAAGTTCCGAACCAAAAGTTCCGGATCAAGGAAAGTTCCGGATCAAGGAAGTTCCGAACCAAAAGTTCCGGATCAAGGAAAGTTCCGGATCAAGGAGAAAGTTCCGGATCAAGGGAAAGTTCCGGATCAAGGGAAAAGTTCCGGATCAAGGGAAAGTTCCGGATCAAGACTTCCGAACGAAAAGTTCCGAATCAAGGTATTCCAAGCCAAAATCTTCCGAATCAACACTTCCGAATCAACAAAAAGTTCCGAATCAAGGGTTATTTTACTTGTTTTTTCGATGATTTTTTAGAGGATTTAATCTTGGTTTCTTACAACAAAAACTCAACACAATTCACAAGCTTTACTTCACTGCTCGATCAACCGATAATATTTGTTTCTTTGAAGTGAACAAAATGAATCCGAATTCAGTAATGCCTCAGATGACATCACTCACGGATATTTCCGTCATTACGGGAACGGATAATCGCCCGCCAATGCTCATCAAAGAAGTTTTTGAAGCATGGCAAGGCCGGATGATGTCTTACCTTAAGGGAAAACCGGTTTATGGGAGGCTTATGGTTAAGTCAATTTTAAATGGTCCACTTGACTATGGTACCATCGTGGTTAACAATGTGACTCGACCAAGAGAATTTGAAGAACTTACACCAGCTCAACAACTTGTTGCCGATGCAGACGAAAAGGCTCTTCAAACCATTCTCCAAGCTCTTCCCCATGACATCTATCGGATGGTAAGTCAGTATACGGTGGCAAAGGATTTATGGGAACGTCTAAAGGTGTTGCTACAAGGTACGTCTCTCACCAAACAGGAAAGGGAATTTCAGTTGTATGATCTGTTTGATAGATTCACGTACAACCCAGGGGAAACGCTTCACGATTATTACTTCAGGTTCACCACTCTCATGAATGATCTGAATGTATACAATCTCGTGATTGCTCCATTCCAGGTTAACACCAAATTCTTGAATACTTTACCTCAAGCTGAATGGGGTGAGTATATTACCGATGTTAAGTTAACCAGGGATTTGCATAAGTGAAATTTGGATCAACTCTATGCTTTCCTTCAGCAGCATGAGAAACATGTGATCATGCACCGTTCGCCTCGAGGTATGTACCCTGATTCCTTAGCTTTGATGGCGAATCAACCAAGCTTGTCTCACAACAACACTCCTTATATCTTGGGACATCAAGCCTATCATCCATCACCTTACATGACACCAACCTTCCCCCAATACTCGATTCTACCGCAACCACCCACCTCACATCAGCAACAATATCGGTTCAATGCACCTTCACCACACTATGCTTCACAACATCACCCAGCAAGTATTGCACCTTATGCTCAATCTTCATATTCTTCTTATCAAGAGAATGCAGCATATCCAACAAGCTACCCTGATCAAATGAGTATTCCTTCTAGTGATTATGCAGCTCAACAAGATCAAGCAATGTATTGTGATGATGATGAAGAAGTCCCCGTTCCTGTGTTCAAACAAGGAACTGACCCAGTTGAAGTGTTAACCACTATGTCTGCTTATCTCACAAGGACTTTAAGCAAACGAGGATTTAGAAAACAAGCTCCTACCAACAATCAGTTGAGGAATTCATCCAATTCTCGCCAACAAGCTACTATTGAGAATGGCAGGGTGATGGTTCAACCTATTCAACCATATCAGGGGAGACCTACTACATCAACTACTAATGCTCGTACGGTTAATCCTGCTCCAATGGTCAACAATCCTCTACGGGCTAATTCTACAGGCAAGTTGAGAATGATTACATGCTACAACTGCAAGGAAGAAGGACACATGTCCAGGGATTGCAAGAAACCCAAGAGGAGAAGGGATGGTCAATGGTTTGCAGAGAAGATCTATCTGGTGAATGCTCAGGCACAAGGAAGGGAACTTGATGAAGAGGAGCTTGCATTTCTTGCTGATCCAGGGATTGCTGAACAAGACACTGTCACCACACAGAATGCAGCATACCAAGCAGATGATCTCGATGCGTATGACTCAGACTGTGATGAATTTCAATCTGCAAAGGCTGCTCTCATGGCAACTATCTCCAGCTTAGGGCCAGAAAAGAGATCTGAGGTACTTATTAATACCACTGATAATACCACTGATGCTAGTATTCAACCACATCAAGTTGTGCAAGAGAGTGCTGATTCGAATGAGTCTTCGGTGGTGAATCTTTCAAATGAGGAGACAATCAATGATAGTAATATCAATGTGAGTCCCCAGACTTTGAGTGAATCACAACCGGGAGCCATTTCGGATACGCATACTCCTGCTCAACAAGATTTGGTCATGGTTCCTGCTACATTACTTAGCCAAATGAATGCTGCTCTTTTAGAAACCCTAGCTAAGAATAAGAATTTGTCTGATGAGCTTGCCTTAAGCAACGAGAAAGTTCACACTTTGGAATTAGTGCCTTCGTCTAGTGTTCTCACTAATCCTGAATATGATCATTTTCGAAACAAACAAATGGGTCACTTGCAAGAAATTGAAAACTTAAGAGCAAATCTTTCTAATGAACTTAAAGAAAAGGAGTTAGTGGTCACTAATTTTCAAAAACTTCAAACGGATTTTGAATTACTCGAGTCTAAGAAGAATGAAATGGAGATTAATGCTGCTAATAAGATTAGAAGTCTAGATTATTTGCTTTTAAGACAATACGCTGCTTCTCAACTAGTGCACTTATTTGATGCTTCGTTTAGAGAATTTAACTTATCACGTCAAAAAGGCCTTCCCCCTAACCCACGGTATGCAAAACAAGCTTTATGACATAGTCCTAGACTTTATAATGCAACCCAATTAGGATTGGTCTTAGACCCGATTGTTATTTTCGATGGTCTCACAAGTAAGGATCTAGTTGATGAGGATCGGTCATACAATTCTGCAAAATATCCCGAGTGTGATTATTTTTTAATGAATCAGGAGCTTGCTAAAACGGATTTTAGAATTCGCTTCCATATGGACAAAGATCTCATTACAGCACCAACCTACATGTTAAATGAAGAAAACCCTAGTACATTTCCTACACTTGTCAACATGGAAGGTCCTAAGGAAATTCCAAAGGATCTTCCACCGGTTAGCACTGTATGGTTAAACTTGCAAGAGATTAATCAATACTTTACTAATTTTGACAAGGTCATTTTGGAATGTACGACTTCAAATGGCCTAAACGCCGAAGAATGGGCTTTCGAACACATGAACGAGGTGTTTAAAAATGAGATCAATCCATTTGTCGAAAGTCTAAAAGGAAGTTTTGCATCTCTTAAGGAAAATCTTGAATTTGAAATTGGAGAAGTTCAAAAAGTGTTTTATGAAATGGACACCGCTTACGAACTACAACTAATTGAAAAGGAAAAGATTTTATCTGAATATGACCGATTCTTGTCAGAAGTAATTTCGTGTGATGTGCTTACTACTGTAAATGTTAATTATTCGAATGAGCTTACATCCGCTATGATTAACTGTGATGTTGTGCATATATGTGATGATGTTTGTGATCTCTCTGTAAATGTTGCTGATTCTGTAAATGAGGTAGATAATCATTCTTGTCACGAATCTAACGCTGAGTTTTTAAAGCTACAAGATTCTTACAATTTACTTTCAAAACGCTTTAATCAACTAGAACAACATTGTATATCTTTAGAATTAAAACAACAAACTCAAAATGAGGATCTTTTGATATCAAATGGTTGTGAAAACGGTGTTGAGACGAGTGACAAGATGATTGCAATTTTTAAGGCATTAGAGGAAGAGATTATGAGATTGAAGAGAGATGTGTCATCAAATGAAACACTAAAATTGGAACTAGAGGCTGCAGAGTCTAAAAACCAGGTCTTAGAAATTAGACTTTCGTCTGTTCTAGGGGAGATGGATCGGACAAGACAGGGACTATCCGCTCTTTATGGTTCACTAGAAGAACGCTTCGCTTTTAATGCGGCACAACAACAATATTATGTTGAACAACTGAACCAAAAGTGTGAGGAAATCTCTGACTTAAACATCCTGCTCATAGACAAAAACATGGTTTTGGCCGAGTTAAAGGAGACACTTCTTCTCACCCGACAAGAAGTTGTTGATAACTTAGCTACCGACTCTGCACCGTCCACTAGTGCTCCAACAACCAAGTCAGTAGTGCTTTATAAGAACCCACTCCATAAGAAAAACCCGGTTACCTACGATGATTATATGAGGAACGCAATTAAGCATGTAGATCTTGTTAGGGATATTTTAGACGATCTTTATGCCTTAGATCCCTCAAGTAGCTACTATTATTCAGCCCATGAATATATTAAGCGTGTTCAATATTGCTTAGCCTATTTGCAATACATAGGTAAACCAGGTTCTGCACTACTCACCAATCGACCCATTGCTGTAACTCCATTTAATAAGACTCCAGGAGCAAAACCGTCATTGGCACAATCAAGTAAGGCACCTTTAAAATCTGTTGCTAATGTTCCCACTTTGCCTTCTACAGGATTAAAAGAGACTACTAAGGCTAAAGGATCGCCACTCAAGAAAGATAAGATCAAGCCCTCCACTAGTAGTGCCAAAAAGAAGAAAGTAGAAGCTCACCATAGGAATGTTAGTTCAGTTTTAAATAAGAAGAATCATGTTAAGACTAAAAGCTCTGCGCCTGTGCAGAAGCCTAAACCATTCGTGAATTCTAATTTGAATTGTTGGAATTGTAATGAATGTATGTTTTCCCAACGTCATGATTTGTGTCTTATTGATCATGTGAATGAAATGAATGCCATTAGGAATGGTCTTGAATGGAAGCCAACAAGTAGAACTCGAGCCCAAGTTGGCTGGCAATGGCGTCCCACTGGTAGGACCTTTACATTAGATGGAAAAATGTGCCCTTTAACTAGGAATGCATCCATTGAGGTTAGGTCTGAGCGTCCTTTAGTTAGGAACACTAGCACTAAAGTATGGAAACAGCACACTTTAATTAGGTCAGCCCCCATTATAGTGCCTATCAGTGAAGAAATACCACAGGATTTGAGCCAACTAGAATCTACACCACCAACTAGGAAGAAGAAGGCTAGGAAATCTAAGAAACCTAAAGTTAGCAAATCTAAGATTATTAAATCTTTACCTGCTAATGACAAGGAACATTCAGATTCCGATACCTCTACATTGTTTTCGTGTGGTGATATTTTCAGGTGGTCCAAATCATCCTCTGGTATTTGGACTCCGGTTGTTCAAAGCATATGACCAGAGATCGCTCGATGCTCCGAAATTTCGTCAGCAAGTTTCTTGGTACGGTTAAATTCGGGAATGATCATATAGCAAAGATAATGGGGTATGGTGAATATCAGATTGGAAACATTACGATTTCAAGGGTATACTATGTAGAAGGTCTTGGTCATAATTTATTCTCAGTAGGACAGTTTTGTGATTCCAACCTAGAGGTTGCTTTTCGACAACACACTTGTTTCATCCGCAACTTGGAAGGAAAAGACTTGTTGAAGGGTTCTCGTGGTGCAAATCTTTATACGTCGTCCCTACAAGACATGATGGCCGCCTCTCCAGTATGTCTTCTCTCTAAAGCATCTAAGACCAAGTCATGGTTATGGCATCGCAGATTATCTCATCTTAACTTTGATGCTATTAATCATCTGGCTAAAAACGAATTAGTTCGTGGTCTTCCAAAGCTTAAATTTCACAAGGACCATTTATGTTCCGCGTGTTCTAGGTGGAAAAGTACCAAGAAATCTTACAAGCCCAAAGCTGAAGACACCAATCAAGAAAAACTTCATATTTTGCATATGGATCTTTGTGGGCCAATGAGAACTGAAAGTGTGAGCGGTAAGAAATTCATTCTTGTCATTGTGGATGATTTCTCCAGGTTTACATGGGTTAGATTTCTACGTACAAAGGATGAAGCACCGAAGGCTATCATCACTTTTCTGAAATTCATTCAGGTACGTTTGAATACTACTGTTCGCCGTATTCGTACAGACAATGGAACAGAGTTCGTCAATCAGACTCTTCGTGATTACTATGAAGGAGTTGGTATCTCTCACGAAACATCCGTTGCACGTACTCCACAACAAAACGGTGTCGTTGAAAGGCGGAATCGTACGCTTATGGAAGCTGCTAGGACTATGCTGATTTATGCGAACGCTCCATTGTTCTTGTGGGCAGAAGCTATATCTACTGCATGTTTCACCCAAAACCGTTCTATCATTCGGAAACGCCATGGAAAAACACCTTACGAGCTTCTACATGACCGTAAACCCGATGTTTCATTCTTTCATGTGTTTGGTGCTCTTTGTTATTTAAACATTAATAGTGACAACTTGGGCAAACTTCAACCAAAAGCCGATATAGGTATTTTCATTGGTTACTCACCCTCCAAGAAAGCATACCGAATTTACAACCGTCGTCTTGGTAAGATTGTAGAAACTATGGACGCAGATTTCGATGAGCTGACAGCGATGGCTTCTGAGCAACGCAGCTCTGAACCCGCGCTTCATGAGATGGGAACCGGTGCTATTAGTTCTGGATTAGTTCCCAATAATCCTACTTCTACATCATTTTTACCACCAACAAGGCCCGAGTGGGATAAACTGTTTCAACCGTTGTTTGATGAATTCTTTGATCCCCCAAAATGATGAAGTTCCAGCACCTGTAGTGATAGCTCCAATACCTGAAGTTGTTGCTCCCGCTAATGAAGCTTTATCAAATGCATCTTCAATTAACATTGAACCGGATGCACCTTTACCAAGTGATTCTCAAACTACACCTGAATCGTCACCCCTACTTGTGCCTAATGATGTGGAAGAGGATTCTATTGATCATGATTTGGAATATGCTCACATGCAAGAGCTTCCTTTCTTTGGTGTAGCGATACCTGAAAACCCTTCAGCCGCGTCTACCTCAAAAGAAGCTCCTTCTATTGTTCACTCCAGACCACCTAGGATTGAAAATCATAGCACTAAATGGACAAAAGATCACCCCATTAGGAATGTCATTGGAGATCTAGATCGACCAGTCTCTACACGCCATCAATTACAAGAGAGTGCACTCTATTGCTACATTGATGCATTTCTCTCTGAAGTTGAACCTAAAAATTGGCAGCAGGCTATGACTCAATCATCTTGGATTGAAGCCATGCAGGAGGAACTAAATGAATTCCAAAGACTCGAAGTATGGGAATTAGTTCCTCTCCCTGACAAGGTTAACATCCTTACTTTGTTGTGGGTTTATAAGGTTAAACTTGATGAGATGGGTGCAGTATTGAAGAATAAGGCTAGATTGGTCGCTAGAGGATATAAACAAGCCTTGGGTATAGACTTTGAAGAATCTTTTGCTCCTGTTGCAAGATTGGAGGCCATTAGACTATTCCTTGCGTATGCTGCTCATATGAACATGATCGTCTATCAAATGGATGTGAAGACGGCATTTTTGAACGGTGAACTAAGGGAAGAGGTCTATGTTAGTCAGCCGGATGGGTTCGTTAGCACGGAGTTTCCTAATCATGTGTACAAGCTTAAGAAGGCTCTTTATGGGTTGAAACAAGCTCCACGCGCGTGGTATCATCTCCTTTCAACATATCTCATTTCGGAAGGCTTCTCCAAAGGCAAGGTGGACCCCACTCTATTCACTCTCAAGGAGGACAACGACATGATTCTGGTACAAATTTATGTTGATGATATAATATTTGCTGCCTCTAACATAGAATTGTCCAAACGCTTTGAGAAGATAATGTCCACACGCTTTCAGATGTCGATGATGGGAAAAATTTCATTTTTCTTAGGATTACAAATTTCTCAGAATCCCAGAGGCATCTTTATTAATCAATCCAAATATGCTCTAGAATCTCTTAAGAAATATAACTTTGAAAATTGTGACCCCGTAGACACTCCAATGGTGGAGAAATCCAAGTTAGATGAAGATAGGAATGGGACTATTGTCGATCCAAAACTTTACCGTGGGATGATCGGCACCCTTCTCTATCTGACTACTAGCAGGCCTGATTTGCAATTTGCCGTATGCATGTGTGCCCGGTATCAGGCTCGGCCTACCGAAAAGCACCTACATGTTGTTAAAAGGATCTTTCGGTATCTAAAAGGAACACTTCATCGTGGTCTATGGTATCCGAAAGATTCCTCTATTGCTTTAATATCATACGCAGACGCCGATCATGCTGGGTGTCAAGACACGAGGCGTAGCACTTCTGGATCTGTGCAACTCCTTGGAGATAGATTGATCAGTTGGTCTTCAAAAAGGCAGAAAAGCGCTGCAATTTCTAGCACGGAGGCTGAATACATCGCCATGTCCGGTTGTTGTGCTCAAGTCCTTTGGATGAGATCACAATTAACTGACTACGGTTTGGGATTCAACAAAATCCCGATGTATTATGAAAACAAGAGAGCCATTGCCCTTTGCTGCAACTATGTTCAACACTCCCGGGCCAAGCACATAGACATTCGCTACCATTTCATTAAGGAGCAGGTGGAGAACGGAGTGATCGAGCTGTATTTTGTCACTACTGAGTACCAGCTGGCGGATATGTTCACCAAAGCCTTAGATCGAGGACGAATCGAGTTTTTGATCGACAAGCTTGGCATGAAATCATTCACTCCAGCGACTCTCAAAGAGTTGGCAGAAGAATCAGCTGAATAGTGGTGGTAAACTATTCAGAGTATCCTTTGTTTGTGATCATGTATATTATAGTAAATATATAAACCACAAAAGAAAAATACAAAAATATAAAACCTAGAAAAACCAAAAAAAAAATATAAAACCTACAAAAACCATAAAAAATATAAAATCAAGAAAAAAAACCAAAAATATTTTTCGTTTTTAATTCGGGCATGTCTTTTAGTACGGTAATATTTACGGCCTTAGAAATGTCGATCAATATTGACACGGTGCCATAAATAGAGTCCGTATAAAAGTTGTACATTTTTAAAACATGCCCATTATGGCTTGTAGTTATTTCAGACTGCAACCCGGTTTTCATATTAAAGTCACGTATTTCTTTGGAAAACGTTGGCTCACAACGGGAATTAATTTTCTCGGGCATGATTTACAAGCCAAATCATGCAAAGGGATCAATTTACTTTATAACTTGGTCTAACACGAGTTAGTGTACGTCTCAGTGCATTAATTTGTTAAAATAATATAAATCTTATTGACACCACGAATCAATCTTTTTCAAGATACTTATTGGAAATGCTTTCATCAATATTTGACTCTTTAAACTATGACTACAGCTCTTTAAATAGAAAACGGGTCATCGTTTAAGGGGGAGAAAATATTAAATCATCTTCGTCATTAAATCGATTTTCAACAGTGTTTGTGGAAAATTAATTGGCTTAATGATTTATGAGGGGTTTTGCTTTAGAATACGACTTGTGATTGGACTGGCGTTAGATTTTGGAGATTTTCTAATAGGATGCGATGCTTAAGTTTGAAAATTAATTCGCCTAATTCATTTAAATTCACTTAATTCAGTTAATCAAGATTAGGGTTTCTGCCTTAATTTTAGGTTAATTAATTAGGGGTTTTAGTTGGGTTTTATGCGGATTAGGATTAGAAGATGTTCTGTTGCCTTAGCATGCCTTAAAACTCACAATCGCGCTTAGAATAATCACCAATAGGCTGCGTTTAGAACTTCCGGATGAACAGGATGAAGAGTTCCGAATGAAGGAACTTCCGAATGAAGGAACTTCCGAATGAAGGAAGTTCCGAATGAAGGAAGTTCCGAATGAAGGAAGTTCCGAATGAAGGACTTCCGAATGAAGGACTTCCGAATGAAGGACTTCCGAATGAAGGACTTTCGGATGAAGGACTTCCGGATGAAAGAAGTTCCGAATGAAAGAAGTTCCGAATGAAGGACTTCCGAATGAAGGACTTCCGAATGAAGGACTTCCGAATGAAGGACTTCCGAATGAAAGAAGTTCCGAATGAAGGACTTCCGGATGAAGGACTTCCGGATGAAAGAAGTTCCGGATGAAGAACTTCCGAATGAAGAAGTTCCGAATGAAGAAGTTCCGAATGAAGAACTTCCGAATGAAGGACTTCCGGATGAAGAGTTGTTGGATTGATAGTTGTTTGCCTAATATAATTACTTGTTGAAATGTGTTATGCTTAGAAGTCATAATGATATATAATTATATATTGTTTGTGCATCAACCTTTCATGTCTTATTTTAAGCAAATACGATGACTAATCCAACAGTACAAGCACTCCAAGATTCTAGAGCAGCCGTAATTGCCGAAGCAAGAACCCTTGAACGTAGATTGATGAGGAGCTTAGAAAGATTCGTTGGTGGTAGACCATATTTAGTGCACCACAAGCTACTGCAACGATCCATCTAATGGGTCGTACATTTCAGGTCCACTGTATATTGGTTTTCAATTGTGAATATGTATATTTGTGAATATTGTGCTTTTACGGCTTGATGTAGTGTTAAGGTATGATAATTTTTCAAGAATTTCTCACGAGATTCTAAATCTTTCAAAATATATCATACTAAAGCACTACAACTATCCCTTATTAATTTAAGGGGGAGCATTAACATGTTCTATGGCCAAACATCGATTTCATTTTTTATCCAAAGACCGGTTAATCCATTCAATATCCCAAATATTAATGGTTAACATTTTGGATAAGGGGAGAAAATGGGATTAAGGAGACTTAAATGATACTTGGCTAAAAGATGAAACAGACTTAACGATTATCCAACTTAATATGTGTAAAGCACGTGTTAAGGGGGAGCGTTTTTTTGATGAACAAAACACCTAAGGTACAAAACTTTTGATTTCAATATCACAAGTACCTTAGGTGATTTTCAATGATTTTTCATGGTGGCCATACTTTCCCAAAACACGCTTAATTCACGACGAATGTGGTGACAAAAGGGTGGTAGGAATAGGTTTAGTCTAATGATTCATCAGAGCCGACGGAATCTTCCCAAGGACAATTCCCTAGATAGAATTAGAAGTCCTAGGAAAGTTGGAGAAAGTTTGTGAACGTAGCTGAATGCCGACCAAGTACTTAAGCTAGCACTGGAACAATCACAAAAAGGTGCTAGTTATGACGTATTGGTAAGCATTGAAGGGGTTGAAGAATGAAAAAGAAATGTAAAGATAAAGGGTGTAAAGAAAGAAGCCCTCCTTACAACTTTAGGCAGAAACCGGGTCAATACATATGCTATTGAGATCATTTTTGTTAATGATTCTCGATATTGAAGAAAGACGTCATGGACCCAGTGATGCAATGCACAACCCTTCCCAGCTAACTCAGATATCTCTCAAAAGGTATTTGTTTTAATCACACGGAGATCAACACGTTATCTATTGGTTTATTCACTCCGAATAGACTGGTATTGAAAAGGTGGCACTCCTCTCCAGCCATCGCTCACTAAATCAAAACGCACAATCGAGTCTAGAGCCAAGAGATCATCAAAAGTCTCATTAGGACACTTTTCATTTATTCCTTGCTTTCTCACACACTGTGAAAAGTAAGAGATTTTTATGAGTCCTACGCAGTATTCCTGTAATATTGCCAGAACATCCGAGTAATACGCAAGTATTACAATGAAGATGGAAATCCTGCTTGAGCCAACATCAAACAAGCTCATGGTAGGTTACACGTGCGGTTCTTTTAGAACCAATCTTGTGAAAAACTAGAAAGAAACAGTGGTTTAATTCTTAATTGAACTTAAACTCGTTCCAGGCCTCTTCGCATTATCATATGATCTTGCCAGAACACTCAGAGTGACTCTTTATTGATCACAGTGACGAGTGGAAATCCTTCTAGTGTTAACATCAAACAGCACTTGGTAGGTGACGTGCAAGATTCTTTATGAATTGAGCTCGTGATAACTGGAAAGCAACGATGGTGAAAATCTTAATTGAAATTCACTTGTTCCAGGTTTCATGAATTGACGGCTTCAAATCACAAGGATAATTTATCCAAGTGATTCACTCTTTATGTTCGCAGTCAGCTTTGGACGGTCGAATAAAGAGAACGGGTTTACCCGCGAAATCCTGTCAGGAAGTTACTTAATTGAAACTATCCGTCACGGGTACGATATCTAATATCGTCCAACGGTCTTCACCGACCGGAGGTAAAATGCTACCGAATTAGAATAAAATGCTCAAAGCCATTTTATTCGTGTCATTGCTGTGTACCTGTCAAGACGGTGGCGTTGCTGTGTACCTGTTGAAGACGGTGGCGTTGCTGTGTACCAGTTAAAGACGGTGGTGTTGCGGTGTACCTGTAGAATTCGTTTCCACATGCTTATGTTTTTCTGCATCAAAGTTCAGTAAAAATTCAAGAAAGTACAAGATAAAGTCTTCCGCTATACCAAACTCTGAAGCTTTCGAGAATTCAACAAAAAGACATAAGTGTGTGGAACATGGAGTCACGAGGAGGCAAAATTCACAAGAAGGCAAAGATCGCACGTGATTGGTCAAAAGAACGATGCTCTCAAGCCAAAGCCTAAAAGATCAAACCAACATATTCACAACAAAAAGAAAAAGAAGAAAATACTACGAGCTAAAGAACGAAGACTTAGTATAGTATGCTAGGTTTAGAACTTTGTAACGTGGAGTGACCTCCCTTAGGGGGAGATTGTTAGAAATACGTTTTTACGTATATTAGAAGAGTCGGTCACTCCACAATATTATTTATGTTGTAATAGCCCGTAGTTAACAAATACTTAATAGTTACTTATTTAGTTAAGTAAGAACCAGCCCATGGGCTTGTCATGGGCCGGCCCAAGTCCATTAGAGGCTTGGAAGTATAAATACCCCTTTCCTCCTTGAAAGGGGTTGGTTGTTGTTCACTTTTTGTTTCCACTTAATAAAATATCACATAGTTTTCTCTCACTTTCTCTCTCTAGTTTCTCTCTCTAGAAAACATCAACCCACTTCATAGATTCATAGGTTATCAAGATTCTACATTATCAACGGTCAAAAATAACCTATCAACGTTCAACGGCTATATTCTTGTCAACGTTGGAATTTGCCATGTCAACGTCAAAATTGGTCCTAACAACGTTTGGAAATAAAACTGTCAACGTCCAAAAATAAAAATAATAAAAAGAAAAAGGACCTTAACAAAGTAATTTATCCTAGTGAAGATAACCTATAGGCTGAAAATTACTATAGGGTGACAAGCATTGTCCAATCATGCACACTTGCTTAAGCAAGATAGACATAATTGTCCTCAAGTGTCCCTTGCTAACCAAAGTTCTTAATAGTGAAGTTATCTTATAAAATCCTTTGTAACTTCCCAGGTAAGCCCAATAAAAATCATACCCAAGTCTCCCAACAGACCACATCCAATTCTAAGCCAAAAAGTCTTGGCAGCGTGCATAGTATATCAACTTTGCATGCTACAGTGCCTCACGATTTAGTAAACTAACTCGTACTCACCAGTGGACACAATCTAGAATTGTGATAAGAGTTTTATATGAATACCCAAAAAGTCCTAAAGCTTTCCTAAACCTCCCCTTAAACTAATATATACAAGTTGCTAGATAAAATGCATGCAATAAAAATTTATGTCAAGATAGGAATAAAAATATTCTAACCATCATCCATAAACTTGAACATGCTCCAATAATGCTCCAAGAATCCATAAGCAACTCTGTATCCATTTGTACAATGCTAACAACGCCTACATAATTAGATCAAAAACCACAAAACAAACATGTTGCTGACAACATCAATTTAACACTTGTCAGCGTTAAAATAACCTTTGTCAGCGTTAGACAAATAAAGTGGAAAATCTAATTTGTACAAAGACCAATAACAATCATATCATGTACATACTTTTACAAAGAGTTCAAAAACACATATCAGGTAAGATTAATCATTCCAATACTTGTTACCAAGTATTGAAATCTCCCAGTATCAAAAGGTTTAGTTAATAAATCAGCCACATTTTCCTCTGTGTCAACCCTATCTGGTTGTATTAAACCTTTTTCAAAACAATATCTTATAAAATGATGTCTAATTTCTATGTGTTTTGTTTTAGAATGATGTACAGGATTTTTAATAATGCATAAAGTACTGTTATTGTCTACAAAAATCTTAGTACACATGAAATTATACCCATAATCCAACAGCTGGTTCTGAATCCATAAGACTTGCCCACAACAAGCAGCTGCAGCTACATACTCTGCTTCAGTTTTAGAATTGGCCACCACTATTTATTTCTTGCATTGCCAAGATATCAACCTACTCCCAAGAAATTGGCATCCACCAGTTGTGGATTTTCTATCAAACTTGTCACCCCCATAACCACTGTCTGAATATGCAATAAGCTCCAATGGAGAATTTTTTGGATACCATAATCCCAAGGTGGGATAGCACCTAAGGTACCTAAAAATCCTCTTGATAGCATGAAGATGACACTCTTTGGGAGTCACTTGATGGCGTGCACATGCACCCACAGCAAACATAATGTTAGGTCTTGAAGTTGTAAGATACATCAATGATCCAATCATTGACCTATAATGCCTGACATCCACCTCTTTTCCATCACCAACCTTTCCCCAAGCGTGTTCCCTATCCATAGGTGTGCTAGCCCGTTTCTCATGTGGAGAAAAGCCAAACTTCTTCAAGATCTCTGCTACATATTTGTCTTGAGAAATAAAGATACCATCTTCTTTCTGCTGAACTTGTAACCCTAGAAAGAAGTTCATCTCTCCCATTGCTCTCACCTTGAACTTGTCTGTCATGAGCTTGGAAAAGTCTTCACTCATCTTTGGACTAAAAGAGCCAAAGATGATATCATCCACATAAACTTGAACAAGTAAGAAATCCTTACCAGTCTTCTTTGTAAACAAAGTCTGATCTATGGTGCCCCTTTTGAATCCATTTTCCACCAGATAGGTGGACAATGTGCCATACCATTCTCTTGGGGCTTGATGAAGTCCATACATAGCTTTCTTCACTCTATACACCTTGTATAGATGTTCTGAATCTTCAAAACCAGGAGGCTGCATTACATAAACCTCCTCTGCAATTGTGCCATAAAGAAAAGCACTCTTCACATCCATTTGATAGACTATAAAGCCCATGCAGGAAGCATAGGCTAGGAAAATCCTTATTGCCTCAATCCTTGCAACAGGTGCAAAAACCTCCTTATAGTCTATCCCTTCCTCTTGTGTATAGCCTTGAGCAACTAAACGTGCCTTGTTTCTGACCAAAATTCCTCTCTCATCCTTTTTGTTTCTAAGAACCCATCTTATCCCAATAGGTCTGACATGTCTGAGACAATCAACTAACTCCCAAACATCTTGAATAGCAAATTGGTGAAGCTCATCTTGCATTGCTTCCACCCAACTTGGTTCTTTAAGAGCATCAAAAATCTTCTTCGGTTCCTGTTGTGACGGAAAACAGGCAAACAAACATGCTTGAACAAGAGGGGTATCAACCTTCTTGTGAATATTGGCAATAAATCCTCCATGATTCTGATGAGACCTTCTAGTTTGTACAGGAGTCATCACATCACCAATGATTAGAGAAGGAGGGTGATTCTTTATAGTAGATGTAAGCACTCCTCCTTCAATAATTGTGTTGTCCTCAGTTTCAGTCTCCAAGTTGCCAATATCTTTTTCAAATTCTCTTCCATCATCATTTGAATGAACCTCTCCATGTCCGTTGGAATGTTCACCTTGTTCAAAAACACTGGAAGAGAATAAATGGTCAAAAGAGTTGTCAACGCCTGAATTAGGGCTGTCAACATTTGTGCCATCAACGCCTGAATTTGTCTTGTCGGCGCCAGATTTTTCTTTGTCAGCGCTTGAAGATTTATGCATGTTTTCATCAACTGGTATTACTTGTGGACCACCTTTTTCCTTTCCAGCAACAGCAGCAAACGCATCTGTCCATACAGGAATGGTAACATACTCAAGTATGGGTGCTGATTTCTCTGCTTGTGATCTAACCTCCTTATCAACCTGTATACCTGAAATTTCAACAACTGGTTCTTCCATAACATTTGAAGTCACCTCCATAATGTCTGGATCAGTAACAGGCATATAATTCAAGGTTCTAGATAGAGGTTCCAAGTCAAATAACCAATTTGGTCCACTTTCAGGATCACTAGGTTTACTTTCTAAAAACCTAACATGTACCTTTTCAAGTATACGTTTGTCTTTCTTCATGTAAACCCTATATCCTCTACTCTGCACTGAATAACCCATGAAATAGCCTTCATCACCTTTAGCACTAAACTTACCTAAGGCATCACTAGTATCCAACACAACTACATGACAGCCAAAAGGTTTGAGAAAACCAATATTAGGTTTCCTACTCCAAAATAGCTCATAAGGTGTCTTATTATGGATTTTGTTGATCAATGCCCTATTCTGAACATAACAAATTGTATTCATAGCCTCAGCCCAAAATGCAATGGGAAAGTGAGCATCAGCCAACATTGTCCTAGCTGCTTATATGAGTGTTCTATTCTTCCTCTCAGCCACCCCATTTTGTTATGGGGTTCTAGCTATACTAAACTGTCTAGTAATCCCTTTCTTGGCACAAAAGTCATCTAACAGTTTATTTCTAAACTCGCCACCATTATCACTTCTAAAAATTTTAACCTCATTCCCAGTCTTTTTCTCTAACTGGGTAATAAAGTTAATTAAAACATCAGTAGTTTTACTTTTCAAAGCCAAAAAGAAAGTCCAAGTAAATCTAGAAAAATCATGAGTTATGACAAAACAATAAGATTTATCATTTAAGCATTCTATATTAGTTGGACCAAACATGTCCATATGCAGCAAGTGAAGTGGTTTAGAACTAGAATGCACAAGTTTAGACTTAAAGGAGACTTTGTGCTGTTTGCCTTTAAGGCATGCAACACAAGAGTGGTCATTGTGGAAAGCCTTTTCAGGCAAACCATCAACTAAACCATGTCTCATAAGTCTATTTATGTTCTTACAATTAATGTGCCCTAACCTTCTGTGCCAAAGATTACTCTCATCAATTGAAGCCTTAGCATATAGACATGACATACTATTATTCATCCTAATTCCATTAAGATTCACATTATAAATGTCCTTATGCCTAGGTGTTCTATAATCAATGAATTTCTCATCAGGTATTTTAAAATCTTTGCTTAACACCAAGCATTCAGTATCAGTGAAAAGAACCTTATTTTTGTTATCACAAACTTGTAATACACTAAACAGATTATAGTCAAGTTCTTTTACCAGAAATACGTTCTCAAAACGCAAATTGTTGGTGATAAGAGTGCCTTTGCCAATGATAGTCCCATATCCGCCTCCAAAGTACACTCTGTGACCATCTTTAATGGGGGTAAAGTTTGTCAAGTAATTTTCCTTCCCTGTCATGTGCCTAGAGCATCCACTATCCCAATAGCCATAATCATTAACCTACTTTTGAATGTCCTGCACATAAAGAAAACAAATTAGTTTTCTTTGGGAATCCAAGCATGAGCAGACTTGGATTCATTTGGTTGTTCAACAAGAACAGACTTAGTCCGTATAACAACCCCTTGTTCATCCCTTTTTAGATTAAACACCCAGTTAACCCCAATCGGTTTAGTTATGACCTTTGAAATATAATGAAATTTGTTACAGGTCATAGAAATCCCATCTGAATTAGGGTTTTGGTCTTGTTTCGGTCTCCAAGTTAAGCTAGAAGAAGCTTTAGACCCCTGTCCCTTTGGTTGCAAGTATTTGGCATTACTTGGTCTAGCAGCGTAGGAAACATTCCTGTCAGCATTAAAATTGTTGTTGACAACGCTGAAATTACCTTTATCAGTGTCAAACCTAGGGTTTGCTACAGGAACCCATTGTCTGTTAGACCATGTATTGGTCTTTTGAAAAGGCCTTTGTCCATAAGTATTATACTCTTTAGTAAAGAATGGGGTTGGTCTAATGACTTGTGGACTTTGCTGGACAAAAGGTTTGGGTTTGACCATGGTTGACTTTCTATCAGCGTTCACCTTTGAAGCATTGACACATTTATAAGCCAAATGTGAAAAACTTCCACAAGTATAACAGGCTTTTTTAGACATAACTCTAGGTCTAGATGAAAAGAAACATGTCCTATTATCACTAACTTGACTTTTTGGTGACCTAGGTTTTCTATACATTTCTGCATATTTAATACTAGGTTTTCTATCAACGTTTAAGCCAAGGCCAACAGTCTTTCCAGTAGTAGGATTGTTCACTTTTATGGGTGTCGACTCATTTAGGCTGTCACTAAGCATGCCACCCTTAATAAACAAAGTAGGGTTGGCTTTCTTCCATTGGTCCAAATCAGTCAATTTCTTCTTGTATTCTTCTACTAGGGTAAGAACTCTAGGTGGAGGAATAAATTCCTCTTATTGGAGTTCTGGTATACCAGTCCAAGACAAATACTTTCTAAAGACACCATAGAAGTTCCCAGCAGGTGGTGGAACATCAGCATATTCTTTCATCCCAATCCCACTCATATCCCTAGAATCCCTTTGTTCACTAACATACTTTTCTAGGGTTTGAGAAGCTTTATCAAATCTTTGAATTTTAAGATCTACATTATCTTTGTTTTTGATAGTCTCATCTAACTTAGCTTGTATGACACCATTGGATCTCTCCAAGATGCTCCTTACCTCAACACTAGCATTTAGATCATGAGTCAAAATATTGATTTGATCTTTTAGATCAAGCTCCATTTTCTTATATTCAGCCACAGTCTTTTCAGTTTGAGTAAGAGCAATTTGATAATTAGATAACTTGAATTTTTCATCAAAAACATCTGATTTTAACTTTAAAAATTCTTTGTTAAGCTTTTTAGTGTTTAGACGACAGCCCTTACTACAAAATGCATCATCATATACCTCATTGCCTGATGAAGATGAAGAATGTGCCATAAGAGCATAGTGAGCATGCTCCACTTCCTCCTTTTCTGCAACCAAGGCCTTGTTCTCTTCCACATCCTTGTCCAAAAAGCTCTAATCCCAGCCAACACCATCAATTTCTTGCATGGCAACCATAGCCTTGGTGTCTTCAACTTTGATGATTCGGCTTGAAGGTTTTCCAGCATTAGATCTTCTTGGAGATCTGCATTCTCTCATAAAGTGTCCCATTCTATGGCAATTGTAACACTCAACCTTGGATTTATCAAACCCAGCAGTGTCTTTAGCATTAAAGGTCATCTTCTTCCTGAATTTCCTATTCCATCTATTGGCTCTTATGATTGCAAGTGCCATATTCTACTTTATGTCCATCTCCTCCAAATGCTCATCACTTATTTGCTCAAGGTCCTTGATAGGTGTGAAAACACCCATCCTTTTACCACTTATTTCTTGCTAAATCAAGACCAAAACGCGTATTTAATGTCATTTGTTTGGAATTATGCGTGGTTTGTGTGTTTGTTGTGTTTTCAGAGCCAACCGGATAAATATTGGGGAAAACATGGGATTGCACGGGTTTTATCGAGGAAAAAGACGAAAAGACGAAGTCTATAGTCCAAGAGATGCAAAAGATTTGAAGTCAATGGGCCTATTTGAAGATTTACCGAAGAAAAGGACCAAAGATGGAAGATTTACACATGTCGAAGAAACTCAAGTCTATTAAACGAAGAAATTAAAAGACGAGTTGAATTTCGTCGACAAATCCCGAATCGAAATCGAAAACGTCAACTTTTCTAAAAAGACGAGAAGACAAAAAGAAAGGGAGAAAGCCCACTCACCAACCAAGGGAGAAGCCTATAAATACTCCTCCCATTCACAAATTTCCACTAGTTCTTTTCTGTTACATTTTTCCTATTTCGTAGGAAGAAAACCATCTCCCTTAAGGAGTGGTTTTCATTTTTTTTATTTCTTCCAATCTTGTAAGTTTAATCTTTCCACTTTGTTTGTTGAATCTTAGATCATTAATACCAGTTTACTTTTAATCTTTCTATCATCTTGTTCTTCATCTCTTTGTGATTCATAAGTTTTTAAAGTTTTATTTTATTGGTTTGATCATAAAAAGTAAGTGGGTTTTGTGTTTTTGTTGTTTTGGATTGATGTTTACCTTGAGTAAATGATTAGTGGATAAGTTGGTTTAAGTTTGGGTTAAAAATTTGTTTGATTTTTGGTTTAAAATTCGTGTTTAAGAATCCCCTGTTCTTCGCTTCTTTGTTACTGTGTCCGCCCAGATTCCGGATAAAGGTCTGTGGTTTGGTTGTCTATTCGGAATATCTAAATATTCCGAGTAGGAGCCTTTATTCCGCATAAGGCATTTCATTCCGAGTAGGGGATATTATTCAGCATAGCCAAAATATTCAGCATAGCCAGAATATTCCGCGTAGGCTCGTTATTCCGCATAGGATCAAATATTCCGGATAGAGTTTGTGATTTTGTTGTTTATTCGGAATATCCAAATATTCCGCATAGGGTTTCTTATCAAAATATTCCGCATAGTATTTCTGTTAAAAACATTCCGCATAGGACATTTATTCCGGGTAGAGCAAATATTCCGGATAGCCATTATTCCGGATAAGAGCAGTTTTCCAGTTTTATTCCGCATGAGGAGAAATATTCCGGATCAAACATTCATTCCGAGTAAGTTGTAATCTCCAAGTTTAGGTATTTAGGTATTTACTGTTTAATTTAAATTCTAGTTTTATTCTCAGTAATTGCTTTTAGTTTAATTACCTCTATCACTTATCATTTTAGTAGATTTAGGCCAAAGCTCCCCCTTTCTAATTACCAATTACAAAGATTCCACTTTTGACCGTGATCGATTCGAGAAGATACCGAGAACGAAACAACGACATATATCGATTGGGTACGAGCAACGCAAAGAAAGATCTTGCAAGCAAACTTTTTTAACCAACCAAAAGTCAGTTATTAAAATGGCGCCGCTGCCGGATCTTTTCGTAAAGATCAACGGTTTTTTGTGAGAAAAATTGGATTTTGGGATCCGTTCTTTCGGGAACGTTATTTTCAAGCACAAAAATTTTCAAAAAACCCATAAAAATCTAAAATTTTCAAAAATACAAAAACATTAAAAAACCTATAAAAACCAAAAATATTTTCTCTTGCATTTTCTTTTTAGTGTATGCGTACTCGATCAACGTCTTATTCAGAGCCCGAGACTCTCGAAGATTTAGACATGGCCGGTGTACAAAACAACAACAATAATATCCACCCCTCCCAAACAACAACAATAATAATCCACCCCACCCAAACATGAATAATCCACCTTTACCCGACCTACGAACCATAGAGGAGCTATGCCAACCTACGATGAACGGACGTGGAGGCCCGATTGCGCCGATGCATGTCACGGCTCAGGAGTTTTCGTTGAAGCATCACATGATCCAACAAGTGCAAACTAACCCATTTCGCGGAATTCTGGATGATGATGCCAACAAACACCTCGACAAATTCATTACCATCACCCAAAGCATGAAGTCCCCCGGTGTTTCTATGGATGACATTCGCCTCCAACTCTTTCCCCACTCGCTTTCTCATCATGCCGACAAATGGTTTGACCGTCTCCCAAAGAACTCTATTCATACTTGGGACGACATGACTCAACGCTTTTTGTCGCGCTACTTCCCACCATCCATGGTCACGAGCCTTCGTAACCAAATTAGTGGATTCATACAAGACAATGATGAATCACTCTTTGATGTTTGGGAACGATACAATGATTTGATCGACCGCTGTCCAAATCACAACATGCTCCCCGTCACTCTCATTGATACTTTCTACAATGGTCTCACTTTTCGTGATCGTGACACGATCAACGCCGCCGCCGGTGGTACTTTTATGAAAAGGAGACCGGAGGAGTGTAGAGAGTTGATTGAAAACATGACTACTCACCACAAGAATTGGGATTCATCTGCATCCTCAAGATCTAACCCGAGAGTCAATGTTTCTTCTACTACTTCCAATCCCGAGATGACTGAAATTTCTCGACAACTCGCTGAGATGAACAAGAATTTCATGACCATGGCCACAAATCACTTTCAACAAGCTAAAGCCGTCGCTATTTCTTGTGACACATGTGGTGGTCCTCATTCCTACAATGATTGTCCTTCCACTCAAGGCAATTTTTCTGAAAACGTTAACGCGGCATACGGTACTTATCCCATGGGAGGCTATCAAGCTCGTCCTCAAGGAGACCGTAGCTTGCTAAGTTATCGTTCAAACAACTATCTTGCTCCACCCGGTTTCCCTCCTTCAAACCAAAACCAACAACAAAGCTATAACCGAAACAACCAATCCCAACCTCGTGCTAACAATCAATATCAATCCCAAAGAAACCCATACCCACCTCAAGGAAATTCTCAAGCTTACCAAGTTCCACCTCTCACTCAACCGATGGTATTGAATCAAGACGTCGAGACGTTCATGAAGACTAATCGAGAGATGGTGACGAATCTTCAGAGTCAATTTGTCAACTTGAAGAATGACATGGCGAAACAAGGGAGCGATATTCGAGCCGAGCTAAGGAATGACATGGCAAAAAAAAGCAATGAAATTCGTGCAGACATCAGAGACTCTTTCAGCACTCAAGCGCTTAACATACGTGATATGATCGGTTCGCTCATCCAAGGTAATCAACCCTCTTCTTCGAGTAATCTTCCGAGTAACACCGTTGCGAATCCAAGAGGGGAGATGAAAGCAATCACCACTCGTAGTGGAAAAGGTTATACGGAACCTGAGCTTCCTACACCTCCATCCGTGATTGTGAACAAGGAAAACGAGAAACTTTCCTCACCTCCTTCACCTTCTATCCCCATTTCCCCACCACCCGTGGTTGTGAGTGATCCTACTCCCCTTAAGCCTTCTTCTTCATCCAATATACCTTATCCTTCAAGGTTGAGGAAAGAGAAGCAAAAGAGCAAGTATGATATTCAAGTTTTAAACTTTCTAAAAATGTTTAAACAATTGAATTTTAACATCTCCTTTGCCGAGGCTCTCGCTCACATGCCCAAATACGCTAAGATGTTTAAAGATCTTCTAAGTGACAAGGAGAAGCTTCTTGACATTGCTCAGACCCAACTTAATGAGAATTGCTCATGCGTTCTCTTAAGGAAATTGCCCACCAAACTTGGTGATCCGGGTCGCTTCTTGATTCCTTGCAACTTCCCGGGAGTAGAGAATTGCATGGCCCTAGCCGATCTAGGTGCCAGTATAAACTTAATGCCTTTAAGTGTTTGGAAGCAATTATATCTCCCCGAGCTAGTCCCCACCAAAATGACTTTGGAATTAGCTAACCGTACGGTTGCTTATCCAGTGGGGATAGCCGAAGACGTTTTCGTTGGCGTTGACAAATTCACCTTCCCGGCGGATTTTGTTGTCGTTGACTACGAGATGGATCCTCGTGTTCCATTAATCGTTGGACGTCCATTCCTGAGGACGGGTCGCACTCTCATTGATGTAGCTGCGGGCGAAATAATCATGAGAGTTGGTGACGATAAAATTGTCTTCAACATGGGTAAGATTTCTAAGCAACCTTATTCATATGAGAGTGCTAATGCTATTGATGTTCTCGATGAGGCTTGTGAAGAACATTTTCATGATGCTTGCAAAAGTACTCTCTCTTCTCTACCCAATGTTGAGACCGTTGCCTCAATTGCTCCGGCATTGACTCCTTTTGGAGAAAGTGACTTGGATGATTTCGAAGCTAGCTTGGGTCCTCTCGATATTAAGTATGATGATTCTTCCACTGATTGGGATGAAGACATTCGTACTATTGAGAGACTTCTCAATGAAGACCCGTTTTCTCCTCCTTCTCCTAAAGAGGTGACTAATGATGATCCATCGTTAGTTTCACCATCTATTGAGGATCCTCCTACTCTTGAGCTTAAGGACCTACCTCCTCATCTTGAGTACGTTTTCCTTGAAGACAACGAGAAGTTACCGGTCATCATCGCAAAGGACCTAAAAGAAGAAGAAAAAGCCCGACTTATCGCCGTGTTGAAGAAACATAAAAGAGCTATCGCTTGGAAAATCTCCGACATTCGCGGAATTGATCCTCACTTTTGCACACATAAAATTCTCATGGAGGATGACTTTAAGCCCACAATTCAAAGCCAACGAAGGGTGAATCCTAAAATCCATGAAGTCATCAAAAAAGAAGTTATCAAACTTCTTGATGCGGGTATGATTTACCCTATTTCGGATTCACCATGGGTTAGTCCAGTCCATTGTGTGCCTAAGAAAGGCGGAATCACCGTTGTGCCCAATCAAAACAACGAGTTGATTCCTACCCGTCTTGTTACTGGGTGGAGAGTTTGTATAGACTACCGCAAACTCAATGATGCCACGAGAAAGGATCATTTCCCTCTTCCTTTTATGGACCAAATGCTTGAACGTTTAGCGGGTAATGAATATTATTGCTTTCTTGATGGTTTCTCGGGTTATTTCCAAATACCCATCGATCCCCAAGATCAAGAAAAGACAACATTCACTTGTCCCTATGGCACATTTGCCTACAAAAGGATGCCTTTTGGCTTATGCAATGCCCCCGGGACTTTTCAAAGGTGCATGTTGGCTATCTTCCATGACATGGTTGAGCAAACCATGGATGTCTTCATGGATGATTTCTCGGTCTTTGGGGATTCCTTCTCATCCTGCCTTGCCAATTTAGAATGTATGCTTAAGCGGTGCGAAGACACTCGCCTTGTTCTGAATTGGGAAAAATGCCATTTTATGGTCAAAGAAGGCATCGTGCTAGGACACAAAATCTCTAAAGCCGGTCTTGAAGTCGACCGTGCTAAAGTAGATGTCATAGCCAAATTACCTCCACCTTCAACCGTGAAGGGTGTGAGAAGTTTTCTGGGTCATGCGGGCTTCTATCGTCGATTCATTCAGGATTTCTCCAAAATCGCTCGCCCGATGACCCACCTCTTGGAAAAAAAAACTCCTTTTATCTTTTCTAAAGAGTGTATCGAAGCCTTCAATCTTCTTAAGGATAAGCTAACTAAGGCACCGGTCTTGGTTACCCCTAATTGGGAGCTACCCTTTGAATTGATGTGCGATGCTAGCGACTTTGCTATTGGTGCGGTTTTGGGAAAAAGGATCAACAAACATTTCCAACCAATCCACTATGCTAGCAAAACAATGACGGGGGCTCAATTGCATTATACGACAACCGAAAAAGAGCTTTTAGCTGTTGTCTATGCTTTTGAAAAATTTCGCCCCTATCTTGTTTTATCCACCACCATCGTATACACGGACCATTCCGCGTTGAAGTACTTGATGACTAAACACGACTCTAAGCCAAGACTTCTTCGCTGGGTTTTACTCCTTCAAGAATTCAACATTGAAATTCATGACAAGAAGGGTGCTGAAAACCTAGCCGCGGATCATCTGAGTAGACTTGAGGATCCATATCAAAGAGATCATCGAAACAAAGAGATCAATGACTCTTTCCCCCTTGAGACCTTAATGTCTATAAATCTCAATCTGGATGACACCCCGTGGTTTTCCGATATTGCAAACTACTTAGCGGGTGGTGTTCTCATCAAAGGGTTAACATCCCAACAAAAGAAGAAGTTCTTGAACGATGTTAAGACTTACTTTTGGGATGACCCTTTTCTATTCAAACAATGCGCTGACTTGATTATTCGCTGATGTGTTGACGGACCGGCAGCTTTTGACATTCTCCAAGCTTGCCACAAAGGACCCACCGGTGGTCACTTTGGTCCCAACTACACCGCCAAAAAAGTGTTTGACTCGGGATTCTATTGGCCCACCATTTATCGTGATGCTCACGAGATGGTTAAACATTGTGATGCTTGCCAAAAACAAGGCAAGATCACACATAAAGATGAGATGCCTCAAAATTTCATACAAGAATGTGAAATCTTTGATGTATGGGGCATCGACTTTATGGGGCCATTCCTGTCTTCTAAAGGCAACAAATACATCA
This sequence comes from Glebionis coronaria, assembly GCA_025667525.1. Taxonomy (NCBI): domain Eukaryota; kingdom Viridiplantae; phylum Streptophyta; class Magnoliopsida; order Asterales; family Asteraceae; genus Glebionis; species Glebionis coronaria. The sequence continues at coordinate 478,354,053 of CM046879.1, read as the reverse complement.
TTGTCGCTGTTGACTACGTTTCCAAATGGGTTGAAGCCAAAGCTTTACCCACTAACGACGCGAGGATGGTTTGTAATTTCTTGAAACAACTGTTTGCTCGATTCGGTGTTCCTCGTGCTATTATCAGTGACCGCGGGACTCATTTTTGCAACGATCAATTTGCAAGAATCATGGCTAAGTATGGTGTCCATCACCGTCTTTCCACCGCTTATCATCCTCAAACCAACGGTCAAGCCGATATATCCAACCGTGGATTGAAGAGAATTTTGGAACGTACTGTGGGAGAGCATCGTGCCTCGTGGGCCGACAAACTTGATGATGCTCTGTGGGCTTTCCGTACCGCCTGTAAGACACCGATTGGTTGTACACCTTATCGTCTTGTGTATGGGAAAGCCTGCCACCCCCCCCCCCCCCCCATCGAGCTGTAACATAAGGCATATTGGGCCTTGAAGTGGGCTAACTTCGACATCAACAAAGCCGGTGATCTTCGAAAGATTCAACTCAACGAGCTACAAGAATTGAGGAATGAAGCTTACGAGAACTCATTGATCTACAAGGAGAAGACCAAGATTATCCACGATGCTAAAATTAAGAACCGAGAGTTCCACGTTGGTGATCAAGTCTTAGTTTTTAACTCTCGGTTGAAGATCTTCTCGGGCAAGTTGAGGAGCCGCTGGTCTGGTCCATTCACCATCGCCAATGTTTTTCCCTATGGCACCATTGAGCTTTCTCAGCCAAATGGGCCCAACTTTAAGGTGAATGGCCAGCGTTTGAAATTGTACTTTGGTGAGGACATCTCTCATGAGATGATTCCATCCCTCACCACGTTTCCCTTGAATTAGTTCGAGACCGAGTCAGGCTCGTGACTCGGTGAACAAAAACAAGCGCTCCTCGGGAGGCAACCCGAGTATCTATCCCCCTTTCCCGTTTTTCATCCTAAGTGTAGGGGGAGCTATATAGGTTGCTTGTATTTGGATGGTGATGTGATTACAGGGATAAGTGCACTTTTGGAATCTTTGAAGAACCGTGCTCCCATGTTATCCGCAATACCGGTTCTTCTCTCAACTATCGTGCTCCCATGTATTTGCAATTGATCACTTTAGTCGTCCCCTCCTTAGCTTGATTTAACCAACGTGCACAATGTCATAAGTGTAGGGGAGTTTTTTCCCACATGCTTAAACATTGAGGACAATGTTTATCTTAAGTGTAGGGGGGCTTCTATCGAAGTTTTAAGTGGACTTTTCCATTAAAATGCCTTCATTTAACCGGAAAATCATCTTTTTCAGCATTTTTCAAATTTTTAATTAACTTTGGCCATTTATCGTAATTTTTAAATTTTTATTGTTGCTTTCATATGTATATATCCCGCAATAAAGTCAAAAATATTAATAAAGTGGTGTAGCTAGTTTTGAAATCTGTGACATATTAGGCCCGTTGCGATTATTTTGACTCAACCCGAATAGACTTATTCAAGTTTATTCTAGCTAGTATCCTTAACCATGTAGACCTTAATTGGTTTATTAGGCTAAGCATCCACGAGTCTCATTACTTGAGATTTTAAATTGTGGAGGACGAGAAATGATAGAGTCAATTATAAGTCGGTATTCTTGCACAAGCTCACTTGGTGTAATTATTTGCCTATTCTCCCATCACTTGCTAATAATTTATCTGCAATAAGTAAGGTCGTACGATTTGAAAGGTTACTTAGCTTCTAGCCCAAGATCGTTTAAAAGTTGCTCGGTAATGATAAGAGTTCATAGCCAAGGCATAACTTATGAAGCGGGGCGCGAAGATTTGCGAGTCCAAAAAGGCCCTAACAAGGCATGAGGATTCCATTTTATTGCTAAAGATCCAAGGTGATGTGAAAAGCATTATTCCCAAAGTCAATATGAAGGATCAAGACTCACGACGAAAAGCAATCAACTCCCATAAAGATCATGGAGAAGTCTATCCGAAAAGACCCTAACAAGGTATGAGGATAAATAGATCCAAGTCCGAAAAGGAGGCGGATCGTTGTATCTCAAAATCCCAATTAGCGATTGAAGAAATAATGATGAAGTCGTGGTCAACAAAGTGGAGTATCCCTAAAAAATACTCCAAGTGAAGAACTCTATTAACGAAGAGAAGACCTTTATCTTAAGCACGTCTCTCAAGATATGAAGTATGAAGTACATGCCAAATATCGGCCCGAGAAAGGTCTCAAATCGTGAAGCGAGTTATGCCAAGATATGAACTTTTTGATATCCCGAGAAGCAGTTTTAAGAGATTTTGTCCTTTAGCTAACTATTAATCAAATCGTCCTACTTTGCTTTTAGCCTAAATAAACTATCAAAATAAGTCCAAAAATGCATCTTCATGATCATTCTAAGACAAAAATAAAATATAAGAGATACACCTAGGAATAAGGGAGTTTAAGCATATAATTAAGCCGTGTGTGTAAGTGTTTGAATTTCTAACTTATAATAACAATGATCTCGTTTTTAAGCTTAGTTTGGGGAACGTGAAACTTGAGGGTGATAAATCTTCACAGCACCAAAACCCTAATGTAAGTCCTTGATCTCTTTGCAAGTTATTTCCATATAGCTATTTTCAAGTGAAAATGGTTTCCATCCTTTTGTCTCCTTTAAAGCTTTAATTTCTCTTAGAATTTAAATTTTTGTTTAGTAGAATTTTAATAAGGCCAAGGTTGATTGATTATGAGAAAAGTGTATCATTGCTTTATCGCTAAGCATTGCATGAGGGCATGGCAATGGTTAAGCGTAGGGGATTTGATAGGTGTGAATACACCCATCCTTTTACCACTTATTTCTTGCTAAATCAAGACCAAAACGCGTATTTAATGTCATTTGTTTGGAATTATGCGTGGTTTGTGTGTTTGTTGTGTTTTCAGAGCCAACCGGATAAATATTGGGGAAAACATGGGATTGCACGGGTTTTATCGAGGAAAAAGACGAAAAGACGAAGTCTATAGTCCAAGAGATGCAAAAGATTTGAAGTCAATGGGCCTATTTGAAGATTTACCGAAGAAAAGGACCAAAGATGGAAGATTTACACATGTCGAAGAAACTCAAGTCTATTAAACGAAGAAATTAAAAGACGAGTTGAATTTATTCGTCGACAAATCCCGAATCGAAATCGAAAACGTCAACTTTTCTGAAAAGACAAGAAGACAAAAAGAAAGGGAGAAAGCCCACTCACCAACCAAGGGAGAAGCCTATAAATACTCCTCCCATTCACAAATTTCCACTAGTTCTTTTCTGTTACATTTTTCCTATTTCGTAGGAAGAAAACCATCTCCCTTAAGGAGTGGTTTTCATTTTTTTTTATTTCTTCCAATCTTGTAAGTTTAATCTTTCCACTTTGTTTGTTGAATCTTAGATCATTAATACCAGTTTACTTTTAATCTTTCTATCATCTTGTTCTTCATCTCTTTGTGATTCATAAGTTTTTAAAGTTTTATTTTATTGGTTTGATCATAAAAAGTAAGTGGGTTTTGTGTTTTTGTTGTTTTGGATTGATGTTTACCTTGAGTAAATGATTAGTGGATAAGTTGGTTTAAGTTTGGGTTAAAAATTTGTTTGATTTTTGGTTTAAAATTCGTGTTTAAGAATCCCCTGTTCTTCGCTTCTTTGTTACTGTGTCCGCCCAGATTCCGGATAAAGGTCTGTGGTTTGGTTGTCTATTCGGAATATCTAAATATTCCGAGTAGGAGCCTTTATTCCGCATAAGGCATTTCATTCGAGTAGGGGATATTATTCAGCATAGCCAAAATATTCAGCATAGCCAAAATATTCCGCGTAGGCTCGTTATTCCGCATAGGATCAAATATTCCGGATAGAGTTTGTGATTTTGTTGTTTATTCGGAATATCCAAATATTCCGCATAGGGTTTCTTATCAAAATATTCCGCATAGGATTTCTGTTAAAAACATTCCGCATAGGGTTTCTTTCTAAAACATTCCGCATAGGGCATTTATTCCGGGTAGAGCAAATATTCCGGATAGCCATTATTCCGGATAAGAGCAGTTTTCCAGTTTTATTCCGCATGAGGAGAAATATTCCGGATCAAACATTCATTCCGAGTAAGTTGTTCTCTCCAAGTTTAGGTATTTAGGTATTTACTGTTTAATTTAAATTCTAGTTTTATTCTCAGTAATTGCTTTTAGTTTAATTTTATTACCTCTAGCACTTATCATTTTAGTAGATTTAGACCAAAGCTCCCCCTTTCTAATTACCAATTACAAAGATTCCACTTTTGACTGTGATCGATTCGAGAAGATACCGAGAACGAAACAATGACATATATCAATTGGGTACGAGCAACGCAAAGAAAGATCTTGCAAGCAAACTTTTTTAACCAACCAAAAGTCAGTTATTAGTCCTCGTATGTAATCACTGAACCATTGGGCAATGAAGCAATGTATGCACACACTGTATCTAGATCAATACCAGCAGGCTTAACTCTTGGTGAGTCAACATTGTATGTGTCAGCGTCTGAATGTGAGGCGTTGACAGAGCTTGATCCAACGTTGACACAAGGTGATCCAGTAACAGGGTGCATGTATGACTCCCTTTGATCAAATTGACCTTCACTATGTGAGAAGAAGGCCATATTTCCATTGGTAGACTTGCTTCCTTGATCCAAAAGGATTTCACTCTTTACAATCCTCAGTTTATTGTAGACGTCATCAAAAGTAGAACTTTTGTGAGTATTATTAGCAATCATGGACCTTGCTTCAATCTTCCATGCATCACCAAGACTTTTGAGGAAAGTGGTGATGATATCAGCATCATCATGCACTGTTCTCATAAATGACAATTTGCTTGTGATGTCAAGAAGTCTGCTTCTCACTCCACTTAGCTTTTCATTGGGAAGAGCTTTGAACACTGCATACTCATGCAAGAGTTGCTTCTTTTTCTTTGAGGCAGTATCATCATTACCACCATAAGTGACTTGAAGGGCTGCCCAAAGATCTTTGCAGAACCATAGCCTCTATACTTGTGCTGATTGGCTTGTCCCAAAGAAAGTTTGAGGATGCTTAGAGTTTTCATGTCATTCCTTCTCTTTGCAATGTCATCAACTGAGACAGCTCTTCCATCTTCAGGTTTTTCTTTTCGATCCTCCTCACTTGAGCCTGGAGTTGATCTTAGAGTGATAGCAGCTTGAATCTTAGCAACCTTATTGAATGTGTTTCCAAATTCAATAATTTCCCATAGGGTGTGATCGTGGATTTGAAGGTACTGCTCAAAATTGAACTTCCACAGCTCAAAGTTGTCTGGGTCTAGCATGGGGATTCTTATGTTACGGATTGAGGAGGAGGTCAACTCCGGAGTAGACATGCTGTCTGGATTTTAGGGTTTCTTGAAAATTAGGGTTTTTGGCGATTTAGGGTTTTTGTGTTCTTTAGATCAAAGTTTCTCAACAAGCTCTGATACCACTTGTTGATCCCAAACTTAGATCGATTTAGCTTGTGTAAACGAGAATAAATCAAGTTAAACACTTAGAGAAACTTTGTTGTATATGAAACAATTTAAGTATTATGCAGAATTAATACTTAAACAAGAACACACAAACAAGATAAACCAAACTTTCACTTTGATTGATTAATCGAACTTGCGTATAATGAAAGTGTGAAAAAAAAACATATATTGAACTAAACTTAAAGGCCTCCTTTTATAGATTAAGGAACCTTGTACAAGAGTCTACGTATCAGCTATTTTAGGTAAAGATAAACATAAGAAATACATTGTCGAACATATCTTTACTAGAAACATACTAGAAACATAAAACGCGTAGACTAAGTATCCTGTCAGTGTTTGACTTCTTCTTATCAATGCTTGACTTCTTCTTGTCAACGCTTGTCTTGACAACGCTTGATTTCTTCCTATCAACGTCTAATTTCCTCTTGTCAGCATCCAAGTGTCTTGGCTACATTTTATTCCCAACATGTATTACAAGCTAAATCTTTAAATGATGCCTCGTCGTCTTATTTTACCAATTAAAGCACATTTTGTGTTCTAATTGTTTGAGCCTAAAATAAAAACTAAGCAATCTTGGAGGATTATCACTACTAGAATATTTTATGCTTATGTTGTTTATTTTCTTTATTTGTTGGTTTAATATTCATATTATGTGTATGAATATTTCCCTTGTGTGTTCTTTCATATTTTTTTGATATGATTGTTATGTGTGTTATTTCTTTTCCCGCTAATTCTTTATCACACATATTGTTAAGAGTTGATCAGGGTTAAAAGTTACAATTGTTTTTGGGTGATTCCAATAATTCTAAGTTTTTAACCCTTTGACATATTTATCATTACATTTGGTATGGATGTTTATTTTCTACATTTATTCCACCAATTGTACATTGATTTTATCAAAACACCCTCCTCGGACATACTTAGCAAATACTTACTTCTAATTTGAAATTTATTTTTCTTCCTCCCTCTCAAGTTATTTAGTAGGTAGTGACTATAGTAATTCATTGGTGTTTATTTTCTTTCTACTAACCTTTGTATGTAACTTGTCACCTTAGCTCAATAACTTGGTGCCCCAAGCTAGGGGAGTAAGCACCAAAGGGGAGCTACTAGCAAAGTCGATTATTCTCTTCTTCAAAGACTTTTGCTAACCTTTTTGCTTCGACAAAGGGGGATAAACGATAGTGATAAACTCGTTAATGATTCAAAAACTTTTGTATTTTACATAAATGAGTTTATCGTTTGTCGTAATCAAAAAGGGGAGATTGTTAATGCAAATGATGCCTAAAAACATTATTAATGTTAACTAATATTTCTTAGTTTTGATCACGACAAAGTATAAAGACATTTATCGTCAAAGACAATCGAAAGACGAATTATTTGATAAACACTATCATCAAGGTAATAATCATTTAAGTCTTACACAAACATATCTTAATCATGTTTAGTGATCATAAAAAGTGATTAGCCTTAAAACTAACATTTTGCAAACGTGACAAAATATTTTAATAAAATTTTGTTTTAAGAAAATGTTTTATTAAAATGTAAAATGTAACTTTGAATATGGCATATTCCAAATTCCATAGGAATATCCTTTGAAGGTAAAACTTACCTTAGATATTACTTCCCCACTATAGGACAAAAAGGAGCGGAGTCTGCGACTCGCGGTTCCTTAAATAGGCATGTGGTTCTCTATCAATAAGGAACCGCAGTGATAATTAAGGAACCGCAGGCAAATAGCCGTTGGCCTTTGTCTCCTATAAATAGTGGATCAAATCTGCATTTTTCAAGAACCTTTTTGGACATTCTTTCTGCCTCTTTTCTCTTTTCTATATCATAATCATTAGTAAATGATCACTTAATGTGTTAAGTATGTTTACTTATGATTTTCCTCTTGATTCTCTTCTTTACTTGTCCAAAGAGAAGATCGCTCACACATTTGTGATGTGATTAAAGATGAAGCCTTGATGAAGATCATCCTTCCTTAGATCTAGTCATGTTCATCATTTTTATTTGAGTCTTGTGTAGATCCAATGTATGTGTGGATACTTAGATTAGTGTTGTGTTATTCCAATGTATTTGGGAATACTTGGATTAGTCTTGTGTAAATCCATTGTATATGTGTATACTTGGATTTGTCTTGTGTGGATCAATTTACATGTGTATACTTGGATAAGTCTTATTGAGTTGTAATAATTCTTGTGTGTTAGTTCTCACTAAACTATAAAGTAATGTGTGTATGTGTCTTGTGAGTTCTCACTCGGCTTCAAAGTGAAGAGTGATGCAGATTGGTTCTAGCTTTGCATTAGAACTCGATATCTAGCCTTGTGTCGGAAAAGAAAATGGGCGACGAAGATTGGTTCTAGCTTTCGATTAGAACTCGACATCTAGCTTTGTGTCAGAAAAGAGTATGGGCGAAGAAGATTGGTTCTAGCTTTCGATTAGAACTCGACATCTAGAGTTGTGTCGGAAAATGATGAAGTAGGCGACGTGTGTAGATTGGTCCTAGCTAAGATTAGGTCTCGACATTTAGCTTAGTGTCGGAAAATAATGTAAACGACGTTGTAAGATTTTCTCCGCCAATAAGGGAGCTTGTGGATATAGTGGAAATCTCGAGTAAGGTGTACTCGAGGAGTGAAGGAGGAACGAAGAGAGAGCTTCATTTATGAAACACTATAAATCTTGGTGTCTTCCCTTATGTTGTTTCTTTCCTGACTCTTTACTTATATTTACATTCCTACATTGCATTAAATTGTCACTTATCATTGTTAATGTGTTTATCATTGTTAATTGCATTAAATTGTCACTTATCATTGTTAATGTGTTTAGAATTGAACCTAGCCCCTATGCAACTCGATTTCAAGTAAAAGATAGTTTTGACGAAAACCTAATTGAAAGGATTTTTAATTAGGACAATAACCAAGAGAAATTATTCACCCCCCCCCCCCCCCCCCCCGCCCCTTCTAGTTTCTACGTTTTCTTTTTTCCTTCATAGTCATTCTTCCTCTCTTTTTGACTATATGGAATTGTTTTATTGTCCTTGTCATACTCTTTTTAGTTTGGTATTCTTGCCAAGATATTAAAGTTGAGTATGTTCTCTCGACAATATTTTCTTTTATATAAATTGGACATCTCTTTTCTCTCTTAGCCATGTTTATATTGTTTTTGGTGTCACCAAAATAAGTTGGGCTCTCTTTTCTATCTAATAGCCCTCTTATTTTTCTTAACTTGTCAAACTTTTGACACTTCTAAAAGTTAAGATTGTTTTAGCTTCATCTTGAGTCCCTCTCTTTGTACTTGAGTTGTTTAAGCTAATTCCGTTTGGGTGACTCTTGTTATATATGTTGGAAATACGTTTTACGTATTAGAAAGGATCGGTCACTCCAACAATAGTCCATGTAATAGCTCGTAGTTTAGTTATTTACGTTTATTAAACAAAGCCCAAAACCGAGCCCATGAAGTGTATGGGCCGGCGGCCTAATGTAAACCCAAGCCCATCACATGGGCTTGGGTATATAAACCCTCTCCTTAGATAGAGAGGGTGTGTGGTTATTCACTTTTCACATAGTAAAACATTGGTTTCTCTCTCTAAGTGTGTGTGTAATCCACCATCTCTCTATCTCTTTCTCTCTCTAAAAACATAAGCATAGATTTACATTTCTACAAATGGTATCAAGAGCTTGGGATGAAATATAGGTTTGTTTTTGTGTTGAGTATTGTGTTCTAAACATTTCGTAGATTGTTGGTTTGTTTTTAGCCGAATCTTCAAAATTTTTTTGGTGTTTGATCGAAGTTTAAAGTAGTGTAACATAGGGATTCGTGTTAAACTGTTTTTGGTATCTTGGTTTGTGTTAAAACATCATTTTTCTTGGATCAAAAGTGCAAAAAAGTTGTGTGTTCTTCATTCCGAAATTTAAGCAGAATCTCCATCGGAAATTAAAAGTGAAACGTGGACTTCCATCGCAATAACCATCACCATCGGAAAGGGTTTTGGTTCTACATTGCGATAAGTGGGTTTTATTAATTATTCCGATCTGGACATTCCGATCGTACTTTGCGATCTGGGATTCCGACGGCTATAAGGAAGTTTTTAAGTTGTTACTCTGCTTAAATTTTGTCAGCTACTTTGCGATCTGAGCATTCCGATCTGAATCATTCCGATAGGATTTGCGATCTGAGCATTCCGATAGGGCTTTGCGATCTGAACATTCCGATAGGGCTTTGCGATCTGAACATTCCGATAGGACTTTGCGATCTGAATTATTTCGACAGCTTTGCATTGCGATCTAGGCATTTCGATACCAACAACATTTCGACAGGGCTACATTCCGATCTGGCATTCCGATCTAGACATTCCGACAAACCAAAAATTATCTTGTGTAATTTTGACTTGGAATTTTTGGTTTATCGAGAACATATTTTAGGGGATTTTAACATTGTTTCTCGGTTTTCACTCACAACAACACAAAAATACTTAACCTTATTTCATTGATCGATCAACTTTGTAAATCTTAACTTATTGAAATGGAGTACACATCTCTTACGGATAAGTCCATCCTCTCGGGTACGGATAACCGTCCACCAATGTTGGTGAAGACTATGTATGAGGAATGGGCTTCCCGAATGGAACTTTATATGTTGAACAAGGAGAATGGACATCTAATTTGGGCATCGGTGCTCAATGGACCATTAAATTATGGTACTGTGACGGAAGGTACGACCACTTGTCCTCGCACAACGGGTGAGTTGACTGGAGATATGAAGATTCAAGATAAATGTGATAAGTATGCTACAAACATCATTCTCCAAGCCCTTCCTCCAGATGTCTACAAACTCGTCAGCAAACATAAAGTTGCCAAAGAGTTATGGGATACAATTCGGGTTCCAATGCAAGGCACCTCGTTAACTAAACAAGAACGAGAGTGTAAGCTTTATGATACTTTTGATAAGTTTGCCTATGTGCCAGGGGAGACTCTCAATGATTACTATCTGAGATTTACCCTATTGTTGAATGAGCTTAATATCTATGGTATGGAAATCCCTACCTTTCAATTGAACACCAAGTATTTGAACACTCTTTGATAGGTGTGAAAACACCCATCCTTTTACCACTTAAATCGGGCTAAAACGAGACCAAAACACGTATTTAATATCATTTGTTTGGAATTATGCGTGGTTTTTGTGTTTATTGTGTTTTCAGAGTCGACCGGATGAATATTAAAGAAAACATGGGATTGCACGGGTTTTATCAAGGAAAAAGACTCAAGACGAAGTCTATTGTCCAAGAGATGCAAAAGATTTGAAGTCATTGTGCCTATTTGAAGATTTATTGAAGAATAGAGCCAAAGATGGAAGATTCATATATGTCAAAGAACTCGAGTCTATTAAATAAAATATTATAGGACGAGTTGGAATTATTCACCGACACTTCTCAAATCCAAGTCGGAAACGTTTATTTAAAAGACGCGTGAAGACTTAAGAAGAAAGAAGAAAAAGAAGCCCGAATCAAAGCCCAATGAAGAGCCCATCAACACCATACACACGCCTATATAAAGCCTTCACCTCACAAATTTTCACACACTTAGTTTTTAGACTTAGTTTTTAGTTTTTCATTTCTCTAGTTTTCTAGAGAGAGAAAGTTCCATACTTTCTCTCACTAAACTTTTCTTTTGATTTCATCTTTTGAATTTAAGCTTTCTTGTACTTTTGATTTCATTAATCTTAATCAAGTTTATGCTTTTAAGTTCCTTAATCTTTTTCTACTTTTCTTGATTTGTCAAATCCTTGATCCGATTGTTGAAACCATACGGTTGGGATTTTGGATGTGTTCGTGAATAGAGTTTGATCTTTCTAGTCTTTTTAAGCTCTACGTGAATAAGCCATAAGCTCTCCATGCTTAGCGACTTATTACTTGTTCAAGCTTATTGATTTCGGATTTCTTATAAGGTTTAATCATTCAAAAGTTTTGTTTATTAAGTTTTTAAAGTTTCTTGTTTTCAAAAGCTATCAAATTTAATCTCTTTGAAGTGTTAAAGTTACGGATCACTTGGCCTATTGTGCTTGCTTATTAAGATTTTAAGTTGCCACCATTTTCGGAACACACTTGCTTCCATCGCAAAAGTAGGGTTTAACACATTCCAATAGCTTCTTTGGTCTTGGTATCGCAATAACCCAAAAGGGGTTTCACTTTGCGATAGTTTGTAAGTACCCCCTATTCCGATCTGGGATTGCGATCGCATATTGCGATCGCACATTCTGACGGGGTTTAGGTCCATTTTCTAGTCGAAACTCTGGCTAATTTTTGTCTTCAATATTCCGATCTGGCACATTCCGATAGGCAGTCATTGCGACAGCTTGTTCTTGAACATTCCGATAGAACCAAACATGGACATTCCGGTGGTAGTTATGATTACATTCCGATGCTTTTGATTTTCTTATATTCCGATAGAGATAATTTTTGATATTCCGATAGAACAAGTTTTTAAGCATTAATACAATTAAGTTTTAAAGTTTTACGAAATTTAAAGTGTTAGTTTAATTAAGTTTTCAAGTAATTTTCTAATCTTCTCTTTACGTTTTCAAGCACTCATTTAGTTAATCTTCCAAAGTTTTAAATTACTCAACGTCATTTACATTCAATTGTTATTAATAGATAAACAAACCAACTCCTTTTTAGTGACCAAGAACAAATCATTCCACTTAAGGCTGAGATCAATTCGAGAGGATATCGAGAGACATAAAATTGAACCTAGCAAAACCAGTATATCAAATGGCGCCGCTGCCGGGGATTCTCGTTAAGATCAAAAGTTTTTTGTGAGAAATTGGATTTTGGGATCCGTTCCCCGTGAACGTTACTTTTTCTAGAAAATTTTTAAAAAAATCCTAAAAATTAAAAAACAATAAAAACCAAAAATATTTTTGCTTTGTTTTTCTTTGTTCGTTCTTTTGCAGGTGTATGCGCACTCGATCCACGTCTTATCAAGAGCCCGAGCCTCTCGATAACTTAGACATGGCTGGTGTACAAAACAACAATAACATACCACCTCCGAACAACAATAATAACAACAACAACCCGCCTTTCAACAACATGAATAACAACAACAATGAGCCACTTCCGGATAATCGCCCAATGATTGAACTGCTGCAAGCTCATGTCGATGGCAACACGGATCCAATTGTTATACCACCAATTGCCGCCAACAATTTCGAGCTCAAGTCAGGCTTTATCCAGATGGTCTCAGCTCAACCGTTCTTGGGACGAACCATTGATGATCCACACGACCACATCAAGAGATTTCTACAACTCACTAACACGGTCAAGTTCAATGGAGTTCCACAGGAGGTTATAAGGTTACAACTTTTTCCCTTTTCTTTAGAGGGACAAGCCCGGCATTGGCTTGCTAAGGAACCGCCACAGAGTATTCTCTCGTGGACGGATTTGGAAACAAAGTTTATCAACTACTTTTTTCCACCCTCTCGTACTACCGCTTTGCGGAATGAGATTATAAACTTTGAACAAAAGTACGATGAGTCATTCAGTGAATCTTGGGATCGCTTTAAAGATCTTTTAAGAAAATGCCCACAACATGGTTTTACCAAAGTTCATCAAATAAATACTTTTTACAATGGTTTAAGCATGAATGACCAAGATTCACTGAATAGTGCCTCGGGGGGTAATTTATTGGCTAAGACTTCCAATGCTGCTTGGGATATCATTGAGAACAAGTCTCGTGTGCAAACCAAGAGCGTTAGGACCAATGTTGCTAGTGCTAGCACTAATGACAGCGACAAACGATTAGACAAAATCACCACGCTTCTTGAATCGCTTGTCACCCACACCGTCAGCAACAACAACAGCAACAACGCCAAAAACGTACAAGTGAACGCTGTCAGCCAACCTTGTGAGATATGCGGTGGTCCTCACTCTTACACAACCTGTACCGCCACCCAAGATTACCCTGCTGAAAATGTTAATGCAGCATATGGCACCTATACTCAACCTGCTTATCAAGCAAAACCTCAAGGTGACCGCAACCTGCTTAGCTACCGTTCCAACAACTATCTCTCACCACCTGGTTTTAACTCTAACAACCAACACCAACAACAAAACCTCAACCGCCCTCCTCAACAACAACAAACTCGCACACCATACATCCCTCCTCATAAGCAGTAACAACCACAACAACGAAACACCCAAGTTTACCAGCAACCTGCTTATCAACCACCCGCATACACTGCTCCTTCCAACCAAACCCCCGCATCACATCAAGACATTGGAACCTACATGAGGACTAACGATGTGATCGTGGATAATCTCCAACAGGAAGTGCGCAACTTGAAAGCAGACCTGATGAAACAAGGGAATGATCTAAGAGCTGATATGAAGAACACTATGGATAGTCAAACGAATGACTTGAGGAACATGATGGCTAGTTTCTTCAACAGTAATCAACCCTCTTCTTCGGGTACTCTTCCGAGTAATACCGTTGCGAATCCAAGAGGGGAGATGAAAGCAATCACCACTCGCAGTGGTAAAGGTACCAAGGAACCCGAGCTTCCCATACCTCCACCGGTGGTTGTGACTAAGGAGAACGAGTCACCTGCTCCTATTCCTCACCCTTCTCCTTCCCCAATTTCTCCACCTCTTCCTTCTACCCCTCCTCCACCCAAGGATGTGAGTGATCCTATCATCCCAAAGCCTTCCTCTTCTTCCAACATACCTTATCCATCTAGGTTGAGGAAAGAGAAGCTCAAAAGCAAGGACGATATTCAGGTTTCTAACTTTCTTAAAATGTTTAAACAACTGAATTTCAATATCTCCTTCGCTGAGGCTCTCGCTCACATGCCTAAGTACGCGAAAATGTTTAAAGATCTTCTGAGCGACAAGGAAAAGCTCCTCGATCTCGCCAACACCCAACTTAATGAGAACTGCTCTGCAGTGCTCTTAAGGAAATTGCCAATCAAGCTTGGTGATCCGGGTCGTTTCCTTATCCCTTGCAATTTCCCGGGAGTAGAGAATTGCATGGCCCTAGCCGATCTAGGTGCCAGTATTAATCTCATGCCTCTAAGTGTTTGGAAGCAATTATCTCTCCCAGAGCTAGTCCCCACCAAAATGACTTTGGAATTGGCCAACCGTACGGTTGCTTATCCAGTGGGGATAGCCGAAGACGTCATTGTAGGAGTCGACAAATTCACCTTCCCTGCTGATTTTGTTGTCGTCGACTACGAGATGGACCCACGTGTGCCACTCATTGTTGGTCGTCCATTCTTTAGGACCGGTCGCACTCTCATTGATGTTGAAGCCGGTGAGCTTATCATGAGAGTGGGTGACGATAAAGTAGTCTTCAACATGGGAAAGTTATCTAAACAGCCTTCTTCTTACGAGAATGTTAATTGTATTGACGTTCTTGATGAGGCTTGTGAAGAACACTTCAAGGATGCTTGTAAAAACATTCCTACCTCTCTTCCCAATGTTGAGACCGTTTCCTCTATCGACTCATCACTATCTCTATTTGGAGAAAGTGATTTCCTTTGGAAAGATTTGGAAGCCACCTTGGAAGATGTGAAGCAAGACAATGACGATTCCACTGCCACTTGGGATGACGATCTCAGTTTCATTGCAAACCTCCTCAAAGAAGACAACCCTTCTCCTCCATCTCCCACTATCATTGCTATAGATACTCCGACTTCGAATACGCCTCCCGTCGACAATCCTCCGGATTTAGAACTTAAGGAGTTGCCGCCCCATCTCGAGTATGCGTTCCTTGAAGAAGAGAAGAAGTCGCCAGTCATCATTGCTAAGGATTTGAAGGATGAAGAGAAAACTCGTCTCATCGCTGTGCTTAAAGCTCATAAGAAGGCAATTGCTTGGAAAATTTCCGATATCCGCGGAATTGATCCGAACTTTTGTACTCACAAGATTCTCATGGAAGATGACTTCAAACCCACAATCCAGAACCAAAGAAGGGTTAATCCTAAAATTCATGACGTCATCAAACAAGAGGTTATCAAACTTCTAGATGCCGGATTGATCTACCCTATTTTGGATTCGCCGTGGGTAAGTCCCGTCCATTGTGTGCCCAAGAAGGGCGGAATAACCGTTGTTCCCAATGAACACAACGAGTTGATTCCCACTCGTCTCGTTACTGGGTGGAGAGTTTGTATTGATTATCGCAAGCTCAATGATGCCACGAGAAAAGACCACTTTCCTCTCCCCTTCATGGATCAAATACTCGAGCGTCTAGCTGGTAATGACTATTACTGCTTCTTAGACGGTTTCTCCGGGTATTTTCAAATTCCCATCGATCCCAAGGACCAAGAAAAGACCACATTCACTTGTCCCTATGGAACATTTGCTTACAAACGCATGCCTTTTGGTTTATGTAATGCTCCTGGGACATTCCAAAGGTGTATGATGGCTATCTTCCATGACATGGTGGAAGACACTATGGAAGTATTCATGGATGATTTCTCGGTCTATGGCGATTCATTCTCTGCGTGCCTTGCCAATTTGGAACGTATGCTCAAACGGTGCGAAGACACTCGCCTTGTTCTTAATTGGGAAAAATGCCATTTTATGGTAAAAGAGGGCATTGTGCTAGGCCACAAGATTTCCAAAGCAGGTCTTGAAGTAGACCGTGCTAAAGTCGATGTTATCGCCAAGTTGCCTCCACCTTCTACCGTGAAGGGCGTGAGAAGTTTTCTGGGTCATGCGGGCTTCTACCGTCGATTCATCAAAGATTTTTCTCAAATCGCTCGCCCAATGACCCACCTCTTGGAAAAAGATACTCCTTTTATCTTTTCCAAAGAGTGTCTTGAAGCCTTCAACTCGCTTA
The DNA here is from genome assembly GCA_025667525.1 of Glebionis coronaria. NCBI lineage: Eukaryota > Viridiplantae > Streptophyta > Magnoliopsida > Asterales > Asteraceae > Glebionis > Glebionis coronaria. The sequence continues at coordinate 478,337,741 of CM046879.1, read as the reverse complement.
AGGATAAGCTAACTAAGGCACCCGTCTTGGTTACCCCTAATTGGGAGCTGCCCTTTGAGTTGATGTGCGATGCTAGCGATTTTGCTATTGGAGCGGTTCTTGGACAAAGAGTGAACAAACACTTCCAACCGATCCATTACGCTAGCAAGACAATGACTGGGGCACAATTGCATTATACGACAACCGAAAAAGAGCTTTTAGCTGTTGTCTATGCTTTTGAAAAGTTTCGCCCCTATCTTGTCCTTTCCACCACCATCGTGTATACCGATCATTCCGCGCTGAAGTACTTGTTGACAAAGCAAGATTCCAAACCAAGACTTCTTCGCTGGGTTTTGCTGCTCCAGGAATTTAAAATTGAAATTCGTGATAAGAAAGGAGCAGAAAACTTGGCCGCGGACCATCTTAGTAGACTTGAGGATCCTTACCAAGGGGATCATCTGACCAAAGAAATCAATGATTCTTTTCCCTTGGAGACCTTAATGTCTATAAACTCGACTGCTGACGAAACCCCGTGGTTTGCAGACATTGCAAACTACTTGGCAGGAGGAATCCTCGTTGACGGGTTAACATCCCAGCAAAAGAAGAAGTTCTTCAAAGACATAAAGACTTACTTCTGGGATATACCCATGTTGATCATTAGGTACTTCTATTTCCCGTGTATGCTATCGTACGATCGTTTCCTCGAATCATAAAATTTGTCCTTCATTATTTGCGCAACCTCAACTCAAAAATTACGAGAATCTCTTTTGTTACCTGCCACGCTGTTTTCGGCAACAAATTTCCTAGAGCGACATAACACTATTTCTTTTTCGGGGTGACCAAAGTATTGATGTCATTGGAGATGATAGAAGTTGTTTGTGTGTAATTTATAAAGTTAGAAGAAGATACAAAAAATTGTATATGTTGAAATGTGGGTTTAAAAAAAGACATGGGGTTGACCCGTATCTTTTCAAACAATGTGCTGACTTGATTATTCGCCGATGTGTTGATGGACCGGCAGCTTTCGAAATCCTTGATGCTTGCCACAAAGGACCCACTGGTGGTCACTTTGGTCCCAACTACACCGCCAAAAAAGTGTTTGATTCAGGATTTTATTGGCCCACCATCTACCGTGATGCTCACGAGATGGTTAAACGATGTGATGCTTGCCAAAAACAAGGCACGATCACACATAAAGACGAGATGCCTCAGAATTTCATTCAAGAGTGTGAAATCTTTGATGTTTGGGGTATCGACTTTATGGGGCCATTTCCTTCATCTAAAGGAAACAAATACATCCTTGTTGCCGTTGATTACGTCTCCAAGTGGGTTGAAGCCAAAGCTTTACCTACTAATGATGCAAGGGTGGTTTGTAACTTTTTGAAATCGCTGTTCGCTAGATTCGGTGTTCCTCGTGCTATTATCAGTGACCGCGGGACTCATTTTTGCAACGACCAATTTGCAAGAGTCATGGCAAAGTATGGTGTCAATCACCGTCTTTCCACCGCTTATCATCCCCAAACCAATGGGCAAGCCGAGATATCCAATCGTGGATTGAAGCGAATTTTGGAGCGTACTGTGGGAGAGCATCGTGCCGCGTGGGCCGATAAGTTAGATGATGCTCTGTGGGCTTTCCGTACTGCTTACAAGACCCCGATTGGTTGTACACCCTATCGTCTTGTGTACGGGAAAGCCTGCCACCTACCCATCGAGCTGGAGCATAAGACGCACTGGGCCTTAAAGTGGGCTAACTTCGACATCAACAAAGCCGGTGATCATCGCAAGATTCAACTCAACGAGCTCAATGAACTAAGGAATGAAGCTTATGAGAACTCGCTGATCTACAAAGAGAAGACGAAGATCCTCCATGACGCAAAAATCAAGAACCGAGAGTTCCATGTTGGTGATCAAGTCTTACTTTTCAACTCTCGGTTGAAGATCTTCTCTGGCAAGTTGAAGAGCCGCTGGTCTGGTCCATTCACCGTCGCCAACATCTTTCCGTATGGGACCATTGAGCTTTCTCAGCCAAATGGGCCCAATTTCAAGGTGAATGGCCAGCGTCTAAAGCTGTACTTTGGTGAGGACATCTCTCAGGAGGTGATTCCATCCCTCACCACGTTCCCCATGAACTAAATTTGGGTCGAGTCAGGCTCGTGACTCGATTATCAAAAACAAGCGCTCCTCGGGAGGCAGCCCGAGTATCTATCCTTTTACGTTTTAACCTCCTAAGTGTAGGGGGGCCTGCATAGGTGTTTGTATTTGTGTGGTGATGTGATTACAGGGATAAGTGCACTCTTGGAAACTTTGAAGAACCGTGCTCCCGTGTTATCCGAAATCCGGTTCTATCTCTCAACTATCGTGATTCAATTTTCTTCATACTCACATTTGAAATTGATCACTTTAGTCGTCTCTTCCTTAACTCGAGTTAACCAACGTGCACAATGTCATAAGTGTAGGGGAAACTTTTCCCACATGCTTAAAACATTGAGGACAATGTTTATCTTAAGTGTAGGGGGGACTTCTATTGAAGTTTTAAGTGGACTTTTCCATGGAAATGCCTTCAAATTAACCAGAAAATCCTATTTTTCAACATTTTTCAAATTTTTAATTAACTTTGGCCATTTAGTCGTAATTTTAAAATTTTTATCGTTGCTTTCATATGTATATATCCCGCAATAAAGTCAAAAATATTAATAAGTGGTGTAGCTAGTTTAGAAATCTTTGACATATTAGGCCCGTTGCGTTTATTTTGACTCAACCCGAATAGACTTATCCAAGTTTATTCTAGCTAGTATCCTTAACCATATAGACCTTAATTGGTTTATTAGGCTAAGTGTCCACGAGTCTCATTACTTGAGATTTTAAATTGTGGAGGACGAGAAATGATAGAGTCAATTATAAGTCGGTATTCTTGCGCAAGCTCACTTGGTGTAATTATTTGCCTATTCTCCCATCACTTGCTAATAATTTATCTGCAATAAGTAAGGTCGTACGATTTGAAAAGTTACTTAGCTTCTAGCCCAAGATCGTTTAAAAGTTGCTCGGTAATGACGAGAGTTCATAGCCAAGGCATAACTTATGAAGCGGGGCGCGAAGATTGGCGAGTCCGAAAAGGCCCTAACAAGGCATGAGGATTCCATTTTATTGCTGAAGATCCAAAAGTGATGTGAAAAGCATTATTCCCAAAATCAATATGAAGGATCAAGACTCACGACGAAAAGCAATCAACTCCCATAAAGATCATGGAGAAGTCTATCCGAAAAGACCCTAACAAGGTATGAGGATAAATAGATCCAAGTCCGAAAAGGAGGCGGATCGTTGTATCTCAAAATCCCAATTAGAGATTGAAGAAATAATCATGAAGTCGTGGTCAACAAAGTTGGAGTACCCCTCAAAAGTCTCCAAGCGAAGAAACTCTATTATGATGAGAAGACCATTATCTCAAGAACGTCTCTCGAAGATATGAAGTATGAAGTCGCTGCCAAATATCGGCCCGAGAAAGGTCTCAAATCGTGAACCAAGTTATGCCAAGATATGAACTTTTTGATATCCCGAGAAGCAGTTTTAAAAGATTTTGTCCTTTAGCTAACTATTGATCAAATCGTCCTACTTTGCTTTCAGCCCTAAATAACTATCAAAATAAGTCCAAAAATGCATCTGCATGATCATTCTAAGACAAAAATAAAATATAAGAGATACACCTAGGAATAAGGGAGTTTAAGCATTTAATTAAGCCATGTGTGTGAGTGTTTGAATTACTAACTTATAATAACAATGATCTCGTTTTTAAGCTTAGTTTGGGGAACGTGAAACTTGAGGGTGATAAATCTTCGCAGCACCGAAGCCCTAATGTAAGTCCTCGATCTCTTTCCAAGTTATTACCACATAAGTTACTTTCTATTCTCTTGTTTACATTAAAATTTTAATTTCTTAGTACTTTAAATTTTTGTTTAGTAGTATTTTAATAAGGCCAAGGTTAATTGATAATGAGAAAAGTGTAATTATGCTTTGTCATTAAGCATTGCATGAGGGCATGGCAATGGTTAAGTGTAGGGGATTTGATAGGTGTGAAAACACCCATCCTTTTACCACTTAAATCGGGCTAAAACGAGACCAAAACACGTATTTAATATCATTTGTTTGGAATTATGCGTGGTTTTTGTGTTTATTGTGTTTTCAGAGTCGACCGGATGAATATTAAAGAAAACATGGGATTGCACGGGTTTTATCAAGGAAAAAGACTCAAGACGAAGTCTATTGTCCAAGAGATGCAAAAGATTTGAAGTCATTGTGCCTATTTGAAGATTTATTGAAGAATAGAGCCAAAGATGGAAGATTCATATATGTCAAAGAACTCGAGTCTATTAAATAAAATATTATAGGACGAGTTGGAATTATTCACCGACACTTCTCAAATCCAAGTCGGAAACGTTTATTTAAAAGACGCGTGAAGACTTAAGAAGAAAGAAGAAAAAGAAGCCCGAATCAAAGCCCAATGAAGAGCCCATCAACACCATACACACGCCTATATAAAGCCTTCACCTCACAAATTTTCACACACTTAGTTTTTAGACTTAGTTTTTAGTTTTTCATTTCTCTAGTTTTCTAGAGAGAGAAAGTTCCATACTTTCTCTCACTAAACTTTTCTTTTGATTTCATCTTTTGAATTTAAGCTTTCTTGTACTTTTGATTTCATTAATCTTAATCAAGTTTATGCTTTTAAGTTCCTTAATCTTTTTCTACTTTTCTTGATTTGTCAAATCCTTGATCCGATTGTTGAAACCATACGGTTGGGATTTTGGATGTGTTCGTGAATAGAGTTTGATCTTTCTAGTCTTTTTAAGCTCTACGTGAATAAGCCATAAGCTCTCCATGCTTAGCGACTTATTACTTGTTCAAGCTTATTGATTTCGGATTTCTTATAAGGTTTAATCATTCAAAAGTTTTGTTTATTAAGTTTTTAAAGTTTCTTGTTTTCAAAAGCTATCAAATTTAATCTCTTTGAAGTGTTAAAGTTACGGATCACTTGGCCTATTGTGCTTGCTTATTAAGATTTTAAGTTGCCACCATTTTCGGAACACACTTGCTTCCATCGCAAAAGTAGGGTTTAACACATTCCGATAGCTTCTTTGGTCTTGGTATCGCAATAACCCAAAAGGGGTTTCACTTTGCGATAGTTTGTAAGTACCCCCTATTCCGATCTGGGATTGCGATCGCATATTGCGATCGCACATTCCGACGGGGTTTAGGTCCATTTTCTAGTCGAAACTCTGGCTAATTTTTGTCTTCAATATTCCGATCTGGCACATTCCGATAGGCAGTCATTGCGACAGCTTGTTCTTGAACATTCCGATAGAACCAAACATGGACATTCCGATGGTAGTTATGATTACATTCCGATGCTTTTGATTTTCTTATATTCCGATAGAGATAATTTTTGATATTCCGATAGAACAAGTTTTTAAGCATTAATACAATTAAGTTTTAAAGTTTTACGAAATTTAAAGTGTTAGTTTAATTAAGTTTTCAAGTAATTTTCTAATCTTCTCTTTACGTTTTCAAGCACTCATTTAGTTAATCTTCCAAAGTTTTAAATTACTCAACGTCATTTACATTCAATTGTTATTAATAGATAAACAAACCAACTCCTTTTTAGTGACCAAGAACAAATCATTCCACTTAAGGCTGAGATCAATTCGAGAGGATATCGAGAGACATAAAATTGAACCTAGCAAAACCAGTATATCACTCTTCCTCCAGAATGGAAAAAATACGTGACGGATGTTAAATTGGCTAAGGACTTGCATAACACCAATGTGGATCAACTTCAAGCTTTTCTTCAACAACACGAATGCCATGTGATCGAGGCTCGGTTGTCTACACCTCAAGTTCATGATCCACTTGCAATGTATGCTTCTCAACAAAACATGGCTTATACTTATCAACAACCATCATACTTGCAGCAGCCACCACCACACATCTATCAGCAACCACAGCAACCATCTTATCAACCACCAATGATGCCACAGCAAGAATATCAACAAAGTGTTCATCAACAATCTTTTCAACAGCAACCATCATATCAAACATCACCATCACAAGCCAACACTTCTCCATTGGGCTATACTCCTCAGCAAGGATATTTTCCTATAGAAGCACAACCAGCACAAGCCTTCTACTCTAATGAACTTCCACCAATCCAAGCACCGGTCTTTACTCCAAATGATACGCCAGCTGATGTTCTAAACCATCTCACCGCCTACTTGTCAAAACTTGTTGCAACTAGAGGATTTCCACCAACAAACAATCAGCTCCGCACCTCATCAAATCCTCGACAACAAGCCACTGTTCAAGATGGTCAAGTGACGGTGCAACCTATTCAGGGAAGGCAAAATTCATATGGACCTCCTACAAGGACTGGGAACAATCAAGCTGTGAATTCTCAAGCTAGTGGAAATGGGAGTCCTATTGGTCCTAAGAAGGTTGTGACTTGCTACAATTGCCGAGGACAAGGTCATATGGCTAGGGAATGCACTCAGCCGAAAAGGAGAAGGGATGATGCATGGTTTCGTGAGAAGATGTATTTGGTTGATGCTCAGTCTAAGGGGAAGATTTTGGATTCAGAGGAGTTAGCATTTCTTGCAGACCCAGGGGCAGCAGATACTGAAGGCATTGCAGTCGTTTCTACTTCTAATGCAGCTTATCAAGCGAACGATCTTGATGCATACGATTCGGATTGTGATGACATTCACTCTGCCCAAGCTGCTCTCGTTGCTAATCTCTCTCACTACGGTTCTGATGTCATCAGTGAGGTACCAACCACATCTAATAATATTGATGATAACCAACATCAAGTTGGGCATGAAAATGACAACCTCGAACAGCATTCGGGAACTAGTAACTCAAATGATGTGGTACCCAATTCTACACATTTGAGTGAACCTCAACCAAATGCTACGACGGGTATGGAATCTCATGCTCAACATGATTTGGTCATGGTGCCTAAACATATAATTGATCAAATGCACATGGCCCTCAGACAATCCGTAGATACCAATTCCACCCTAACTGCTGAGCTTGCGTTGCATAAAGAAAAGGTCAAAACTTTTGAAATGGTCCCTCAAGAAGAGAAAATAACATGTTCTGAATTTGACCAATTTCGTTTTGAAAAGATTGAACACTTGAAAGAAATAGAATCATTAAAAGCTAATCTTTCCAATGAATTAAAAGAAAAAGAGTCGGTTGTCAATGATTTTCAGAAACTTAAAATGGATTTCGAAATTCTCGAATCTAAAAAGGTTGAATCGGAAATTAATGCTACCAAACTTCTTAAATTCAAAGAACAACAGCTTTTAAAACAATACGCTTCCACAGAAAAGGTTCATCTTTTGACTAAATCATTTAAAGAATTCGAACTTAAGCGTCTTCAAGATTTACCACCTAATCCCGGTTATGCAAAACAAGCTCAGGAATATATTCCCGGTCTTTATGATATGACTATAATTGGCAAATCAAAAGAAGCACCTTATGTTCGTAGTACTGAGGAGACAAAATCACTTGAGGATGAAACTCATTCTAAAATGCTTTCAAAATTCCATACAATTGATTATGATCAACATAACAAAGATCAATTTTCGAAAAAGACACGCATTCTCTTACAAAAGGAATTAGCAGAATTAACAGTTCTTGTGCCCCAAAGTTTGTCAAATGAAAACCTTCCTAGTACATCTCCTACACTCGTCAAAAAGGATTTAACGAAGTTAATTCCACTGGTAAGCAAGGCGTCCGTTAACTTAAATACGGTTCACCAACACTTAGCCGATTTTGACAAGGTCATTTTGGAACGTACGACGGCCACGGCCATAACGGAAGGTGAATGGAACTTTGAGCACACTAGAGCTGCGTTTTGAGATGAAATTGTTCCGTTTGTAAACAATGTTAAAGCTTGCCTTCGTACTATTGATCAAGATTTGTTTTTGGAAATAGAAGAAGTTAGACGTGTTTTCAATGAAATGGAAGATGCTTATGAAAACAGTTTACTTGAAATAGAACGGGTTTCACGCCAAAATGATCTGCTTCTGAAGCAAGTGATGTCTCATGATATAGTTTTTGTCTGTGTGAATACAAGTGTTGATAATGATTCTATTGTGCATAATGTTGAATCTGTGGATAATGTGGTAGATAGTACTTGTCACGAATCTGACGCTGAATTTTTAAAGCTTCAAGATTCATATTCTTCGCTTTCAAAACGTTTTGATGAGATTCAAACACATTGTATTTCGCTTGAATGCAAGCAACAATTTATTCAAGAAATCTTTGAAACGTCATTCGAAGGTGTTAATATCGATGATGCAAACTTTGAAAAGAATTTTCGATTGAATTTACAATCAAAACAGCGTCAGCCAAGTGACAAGGTTGCTAACTCTTTGCCGATAGAAATAGAGAAATCTAAGGAGCTTAACTGTGTGAACGTACTTGAGGCCGCTGAGAATTTTAGACTTGATCTAGATAATCGAGTTTCCAAGATTTTGTCCAAAGTTGATAACTTAAAACAGAAAAATACACGACTCTTCGATTCAGTACAGCCCGCATGTGCTAATACCACTGCACAGAATCAATCATTGATTGAACAATTGAATCGAAAGTCGGTGGAAATATCTGATTTGAGGGAACAAATTTGTGATAAAAATCTGGTCTTGGCTGAGTTAAAGGAAACACTTCGTACTCTAAAAGGTAAGAATGTTGTGGATAACGCAGCCACTGTCTCAGCAGCGTCCTCTAGTGCAATCAAAAGGAACCTAATAGCCGTCACACCACTTAACAAGGTCCCTAAGACTAAACCATCTCAAACTTTGGTCACTAAAGATAAGGCGGAATCAAAACCAGCTTCTAATATTCCTGTGTTGCCTTCTACAGGAGTAAGCACCACTACTAAGGCTCAAAGATCTAAGCTTAAGAGAAACAAGAAGAATGATAGGATCTTGCCCCCATCTAGTAGTCAAGTGAAGAAGAAAATAGAAGCCCATCCTAGGAATGTTATTTCTGTTTTGAATAAAAAGAATCATGTAGCTAAACCTAAAGGCTCTGCGGTTGTGCAGCGTTCTAAGCCTATCGTGAATTCTAATTTGAAATGTTGGAATTGCAATGAATGTATGTTTTCTAGTCGTCATGATTCTTGCCTTATTGACCATGTGAATGAGATGTATGCCCGGAAAAATGGATTAGAATGGAAACCGACTGGGAAAGTGTTAACCCAAGTTGGCTGGATGTGGCGCCCCACTGGTAGAACTTTCACTATAGTAGGAAATGCGTGCCCTTTGACTAGGAGTACTCCCACTACAGCGAAGAATGCGTGCCCTTTAACTAGGAGTACCAAGGCTACCAAAACACAAGCGTGTCCTTTAACTAGGAACACCAACACTACTGTAGGAACAAAGTGCCCTTTAACTAGGTCTACTCCCACTGTAGTGCCCGCGGATAATTCAAAACCTCAGAAAGTTGGAACTGTAAAACCTGTTAGTGCTAAAACTCACATTAGAAAACGCAGGAAATCTAAGGGTCACAAAAATGTTAGCAGTTCTGATAATTTTTTATCTGTATCTGCTAACACTCCGGAACCAATAGTTTCCAATGCATTGTCTACTGTTGTTGTTGAAAACAGGTGGTCCAAATTGTTCTCTGGTATTTGGACTCTGGTTGCTCCAAGCATATGACCGGAGATCGCTCTCAGCTCAGAAATTTCGTTAGCAAGTTTCTTGGTACGGTTCGATTTGGTAATGATCATATTGCAAAGATAATGGGTTATGGTGAATATCATATTGGGAATGTTATAATTTCGAGAGTGTATTATGTGGAAGGTCTCGCTCACAACTTATTTTCTGTGGGACAATTTTGTGATGCAAACCTAGAAGTTGCTTTTCGAGAGCATACCTGCTTCATTCGTAATTTGGAAGGGGTTGATTTATTGAAAGGTACTCGAGGGAATAATTTGTATACTTTGTCTCTACAAGACATGATGGCCGCCTCTCCCGTATGTCTTCTCTCCAAAGCATCGAAGACTAAGTCATGGTTATGGCATCGACGGTTATCTCATCTTAACTTTGACGCTATTAATCATTTGGCGAAAAACGAACTTGTTCGTGGTCTTCCTAAACTATCATTTCACAAGGATCATTTGTGTTCCGCGTGTACAATGGGGAAAAGCACTAAGAAGTCTTACAAACCCAAGACTGAAGACACAAACCAAGAGAAACTTTATCTGTTGCATATGGATCTTTGTGGGCCAATGCGTGTTGAAAGTCTTAGTGGCAAAAAGTACATCCTCGTCATCGTCGATGATTACTCTTGGTTTACATGGGTGAAATTTCTTAAAGCAAAAAATGAGGCACCTAAATTCATCATCAGATTTCTCAAGATGATTCAAGTGCGTCTCAACACTACTGTCCGACGCATTCGTACAGATAATGGAACCGAATTTGTGAATCAAATTTTGCGTGATTATTATGAAGAAGTTGGCATATCTCATGAAACATCCGTTGCACGCACTCCACAACAAAACGGTGTCGTTGAAAGACGAAATCGCACACTTATGGAAGCTGCTCGAACGATGTTAATTTACGCAAAGTCTCCATTGTTTTTATGGGCAGAAGCAGTATCTACAGCAGTGTACACCCAAAACCGGTCACTAATTCGTAAACGCCATGATAAAACACCTTATGAGCTTCTCCATGGAAAAGTACCAGATTTATCATATCTTCATGTATTTGGTTCTCTGTGCTATCCAAACAATGATGGTGACAATTTGGGAAAACTTCAACCAAAGGCTGATATTGGTATTTTCATTGGTTACGCACCCACAAAGAAGGCATTCCGAATCTACAACCGTAACTCTCGCAAAATCCTTGAAACTATGAATGTTGATTTTGATGAGCTGACAGCAATGGCTTCTGAGCAAAGCAGCTCTGAACCCGCACTTCATGAAATGGGACCCAGTAATATTAGTTCTGGTCTTGTCCCAAACAACCCTACTTCATCATTTATACCACCTACTAGGAATGAATGGGATACGTTGTTTCAACCGTTCTTTGATGAATTCTTTACTCCTCCAACTATTGTTGCTCCAGAACCTGAGGTAATAGCTCTGGTAACCGAAGTTGTCGCTCCAGCAACCGAAGCACAATCAGATACATCTGCACCTACAATTGGTCAAGATATACCATCCACAAGTAATTCTCAACCAACACATGTAACAACTACCCACGTCATGCCTATTGATGATGAAGAGGATGATGATGATCACGATTTGGAATTCGCTCAAATGCGTGAACTTCCATTCTTTGGTGTACCTATTCCCGACCCTAATCAAGCCGGGTCGTCCACCACAGAGGAAGCTCCCTCTACAGTTTACTCCAATCCACGGATTCGTGAACATGACAGCAAGTGGACAAAGGATCATCCTATAGATTCTATTATTGGTGACCCTAATCGTCTGGTATCCACACGAATTCAGTTACAAGAAAGTGCAATGTTTTGTCACTTTGATGCTTTTCTCACTGAAGTTGAACCTAAGACATGGCAACAAGCTTTTACTCAATCCTGTTGGATAGAAGCTATGCAAGAAGAACTTAATGAGTTTATACGTCTTGATGTTTGGGAACTTGTCCCATGCCCGGATCAAGTACAGTTACTCACCTTGAAATGGGTTTACAAGGTGAAACTTGATGAGTTAGGCGGAATATTGAAGAACAAAGCTCGACTAGTAGCTCGTGGATACAAGCAGTTATTGGGCGTCGACTTTATGGAATCCTTTGCACCTGTTGCCCGTTTGGAAGCTATTCGACTATTCCTCGCTTATGCAGCCCATATGAATATGATCGTCTATCAGATGGATGTGAAGACGGCATTTCTTAATGGTGAACTCAAGGAAGAGGTCTATGTTCAACAACCGGATGGTTTTGTGAATCCTAATTATCCTAATCATGTGTACAAGCTTAAGAAGGCTCTCTATGGGTTGAAGCAAGCTCCACGCGCATGGTATGATCTATTGTCACAATTCCTCATTACTCAAGGCTTCACAAAAGGCAAGGTGGATCCCACGCTGTTCATTCAGAAACGAGGTAATAATATGATTATGGTACAAATATATGTTGATGATATTATATTTGCAGCCTCGACCCAAACCTTATCGGATGAGTTTGGGACACTCATGTCTTCCAAGTTTAAGATGTCAATGATGGGCAAGGTATCATTCTTCTTAGGTCTTCAGATATCTCAGAGTCCCAGAGGCATCTTTATTAATCAATCCAAATATGCCCTTGAATCGCTTAAGAAATATAAGATGGAATCTTGCGACCCCGTGGACACTCCAATGGTGGAGAAATCTAAGCTTGATGCAGATCCACATGGAGTTGCCGTTGATCCGACACTTTATCGTGGAATGATCGATACTCTTCTGTATATCACAGCCAATCGACCTGATCTTCAGTTTGCTATATGTATGTGTGCCAGGTATCAAACTAGGCCTACTGAGTTACACTTAGCTACTGTTAAAAGGATCTTTCGATATCTTAAAGGAACCATTAATCGGGGACTTTGGTATTCGAAGGACTCTTCTATTGCACTAATGGCATATGCAGATGCGGATTACGCGGGTTGTAAAGATACAAGGCGTAGCACGAGTGGAACTTTGCAACTATTAGGAGATCGACTAATCAGTTGGGCATCGAAAAGGCAGAAAAGCACTGCAATTTCAAGTACGGAAGCAGAATACATAGCTATGTCCGGTTGCTGTGCTCAAGTTCTTTGGATGAGATCGCAATTAACCGACTATGGTCTAGGTTTCAACAAAATTCCGATGTACTGTGACAACAAGAGTGCAATTGCCTTATGCTGCAACAACGTTCAATTCTCCCGGTCGAAGCATATTGACATTCGCTACCCTTTCATCAAGGAGCAAGTAGAAAATGGAGTAATCAAGCTTTACTTTGTCCGATCTGAGTATCAATTGGCGGATATTTTCACGAAGGCCTTAGATCGTGCTCGAATTGAATTTTTGGCCGACAAGCTAGGAATGAGAACCTTCTCGCCTGAGACTCTAAAGGAACTAGCAGATGAAGCGAAAGAATAGTCTTGGTAAAACTATTCTCCGTATCCTTGGTGATCATTTGTATATATTGTTTATATTTTTATCCACAAAAGCAAAATACAAAAATATAAAACCATATAAAAACCATAAAAATTGAAAAATCTAGAAAAATCCAAAAATATTTTTACTTTATTTTTCAAAGGCATGTCTTTTGGTACGATAATATTTACGGCCTTAGAAATGTCGATTAATATTGACACGACGCCATAAATAGAGTTCGTACAAAAGTTGTAAATATTTCATAAAACATGCTCTTATGGCTTGTAGTTATTTCAGACTGCAACCCGGTTTTCACATTAAAGTCAAGTATTTCTTATGAAAGCTTTGGCTCACAACGGGAATTAATTTTCTCGGGCTAGGTTTACTTTCAAACCTTGTAAGGGATCAAGTTTACTTTATAACTTGGTCTAACACAAATATATGTACGTTTCAGTGCATTTATTTGTTAAAACAAGAGAAGTCTTGTTTTTATGAAGCTATCATCTCTACAACCATGTTATCTACAATTGGTATCTACATACTCGACGATGCGACTACTCAACCGACGACTACAGCTCTTTCAATAGAACACAGGTCAACAATTGAGGGGGAGAAATTGTCAAGCATTCAGAATCTTCGATGCCGAACGTGCCAAGTTCACAAGTTGGTGTCAAGACAACAATATCAATCGTACATGTGGTGTCAAGAGATGACTTCAGACGTGACGAGGCGACCAACATATGCTGACAAGAACCATTTGATCTTATCATATGATGTTCTCATCTATCAGGTCCAACCTTGTTAATTTTTTTCTAATATGATGAATATGTGATCATGTTACAAATCGGTATCATATCTCATGTGTTTGATATCATGAAGATAAAACGGACTTGCATTTTTCTTCCCAAAACCTTTGTTAAAACTTCATTAAATCAATTGATATTAAAAACATCGACTGGGTTAATATTTTTAATATGGGGGAGAAAATGTGATTTAATATGGGATATTATCACAAATGGTTTGACTTAACGTGCTAGCTCATCCCGACATATGCGAAATGTTTTCGAATATCGTGGCATATGTTAAGGGGGAGCAAAATGGATTTGCTATATCAAAATGGATTTTCATGGTGACATATACTTACCCAAAACCCATTTATTTCACGACGATGAAGATTGTGGTGACATAAGGATGGTAGGATAGGTTAAGTCCTATGATTCTTCCAGAACCGGAGGAATCTTCCCAAGGACATTCCATAGCTAGAAATAGTAGTCCTTAGGAAAGATGGAGAAAGATTGTGAACGTAGCTGAATGCCGACCAAGTACTTAAGTTAGCACTGGAACAATCACAACAAGGTGCTAGTTATGACGTATTGGTAAGCATTGAAGGGGTTGAAGAATGAAAAAGAATTGTAAAGATAAAGGGTGTAAAGAAAGAAGCCCTCCTTACAACTTTAGGCAGAAACAGGGTCAATACATATGTTATTGAGATCATTTTTAATGATTCTTGATATTGAAGATAGACATCATGGACCCAGTGATGCAATGCACAACCCATCCCAGCTAACTCAGATATCTCTCAAAAGGTATTTGTTTTAATCACACGGAGACAACGCATTATCTATTGATTTATTCACTCCGAATAAATTGGTATTGAAAAGGTGGCACTCCTCTCCAGCCTCCGATCACTAAAATCCAAAATGCACGATCGAGTCTAGAGCCATTTGAGATCATCAAATATCTCATTAGGACACACTTTCATAATTCCTTGCTTCTTCATACACTGTGAAAAGTAAGAAAGATATTAAGAGTCCTACGCAAAATCTTCATGATCTTGCCTGAACATCCGAGTAATACGAAAGTATTTACAATGAAGATGGAAATCCTTCTTGAGCGAATATCAAAAAGCTCATGGTAGGTGACTTGTGCGATTCTTTATGAATCAAACTTCTGATAACTGGAAAGCAACAGCTGTTTAATTCTTAACTGAATTTAAACATGTTCCAGGCCTCTACGCAATATCTTTGTGATCTTGCCAGAACACTCAGAGTGATACCTTAGTGTTCACAGTGATGAGTGGAAATCCTTCTAGTGTTAACCTCAAACAGCACTTGGTAGGTAACTTGCAAGATTCTATATGAATCAAGCTCGTGACAACTGGAAAGCAACGATGGTGCGGTTCTTAATTGAATTTCACTTGTTCCAGGAACATGAATTGACGGCTTCAAATCATGCGGATAATTTTATCCAAATGATTCACTCTTTATGTTCGCAGTCAGCTTTGGACGGTCGAATAAAGAGAACGGGTTTACCCGCGAAATCCTGTCAGGAAGTTACTTAATTGAAACTATCCGTCACGGGTACGATATCTAATATCGTCCAACGTTCTTCACCGACCGGAGGTAAAATGCTACCGATTTAGAATGAAATGTTCAAAGCCATTTCGTTCGTGTCTACTTATGTTGCGGCATTTGAAGACGGTGGCGTTGCGGGATCCAAGAAGAAGTCGTCCCCGCATGCTTATACTTTATGCACTTAATACCTCATCTAATTCAAGAAAGCCTAAAAGTTAAAGTCTTCCGCTGTATCGAACTCTGAAGCTTTCAAGAATTACTAAGGTATAAGTATGTGGGACATGGTGTCACGAAGAGGCGAAGATCACAAGTGATGGATGCACGAGATCAAGGCAAGATATTAATGCTCAAGATTGATATCAAAGATCACATCAGCATGTTCACCAGAAAAGAAAAAGAAAAGAAAGACGAAGACTACGAGCTCAAGACAAGCATAGTATGCTAGGTTTATTTTATTATTGTAACTCGGGTAACGCCCTTGTTTGGAGTGACCTCCCTTAGGGGGAGATTGTTGGAAATACGTTTTACGTATTAGAAAGGATCGGTCACTCCAACAATAGTCCATGTAATAGCTCGTAGTTTAGTTATTTACGTTTATTAAACAAAGCCCAAAACCGAGCCCATGAAGTGTATGGGCCGGCGGCCTAATGTAAACCCAAGCCCATCACATGGGCTTGGGTATATAAACCCTCTCCTTAGATGGAGAGGGTGTGTGGTTATTCTGTAACACCCCCAAATTTATACAATTCAATACAGCGGATGACTCGTTGGTGTTACGGGATAGCACATTACTCACATCATAGACAGCGCTTAAAAATCACGTCGTTTAATAATAAAAGCATTTCCATTCATAAATATCAAATTTACATAGGTCCCAAGTCATTATATTTCATACAAAGTGTTACAAAGTATTTGAATGGAAAATATAGTTTAGGTGCGGGCCATGAATTCTTGTCGTCTTCCCGAGAATTACCTTCAAGTACCTGAGATAAAACATGTTAAAAGAAAAGGTCAGCGATAACGCCGAGTGAATTCATAGAGTTTAATAAATTCCATCAATATAACTCTGGTATAAAATTAGTACCAAAAATCAATTCGTACAAATCATTGTAATAGGCCGTATAATAGCCAAAATCATTTTATACAAATCTTTGTAATAGGTCATAAAATAGCCAAAGTCATTTTATACAAATTCTTATCGAAAATCATAATATAGGCATTTGCCTTAAAAATCATTATGCGAGCCAATGTCGCAAAAATATCATACAATACGTGTTATAACGTTGTATGAAAATAAAAACCGTTATATGAATATGGTTATGAAAACCAAAACACGAACATAATATCAATAGTATGACCCTGTATTGCTAGTCAGGCAACACATCGTAATTCAGAGCGTCTATTAGTATTTTGTTAATTTTGGATTATTATAAGCCGCATGACATTGTTACCTTACTAAACCAACAACGGGTAGCTAACCCGATACCAAATTTGCCCATCTAAAGTAGCGTGTCGTCACAAAGGTCACGCTATGGAAATCTTCTCATACATAAATTCGCTTACCAATCAATGTGGCACGACGAGGATCAACCGTCAAGGCGCGAACTGGGGTGATCGTCCCCAAATAGTACTATTAAATGCATAAACGTCTACCAAATCCCGGTAGTTTACAATTCATGCTAATGGGACTTTTAGTGACATAACCTAACTTTAATAATCCATGTAATTTCATTTATCGGGTCCTTTAATCATTTATAGGGTCATACAATCGGGTCATTCAATCATTCGGGTCCAAAATC
Organism: Glebionis coronaria; assembly: GCA_025667525.1. Taxonomy (NCBI): domain Eukaryota; kingdom Viridiplantae; phylum Streptophyta; class Magnoliopsida; order Asterales; family Asteraceae; genus Glebionis; species Glebionis coronaria. The sequence continues at coordinate 478,320,486 of CM046879.1, read as the reverse complement.
AATAAACAAACAATCGGGACAAATGGTGTCCTATTTTATAAAAACTAACATGTAATCTCCCTCGCGGGTTTATAAAACATTTATAGAAACATTTAAAAGAGTGCGAGGCTATGAACTCACGTTGATGTGGGAAGGCGGGTTATCGGCAATTCGGACGTACGGTACGTGCTTCAATCACGGAAACCTAGACAAATAATACTTGTCTTAGACTCTTGTCCAATGAATTTATAAAAATAACAATTATGTATACATATGATGATTATATATATATGATTATCAAGTGGGTTTACATATTCTCGTTTACTCATTTTAGAGTTATGTGTTGATAACTTTTATACTAGTTTACTAGTTTTACCCATTTACGTGTCTTAAGTCCAATAAGCTTATTATAAGTTATTTAACTTATTTTAATCCATTTTGTACTTATATTATCAGTACATACACTTTCAAGTTGGGCCCAAATGGGTTAAGCCCAATAAGTTCTTTTTATGGGTGTTTATCTTATTTAGTCCAATTATTAGCCCAAGTATTAGTCCAATATGTTTACTTAGCTCGTTAATGCCCGTATGCCCTATAGTTCGGGTTTTATCGGTTTTTACTTGTTATACATGTCTATATATCAGTATATAAGTTTTATAAAGTTTTCATTAGACGGGTCCAACCATCTAAGTTTTATTTAACAAAAACGTTAATTTTTACGGTATTAGCCGAAAAAGTCGTAAAAACAATGTTTATAGTTTTATAACTTATAAGTATTATTTCACTACCATTTATATAAGTTATTCATTCATTTACCCTTTTACATATTTATATAAATAAGTTTTATAAGTTAGTGGGTTTTCATTTATATTTTATACTATTAAATTTTGAGTGCTTATATAATAGTATTATTCTTTAATTTCTAAAAATCTGATTTTTATCTTCACTTTTACCAAAACTGCCATATCTTGAGTTCTATATGGATAAAGAAGCTCAAATTTTTATCACATAAACTACATGATATGTGCTACATTTAACTCTTCTATAGCTACTGTTGAATCATCTTCTAAATATTTTCTAAAAATCGTCCAAAACAGTAACCTCAGATTTATACCTTAAACTTGTTTTGATCATATCTCACTCATTACAATGATTCCATTGTATGGCCAACTCTCACATGTGTACAAGACCCATAGCTTACTGTAAATCCATTCTACTTCATCATTTTATCAGTTCATAACATGTTTCTTTACTGTTTTATACAGCCATGTAAATTAATCAAGATTTTAACCTTGTTTCTTATAGTTTTTCACCTTTTTAATCATATTTATCAACACCAAATCCCCACATAACATTTTTATCATCATATAATCATCATATACATATACAATAGGAAATAAAATACATGTTTACATAATCAAATTAACAAGAAGATGAGGAGGACAATCTTTATACCACCATGATGATGTAGGTTGATCAAAACATGGATTTTTGATGGTGAAACTTGTGATGCACCAAGACCATCTTCATGACCACCAATCTTCCTAGTCTTCTTGTGGAAAATCAGCCCCAAGACACCATGAATACTCCTCCTTAGATGTTATAAGCACCACCAATCAATAGGGTTTCAAGAGGGCTTCAACATATATGTAAATAACATAGGCTTTGTGGTTGATTTTGATCAAATGAAGGTGTTGTTTGTGAGATATGGGACGGCATATTAGAGAGAGTGAGAGAGAGGATGAGTTGTTTGCATGGTGAGAAATGAGAAGAGTGGTATTTGCTAGTTGTTTTGGTAGTGGAAAGCTTACAAAGTAAGCTTTTAGCAACATGTGTTGCTAGTAGGCTTAAACACTTGACACATCAAGTGTTGAGGCAATAGTTTGGCCGTTTTTGAGTGGGGGTGGGACAAGTGTCCCACTTGTCTCATCCCCACTTATTTACGGGTACTCCTCGATTCTAGTTTCCTCGATTTGCGTGCCCTCGGGTCGTTTTATGAAAAACGTTTTTATAAATTATGAATCAACGTCACAAAACGAATCCAATAAAAATTGTTTCATCAAAAACGGAGTTCGAAAACGTAAATACGTAATCCTAAGGTTTCCGGTTTAGTCGTAAAGGACGTTAAAATAAAATCGTAAGTCCTAATCTCTTCTCGTAAATTTGTGAGTTTATGAACTAACAGAAATTTAAAACTCCAAAATAATATTCACGGATAAATTTATTTTCTGAAATGTCGGACTGTCACCAAGGACGGTGTATGTAAACGTAAGCACGTAACGTTGAATCCTCCGGTTTAGACGTAGTCGATGCTACTTCAAGACGTAAATCCAAATTTCTTCCCAAAAATAAGTGAGTTCATATTGTAACATTAAAATAATATTTTCAAATAATATTTGAGAATAAAATATCAATCGTAAATTGACGGGTTGTCACAGCATTTACCCCTAAACAGGATCTTTGTCCTCAAAGATCATCTTACCTTACTACTCGCTCCTTATAGAGTTAAAGCCATGTGGGTATTTCCTCCACATTCGATCTTTTCTCACAAGTGTAATCCATTATAATACGCGAGTTTCATCAAACATAACTACGGGAATAAGATCAGGCTTAATGTTGACTTACTTTCTCTATCCATGATGTTCACGGGTTTTTGATGAATGCAACTTTTTGCCGATCTAAGCTTTACTAAGAACAATCAGATTTTTACTTGATAGATATTCCATCAAGTTCGATTTACGAAACATAATTCACGCAGTCTTTGAAGTCCTAGGGTAGATCCAGCTTATATGCCTCTCAATTCCAACTTTTACATCATCTCAATGGTCCCATACAACGGGGACTTATATCCCATGATTTGTCAGATCATGAATTCATTTTTCCAAGGTTAAAATTTGTGCATAACTTCGCTACCCATTTGGCACTTCAAGATCTACATTTCACATTCACATAACCTCCTGCCCGCTATCGGTAGTTAATAATCAAATCCTAATTTCAACAATCATTTCAGATCTCGCGGGTCGGTTATTTTGCAAGGATAGGTTCGCCATCATGGGGAAACCTTAAACCTAAAAGACATGTCCAACTCACAATGGGTGTATGTCGGATGTCTTCATCTCAACTCCTGCTTACGGATGCTCTAAGATTCAGATCCTAACAGGATTCGATCTCAATCCTAATACGATGATTATCAATGATAATCTTTCCAAAGGAAAACGATTATACGGTCTATTACCAAAGGTCAATCATTCAAACATAAAACAGCACTTATATTACTTTGTATCGTTACTTTACCTCGTCCCTTCGATTTGGGGTGGTACATAGTACTCTCATCAAGGTTCGTTCTCAATGATTTCTGAGCAAATCTCTAGAAATTCGATGCGAAGCGAGGATCTTGATAAAGATGTTCGATACAGGCACGCTACGTTTACATAACTCTTTTGCATTTATCATTAACGGGAATGATGTTAGTGTTGGGAATATATTATGGGTCAGTTCACTAGACGCTGATAAGAAGAATTCAAGCGCTGATAGGATGACATTGGACGCTGACAGCCAAGCGTTGACACTTGAAGAAGTCAACGCTGACAGCCTTGAAGATTAGCACTGATGGAATATATCTTCATACGAATCTTTTTGTTTATTTGTTTCTTTATTTGTGTATGGTAAAGATAAGCTCGACATTGTATTTTCCATTATTATCTTTACCTAGAATAGTTGATTCGTAGCTTATTGTACAAGACTTCTTATTCTATAAAAGAAGATCTTTTAGGTTAATGTTAATCATCAGTTTTCATAAGTTTTCACAAGTTAAACCTCTTTCATTGTAATCAAGTTCGATCATTCTAATACAAGTGAAAGTTTGTTTAACATCTTTGTGTTTTAGATTAAGTGTTAATTCCGCATAACACTTAGTTCCTTTATTCATAAGCAAAGGTTTCTCTACGTGTATTACTTGATCTAATCTCGTATACACAAAGCTTAATCGATCTAAGTTTGGGATCAACAAGTGGTATCAGAGCTTGTTGAGAAACTTTTGATCTTTAAGTAACGCAAGAACCCTAAAACACCAAACCCTAAAAACCCTAAATCTCTCAAAACCCTAAAAACATCATGTCTGGCACAAATCAGCCTTCTGCTTTGCTACAAAACAACTCCACAAACCCTAGTATCAAAATTCCCATGTTTGATGCCAGGAACTTCGAGCTTTGGAAGTCTAATTTTGAGCAATATATAGCCATCCATGACTACACTCTTTGGGAGATTGTTGAATATGGGAACACATTCAACAAAGCTCAAAAGATTGCTGCTGCTATTGCCGCAAGGGTAGCTCTTCCTAATTGTCCTGAAGCTGATAAGAAGGAAAAGCCTGAAGATGGAAGAGCTGTATCTGTTGAAGATATAGCCAAGAAAAGGGTGGACATGAAAATCTTGAACATCATGAAACACGCCCTAGGTCATGAGAATCAGCACAAGTACAAACGCTTTGAGTCTACAAAAGAGCTTTGGGAAGCTCTTGAAGTAGCACATGGTGGCAATGCTGACACAAAAGATGAAAAGAAGAAGCAACTCATGCATGAGTATGCTGTCTTTAAGGCTCAACCAAATGAGAATCTCAGCAGTGTGAGAAGTAGATTGCTTGACATCACAAGTCAACTTTCCTTCATGGGAACACAGATTGATGACCCTGACTTGAATGCTACTTTTCTCAAAAGCCTTGGTGATGTATGGAAGATTGAGACAAGATCCATTCTTGTCAATAACACCCACAAGACCTCCAGGTTTGATGACATCTTCAACAAACTAAGACTGTTGGAGAATGAATGGCGTTTGGATAGTGATAATAAATCTTCCAGTAGTAACATGGCCTTCTTCTCACAAAGTGAAGGCCAATTTGATTCCATGAACTTCTATGGACATCCAGCCACTGGATCTCAATGTGTCAACGCTGGATCTCAGTCTGTCAGCGCTGGATCATATCCTGTCAACGCTTTATACTCTAGCGCTGACACACACAACTTTGGCACTGATAGAATTAAACCTGCTGGTTTAGATCTAGATACTGTGTGTGCATTCATTGCTTCTTTGCCCAGTGATTCAAGGATTACATATGAAGATCTTGAGCAGATAAGTGATGAGCAATTGGAAGAAATGGACATCAAGTGGACTATGGCTCTTGTAAGTTTAAGAGCAAACAGGTTTAATAAAAGGTTCAAGAAGAAGATGACCTTTAATGCTAAGGATGTTGCTGGTTTTGACAAATCAAAGGTTGAGTGCTACAATTGTCATCGGATGGGGCACTTTATGAGGGAATGTAGATCTCCAAGAAGATCTGATGCTGGTAAGCCTTCAAGCCAAATGGTTAAGAGCCAAGATCCCAAGGCCATGGTTGATGTTCAACAGATTGATGGCGTTGGAGGATGGGACTGGAGCTGGAACTTTATGGCTAAGGATGAGGAAGAGGACAGAGCTTTGGTTGCTGAAGTTAAAGAAGAGCATGTTGAATATGCTCTCATGGCACACTCCTCCTCTTCATCAGATAATGAGGTATATGATGATGCTTTCTATTCTAAGGGTTGTCGTTTAAATACTGAAAAACTAAATCAAGAGATAGTAAAATTATTAGATGAGGCAAGTACTGAAAGATGCAAAGTATCTAATTATCAAATTGCTCTTACCCAAACAGAAAAGACAGTAGCTGAGTATAAGAAAATGGAGTTTGATTAAAAGGATCAAATAAATATCTTAAAACATGAGTTACATCAAAGTAAAGATATTCAAGATATAGTAAACAGGGTTAATCTTGATTTGATAGCTCAGTTAGAGGAGGCTAACAAAAATAAAGATAATGTGAGTCTTAAAATCCAGAGATTTGATAAGGCCACACAATCCCTAGGAGAGTGTGTTAGTAAACAAAGAGACTCTAAGGACATGAGTGGGATTGGGATGAAAGATTATACTGGTGTTCCACCACCAGCTGGGGATTTCTATGGTGTCCAATCAAAGGACTTATCTTGGACTGGCTTGCCAGAACTTCAAGAGAAGGAATTCATTCCTCCACCTAGAGTGACTTCCCCAGTTGAAGAATACAAACAAAAACTGACTGACCTAGATGAGTGGAAGAAAGCTAACCACACTTTGTTTGTTAAGGGAGGGTTGTTGTGTGAAAGTCCAAATGAGCCCACACCAATCATGAGCCATGATCCTACACCTATCAAAATCACACACCCTACCACTGGCAAAGCTGTTGACCTTGGCCCACAAACTGTTAGAAAACCTAGTGTTAAGTATGCAGAGATGTATAGGAATACTAGGTCACCAAAAAGCCAAGTTAGTAACCATGGAACAGGCTTCTTTGCTTCTAGACCTAAGACTATGTCTAGAAAAGCTTGTTACTCATGTGGTAGCTTTTCACATTTGGCATACAAATGTGTCAACGCTTCCAATGTCAACGCTGATAGGAACTATTTCAGCGCTGACAAAAGTCAACATAGGTTAAACACTGTCAGACCCAATACCTTTGTGAACAAAAGTTCACAAGTTGTTAGACCAGCCCCATTCTTTTCTAGAGGGTATAACACACAAGGCCTAAGACCTTTCCAAAAGTCAAACACTTGGTCCAATAGGCAATGGGTTCCTGTAGCAAACCCTAGGTTCAACGCTGATAAAGGCAATCGGGGCGCTGACAAGAACAATTTCAGCGCTGACAGACACACTGCCAAACCTAGGTATTTGCAACCACAGGGAAATAGGTCTAAAGCTTCTACTAGCTTAACATGGAGACCAAAACAAGACCAAAACTCTAATTCTACTGGTGTTTCTATGACATGCAACAGGTTTCATTATATTTCAAAAGCCATGTCAACACCAATTGGGGTTAACTGGGAATTTCATTCAAAAAGGGATGAAAATGGGGTTGTTATGAGAACCAAGTCTGTTCTTGTTGAACAACCAGATGAATCCAAGTCTTCCAAGGCTTGGGTTCCCAAAGAAAACTAATGTGTTTTCTTTATGTGCAGGGCATTCAGAAGAAGATCAATGATTATGGATATTGGGATAGTGGATGCTCAAGGCACATGACAGGAAAGGAAGACTATCTGACAAACTTCACTCCTATTCAAGATGGTGATAAGGTATACTTTGGAGGGGGCTATGGCACCATCACTGGAAAAGGAACCCTTGTCACCAACAATCTACGGTTTGAGAATGTCTTCCTGGTAAAAGAACTGGATTATAATTTGTTTAGTGTATCACAAGTGTGTGATAACAAAAATAAGGTTCTTTTCACAGATACTGAGTGCTTGGTGTTAAGCAAGGATTACAAGCTCCCTGAGGAGAAATACATAGAATTTAGAACACCAAGGCATAAAGACATATATAATGTGAATCTTAATGGAATTAAGATAAATAATAAAATGATGTCATGTTTTTATGCTAAAGCCTCAGTAGATGAAAGTAATCTTTGGCACAGGAGATTAGGGCACATAAACTTTAAAAATATCAATAGACTTGTGAGGCTTGGTTTAGTTGATGGTTTGCCTGAAAAGGCTTTCCACAATGACCACTCTTGTGTTGCATGTCTTAAAGGCAAGCAGCACAAGGTCTCATTCAAATCTAAACAGGTGCACTCTAGTTCTAAACCACTTCACTTATTGCATATGGACCTCTTTGGTCCAACTAATATAGAAAGTTTGAAGGGTAAATCATATTGTTTTGTCATCACTGATGATTTTTCCAGGTTTACATGGACTTTCTTTTTAGCCAAGAAAAGTGAAACTGCCCAAAGTCTGATTAATTTCATTACCCAGATTGAAAAGAAAAATGGTAATGAGGTCAAAATTATTAGAAGTGACAATGGGGGTGAGTTTAGAAATCAGTTGTTAGATGATTTTTGTGCCAAGAAAGGGATTACTAGGCAGTTTAGCATAGCTAGAACCCCACAGCAAAATGGGGTTGCTGAAAGGAAGAATAGAACCCTTATTGAAGCAGCCAGAACCATGTTGGCTGATGCCCACTTTCCTATAGCCTTTTGGGCTGAAGCTGTTAACACAGCTTGTTATGTTCAAAATAGGGCATTGGTCAACAAAATACATAATAAGACACCTTATGAGTTACTCTGGGGAAGGAAGCCAAATATTGGCTTTCTCAAGCCTTTTGGATGTCATGTAGTTGTTTTAGAAACTAGTGAGGCCCTAGGTAAATTTGACTCAAAAGGTGATGAAGGCTACTTCATGGGTTATTCAGTGCAGAGCAAAGGATATAGGGTTTACATTAAAAAGGAAAAACGTATACTTGAAAAAGTACATGTTAGGTTTTTAGAGAGTAAACCTAGTGATCATGAAAGTGGTCCAAATTGGTTGTTTAACTTAGAACCTTTATCTAGAGCTTTAAATTATATGCCTGTTACTGATCCAGACATTGTGAAGGTAACTTCAAGTGTTTTGGAAAAGAGAATTGGTAATGTTTCAGGTATACAGGTTGCTAAGAAGGATGGACCACCAGCAGTTGAGTCATCTCCCACACAAGAATATGTTACACTCCCTATATGGACAGATGAGTATTATGCTGCTGCTGCTGCTGCTAGAAAAGATAATGGTGGTTTCCAAATACCACCAAATAAAACATGCATGGTTCTTCAGGCGCTGACAAAGGGAAATCAAGCGCTGACAAGAGCAATTCAGACGCTGATGGATCAGACGCTGACACCAACAGTTCAAGCGTTGTTAGCCCAAGCGCTGACAAGCAAGGTTCAGACTTTGACAACACCTTTGCACATCTTTTCTCTTCCCATTTTGAACAAGGTGGACCTTCCAATGTCCATGAAGATATTTCTGTTGATCAAAGAGAGTCTGATGAAGAAGATATTGGCAACATGGAGCGTGAAATTGAGGACACCAGACTTTTTGAAGGAGGAGTTCTCACTTCCACAGCAAAGGATCACCCCTCATCTCAGATCATTGGTGATGTTATGGCTCCAGTTCAGACAAGAAGATCCCATCAAAGTCTTGGTGGATTTATTGCCAATATACACAAGAAGGTTGATACCCCTCTTGTACAAGCATGTTTGTTTGCATGTTTTCTGTCACAAGAAGAACCTAAGAAGATTTTTGATGCTCTCAAAGAACCTAGTTGGGTGGAAGCAATGCAGGATGAGCTTCACCAATTTGCTATACAGGATGTTTGGGAGCTGGTTGATTGTCCTAGATATGTGAGACCAATTGGGACAAGATGGGTTCTAAGGAACAAGAAAGATGAAAGGGGCATTGTGGTCAGAAACAAGGCACGTTTGGTAGCTCAGGGATATACACAAGAGGAAGGCATAGATTATGAAGAAGTTTTTGCTCCAGTTGCAAGAATTGAAGCTATCAGAATTTTCCTAGCTTATGCCTCTTGCATGAACTTCACTGTTTATCAAATGGATGTGAAGAGTGCTTTCCTCTATGGAACAATTGCTGAGGAGGTATATGTAATGCAACCTCCTGGTTTTGAAGATCCTGAGAATCCAGACAAGGTTTATAGAGTGAAGAAAGCTATGTATGGACTTCATCAAGCCCCTAGAGCATGGTATGGTACCTTGTCTACATATTTGGTGGACAATGGATTCAAGAGGGGCACCATAGATCAGACACTATTTACAAAGAAGAAAGGAAAACATGTGTTGCTTGTGCAGGTCTATGTTGATGACATCATTTTTGGGTCTACTGATCCAAAAATGAGTGAGGACTTTTCCAAGCTCATGACAGATAAATTCAAGATGAGTGCAATGGGTGAGATGAACTTCTTTCTAGGATTGCAAGTTCAGCAGAAAGAAGATGGTATCTTCATCTCCCAAGACAAGTATGTAGCTGAAATCTTGAAGAAATATGGTTTTTCTCCACATGAAAAGGATGCTTCCACTCCTATTGATAGGGAACATCCTTGGGGAAAAATTGGAGCTGGAAAGGATGTGGATGTTAGGCACTATAGATCAATGATTGGCTCATTGATGTATCTTACAGCCTCAAGACCTGACATCATGTTTGCTGTGTGTGCTTGTGCACGCCATCAAGTGACTCCCAAAGAATGTCACCTTTTTGCTGTGAAAAGAATTTTTAGGTACCTAAGATGTTATCTAGATCTTGGCTTGTGGTACCCAAAAGATTCTCCATTGGAGCTTATTGCATATTCAGACAGTGACTATGGTGGTGACAAGTTTGATAGGAAATCCACAACTGGTGGATGCCAATTTCTTGGGAGTAGATTGATATCTTGGCAATGCAAGAAACAAACAGTGGTGGCAAACTCTACAACTGAAGCAGAATATGTAGCTGCAGCTGCTTGTTGTGGACAAGTCTTATGGATTCAGAACCAGCTGTTGGATTATGGGTATAATTTTATGCATACCAAGATTTTTGTAGACAATAACAGTACTTTATGCATTATTAAAAATCCTGTACATCATTCTAAAACCAAACACATAGAAATTAGACATCATTTTATAAGAGATTGCTTTGAGAAAGGTTTAATACAACCAGATAGGGTAGCCACAGAAGATAATGTGGCTGATTTATTAACTAAACCTTTTGATGCTGGAAGATTTCAATATTTGGTAACAAATATTGGAATGGTTAATCTCACTTAATATGTGTTTTGGAACCTTTTTGTAAAAGTATGTACAGGATAATGCATTGTTATTGGTCTTTGTGATGATTTAGATTTTTCCACTTTATTTTTCTAACACTGACAAAGGTAAATGTAACGCTGATAAGTGTTATTTTGCCGTTGTTAGAGATATTATTGTCTAACGCTGACAAGAGTTCCTTCAACGCTGATAAGTGTTGTCGGGACGCTGTCAGCAACAAATGTTAGTTTTGTGGTTTTCAATCTAAATGTGTAGGTGGTGGTAGCTTTATGCCATTGGATACAGAGTTGCTTATGGATCTTTGAAGAGCTATTTGGACATGTTTTTGTTTATGGATGATGGTTGGAATATTTATATTCCTATCTTGACATAAATTTTTAATGTTCATATATATTTTGAGAAACTCATGTATCATAGTTTGAGGGGAGGTTTAAGGAACCTTTAGGACTCTTGGGTATTCTTACAATACTCTCATCACAATTCTAGATTGTGTCCACAGGTGAGTATGGGTTAGTTTTACTAAACCATGAGGCACTGTAGCATGCAAAGTTGATAAACTATGCATGCTGCCAAGACATTTTTGGCCTAGAATTGGTTGTGGTCTGATGGGAGACTTGGGAATAGTTTTGTTATGGGTTTACCTGGGAGTTACAAAGAATTTTATGAAATAACTTTGTTGGTAAGTATTTTGGTTAGCAAGGGACTCTAGAGGACATTTGTGTCTATCTTGCTTAAGCAAGTGTGCATAAATGGACAGTGCTTGCCGCCCAGTAATTATTATCAACTTGTAAGATATTTCCCTTAGGATAAATTACTTTGTTAAGGTCTTTTTCTTTTTAAAAAATTTTTTAGACGCTGACAAGTTTTTCTCCAAACGCTGTTACGTCCAATCGTGACGCTGACAAGGCTTTACGCAAACGCTGACAAGAAAATATAGCCGTTGGGCGCTGATGGGCTATTTTTGACCGTTGACACCTAGTGGGCCCTACCCAGTTGTTATTTTTGACTAATCTTTGGCCGTAATTTTGGGGAGTTGTTACTTTTAATTAATGCATGAGATAAGTTATATTTGATTCAATATTTTCATCATTACTCTTTGAATATAACTGCCTCATTTTTTACCAATCAAAATCATGCATCTCTCCTATAAATTTGGCTAATCTTTTTATTCTGGGTATTTATATTTTCTTGTCTAACATTTTTCTCCTAGATTTTTCCCATATCACATACCCTAAACAGCTTTCAACATGGCACCCAAGTTTAACTCAAAGAAATTAACATTGGAGTTCAAGAGCCAACATAATATGGTAGCTTACTTGACTGCTGATAATGATTTGTTCCCTCAGTATTCTCAAATGGTGGCATTTTTAAATGCATCCTCATTAAGGTATGCACTTTCTCATACACCATTAGTCCCTGTCGCACACATTAGACAGTTTTGGAATAATGTCAGTTCCACAACAGCTAATGGAGTGACCACATTAACATCTACTGTTCATGGAAGAACATGAGTGGTCACTGAAGCCTTGGTTCGCCAAGCTTTGCGTCTTGATGACGCTGATGGTGTGACTACCCTTGCCATTGCAACAATAGAACAAGGTCTTAGGGAATTGGGTTATCCTATTCCTGCTGATGTCACTTTAAATAAATATCATAAGCAGGAATTTCCCTCTGACTGGAAATATTTGATACATGTCCTTCTCCAATGCTTAAGTCCAAAATGTACTTCTTTTAATGAAATAAACAGGTCAATTGCAAGTGCTTTGGTTTGTATAACACGTGGGCTTAAGTATAATTTTTCAAAAATGATTTTTGAAGGGATGTGTAAAAATAAGGAAGTAAAATGACTTTGGCTTACCCAAAATTTTTGCAAATGGTCTTTGATTTACAAGAATATTGTACTAGGGATCATGACACTTTTTATGAGATCCCTAAACAACAGAAAACCATTTTTGCCAAAATGAGCTCCACAAACAGATCCATACCTCTCACCCAAGCTATGCTTGAAGTAATTCAGGCTGCTCAACCAGACCCTGCACCCCAACTTGAGCCTATCCATGAACCTTTACCTTCACCAGACCACATGGACATTGACCAACCCAACGCTGACACTCAAAATGTTGGCGCTGACACAGCCAATCCCAACGCTGATACCATCCCTGAACAATCCCAAACACCCCTTAACCAACCAACACCCACACAATCTACCTCATCTTCCACCCCATTACAATCTAGGTTGAATAAACGCCAAAGGACTACTAGAGTGTTCTCCTCTAGTGGTCCTAGCCTTGTAGCAGAGAGAACCACCTCCACAAGTGTGGCTGGTGACATGGATGAGGCTGGGGCTATTGACACAAGCTTAGATGCTGGTCAAGACAGTCCCAACATCATTAAGACCTCATCCATGCCCTATGATTCTATTTTGGGAGGTCAAATCCCCATTCTAGCTGAGGGCAGATTGGAACCTATGACATTAATTGAATTGACGGCTGCTGTCATTAGCTTGCAAAAGCAAAATGTCAGCCTTGTAAAAATTGTCAATAAACAGGGTCGTGAACTCCAAGTATTGAGGGAGCGGGTAACTGTTTTGGAGAATCCAAGTAGCAGGAGTAGGATGGAGGAATCTTCCAAAGGGGAGGATGAAGAGGATGAGCTGATTCATACAGCCAGTGAGAAGAGTTCACAATTTAGTGAATCTTTAGGTATTGCTGAAGCTCTTACAAGTCTGAAGCAGCATCCTGTTTTTGATACATCCAAGGTGACACCATTAAACTTGGAAGGATCTTTCACAGAAACAATGGGCGCTGATACAGGTTTGAACGCTGACACATCCAGCGCTGACAAAGGTAATCGGGGCGCTGATAGAGGTAACTTGAACGCTGACAAAGTTTCAGGTGGTGTTGATGTATTCCAGTCATCAGCAATCATCAAAGATGTGTCCACACAGGTTTCTTCTTCTACCTTACCTATTATTGATCCAAAAGACAAGGGTAAAGGGATTCTGGTTGAAGAAGATGTTCCAAAGAAAGATGCAGCACAAATTGCATTTGATGAACAGTTGGCTGCACAACTTTTGGAAAGAGATTTGAAGAGGAGTGGTAGATCACCATTTGTTGCTACTTCTGAGAGTGAGGAAGAGAGTGGTGATGATAAAGAAGGAGATAGCTCAGATTCAAGTATTCAAATTATTGAAGATCCAGAAAGACTTGAATATGGGGATGAGTTAGCAAAGGAAAGATTGAGTGAGTTGAAGAATCAGATTGATTGGGACCTTCCAGAGATCACCAGAATGTACCATGCTTGGGAAGACAAGGTTATGGACAACCCAGGGATGAGTTTGTCAGATCAAATTTGGGGGTTGGAAGTTATTCTCAGGGTACAAGATAATATAAAGGTGATTTTGAGGTTTAATGCACAAGAGGTCAAGACTTGGCTCAAAAGAGATAGAAGGCAGTTGTACTACAAGTTGCTTAGATGCCATCAACCTAGATGGACATACAAGAAGCTGCTGGCTTTATCTTTTGAGGAGTTAGAGTATAGGGCACATCCTATTTGGAGGAATGTGCAAGAAAATAATGTCTACCAGTTTCTTTCAGAAGAAAGGAAACAAGAGCTTGCTGAGGAAATGCAGATTCAAAAGGAAATGAGGATTGCTCAAAGACTAATAAAGAAAGGAGATCCTTTCCAATTTCCTAAAGATATGGATGTGTATTATCCAACTGAAGGTGTCATAAGGAAGCATCTCAAGCTTTCTCCATTGGAAGCTTCAGATTTGGTTAATGTAGTACCTCTAGATGACAGAAATCCAATCATCAGTTTTGATGAAGATGAGTGTGGATTTTGGAAGATTGGCAGATTTGGAAAGGAGGTACATACTTTCACTTCAGTTATTTCTATCTTTGCAAGCATAGACAGAGAAGACTTGGTGCATCTATGGAGATTAATAGAGGCCAAGTATACAGCTGAAGCACCTACTTCAGCAAATGGAATAAGACTTTGGAACACATTGTTGACTTTGTGTGGTCCAAGAGAAGCAGATCCTGCCATATGGAAGGATCTTGAAGATGATCTCAGTAATCTTCATTGGAGGCTTTATTCTACTTGTGGTGTGTTTCATTTGAGCTCTACAAAGTTTTCAGAGTATCTACTTGTGGATGCTGACTATTTCTTGTCTAAAGAAGTGTTGGAGAAGATGATGGAGACACCCTTGGAGATTGATTATACTAGTGACGTGGCCAAGGACTTGATTAGATATGTTTATCACCAACATAAGAAGTTTTTGCAAGATTCCTCCTAAGCCTTAAGTTTTTATTCAGAAACTTGATCATTGGAATAGTTATCAAGTTTAGGGGAGGATTGTTGGGAATAAATTATGGGTCAGTTCACTAGACGCTGATAAGAAGAATTCAAGCGCTGATAGGATGACATTGGACGCTGACAGCCAAGCGTTGACACTTGAAGAAGTCAACGCTGACAGCCTTGAAGATTAGCACTGATGGAATATATCTTCATATGAATCTTTTTGTTTATTTGTTTCTTTATTTGTGTATGGTAAAGATAAGCTCGACATTGTATTTTCCATTATTATCTTTACCTAGAATAGTTGATTCGTAGCTTATTGTACAAGAATTCTTATTCTATAAAAGAAGATCTTTTAGGTTAATGTTAATCATCAGTTTTCATAAGTTTTCACAAGTTAAACCTCTTTCATTGTAATCAAGTTCGATCATTCTAATACAAGTGAAAGTTTGTTTAACATCTTTGTGTTTTAGATTAAGTGTTAATTCCGCATAACACTTAGTTCCTTTATTCATAAGCAAAGGTTTCTCTACGTGTATTACTTGATCTAATCTCGTATACACAAAGCTTAATCGATCTAAGTTTGGGATCAACAGTTAGCAGATTTGGTCAGTCTGTCGACGATGACCCAAATCGAATAATGATGACCTTTGCAATAGCTAGACGTTTACTAATATAGGAGGCGATGTTTGCCTTCATAATTGCCATCAGTACAACTTCTTCAGACAAAGATACTTTTAGTCAAAATGACATACATATAATACTTATACTTACAAATTCCAACATAACGATATCTCACAATCTTCCATATTTAGACAATCATATGTGGTCTTTTATACATTTAACGCCATCGGCTTCATAATTCTAATGGTTCACATTAGCCGCGAACCCCTTTTATTATCTATGTTATTCTTCTAATAAGCATCGTTTATTTTTATATCGTTTTCATTATTAAGGAACATGTCCTAATTGGTTCTTTATCTTTTCTACATAATGTGTCGGTATCTATATTCACCTCTCATGATGTTATAATTATCATGTCCACAATTCACTCAGATATTCTTTCTATATTATGCGTCAGTAATTACGTTCACCTTCCTGATGAAATTGTTATCATATCCATATTTATTCAAAAATTATTTCTTCACATTTTCTATGTTTTAGTTTCGTCTCATCTATCATTTTTATCAGTTTTTTTCTCAATCCGGTGTTTAAAGCGTCGATAATTATTACAATTAATTAAATAATAAATTTTCAATTTTTATGAAATGTAAACATAAAGATTTTAAATTTCTTAGTTCGACCAATTATATAAATTGTTCAAAATAAATTTGAATTTAATTAACAAGATTTTCGTTGATTTATCCAAAATATTTAATAAGATCCGTAATTGTTCGAAAAATCTTTGGTTTATACTTTGGTCAAAATTTTCTTAGTTGAAAAGCAAAAAGTGTCGTTTAAAATTTCAAGTCATGATATAAATGGTTTTACTCAATCCTTCTTAAGTTATCTTGAGGTATACACAAACATTTACCCCTAAACAGAAGTTTAGTTAAATGTTTAGTGTATAAGGGAATAATCCCTTTAAAATCCTTTGTTAAAACATTTGTCAAAACATATTTCCATTTCTTTTTGGTAAAATCCAAAGTCTTAAAAGGGCTCTTAATTTTTGAAGAGTCTATATGTATACATCTTACCATTATTAATCCAACGGTCATTTTATGTAAAGGATTCAGTTTTTAATCCCTAAGCGTTAATGGTTCTAATCTTTGAAAAGTCAATATAGCTTCCATTATCTATTAATCACATGGTTAAATCATGTAAAGGTTCAAGTCTTTAATCACGTGTTAATTATTCAAGGTACAGGTTTTTATTGTTTAGCCAATTCAGGGCAATCCATAAATAATTATTAACTCATTATTATTCTTATAAACAAACAAATGATCCTTAATGATCACAAGCATGAATTTATCAAATTAAAGCCTACACACGTGATTCACCAAATTTATGAATGCTACATGTGTATTAGTCAATCCAAACGTCACCATGTGAAACTCATAATGTTCATTACAAGTACCGGATGTAGTGATTGGAATACATAATCTTTTCCGCAGATGCGAAGTTGATGATAACCATGCCATGGATCAAATTGCTAGAACCTTGTAAATGATCGAACAAATCTTCCATTTCGAGTTATGGATATCGTTTTCGATTGTCAATTTACTCAGTTTATAGTAATCTATAAATATAAGGAAAGATAACACCATAGCTCTTCAGGATGACAGGCTTGGTATAATAAAAGCTTTCTCCGACAACTTTCAGTTGTACGGTAATTCCTTTAATTCAGATGGTGCTGACGTACAGTGCACAAGCCACAAGTGCAGCACCGAGAATATAATCAAATACCAAATTCAACTTGCCTTAATGGCGAAAGTCTAGGTAATTCACCAACAAATACTTACTAAAGCTTCAGATAACATTATCATCTTTTAATAAATTCATATTAGGTTCTTCTAGATTACAATATTAATAACTAATTCACAACCATTCACGGTATAATTTTAAGTCTAACTGCAGGATATGGTCATCCATCAAGAATTATTTAGATCACTTTTGATAATCAACATCTTATCTTTTAGGGAATTCTACTCGAGTTCCCATCAATTAAGATAATGTCGTCATGTCATAATCAATCAATCCATTTTACTGGCACTATCAACTTTTCAGTTTCATTGCCGTTGATAAGATGTGAACTTCTCAAAAGACTAATAATAACTCATAATCCTTCGGAAATTCAAGGATATATGGAGACACAACTACTATTAAAAGAGTAAGGTTAACGCATAATCTATGCGAGAGAATTTCAAATCAGATACAGATGAAAACATTTAACGAATATGAATATATCCCATGTTTTCATAATTTGAGTACGCATTTGAAAGCTCCTCGGATCGTTACCCAGGTCATTCAAATGAAATCAGATCATGATAAATGATAGGAACGTCCATACATCCAGTCGGGTATCAACACTCGGTAATCAGATACTTTTCCTAAGAATCTCACTACAGGAGAATTGGACAGGAAAGAATTGTCAATTGTCAAATAAGACAATTTCCACAGATGAATAAATTCGACTCAGAAGAATAAATGCTACAGGCACATATGTAGGTGTCCCTAACACTATGTCCTTATTTTTCACTTCTTGCAGATCTCATAAAATTTAATCTTTCATAATCTTCAAAGAAAATGTAGTGTTTATTCATTAGTTTTATGGTGACTACTAATCAGCCTTGCATGGTCCATTCTAAATTGTATGTAGGCGCGCAACTATATACATTTTCAAGATTAACGATGCAATACTCAGTTCGTCAAAATTTTATCATCATGTTTATAATAAAAACATTTTTATGCTTAATTCTTAAATAAGAATCAAAATAAATTTACAAAGATTTTCCTTGTTATGAAAATAATTAAGTTTCAAAAGCGTTTTATAAACAACCTCATTTCAATAACAATCACTTATAAATCTCACTATGAATAATCCTTATTGTGATGAAAATTAAATTTTCTCAAAGGATACCGTTTTGACTTTATAAAAACAATTAGTGATCTGCAAAAGAGTGATGAAGAGTTGTTCACCAAGAACTTAACTACGATATGATAGAAAATGAGCTTAGCCACTTTGTCATGAGGTTCATGACCTCGATGGCACTCAGGAAGAATAATCCACAACGTAACTCAATTCAAGATGAGTACTTGTTCAATGGTTGCATCACTAATGCGAACATTAGGATGAAGCAATAAAGGATAGATAACATCGATACATGTAGAATTTAGCGATCAAAGGTAGTATTTTCATTAATCACAAACAAGTCAAAATTGTACCATAACACATTATGTGTCACTATGTCATACAATTCTCAGAACTCATCCTACCAACTGATATCTCAGTTAAGTTAGGGATTATTTTTAAAAGATACCACAATGAATACTAATCTACAAGAGTCATTAGGTGTCCCACCTGTCCTGGAAGATCCATCGGTCCCAAATCAGAAGAAGATTTCTTCAATTTATTTGTTGAGCACTGGGCATCCTCGTCAGTGGACAATGGCCTAGGAACAGCCCTTAACACAAAGTAACAATCATTTAAAACCTTATTATTCCATCACATATCTTAATGACTTCCTCTTAACAACTTCTTATTCCATACAAGTTAAATTTTACTTTATTCAAATTTCAACCACTTTTATACTCAATTCGACATCCTGCCTTATTCTCCAATACTTACAACCTTATTCTTAGGCCTTAATAGGCAATAAAAGCTCGATATGAACAACACTTAATTTCCAATCCTATATCTCTTACAACAACAATTATCAAATGAGTCACTAGTATGGGATGACTCACACATTCAATTATACTTCTCGGAAAGGTATTAGTGGCATGAGGCTTTTGGGTAATGGTTCCAATGACAGCCTCAAGTGCAACATTCACCCTTTCGATTTCAAATTTAAGAATTAGGTGACAACGAATCAGATAACATCCTTCCAGGTGGTAACGTTTTGTCAAACTACACTCTATAAGGAAAGATCGTCATGACATCGATATCAGTTTTAATCTCGCCAATTCTTTTTCAATATCACAATCAACTACTATCTACATTTCTACGAATATCAACCAGTTGTTGGGATCATAAATATCCGCAACTTGGTTTAGATCTAGGATAGCTAGAATTCCTACGAGAATAGCTTCGATTAATTTACTAGGGGAGTTAGGGTTACTTGTGACAATCTACGTCGTATAAATACCTCGTATAAAAATCAAAATAATCATCAAACAATCATGTAATAAAATTACATCATATATATATATATATAATCCAAGTTATATATATATTAAAATAACACTTCTCAGTCTTGGCCTTGTCGGTAACTCGGGAATTCTTCGGCACCGTTATAGTCAAAAGATTTTTAGACATTTTTAGAAAAATGTTTTTAGTAAAAAGATTTTGAAATGTTTTATTCAAAACCTTGGTTTTAAAAATCTTTTTTTCTCTATAACGAGAGCTCTGGTACCAAACTGTAACACCCCCAAATTTATACAACTCAATACAGCGGAAGACTCGTTGGTGTTACGGGATAGCACATTACTCACATCATAGACAACGCTTAAAAATCGCGTCGTTTAATAATAAAAGCATTTCCATTCATAAATATCAAATTTACATAGGTCCCAAGTCATTATATTTCATACAAAGTGTTACAAAGTATTTGAATGGAAAATATAGTTTAGGTGCGGGCCATGAATTCTTGTCGTCTTCCCGAGAATCACCTTCAAGTACCTGAGATAAAACATGTTAAAAGAAAAGGTCAGCGATAACGTCGAGTGAATTCATAGAGTTTAATAAATTCCATCGATATAACTTTGGTATAAAATTAGTACCAAAAATCAATTCGTACAAATCATTGTAATAGGCCGTATAATAGCCAAAATCATTTTATACAAATCTTTGTAATAGGCCATAAAATAGCCAAAGTCATTTTATACAAATTCTTATCGAAAATCATAATATAGGCATTTGCCTTAAAAATCATTATGCGAGCCAATGTCGCAAAAATATCATACAATACGTCTTATAACGTTGTATGAAAATAAAAACCGTTATATGAATATGGTTATGAAAACCAAAACACGAACATAATATCAATAGTATGACCCTGTATTGCTAGTCAGGCAACACATCGTAATTCAGAGCGTCTATTAGTATTTTGTTAATTTTGGATTATTATAAGCCGCATGACATTGTTACCTTACTAAACCAACAACGGGTAGCTAACCCGATACCAAATTTGCCCATCTAAAGTAGCGTGTCGTCACAAAGGTCACGCTATGGAAATCTTCTCATACATAAATTCGCTTACCAATCAATGTGGCACGACGGGGATCAACCGTCAAGGCGCGAACTGGGGTGATCGTCCCCAAATAGTACTATTAAATGCATAAGCGTCTACCAAATCCCGGTAGTTCACAATTCATGCTAATGGGACTTTTAGTGACATAACCTAACTTTAATAATCCATGTAATTTCATTTATCGGGTCCTTTAATCATTTATAGGGTCATACAATCGGGTCATTCAATCATTCGGGTCCAAAATCAATAAACAAACAATCAGGACAAATGGTGTCCTATTTTATAAAAACTAACATGTAATCTCCCTCGCGGGTTTATAAAACATTTATAGAAACATTTAAAAGAGTGCGAGGCTATGAACTCACGTTGATGTGGGAAGGCGGGTTATCGGCAATTCGGACGTACGGTACGTGCTTCAATCACGGAAACCTAGACAAATAATACTTGTCTTAGACTCTTGTCCAATGACTTTATAAAAATAACAATTATGTATACATATGATGATTATATATATATGATGATCAAGTGGGTTTACATATTCTCGTTTACTCATTTTAGAGTTATGTGTTGATAACTTTTATACTAGTTTACTAGTTTTACCCATTTACGTGTCTTAAGTCCAATAAGCTTATTATAAGTAATTTAACTTATTTTAATCCATTTTGTACTTATATTATCAGTACATACACTTTCAAGTTGGGCCCAAATGGGTTAAGCCCAATAAGTTCTTTTTATGGGTGTTTATCTTATTTAGTCCAATTATTAGCCCAAGTATTAGTCCAATATGTTTACTTAGCTCGTTAATGCCCGTATGCCCTATAGTTCGAGTTTTATCGGTTTTTACTTGTTATACATGTCTATATATCAGTATATAAGTTTTATAAAGTTTTCATTAGACGGGTCCAACCATCTAAGTTTTATTTAACAAAAACGTTAATTTTTACGGTATTAGCCGAAAAAGTCGTAAAAACAATGTTTATAGTTTTATAACTTATAAGTATTATTTCACTACCATTTATATAAGTTATTCATTCATTTACCCTTTTACATATTTATATAAATAAGTTTTATAAGTTAGTGGGTTTTCATTTATATTTTATACTATTAAATTTTGAGTGCTTATATAATAGTATTATTCTTTAATTTCCAAAAATCTGATTTTTATCTTCACTTTCACCAAAACTGCCATATCTTGAGTTCTATATGGAGATAGAAGCTCAAATTTTTATCATATAAACTACATGATATGTGCTACATTTATCTCTTCTATAGCTACTGTTGAATCATCTTCTAAATATTTTCTAAAACTCGTCCAAAACAGTAACCTCAGATTTATACCTTAAACTTGTTTTGATCATATCTCACTCATTACAATGATTCCATTGTATGGCCAACTCTCACATGTGTACAAGACCCATAGCTTACTGTAAATCCATTATACTTCATCATTTTATCAGTTCATAACATGTTTCTTTACTGTTTTATACAGCCATGTAAATTAATCAAGATTTTAACCTTGTTTCTTATAGTTTTTCACCTTTTTAATCATATTTATCAATACCAAATCCCCACATAACATTTTTATCATCATATAATCATCATATACATATACAATAGGAAATAAAATACATGTTTACATAATCAAATTAACAAGAAGATGAGGAGGACAATCTTTATACCACCATGATGATGTAGGTTGATCAAAACATGGATTTTTGATGGTGAAACTTGTGATGCACCAAGACCATCTTCATGACCACCAATCTTCCTAGTCTTCTTGTGGAAAATCAGCCCCAAGACACCATGAATACTCCTCCTTGGATGTTATAAGCACCACCAATCAATAGGGTTTCAAGAGGGCTTCAACATATATGTAAATAACATAGGCTTTGTGGTTGATTTTGATCAAATGAGGGTGTTGTTTGTGAGATATGGGACGGAATATTAGAGAGAGTGAGAGAGAGGATGAGTTGTTTGCATGGTGAGAAATGAGAAGAGTGGTATTTGCTAGTTGTTTTGGTAGTGGAAAGCTTACAAAGTAAGCGTTTAGCAACATGTGTTGCTAGTAGGCTTAAACACTTGACACATCCAGTGTTGAGGCAATAGTTTGGCCGGTTTTGAGTGGGGGTGGGACAAGTGTCCCACTTGTCTCATCCCCACTTATTTACGGGTACTCCTCGATTCTAGTTTCCTCGATTTGCGTGCCCTCGGGTCGTTTTACGAAAAACGTTTTTATAAATTATGAATCAACGTCACAAAACGAATCCAATAAAAATTGTTTCATCAAAAACGGAGTTCGAAAACGTAAATACGTAATCCTAAGGTTTCCGGTTTAGTCGTAAAGGACGTTAAAATAAAATCGTAAGCCCTAATCTCTTCTCGTAAATTTGTGAGTTTATGAACTAACACAAATTTAAAACTCCAAAATAATATTCACGGATAAATTTATTTTCTGAAATGTCGGACTGTCACCAAGGACGGTGTATGTAAACGTAAGCACGTAACGTTGAATCCTCCGGTTTAGACGTAGTCGATGCTACTTCAAGACGTAAATCCAAATTTCTTCCCAAAAATAAGTGAGTTCATATTGTAACATTAAAATAATATTTTCAAATAATATTTAAGAATAAAATATCAATCGTAAATTGACGGATTGTCACATATTCACTTTTCACATAGTAAAACATTGGTTTCTCTCTCTAAGTGTGTGTCCACCATCTCTCTATCTCTTTCTCTCTCTAAAAACATAAGCATAGATTTACATTTCTACAATATATAATCGAGAGATGGTGACGAATCTTCAGAGTCAATTTGTCAACTTGAAGAATGACATGGCGAAACAAGGGAGCGATATTCGAGCCAAGCTAAGGAATGACATGGCAAAACAAAGCAATGAAATTCGTGCAGACATCAGAGACTCTTTCAGCACTCAAGCGCTTAACATACGTGATATGATCGGTTCGCTCATCCAAGGTAATCAACCCTCTTCTTCGAGTACTCTTCCGAGTAACACCGTTGCGAATCCAAGAGGGGAGATGAAAGCAATCACCACTCGTAGTGGAAAAGGTTATACGGAATCCGAGCTTCCTACACCTCCACCCGTGATTGTGAACAAGGAAAACGAGAAACTTTCCTCACCTCCTTCACCTTCTATCCCCATTTCCCCACCACCCGTGGTTGTGAGTGATCCTACTCCCCTTAAGCCTTCTTCTTCATCCAATATACCTTATCCTTCAAGGTTGAGGAAAGAGAAGCAAAAGAGAAAGTATGATATTCAAGTTTCAAACTTTCTAAAAATGTTTAAACAATTGAATTTTAACATCTCCTTTGCCGAGGCTCTCGCTCACATGCCCAAATACGCTAAGATGTTTAAAGATCTTTTAAGTGACAAGGAGAAGCTTCTTGACATTGCTCAGACCCAACTTAATGAGAATTGCTCCTCCGTTCTCTTAAGGAAATTGCCCACCAAACTTGGTGATCCGGGTCGCTTCTTGATTCCTTGTAACTTCCCGGGAGTAGAGAATTACATGGCCCTAGCCGATCTAGGTGCCAGTATAAACTTAATGCCTTTAAGTGTTTGGAAGCAATTATATCTCCCCGAGCTAGTCCCCACCAAAATGACTTTGGAATTAGCTAACCGTACGGTTGCTTATCCAGTGGGGATAGCCGAAGACGTTTTCGTTGGCGTTGACAAATTCACCTTCCCGGCGGATTTTGTTGTCGTTGACTACGAGATGGATCCTCGTGTTCCATTAATCGTTGGACGTCCATTCCTGAGGACCGGTCGCACTCTCATTGATGTAGCCGCGGGCGAAATAATCATGAGAGTTGGTGACGATAAAATTGTCTTCAACATGGGTAAGATTTCTAAGCAACCTTATTCATATGAGAGTGCTAATGCTATTGATGTTCTCGATGAGGCTTGTGAAAAACATTTTCATGATGCTTGCAAAAGTACTCTCTCTTCTCTACCCAATGTTGAGACCGTTGCCTCAATTGCTCCGGCATTGACTCCTTTTGGAGAAAGTGATTTGGATGATTTCGAAGCTAGCTTGGGTCCTCTCGATATCAAGTATGATGATTCTTCCACTGATTGGGATGAAGACATTCGTACTATTGAGAGACTTCTCAATGAAGACCCGTTTTCTCCTCCTTCTCCTAAAGAGGTGACTAATGATGATCCATCGTTAGTTTCACCATCTATTGAGGATCCTCCTACTCTTGAGCTTAAGGACCTACCTCCTCATCTTGAGTACGTTTTCCTTGAAGACAACGAGAAGTTACCGGTAATCATCGCAAAGGACCTGAAAGAAGAAGAAAAAGCCCGACTTATCGCCGTGTTGAAGAAACATAAAAGAGCTATCGCTTGGAAAATCTCTGACATTCGCGGAATTGATCCTCACTTTTGCACACATAAAATTCTCATGGAGGACAACTTTAAGCCCACAATTCAAAGCCAACGAAGGGTGAATCCTAAAATCCATGAAGTCATCAAAAAAGAAGTTATCAAACTTCTTAATGCGGGTATGATTTACCCTATTTCGGATTCACCATGGGTTAGTCCAGTCCATTGTGTGCCTAAGAAAGGCGGAATCACCGTTGTGCCCAATCAAAACAACGAGTTGATTCCTACCCGTCTTGTTACTGGGTGGAGAGTTTGTATAGACTACCGCAAACTCAATGATGCCACGAGAAAGGATCATTTCCCTCTTCCTTTTATGGACCAAATGCTTGAACGTTTAGCGGGTAATGAATATTACTGATTTCTTGATGGTTTCTCGGGTTATTTCCAAATACCCATCGATCCCCAAGATCAAGAACAGACAACATTCACTTGTCCCTATGGCACATTTGCCTACAAAAGGATGCCTTTTGGCTTATGCAATGCCACCGGGACTTTTCAAAGGTGCATGTTGGCTATCTTTTGGGATGACCCTTTTCTATTCAAACAATGCGCTGACTTGATTATTCGCTGATGTGTTGACGGACCGGCAGCTTTTGACATTCTCCAAGCTTGCCACAAAGGACCCACCGGTGGTCACTTTGGTCCCAACTACACCGCCAAAAAAGTGTTTGACTCGGGATTCTATTGGCCCACCATTTATCGTGATGCTCACGAGATGGTTAAACATTGTGATGTTTGCCAAAAACAAGGCAAGATCACACATAAAGATGAGATGCCTCAAAATTTCATACAAGAATGTGAAATCTTTGATGTATGGGGCATCGACTTTATGGGGCCATTCCCGTCTTCTAAAGGCAACAAATACATCCTTGTCGCTGTTGACTACGTTTCCAAATGGGTTGAAGCCAAAGCTTTACCCACTAACGACGCGAGGATGGTTTGTAATTTCTTGAAACAACTGTTTGCTCGATTCGGTGTTCCTCGTGCTATTATCAGTGACCGCGGGACTCATTTTTGCAACGATCAATTTGCAAGAGTCATGGCTAAGTATGGTGTCCATCACCGTCTTTCCACCGCTTATCATCCTCAATCCAACGGTCAAGCCGAGATATCCAACCGTGGATTGAAGAGAATTTTGGAACGTACTGTGGGAGAGCATCGTGCCTCGTGGGCCGACAAACTTGATGATGCTCTGTGGGCTTTCCGTACTGCCTATAAGACACCGATTGGTTGTACACCTTATCGTCTTGTGTACGGGAAAGCCTGCCACCTCCCCATCGAGCTGGAACATAAGGCATATTGGGCCTTGAAGTGGGCTAACTTCAACATCAACAAAGCCGGTGATCTTCGAAAGATTCAACTCAACGAGCTACAAGAATTGAGGAATGAAGCTTACGAGAACTCATTGATCTACAAGGAGAAGACCAAGATTATCCACGATGCTAAAATTAAGAACCGAGAGTTCCACGTTGGTGATCAAGTCTTAGTTTTTAACTCTCGATTGAAGATCTTCTCGGGCAAGTTGAAGAGTCGCTGGTCTGGTCCATTCACCATCGCCAATGTTTTTCCCTATGGCACCATTGAGCTTTCTCAGCCAAATGGGCCCAACTTTAAGGTGAATGGCCAGCGTTTGAAATTGTACTTTGGCGAGGACATCTCTCATGAGATGATTCCATCCCTCACCACGTTTCCCTTGAATTAGTTTGGGACCGAGTCAGGCTCGTGACTCGGTGAACAAAAACAAGCGCTCCTCGGGAGGCAACCCGAGTATCTATCCCCCTTTCCCGTTTTTCATCCTAAGTGTAGGGGGAGCTATATAGGTTGCTTGTATTTGGATGGTGATGTGATTACAGGGATAAGTGCACTTTTGGAATCTTTGAAGAACCGTGCTCCCATGTTATCCGTAATACCGGTTCTATCTCTCAACTATCGTGCTCCCATGTATTTGCAATTGATCACTTTAGTCGTCCCCTCCTTAGCTTGATTTAACCAACGTGCACAATGTCATAAGTGTAGGGGAGATTTTTCCCACATGCTTAAACATTGAGGACAATGTTTATCTTAAGTGTAGGGGGCTTCTATCGAAGTTTTAAGTGGACTTTTCCATTAAAATGCCTTCATTTAACCGGAAAATCATCTTTTTCAGCATTTTTCAAATTTTTAATTAACTTTGGCCATTTATCGTAATTTTTAAATTTTTATTGTTGCTTTCATATGTATATATCCCGCAATAAAGTCAAAAATATTAATAAAGTGGTGTAGCTAGTTTTGAAATCTGTGACATATTAGGCCCGTTGCGATTATTTTGACTCAACCCGAATAGACTTATTCAAGTTTATTCTAGCTAGTATCCTTAACCATGTAGACCTTAATTGGTTTATTAGGCTAAGCATCCACGAGTCTCATTACTTGAGATTTTAAATTGTGGAGGACGAGAAATGATAGAGTCAATTATAAGTCGGTATTCTTGCACAAGCTCACTTGGTGTAATTATTTGCCTATTCTCCCATCACTTGCTAATAATTTATCTGCAATAATTAAGGTCGTACAATTTGAAAGGTTACTTAGCTTCTAGCCCACGATCGTTTAAAAGTTGCTCGGTAATGATAAGAGTTCATAGCCAAGGCATAACTTATGAAGTGGGGCGCGAAGATTGGCGAGTCCAAAAAGGCCCTAACAAGGCATGAGGATTCCATTTTATTGCTAAAGATCCAAGGTGATGTGAAAAGCATTATTCCCAAAGTCAATATGAAGGATCAAGACTCACGACGAAAAGCAATCAACTCCCATAAAGATCATGGAGAAGTCTATCCGAAAAGACCCTAACAAGGTATGAGGATAAATAGATCCAAGTCCGAAAAGGAGGCGGATCGTTGTATCTCAAAATCCCAATTAGCGATTGAAGAAATAATGATGAAGTCGTGGTCAACAAAGTGGAGTATCCCTAAAAAATACTCCAAGTGAAGAACTCTATTAACGAAGAGAAGACCTTTATCTTAAGCACGTCTCTCAAGATATGAAGTATGAAGTACATGCCAAATATCGGCCCGAGAAAGGTCTCAAATCGTGAAGCGAGTTATGCCAAGATATGAACTTTTTGATATCCCGAGAAGCAGTTTAAGAGATTTTGTCCTTTAGCTAACTATTAATCAAATCGTCCTACTTTGCTTTCAGCCTAAATAAACTATCGAAATAAGTCCAAAAATGCATCTTCATGATCATTCTAAGACAAAAATAAAATATAATAGATACACCTAGGAATAAGGGAGTTTAAGCATATAATTAAGCCGTGTGTGTAAGTGTTTGAATTTCTAACTTATAATAACAATGATCTCGTTTTTAAGCTTAGTTTGGGGAACGTGAAACTTGAGGGTGATAAATCTTCACAGCACCAAAACCCTAATGTAAGTCCTTGATCTCTTTGCAAGTTATTTCCATATAGCTATTTTCAAGTGAAAATGGTTTCTATCCTTTTGTCTCCTTTAAAGCTTTAATTTCTCTTAGAATTTAAATTTTTTTTAGTAGAATTTTAATAAGGCCAAGGTTGATTGATTATGAGAAAAGTGTATAATTGTTTTATCGCTAAGCATTGCATGAGGGCATGGCAATGGTTAAGCGTAGGGGATTTGATAGGTGTGAATACACCCATCCTTTTACCACTTATTTCTTGCTAAATCAAGACCAAAACGCGTATTTAATGTCATTTGTTTGGAATTATGCGTGGTTTGTGTGTTTGTTGTGTTTTCAGAGCCAATCGGATAAATATTAGGGAAAACATGGGATTGCACGGGTTTTATCGAGGAAAAAGACGAAAAGACGAAGTCTATAGTCCAAGAGATGCAAAAGATTTGAAGTCAATGGGCCTATTTGAAGATTTACCGAAGAAAAGGACCAAAGATGGAAGATTTACACATGTCGAAGAAACTCAAGTCTATTAAACGAAGAAATTAAAAGACGAGTTGAATTTATTCGTCGACAAATCCCGAATCGAAATCGAAAACGTCAACTTTTCTGAAAAGACGAGAAGACAAAAAGAAAGGGAGAAAGCCCACTCACCAACCAAGGGAGAAGCCTATAAATACTCCTCCCATTCACAAATTTCCACTAGTTCTTTTCTGTTACATTTTTCTTATTTCGTAGGAAGAAAACCATCTCCCTTAAGGAGTGGTTTTCATTTTTTTTTATTTCTTCCAATCTTGTAAGTTTAATCTTTCCACTTTGTTTGTTGAATCTTAGATCATTAATACCAGTTTACTTTTAATCTTTCTATCATCTTGTTCTTCATCTCTTTGTGATTCATAAGTTTTTAAAGTTTTATTTTATTGGTTTGATCATAAAAAGTAAGTGGGTTTTGTGTTTTTGTTGTTTTGGATTGATGTTTACCTTGAGTAAATGATTAGTGGATAAGTTGGTTTAAGTTTGGGTTAAAAATTTGTTTGATTTTTGGTTTAAAATTCGTGTTTAAGAATCCCTTGTTCTTCGCTTCTTTGTTACTGTGTCCGCCCAGATTCCGGATAAAGGTCTGTGGTTTGGTTGTCTATTCGGAATATCTAAATATTCCGAGTAGGAGCCTTTATTCCGCATAAGGCATTTCATTCCGAGTAGGGGATATTATTCAGCATAGCCAAAATATTCAGCATAGCCAAAATATTCCGCGTAGGCTCGTTATTCCGCATAGGATCAAATATTCCGGATAGAGTTTGTGATTTTGTTGTTTATTCGGAATATCCAAATATTCCGCATAGGGTTTCTTATCAAAATATTCCGCATAGGATTTCTGTTAAAAACATTCCGCATAGGGTTTCTTTCTAAAACATTCCGCATAGGGAATTTATTCCGGGTAGAGCAAATATTTCGGATAGCCATTATTCCGGATAAGAGCAGTTTTCCAGTTTTATTCCACATGAGGAGAAATATTCCAGATCAAACATTCATTCCGAGTAAGTTGTTCTCTCCAAGTTTAGGTATTTAGGTATTTACTGTTTAATTTAAGTTCTAGTTTTATTCTCAGTAATTGCTTTTAGTTTAATTTTATTACCTCTAGCACTTATCATTTTAGTAGATTTAGACCAAAGCTCCCCCTTTCTAATTACCAATTACAAAGATTCCACTTTTGACTGTGATCGATTCGAGAAGATACCAAGAACGAAACAATGACATATATCAATTGGGTACGAGCAACGCAAAGAAAGATCTTGCAAGCAAACTTTTTTAACCAACCAAAAGTCAGTTATTAGTCCTCGTATGTAATCACTGAACCATTGGGCAATGAAGCAATGTATGCACACACTGTATCTAGATCAATACCAACAGGCTTAACTCTTGGTGAGTCAACATTGTATGTGTCAGCGTCTGAATGTGAGGCGCTGACAGAGCTTGATCCAACGTTGACACAAGGTGATCCAGTAACGGGGTGCATGTATGACTCCCTTTGATCAAATTGACCTTCACTATGTGAGAAGAAGGCCATATTTCCATTGGTAGACTTGCTTCCTTGATCCAAAAGGATTTCACTCTCTACAATCCTCAGTTTATTGTAGACGTCATCAAAAGTAGAACTTTTGTGAGTATTATTAGCAATCATGGACCTTGCTTCAATCTTCCATGCATCACCAAGACTTTTGAGGAAAGTGGTGATGATATCAGCATCATCATGCACTGTTCCCATAAATGACAATTTGCTTGTGATGTCAAGAAGTCTGCTTCTCACTCCACTTAGCTTTTCATTGGGAAGAGCTTTGAACACTGCATACTCATGCAAGAGTTGCTTCTTTTTCTCTGAGGCAGTATCATCATTACCACCATAAGTGACTTGAAGGGCTGCCCAAAGATCTTTGCAGAATCATAGCCTCTATACTCGTGCTGATTGGCTTGTCCCAAAGAAAGTTTGAGGATGCTTAGAGTTTTCATGTCATTCCTTCTCTTTGCAATGTCATCAACTGAGACAGCTCTTCCATCTTCAGGTTTTTCTTTTCGATCCTCCTCACTTGAGCCTGGAGTTGATCTTAGAGTGATAGCAGCTTGAATCTTAGCAACCTTATTGAATGTGTTTCCAAATTCAATAATTTCCCATAGGGTGTGATCGTGGATTTGAAGGTACTGCTCAAAATTGAACTTCCACAGCTCAAAGTTGTCTGGGTCTAGCATGGGGATTCTTATGTTACGGATTGAGGAGGAGGTCAACTCTGGAGTAGACATGCTGTCTGGATTTTAGGGTTTCTTGAAAATTAGGGTTTTTGGCGATTTAGGGTTTTTGTGTTCTTTAGATCAAAGTTTCTCAACAAGCTCTGATACCACTTGTTGATCCCAAACTTAGATCGATTTAGCTTGTGTAAACGAGAATAAATCAAGTTAAACACTTAGAGAAACTTTGTTGTATATGAAACAATTTAAGTATTATGCGGAATTAATACTTAAACAAGAACACACAAACAAGATAAACCAAACTTTCACTTTGATTGATTAATCGAACTTGCGTATAATGAAAGTGTGAAAAAAAACATATATTGAACTAAACTTAAAGGCCTCCTTTTATAGATTAAGGAACCTTGTACAAGAGTCTACGTATCAGCTATTTTAGGTAAAGATAAACATAAGAAATACATTGTCGAACATATCTTTACTAGAAACATACTAGAAACATAAAACGTGTAGACTAAGTATCCTGTCAGTGTTTGACTTCTTCTTATCAACGCTTGACTTCTTCTTGTCAACGCTTGTCTTGACAACGCTTGATTTCTTCCTATCAACGTCTAATTTCCTCTTGTCAGCATCCAAGTGTCTTGGCTACATTTTATTCCCAACATGTATTACAAGCTAAATCTTTAAATGATGCCTCGTCGTCTTATTTTACCAATTAAAGCACATTTTGTGTTCTAATTGTTTGAGCCTAAAATAAAAACTAAGCAATCTTGGAGGATTATCACTACTAGAATATTTTATGCTTATGTTGTTTATTTTCTTTATTTGTTGGTTTAATATTCATATTATGTGTATGAATATTTCCCTTGTGTGTTCTTTCATATTTTTTTGATATGATTGTTATGTGTGTTATTTCTTTTCCCGCTAATTCTTTATCACACATATTGTTAAGAGTTGATCAGGGTTAAAAGTTACAATTGTTTTTGGGTGATTCCAATAATTCTAAGTTTTTAACCCTTTGACATATTTATCATTACATTTGGTATGGATGTTTATTTTCTACATTTATTCCACCAATTGTACATTGATTTTGTCAAAACACCCTCCTCGGACATACTTAGCAAATACTTACTTCTAATTTGAAATTTATTTTTCTTCCTCCCTCTCAAGTTATTTAGTAGGTAGTGACTATAGTAATTCATTGGTGTTTATTTTCTTTCTACTAACCTTTGTATGTAACTTGTCACCTTAGCTCAATAACTTGGTGCCCCAAGCTAGGGGAGTAAGCACCAAAGGGGAGCTACTAGCAAAGTCGATTCTTCTCTTCTTCAAAGACTTTTGCTAACCTTTTTGCTTCGACAAAGGGGGAGAAACGATAGTGATAAACTCGTTAATGATTCAAAAACTTTTGTATTTTACATAAATGAGTTTATCGTTTGTCGTAATCAAAAAGGGGAGATTGTTAATGCAAATGATGCCTAAAAACATTATTAATGTTAACTAATATTTCTTAGTTTTGATCACGACAAAGTATAAAGACATTTATCGTCAAAGACAATCGAAAGACGAATTATTTGATAAACACTATCATCAAGGTAATAATCATTTAAGTCTTACACAAACATATCTTAATCATGTTTAGTGATCATAAAAAGTGATTAGCCTTAAAACTAACATTTTGCAAACATGACAAAATATTTTAATAAAATTTTGTTTTAAGAAAATGTTTTATTAAAATGTAAAATGTAACTTTGAATATGGCATATTCCAAATTCCATAGGAATATCCTTTGAAGGTAAAACTTACCTTAGATATTACTTCCCCACTATAGGACAAAAAGGAGCGGAGTCTACGACTCGCGGTTCCTTAAATAGGCATGTGGTTCTCTATCAATAAGGAACCGCAGTGATAATTAAGGAACCGCAGGCAGATAGCCGTTGGCCTTTGTCTCCTATAAATAGTGGATCAAATCTGCATTTTTCAAGAACCTTTTTGGACATTCTTTCTGCCTCTTTTCTCTTTTCTATATCATAATCATTAGTAAATGATCACTTAATGTGTTAAGTATGTTTACTTATGATTTTCCTCTTGATTCTCTTCTTTACTTGTCCAAAGAGAAGATCGCTCACACATTTGTGATGTGATTAAAGATGAAGCCTTGATGAAGATCATCCTTCCTTAGATCTAGTCATGTTCATCATTTTTATTTGAGTCTTGTGTAGATCCAATGTATGTATGGATACTTAGATTAGTGTTGTGTTATTCCAGTGTATTTGGGAATACTTGGATTAGTCTTGTGCAAATCCATTGTATATGTGTATACTTGGATTTGTCTTGTGTGGATCAATTTACATCTGTATACTTGGATAAGTCTTATTGAGTTGTAATAATTCTTGTGTGTTAGTTCTCACTAAACTATAAAGTAATGTGTGTATGTGTCTTGTGAGTTCTCACTCGGCTTCAAAGTGAAGAGTGATGCAGATTGGTTCTAGCTTTGGATTAGAACTCGATATCTAGCCTTGTGTCGGAAAAGAAAATGGGCGACGAAGATTGGTTCTAGCTTTCGATTAGAACTCGACATCTGCTTTATGTCAGAAAAGAATATGGGCGACGAAGATTGGTTCTAGCTTTCGATTAGAACTCGACATCTAGAGTTGTGTCGGAAAATGATGAAGTAGGCGACGTGTGTAGATTGGTCCTAGCTAAGATTAGGTCTCGACATTTAGCTTAGTGTCGGAAAATAATGTAAACGACGTTGTAAGATTTTCTCCGCCAATAAGGGAGCTTGTGGATATAGTGGAAATCTCGAGTAAGGTGTACTCGAGGAGTGAAGGAGGAACGAAGAGAGAGCTTCATTTATGAAACACTATAAATCTTGGTGTCTTCCCTTATGTTGTTTCTTTCCTGACTCTTTACTTATATTTACATTCCTACATTGCATTAAATTGTCACTTATCATTGTTAATGTGTTTAGAATTGAACCTAGCCCCTATGCAACTCGATTTCAAGTAAAAGGTAGTTTTGACGAAAACCTAATTGAAAGGATTTTTAATTAGGACAATAACCAAGAGAAATTATTCACCCCCCCCCCCCCCCCCTGCCCCTTCTAGTTTCTACGTTTTCTTTTTTCCTTCATAGTCATTCTTCCTCTCTTTTTGACTATATGGAATTGTTTTATTGTCCTTGTCATACTCTTTTTAGTTTGGTATTCTTGCCAAGATATTAAAGTTGAGTATGTTCTCTCGACAATATTTTCTTTTATATAAATTGGACATCTCTTTTCTCTCTTAGCCATGTTTATATTGTTTTTGGTGTCACCAAAATAAGCTGGGCTCTCTTTTCTATCTAATAGCCCTCTTATTTTTCTTAACTTGTCAAACTTTTGACACTTTTAAAAGTTAAGATTGTTTTAGCTTCATCTTGAGTCCCTCTCTTTGTACTCGAGTTGTTTAAGCTAATTCCGTTTGGGTGACTCTTGTTATATATATATGCTCTTGTCTACTAACTTTGTTTTGTAGGACATCTAACCCTTATTTTTAGCTTGTCAATATTCTTTCTTTGTTGGTGCCTCAAGCAAGGGGGAGCTCATATCAAGGGAGAGCATTTTCAAGAGTTCAACTCATTACATTTGCGATTGTTCACTCACTTAAATTGCATTCATTGAACATCTTGCAAGTAATGCATTATAGGATTTCGAAGATAAACATATTATTATGTCTGTATTTGATTAACCTATGGTGATTGAAGACTTCATTAGGATGACGCAAGCTTAAAATCTTTGGATGACGGGTCTACGATTTGGATTCTCGCCTCTCAACCGACGATTACAAGGATCAAATAGCTTTTTGGATGCAAGCTCTCTCGAAGTCGATCCTCCTCTTTTACAAATGAAGACTACCTTGCGGATGCAAGTTCTCTTGACGTTAATTCTTCTCTTCCTCAAATGATGTGCAATCGATGACTACAACTTTAGATGTGTGCTCTCTCGACGTTGATTCTCCTTTTTTTCAAAGACGTTGACTACCTTTTTTATTCGACAAAAGGGGGAGAAGTAAGTGCAAACGAGTAACTTATACATTTTAATATGTGTTACGGTTTACTTGTTTATCATCATCAAAATGGGGAGATTGTTAGTGCAAACATTACGATATTTAGTCGATATAATCTTCTTCGTTTTTTGTTGATGACAAACGTATAAGTCGTAATACATTATGTAAAATGTTAAGGTACTCGTAATCACTCAAGAATACATTTGTATACTTCTCTCGACACCTCTAAGATCGCATTCGGCATGAATCACTCAAGGTATGTACAAACCAGTCATTAACCTTACTAAGTGGTCAAGGATTTAGTTTTTCTTAAAACTCACCTTTCATTAAATATGACAAAAGTTTTTTAAACTTTATTTTTAAGAAAATGTTTTTTTAAATTAGAAATTTGAAATTTTGAAAATGGCATATTCCATATGTGTTAGAAATACGTTTTTAACGTATATTAGAAGTATCGGTCACTCCACGATATTATTAAATGTTAAATAGCTCGTAGTTGTATATTATGTTACTTTGTTAGTAAACCCGGCCCATGGGCTTGTCATGGGTCGGAGGCCCAAGTCCATTAAGGACTTGGGTATATAAACCCCTTTCCACCATGGAAAGGGGTGTTGGTTGTTTCACTTTTACATTAATAAAACACACATTTTCTCTCACTTTCTCTCATTACTTTCTCTCTCTAGAAACATCAACCCACCTTATTGATTCAGAAGATTATCACAATTCTATAATTGGTATCAAGAGCCATGGGGTGATTTAAGGTAAGGATTAGTGTTGCTTTTTAGTTTTTGATAGTATTAGTGATTTTTAGGAAAATCTACCTTGAATCTTGTAATTTTTGGTGTTTTTGTTGTTGGGATTAGTAGATAAGTGTTGGGTTTAGCTTATTTTGGTAGAAATCACAAATCTTTTCGTGGTTTTTTGTCAAAAATCGGGTTTAGATTCGTTTGTTCTAAGAAAAAACATCAAAAGTCGGTTTACTTGGTCTCGAAGTCATTTTTGCCAGTTTATTCCGGATCAACAAGGTATTCCGAATCAACAGAGTATTCCGAACGAAGCAAACGATTTCGGATCAACAAGTTATTCCGAATCAAGAAAAACATTCCGGGTCAACCAGTTATTCCGGATCAACCAGTTATTCCGGATCAACCAGTTATTCCGGATCAACCAGTTATTCCGGATCAACCAGTTATTCCGGATCAACCAAGTTATTCCGGATCAACCAAGTTATTCCGGATCAACCAAGTTATTCTGGAGCAACCAAGTTATTCCGGATCAACCAAGTTATTCCGGATCAACAAGTTATTCTGAACCAATATTCCGAACCAACAACTATTCCAAATCAAGGTATTTTTTCTGAACCAAGGTCTTTTTCCACATAAAAGTAGTTTTATTCCGAATCGACTTAAATATTCCGAGTCAAGGGATATTATTCCGAACCAAGGGATATTTTACGAGTTTTTTCGACGATTTTTAGAGGATTTAATCTTGGTTTCTTACACAACAACACAACACAACTCACAACCTTACTTCACTGCTCGATCAACCGATAATCTTTGATTCTTTAAAGTGATCAAAATGAATCCGAGTTCATTAATGCCTCAAATGACATCACTTACGGATATTTCCGTTATAACGGGAACGGATAATCGCCCTCCAATGCTCATTAAAGAAGTCTTTGAAGCATGGCAAGGCCGTATGATGTCATACATTAAGGGAAAACCGACATATGGGAGGCTTATGGTCAAGTCAATTCTAAATGGTCCACTTGATTATGGTACCATCGTTGTTAACAATGTGACTCGACCATGGGAGTTTGAAGAACTTACGCCAGCTCAACAACTTATTGCCGATGCAGACGAAAAGGCTCTTCAAACCATTCTCCAAGCTCTTCCACATGACATCTATCGAACGGTAAGTGAATATACGGTTGCAAAGGAGTTATGGGACCGTCTACAGGTTTTGCTACAAGGTACGTCTCTTACTAAACAAGAACGCGAATGTCAGTTGTATGATCTGTTTGATAGGTTCACGTACAGTCCAGGGGAAACGCTTCACGACTACTACTTCAGATTCACTTCTCTCATGAATGATTTGAATGTGTACAATCTCGTGATTGCTCCATTCCAGGTTAACACCAAGTTTTTGAATACTTTACCTCAAGCTGAATGAGGTGAGTATATTACTGATGTTAAGTTAACTAGGGATTTGCATAAGTGCAATTTGGATCAACTCTATGCTTTTCTCCAGCAGCATGAGAAACACGTGATCATGCACCGTTTGCCTCGAGGTATGTACCCTGAACCTTTAGCTTTGATGGCAAATCAACCAAGCTTGTCATATAACAACACTCCTTATATCATGGGACACCAAGCTTATCATCCATATTCACCAGCAAGCATTGCACCCTATGCTCAGTCATCATACTCGCCATATCAAGAAAATGCAGCATATCCACCAAGCTATTCTGACCATACAAGTACTCCTTCTAGTACTTATGCCGCTCAACAAGACCAAGCAATGTATTGTGATAATGATGAGGTTCCCATTCCTGAATTCAAACAAGGAACTGACCCAGCTGAAGTGTTAGCTACCATGTCTGCTTACCTCACAAGGACATTGAGCAAACGAGGATTTAGAGGACCAGCTCCTACTAACAATAAGCTGAGAAACTCATCTAATTCTCGACAACAAGCTACCATTGAGAATGGCAGAGTAATGGTTCAACCTATTCAACCTTATCAGGGGAGATCCACTACATCAACCACCAATGCACGCATGGTCAATCCTGCTCCAATGGTCAACACTGCTCCAATGGTTACTGCTCCACGGGCTAATTCCACAGGTAAGTTGAGAATGATAACATGCTACAACTGTAAGGAAGAAGGTCACATGTCTAGGGATTGCACAAAACCCAAGAGGAGAAGGGATGGTCAATGGTTTGCAGAGAAGATTTATTTGGTGAACGCTCAGGCACAAGGACAGGAACTTGATGAAGAGGAGCTAGCATTTCTTGTTGATCCAGGGATTGCGGAACAAGAAGTTCTCACTACACATAATGCAGCATACCAAGCAGATGATCTGGATGCTTACGATTCAGACTGTGATGATCTTCAATCTGCTGAGGCAGCTCTTATGGCAACTATCTCTAGCTTTGGGTCAGATCAAATATCTGAGGTACTTACTAATACCACTGATACTAGTATTCAACCACATCAAGTTGGGCAAGAGGGTGCTGATCTACTCCACGAGGAGCGGTGTGGACGTAGATGATATCATCACGACCTCTCTTTTCGTACCGCTAAGGGATGCTTAACGCCACTTCGCCAACTGGCGTTACCTGCGCTTTCGTGTCTCTCAGTGTGGTCAGCACTGGGTGTTTCGCCGAATGAGTCTTCGGTGGTGAGTCTTTCAAATGAGGAGACAATCAATGATAGCAATATCAATGCAAGTCCTCAGACTTTGAGTGAATCACAGCCGGGAGTCATTTCGCATACGCATATTCCTGCTCAACAAGATTTGGTCATGGTTCCTGCAAAGTTACTTAGCCAGATGAATACTGCACTCTTAGAAACCCTAGCTACGAATAAGAATCTGTCGGCTGAGCTTGCCTTGTGTAACGAAAAAGTTCAAACTTTGGAATTAGTTCCTTCGTCCAATGTTCTAACAAATCCCGAATATGATCATTTTCAAAACAAACAAATGGGTCATTTGCAAGAAATTGAAACCTTAAGAGCAAATCTTTCCAACGAACTTAAAGAAAAAGAGTTAGTGGTCACTATTTTTCACAAACTTCAAACGGATTTTGAATTACTCGAGTCTAAAAAGAATGAAATGGAAATTAATGCGGCTAATAGGATTAAGAGTTTAGATTATTTGCTTTTAAGACAATACGTTGCCTCTCAACTAGTGCACTTATTTGACTCATCGTTTAGAGATTTTAACTTATCGCGTCAAAAAGACCTTCCCCCTAACCCACGGTATGCAAGACAAGCTTTTATCCATAATCCAAGACTTTATGATGCAACCAAATTAGGATTGGTCTTAGATTCGATTGTTATTTTCGAGGATCGCAAGAATAAGGCTCTAGTTGATGAGAGTCGGTCATACAATTTTGCAAAATATCCCCAGTGTGATTATTTTAAAATGAATCAGGAGTTTGCAAAAAAGGACTTTAGAATTCGCTTCCATATTGATAAAGATCTCATCACAACACCAACCTACATGTTAAATGAAGAAAACCCTAGTACACTTCCTACACTTGTCAAAATGGAAGGACCTAAGGAAATTCCCAAGGATCTTCCACCTATTAGAACTGTATGGATAAACTTGCAAGAGATTAATCAATACTTTGCTAGTTTTGACAAGGTCATCCTAGAATGTACGACTTAAAATGGTCTAAACGCCAAAGAATGGGCTTTCGAACACATGAACGAGGTGTTTAAGAATGAAATCAACCCTTTTGTCGAAAATCTAAAAGGAAGTTTTGCATCTCTTTCGGAAAATCTCGATTTTGAAATTAAAGAAGTTCAAAAAGTGTTTTATGAAATGGACACCGCTTACGAACTACAATTAATTGAAAAGGAAAAGATTTTATCCGAATATGACCGATTCTTGTCCTAAGTAATATTGTGTGATGTGCTTACTACTGTGAATGTTAATTATTCGAATGAGCTTACATCCGCTATGAATAAATGTGATGATGTGAATATATGTGATGATGTGCATGATCTCTCTGTAAATATTGCTGAGACTGTAAATGACGTAGATAATCACTCTTGTCACGAGTCTAACGCTGAATTTTTAAAGCTTCAAGATTCTTACAATTTACTTGCAAAACGTTTTAATCAACTTGAACAACATTGTATATCTTTAGAATTAAAACAGCAAACTCAAAATGAGGATCTTTTGGTAACAAATGGTTGTGAAAACAGTGTTGAGACGAGTAACAAGATGATTGAGATAGTTAAGGCATTAGAGGAAGAGATTATGAGATTAAAGAGAGATTTATCATCGAACGAAACACTAAATTTGGAACTAGAGGCTGCAGAGTCTAAAAACCAGTACTTAGAAACTAGACTTTCGTCTATTCTAGGGGAGATGGATCGTGCAAGACAGGGACTATCCACTCTTTATGGTTCAATAGAAGAACGCTTAGCTTTTAATGCAGCACAACAACAATCTTATGTTGAACAATTGAACCAAAAGTGTGAGGAAATCTCTGACTTAAATATCCAACTCATTGACAAAAACATGGTTTTGGCCGAGTTAAAGGAGACACTTCTTCTCACCCGACAAGAAGTTGTTAATAACTTAGCTACCAACTCTGCACCGTCCTCTAGTGCTCCATCAACCAATTCAGTAGTGATCTATAAGAACCCGCACCATAAGCAAAATCCGGATACTTACAATGTTTATATGATGAATGCAATTAAGCACGTGGACCTTGTTAGGGATATTTTAGATGATTTGTATGCGTTAGATCCCTCAAGCAGTTACTATTATTCAGCTCATGCATATATTCAGCGAGTTCAACATTGCTTATCATATTTGCAATACATAGGAAAACCGGGTTCTGCACTACTCACTAATCGACCCATTGCTGTAACTCCATTCAATAAGACCCCAGGAGCAAAACCGTCATTGACACCATCAACTAAGGCACCTTTAAAATCTGTTGCTAATGTTCCCACTTTGCCTTCTACAGGAGTAAAAGAGTCTATAAGGCTAAAAGATCACAAGTCAAGAAAGATAGGATCAAGCCCTCCACTAGTAGTACCATCAAGAAGAAAGTAGAAGCTCACCCTAGGAATGTTATTTTAGATTTAAATAAAAAGAATCATGTTGCTAAGACTAAAAGCTCTGCGCCTGTGCAGAAGCCTAAACCATTTGTGAATTCTAATTTGAAATGTTGGAATTGTAATGAATGCATGTTTTCTCAACGTCATGATTTGTGTCTTATTGATCATGTGAATGAAATGAATGCCATTAGGAATGATCTTGAATGGAAGCCAACTGGGAGAACTCGTACCCAAGTTGGATAGCAATAGCGTCCCACTGGTAGGACCTTTACATTAGATGGAAAAATGTGCCCTTTAACTAGGAATGCATCCATTAAGGTTAGGTCTCAGCGTCCTTTAATTAGGCACACTAGCACTAAAGTATGGAAACCGCGCCCTTTAATTAGGTCAGCCCCCACTATAGTGCCTATCAGTGAAGAAATACCTCAGGATTTAAGCCAACTTGAATCTGCACCACCAACTAGGAAGAAGGCTAGGAAATCTAAGAAACCTAATGTTAGCAAATCTAAGATCATTAAATCTGTACCTGCTAATAACAAGGAACATTCAGATTCCGAAACCTATACATTGTCCTCGTCTGGTGATATTTTCAGGTGGTCCAAATCATCCTCTGGTATTTGGACTCCGGTAGCTCAAAGCATATGACCGGAGATCGCTCGATGCTTAGAAATTTCGTCAGCAAGTTTCTTGGAACGGTTAAATTCGGTAATGATCATATTGCAAAGATAATGGGGTATGGTGAATATCAGATTGGAAATGTTACGATTTCAAGGGTATACTATGTAGAAGGTCTTGGTCATAATTTATTTTCAGTAGGACAGTTCTGTGATTCCAACCTAGAGGTTGCTTTTCGACAACACACTTGTTTCATCCGCAACTTGGAAGGAAAAGACTTGTTGAAGGGGTCTTGTGGTGCAAATCTTTATACTTTGTCCCTACAAGACATGATGGCCGCCTCTCCAGTATGTATTCTCTCCAAAGCATCTAAGACCAAGTCATGGTTATGGCATCGCAGATTATCTCATCTCAACTTTGATGCTATTAATCATTTGGCTAAAAACGAATTAGTTCGTGGTCTTCCAAAGCTCAAATTTCACAAGGATCATTTATGTTCCGCGTGTTCAAGGGGGAAAAGCACCAAGAAATCATACAATTCCAAAGCTGAAGACACCAATCAAGAAAAACTTCATCTTATTCATATGGATCTTTGTGGGCCAATGCGAACCGAAAGTGTGAGTGGTAAGAAATTCATCCTTGTTATTGTGGATGATTTCTCCAGGTTTACATAGGTTAGATTTCTACGTACAAAGGATGAAGCACCGAAGGCTATCATCACTTTCCTGAAATTCATTCAGGTACGTTTAAATACTACTGTCCGCCGTATTCGTACTGATAATAGAATAAAGTTCGTCAACCAGACTCTTCGTGATTACTATGAAGAAGTTGGTATCTCACATGAAACATCCGCTACACGTACTCCACAACAAAACGGTGTCGTTGAAAGACGTAATCATACGCTTATGGAAGCTGCTAGGACTATGTTGATTTATGTGAACGCTCCATTATTCTTATGGGCAGAAGCTGTATCTACTGCATGTTACACCCAAAACCGCTCTATCATTCGGAAACGCCATGGAAAAACACCTTTCGAGCTTCTACATGATCGTAAACCCGATGTTTCATTCTTTCATGTGTTTGGTGCTCTTTGTTATCCAAACATTAATAGTGAGAATTTGGGCAAACTTCAACCGAAATCCGATATAGGTATTTTCATTGGTTACTCACCCTCAAAGAAAGCATACCAAATTTACAACCGTCGTCTTGGTAAGATAGTAGAAACTATGGACGCAGATTTTGATGAGCTGACAACGATGGCTTCTGAGCAACGCAGCTCTGAACCCGCGCTTCACGAGATGGGAACCGGTGCTATTAGTTCCGGATTAGTTCCCAATAATCCTACTTCTACATCATTTATACCACCTACAAGGCCCGAGTGGGATAAACTATTTCAACCGTTGTTTGATGAATTCTTTGATCCCCCAAGTGATGAAGTTCCAGCACCTGTAATGATAGCTCCAATCCCTAAAGTTGTTGCTCAAGCTAATGAAGCTTCATCAAATGCATCTTCAATTAACATTGAACCGGATGCACCTCCACCAAGTAATTCTCAAACTACACCTGAATCTTCACCCTTACTTGTGCCTAATGATGATGAAGAGGATTCTGTTGATCACGATTTGGAATATGCTCACCAACAAGAGCTTCTATTCTTTGGTATACTGATATTTGAAAATCCTTCAGCCGCGTCTACCTCAGAAGAAGCTCCTACAATCGTTCACTCCAGAATACCACGGATTGAAAATCACAGCACCAAATGGACAAAAGATCACCCAATTAGGAATATTATTGGAGGTCTCGATCGACCAGTCTCGACACGCCATCAATTACAAGAGAGTGCACTCTATTGCTATTTTGATGCATTTCTCTTCGAAGTTGAACCTAAAAACTGGCAACATGCTATGACTCAATCATCTTGGATTGAAGCCATGCAAGAGGAACTAAATGAATTCCAAAGACTTGAAGTATGGGAATTAGTTGCTCTCCCTGACAAGGTTAACATCCTTACTTTGTTGTGGGTTTATAAGGTTAAACTCGATGAGATGGGTGGAGTTTTGAAGAATAATGCTAGATTGGTTGCTAGAGGATACAAACAAGCCTTGGGTATCGACTTTGAAGAATCTTTTGCTCCTGTTGCAAGATTGGAGGCTATTAGACTATTCCTTGCGTATGCTGCTCATATGAACATGATCGTCTATCAAATGGATGTGAAGACGGCATTTTTGAATGGTGAACTAAGGGAGGAAGTCTATGTTAGTCAGCCGAATGGGTTCGTTAGCACGGAGTTTCCTAATCATGTGTACAAGCTTAAGAAGGCTCTTTATGGGTTGAAACAAGCTCCACGCGCGTGGTATGATCTCCTTTCAACATATCTCATTTCGGAAGGCTTCTCCAAAGGCAAGGTGGACCCTACTTTATTCACTCTCAAGGAAGACAACGACATGATACTGGTACAAATTTATGTTGATGATATAATATTTGCTGCCTCTAACATAGAATTGTCAAACCGCTTTGAGAAAATAATGTCCACACGCTTTCAGATGTCAATGATGGGAAAATTTTCATTTTTCTTAGGATTACAAATTTCTCAGAATCCCAGAGGCATCTTTATTAATCAATCCAAATATGCTCTAGAATCATTAAAGAAATATAACTTTGAAAATTGTGACCCCGTGGATACTCCAATGGTGGAGAAATTCAAGTTAGATGAAGATAGGAATGGGATTATTGTCGATCCGAAACTCTACCGTGGGATGATCGGCACCCTTCTCTATCTGACTTCTAGCATGCCTGATCTGCAATTTGTCGTATGCATGTGTGCCCGGTATCAGGCTCGGCCTACCGAAAAGCACCTACATGCTGTTAATAGGATCTTTCGGTATCTCAAAGAAACACTTCATCGTGGTCTATGGTGTCCGAAAGATTCCTCTATTGCTTTAATATCATATGTAGATGCCAATCATGTTGGGTGTCAAGACACTAGGCGTAGCACTTCTGGTTATGTGCAACTCCTTGGAGACAGATTGATTAGTTGGTCTTCAAAAAGGCAGAAAAGCGCTGC
This sequence comes from Glebionis coronaria, assembly GCA_025667525.1. Taxonomy (NCBI): domain Eukaryota; kingdom Viridiplantae; phylum Streptophyta; class Magnoliopsida; order Asterales; family Asteraceae; genus Glebionis; species Glebionis coronaria. The sequence goes on along the minus strand of CM046879.1, from coordinate 478,275,600 downwards.
AATTTCAAGCATGGAGGCTGAATACATTGCCATGTTCGGTTGTTGTGCTCAAGTCCTTTGGATGAGATCACAACTAACTGACTACGGTCTTGGATTCAACAAAATCCCGATGTATTGTGACAACAAGAGCGCCATTTCCCTTTGCTGCAACTACGTTCAACACTCCCGGGCAAAGCACATTGACATTCGCTGCCATTTCATTAAAGAGCAAGTGGAAAATGGAGTGATCGAGCTGTATTTTGTCACCACTGAGTATCAGCTGGCAGATATGTTCAGAAAAGCCTTAGATCGAGGACGAATCGAGTTTTTTATCGACAAGATTGGCATGAAATCCTTCTCTTCAGCGACTCTCAAAGAGTTGGCAGAAGAATCAGCAGAATAGTGGTGGTAACCTATTCATGCGTATCCTTTGTTCGTGATCATGTATATTATCGTATATATATAAACCACAAAAAGAAAAATACAAAAATATAAAATCTACAAAAAAACATAAAAAATATAAAACCTACAAAAACCATAAAAAAATATAAAACCAAGAAAACCCAAAAATATTTTTCGTCTTTTTAATCGGGCATGTCTTTTAGTACGGTAATATTTATGGCTTTAGAAATGTCGATTAATATTGACACGGCGCCATAAATAGAGTCCGTATAAAAGTTGTAAATTTTTAAAACATGCCCATTATGGCTTGTAGTTATTTCAGATTGCAACCCGCTTTTCGCATTAAAGTCACGTATTTCCTTGGAAAACGTTGGCTCACAACGGGAATTAATTTTCTCGGGCATGATTTACAAGCCAAATCATGCAAAGGGATCAAGTTTACTTTATAGCTTGGTCTAACACGACTTAGTGTACGTTTCAGTGCATTATTTTGTTTAAATAAGAGAAATCTTATTGCCACCACGAATCAATCTTTTCAAAGACATTAATTGGAAATTGTTTTCATCAATATTTGACTCTTTAAACAATGACTACAGCTCTTTCAATAGAAAACGGGTCATCGTTTAAGGGGGAGAAAATATTAAATTATCTTTGTCATCAAAAAGGTCTTCAAAAGTTTTTGAGGAAAATTAATTGGCTAAATGGTTAATGACTGGAATTGCTTTGGTATTCGTCTTGTATTCGTTCGTGATTTGTCGTGAATATTTAAGTTGTGTGATCGCTAAGATAGGTAAAGGTGGTTAAGTCTAACGATGGTTAGGAAGTTTAACGATGGTTAGTGACTAGAAACGAAAAGAAAAAGAAAAGAAAAGAAAAACGAAAAGTTAAGGGATCAAAAGTGACAAAGGGAAAAACTTTAAAAAGTTTGACCTAAGTCAAACTAACCCCCCCCCCCCCCCCCCCCGGTCCTTCTTTCTTCTCTCTTTTTCTGTTTTCTCACTTGGCCGCCATTAAAACACACAAAAACACACACAAAACTCAAATCATTCGCGTTCTTAATCAATCAATCCATTCCATTCGATTAACAAAGGTACATACTCGCTATTAATTCATCTAATTCGTTGTTAATCCACTTAAATTAATTTGATTTAATTAAAGTAATCTAATTAGGGTTTATAGCTAATTAGGCTTTAATTGATTAGGGTTTTAGGTGGGTTTCGCTCGGAATAGGATTAGAATGAGTTTGGTTGCCTTTAGAATGCCTTAAACACACAAATGAGCTTAGATTAATCGAACTCATAGCACGTTTATTAAGTTATTCCGGATGAACCGATTTTGCAAAAACATTCCGAATGAACAAGGTTTTAGGTTGTTCCGAATGAACGAATGTTCCGAACGAACGAATGTTCCGAACGAACGAATGTTCCGAACGAACGAATGTTCCGAATGAACGAATGTTCCGAATGAACGAATGTTCCGAATGAACGAATGTTCCGAATGAACGAATGTTCCGAATGAACGAATGTTCCGAATGAATAATGTTCCGAATGAACGAATGTTCCGAATGAACGAATGTTCCGAATGAACGAATGTTCTGAATGAAGGACATTCCGAATGAAGGACATTCCGAATGAAGGACATTCCGAATGAAGGACATTCCGAATGAAGGACATTCCGAATGAAGGACATTCCGGATGAAGGACATTCCGGATGAAGGACATTCCGGATGAAGGACATTCCGGATGAAGGACATTCCGGATGAAGGACATTCCGGATGAAGGACATTCTGGATGAAGGACATTCCGGATGAAGGACATTCCGGATGAAGGACATTCCGGATGAAGGACATTCCGGATGAAGACATTCCAGATGAAGGCATTCCGGATGAAGGCATTCCGGATGAAGGCATTCCGGATGAAGGCATTCCGGATGAAGGCATTCCGGATGAAGGCATTCCGGATGAAGGCATTCCGGATGAAGGCATTCCGAATGAAGGATTGTTGGATTGATGAATTGTTGCTTGTTAAATGTTTGTGTGTTATATATGCTTAAGGAATTATGTCTTATGTATAATGCTTAGAAATAAAATCATAATGGTATATATATATATTTGTGTATCAACCTGTTATGTATTATCTTAAGCAGAAACCATGACAAATCCAACCATGCAAGGACTCCAAGATGCTAGAGCAGCCGCAATTGCCGAGGCAAAAGAACTTAAGCTCATACCGAACAATTACCGATTGAAGGAAATTTCTACTTCCACTCACCATGGATTCAAAGTCGCCTCAGCAATCCTTGATCAATCTCACTTCAAGAATGCTTTAAGGAATACTGCTTCGGTGCCATTCGATTACATGTACGAATTCTGGGCTACCAAGGAAAGGACGTCAAACAAGATCACCTTCTTCCTCGACAACAAGCAACAGACACTCACCGTTTCAGACTTCCGCAAGATATTTGGAATTCGGGATTCACCCAAGGGTATGACATTTTCAAGGAACCCTACCAAAGACGAACTCATGGAGATGTTCCTTGCTCTTGGATGTCCTGACCTACGAAGAGTGTCCAATTTTACCACAGCCAAAGTGGGTCAACCTTGGAGAGCTATCTTCGGTATCCTCAGTCGGTGTCTTACACCTAAAACAACTGGGTATGATGTTGTGCGTGGTCCAATTATGAATATCTTCTATGGAATGTACAAAGGCTTAAATGTAGATTATGCATCTTTGTTGTGGGAAGAGTTTAATTTTCAACTCTTCCTAAACACGAAGCAGAAGGCTAATGTTTTTCCTTACCCTCGTTTCATTAAGCTTATCATTAATTACTTTATGGAAAATGATGCTTCTATTGATAAGCGTGCAGAAAGCCGTCACCACACTAAAGAGGCTGATGACCTTGTGGACCTAAGGCATGAAGGACCCTCTGGTGCTTTTAATCCTGGTCCTGTTCCTAGTCATCTCCTAACGGACAAAATTCTAGCTTCTGATGATTACCAGCAAATGCTAAGAGAAATCAGAAAACAGCAAGAAAAGGTTCAGGCGGGAGAAGTCTCGTCAACTACAGTCAAAAGCAAAGGTAAATGTAAGCAAGAAGTTGTCTTACCTGAGCCTAAACCCAAGAAAACAAAGACTGTGGCTAAAAAGGATAAGCGCAAAGCTGAGAAGTTTGTCATTCGAGATGAACATACTGATGACGATGTTACTCCCGAGCAAATTCGCAAAGTTGAGAAAAAACAACTGAAAAAGGTTGTTGAAAGAAGTAGGAAAGACACAGGAGGTAGTGCGAACACCAGACAAGTACTCAACATCTAAAGCAACATTCATTGCTGCTACAGCAAGCATCAAAAAGGAGTCCGTTGCTACGACAATCATTGTGACTCCAAAGCCTTTATCTACTCAACCTCCACCAATCCAGCCTCTGCCAACACAACCGTCGACTGCTCAACTACTATCCTCTCCACCTCCAACTACTTCCGTCCTCAGTACTGTCATCACAACCGTGCCTATTCAACCGCCCCCGATTAGCCCTGTGGCATCCACATTTTCTGCACTCTTCATGGCAGAAATGATGGATAAAAACATGGAAACTCAAAGAAAAGAGATGGCTCAACTTCGAGAAGAGCTACTCCAACAAGTGCAAAGTGAAGAGACATCCAAGAAAGCTCAAGAGGAGATGATAGCTAAGTTCAATGCAGAGATGGAGTCTACACGGAAATCTCATGCAGAAGAACTTGCTCATGTCAAACAGGTTGAAGCTGATAAAAGTGCAGCAAGGATCGCCAAACTCCGCGAATTAAAGAATAAGTATAAAGAGGAGAAAGAAATACTTGAAGCTTCACTTAATGATAGGGTAAAGGAATCTGTTGAGTCTATTATGCCAAAGCTGCGAAAAGAGGTGAAGAAAATTGCGGCTGATAAGTTGATGGTTAAATCGTCAAACCCTTCCAAATCAGCCTATAAAATTGCATATGACTTAACGGACTTTGAACTGAAGAAGATTCTCCACGCCCGCATGGTTGAAGTTGGATCTTTCGACAAATCCAAAATTCAACGGACACTTCATAAGGCACTTAATGCAGCAATAAAGGAGGATGACAGGCTGTTTAAGACATTTGGAAGCGTGGTTCCTTACCATATTTTGTATAAGAAAGGAGATGAAGAGGCATCTGATGAGGAGGATAGTGAGCAAGAAGAGAGTGGTGGTGAAGAAGACGATGTGAGTGATGAAGATAAGGGTGATGATGATGATGATGATGGTGAAGGCGGTGATCGTGATGAAGATAGTGACGAGGATAGCAACAGGAACGATGATGATGATGATGACAACGAGAACAGGGGTAGCGACAACAATGACAAGTCTGACAAGCCTGATCAGTCTAATGATGATGATATGGGTGACAATGCTGTCAGCAAGAAGAAACCGTCCGAGACCGGTGGGAAATCTCAGAAAGATGTTGCTCGCAAGGATAAGTCCACATCTACGGAGACAAGACGCACCAAGTGGCACCATGATGTGAATGCTACAACAGCATCAACAATTCCCGGTACATTTGTTTCTAGCTCTATTCCTGTTACTGTTAATCCTGTTAGTTCTTTTATTGTTACCACGACTGCAGAACCAGAAACTGCACATGCTGCTGATGAACCTGTCTCAGAACCGGCACCCGTTCAAGTATCTACTCCAGTTACTACAGTTCCTGAGTCACGCACACTGGATTGGGCTGATACATTGCAGATCGATGAGACCGCACCAGAACAACCATGGATCACGGCAGCTGCTGGATATGATCCAATCACAGAGGCTGATGCAAATGTTCTGTATCTACGTATTCGCAATCCAATAGATCTGTGTGCATTTTGGTCTCATGAGTTTGGATCTTCGGTCACTCCGTCCTTGGTAAAGAGAGCGCTTAAAGACAAGAGACTTCGCGCTAAATCAAGATTAAGCCAAATGGAGTATGAGTATTATGCTGATGAAATCCTGAAAGCTCTCAATACAATTCAAAGGCCAGGCCTTCATGCGCCAGAAAGACCTCCTCTTCCACTTGATACTACTCAAGACAATCAAATTGCACTTGACTTCTTTGTCACATATGATCTTGACTATCTTCTTAAGGGATCATCCGAGTACGCGACCTCCCTGACTTTGTTGAAAGCTGCCACTTGGGGGTCAATACCTTATATCGAAGAAAAGGTCAATCGCCTCTGGGTTCCAAAGATAAACCGTAATTATGACATGTATGCTGCTATAGGAGCATCTCATTGGGACGAGCGAGTGCGAAGGGCATACAGAGGTTGCTGCTTAGTCAACTCAGGTAGTATTGTCAGATCCAATCTTCGAATCACAAGTATATTAGGAATGAGGATTGAACCCAAGAATGGATATCATCATGTGACAGAAATTCGACTGAGAAGAGAAGATGATCGAGAATACATGATACAGCAAGGAGACATTTCAATCATTTGCCTTGAAGATATAGAAGATATGTTGCTTCTCATGACCCGTGATCAGCTTACACATCTCACTCGTGAAGAAATCATTGCTCTAAACACAGCACTTCGTATGTTTACACGAAGCGTTGTCATCAAGAAACGTGTAGAAGACCTACAACTGGGAGTTGAAAGCTATCAACGCAAGCTTAACATGACTCCTCCACTTAATCAAGTATTACCTCAACATACCGAAAGATGTCCCTATGCCGGCACAACCCTTCTGATGTGCGGGATTTTCTACTTGAACGGTTGTGGGATCATGAAGTTTATGAGGGTAGCTTAGCTTTATAAGTACAGTGACGGGACTCTATCACTCGTCAAAGACAAATTGGAGCATCTCAATTCTGGCGGGAAATTACCAGAAGTGATTGAGGATTGGCATCCGGCTTATCAGAAAATGGCTACATATGTGATCAAGAAGATTGATGAAAAGCTCAGGGAACGTAGGTTGATGAGAAGCTTAGAAAGGTTCGTGGGTGGCAGACCGTATGGAGGGAACTTCAGACTTTTGCAATGATCCATTTAATATGGGTCGTCTTCACTAAGGTCAACTCCATACTGTAAGTTAATTGTGAATATGTGAATATGTTAATACTGTGAATATTGTGCTTTTGTGGCTTGATGTAGTGTGAAGGTATGATAATTTTTCAAGAATTTCTCACGAGATTCTAAATCTCTCAAAATATATCATACTCAATCACTACAACTAACCCTCATTAATTTGAGGGGGAGCATTAATATGTTCTATGGCCATACATTGATTTCATTTTTTACCCAAAGACCGGTTAATCCATTCAATATCCCAAATATTAATGGTTAACATTTTGGATAAGGGGAGAAAATAGGATTAAGGAGACTTAATGATATTTGGCTAATGATGAAAAATACTTAAAGATAATCCAACTTAATATGTGTAATGCATGTGTTAAGGGGGAGCGATTTTGATGAACAAAACACTTAAGGCACAAAAACTTTGATTATAATATCACAAGTGCCTTAAGTGATTTTCAAGGATTTTTCATGGTGACAATACTTACCCACAACACACTTAATTCACGACGGATGTGGTGACAAAAGGGTGGTAGGTATAAGTATTAGTCCAATGATTCATCAGGACCGATGGAATCTTCCCAAGGACAATTCCCTAGATAGAATTAGAAGTCCTAGGAAAGATGGAGAATGATTGTGAACGAAGCTGAATGCCGACCAAGTACTTAAACTAGCACTGGAACAATCACAACAAGGTGCTAGTGATGACGTATTGGTAAGCATTGAAGGGGTTGAAGAATGAAAAAGAATTGTAAAGATAAAAGGTGTAAAGAAAGAAGCCCTCCTTACAACTTTAGGCAGAAACCGGGTCAATACATATGCTATTGAGATCATTTGTTAATGATTCTCGATATTGAAGAAAGACATCATGGACCCAGTGATGCAATGCACAACCCTCCCCAGCTAACTCAAATATATCTCAAAAGGTATTTGTTTTAATCACACGGAGATCAACACGTTATCTATTGGTTTATTCACTCCGAATAGACTGATATTGAATAGGTGGCACTCCTCTCCAGTCATCGCTCACTAAATCAAAACGCACTATCGAGTCTAGAACCACAAGATCATCAAAAGTCTCATTAGGCCACTTTCCATTTATTCCTTGCTTCTTCACATACTGTGGAAAGTAAGAGATCTTTATGAATCCTACGTAGTATTCTTGTAATATTGCCAGAACATCTGAGTAATACGCAAGTACTACAATGAAGATGTTAATCCTGCTTGAGCCAACATCAAACAAGCTCATGGTAGGTGACACGTGCGGTTCTTTAGAAACCAATCTTGTGAAAACTGGAAAGAAACAGTAGTTTAATTCTTAATTGAACTTAAACTCGTTCCAGGCCTCTACGCATTATCATATGATCTTGCTAGAACACTCAGAGTGACACTCTTTAGTGTTCACAGTGACGAGTGGAAATCCTTCTAGTGTTAACATCAAACAGCACTTGGTAGGTGACGTGCAAGATTCTATATGAATCAAGCTCGTGACAACTGGAAAGCAACAATGGTGAAAATCTTAATTGAAATTCACTTGTTCCAGGTTCATGAATTGACGGCCTCAATCACAAGGATAATTTATCCAAGTGATTCACTCTTTATGTTCGCAGTCAGGCTTAGTGACGGTCGAGTAAAGAGAACGGGTTTACCCGCGAAATCCTGTCAGGAAGTTACTTAATTGAAACTATCTGTCACGGGTACGATATTTAATATCGTCCAACGGTCTTCACCGACCGGAGGTAAAATGCTACCGATTTGGAATGAAATGTTCTAAGCCATTTCATTCATGTCTTGTTATGTTGCGGCATTTGAAGACGGTGGCGTTGCGGTGTACCAGTTGAAGTCGTTCCCACATGCTTATGTTTTTCTGCATCAAATTTCAGCAAAATTCAAGAAAGTACAAAATGAAGTCTTCCGCTGCACCAAACTCTGAAGCTTTCAAGAATTCAACAAAAACATAAGTGTGTGGAACATGGAGTCACGAGGAGGCAAGATTCACAAGAAGGCAAAGATCGCACTTGAATGGTCAAAAGGAACAATGCTCTAAAGCCAAAGCCTAAAAGATTAACATCAACATATTCACAACAGAAAAGGCAAAAAGAAAAGACTACGAGCTGAAGAACGAAGACTTAGTATAGTATGCTAGGTTTAGGACTTTGTAAATTGGAGTGACCTCCCTTAGGAGGATATTGTTAGAAATACGTTTTTAACGTATATTAGAAGTATCGGTCACTCGACGATATTATTAAATGTTAAATAGCTCGTAGTTTCAATATTACTTTGTTAGTAAACCCGGCCCATGGGCTTGTCATGGGTCGGAGGCCCAAGTCCATTAAGGACTTGGGTATATAAACCCCTTTCCACCATGGAAAGGGGTGTTGGTTGTTTCACTTTTACATTAATAAAACACACATTTTCTCTCACTTTCTCTCACTACTTTCTCTCTCTAGAAACATCAACCCACCATATGGGTTAGGAATATCCTTTGAGGATAAATATTCCACAAGATGTGACTACACCACTAAAGAAAAAACGAGCGGAGTCTACTCCGGCGGTTCGCTAAATAGGTGTGCGGTTCTTTATAAAAAAAGAACCGCAGGTACCTTTAAGGAACCGCGCTCAGTTATAGCCGTTGGAGCTTTGTCTTATAAATAGTTAGTTTTGATTAATTTTGTTTAAGATGTGATTCTATCCTCAACCCTCTCATCCTCTCAAGTGCAAAGAGAATAACACTTTCATCACCATGAAGTGTTGGGTTCATAACATGATGAAGATCTCTCATTCTAGAGCAAGTCATAGTTTTCCTACAATGTAAACATGAAGATCCAAGTGATGTGTATACTTAGACTTGATGTATATGTAGAAGATCCATGTGTTGGGTTCACTTGGATGTGTTTGTAAGGGTAGTAGATCCAAGTGATGGTATCCTTGGATTAGATGTTAGATATGTAGATCCAAGTTTGTTAATACTTGGATATAGTGTAAGAGTTATAGATCTAAGTTATGTGTATACTTAGATTTATATGGTTTATGTGTTTAGGCGACAAAACACAAGGTTTGTTATGTTGGGCCATAAAACATAACTAGTAGAGTCATGGGTGCAAGATCGGTTCTAGCTTGGATTAGGACTCGACATGTAGCTTAGTGTCAGAAAAGAATGTAAGCTACTGGTTTATGTGTCTGGACCATAAAACACAAGGTTTGTTATGTTAGGCCATAAAATATAACGGGTTTGGTTGTACCCGAAGAAGGACTTGACATCTAGCTTAGTGTCAGAAATGTGTAAGCGACGTGTATGGTTTTCTCCGCCTTGAAAGGAGCTTTGTTGACTAGTGAAGTAACTCTCGAGTTGGGTACTCGAGGAGTGGAGTAGGGAGAACAGGAGCTTCGTGACCGAAACACTATAGATCATCGTGTCGGTATTCTCCTTTACATTCATGTCTCTACTTATATAGTTGCATACTTGTGTTGTGTATCTTTGTGTGCATCACATAATCGAAACATCTAAGTTGCAGAAAAGCTAAGGCTTAGTACGTGTGTGCTTCATGTTTAGATTATGGTCAAGTGTGCATCCCTTAGTCTAAACCTATTAGTTGCAGAAAAGCTAATGCTTAGTACATGTATGCTTAGTGTTTAGATTATTGCTTGATGTACTCTTGATCTGATGTGTTTGTGTGTTTACTTACTTGTTGTTTACTTCTATGACAAACACATCTCATATCTAGTCAAGCTTAATCGATAATTTGATACAAGGGATTGTTAATGTGTAAATTGTATCAACATTTGGCATCCACTGTCGGCAGTTCTTTATTGATAATGAACCGCAGTGATATTTATAGAAGCGGCCAGTGGATTAAACGAAATGTTTTGAAAACTTAATGAGAAACTATTCATCCCCCCTTCTAGTTTCTACAGGTGTGTTTGGTGCTTAATTGTCTGCTCACTTGGGGTCACAAGTGTGCAAAGTAAATCACTTCACAACACCAGTTAGACCAGATAACAACTACTCAGATAACTCCCAACTATAATTCAGACACAAAAAACAACTTATATTAGACAGATTATCAAGAACATGCAATTTTGAGCTTATGACTCCCAAACTTAAATTAAAACACAAACTCTTTATACACTAACCAAAACTAAAGTGTGTAAAGTATTATGGCTACAAGATTATGTCACCTAACCAAGCAAACGAGTAATTCCAAACACCCTTAATGGACAAATTTTAAAACTTTATCAAAGAAACTTTTTGAAAAACAAACTTAATATCTTTAAACTAACATTAACACTCATAAATCATACAAAGATAACAGATTAAACACTAAAATTGCACAAATGAGCAGTTCCAAATTCAACAAAAATCACATAAATCAACAAACTTTGAAGGGTTCAAGCCCATACCTAGAGTGACTCACATCCAAGCCACTCTATGGACAGTTAATGCCATCTCCAAAGTGAGCGATTACTGTAGATTTGGAGCTAGTGAGAAAGCTGTTGGCTTGTGATAAGATTACTAAAGAAATCATCTAAAAATCTACCATAAAACCTTGTGTGTATACCTGCACATAACAAACAAACAACTACAAGCTTCTCAAGTTTTTGAGCAAACTGATTTGTCAAGTCGGTTTGCCAAAAGCATTTGAAACAGTAAATGTTTTAACCAATAAGCTACATTAAATTTTTTTATCTCAACACTTGGAATCACAAAAACTTGTTCAAAAGAAACGGTCACCAACAGAATTATAACAAGTGATATAGACTTGCTTGTGTTTGATTTGTCAAGTCAAACACATTCAAATACTTATATCACTTATGTCTCAAAAGGTTAACAAATTTCTTTGGAAAATTTTGATAAATCGTACAAAAACAAGTTGCATAAATTTAAAACATACATGAATTTAAAATGACTTTAAACTAAATGGAACTCAGATTTGCATTGATTTAATAAATTCACTAAATTACATTTGAAAACAAAAAATTAACAAAGCTGGAACCAAGGTCCATTCATAAATCGAATGCTCCTTTTATACTAATCTAAGGATAATTCTAAAACTAGTACCAATGTGAAAATCCTAGCACTAATCTTCCTATTATGCCCTTGATTAATAATTCGAATTTTTTGAAGAATTCCTTGGTTAAAGTAGCCTCTTATGATATCTTTTATGGCATGTGATGAGCCAGCTAGGTAGAAGCAATCTGAGCCATCAAATATGAATTGGGGACAAAGATCAAACTATACCATCGATTTGGTTGGTTTTTTGGGCGAATAGAGAAAGGAACAGGGCAGGAGAGGTCCCACCTGCCCATATGAGTATGTTGGGAGAGGTTTGGGGGGTTAGGGTTTGTTAAGGATATGGTTAATTACCAATCTGCAAAACATTAGATCAAAACCCTTTGTTTTGAATGATTTAAAGTTTTAAGGTTTATGATGTGAAAAGGGTTGATTAGATCTATTTTGGGGGTTTAGTTAGGTGTTTACCACTGGTTTTAATAATATTAAATAAGTTTTAAAAACATAATTAATATATCAAACTGGGTTGGGTTAAGGGCCTAGGTAGGGTAAATGGGTTAGGTTTGGTCGGGTTTAGTGGATGTGGGTTTTATTTTGTGGCAAGAATGACCCCTGGTCTTTTTAATAGTTTTCATAGAAAGTCTTTGGCGGGTTTCTATCACTTTCCCTTTATAACAACTTTAGGCAGATGGCAAAAACAATCCTTTTATCTTTTAAATCTTGAATAAGGACTTAAATTGAACATCTTGCTTTCTTCAAGGGCTGATTTTGTTATATCGTGAAACTTTAGCGACCTAAACATATATTAGAGTTTTACAAGGGTATAAAGTGACAAGTCTTCAAACTTGGAGGACCAATCTTGTACATTCTTCAAACTTCAAGGGTATTTTTGGAAAGTCCACAATCAGGTTCAGTTCTTTGTGCGACTTCGTTTCCGGTGTTTGTTTTTTGCTTGATTCTTGTGATCTTTTGTTAATTTCACGATATCCTATCCTACAAACACACAATGAACAAATACAAAGGGTTTTGCACGGTTTCTATGATATTTTTAGTCATTTTAAGTTCGATTTAAGCAATGAGACCATGCATAATTATGGTCTCATCACTCCTTCATACTAAACCATTATCATGCCCTCAGGCAATGCTAGAATTAAGTATCGTAGCACATCTAAAATTCATTTTTATTCAAAATTTATTGAAACGTAAATTTAACTTAACTACTAAATACGTTTTAGACATAATTTATTGTTTTCATCACAAAATAGGGCTTTTAGGGTCATAGAATAAGAACACGTGAATGCCTCGTAGAGATAATTTTGTCGTCCTCGATTTTCACTCAATTCCATGCTAAGCGTGAAACAATATCATTGTCATTATAAGTTAGTAATGCTAACACTACTCATATGCATTAACCACATACTTAGACTCCCTTATTCCTAAGGAGTATCTCTTATATTTTATTTTTGTCTTAATGATCACGAGGATACATTTTTGACTTATGGCTAAATAGAGATTAGGTCCAAAAATAGAGTCGTAACGGTTTAATCAAAATCATTAAATTAGTAACCTTTCCTAATAGTGACGATGTCAAAAAATTAAGTCAACAAGTAAGATTCGATAAACACGGTTTTACAACGGTTTTGAACATTTGACTTATTACCAAGACTTTTATATGCCTCCTATCACAAAGGCTTTATTATCTTTGGTTTACCTCCGCCTTTTATTACACTCCGCCATGGAGCTTTTAATATGTTAGGAATAATGTATTTAGAAGTTACTCCTGGTCATATAGCAGTTCCTACTAGAGTACTTAGTTCCTCCTGGCAGCATCCAGTTCCTCCTGGTCGTATTATAAAGTTGAAAGAAGACTTTATAAGATATGATCAAGGAAGATTGTAGAAGATAAGATCAAATACTAAGTCTTCCTATTCTTATGGAAAGTATTAAAACAAGATAAGTATGATGAGAAGGATACAAGTTTGTTTAGGAAACTATTAAATGGTATTAATGTATAATACTTAGGCAAGTATTAATTATATTGTAACCACCTAGGACCCCTTGCACTATAAAAGGAGGTCCTAGGGTGTAGAGATACATACACTTCTACACACACATATTCTCTACATATTTATCTCATTATTTGTTATAGCTTCAAGGTTGTAAACCCTATCACTATTTAGAGTGATCGTATTAATATATTGAGGCTTGAACGTTTGGTTATTTCTATTGTTCTTCTTATATATAAAGATTGGTTTTTGCACAGTCTTTGTATTGTAATCAAGGTTTCAAAGATCCTTCAAGAAGTAAACTCAACAATTGGTATCAGAGCCTTATTTAGAAGCTTTGACTGAGAAGAACAAGATTTCTACATTCGTGTTGATGTGAAGTGAAGTTGTTGTTCAGAATTCGCGACAGTTTAGCAACAGATTAGCGACGGTTTTCCAGTTCTGTGACATGGCATGCAGAACTTCAAGAAACTCCTAATTAAGGTGTTGATGAAGAAGACATGGCGTGCAGAACTTCAAATCCAAACAATGAGGTAATTCTTATGACATAATCTGAAGTTAGAGAATATAATGCTAAATTAAAGAATAATATGCATGCTTATAACAACTATGACTTAGTAATTAGTTGTTCTGAAACATATGAACATAAATATTTTGAACTTCAAAAACAATTTGCTGATATGAATGTTGAAAATGATAAATATTATCTAGAAGTTCAGGCATATAAAAGTTCTCTTAAAACCTTGGAACAACTATAAAAATGTTTCAAAATACCCAATTAGAGTATGAAGAAATGATTGGGGTGTTAAGTATAGACTTAGATAATACATCTAATCTACTGAAATATTCTGAAAAACTTAATACTGAGGTAAATAAAGAGAAGCAGGAGCTACATACTAAACTAGATAATGCTTTGGCTAGGTTTGGTCAATGGAAAAGTTCATCCAAAAACTTAGTCAAATTAGTAGATAGCTCTATGTCTGCTAGCACCAAAATTGGCTTAGGATTTAAAAACTATATTAGGCCAAATGATATTTTTGACTCCTCTTTGTCTAGTGTGTTTGACACTACCCCTGAAGATGTGGAAGGTAGGTGATGTAATGTTTTTACACACCTTTAGGAAAAGGAGGTAAAATAGTGGTAGTATTAAGTGTCGGTTTAGGAAAACCGAGCACTAATGACCCAAATGAAGTCCAAGTTCGTTTCCCAAGGAGGCACGTGCGTTGTGTAATGAATGATTGATTATGTTTTTGATTATTAATGAGAAGAAAAGAAGAGAAAATGACGAAGACGAAAAAATAGAAAAATAAGGCGAAAACACTACTAGAAAGTTACGACGTAGAACGTAAAAAGTGCAAAATTTAAAATTTTAATCTAAAAATTCCTAAAAATTACTAAAAATCCCAAATAATATTCTAAGAGTTTACAAAAAATCCAAACTTGCCAAAACCTTTTAATTAATTTAATAATGACTTTTTAATGCTAATTAAAGCCCTAAAAATCACTTTTAAATATTAAAAAGCCCTAAACAAGATTTTATAATTTGTAAACCTCAAAAATGACCTAATTAAACTAAAAACTATTTTTAAAAATTTTAAAACCAAATTAAACTATTTTTAAACTCCTAAAAACTATTAAAAACTATTAAATCTTAAATTAATTCTAAAAATTAACTGAAAAGCCTAAAAATTAAATGGAAAGTGACAAAAGTCCTAATTAATGATAAAGAACCTAGGAAAAATGAAAAAGAAATAAAAATAAAACTTTTTATAAAATAATAATAAAATATTCTAAAAAATTAAAAGTTCTCAAATAAATTCTAAAAAATTCTCAAAAATCCTAAATATTCTAACTAGAAAGAAAATGTAAATTAAAGTTTCTAAAACCTCTTAATTAATTTTATATTAATTTTTAAAGTTGCCTAAAAAAACTAAAATCTTATAAAATTAAAAATTAAAGTTTTTGAAAACTTTTTTATATGTAAACCTCAAAAATAAGAATTAAAACCTAAAAACTATTTTTTTGTATTTTTATACTACTGTTTAATATTTTTAAATGACTTTCTAATTTAAAAACTAAAAATAATCCTAGAAATTAATTAAATAAAAGGAAAAATAAAACTTTTAATCAGAAAAATCCTAGACTCTATTTAAAACCTAGGAAAAATGAAAAGAAGCTAAGAAGCTTAATAAATAAGCTGAAAATGACTTAAAAGCTCACGGCTTATTTTAGATAAGCCAAAACAAAACCTCCTTAAGTATTTGACTTTGCAAGAGTATACCAGTCAAAGACCCTAGGGCAGATGGTTAGCACGTTGGTTTGTGAGAGGAGTGGCGCAGGTTCGAGTCCTGGCCACGTCCTTTTTGGCAAAATATTTTTTTTTCTTTTTAGCTTTTAAAAACTCAAACAATACAACTTATAAGCTCACAAACACAAATCCAAAACAATATTTAACCAAGATTAAGCCAAATGGAAACTAAAACGTGGCCATGACTGCTTGTTTTTCTGATGAATCAAGTGAAGAGTTCTTCACTTATGATGAACCAAGAGGAGCTTGGTTTTGTGATTGTTTGGTGATGTTTCTGGAACAAAATGGCACCCTTGTGCTCTTTGAAGCACAAGGAGTCAAGACAAGCAAAGATTAAACACTTAGCACACAAAAACAATCAAATCACCAAGCACACAAGGCACATATGAGTTGCTGATGAAGAAAATGAGGTCTGGTGGTTGTTTTGCTTAACAGATTGCACACAAACAACTTTCAAACTCCAAACTTATGCACACAACTTCACCAAGTGATACACTAGCAACCTACAAACCTAAAACATCCTAAGTCTTAAGCAGATTACAAGATCTAAGCACAAATCATAGCAAAAACAAGCAGAATAGGCATATTCAGATTTTAAGCTATCAATTTCCTTTTTACTTGCACAAACTTGCTTCAAAACAAGACCAAACTTAAACACAACTCTCATACAACTCAAAACAACCCTACTTAAGCTATTTAACACGTTTTAATCTTCAAAATCTAACTAGCTTTCTTCATAAAACTCACATCCAAACACCCCTTTAAAATTCTTTTTCAACTTTTTTCAAATCAAATCTGTATAAAACCTATCCAAACTGATTCATAAGACATCTATCATGCATATCATATCATGTAAACATAATCCAAACCAGTTTTAACACAAATATCAAATAATCATTCAAATCATATAAACCACAAGTTTCTGAAAATTTAAAAGGGAAAAGTATTTTTTTACCTAAGGACCTTACATCCAAGGTCCTTTGTGACAGCTTTGTCACCTCCTTACCAACTGGGGTTGGTGCTAAACTATATCAACAAACAATCAACCTGCTAAGAAAAATCAAAGCAAAACACAAATATTGGATATATTCTGTTTTAACTTTTTCTTTCTTAAAAACTTTTCCAAAAACTTCCAAACTTAACACAAACGTTTTAAAAACACTCACAACTCACAAATCAACTACCTTTTCCACTTTCACTTCAAAGGTAATGTGATTTATGAAATTTTGAACTTTTTAAACCCGTTTTGAAAATCAAAACAAAAACCTTCACAAATAAATGGAACTCAGTCAATTAGCCTTAACACAATACATAAACTTTTTAAAAATATAAAAGGAATTATACTTGCATTTAACAAACACCAAACTTTATTTCTTAAAAAAGGAATTACAAGGTTAAAGGCTAAAAACTGGAACAAAGGCTTTACACAAGTTGTAAGCTCTTTAAATAGATAACAGTAGAACTCTCTAGACTATTGAAACCCTAGCAATGGAATGCCCTAAAATGCCCTTTGAAAATTTGACTGAGAATTGGTCAAATTTGTGCTCCATGTGATTCTGTTGGATGCCAGCTTGAAGACTTGATCTTGGACGTTAAAAGAGCCTTGGGGACCAAGGGGAGTGATCCTGGGTGTTGGTTTGGTCGGGTGTGGGTTTTGGTGCGAAAGAGACGTTGCAGGGGAAGGCTGGGGAGGGGTCAACAGTCCATGTGAGTGTGTTGGGTGAGGTGGGAAAGGGTGACGTGGACATTAATCAGGAATCTGGAGCATCTTAGGGTTTAACCCTTTGTTTTTGGATTAATTGAAACTGGGGTGGTGTTAGGGTTTATGGTGATTAAGGGGTGAGTTGAATCTATTTTGGGTTTAATTATTTTCAAATTTAGTGTTTAGGAGGGAAGGTGGGGGTAAGTGGGATTTGACCAGTTGACTTGGGTTAAGTATTTAAAACCGGTTTGGTTAATGGGTGGGTGGACGGGTAGGGTAGGGTATTGGGTAAATAAGGTGGGTAGGGCTGACGTGTCAGGGTCTGGTTGGTTGTGGGAGTATGTTGGTTTGGCAGTTTTGATCCCCAAGCTTTCACCATCTTTACACTTTGTATTAAAACCCCATCAGCGCCCAAATAACAAGTGACAACTTTTGGCAAGTTGTCACTTTTGGCACAATTACTTCCAAAAACTTTTCCAAGGGCATTAAATGTATATTCTTCAAATTCCAGGGACTGATCTTGAACAATCTTCAAACATTAAGGATTATACTTGTACATTTGATATTTTGAGGGTCAAATGTGACAAGTTCTTCAAAGATGAGGGGCCATTTTTGCCAATCTTCAATTCTTCAAGGGTCTTTTTGCAAAATTCCAAACTTGGGCCCGGTTCATTGTGCGACTTCGTTTCCCGTGTTCGTTTTTGATTGATTCTTGTGTTCTTTTGCCAATTCCTCAATATCCGTACCTAAAAATACACAAGTAACAAACACGAGCATATATTTGGCATATTTTATGATATTTTATGCAATTTAAGGCCGTTTTGGATGATGAGACCATGTATAAAAGCAGTCTCATCACTCCCCCATACTAAACCATTGCCGTGCCCTCACGTAATGCTAAGAATAAAGTATCAAAGCATCTCCAAAATTTAATTTTATTCACTTTTATTGAAAAGATAAACTAGCTACACTACACTATTGCTACTACTTGTGTTATAGACATAATGTATGATTTTCATCGCAAAATGGGACGTTTAGGTTCATAGAATAAGAACACGTGAATGCTTCGTTAGAAATAATTTCTTCGTCCTCGATTTTCACCTTAATTCCATGCCAAGCGTGCAACGAGATCATTGTCATTATAAGTTAGTAATGCTAACACTACTCATATGCCCTAATCACGTACTTATTCTCCCATTATTCCTAAGTTGTATCTCTTATATTTTATTTTGTCTTAATGATCACGAGGATACATCATTGACTTATGCGATAATAGAGATTTAGGTCTAAAAATAGAGTCCTAACGGTGTAACTAAGACCATCAAATCAATAACCCCTCCTAATAGACGACGATGTTAAAAAATTAAGTTGACAAGAAGAATCGATAAACACGGTTTTATAACGGTTTTGAACATGAGACTTATTACCAAGACTTTTATACGCCCCCTAACGGAAGGACCTTATTATCTTTGGTTTACCTCCATCTTTTATTCAACTTCGCCATGAAGCTTTTATTATGACTTCGGTCTTGCCTTGCCTTTTATTATCCGCCTCATCGGTGGTTTTATTAGCCAAAGACGTATATCCTCATGCTAAAGCGAATTTTGGATCTTTAAAGCTTCGAAGATTAAGGCTTGATTCACTTTCAATTTTGCATAGATTTTAGGCCTTGTGGGGCTTTCAAATTGTTTGCTAGATTTAGGTGAGCACTTGAAATCTTATTATTGGGTGAAGCTTTCGATTATTAGGGTGCCAATACTTCAAAACCGTGACGCTGGCGATACCTTAATGTCTTCTCAATTTAATTACACGGAAGCTACTAGAAAAGACTAGAAACCCAACAATCAAAACTAAACCGCTAAATCAATATTTATTAAGCAAAAAATATTTACAAGTGAAGGGAGAATAGGCAAACAACGAGAACACATGAGTTTTTGAAAGAATACGAGTACTCTACGTTTAGCATAGTAACTTATAATTAACTCTATCATTTCTCGTCCTCATTTAAGAGACTTAGCCTAATGTGTAGTTAAGGAATCAAAGCTAAGTGCTCAACACGCACGGTCGAGTCAAAAATTACTCTTATTCTCGCCATCGGAAAATCTACATTCGTGTCTTCAAACACTTATGAAACATGAGAAAAATTTTAAAATTTGGCCATTTTTAGCCTTATTTTGCAACAAAACGATAAGCAAAACGATAAACTTTGGAAAGCGTGAAGGTTTGGCAAGGCAAGTATCTATTCACCCCCCCATACTAAAGTTAAACATTGTCCTCAATGTTTCGAGTCTAGGGGTGCAAACACCCCCATACTAGAGACGTAGTCGAATGCCTAATCTAGCATGGAAAGGGTGTAACCAATAAGTAATAGCCGTTTATGAAGTGTGCTATAAACCTAAGGTTAGAACATAAAAGGATATATCATGATGTGGATATTGGGAAAGGCCTCCAAAGCAAACGATCGAGTGCTCCCATGAACGAACACGAGAGGCTCCAATCGTGAAGATGATGATCTAAAAGACACAATTCACAAACAACCACGGAACAAAGGTTGGAAGGGCACAAATCCCCACTCATTAAACTAATTAGAAAGCAATAAAATGTACATGGATAAGCATGGGTTTCCCCCACGAGGCACCTTGTTTTTGATAATCGAGTCAAAAGCTCGACTCGAATCCCCATAAATGTGATCATTTAGGGATAATCATGGTATGGTCAATTTTTGGTGGGGCTTACATGATAAACAAGGCCCAAAAGTACGTGGAGTACTTTAAAAATCCGATAAACGTATACCGGGGTCAAAGATAGCGTCCTCGTTTTCGGATGAAAGACGAGATAACACTACTCCAACACAAATCCCAATGGGATAGAAGAAAATAGGAGAGAAGAAATAGAAGGGTGGGACAATGGGTAAGGCAAAACATTGAGCTACTCGAGGTAGACTCGCACCAATCAAATGAAATGATTTTCCATTTATTGCATCGGTGGAAGACCGAGATTTCCCTATATAAGCAATTCCAGGATCAAATATCTCGTCCTCGGTGGAGAAAGGGAAGGGAACATAAGGGGCTTCCCCCACACTAGGTCCACACAAAGCATCATCAAAAGGATATGACGAGCTTGTAGTACTCAATAACCGCGGTGATGACGGAGTTAGAATTGTAGAAAAATCTTTTAAATTAAATTCAAAATCTTTTCCTTTTTCATCTTTAACACTCTCCTCGTGAAAACCCGATTTAATTATGTCAAAAATATTTGGTGTATCTAAAACAATGTTAGTCACACTAAAAATTCTCACATTTTGAAAGCGTTTTGGTTTAGGTGGTGGCAAGTTTTCAAATCTTTTGTCAACAAAGAAAACCTCCCCATCGGGATCAACGTATTCATCATCCGAAGAATCACTCGAGATTGGAATCATAGGCTTAACACTCTTAACCTCCATCGGCGGAGGGGACGGAACTTCATTTTTCTCAACAACTTCAACAACTCTTTTTGAAATCTTTTGACACATGTTTTTGGTGGAATTGACATTGTACAACGATGTGATCAAATAAACATGAGAAAGAGTGGAGTTTTGGGTTGCATTAATGACGAGTTCTTCCTCATTGAAACGAAGAGTGATTTTTCTTGCATGCACATCGATAAGTGCTCTCGAGGTATCCAAAAAAGATCGACCTAAAATTAACGGAACTTTAGGATCGATAGGAATATCAACAACTATGAAGTCCACGGGATAATAGAATTTCCCAACTTTCACAAAGACGTCCTCGGCTACTCCACAAGCTAGAATCGTAGAATGATCGGCCATTTCGATTGACATTCTTGAAGGAGTGAGATTTGGAAGATTGAGCGATTTAAAAATCTCGAGAGGCATCAAATTAATACTAGCACCAAGATCGGCCAAGGCGTAGCATTCTTCCATGTCTTGGATAGCACATGGGATTAAAAACTTTCCAGGATCACCGACTTTTTGAGGTATGCGGCTTAGAAAAACCGAAGAACAACTAGACGATTTTTGCAATTTCTCTTTGTTGTTTAACATACTTTTGAAGTTCGCGGCAAATCGAGGCATCATGACTAAGGCGTCGGCAAAACTTATATTAAAATGCAAGTCACGAAACATTTTCATAAAGAGTTCAAATTGATAATTATTTCGTTCTTGTGCCTTTTCCTTGTCTCGTCTTGATGGGTAGGGTAAAGATGGTGTGGGTTGGGGCAAATTAGGCATAGGCATCGGCCTTGGAATCTCGGGTTCCATGATTGGTATTGGTTCAACCGTAGGTGTGGTTTGAGCGGTACTTCGTGGGCTTGCAATGTGCTCCTTTTCAACCACAACCTCGGGTTCTTTCTCTTTTTCCTTCTCCATAGAAGTACTTGGACGAGAAATGGGTTCTTTGAAAGTTTTACCACTACGAGTGGTAATAACCTTCAATTCTCCTTTCGGGTTTACGATGGTATCACTAGGAAGACCACCCGAAGAAGAAGGCTTACACATGATAGCTTCAAACATTTTAGCCATTCGGTCTTCAAACTTAGATTGCCTAGCATCCGCTTTCAACAACTCTTGCTTAATCTCATGTTGTCCTTGCTCCATTTTTTGTTGATTTTGTTGGAGTCGTGTGACATTTCCTTCCATTTTATTAGCATGAGTTTTAAGTTCATTAGCAAGTTCGGTTTTAAGCTCATTTTTCAATTCGGACCTTAAGCTAATCATCTCACGTTGCATGTTGTCAAACTTAGCATCATTAGCCTTAGCATAGTCTAAAAATTCTCCTTGCAAATTTTTAGTGTGAGCATTTTGAAAACCTTGAGTAGGAGTTTGAAAATCACGGTTTTGGTTTTGGTTTGAAATTTGCCCATTTCCACTTTGGTAATTACCCTTGTTATAATTCCTTTGATTTCCTTGGTAATTTCCACCTTGATTGTTGTTTCGATAGTTATTAGCATTTTGATTTTGTGGAGCTTGATTTGAACGTGAACCTTGACCGATTTGGTTATAAGTTCCCGTGGCTACATAAGCATTCGAAGTGTTACCATCCGCGGTAATGCACTCGGAAAAATCATGAGCTCCACCACATGAAATACAACTCTTAGCAACCGCTTTAACCGAAGCGGTGTTTGAAGCTTCTTGAGCTTTCCAATGAGACATAAGAGTCGAAAACCTATCGAAAAACCGATTCTCCTCATTTGCTTCATCTTGCAAGGCATTAATGGAACGAGATGATGACGAGCCCAAATTGGCAACACTCGGTGTGTTACGAGGGCTATAGACCTTAGACCTATTTTCTATGATTTTCAAAGCCTCATTGGTCGTTTTGCACAAAAAATTACCACCCGCGGCGGCATTTAAATAATCTCGTTCATGTTCATTAAGCCCATTATAAAAAGTGTCAATTTGATGCAATTCGGAAAAATCATGGTGTGGACATTCATGTAACATTTCTTTAAACCTTTCCCAAGCCATTGAAAAACTTTCATTTGGTCTTTGTGTAAAACGTGAAATCTCGTTTTTCAAATGTGTTGTCTTAGATGGTGGAAAAAATTGATTCACAAATTTAGACACGAGATCGGCCCATGTCAAAATCGAATTTGGCGGTTCTTTCTCAAGCCAAATCTTGGCGGGTCCATCTAACGAGTAAGGAAACAACATCATCTTAATGGCATCGTGTGGTACATCCTTAAACTTGCTTGTCGCGGTGAGACGATTAAATTGCCTAATGTGATAATGTGGGTTGTCTTTTTCGTGACCGCGAAACTTGTTTGCTTGAAGCATAGACATTAAACCCGTTTTGATTTCAAAGTTCTCCGCAAGGATGGCGGGAATCACAATGGCCTCTCAAAACCCTCGGTGGGTGCTTGAAGCAACTCCATCATAGTACGATTAGCCATGATAGCTTCTTGTTCTACAATAGGTTCCTCACTTGGAGACTCCTCACTAGATTGAGTGAGTGATTTGTTTCTTCGTTTACGAGCACGTCTAGCTTTAGAGCGAGTTTGCATAAACGTCACGTACAACGAGAAAGCGAGCAAAGAAGATTCTTTTTGGTATTTTGTGTTTTTTCAAAAAAAAAAAATTTTGTGGTTTTTTTGATTGTATTAACTTTTTTTGGAAATTGGTGAATGTATTAAGTAGACAATGGGTCCACAAATCTCCTCACTAATCAAATCTCTTGATTAAAAAGGCCTCAAGGAATGAAAACGATCACGTGGAGTGAACGCCTTCGATGACTTTAGAACGATGGTGGAACACCAAATCGTTCAAGAGGGTTTAATCAAATGAAACCAAGAAAATATATATGATACTTAGTAATACTTTGGGCGGCAAAACCCTCGATTCACTCTCAAAATCAAATACGCACAAGCAAGCGGAGGAAACGAGGCGGCGCTAAGCACTTAAGAGCCTTTTTCCTTTAGGTTGTGAAATACAACCGCCTTATACCCACCTTATAGTTTGTATTATCAAGATTAAGCTTCACGAAAGTATTTATCTATTTTTGCCTTTTTCTTTGGTTTGAGATTCGAATACAATGATCGAGTGATGAAATCCCGAATCAAGGTTGTGATTGCTCACGTATTTGGAGTACTTGTGTATTTATTGTTCTACGTATACAATATAGTAATAATATTCACACAAAAACCGAAAAACGATAATACGTATTAATAGAGTGCTATTAATACAATTACTATATGGCTAATATAGAAAAACAACAATGTTCAATCAAAACACAACACGCCTCCCCGGCAGCGGCGCCAAAAATGATGTAATGTTTTTACACACCTTTAGGAAAAGGAGGTAAAATAGTGGTAGTATTAAGTGTCGGTTTAGGAAAACCGAGCACTAATGACCCAAATGAAGTCCAAGTTCGTTTCCCAAGGAGGCACGTGCGTTGTGTAATGAATGATTGATTATGTTTTTGATTATTAATGAGAAGAAAAGAAGAGAAAATGACGAAGACGAAAAAAATAGAAAAATAAGGCGAAAACACTACTAGAAAGTTACGACGTAGAACGTAAAAAGTGCAAAATTTAAAATTTTAATCTAAAAATTCCTAAAAATTACTAAAAATCCCAAATAATATTCTAAGAGTTTACAAAAAATCCAAACTTGCCAAAACCTTTTAATTAATTTAATAATGACTTTTTAATGCTAATTAAAGCCCTAAAAATCACTTTTAAATATTAAAAAGCCCTAAACAAGATTTTATAATTTGTAAACCTCAAAAATGACCTAATTAAACTAAAAACTATTTTTAAAAATTTTAAAACCAAATTAAACTATTTTTAAACTCCTAAAAACTATTAAAAACTATTAAATCTTAAATTAATTCTAAAAATTAATTGAAAAGCCTAAAAATTAAATGGAAAGTGACAAAAGTCCTAATTAATGATAAAGAACCTAGGAAAAATGAAAAAGAAATAAAAATAAAACTTTTTATAAAATAATAATAAAATATTCTAAAAAATTAAAAGTTCTCAAATAAATTCTAAAAAATTCTCAAAAATCCTAAATATTCTAACTAGAAAGAAAATGTAAATTAAAGTTTCTAAAACCTCTTAATTAATTTTATATTAATTTTTAAATTTGCCTAAAAAAACTAAAATCTTATAAAATTAAAAATTAAAGTTTTTGAAAACTTTTTTATATGTAAACCTCAAAAATAAGAATTAAAACCTAAAAACTATTTTTTTGTATTTTTATACTACTGTTTAATATTTTTAAATGACTTTCTAATTTAAAAACTAAAAATAATCCTAGAAATTAATTAAATAAAAGGAAAAATAAAACTTTTAATCAGAAAAATCCTAGACTCTATTTAAAACCTAGGAAAAATGAAAAGAAGCTAAGAAGCTTAATAAATAAGCTGAAAATGACTTAAAAGCTCACGGCTTATTTTAGATAAGCCAAAACAAAACCTCCTTAAGTATTTGACTTTGCAAGAGTATACCAGTCAAAGACCCTAGGGCAGATGGTTAGCACGTTGGTTTGTGAGAGGAGTGGCGCAGGTTCGAGTCCTGGCCACGTCCTTTTTGGCAAAATATTTTTTTTTCTTTTTAGCTTTTAAAAACTCAAACAATACAACTTATAAGCTCACAAACACAAATCCAAAACAATATTTAACCAAGATTAAGCCAAATGGAAACTAAAACGTGGCCATGACTGCTTGTTTTTCTGATGAATCAAGTGAAGAGTTCTTCACTTATGATGAACCAAGAGGAGCTTGGTTTTGTGATTGTTTGGTGATGTTTCTGGAACAAAATGGCACCCTTGTGCTCTTTGAAGCACAAGGAGTCAAGACAAGCAAAGATTAAACACTTAGCACACAAAAACAATCAAATCACCAAGCACACAAGGCACATATGAGTTGCTGATGAAGAAAATGAGGTCTGGTGGTTGTTTTGCTTAACAGATTGCACACAAACAACTTTCAAACTCCAAACTTATGCACACAACTTCACCAAGTGATACACTAGCAACCTACAAACCTAAAACATCCTAAGTCTTAAGCAGATTACAAGATCTAAGCACAAATCATAGCAAAAACAAGCAGAATAGGCATATTCAGATTTTAAGCTATCAATTTCCTTTTTACTTGCACAAACTTGCTTCAAAACAAGACCAAACTTAAACACAACTCTCATACAACTCAAAACAACCCTACTTAAGCTATTTAACACGTTTTAATCTTCAAAATCTAACTAGCTTTCTTCATAAAACTCACATCCAAACACCCCTTTAAAATTCTTTTTCAACTTTTTTCAAATCAAATCTGTATAAAACCTATCCAAACTGATTCATAAGACATCTATCATGCATATCATATCATGTAAACATAATCCAAACCAGTTTTAACACAAATATCAAATAATCATTCAAATCATATAAACCACAAGTTTCTGAAAATTTAAAAGGGAAAAGTATTTTTTTACCTAAGGACCTTACATCCAAGGTCCTTTGTGACAGCTTTGTCACCTCCTTACCAACTGGGGTTGGTGCTGAACTATATCAACAAACAATCAACCTGCTAAGAAAAATCAAAGCAAAACACAAATATTGGATATATTCTGTTTTAACTTTTTCTTTCTTAAAAACTTTTCCAAAAACTTCCAAACTTAACACAAACGTTTTAAAAACACTCACAACTCACAAATCAACTACCTTTTCCACTTTCACTTCAAAGGTAATGTGATTTATGAAATTTTGAACTTTTTAAACCCGTTTTGAAAATCAAAACAAAAACCTTCACAAATAAATGGAACTCAGTCAATTAGCCTTAACACAATACACAAACTTTTTAAAAATATAAAAGGAATTATACTTGCATTTAACAAACACCAAACTTTATTTCTTAAAAAAGGAATTACAAGGTTAAAGGCTAAAAACTGGAACAAAGGCTTTACACAAGTTGTAAGCTCTTTAAATAGATAACAGTAGAACTCTCTAGACTATTGAAACCCTAGCAATGGAATGCCCTAAAATGCCCTTTGAAAATTTGACTGAGAATTGGTCAAATTTGTGCTCCATGTGATTCTGTTGGATGCCAGCTTGAAGACTTGATCTTGGACGTTAAAAGAGCCTTGGGGACCAAGGGGAGTGATCCTGGGTGTTGGTTTGGTCGGGTGTGGGTTTTGGTGCGAAAGAGACGTTGCAGGGGAAGGCTGGGGAGGGGTCCACAGTCCATGTAAGTGTGTTGGGTGAGGTGGGAAAGGGTGACGTGGACATTAATCAGGAATCTGGAGCATCTTAGGGTTTAACCCTTTGTTTTTGGATTAATTGAAACTGGGGTGGTGTTAGGGTTTATGGTGATTAAGGGGTGAGTTGAATCTGTTTTGGGTTTAATTATTTTCAAATTTAGTGTTTAGGAGGGAAGGTGGGGGTAAGTGGGATTTGACCAGTTGACTTGGGTTAAGTATTTAAAACCGGTTTGGTTAATGGGTGGGTGGACGGGTAGGGTAGGGTATTGGGTAAATAAGGTGGGTAGGGCTGACGTGTCAGGGTCTGGTTGGTTGTGGGAGTATGTTGGTTTGGCAGTTTTGATCCCCAAGCTTTCACCATCTTTACACTTTGTATTAAAACCCCATCAGCGCCCAAATAACAAGTGACAACTTTTGGCAAGTTGTCACTTTTGGCACAATTACTTCCAAAAACTTTTCCAAGGGCATTAAATGTATATTCTTCAAATTCCAGGGACTGATCTTGAACAATCTTCAAACATTAAGGATTATACTTGTACATTTGATATTTTGAGGGTCAAATGTGACAAGTTCTTTAAAGATGAGGGGCCATTTTTGCCAATCTTCAATTCTTCAAGGGTCTTTTTGCAAAATTCCAAACTTGGGCCCGGTTCATTGTGCGACTTCGTTTCCCGTGTTCGTTTTTGATTGATTCTTGTGTTCTTTTGCCAATTCCTCAATATCCGTACCTAAAAATACACAAGTAACAAACACGAGCATATATTTGGCATATTTTATGATATTTTTTGCAATTTAAGGCCGTTTTGGATGATGAGAACATGTATAAAAGCAGTCTCATCAGTAGGCCTATTTTCAATAGGTATAAACCAGCTGTAGAGATGCATGTTTTTCCTCCACCTCTCACAGGGACATTCATGCCTATCTCAGACGACTTTGACTTTGATGAATCACAAATGACATATGGTACAAGGTCCACTGGCTCAATTGAAACTAATTATGTGTCTAATGACTTTGTCTCTTGTAAATCTAGCACTGACAAGTCTTTCGAACCTAAGACTAGTGACCTTGACTCTTGTGAGTCTGACTCTAGTGTTGAAGCACTTGAGTCTGTGCCTGAACCTATTATAGTTGAACCCATGACTAGTAAATATGCCTCATGTAATTCTACCTTAAGTGCTGAATCACTTAAGTTTTATCCTCAATCTGCTTGTGCTAAGAATGCAAGTAATAGGAAATCAGATTACCCTAGGAAAAACAATAAGAGTCCTAGAGGTAATCAAAGAGGTTGGAATGGCATGATGACTCAGAAATTAGGTGATAACTTTGAGTTTGAAAATAAGGCTTGCTATGTGTGTGGTAGTTTTGATCACTTGCAATATACTTATAAACACAAGACAAAGATTAATGACCAACAACAGGTTAAACCGGTGTGGAATAACTCAAGACGGGTGAATCACAAGAACTTTGGTAGAGTTTCTCATCCCAGTCCAAAAAATAAGATAATTCCACAACCAAGATGTTTTAATAATGTTAAGGGTACACGGGTTGAGTCTACACGGTCAAAAACAAAGGATAATATTGTTAAGGCTTTAGCTAGGTGGGTTTGGAAACCTAAGCAAGATGGTTTACAACATGTCTCCAAATCAAATAGTGCATCGAAGACCTTAACAAGATATGACTATGTTGATGTCTTTGGAAGATTCAAGTCTGTTTTGGCTTGGGACTTCTATAAGCACTAATCTTTGCTTGATTTATGTTCATTTCAGCAAGTGTGATTGTAAATTACTATGATTTGTATTTTCTATATTTGTGTGAACTAACTTTTTACAGGAAAGAGAAGTCTTAAAAAAACCTTGGTAGTGAATACTTAGCTCTGTTTGAGGGGAGGTTTTAGCCTAAGGGGAAGCTTGTTGTATGTATAACTGTGTAGATTCTTTTGTTTTTTTTGTCTAATCAATTTTGCAGATTGACATTGATGCTGGTGGATATGGTTCCTCCTAGTAGAACTAAGTTGCTCCTAGTCGACCAATGGTTCCTCCTTGTTGCACTCATCCTGCTTCTGGTGGACCATTGTTCTTCCTGGTGCATCTTACGTTCCTGTTGGTTTACTCATAGTCATTGAATCATTAATAAAACATTTGATTCAAAATACCTTTGTATATATTTCACTTTTTGGGCTGTTTTTGTCTAGTACTTTGGTGTTGGTTGGCCTCCACACAACAAATGGTGTTCAACTCACCATGTCTCACCGACAAGAAAGAGTTGATTCACCATGAGGGTACGGCTCTGGCGCGACTATCAAATCCGTTGATGGTTGCCAATTTACCAATAATTAGATGGTTTTCACTCACCTTGGTCCTAGACTAAAGAGTGGCTAGTCCACAAGTAAACGGTTTGTGGTAAAGACTTTCTCAAATCCGTTGACAATTGTAATGGTTTTCTAAAAACCATAGGGTCATCAACTCACCCATGCTTCATTGCTGAGAGTTGGCTAGTCCTAGAGGGTACGACTCTTGGTAAAGACTTTTTGTCAAATTCGTTGATGGCTGTGATGATTTGCCCAAAATCATCAGGGTACTCCAACTCACCGATGATTCACGTTCCAAGAGTTGGACTGGGTACTAGTCTCCCAGGGTGATGTCATGATTCCACCAAAAGACTGGCTAGCCCAAGAGTGAGTAGCTACTTGGTAAAGGCTTATCAAATCTGCTCTTGTTGTTGTCAAGATTTAACATGTGCAGATGTTTTTAAGCTTTAAAGAAGTTCAACAATTAGTGTATCAATAGCTACTTTTGTGTTTCTTCTAGTGTTATCAAGTGAGATTGTTGCTACTGTGGTTCATATTCCAATACTCAAGCGTATTTTGTGACACATCTACTTGGAAACTTGAACTCAATAAGGTTAAATTCAAGTTTAGGGGAGGATTGTTAGAAATAATGTATTTAGAAGTTACTCCTGGTCATATAGCAGTTCCTACTAGAGTACTTCGTTCCTCCTGGCAGCATCCAGTTCCTCCTAGTCGTATTATAAAGTTTAAAGAAGATTATAAAAGATATGATCTATGAAGATTGTAGAAGATAAGATCAAATACTAAGTCTTCCTATTATTATGGAAAGTATTAAAATAGGATAAGTATGATGATAAGGTTACAAGTTTGTTTAGGAAACTATTAAATGGTGTTAATGTATAATACTTAGCCAAGTATTAATTATATTGTAACCAACTAGGACCCCTTGCACTATGAAAGGAGGTCCTAGGGTGTAGAGATACA
Source organism: Glebionis coronaria (assembly GCA_025667525.1). Taxonomy (NCBI): domain Eukaryota; kingdom Viridiplantae; phylum Streptophyta; class Magnoliopsida; order Asterales; family Asteraceae; genus Glebionis; species Glebionis coronaria. Next base: position 478,245,184 of record CM046879.1, on the reverse strand, counting down.
TACACTTCTACACACATATATTCTGTACACATTTATCTCATTATTTGTTATAGCTTCAAGGTTGTAAACCATATCACTATTTAGAGTGATCATATTAATATATTGAGGCTTGAACGTTTGGTTATTTCTGTTGTTCTTCTTATATATAAAGATTAGTTTCCGCACATTCTTTGTATTGTAATCAAGGTTTCAAAGATCCTTCAAGAAGTAAACTCAACATATTATGACTTTGGTCTTGCCTTACCTTTTATAACCTCTCCATGAGGTGTTTATTATGGCCAAAGACGTATATCCTCAACGTAAAACGTAATTTTAGATCTTTAAATCTTCAAGTTTTAAGCCATTCACTTTCAATTTTGCATAGATTTTTCGGCCTTGTGAGCTTTGAATTTTTGCTTGATTTAGGTGAAGACGTGCTTAAAAATTATTATTAGGGGAAGCTTTCGATTATTCGGGTTGCCAATACTTCAAAATCGTGACGCTGGCGAATCCAAGTGTTTTCCAAATTTAATTACATGTTGGAAACTATTAGAATCAGTTAGAAACCAATAATTAAGATTAAACCGCTAAGTCAATATTTATTAACAATTAATATATACAAGCGATGGGAGAAAAAACAAATAATTAAAACACATGATTTTTGAAAGAATAAGAGTACTCTACGTTTAGCATGCTAACTTATAATTAACGCTATCATTTCTCGTCCTCAGTTTAATGAGACTTAGCCTAATATAGTTAAGGAATGAAGCTAAGTGCTCAACACGCACGGTCGACTAAAAAATTACTCTTATTCTCACCATCAGAAAACCTACATTCGTGTCTTTAACACTTATGAAAAACAAGAAAATTTATAAAATTTGGCCATTTTAGCCTTATTTTGCAACAAAAAGATGAAAATTAGATTGCGCGGTGACGTAAGCAAAGTAAAGTACCTATTTAACCCCCCCCCCCCCCCCCCCCCCCCCCATACTAAAACTAAACATTATCCTCAATGTTTCGAGTCTAAGGGTGAAACCCCCATACTAGAGACGAAAAGTTGAATGCTTAATCTCGAGCATGGAAAGGGTATAACAAATAATCTAAATCCGTTTATGAATTGTGCTAAAAGATAAACGTTAGAACATAAAAGGATATCATCGGATATCAGAATCTTCAAAGCAAACAATCTAAGCTCGAGTGATACGTAAAACGAACAAGAGGCTTCAACGATGACGATGATTCCTAATTAATCACAATCACAAACAACCACGAAACAAAGGTTGGAAGAGCACAAGTCTCCTCACATTACACTAATTAGAAATCAAAATATTTACAAAGATAAGAACGGGATTTCCCCCACGAGGCACCTCGTTTTTGATAACCGAGTCAAGATCTCGACTCGAATCTCCATAAATATGATCATTTAAGGATTATCATGGTAATGGCCAATATATGATGGGGTATTACATGAGTAGACAAATGCCTCAATCATAAAACAAACCGGTATCAAGGACTAGGTCCTTGGATGGTGCAAATATTGGGGTCAAAGATGACGTTCTCGTTCTCAAAAGATAAACGAAATAACGCCACTCCAACCAAAAACCCAAAGGGTTTGAAGAAAATAGATGAGAAGTAGAATGGTGGGGAAAACATTGAACTACTCGAGGTAGACTCACACCAATGAAACAGAAATATTTTCCATTTATTGCATCGGTGGAAGATCAAGATTTCCCTTTACAAGCAATTCCAGGATCAAATATCTCGTCCTAGGTGGAAAAATGTGAGGAAACATAAGGGGCTTCCCCCACACTAGATCCACACTCACCATCGTCAAAAGGAGTAGACGAGGTGGTAGTACTAAACAAACGCGGTGACGACGGAGTTAAGTTAGGGACATCATTCAAATTAAGATAAAAATCTTTCCCTTTTTCATCATTTTTAAACTCCTTATGAAAACCCGATTTACCATTTGTTAAGTTAAAAATATTTGGCGTTTCTAACTCAATATTAGTCACACTAAATATTCTCACATTTAAATCATGGGTGGCGGGAGGGGGATTGTACAAATTTTCAAAAGAGTCAATAAAAAACACCCCCCCCCCCCCCCCCTCGGGGTCAACATAATGGTCATCATCACAAGATCGTTAATCTCATCGATTTCTTCATCATAAATAGGCTCGTAAAACCAAGATTTTTTGGAACCATAATTAAGGATTTTAGAAACTCTCTCGAAGAGATCACGATCAAGTACAAAACCATCATTCTTTCGTGGGGATTGTTGATAAGTTAAATCCTTACGAATGTGGTTAATGACATTCTCATTTGAGGAGTGTTGATTAGGTAACTCCTCGAGAATGAGATTTGTGGTCACGTGAGTTGGTTCGTCATTATGAATAAGACGTTCCAACTCATCGAGATTGGCAATATCTACCTCACTTGTAGGTAGAAGTGGATGCATAAGAGCAAGTTCTTTTTCGATTATTGCCTCAATCTCGGGGTCAAAAACAAAATCATCATACTTCCCACGTGAAGAGGTCTATTTGGGATAATCCTTAAAAATGGCTTTTGGGTTTTGAAGTATGTGATCGATCTCGGCAAAATCACCATCGGGATCAAAGAAAGAGTCGATGTGAGCACTCACAACCATGGTCTTACAAGTCACAGGACTATGCTTAGGTGACTGTTCAATGATGGTGAATTTGCTTTGGAAAATCCTTAGCCTCAATTGATATTGGGATAGGAGTCGAAGGCACTTCATTTGGATTAGAAGTTGATGCCTTAAAGTCATGGTCCTTTGGAGGTGGTGAAGACGAGTCCATATTGGTCATTGTCGTGATGGAGCTATAGTTTCCTCCGGAATTGGTTGCTCACTTGAATCGCCGAATAAATCCCAAAACGATTCGTCCATACATTTACGTATTCCTTTTTCAATTAAGTAAACGTATTCTCTATCATTGAAATCGTTATCTTGCTAACCGTTCTTTTTTATCTTTTCAAAACATGCATCAAGCCTCATATTTTCCGCTAAAGTAAACATGTATTTACAAGTATTAGTTTTTGGAACCTCGGTTTTGCTTTGATCATTTTGATTTTGGGATTTAGTCGCGAAAAATTGCATCTTATCCTCCCCAAATTTCATAGTCAATTTCCCACCAAAAATGTCGATTAATGCATGAGCAGTCGATAAAAATGGTATTCCTTAAATAATAGGATATGTAGGGTCACACTCGTAGTCGGAAATGACAAAGTTCATGGGAAAAGTGAAACTTCCAATCTTAACATAAACGTCTTCGGCTATACTGATGACGTATAGTCCCCAAACCGGGTCATGAGCCCGGCTCACGGGTACTACCCGTATCCGGCCCATCACAGATGGGTGGATAAATGTCATTCATGCTTATGGGCTTGAATGAACAGTGCCTGCACATGTGTGCGGCCCACGGCCCAAGGCGGCCGACATAAGATCAGACAGAATAATATTCTGTCTAGGTATATCTTAATCCTAATACGAAGAGATATTCATTACCAGAATTAGAAGATAACAATCATTCTAATTCTGGTGCTTATCTCTTCCTTGGGGCCGAAGGATCAGTGAAAGCCCACTGGGGTTTCACTGCCTATAAAAGGAACCCCCAAGGGTTCCACAAAGGTATTACGACTTATACTCTAAACTCACATATAACCCTAAACCGATTACTTACTCTCACGCCGGAGTCTAATCGTGGGAAACCTTCCCACGGTAAGCTTAACGCGTGTTGTTTAGTGTACAGGATCCCAACCAGACGATTCACTTGGTGCAGGAGCCGGAGCCCAGCCAACCCGAATTAAGCCTAATTCGGGTCTAGCGAGGATCAACCAACTTTTGCATCAACAAGTTGGCGCCATCCGTGGGGCCGTAACACTAAGCTAGAACAAAACCTCATCTCAAATCTCCAATGACGAAGGGACATCCGCCAACTAACCCCAGGAATGTGAATCCTGGGAACCGGAAGTCCCAAGGGGAAGGGATTCTCATCCCCAACCAATCACCTAACCGCCTCGCAGGCGGGCTGGGTAACCGTAGCGGTTTTCAACCTACGGGGGTGACGAGCACGATCTCGGTGACACCCCCGCCTACTTCAACCCTGGACAACCCTGATCCAGGGAGTGCGCCAGACCCTCCCAACAAGGAACCACGCAGGCCTTCGACGGAGGAAGAAGTGGAAGCCCTACCACTCAGTGAGGAGGATCTTACTCGAGTTCTCACTCACAATTTCGAAAGGATCGTCCCAGGGATCGCATCAAGATTGAGTCTGGGGAGGAACCTCCAAGCCAGACTCAACTTTGGCGATAGTGGACCATCCACCCCTTCCTAAAACCGGAGAAAAAGGAGGACTCGGCCTCAGGAGCAGGGAACCTTTGAGGAAAACCCTCAACCCCGGAATGTGTTTGAGTGCATAGGAGATCGCCTTATGCAAGAATTAACGCAGTCTCAAGATGGAGAAAGGTCGGATGGCTCACCCGAGCGGCCAGATCGAGAGCTGACCAGAACCACACGCCGCCCAAGTGTGTGGGATAGAATGAACACAGGGAGAAAGGCTCCTGGTTCGTCTCAGAAAAGTGGTCCCTATTCAAAAGGCGGGGTACCACCGCCGTCCCCAGATCCGTCTGGGGAGGACTCAGATGACCATCCGCCCAAGCGTCGCCGGCCTAGGCGCACGCCTCCACCACCAAACAATGAGGATTATTATGGTGGCCCTTACTATCGGGATACGGAAGCAGAGGACCTCTCGCGTCCATGGTGTGAACCATGGGATGATCCTAGGCTCACACGGCCATGGGCGGATCCCAGGGAAGATCCGTTCACCCTCCGCATACGGAACTATTCTGAGGACACCAAACGTCGCATGCCGGCGTGCATCAAGACTTATGATGGGTCCGGTGATCCTGTGGATCACCTCAAAATATTCGACACTCAGGCCAAAATTGAGCGATGGCCCATGCCTATATGGTGCCAAATGTTCAATTCGACCTTGATTGGAAACGCCCGTGACTGGTTCGAGGCGCTCCCCCCACGGAGCATTGATAGTTTCATGGAACTACGCACTGCGTTCGAGAACAATTATACTCAAAGGAAGAAGTATAATAGGGATCCGGTCTCATTGGCAACCGTTAAGCAACGGCCGGGGGAGTCCACAAAAGCCTTCACTGAGCGCTTCAATGATGAGTGCACACGCACAAGAACCATGCCAGAGCTCCTGAAAATCTCTGACTACATGCACGCCATAACAGACAGAGAACTGATCAGGCGTCTCAACGACAAGCGCCCAGAGAGATATGATGACCTCATGGAAAGGGTCAGAAATTTCATAGAGGGAGAAACAGCTGTTGCCGCGGCCTACCCATCCCGAGGAAATGGGTACCGGTCAAATGACCAGTCCCGGAGACAGTCGGGCGGTCAAGGCAACCAGAACAATAAGGGTTCAGACTATAAGAGCCAAAGCAAAGGCGGACGGTCGGACGACAAGTTCACCCCCCTAAAGATGTCCTACCAGGAGATCTTGTTGACTGAAGGGGCGAACTTTCCAAGGCCTCCCCCAATGACCACTCCCCCGGAACGTCGACAAGGAAGTCGCTTCTGCGAGTTCCATAATGACAAAGGACATGGCACGGAGGAGTGTATCCAGCTCAAGAAGCATATTGAGTCGCTAATCAAATCAGGCAAACTCAAGCACCTAGTTAAGGATTGGAAAGATGGAAAAGACAACAACAAGAAGTATGACAAGAAGGATCCCCAAAAGGACAAGCCTTCTACCATATACATGATCCAATCCAGACAGCACCGCACGAGACAAAAAATTGGCCAAAAATTTTCACGCGGCAGGAAAATATCATTCCCTCCCATCACGGCAAGCGATGTGATTGATGCGCCTCTCACTATTGAGATAAGCATTGGAACACACAATGTTCGTCGCATGTATGTGGATGGAGGGTCGTCAGCAGAGGTACTATATGAACACTGCTTTGTGCAGTTATGTCCAGAAATAAGAAGCCAATTAGTACCGGCCACGTCGCCGCTTACTGGCTTTAGTGGAGACACCATCTGGCCGATAGGGCAATTGCGTTTGCTTGTCACCATTGGGAATGAGGAACATTCCACTACGACGTGGATGAACTTCATGGTGATACGTTCACACTCTCCCTATAATGGAATCATAGGCAGACCAGGCATTTTGGCTATCCGGGCAGTACCCTCTACGGCACACGGAATGATCAAATTCCCCGTTGAGGGGGGAATCGTTACTATTTACAACACAGTCGTACCAACATCCGAGTGTCACACCATGACAACACCGACCCCACCTGTTCCACCCAAGGATGGGGCACCACTACCTAATTGGAAGGTGGCCATTCACCCTGACTATCCGGAACAGGAGGTATCCATAGGAGGGGCGCTCTCAGATAGCGGTAAAAGGGCCATGTGCTCTCTTTTAAGTGCAAACCTGGACATATTCGCATGGGAGCCAAAACATATGACGGGTGTGCCACGTGCGATAGCAGAGCATAAGCTCCAGATCCGCCAAGGGTACCAACCCATCAAGCAAAAGAAGCGCGGCCAGGCGCCCGAGCGCAACCAAGTTATACTGGAGGAAGTGCGTAAGCTAGTGGACGCAGGCATCATGCGCGAGGTATACTACCACGAGTGGTTATCTAATCCGGTCATGGTCAAGAAACATGACGGAAGTTGGCGCATGTGTGTGGATTTCACGGATCTGAACAAGGCCTGCCCACAGGACTGTTACCCATTACCAGAAATCGACTGGAAGGTGGAGTCCTTGTGTGGATATCCTTTCAAATGCTTCTTGGATGCATATAAAGGGTATCACCAAATCCAGATGGCGGAGGAAGATGCAGAAAAAACGGCGTTCCACACGAGCCAGGGCGTATATTGCTATACGAAAATGCCGTTTGGATTGAAGAACGTCGGCGCTACGTATCAGCGGTTGGTGGACAAAGCTTTCGAATCACAAATAGGACGCAACTTGGAAGTATATGTTGATGACTTGGTGATAAAAAGCCACACGGAGGAGGCACTTCTCCGGGATGTCCAGGAGACATTCGACACGCTGAGAAGGATTAACATGAAGTTAAATCCAAAGAAATGTACGTTTGGGGCAACAGAAGGAATGTTCCTAGGGTATTTGATTGACCCAAACGGCATCAAACCTTGCCCAGAGAAGACGGACGCAGTGATACGACTACCGTCCCCCCAGACACGGAAGGAGGTGCAGTCCTTGAATGGGAAGTTAGCCGGGCTGAATAGATTCCTATCTAAATCCGCAGAGAAGTCATTACCCCTATTTAAGACACTCAAGAAGTGCATCAGAAAGGGAGACTTCCGCTGGACGAAGGAAGCCGAGGAAGCTTTTTGCCAACTCAAGCAGCATCTCGCATCTCTCCCCATGCTAGTAGCTCCCCGGCCAAAGGAGGAACTCGTTATGTATCTCTCAGCTACCCATGGCGCAATAAGCGCGGTACTGATGACAGATAGAGATACAATACAAACTCCGGTATACTTTATAAGTAGAACACTACAAGGGGCGGAGTTGAATTATTCCTCCATGGAAAAATTGGTGCTAGCACTAGTATTTGCTACAAAGCGGCTGCGCCGGTACTTTCAGGCGCACCCAATTGTTGTGATCACGGATCAGCCAATTAAGCAGGTTATCTCTAGACCAGACGTGGCAGGGAGACTAGAGAAGTGGAGCATCCTATTGGGAGGGCATAATATATCTTACAGACCAAGGACGGCTGTTAAAGGCCAGATCTTGGCAGATTTCCTGATCGAGAAGCCGGATGAGGAAGAACCAATCATTAAGCAAGAGGAGGTCCCAGCGGAACCTTGGGTGCTATTCACGGACGGATCCTCATGCACAGACGGGTCCGGGGCAGGTCTCATCCTCACAAACCCAGAAGGAATGGAATTCACGTACGCCCTCCGTTTCGAGTTCACGGCCACCAATAACGAAGCGGAATATGAAGCATTAATTGCGGGTTTAAAAATCGCCGCTAGAATGGGAGTCCGTAACCTTGAGGCCTACGTGGACTCACGGCTTGTCGCGAACCATATTCTAGGTGGGTATGTGGCTAAGGAGGACAACATGGTCAGGTATTTGGAAAAAGTCAAGTCGTTAATCGCGACCTTCAGTAAGTTTTCCATCAAGCAGGTGCCAAGGGGCGAGAACAAGAAAGCGGACGCTCTCAGTAAGATCGCATCCACGAGCTTCGCCCACTTGTCTAAACAGGTTTTGGTGGAAATACTCAAGGAGAAATCTATCACGGAAAGGGAAGTGGCCGCTATAGTTGAGGAGGAGGGACCTACGGATGACCCCAATCATCAACTATTTGACTAATGAAACCCTTCCAGACGAGGAAAAAGCAGCAAGGCGCGTTAAAAGGAAGTCACAACATTTCGAACTCTGAGAAGGCATCCTTTACAAACGCTCTTTCTTGCAGCCGTGGCTGCGGTGTGTTGGACCATGCCAGGCGGCTTACGTTATCAGTGACATACACGAAGGGTTGTGCGGCATGCATGCAGGCCCACGATCCGTGGTAGCCCGAGCCTTACGAACAGGATACTATTGGCCAACTATGCACAGAGACGCGCGCGACATGATTCGCAGGTGCAATGATTGCCAAGTGCATAGGCCAGTACCGCGGCACCCGCAGCAGGAGCTTACACCTATCACGTCCCCATGGCCATTTTACAAGTGGGGAATTGACATTGTAGGACCATTTCCTGTAGCTGCGGGAGGGGTTAAATTCTTGATTGTTGCAATGGACTACTTCACACGATGGATAGAAGCCAAGGCAGTCAAGTCTATCACGGGTAAGCAGGTCAAGAAGTTTGTGTGGGAACACATCGTGTGCCGTTTCGGTCTACCAGGGGAAATTATCTCGGACAACGGCAAGCAGTTCACGGACAACCCATTCAAAGACTGGTGTGCATCATTGAACATCAAACGGCGCTTCGCGTCCGTTAAGCATCCACAAACGAACGGCCTTGTCGAACGAGCAAATAGGAGCTTGGGGAATGGAATCAAGGCGCGGCTGGATGAACGACAGGGCAAATGGGTCGATGAGTTGTCACACGTGCTATGGGCACATAGAACCATGATCAAAACAGCCAACGGAGATACTCCATTTGCATTGGCTTACGGCACTGAAGCCGTTATACCAGCAGAAATAGGGATGCCTACCATCCGCACGGCGGAGGTTAACGTTGTCACAAACGATGAACAACTGCGAACCAACCTGGATCTGTTGGAAGAGAAAAGGGAAATAGCAGCCATCAATGAGGCTAAGTCCAAGGCTAAGATGAAGGCTTATTATGACGCCAAGGTCAAGGGTGTTTCTTTTCGACCAGGAGACTACGTCTATCGCGCTAATGAAGCGAGTCGAGTGGAGAATACAGGAAAACTGGGCCCTAAATGGGAAGGACCGTATGAAGTCACTGAAACCTTGGGACGAGGCGCGTACAAGTTACGCGATATGGACGGTCGCGACCTAGAGCGCACATGGAACATCTCCAATCTCAAAAGGTGCTATCTTTGAAAGCTACGGCTTCCGCATGGGCACTTCGCTATAGGCGGTCTTAATAAAGAACCATGCGGGTTATTTGTTTTGTTTGTTTCTCTTGTGTTTGTTTAAATTTCCCTTCTTGTTTTCTAGGACTTGTCGTCATTATTCAAACAAAAGTGTAAACGTTCTAATAAAATGCCGTGGTGCCTAGCTAGCTCCACGGCCTGTTTCGTGCAAATCATTTTCCTTTCTTTGTTAGATTCTTTGTTAGCCGTATGAATTTTACTTGTATTATAATATGCCATGTTTCATTCGTATGCATTCTCTCAAATTACCGTACATGTACTATACGCCCCCAGGTGGGGTAAGAGGATTAAGCGAACCTACTAATTCAACTTGCCGCGTAAGAGGGATGCAACCCCAGCCGCACGGATCATGTATCCTTACTAGACACCTTACTCACAAGACGTTGGGGTAAGCTTCATATGCTATAGCCATACGGTGCTCCGCATAGTAAAGACGCACGTCGCATGTCTAGTAAATTAGACTTGTATGTAAGACGTGATACGTCACGCGGCATTGGAGTGCAATGAGATACACAAGTTTCAAAATTAACAATCAACAAAATGGCCGTGGTTGTCACGGACTTCTAAAATAAAAGGACAAGTTACTACATGTATGTCTTAGCCGTGTACATACACGGACGAATATAATCACAAATGTTTACAAACATATAAGTTACAAGGGGGGAGGAATTCTTCTAGATCTTTCTTCCCTTCATCAATTAAAGCACGAAGGGCCTCCCCGCGAGCATCTTTCCCGCCCTGAACTTTGACTGCAAGAGCGTCTAAAGCTTCACCAAGCGGCTTCTCACCTGACATGGCTTTGGATACGAAATCATAGGTAGCCAGCGTCAAGGGGATTGGGTCAGCACTCAGCCGGGACATTATTGTTTCATTGGGAGCGTCTTTTAGGGCCTCAAGCTCGTCCAGAAGGGGGTGTTGAAGGTCTGCCAAGGCGTCCATGAACGCAATCATCTTGCCCGCTGCGGAGTGGTTGTGATACGGATGCTGGGTGATATCCTCACCTTTTGTGATCATCTCCGCAGCTTGGACCATGCCTTCATGCCTACCACGGTCGATCCCGTCAGATACAACCCCAGCAAAGGCCTGCAATAGATGTGGAGCGTTAAGGGCCCCGCTTACGGCAAGCCGCAGTCCTTGCCCGATAATCCACCTACGACCGGCCGTTGCGGTCAGTAGGGGGGGCATACTCTCTCCGCGCAGCTAACGACCACCTTGCTCAACTCTTCATCAGCAGCGACAACTTGATTTTCAAGGTTGTTTTGAGCCTGTTTCAATTCCTCCTTCAGTGCGTCGCGCTCCTGAGCAATGCTGAATGATTGCACGGTCACCGCCTTAGTAGCAGCCTCAGCCGCAGACACCTGCGTATGAAATTTGGAGTTAGTACACGAATATATATCTTTGGGCTACATACACACAAGGAGTAGGAATGTATGAACAACATGTTTGAAAGATTACCTTCTCGTTTGATGCGGCTACGAGGGCTTCCAACTCAGCGATACGCTTCTCCCTTGTCTCAGCATGAAGCGCCTGCTCCTTCACCGTCGCCTCAGCAGTCAATAACGCCGCTTGCAAAGATGTGATGGTCTTCTCGTTCTTTACGACCAATGCTTCTCGGCGGGCTATCCTTTTGTCGGCACGGCTCACATTGGTGAGTGCCTTGATCAGTCGGCGTCTCAGTGCGGCGCCCACCGTTACCTGATGTGCGGATGACACATCAAACTGTTCAATCAAGCCCTCATGGTCTAGTTCATCTAAATCCTGGGCAAGGGCAGGCGGGGTGATGTGTTCGATGAATTCCGAACACTCTGATTCGGCCTCCAGCCGTGTCAAGCTTGATAGGTTCCAGGCTAGACGCAAGCTTTCTTCTGGCCCCTCGCGGCACGGCTCCTTGGCATGGGTGGTGATGGGTGAAGGGGGATTGTTAGTAGCCGCGGGGGATGGATTTCTCCCCACCTCTTCTCCTTGAGCTGCGACCGCCGGATTTACCCTGTCATTAAAACAAAAAGGGAAAAAATTTTAGCCTACATATATCATATGAGGATACAAATCATAGTCGGGATGGGTACTTACGAGGTGCCAGTAGCAGGGTCTGGGCCGGTAGGAGCCACGGCGCTCACAGGGGCGACTCGCAGAATTGGCCCTTCCATGATCGGGGTAGGGTCGGCTTGACCAGTCATGGTGCTGCCATCTCCTTGATACTGAGGATGGTCTTTCCGCAACTTCTTGGGAGGAGCATTCGCAACTCCGGCATCTTCCCCAGTCTTTTTCACCACACGCCTGGTTGTTTTTCTCTTTTTTGAAGTAAGTGTGGTGGATCCGGAAGCTTGCGTGGTGTCTTCATTCGGATCGCGCTCCTCCTCCTGGTTGATGGTGCCTCCCTCCAGCAAGGGGTCGTCGCCATCTTCGTTATGAAAGTCCAATGGGGACTTCTCGATAACAGGCTCTTCTTCGTCCGACCTAGGTTCGGTTGTCTCCTCCAGTGGAATCGTACGGTCGGCTAAAGCTTCTAGCAAGGGGAGCTCATTCGGCTTTAACGGCCGGAATCCTTCCCTCACCTTCATGGGGTCGCCTTGACGAATCAATCCGTGAAGGTTCATCTCTGCAAATGATTGTAGAGGTATATGGGTTAGTAACATTTTAAACATATGCGACATATTGAATTTACAAGATATATATGACCTACCCTCGCCCTGTTCCGTTAAGAAGCACGGATATAAGTCATCCCTCCCAAAGTAACGGCGACTTATCCCTACCAAACACAGAAAGTTCTCCGGCAACCCTCTATGAAATTCCGTGCGATGGGTATCTAGTATTTTCAGGTCCCGGCTACTATAATCTTTGGGTTTGGGCGGATAGTCTTTTGGGGCCTTGGTTTTAAGTACGAAGGGGGTGGGGAATACTTTTTCATCTACAAAGAAGTAATAGTCGTACCAGTTTTTCAGGGAGTCAAGGGGTTTCCTATATGTCATCGGGGCATTGCCGGGTCGTTTCTTGAACGACAACCACCCGTTCACTAACTGGGGAAAGTAGAAAGCCCTAAAGAGGTTCACGGTGGGGGTTACCCTACAGGTATGGCATGTAATCTCAAACTGGTTGATTTTACACGCCCCTATACAGTGGAGCTGGGTGATATGAAAGTCATAGTACAAAAGAAGGTCTACTAAGAACTTAGACAACGGAATACGGTAGTTGGCTGAGTCAAACAGGCGTGTGTATATGCCTATTTTCCCCGCCGGTGCGTCCGTAATAGCTTCACCATCACCCGGAAAGGTGGGGTGTACGCTTTCGGGCACGTAATACTTCGACAGGAAGTCGAGGTATTTCTCCCCCGACATCACATTCAGGACGTCCGTGATAAGGGGGTTATCCTTGACCATAATTTATGAAAAGGTTTTTAAGGGCGTGGTAATCTAACCTGTGGTGACGGATATCCGTGGAAAAGAAGGCAAAAGTTTTGAAGGAAAAAGCTTGAAGTTAACAATGGCGGAAGAATGAGTGAGTTGTGTGTGTAACATACACGCATACTCACTCTTATATAGGGTGGCCCCGGTTTCCGAGGTGCCATGGATCTTTGACACGTGTCAGTCACATTTCCTATCCAATGGATAGGATTTCTGACATTTCTGTAACGTCAGTAGGGGACCCACGGGTCACTTCTTAAACAGTTTCGCGTGGCTCGAGGGTGATCAGTAATCATGCACTTTTTGCAGACATGCGACTGGATTGTTGAATATCATTAATGCGACTGGATTCTTGTCGGGTTATACGGCTCTTACGTAAGACCGTATTAAATGTTGCATTTAATTTGTCTCGGCCATTGCGTGCAGCTGAGGTAGTATTCATAAAAGTATATTCATACGACCGGTTGCCACGTGCGGCCGGAACAAATTTTCTAGTATCATTTCCTAGGCCTTTCTTGATATGACCGGAGAGCAGCTGGATAGTCTAGAGGTTACGCCTACGGCTGTAACAACTAGACTGGGGGGACATGATGACGTATAGTCCCCAAACCGGGTCATGAGCCCGGCTCACGGGTACTACCCGTATCCGGCCCATCACAGATGGGTGGATAAATGTCATTCAGGCTTATGGGCTTGAATGAACAGTGCCCGCACATGTGTGCGACCCACGGCCCAAGGCGGCCGACATAAGATCAGACAGAATAATATTCTGTCTAGGTATATCTTAATCCTAATACGAAGAGATATTCATTACCAGAATTAGAAGATAACAATCATTCTAATTCTGGTGCTTATCTCTTCCTTGGGGCCGAAGGATCAGTGAAAGCCCACTGGGGTTTCACTGCCTATAAAAGGAACCCCCAAGGGTTCCACAAAGGTATTACGACTTATACTCTAAAATCACATATAACCCTAAACCGATTACTTACTCTCACGCCGGAGTCTAATCGTGGGAAACCTTCCCACGGTAAGCTTAACGCGTGTTGTTTAGTGTGCAGGATCCCAACCAGACGATTCACTTGGTGCAGGAGCCGGAGCCCAGCCAACCCGAATTAAGCCTAATTCGGGTCTAGCAAGGATCAACCAACTTTTGCATCAACATATACCAATTGGTGTAAGTGAAGTACATTTAGCTAGCTCGGTTTTCATGTTGGTAGGGATAAGATTAGGCAATTTCATCAATTTCCAAAGAGAATGAGGCATGATATTGATGCTAGCACCTAGATCGGGAAGGGCTAAACATTCCTCAATCTCGGGAAAATCACAAGGTATTAGAAATTGGCCCGGATCTTCTTCCTTTCTCGACATATGCCTTTTAGGTTTTCGTAGAAGAATCGAAGCACAAGTTTCTTCAAGGTGAACTTTGGTTAAGTCAATGAAAGTCTCTTTTTGAACGGTGGATGGAATTTGAGGTACACGAGGATGTGCACTCTTTTCCTTGGTCGCCACCTTATTTCCCTCGACTTTTGAACATGAAGACGTTTTAGAATTCGATGGTAGAGACGAATGCACAACAATAAAACCATCAAGGTTAGTAATAATCACACGACCTTTTCCATGAGATGATGTAGTGGCTTTGACGTGTTCCTTAGGGTTAGTCACGGTGTTACTAGGTAAAGCACTCGAAGACGAACTCGACGGTTTGTTCATAATAGCCGCAAACATGTTCTTAATTCCACTTTGAATTTGTTCAATCTTATTATTTTGACCTTTCAAAGTGTTGGAAAATTCATTTATCAAAGTATCAATTTGTCCCTCTAATCGTCTCATATTAGCCTCATTTGTTTTCATATAATCTTGAAAATCATTTGAAAAACCGCTTTGATCTTGATTAAATTTTCGTTTGTTTTGATTATTTCTTTGAAAATTATTTTGATTACCGCTTGAAAAATTGCCTTGATTTTCATTTTGAAAATTACCGCTTGAACTTTGACCTTGATTAAAATTTCGGTTTTGATTGTTGTTAAAACCTAGATTTTGAAAATTAAGTTTTGGGCTTGGTAACTATCGTTCCCTTGTTGAAAATTCCTTTGATTATTTTCTTGGAAATTACTTCAATTTTGATTTGAAAAATTGTTGCCTTGATTACTATAATTCCCTTTTTTGGTGGACCGGTGTTATTTTGATTAAACTTGTTGTTTCCATTAACCGCATTAACACTCGACGTTTGGCCATTTGTAGTCGCACACTCGTAATAATTATGAGGTCCACCATGAAACGTACACGAAACCTCAACTACTTTCACCGTAACGGGAGCGTCTTTCTTTTTCATCTCGATAAAAAACGACGTAAAAGCATTCGTCAATTTATCGAATTTCGCATCAACCCTCTCAATGTCACAATTAACATGGCTAACATTGGCTACATCGGCAACACTCGGTGTGCTACGGAGTTGGAAAACCTTAGAACTATTCTCGATAATCATTAATGCTTCCCTAGGAGTTTTACACAAAAATTTACCGCCCGCGGCGGAATTTAACAAATCTTGCTCGTGATGATTAAGACCGTTATAAAAAGTGTCGATTTGGTGTAACTCGGAAAATCCGTGGTGAAGACATTGCCTAAGCAGTTCCATAAAATGATCCCACACGTCTCTAAACGACTCAATCGGCTTTTGCTCAAATCTCGTGGTCTCGGTTTTGGAAAACGTGGTCTTAGACGGTGGCAAAAAATGATTAACGAATTTGGAAACGAGATTGTCCCATGTAATTATAGAATTAGGTGGTTCTTTCTCGTACCAATCCTTGGTCGAGCCATCGAGTGAGTAAAGAAAAATCATAAGCTTAATGACATCGTGTCAACATTCTTAAACTTGCTCGTGGCTAAAAGACGATTAAAATTTCAAATGTGATTGTGAGGATTATCCGCCTCACGACCCTCAAACTTTGTCGCTTGAATTAATGATAACATTCTCGATTTGATCTCAAAATTTTCTGCTTCGATTTCGGGAATTACGATCGCGTCTCCATAACCTTCGGTGGGTGCTTGGAGCAACTCCATCATCGTACGATTTGCGACCATCTCGTCTCTAGTTTCAACAACGATATTAGGGACTTGAGTTTCTAATTCTCGTCTTTGTTGTCGATTCCTTCAATTTCAATTACGTTGAAATGACACGTTGTTAGAATTCGATAATTCGACGATCGAGTGCACATGCACTAAACCTAGAAATTGGGGTAGCAAAGAAGATTCTTTTCGGGGGTTTTGATTTTTTTATTTTTTTATTTTTTGATTTTTTTTTAAATTTTTTTGGATTTTTGGTGTATTACGTAGATTATTAGTCTACAAAATCTATCCACTAATCAAAGGTCTCGATTAGAGAATCCAAAGGGAATGAAAGTAATTACGTCTAGTAAAAACTTTCATTCGACTTTGAAACGTTGGTGGAACGCCAAAACGTTTCGAGGGTTCAATAATATAAGCAAAGCAAATAAGATTATTAATACTTGATTTGGCAAACCCTTAATTAATCGTAACTTTCTTAATACGCACAAGCGAGCAGAGAAAACGAGGCGTTGAGAAGCATTTAAGAGCTTTTTTTCTTTAGGTCGTGAAATACAACCGCCTTATACTCACCTTATAATTTGTATTAATTAAGATTAAATAAATTAAGAGTATTTATCTATTATGCCTTAAACTTCTCTTTGATCGATACACCCAATAATCACCGGAACGTCAATTAATGGGGTGCGTTTTCACGCGTATATGAATAAATATTGTGTATTAATTGTGCTAGGTAATTATAATATATTATTCACAACAAAAACGAAAAACGATTTTGTGTTATTAGAGTTCTATTTAATACTATTTATTTATATGGCTAATATAGTAGTAGAAAAAATAAACGAGTATACGATATGTACACTTCCCAAAATGGAAGGTAAAAAACGTACTACTCAAACAAATACGTATGTAATATGGCACTAAAACACACCTCCTCGGTAGCGGCGCCAAAATTGATGTAGGTATTTTAGTCACTTTTTTTAAGAAAAATAAGAAACCACGGTAAGTATTAGTTGACACGTTTAGGAAAACGTGAAAACCGACAAATGTGTTCGTTCTCTAATGAGCTGTGTAGTATGAGCCAAGTTAAAAACGTAATTTGGATTAGTTCATTTTTGGTGATAAAAAGAGAGAAACATAAAGACGGATTACGCTAAAATTAACTAAGACGAAATCGCGTTTACGCACAAATCGAGACGTAAAAATTAAATTAATCTAAAAAATTAATAAAAAAATTCAAATAAATCCTAAAAAATATAACTAAGGTTAAAAAATTAACAAAACTTCTTGAAAACTTTTTAATTATTTATTATTAAATTTTAAAATTTAATTAAAGACCTAAAATTCAAAATAATTAAGAAAAAGTCTAAACAAAATTTTATTAATCGTAAACCTCAATTATATTAGGGCAAATGGCACAAAAAGGTATAAAACTTAAGGGTTAATTTCAATTAAGGTATCACATTTTTTTTTGCATAAAAAGGTATCCAACTTATTATTTTAGCCAATATAGGAATTTTCGTTAAATATTTAATGATTATCCGTTAAGTTCTTACATTTCGAATCCACCATCGCTACCACCCCCAATTATCGTCGGCACTACCAAGACTCCTCACCACAATCTCTACCAAACACCACGTTGACTACCAACCCCACCCACCCCAGTCGTAAATCACCAACCCTACCCACCTTCACCACTAACCATTACTGCCAAATCAACGAAACCGATATCATTAAAATTGATTTGTAAAAGTCTTTTTCATTTTATTGACAATAAAAAGGCATATTGCTTGTTTTGTTTTGATGTTTTTAGTTAGTAGTTATTAAGTTAATATAATACTTGATACAAAATTATTTTGTTTGTGTTATATAATACTTGATACGAATTAAACGAATGGATCGAGTTTTAAATATACTTTTATTAGTATAACTTTCAACAAGTATATAACATAACCAAAATAATTTAAGGTCCAAGTTTATAACAAATTACTCCGAAAGTCCAAAGTGGACATTTAATTAGGGACGGAGGGAGTACTACGTAAGAAATATAAGTAATTCAATACCAACCAATTTCTAAATGGTGATGCCCAACAATATGTAACTAAAATCACATGATCAAGAAAAATAAAATATACAAATACAATTTTATATACATAATAGGAAACACGAGGCTCAATTAACATATGATAAAACTGAACAAAACAACAAAAGACAATGTGAATCAATGCTTATTTCTAGTTTTAAGAAAAAACATTCGACGAAAGACTACATTTCTATACGTGATGACAATGAATAATGAATAAATTCCTCGGTAGTGAAGGTGGGTTGGTGGTTAGTGGCAGGTGGGTACCGCTGGTGGTTTGAAGTAGCGATGGGTAGTGTCAGTGGTAGAGGTGGTGTTTGATAGTGATGGTGGTGGGTAGGCTTGATGGTGGCGACAATGATTGATGCGGTGGTCGACCTGAAATGTAAAAATTTAATGGATGATCGTTAAATATTTAACAAAAATACCCAAATTTATCAAAAACATAAGTTAGATGCCTTTTATGCAAGAAAAAAATATGATGCCTTGATTGGAAATGACTGTTAACTTTAGTATCTTTTTGTGCCATTTACCCGTTATATTATAGAAGGTAACATCTCTTCTATATCCAATAGCATTCATCTCGAACAATATGAAACCAACACACAAATTAACAAGTTGAGTTTAGTTTAAGTAGATTTTGATCCATTTTGAGTAATCCATGTAACATGTTTATTGAAAATGACACATCCGAATTAAGAATAAATGAAACGGATCGAAAGATCCATTTGTTAATTTTTATATTAAACTAAGAATTATTTATATTTTACTATTTAGTTCGTATAATATGATAATTTTATACATAAAATATATAAATTTTGTCAAACTCAAATCCGTAATATATTATAGAAGTTAACTTTAGTATCTTTTTGTGCCATTTACCCATTATATTATAGAAGGTAACATCTCTTCTATATCCAATAGCATTCATCTCGAACAATATGAAACCAACACACAAATTAACAAGTTGAGTTTAGTTTAAGTAGATTTTGATCCATTTTGAGTAATCCATGTAACATGTTTGTTGAAAATGACACATCCGAATTAAGAATAAATGAAACGGATCGAAAGATCCATTTGTTAATTTTTATATTAAACTAAGAATTATTTATATTTTACTATTTAGTTCGTATAATATGATAATTTTATATATAAAATATATAAATTTTTTCAAACTCAAATCCGTAATATATAAATCATGTCAAACCAAAATCTATATAACCTTCCAACTAATTAATCATAATAGTAACAATCTTTTGAATGTAGTCGACTTTTTTGTTAGTAAATAAAAATTTTAGGGGACGTTTGGTTCACAATATGTTTTGAAAGGAATTGTAATTGATAAAATGAATTGTAATTTGAATAATTATAATTGAAATGAATGCAATGTGTTATAATTGTAATGTATTGAAATTGTAATTGACATATTTTATCAATTTGTTTGGTTGGTTACCAACGTAATGTAATTCAATTTAAAAAATAATTTAAAATAATAATACTTATAAAAAATAAAAAATAATAATAACTAGTAAAACAATAAAAAATAATAATAATAAAAGTTAATATGATAATAATAAATAATAAATATAAAAAATAATAATACAATAAATAATAATAATAAAAACAATAATTGTTAATAATTGAATCATTTAAAAATAATAACAATAAATAAAAAAAGTATTATTATAATATTTAATAATATTATTAATAATATTTAATAATAAATAATAATAAGTTATAATAAATAATACTTAATAAATAATAAAAATTAATAATAAATAAAACATAAATAGTATAATAGTAAAAACAAGAATTGATCACCCGCGCTTCACTGCGGGGGTTCATTGTTGCAATTTGCTAAAGCTTGCAAAAGTGACATGCTATGTGACATTTTGACCTCTGCCGTTGAGGGAATGTGAAGTTTAGATCAAAAGATGAGTTCAAGCCTGAAACCTAGTGAATTTATTACATTCTATAAGATTAGTTTTACATCTCAGTATAAAGTTGGATCAAATCAAAATACATTAACTCGTACGACATCATGTGTTATATACTAAAACATATGTCGTGAAACCTAGTGAAAGTATTGCATCATGAGAAAATCCAACTCTCTGAGGTTTGCCTATCAAAGATACTCATGATAGGTACTTTGCAAAAGCACTTTGAAGGTTATATACTTCATTTTTTGTGAGCTCTCATGGATTACTCTTCATGCTAGGCTTTTTTCTCATACAGATGCGCTATTATCATCCCAACATTGGAAACAGATATGTTTTCTAAAACAAAGAGCAATATAAGACATTAGAACCCATAAGTTGGTCAAACTCATAATCGAATTTAGAAGCTACATCAAAGTTGTGCAAAGAAATAATTTTGGGCATTAGTTGTAACTTGTAAGAATAAAACAAAATCCAACGACTACGAAGCAAAAAAGGTGAAAAATGTTGAAGAAAATGGTTCAGTAAGTTGCTTCACTACATATTAGACGATAGGAAGAGTGTTTGTCAATACGCTCTAGAGGAGGTTGTGAACGTGCACGCGCTCAAACATTAGGAAATCCATACCAATACGGCCATACCCACTCCCATATGGATCATACAACCCATTAATCTATTTCGGGACATTTGGTTATCTTCTTGTTGAATCATAGTATCCGTGGCTGGTCGAGACCTTTCATATAATAATCATATTGTTTTAAACGCGTATGTGCATTCCTACCATACCCATTATAATAATATTGACCCCATTGAGGCTGATAATGTGACACAGATGGGTTCTCCATATACAGGCCACTTTTTCCAAAACCTCAATGTCGGTTTGTCCCCAAAAAGGCTAATAAGGCAATGCAGACAGGTTAACACATAAGGATTACCCTACTGCCGTAACACTTCTTTGTCAACTCGGTTATCCATGGGATGCATTTGTCTTTGTCTGCTTTTTTGAAGTGTTCCGCTTATAATCTTGCTATCAATTTCGCCTAACTTATTTTCCTTAGCGAACAATTTTAACTTATCTCCAATTTTGAGAAACCAAGATGCTACTTTTCTTCTCACTCTTTACGTTGCTGATATCTATCAAGTAAACTTTACTGTTCGGCTAATAGCAGTTGCCTGCCTAAGGCCATCGCGTCGAGCCACTATAAATTAATGTTCCCTAAAGTCCTATAAATACCCAACTGTTAGATAGCATAGAAATCCATCAGCTTAACATTTTAACAAACATATGTAATCTTTTTGATTAATTTTTCTATCGTTGCCTTTGAGTCTGCCACTGCCAGCAACTCTTAGCAAATGGTGGCTTTAACCAAATGAAAAATGATTGTACCTTGTTATCAAGCAGTTTGCGCCAAACCAACAACAGCATATGCAACAACGATTCTTCATTACCTTTAATCACACTGTTTCCTGTAAACCATAAAAAGAAAAATTAGTTGTCAATTCACTTAAACAAATCACCTAGTAGCTAATAAGTATATCACATTTTTTAGTCAATTGGCTAAAAAAAGTAAACGCACTCTGACATACCACTTCACATCCCGTTAGCCCATCGCACTCACATGAGGTTCCGTTGAGCACGTCACCTACAAATATTAGTAGCATCGCAATTAATTAACCCAATCAATATTCTCAACTGAATAAAAAACAAACCCAATAAGATATGCATACTACCACAATTATCAATAGTTGGTAGAAGAAGCCGAACTTTTTCAACCATGGTTGGAGCTAGCTGCCGCCTTCTTTTAGCTTTTTATTATGAAAAAACATTTGCAACAAACCTGTACACCTACATCAAATTAATACAAAGATCCAAGCATCAAATAATTAAAACCCATAGACCGAAGTTGAAGAATATCAAACACTTACAAAATGTAACACAAACCCAATCCTTTCAAGATATTCATCAACCCGCTGTTCATCGTCAAAGACATCCAAATCTGGCTACCCCTATCCTAAACCCTAATTAAGATAGATATTTGATAGAGATTTGATGTGAAACTATGGAGCAGATGTGCGTGAAAAAATGGGGCGGCGGATGGTATAGAGAAAAACTGGGGCGGTGGATGGTGGTGTTGTTTATTTATTAATAAGACACGTAAGAGGGACACGTGTCCAATTATTTTTCCCGCCAAAACCCATAAAAGTAATAAAAAATGCCTACCGCTTCCATAAACAGTATAAGTTAATAATAATATCAATTTATATTATTTTTTAAATATATTTCATTTATAATAATAAAATTAATATTTAATATTTTTAATATTAATTATTTTGATAAAAATTACAAAAATAATCGTTTTTATTAATAATAATAGTTTTAATGATAATAACTTAATTAGTTTTTTTTATGATAATTATTTTATTATAACTATTTAATTAATATTTTTTAATATTATTATTTTTAATAATTTTTAATATAATATTAAATTTATTATTTTTTCGGAGTAATTTTTTATTATAATTAATTTTTAATAATTATGATGTTAATAAATAATTATTTATTTATTTAATGCTATATATCCTAATTATTATTTTTATATTAATATTTTATTAATTTTGATAATATTTATTTTATTAAGGCTATGATATAAAGTTTTTATTAATATAATAAAAAATATTTTATTAAAAAATAGTAATAATAATAACTTCTTTTAATAATAACTTTTAATATTTATTATTATTATTATTTATAAATATTGTGTTTTAAAGAATAAAAATACTTAATTACAGCGTAATTCAAAACATTCAATCCAACTTCATAGATAATATGAATTCCTTCGATGGATGTAATTGTAATGTCTGAATTACAATTAAAACACAAACCAAACAACGTACGTAATGCTTAGTGAATTACAATTCTCTTATTTATGCAAACCAAACATCCTATATAATATAAGGGTATGTTTGGTAGAGGGAATTAGAGGGAGAGAAATGAAAATGATTTCATTTCCATTGTTTGGTTGGTTAAGAAATAAAAAGAGTGGAGAGTTGAATTCCTAGAGATTTTGATCCTTTGTAATTTGTATAGAAATCATTTCTATTATTTTTGGTGTGGAAACCATTTCTTTGTTATATATTAATACTTACTCCGTATTACATTATCATTATTACTTTTATTATTATTATTATTATTATTATTTATTATTATTATTATTATTATTTTTATTTTTTTATTAAACCATCACTTTTATTAGAAACAAAAAAGGATTTACAACAAATTAGATGGGAGTCGAGATACTATCTGCGCTCCCACCCCTTTAGCAATGGTAAAACCTATTCTATGAAAAATATGTACAGCAGCGCGCGCTCCAATGTCTTGAGCCTTTGAAAATCTCTGAATCCGCTTCAGCAACGCAACTGCATCTTCCTGTAACTCCCCTAAAGAAGAAAAGGAGAAAGGAAGAAACCCATATCCGAGAGCTGCACACTTAGCCAAATACTTGCATCGTTTACGTTGTGCAGCATCAATCACAGCTCGGCCAGGTACAAAGTCATTCATCCCCGTACGAGAAATTATTATTATTATCATTATTTTTTTATTTTTTATTATAATAAGCACTTTATTAGAATAATAGGATTTACAAGAAATTAGTAGGAAGCCGAGATCATTATTATTATTTTATTAATATTATTATTATTATCATTATTATTATTATTATAAACCATCACTTTTATTAGAAACAAAAAGGGATTTACAACAAATTGGATGGGAGTCGAGATACTATCTGCGCTCCCACCCCTTTAGCAATGGTAAAACCTATTCTATGAAAAATATGTACAGCAGTGCGCGCTCCAATGTCTTGAGCCTTTGAAAATCTCTGAATCCGCTTCAGCAACGCAACTGCATCATCCTGTAACTCCCCTAAAGAAGAAAAGGAGAAAGGAAGAAACCCATATCCGAGAGCTGCACACTTAGCCAAATACTTGCATCGTTTACGTTGTGCAGCATCAATCACAGCTCGGCCAGGTACAAAGTCATTCATCCCCGTACAAAGTCATTCATCACAGTTCTCTATTATTATTATTATTTATTTATTTTTCTAAAAATAAAATCACTTTATTATAAACTTAAAAGATTTACAAAAGATTAGTGGGAAGCTGAGATACTATCTGGGCTCCCACTCCTTTAGCTATAGCAAAAGCAATCCTACTAAAAATATGAACGGCAACACGTGCTCCAATGTCTTGAGTAATAGAGAACTTCTAGATCCGCTTTAGTAAGGTAACGGCATCATCCTCTAATTCCCCAGGGAAGAGAATGAAAAGGGAATGAACCCATATCCATTACTCACACACTTAGCCTCATACTTGACCCGTTTACGTCGTGCCGCATCAATAACCACACGACCCGGAATGAAATCAGTCATCCCGGTTTGCGTCAATGGCGAAGACCCAGTCAAATCCACACACACATCCAACCCTCCATCCCATGAGTAAAGTAACATGTCCGCTAGGCGTAAGGGTTTGTCAGACTCCCCAGCCAACCCGGTATCAACTTCCTTACCAGTTGAAATCCCAGATCGATAGCAGATGTCGATATGAGTATCACGCACAACATTATGACGATGTTTTATACCAATAATACCAGCACACGACACAACATGATCCCCATAAATATCCCCATTAAAAACCCTGGAGCAAGCTAAACAAGGCTTCGGAACAGAAAACAAGGGGACTAATAACCGAATTGTAGTTAATTAAAAAGGTAGCTTTTGCAAGATCTTTTGTCGTGTTGCTCGTACCCAATTATATTTGTCGTTGTTTCGTTCTCGGTATCTTCTCAAATTGATCACGGTTCAAAGTGGAATTGTTGTTATTGGTGACTAAAAGGGGGAGCTTTGGGTTATCTATTCTAATTCGTGAGATAAACGATAAAATAATTAATTGACAAGATGAAAACGAACTAACCTTGACTTGGCGGGAAAAATGAAAATTAGAAACTGGAATTGAAGTAAAACAAGCTAATCCGGAATCCGTTATGTGAAGCTTATCCGGAATACAAAACCATGAGCTTATCCACAATATGCAATTCTTACCCTAATCCGCAAAAGAAAATAAGCTTATCCGGAAAACATACACCTTCTCTTATCCGCAATAGCCAAATAAAACCTTATCCGCAATACCCAAACTTCTCTTATCCGGAATACGGCTGATGATGCTTATCCGGAATAACGACCAACTACTCTTATCCGGAAAACGAAGCTATGCTTATCCGGAATGTTGGCTGCTGAAGCTTATCCGCAATACCTTATCCGCAATCCGTAACTCACACCCTTATCCGAAATGCGTTACTTTATCCGGAAAGAGGATTTCAACTGGTTATCCGGAAAGTGGTTACTTTGGCTTATCCGGAATAAGGATTAATGATCCTTATCCGGAATACTACTTGTGAGAGCTAATCCGCAAAAAGAATTCTAGTACTCTTATCCGGAATGTCTAATCCGGAAAATGTGAACAACGTTCTTATCCGGAACCCTTATCCAGAAAACTTTATCCGCAAAAGAAGAACTTAGGAAGCTTATCCGGAATAAGGGTTTGAGACCCCTTATCCGGATTACTGGTGACTGCTGCTTATCCGCAAAAACAATACAAAAATCCTTATCCGGAATAAGGGATGAAGACCCTTATCCAGAATAAGAGGGATATACTTTCCGAGATTTGCACAACAAGTAAATAAGCCAAATTTCAATAAGCACTTTACCAAAAGTTAAACCAAAAGAATTTAAGAAAAAGATGATTAAGCTAGAATTTGAAAACTTTTAAAACCTTAATAAGCTAGAAATCAAAAATCACTTTTTTATCAAAAACTTAAACTTATTAAATCAACTTATTATCAATAAGCCAATACAAAAATCAACCAAATCACAACCACTACATACTTATTAAATCAAACCATAGATCATTAAGAAAGGAAGAATGAGAGATTATCAAAAGATTGCTTGAATTAAAAGATTAAGATTTAAAAGTACAAAATAAAACTAGAGAGAGAAAGTGATGAAAACAATAAAACTAAATTATGAAAAACTAAAAACTAACTAACTAGCTAACCACCCTCCTAATGTGATTAGGAGGGTATTTATAGGCTAAGTGGGAGGTGCATGTGTGATGTGCTTCCTTCTTTCTTTCTTCTCGACTCGATTTAATTCTTTGTCTTTTCTCGACGTCGTCTCGGGATTTGAACTTGTCTTAATAATTTTCTTCTTTAATTTAGACTTGAGTTCTTCGACTTCATTAAACTTCCGTCTTTAGACTTTTTCTTCGATAAATCTTCAGAATAGGTCTTGGACATCCGTTCTTTAAGCACTCTTTATCTCTTGACTTCGTCTTTTCTCGTTTTCTTCGATAAAAGCCCGTGAAAGCCCGTGTTTTATTCCTTTTTCATCTTTTGGTCCTAAAACACAATAGAAACACAAACCACGCATAATTCCGACTTTTACGACATAAAATACACGTTTTGGTCATGTTATTATTAGAAATAAGTGGTAAAAGGATAAGTGTTTTCACACTTATTAAATCCCCTACACTTAACCATTGCAATGTCCTCATGCAATGCATTAATTTTGAAGCACGGTTTACATTTTCCATCATAAATAACCCACCTTGGCCTTTATTAAATACTAAACATTTAGGGAAAGTAAAAAGATAAAAACAAGTAAAGAAATCAAAGACTTACATTGGGTTTTGGCTGCCATGAACGTTTATCATCCTCAAGTTTCACGTTCCCCATACCAAGCTTAAAAACGAGATCATTGTTATTATAAGTTAGCAAACTAACACGAATTCATGTGGGCCAATTATTCACTTAAACTCCCTTATTCCTAGGTGTATCTCTTATATTTTATTTTTGTCTTGAATGATCACGAGGATGCATTGTTTGACTTATTTCGATAGTTATTTAGGCCAAAAATAAAGTGGACGATTTAATCAATGGTTAGCTAAAGGACAAAATCTTTTAAAACTGCTTCTCGGGACCTCTTAACGTTCATATCTTGGCATAACTCGCTTCACGATTTGAGACCTTTCTCGGACCGATATTTGGCAGCGACTTCATACTTCAAATCTTGAGAGACGTTCTTGAAATTATGGTCTTTTCTTCATAATAGGGATTTCTCCTCTTTGACTTTTTGAGAGATTCTTCATATTTGGACCACGACTTCTTCATTTTTCTCCAATCTTTATTTTGGACTTTGAAATACAACGATCCGCCTCCTTTTAGGACTTGGATCTATTTATCCTCATACCTTGTTAGGGTCTTTTCGGATAGACTTCTCCATGATCTTTTGGGGAGTTTTTGCTTTTCGTCGTGTGTCTCGATCCTTCATATTGATTTTCGATAAATGATTCTTCACATCACTTTTGGATCTTTAGCAACAAAATGTAACCCTCATGCCTTGTTAGGGCCTTTTCGGACTCGCCAATCTTCGCATCCCGCTTCAATAAGTTATGCCTTGGCTATGAACTCTAATTAATACCGAGCAACTTTTAAACGATCTTGGGCTAGAAGCTAAGTAAATTTTCAAATCGTACAACCTTATTTATTGCAGATAAATTTATTAGCAAGCGATGGCAGAATAGGCTTATAATCAACTCACATAAATTCACGAAAGAATACCAAACTTATAATTGACTCTATCATCTCTCGTCCTCTACAGTTTAAAATCTCAAGGAATGAGACTCGTGGATGCTTAGCCAATTAAATCAAAGTTTTGGGTTTTCGAGTTATCTATAGGATCTTGCAAATTCTTAGACTCTTTCAAGTTTAGAAATCGCATTTTAAAGTTCCATTGATAAACAACTCTCTAGGATCAATTATAGGAACTTGCGAAAAGTTCTTGTTCTTAACACGTGAGAGTTAAGACTTTCGCGTTTTAAAGCTACTTATATAAAAGCCTAGCAAAACTTGACTTAAACACGTTAAGGATACTAGCTAGAGTAAACTTAGATAAGTAAACTCGGGTTGAGTCAAAATATTCATGACTTTGAAAAATTTAAAACCACTTTATTAAACTTTATTTTTAGCAAAGAAAGTAAATAACGATAGCAAAGAAAAACTACAAGGCCAAAATAGATTAAAAATTTTGAAAAATGTCGAAAAATCAAATTTTTCGGTTAAAATGAGGGCAAATTCATGGAAAAGACCACTTACTTCGATAGAAGTCCCCCCTATACTTGATATAAACATTGTCATCAATGTTTAAGCATGTGGGAGTTGTTGGAAATACGTTTTTACGTATTTAGAAAGGATCGGTCACTTCAATGATATTGGGCTCGTGATCCAATATAGCCCATATAGCCCACATGTAGGGTGGGCTATATAAACCCCCCTCCTAGCATGTTAGGAGGAGTTGTTGTTGAACACTTTCATTCATCATAATCCATCTTTCTTTCTCTCTCTTCTCTCTCTCTAAGTTCCTCCATTTCTCATCCATCTTAAAAGATAATCCATACATGCCTAATCCTTAGAAAAACTCGATCCTACAATTGGTATCCAGAGCATGGTTGATTCTTCGGATTAACATGTTTATCTATTGATTTGGTGGTAAAGTTTCTTTCTTTCACAAATTTTTTTCTTTCTTTCGTCTATTTTTTTCTTTAAGGTTACGGCAAAAATCTTTCAAGTAAATCTTTTACTCTTAATAAAAATTGGTTACCTTTCTACTGTTTCAATTAAATCTTTCAATTAAATTTTATTACATCTTTCAATTAAATCTATTTAATATAATTTACCTTTCTACTGTTTTTTTTTATTTGATAAAACGTTTTTCTGTTTTGTCTTTCTTTTTATCCAAGTTTTTCATCTTTTTCTGTTTTGTCTTTTTTATCAACGTTTTGTGTCTAAAAAGGGTATAACATTCCGTTGCATAATCTTCTCATATTCTGATAGAAAGTCGCCATATTCCGATCGTAACGTCACCAGGTTTGTCCATATCGATCGCAATAACCCTCGGGTTCTACTTTGCGATCACTTTTTCAGATTCCCTTATTCCGACGTGTATTCCGATCGTACTTTGTGATCGTGATTGCGACGGGTTTAAGGTAAAGTGAGTCGAAACTCTGCCAAATTTTTATACACATTTCGATGGAAAATACTTTGAGTATTGCGATGGAGTAAGTTTTGTGTATTGCGATGGAGTGAGTAAGTATTGCGATGGAAAACTTAAACATTGCGATGGAAATTTTTTTTTTTTAATTGTGATTGCGATGAAATAAAATATTGCGATAGAAATTTGGTTTAGACTCGACAACATACAAAGCTTCGATCAACACATACACTCGACTGACTCAAAAAGACTCGCAAAGCATTAAACACCCCTCGTCAAAACTGACCCGTTTCCAAAACCTGTCTCGACCAACATCTCACGACTACAATACACTCTCTTCACTAAACTGACCTCACACAAAACTGACAAAACTCCACATTCACACTCAATCAAGACTCAAGACCTCGACTGACCCTCGAACGAACAGATTCAAGACTGTCACACAAAACTTGGACATAATAATTGTAGCTAAACATCATGATAAACATCATGATAATTGTCTTATAACTGCTTCATTAACTGCTTCTGATTCCAAGATTAGAGAGCTCGAAACGATTGTAGCTCAACAATTAAAAGATCTTGAGGATGCCAAACTTGAATTTTCTAAGAAAACGGACAAATTTGAAACATACTTTGAAAAACTTGAAATGTCAAACGTTGTTCTTGAAAGAAAATTGGATCAAAAAGTTTTAGAGTCTAAAGCTGAAAAGGATAATCTTTTGAAACAAATTCAGTTACTAGAGTCTAAATTGACATCCCAAGATAGATTGCTAAAAGAAAATGAAACGTTAAAAGCTCAAGTTCAGGAAAAGGTTTTTGCTATAGCTGCATTGAAAAACGAGATAAGGAAAACTAGAGGACCTAGTATGGACACTAAGCTTGAAAAACCATCAATCTTGGGGAAACCGCCTACAAATCAGTTCGTCAGACAACCGCCTGTTAGACAACCTACTGCATTTAGATCCGAGCGACCACAATCCTCAAGACCGCGGTTTGCCTCCCAAGTTGATTTGGTTCATTTTCCTAGACCAGTCACTCCACCATCTAGGCCCAGTGTTACTAAAACAGCTTTTGCAAGACCTAATCACATGATTTCCTCTAGTCTCCCTAGACATAGTCCAAAGAACACGTCTCGAACTAGTTCAAATGACGTTCGCCATACATTTGGTCTAAGGGAAGCTAAGCAACAGACACAAGTAAGAGATAGGAATTTCAAACCTAGTCAGATGCCTTCTAGCTTACCCAACACTACTAAACGTAGCATGTCACATCCTAGGAGCATCAATCAATCCTCTAGGAATTCTAGATCTTACTCGGACATTAAATATGCTACTTGTAAAACATGTAGAAAATGTGTCTTTACGGCAAATCATGATTCTTGTATCAAGAAACTACTTAATGAGGTGAACTCCCGTGCTAGACTTAAATCCCGGTGGGTTGCCAAAATCAAACCCATTGGTAAAATGTGGCGCCCCACTGGTAGAACTTTCACCCTTGTAGAAAACGAGTGCCCTTTAACTAGGATAGTCTCCGACTCTATTAAGACTACTAGGGAGGAAATTGAAAAGGAGGATGCATCACCTAAGCATGAACTTAAGGTTTTCTATAAAAGGAAACGTTTACCAGCTAAGACAAGTGAATCATCTCCTTAGAACACCTCTAGCACAAGAAAAGAAAACTGTGAACCCCCACTTGCTTCTAAGATAGATATCGCTAACCCATATCAAAGCATGCAAATTCCTAATGAGAATGCAGGTACCAAAGAGGATGTTCCAAAAGAACGAAGTGGTCCAATCATTGTATACCATTCAATTAAGGACACTCTCAGAGTTTGGTTGATGAAGAAGCTGATATCTAAGAAACAAGTGTCTCAGGGGATTTGCAGTTAAGCTTGTAGTGTGTCAAGGACTTATAGTCACATCACAGACTATAACTCGATCTTCAAAGAAAGGAAAGTTTATCGCCGATGGTAAACTTATCCTAACAACGAGAAGTTCATTTTTCTCGGGCATGAGCTTATATTAAAACATTCCAAGTTTTTAAGCTCATGCACTCTGGCTCCTCGTTAAATGACAGACGATGACCCGGACTTCAGAGACAGCAAAGTTTATCTACGCAACGATAACTTACCCTCTTAACAAGAAATTAAGTTTTCTTGGACACGAGCTTATCCTAAAACCATTCAAAGGTTTTAAGCTCGTGTATAAGGCTCTTCATTAAATATCAGATGATGACCCGTTCTTTAAATAAAGGAAAGTTTATCGCCGATGATAAACTTATCCTCACAACGAGAAAGTAATTTTTCTCGGGCATGAGCTTATATTAAAAACATTCCAAGTTTTTAAGCTCATGCACAATGGCGTATAATTATATTTCAGATTATGCCCCGGAATTCTATTTTAGGAAAGCTTATCTTTAAAGATAGCTTATCCTCGTAACGGGAAATTAAATTTTCTCGGTCATGAGCTTGTATTAAGACATTCCAAGTTTTAAGCTCAGAAAGGAAAGTGTATCTTTTAAATAAGAGAACTTTTCCTCATAACGAGAAATTCATCTTTCTCGGTAATGAGCTTTACGTTAAAACATTCAAAGTTTTTCAAGCTCATGAAAACGACTTCTAAGTAAATGTCAACTTAGGACTCGTTCTTCAGTTAAAAGGAAAGTTTATCGCCGATGATAAACTTATCCTTAACAACGGGATGTTTACAACTTCTCGGACTTGAGCTCGTTTTGTAAGATATTCAACATCTTAAGCTCAAGTAATTGGTTTTCAAAACTTTGAACACAATTTTTCGAGAATTTCTCAAAAGGTTTTTCTAAATCTTTAAAAATTGTGTGTTCAAAAATGTTTTGATAAAAAGAGCATGTCTTCTGGAATCGATAATATTTACGATACTAGAAATGTCATTCAATAATGACACGGGGTTGTAAATAAAGTTCGAGTAGAAGTTCAAATGTTTTAAAACATGCTCAAAATGGTTTGCTATTATTTCAGATAGTAACCCGTTTTTCATACTCAAGTCAAGCATTTCACCGGAAAGCTTCGACTCAACAACGGGAATTAATTTTCTCGGGCATGGTTTACTTTATAACCATGTAAGGGATTGTGTTTACGTAATAACACAATCTAACACGAATATATGTACGTGTCATTACATTTATTTGTTAAAACAAGAGAAATCTTGTTTTTATGAAGTTATCATCTCCACCAACCGTAGCAATTTACAATTGATATCTACATACTCGACGATGCGACTACTCAAACCGCGACTACAGCTCTTTCAATAGAACACGGGTCAACAATTGAGGGGGATCAATTGTCCAGTATTCAGAATCCTTGATGCCGAGAGTGCCAAGTTCACATATTGGTGTCAAGACAACGATATCAATCATACACATGGAGTCAAGAGATAACTTCAGACGTGACGAGGTGACCAACATTCGTGAACAAGAACCATGTGAATCTTTTATATGATGCTCTCCATCATTCAGGTCCTACCTCGTAAATTGCTAATCTTGTGAATTCATTATCATATATGATCTTTGCACGTGATAAATACCTTACACTTGTGTTTAAAAGGTATTTTATTTACGTTTCAAGTACACCCTCATTAATTTGAGGGGGAGCTTGTGTAATTCATGAAGATAATTGGACTTGCATTTTTTCTTTCCAAATTTTCTTAAAATACTATTAAATCAATTGATATTAAAAACATTGATTGGGTTAATATTTTTAATATGGGGGAGAAAATGTGATTTAATATGGGAAATGATTAATAAAAAATGGTTTGACTTAACGTGCTAGCTCATCCCGACATGTGCGAAATGTTTTCGGATATCGTGGCATATGTTAAGGGGGAGCAAAATGGATTTGCACTTCAAAATGGATTTCATGGTGACATACACTTACCCAAAACATTTCTATTCACGACGGTGAAGATTGTGGTGACATAAGGATGGTAGGATAGGTTAAAGTCTAATGATTCCTCTAGAACCGGAGGTATCTTCTCAAGGACATCCCATAGCTAGAAATAGTAGTCCTTAGGAAAGATGGAGAAAGATTGTGAACGTAGCTGGATGCCGACCAAGTACTTAAGTTAGCACTGGAACAATCACAACAAGGTGCTAGTGATGACGTATTGGTAAGCATTGAAGAGGTTGAAGAATGAAAATGAATTGTAAAGATAAAGGGTGTAAAGAAAGAAGCCCTCCTTACAACTTAGGCAGAAACCGGGTCAATACATATGCTATTGAGATCATTTTTAATGATTCTTGATATTGAAGATAGACATCATGGACCCAGTGATGCAATGCACAACCCATCCCAGCTAACTCAGATATCTCTCAAAAGATATTTGTTTTAATCACACGGAGACAACGCATTATCTATTGATTTATTCACTCCGAATAAATTGGTATTGAAATGGTGGCAATCCTCTCCAGCCTCCGATCACTAAAATCCAAAATGCACGATCGAGTCTAGAGCCATTTGAGATCATAAAATATCTCATTAGGACACACTTTCATATTTCCTTGCTTCTTCACACACTGTGAAAAAGTAAGAAAGATCTTAAGAGTCCTACGCAAAATCTTCATGATCTTGCCTGAACATCCGAGTAATACGAAAGTATTTACAATGAAGATGGAAATCCTTCTTGAGCGAATATCAAAAAGCTCATGGTAGGTGACTTGTGTGATTCTTTATGAATTAAACTTGTGATAACTGGAAAGCAACAGAGGTTTAATTCTTAAATGAATTTAAACACGTTCCAGGCCTCTACGCAATATCTTAGTGATCTTGCCAGAACACTCAGAGTGATACCTTAGTGTTCACAGTGATGAGTGGAAATCCTTCTAGTGTTAACCTCAAACAGCACTTGGTAGGTAACTTGCAAGATTCTATACGAATCAAGCTCGTGACAACTGGAAAGCAACGATGGTGCGGTTCTTAATTGAATTTCACTTGTTCCAGGAACATGAATTGACGGCTTCAAATCATGCGGATATTATTATCCAAATGATTCACTCTTTACGTTCGCAGTCAGCTTTGGACGGTCGCGTAAAGAGAACGGGTTTACCCGCGAAATCTTGTCAAGGAGGTTCTTTATTGAAACTACCTGCCACAAGTACGATATTTAATATCGTCCAATGGTCTTCACCGGCCGGAGGTAAAATGCTACCGAATTAGAATGAAATGTTCAAGGCCATTTCATCCGTGTATATGGTTTGTTGCTAACTGTCTTATGCAGCGTAACAAGAAGGTGGCATTGCGTGTACAATCCAGAAGAAGTCGTCACCACATGTTTATACTGCATACACTCAGTACTTCAACGAATTCAAGAAAGTCTGAAGGTCAGTCTTCTGCTGTATCAAACTCTGAAGCTTTCAAGAATTATAAAGGTATAAGTATGTGGAACATGAAGTCACGAAGAGGCGAATATCACAAGTGATGAATGCACAAGATCAAGGCAAGGAAACATGCTCAAGGCTGAAGTCAAAGATCACATCAAGCATATTCACAAGAACAAGATCGAAGACTCAAGCATAGTATGCTAGGTTTAAGATTTTGTAAAATGGTGTGACCTCCCTTTGGGGGAGATTGTTGGAAATACGTTTTTCCAAGGAAAGTCTCGGTCACATCATTATTAGCATAGATCATGAGCTATAGACTATTTAGGACATTGTAACTTGGAGTGACCTCCCTTTGGGGGAGATTGTTGGAAATATGTTTTTACGTATTTAGAAAGGATCGGTCACTCCAATGATATTGGGCTCGTGATCCAATATAGCCCATATAGCCCACATGTAGGGTGGGCTATATAAACCCCCCTCCTAGCATGTTAGGAGGGGTTGTTGTTGAACACTTTCATTCATCATAATCCATCTTTCTTTCTCTCTATTCTCTCTCTCTAAGTTCCCCCATTTCTCATCCATCTTAAAAGATAATCCATACATGCCTAATCCTTAGAAAAACTCGATCCTACAGGAGTAAACTCCCCTACACTTATGACATTGTGCACTTTGTTTACATCTCGTTAAGGAGATGACAACTAAAGTGAATTCAATGTGAATCATATAAGATATGAAATATTGAATCATGACAGTTTAGGAAAGAACCGGGAAGACGGGTACACGGGATCACGGGTCATCAAAAGTCATCAAAAGTGCTTCATTGAAAGTTCGAATCCCTGCACATCATAAGAAACAAAGCAACAAACACCTACAAGCTCCCCCTACACTTAGGGTAAAAACGAGAAAGGGTAGATACACGGGTTGCCTCCCGAGGAGCGCTTGTTTTTGTTCACCGAGTCACGAGCCTGACTCGGTCCCGAATTAATTCAAAGGAAAGGTGGAGAGGGATGGAATCTCATTAGAGATGTCCTTTCCAAAGTACAACTTCAAACGCTGGCCATTCACCTTAAAATTGGGCCCATTTGGCTGAGAAAGCTCAATGGTGCCATAGGGAAAGACTTTGGCGACGGTGAATGGACCAGACCAGCGGCTCTTCAACTTGCCAGAGAAGATCTTCAACCGAGAGTTAAAAAGTAAGACTTGATCACCAGCGTGGAACTCTCGGTTCTTAATTCTAGCATCGTGGATGATCTTGGTCTTCTCCTTGTAGATCAATGAGTTCTCGTAAGCTTCATTCCTCAGTTCATTTAGCTCGTTGAGTTGAATCTTCTGAAGATCACCGGCTTTGTTGATGTCGAAGTTAGCCCACTTCAAGGCCTAGTATGCCTTATGTTCTAGCTCGATAGGGAGGTGACATGCTTTCCCGTACACAAGACGATAAGGTGTACAACCAATCGGTGTCTTATAGGTGGTACGGAAAGCCCACAGAGCATCATCAAGTTTATCGGCCCATGAGGCACGATGCTCTCCCACAGTACGTTCCAAAATTCGCTTCAATCCACGGTTAGATATCTCGGCTTGCCCATTAGTTTGGGGATGATAAGCGGTGGAAAGACGGTGATTGACACCGTACTTAGCCATGACTCTTGCGAATTGGTCATTGCAAAAATGAGTCCCGCGGTCACTGATTATAGCACGAGGAACACCAAATCAAGCAAAAATTTGCTTCAGAAAGTTCACAACCACCCTCGCATCGTTCGTTGGGAGAGCCTTAGCTTCAACCCATTTAGAAACGTAGTCTACGGCTACAAGGATGTATTTGTTTCCTTTAGATGAAGGGAATGGCCCCATAAAGTCGATGCCCCATACATCAAAAATTTCACATTCTTGTATGAAATTTTGAGGCATCTCATCTTTATGTGTGATCTTGCCTTGTCTTTGGCAAGGATCACAATGTTTAACCATTTCGTGAGCATCACGATAAATGGTGGGCCAATAAAATCCCGAGTCAAACACTTTCTTTGCGGTGAAGTTGGGACCAAAGTGACCACCGGTGTGTCCTTTGTGGCAAGCCTAGAGAATATCTAAAGCTACCGGTCTGTCGACACATCGGCGAATAATCAAATCAGCGCATTGTTTGAAGAGAAAAGGGTCATCCCAAAAGTAAGTCTTAACATCGTTTAAGAACTTTTTCTTTTGTTGGGATGTTAACCCTTTGATGAGAACACCACCCGCTAAGTAGTTTGCAATGTCGGCAAACCACAGGGTGTCATCAAGATTGGAATTTATAGACATTATGGTCTCAAAGGGAAAAGAGTCATTGATCTCTTGAGTCGGATGATCCCCTTGATAAGGATCCTCAAGTCTACTTAGATGATCCGCGGCTAGGTTTTCAGCTCCCTTCTTGTCATGAATTTCAATGTTAAATTCTTGAAGGAGTAAAACCCAACGAAGAAGTCTTGGCTTAGAGCCGTGCTTAGTCATCAAGTACTTCAACGCGGAATGGTCCGTGTATACAATGGTGGTGGATAAAACAAGATAAGGGCGAAATTTTTCAAAAGCATAGACAACAGCTATGATGAGATGGCATTTATACATGATCTCATCGTTCTTTTCGGGCTTTAAATGCATAAAAATGTCATAATGTACCATATATATGCTTGTGTATGTTTACTTGTGTATTTTAGGTATGGATATCGTGAAAAAGACAAAAGATCACAAGTTACAAGGAAAAACGGACACGAGAAACGAAGCCGTACAAAGAACCGGGCCCTAATCATGGAATACTCAACAAATACCCTTGAAGACTTGAAGACAAACAAGATTGATCCTTATTTATTGAAGAAATGACACTTAAAACCCTTGTATATTGATAATTACATGTTTGGTCCCTTAAGTTTGTCAAAATTACACAAAAGGTCCTTCAACTTTGAAGAAATGGCAAGATTAGTCCCTCAACAAAATCAAATTGTCAAATATGGTCCCTCATCAAGCCAAAGATACATTGAAGACCTTTGAAGATCAAAAATGTCCAAGCTCAGTCCTTCAAATATGCAAAAGTGTCAAAAATAACCCTTGAAACACTTTTTAGAAAGTTTTGTGCCAAAATTGCCAAGTCTTGGAAGTTGTTACAAAGGATTTAGACGCTGACAGACTTTTAAACACAAAATACAAAAGGAAGGAAGAAAAAGGACCAAGGTTGCCAAGTTTATAAGTTAAAACTAAACAAACACGCGCCAAAATTTCCCCACTAAAATCGGATCAAACGTGTCACTATTCACACGTATGAACCCAGATTTAACTTTTTACCAACAAGGGGGTTTTTACAATTACCTACACCAAAACACAATTAACCTTCACACGAATCAATCCCATGCCTAAACTCACACTCCCACTCACCCAAAGGACCCCACCATTCAAACCGTTTCACCCATCACATGACTACTTGCCCTCCAAGTCATCCAACGTGGCAAAATCAACAGCTAAGGATCAATGCTTCATTCCAAAGCTAAAATGAACGTTTGGGATCACTTTGGACAGCTCATCAACAACAAACGCACTCAAAGACTCAAGGGCATTTTAGAGAAATCACATCTAGGGTTTGTGAATAGTGTAGCCAGGCATTTGCCTATAAAAGGAGACCTCAACATGTGAGAGTCCCTTTGTTCTAGTTTTAGGCTATTATCTTTGTAATTCCTTTTTAAGTTTAAATAAAATTTGAATTTCTGAAATTTTGAAATCTCTTTTTGATTTAATTAAAAGTTTGGTGTTTGAGTAGCCTAATTCTGAGTTCCATTTGATTGATTAGACCTTCCTTAACCTTGTGGTTAAGGCACGTCTAGGTTTGAAAGGTTTTCAAGGTTCAAAAGCCTTGAAGTCCTTGTTTCTGAATTTGGCTTGTATTTGTGTACTAACCCTTAGCCATAAGCCTTGAGCTCTTTCAAGCTAGTTGACACCAAGCCTGAGAAGGGTTCTAAGCCTTTGGTTGAGTTTTTTGTTGCTTGTGTTGAAGACATATCATAATCAAAGCCTTGTTCTGCTTTGAACATCAGCAGGCTTTGATCATCTTCATTGAAGTACCTTGGTCTTGTTCTAGTTGTTGAACAAGGTCCAAGGAGCATAGCTGGCCTTCCTAGGATGTTATGGAAGGCAGGTATAATCTCTTGGTTAAGATTCCCCTAAAAATTTCATGTTTATGACTGTTTTGAATTTGGTGCTTTGATTTTGAGTATTGGTGTTTATGCTGGTGATTTTTGAGTTTGATTGTGTTAGTTGCTATCTAGGAAGTGTTTTTGATCATTAAAATCAGTAGGTTATTAGTTAAAATCACAAGTTTCTTTGTTAAGTGGTAGATTAAGGAGTGTTTGGGTCTACTGCATACTTTGGATTTGTGGTTTGCTAAGTGCTTGTTTTGTGTAAGCAAGTGTTGGTATCTGTTAGTTAAGAGCATTTGTTCATCTGTTTGTAGGTTTTGAGAGTTTGAACACATAGATTCATAATTTGGCTTTAAAATCTTAAATACTTGGTAAAATTGGCTAGGATTTTGAGAACACCTAGATCTAAGCTTAGGCTAGGGCTAAAAAGTGCTAAACCTTAGTTAATCACACCAGGGAAGAAGGATTTGAGGCTTGAAATTGGATCAAGTGTCAAGTAATTCAGCAAAACTTGTCTACATATTGTTCATTGTTCATCAGAAACATTTTGTGCTTTGATCTTGTTATTTACTTTGATTCAGTGTTTGATTCTTGTTGCTTTGTGTTTATTCTTAGTTTATATAGCTTGTGTATGCATCCTGTTAAGTTTGGTTGGCTTATTTAGTCTAAATCTGCTTATTAAGTGCTTAACTGCTTATTTCCATATATGGTGCATATCTGGTGACTGTTTGGCTTATTGTGGCTTATTGTGTGAACTTATTTGTGATTTTCTTGTTGCTATTGACTCCTTGTGATTAACTGATCACAAGGGTGCCTTTGTTTCCAATTGAATCAAACTAGAACTCTCAGATAAGCTTGGTCAAATAGTCAAAGCAGTGGGAACTCCTTTCCCTTGCTAGTTGCCACTGATAGTGTAAAATTGGGTTCAGCTTATCAATAAGCTATAATAGCTTATTCCAACCTGCAACAACTTTGTTTTTGTAATAGGTGCTCATATTTTGACCCATTTGTTCATACTGGAGCATTTGGGTGGTTGACTTTAGGGTTTGACTAGAAAACCAACTCCATTGACTTTTTCATAAGTTCATTTGTGATTATTCTGGTTTATTGGTTGTGCTTATTGGATTTTTGTTGATTGATTTTGCTTATTGAGTCCATTTGAAATCTTTTGCAAGTTGAATCAAGTCTTGAGGTGCCCTAAATCTCTAAAACGACTATTTTGTCTTTTAGTGAATTTTTACTTTGCTTATTTCTGGCTTATTGAGTGAGCTTTTTCAAAATTTCTTTTTACAGATCTCATAAGCATCCCAAAAGAAGGTTGTGTGTCAAATTAGAGCTTATGGCATTAGCTTATGGCTTAATGGGCTGAAAAGCCCAATAAGAATAAGCTGAGTGTTAAATAAGCTGTGATAAGCTCATATTCAGCTTTTGGGCCTTTAGAGTTTTGTTCTTAGAATTGAATTTTGAGTCAGATAGGGCTTTTCCAAGTCAATTGGGCCAAGTTTGACTTTTTGGGCCCAAAAGCCCAATTTGGTTGACTGTTTTTGGTTTTGGCCCATTTGAGGGCCCAATAGGGGTATTGTGGTAATTTCACTTTGATTTTCTGATTATTTAGGTTAAAATAAACTAGTTTGCAAGTTTTTAGAATTTTTTATAATTTTTGGATTTTTAATATTATTTTATTATTATTTTATTATTATTTTTAAAATTTCACATTTTCCAACTTTTTACATTTTTCTTAGGTTTAATACATTAAAATAGGAATTTAGCAACTTTTAGAATAATTTTATCTCTTTTAGATTAATTTTTATAATTATTTTAAGTTTTAATAGTTTTTAAATCATTTTAAATAGTTTTTATTAGTTTAAAAATTTCTAAAAATAGTTTTAAATCTTTTTAGGTTATTTTAGAGGTTTACCAATTGAAAAATCTTTATTTGGGCTTTCTTATAATATATTTGATTTTTAGGGCTTTAATTAGCATTTAAAAATTGAATATTTAATTATTTAAAAGGTTCGAAAAAGTTTTGATCATTGGTAAACTCTTAGTTTATTTATTTTGATTTTTGGTGAATTTTTGGTAATTTTTAGAATTAATTTTTATTTTTGTGGTTTTTAAGGTTCTACGTTTTAACTTTCTAGTAGTGTTTATTTTTATTTTTACGACTTCGTCATCTTCTTTGCTCATCCTCTTCTAGACCAATCATTAATCACAAACATTTTACAAGTTTTTCACACACATATACCTCCTTGGGAAACGAACTTTCATACCTTTCATTGGGTCATTAACACTTGATTTTTCCTAAAGCCATTTGTTTAATACTTACCGCTTTTACGCACCTATTCCTAAAGGTCGTATTTTACCACAATCATTTTGGCGCCGCTGCCGGGGAGGTGTGTCGTGATTAATTTGCATTGTTGTTTTTAATATTAACCAAAATAGTATTTGTATTAGTAGAACTCTACTAATACGTATTATCGGTTTTCTTGGTTTTTCTTGTACAAATATTATTACTATATTGTATTAAGTATCACAATAAATTCACAATATCTCCAAAAGTGTGAAAACACAACCTTAATTGGGATTTCATCACTCAATTATTGTATTCGAATCTCAAACAAAAAGAAAAAGGCAAAAATAGATAAATACTTTCGTGAAGCTCGATTTTGAAAAATACAAACTATAAGGTGGGTATAAGGCGGGTATTATAAAATATACCCTAAGGAAAAAGGCTCTTAAGTGCTTCGCGCCGCCTCGTTTCCCCGCTTGCTTGTGAGTATTTTGAGATTGAAGGCTAATCGAGGGTTTTGCCGCCCAAAGTATTATTACGTATAATATATTTGCTTGGTTTCTTTGTGATTAAAACCTCTTGAACAATTTGGTTTTCACCAAAGTTCTAAAGTCATTCGAAGGCGTTCACTCCGCGTGATCGTTTTCATTCCTTTGAGGCTTCTTTAATCAAGAGTTTGATTCGAGGAGAGATTTTGTAGATTGTTGTCTACGAAGATACACCAAAATCCAAAAAAATTAAATATCATCAAAAACACAAAAAAAAATTGAAAATCCACAAAACACCCAAAAAGAATCTTCTTTGCTCACCTCCCATTCTTCGTGAAGTTTATGATCACTCGTAATCAAGCAAAACGAGCTCGTAAACGTCTTCAAAAGCAAGCCAATCAAGAGACGTTGATTGTTGAAGAACCTCCAATTGTTGAACCTATTGTAGAACTAGAAGTCGTCATGGCTAATCGTACTATGATGGAGTTGCTACAAGCACCCACCGAGGGTTTTGGAGAGGCTATTGTGATTCCCGCCATCCTTGCGGAGAATTTCGAGATTAAGACGGGTTTAATGTCGATGTTGCAAGCAAATAAGTTTAGAGGTCATGAGAAAGACAACCCGCATTACCACATTAGGAATTTTAACCGTCTCACCGCCACTAGCAAATTTAAGGATGTTCCACATGATGCCATTAAGATGATGTTGTTTCCATACTCGTTAGATGGACCCGCAAAAATTTGGCTTGAGAAAGAACCGCCAAATTCGATTTTGACATGGGCCGATCTCATTTCTAAGTTTGTGAACAAGTTTTTTCCACCATCTAAAACAACACACTTGAAAAATGAGATTTCACGATTTGTGCAAAGAAATAATGAAAGTTTTTCAATGGCATGGGAACGATTTAAAGAAATGTTACATGAATGTCCACACCATGATTTTACGGAATTACATCAAGTTGATACTTTTTATAATGGGCTTAATGATCATGAACGAGATTATTTGAATGCCGCCGCGGGTGGTAATTTTTTGTGCAAGACGACAAATGAGGCTTTACAAATCATCGAGAATAGATCTAAGGTTTATAACCCTCGTAACACACCGAGTGTTGCCAATTTGGGTTCGTCATCATCGTCACAATCGTCTCGTAGCATTAATGCCTTACATGATGAAGCTAATGAGGAAAATCGGTTTTTTGATAGATTTGCTAATCTAATGTCCCATTGGAAGGCTCAAGAAGCTTCCAATTCCGCTTCGGTTAAAGCGGTTGCTAAGAGTTGTTTGTCGTGTGGGGGAGCTCATGATCTTTCCGAGTGCATTACCGCGGATGGTAACACTTCGAGTGCTTATGTAGCAACGGGAACTTACAACCAAAACGGTCAAGGTTCCCGCCCAAATCAAGCTCCACCAAATAAAAATGTTAACAATTATCGAAACAACAACCAAGGTAATTACCAAGGCAATTCACGCAATTACAACAAAGGGAATTATCAAAATGGGAATGGACAAATTTCTAATCAAAACCAAAACCGTGATTTTCAAAACACTACACAAGGTTTTCAAAATGCTCACACTAAAAATTTGCAAGGAGAATTTTTTGATTATGCTAAAGCAAATGATGCTAAATTTGACAACATGCAACGTGAGATGATTAGCTTAAGATCCGAGTTGAAAAACGAGCTTAAAATGAACTTGCTAATGAACTTAAAACTCATGCAAACAAAATGGAAGGAAATGTCCAACGTCTTCAACAAAATCAAAAAAAGATGGAATTAGGACAACATGAGATTAAGCAAGAGTTATTAAAAGCGGATGCTAGGCAATCAAAATTTGAGGACCGAATGGCTAAGATGTTTGAAGCAATCATGTGTAAACCCTCTTCCTCGGGTGGTCTTCCTAGTGATACCATTGCAAACCCGAAGGGAGAAATGAAGGTTATTACTACACGAAATGGTAAAACTTTCAAGGAACCAATCTCTCGTCCAAGTACTTCTACGGAGAAGGAAATCGAGAAAGAACCCGAGGTGATGGTCGAAAAGGAGCACATTACAATCCCACGAAGTACCGCTCATACCACACCTACGGTTGAACCAATACCAATTGTGGAACCCGAGTTTCCAAGGTCGTTGCCTAATGACCAACCCACACCACCTTTACCCTACCCTTCGAGACGAAACAAAGAGAAAGCACAAGAACGGAACAATTATCAATTTGAGCTATTTATGAAAATGTTTCGTGATATGCATTTTAACATAAGTTTTGCCGACGCTCTTATCATGATGCCTCGATTTGCCGCAAACTTCAAAAGTATGCTAAACAACAAAGAGAAGTTACAACAATCGTCTAGTTGTTCATCGGTTTTTCTTAGCCGCATACCACAAAAAGTCGGTGATCCCGGTAAATTTTTGATTCTGTGTGCAATTCAAGATATGGAGGAATGCTACGCCTTGGCCGATCTTGGTGCTAGTATTAATTTAATGCCTCTTGAGATTTTCAAATCGCTTTCACTTCCGGCTCTTACTCCTTCGAACATGTCTATCGAGATGGCCGATCATTCTACGATTTTAGCATGTGGAGTAGCCGAGGACGTTTTCGTTAAAGTCGGAAAGTTTTACTATCCCGTTGACTTTATCATTGTA
Organism: Glebionis coronaria; assembly: GCA_025667525.1. NCBI lineage: Eukaryota > Viridiplantae > Streptophyta > Magnoliopsida > Asterales > Asteraceae > Glebionis > Glebionis coronaria. The sequence continues at coordinate 478,201,050 of CM046879.1, read as the reverse complement.
GACATTCCTATCGATCGAAAAGTTCCTCTCATTTTGGGTCGTTCATTTTTGGATACATCAAGAGCACTTATCGATGTTCATGCTCGAAAAATCACCCTTCGTTTCAATGAAGAAGAACTTGTCATCAATGCAACACAAAACTCCAATCTTTCTCATGTCTATTCTATTGCTACTTTAAACCATGGTAATTCAACCAAAGTCGTTTGCAAAGAATTTTCATCAAGAGTTTTAGGAAATGTCGCCAAAAACAATTTACCATTTCCTCCGCCGGTGGAGGTTATGAGTGTGAAGCCTACAAAGAAGAAAGCGTCAATACTTGAATCGAAAAATCCTTCACCTCACCACGAACATTCATTCTTGAAAAGTGTTGATAAGTTGCCGGTTTTTACGGAAGATCTTTCGGATGATGAATATGTAGACCCCGATGGGGAGGTTTTCTTCGTCGATAAACGTTTTGAGAACTTGCCACCACCAAAACCAAAACGGTTTACAAATGTGAGAATTTTTAGTGTGACTAACATCGTCTTAGAAACGCCAAATATTTTCGACATAATCAAAAAGGGTTTTCATAAAGAGAGTTTAAAAGATAAAGGAAAAGATTTTAAATGTGATTTAATTGATTTTTCTACAAATCTAACTCCGTCATCACCACGTGTTTTGAGTGCTACAAGCTCGTCTACTCCTTTTGACGATGCTTTGTGTGGTTTTAGTATGGGGGAAGCCCCTTATGTTCCCTCATCCTTGTCCACCGAGGACGAGATATTCGATCCCAGAATTTCATGTAAAGGGAAATCTCGGTCTTCCACCGATGCAATAAATGGAAAATCTTTCTATTTGCTTGGTGCGAGTCTACCTCGAGTAGCTCAAAAGTTTGTCTTACCAATTGTCCCACCCTTCTACTTCTCACCTCTTTTCTTCAAACTCTTTGAGTTTATGGCACATGTTGAAGTGGCGTTGAATTGTTTTTCCAATGAAAACGAGAACGCCATCTTCGATCCCGGTATTTTGCACCATTTAAGGACTTAGTCCTTAATACCGGTTGCTTTTTGGGCCTTGTTTATCATGTAAGCCCCACCAAAAATTGACCATACCATGATTTTCCCTAAATGTTCACATTTTGAGGGGATCGAAACGAGCTCATGACTCGGTAATCAAAAACGAGGTGCCTCGTGGGGGAGATCCCATGCTTATCTTTATGCTTACTATTCACTAATAAGGGGACTTGTACCCTTTCAACTCGTTGTCTCGTGGTTGTTTGTGATTGTGTTATCTAGATCATCATCATCATCTACGATTGAAGACTCTTGTGTTCGTTTACGTGAGCCTCCATCGTTTGTTTGAAGAAGTTTTTCACGAATCCATGACATATCCTTTATTGTTCTAACAATTATCTTTTAGCATACTTAATAAACGGCTTTAGATATATTGTTGATCACCCTTTCCATGCTAGATCCTAAGCATTCGACTCTTCGTCTCTAGTATGGGGGTGCTCCACCTTTAGACTCGAAACATTGAGGACAATGTTTACTTTTAGTATGGGGGGTGAATAGGTACTTGCTTTGCTACGCCCTCACGCTTTCCAACTTTCAATGTTTTGTTTTGTTGCTAATAAGGCTAAAAATGGCCAAATTTTAAAATTTTTCTTAGTTTTTCATAAGTGTTTTTAAGACACGAATGTATATTTTCCGTTGGGTAGAATAAGAATTAATTTTTGACTTGATGGGCATTTGGAGCCATTTACATTCCTTAACCCGCTCAATTCAAGTTTTGCTAGACTTTTATATAGGGAGCTTTAAAACGCGAAAGTCTTAACTCTTTCGGGTTAAGAACAAGAACTTTTCGCAAGTTCCTATAATTGATTCTAGAAAGTCACTTATCAAGGGAACTTTAAAACGCATTCTCTAAACTTGAAAAAGTCCAAGAAAGTGCAAGATCCTATAGGTGGCTTGAAAACCCAAAAATTTGATTTGATATAGTCTTAATGAAAGCTAATCCAAATTTGGCTTAATTTTGACTTGCATGGCTAAGTATTCACGAGTCTCTTTAATTAGAGGTCTTTATATAGTGAAGAACGAGAAATGATAGAGTTAGACAAGTGATCATGCTAAACGTAGAACATGAAAATGTTCTTTCAAAAACTCATATGTTTTTAATTGTGGCTTTTTCTTCCCATAAGATCAATGCATTAGGAATAAATCATAATTGCAATAAGTAAGGTCGTACGATTTGAAAGGTTACTTAGCCTCTAGCGCAAGATCGTTTAAAAGTTGCTCGGGGTTGAATAGAGTTCATAGCCAAGGCATAACTTATTGAAACGGGACGCGAAGATTGGCGATCATCCAAAAAGGCCCTAACAAGGCATGAGGAGCTCTATTTTTGCTAAAGATCCAAAGATGATGTGAAGTATCATTATTCCTAAATCAATATGAAGGATCGAGACACACGACGAGAAGCAATTACTCCCCTAAAGATCATGGAGAAAGTCTATCCAAAAAGACCCTAACAAGGTATGAGGATAAATATATCCAAGTCCGAAAAGGAGTCGGATCGTTGTATATCAAAATCCAAAGTAAAGATTGAAGAAAAATGATGAAGTCATGGTCCAATATTAAGAATCTCTCAAAAACGTCAAGTGAAGAAATTCCAAATATATGAAGAGAAGACCATAATTTCAAGAACGTCTTCCCAAGATGTGAAGTATGAAGTACATGCCAAATATCGGTCCGAGAAAGGTCTCAAATCGTGAAACGAGTTATGCCAAGATATGAACTTAAGGAGATACACGAGAAGCCGTTTTAAAAGATTTTGTCCTTCAGCTAACTATTGATCAAATCGTGCTACTTTGTTTTCGGACTAATAACTACTCAAATAAGTCAATATGAATCACTCGTGATCCATGACAAATAGATAAAAAATGATAGTTACCCATTTCCTTTTATAATTATTAGGATTGCGGGGAGAAAAAGTATTACACAATTTGGACGTATGAGTAGTGTTAGCATTGTGACTTGTACCAACAATGATCTCGTTTTTGCACTTAGCATGGAATGTATGACAATCAAGGATGACGAAGTTTACTCTAAGGGACATTTACTTGTTTCTATTCTTTGACCCTAAAAGTCACTTTTTGTGATAAAAATCATATGTTATGTCTTTACACATCTTCGTAGTATGTTGCAAGTCTTTTACTCTTCAATAAAGGTTAATAAAATTGAACTTTGGTGATGCTTAGATACTTTATTCTAGCATTGCGTGAGGGCACGGCAATGGCTTAGTATGGGGGAGTGATGAGATGGCATTTACACATGATCTCATCGTTCTTTTCGGGCTTTAAATGCATAAAAATGTCATAATATACCATATATATGCTTGTGTTTGTTTACTTGTGTATTTTAGGTATGGATATCGTGAAAAAGACAAAAGATCACAAGTTACAAGGAAAAACGGACACGAGAAACGAAGCCGTACAAAGAACCGGACCCTAATCATGGAATACTCAACAAATACCCTTGAAGACTTGAAGACAAACAAGATTGATCCTTATTTATTGAAGAAATGACACTTAAAGCCCTTGTATATTGATAATTACAAGTTTGGTCCCTTAAATTTGTCAAAATTACACAAAAGGTCCTTCAACTTTGAAGAAATGGCAAGATTAGTCCCTCAACAAAATCAAATTGTCAAATATGGTCCCTCATCAAGCCAAAGATACATTGAAGACCTTTGAAGATCAAAAATGTCCAAGATCAGTCCTTCAAATATGCAAAAGTGTCAAAAATAACCCTTGAAACACTTTTTAGAAAGTTTTGTGCCAAAATTGCCAAGTCTTGGAAGTTGTTACAAAGGATTTAGACGCTGACACACTTTTAAACACGAAAGACAAAAGGAAGGAAGAAAAAGGACCAAGGTTGCCAAGTTTATAAGTTTAAACTAAACAAACACGCGCCAAACACAATTTCCCCACTAAAATCGGATCAAACGTGTCACTATTCACACGTATGAACCCAGATTTAACTTTTTACCAACAAGGGGGTTTTTACAATTACCTACACCAAAACACAATTAACCTTCACACGAATCAATCCCATGCCTAAACTCACACTCCCACTCACCCAAAGGACCCCACCATTCAAACCGTTTCACCCATCACATGACTACTTGCCCTCCAAGTCATCCAACGTGGCAAAATCAACAGCTAAGGATCAATGCTTCATTCCAAAGCTAAAATGAACGTTTGGGATCACTTTGGACAGCTCATCAACAACAAACGCACTCAAAGACTCAAGGGCATTTTAGAGAAATCACATCTAGGGTTTGTGAATAGTGTAGCCAGGCATTTGCCTATAAAAGGAGACCTCAACATGTGAGAGTCCCTTTGTTCCAGTTTTAGGCTATTATCTTTGTAATTCCTTTTTAAGTTTAAATAAAATTTGAATTTCTGAAGTTTTGAAATCTCTTTTTGATTTAATTAAAAGTTTGGTGTTTGAGTAGCCTAATTATGAGTTCCATTTGATTGATTAGACCTTCCTTAACCTTGTGGTTAAGGCACGTCTAGGTTTGAAAGGTTTTCAAGGTTCAAAAGCCTTGAAGTCCTTGTTTCTGAATTTGGCTTGTATTTGTGTACTAACCCTTAGCCATAAGCCTTGAGCTCTTTCAAGCTTGTTGACATCAAGCCTGAGAAGGGTTCTAAGCCTTTGGTTGAGTTTTTTGTTGCTTGTGTTGAAGACATATCATAATCAAAGCCTTGTTCTGCTTTGAACATCAGCAGGCTTTGATCATCTTCATTAAAGTACCTTGGTCTTGTTCTAGTTGTTGAACAAGGTCCAAGGAGCATAGCTGGCCTTCCTAGGATGTTATGGAAGGCAGGTATAATCTCTTGGTTAAGATTCCCCTAAAAATTTCATGTTTATGACTGTTTTGAATTTGGTGCTTTGATTTTGAGTATTGGTGTTTATGCTGGTGATTTTTGAGTTTGATTGTGTTAGTTGCTATCTAGGAAGTGTTTTTGATCATTAAAATCAGTAGGTTATTAGTTAAAATCACAAGTTTCTTTGTTAAGTGGTAGATTAAGGAGTGTTTGGGTCTACTGTATACTTTGGATTTGTGGTTTGCTAAGTGCTTGTTTTGTGTAAGCAAGTGTTGGTATCTGTTAGTTAGGAGCATTTGTTCATCTGTTTGTAGGTTTTGAGAGTTTGAACACATAGATTCATAATTTGGCTTTAAAATCTTAAATACTTGGTAAAATTGGCTAGGATTTTGAGGACACCTAGATCTAAGCTTAGGCTAGGGCTAACAAGTGCTAAACCTTAGTTAATCACACCAGGGAAGAAGGATTTGAGGCTTGAAATTGGATCAAGGTGTCAAGTAATTCAGCAAAACTTGTCTGCATATTGTTCATTGTTCATCACAAACATTTTGTGCTTTGATCTTGTTATTTACTTTGATTCAGTGTTTGATTCTTGTTGCTTTGTGTTTATTCTTAGTTTATATAGCTTGTTTATGCATCCTGTTAAGTTTGGTTGGCTTATTCAGTCTAAATCTGCTTATTAAGTGCTTAACTGCTTATTTCCATATATGGTGCATATCTGGTGACTGTTTGGCTTATTGTGGCTTATTGTGTGAACTTATTTGTGATTTTCTTGTTGCTATTGACTCCTTGTGATTCACTGATCACAAGCGTGCCTTTGTTTCCAATTGAATCAAACTAGAACTCTCAGATAAGCTTGGTCAAATAGTCAAAGCAGTGGGAACTCCTTTCCCCTGCTAGTTGCCACTGATAGTGTAAAATTGGGTTCAGCTTATCAATAAGCTATAATAGCTTATTCCAACCTGCAACAACTTTGTTTTTGTAATAGGTGCTCATATTTTGACCCATTTGTTCATACTGGAGCATTTGGGTGGTTGACTTTAGGGTTTGACTAGAAAACCAACTCCATTGACTTTTTCATAAGTTCATTTGTGATTATTCTGGTTTATTGGTTGTGCTTATTGGATTTTTGTTGATTGATTTTTCTTATTGAGTACATTTGAAATCTTTTGCAAGTTGAATCAAGTCCTGAGGTGCCCTAAATCTCTAAAACGACTATTTTGTCTTTTAGTGAATTTTTACTTTGCTTATTTCTGGCTTATTGAGTGAGCTTTTTCAAAATTTCTTTTTACAGATCTCATAAGCATCCCAAAAGAAGGTTGTGTGTCAAATTAGAGCTTATGGCATTAGCTTATGGCTTAATGGGCTGAAAAGCCCAATAAGAATAAGCTGAGTGTTAAATAAGCTGTGATAAGCTCATATTCAGTTTTTGGGCCTTTAGAGTTTTGTTCTTAGAATTGAATTTTGAGTCAGATAGGGCTTTTCCGAGTCAATTGGGCCAAGTTTGACTTTTTGGGCCCAAAAGCCCAATTTGGTTGACTGTTTTTGGTTTTGGCCCATTTGAGGGCCCAATAGGGGTATTTTGGTAATTTCACTTTGATTTTCTGATTATTTAGGTTAAAATAAACTAGTTTGCAAGTTTTTAGAATTTTTTATAATTTTTGGATTTTTAATATTATTTTATTATTATTTTATTATTATTTTTAAAATTTCACATTTTCCAACTTTTTACATTTTTCTTAGGTTTAATACATTAAAATAGGAATTTAGCAACTTTTATAATAATTTTATCTCTTTTAGATTAATTTTTATAATTATTTTAAGTTTTAATAGTTTTTAAATCATTTTAAATAGTTTTTATTACTTTAAAAATTTCTAAAAATAGTTTTTAATCTTTTTAGGTTATTTTAGAGGTTTACCAATTGAAAAATCTTTATTTGGGCTTTTTGATAATATATTTGATTTTTAGGGCTTTAATTAGCATTTAAAAATAGAATATTTAATTATTTAAAAGGTTTGAAAAAGTTTTGATCATTGGTAAACTCTTAGTTTATTTATTTTGTTTTTTGGTGAATTTTTGGTAATTTTTAGAATTAATTTTTATTTTTGTGGTTTTTAAGGTTCTACGTTTAACTTTCTAGTAGTGTTTATTTTTATTTTTACGACTTCGTCATCTTCTTTTCTCATCCCCTTCTAGACCAATCATTAATCACAAACATTTTACAAGTTTTTCACACACGTATACCTCCTTGGGAAACGAACTTTCATACCTTTCATTGGGTCATTAACACTTGATTTTTCCTAAAGTCATTTGTTTAATACTTACCGCTTTTACGCACCTTTTCCTAAAGGTCGTATTTTACCACAATCAAGCTAAAAGCTCTTTTTTTGTTGTCGTATAATGCAATTGAGCCCCTGTCATTGTCTTGCTAGCATAATGGATTAGTTGGAAGTGTTTATTCACTCTTTGGCCCAAAACCGCTCCAATAGCAAAGTCGCTAGCATCGCACATCAACTCAAAATGTAGCTCCCAATTAGGGGTAACCAAGACCGGTGTCTTAGTTAGCTTATCCTTAAGAAGATTGAAGGCTTTAATACACTCTTTAGAAAATATAAAAGGAGTATCTTTGTAACACCCCATTTTGATAAATGGAGTGGCACGCGTAATTATGGCGTGTCATCAAAGCATACAAGGATAAATGTCTGAAACATTACATGACCATAGGGATAACCGGAATCAAATATCGGTTCCCAAACATAAGCCCAAAACATAATAAAGTAAAAGAAATGAATGAAAGACTAAGCAAGCATAAGTATATGAATGCAAAAAGGAAAAGAAGTCTCTAGCAGCTTCCATCCTATGCACGTCCTCCAAATGCTCGAGTCTTTCCTAGGGTACCTGCCGTTTTAGGACATGGAAAGGAAAGTAACGGCTGAGCAAAACGCTCAGTGCACGGATATAGACATAGTATAAGTGACTAAAACATAATAGAGACTTAATAGCAGCGGAAATGTATAAGTCCTGGAAAACCTGGAACATGTTCATAAAACTGGTTTTATAGTTTGAAAAGCCTTATGTTTATCATATGAAAACTGTTTAACATATTTTACCATTAGCCAATATATGTCATGAAAATCCACCGTGCATGAATACTTGGAGGGGTGACCTCATCATGCAAATCAGAGGGGCTGCCTCTAATTTAATATACTGATTCTGGGTAGCAGGGATCAGCTCCTTGTGAAGGATGCAAGGCACACACCACATTCACCATGAAATCCTGACTGAAACATGTAACTAGGATGCACCCATACGCCCCACATGATAAATATAATAATATAGCCAAAAGCTGAAGGGACGCCACGAGGAATCACTCCGCCGTGATGAAGTCATAACATTGGTGCCTCCAATGTTATGGTTATGGTACCTCCATAACTAGGTGAAACTGTTCATGCATGTATATGGCTTTAGGTATTCTAATTAAACATAAGCAATTCAAAAACATATAAAACTAATACTAGGAAAACAGTTGGCTGCATATGGGGAATCCTAATAAGGAAAGAATGTCCATACTTAAAGGACGAGAATTCGTACCTTATGTCTAGGGAACGAAGAAGATGAACTGAGGAGAATCCTACTTCGGTATCACTAATGCTACATAAATACGTACATGAATAAGTATCTGTTTACTAAATACGTAACTGGTTTTATGTCATGTCTTAGCTTATTTTATATGTTCATATCATGTTTTACTGTTTAAAGCCTTAAACTGTGTTTATCTTATATTTTGTCTATTCTGATTAAGTATTTCTGGTATTTCATGTATTATTATACTTACTGTGTAATAATAAGTAACTTTCCAAAAATAGCAGGTTTCCTGAAATAGAAAGTTTCCACAAATAGAAAGTTACCAAAAATAGAAAGTTTCCAAAAATAGAAAGTTTCCAAAAATAGAAAGTTTCCAAAAATAGAATTACTGCTTAAAATATATAAGTTTCTAAAAATAGAAAGTTTCCATAAATAGATTAGTTGCCTTAATTAAATAAGTTTCTAAAAATAAAAAGTTTCCATAAATAAATTAGCTGCCTGAATTAAATAAGTTTCTAAAAATAGAAAGTTTCCATAAATAGATTAACTGCCTTAATTAATAAGTTTCTAAAAATAGAAAGTTTCCATAATTAGATATAAGTTGGTTAAATAAGCTAAGCATATAAGCCTAAGTGTTTTTTCTGATTATTATCTAAGCCATAATGATATAATGTATAGTTTATTAATTATTTCATGTAATTTAAATAAACTATAGGTTAAAAGTATTTTTTTTTTTGAAGATTAGCGGGAACACCTTAACCCCGGGTGCCTTTTGGCACCAGCCATTGTCCACCCCACAAGGAATAGCTCCGGCAACTCTCCTGGCCCAGAGGAGCAACACTTGGAGTGAGACGAGCCGAGACTCGACCCTCGATCTCTTATTCCACAAAGTCTCTCCAGTGTGCCCATAGGTTTTGCGGAGGCGGGTACCTATTTGAAACAAATGCCAAGGATGGGAATTGAACTTGGGTCATTTGACTCAAGCACAAGAGCTCCACCCATTGGACTAATGCTCTAATGGTAGGTTAAAAGTATTTAATTAAAATATATCATGTTTTTAATTAAATAAAGTTCAATACTTAGGTTAAAACATGTATTATTATTTATTAATAATATAACCTAAGTCATGTTAATTAATTAATTATAACCATGGTTTTTAAATAATTAATTAATTATAAGTCTAGAAAATATAAAATACTTAGGTTAATAATTTCATGATTCTAATAATTAAATTATAACCTAAGTCATGTTTATTAAATTAATCATGTCATGTTTATTAATTTAATTTTAACATATGATTATAAAAAAATAATCTTAACATACAACGTGAACCGGATCTTGACTAGAACCATGAACCGGACATGAAATCGACACCATACCCCGAACCACTTCGGGGTTCCCTTTGTTTTACTGCTGCCGAGGGACCCACACCACCAAACTGGGACCATATGGTCTCGGTGGTGGTTTATTGGCCAAACCGAGACCCCCTTGGGGTTCGGTTTAGGCGCCGGCCAAACAAACACCCCTAAAAACAACCTTTTTGATTTTCCCAAAAACCATTTACATGTTTGATCTATGTTTTTAATTAGGTTGTTAAAAACATCATGTTCTTAATTATTTAATTAGATCAAATCAAAAAGAAAAGGATAAAAAGAATATACCGAATGCGTGGATCTAACGAGGATGAACACACACGTACAAGATTCAAGATCAAAATCAACTAAACACCCCCTTTCTTGTTGTTATAGGTGGCGGCCAAAAGAGAGGACAAGGAGGAAGGAGAAAAATCTTTTAGGGTTTTTGTTTAGTTTACTGTAAAGTGAAAAATGAAACAAGATTTTACCTTTTTCCCCATGTTAGTAAAATTTGATGGACTTGGCCCATCCTCCTTCCTAATTTCGTGGCATATGGGGCCCACATGGGGTAACCCGATCATTTTCCGTGTCTAATTAATACGTGTGTTCTCGTGTTCGTGTTTTACATGTTTTAATTAATTATCGATCGTGACTTAATATATTTATTCGTGTTCGTAATAAATATATATACGTAATTAATATTAGCTCGTGATTAAATTACTTCATGATTCCATGATCGCACGTTCGTGATTATAATTATTATTTGAATAATTATCGTGTGTTCATACGTAATAAATACTTATCGTGTTCTAACACGTACGTAATACTTAAAATTCTTATTCGCGAACGTAAACATGCTATAAAAGGAAAGTCTTAATCTAGTACGTACGATCTAATGGGTACTATTCATGGTAAAAGCATACGGGTTTTACAACTCTTCCCCCCTTAAAAGAATAATTCGTCCCCGAATTATAGATAACGTAAACTGAAAGAGAAACATACCCGAATCAAACTGAGAGGGTATGTAAGATAAATGAACGTGCAGGTTTCCTGGCAGAAGGAACGCGGAACGTGACATGTCTTGAAAGGACATGGAACGTGACGTGACTGAAAGGACATATCTAGTTGATAAGAGAAAAACGGATAAAAGTCCGGATGAACTTGTCCGTTTCCAAGTGGCCTCCCTCTTGGAACGGTTCCTTCAGAAGATCTTGACACTAATGATAAATCTTGGTCCTCCTGACCTTGACTTGGAATACGAAGAAATTCTTGGTTATCAACGGAAGGTAGATCCCATAAATTCGATCGAGGAAAGAAAAAAAAGAGTTAACGTGCAAGGGTAACTAAAACGTTACGATGCAAGACAATCTGACTTAACTGATAATTAGAAACGATGCGCGAGACATAAAGAAACGTAGTACGTGAAAAATTTTGAACGTGATACGTGAAAAATTTTGAACGTGCTACGTGGAGATATGGCGAGTGTAGTATGAGTAAACATATTGTGATCCATGATACGTGTAACATATCTTGATCATGATATGAGGAACGTGGAATGAACATGACATGTGAAACATATCATGAACATAGAATATAATGGCGGTAACGCCAAACGCTACAAGGTGAGACGTGGAATATGACGTGAAACGTCTATCTGATGATGGAGAGTTATACTAAACTTAAGTCTGGTCTCTCAAGTTCTTGCAAAACTCCTCAGAATGAGAAAAAAATGAACGTAAAGTCGTAAGCCAAGATACCATCATAAACGTGAATAGTGTCATGAACGCGAGCGTGAAAGCAAGTCGTGGAATTAGAATAAAGGCGTGAAGTAAATAAGGAGTACAATTGCAAATCTTTATCTGACCCGGTAACTGAGGGATTGCCAAGTGATCGGATGAGCCTTGGCTGGAACATGTCCGATCAATCTGTTGGTTCTGCAATCCTTGCGGATGTAAGGATTCTGCAGACTTGATCAAACTGTTTGCAATAACCCAGATAGCATCATGCTTCTTCTGAGTTTGCGTTAATCTGGTAACCAAAACCCATGGAGATCTTGTCCCTTTTCGATTCACAATTTCAGATAATGAAAACATCCCAGTCTGTTGGTGTCCTATCTTAACCTGTTTGTATGGCAGGTATGAAGATATAAACGTAACTGTATCTTGCTTCATCGAACTTGATACATAGGAGTTTGCGAAACTCTGAGTCCATGAATCTAAACTTCTCTTAGTGTATGATCTTCTATAACACCTAATGTAATGTAGGGTTATCTCCTTTACGCATAAGCTGAGTCATGGTAAGATTAACCATGCAAATCCATGTGATCCAGCATGTCACTGTGATCAACCAGAACTGATATTGGAAATTTTCAGGGTGGAATTTCTCTTGTCATAGAATTTGCAACATAGTGCAGATATGGTCTTCCTGTTCTTCTTCTAGGCTTAAAGGAAATCAGGTTATCCTTAATGAAAACACTAATGAATTTGCTATGAGTTCATGGAAACTCATTCTTGTAATGTCGTTGGAGCATTTATGAGACTAATTCAAAATCATAAATCTAGCATGACCGAGTCGTGAACGAATAGCAGTCATGGACATGTCCTGCTCTTTCACTCGTCACTGTTGGCAGCATGATCATGAGTTCGATCTTGGAAAAGTGATTAACACTATAAGGTCGATTGGACATGTTGTCAATACGTGGAGGAGAATAACGGTCATGAATGGTGATTTGTTTAAGTCGACGGTCGTCGACACCTAATCTCATGGTACCGTCCTTCTCCTTGTAGGTTCTTCTGGAATGTATAGGAGGATTTTGGAATAATCAACTGGCTATGCGTAAAATACTTAAGTGGTCGTGTGTTACTGACAGCTAGAAAATTTTAGCGACCATGGCTAACAATGCACATGCTTGTAAGCATAGATAATTTGTACAGATTTTCCCGATAGAAAATCAAGCTGAAAGCATTCAGGAGCCTGAACATTTCTGTACATAATTATGAATCGTAGCATGGTGTGCTGTTCATAGTCCATAATTAGGATTAAATTCATCTCGTTTCTGTCCGAGGAAATGCGTTAGCAGCTTGGATCTCATCATTAAGCTGAAGGAAAACCTTCGTATACGTGGGAATACGAAAGGCGTCCTTCATGGTCATGAATATATGAAATATGGTGAAACAAATGAAAGTGACATCGGCAACGTGACAGTTCTCACTGATGCGCCGGTAATGGTATTGAAATTCTTGTGGCTTGATTAATACATGACACAACAAAATGGATATACCCTTGGAGGGTACCCTGAATTTCTTAGACATGTTCCATAGTTGGACGTGAGTCATGTGTCTTGACTTGTGTCTTGGAACTATAAGCATGACATATGTCTTGACTGGTGTCTTGACATGTGTCTTCAGGAAGTATACATGAGACATGTGTCTTGACTGATGTCTTGACATGTGTCTCCAGGAAGTATACGTGAGACATGTGTCTTGACTGATGTCTTGACATGTGTCTCGAGACGTAAAACAATAGAACTACAATATTAGGTTATTATGCCAGATTTGGCGGATCGGTTGGACTACTGATCCTTTGTATGTCTGATCACGTCCGCGGCCGGGGCCTCGGTTGCGATTTTTTTAGGATAGTTCTGTCATACCCTCCAGACAGAAAGTGACTTTTTCCTGTACGAGTAGTGAAGAACTAAACGAGAACTTTTGTTGGTTGTTGACCAACGGAAAGAAAGGGATTGTGTCAACTTCGTTCCTTCATATTTCTCTTTTTTTGTTTTATATTGTGTAACCCAAAGCGCATTCCTTTAAGAATGTATCTGGTTCCATTTTTCTTTCGTTAGTTAAGCCACCTTTTTCTAAAAGCGCAATGACCTTAATTCTCATTAGGAGGTCGAACCAAGGACCTATGGAAGTCGGGGCTAGCCCGTCCCCATGGGCAACGCAACAGTGTCCTGAGGGAGGAGTTTAGAGGCCTTATAGTAGCACGAACTTCTTTTTCTTTCTAGGTCATGCGAAGGGGGCCAGTCCAAGATCGTAATGTTCCTCTACAAAGACAACAGACGCTCTCAACGGCTAGGCGCCACTCTCTTTCTGAGTTATTCCAGCTTCTTCATGATTTCGTGAGCTCGACCAGCGGGAGAGGAAGTATGATCAATCTGATCTTGTTTCAGAAGCTGGTAGAGAGTAGAGAATAGAATAGGCTGTGATGCCGGGAGAGATATTTTTTATCTTGAGTGAGAGATCCTTTGAATACGACCAGGGGGATAGAAGCCCACGGAGCGGTAGGCTAAGCCGGAAATAGAGAGAGATGTGATTAGATTAGCACGAGGAGGGGAAGAATCTTGGTCGTGGGATAGCAGTTTTTGAATCAGTCTCATTTGGCGTTCAACGTCGGTCACTTGGCGTGCTTAATGAGGTCACTACTCCCAGAAAGTGACTAAAGTACGATCAGTAGTTTCACCGTTTCTGCCCAACACATCTGCGCCTCTAGATCGGACCGTTCAATCAATGCCTTCTTGTCTATCTTTGCTAGATGCCTTTCGAGCGATCTAGCAGGCTAACTGTTCCTTAGGCAGCACCTATGAAGATAGTTTCATTGATCACATACGACATTCTGAAAGTTGGTTATGTTATTATGAGTTGTTATAGTTGATAGCCAACTATTTTAGTAATCTGAAAGCTTGGTCTGTTGCTCCCCGGGGAGAAACAGAACATAAAAGGAAGAGTGCTGCTCGGGGAGTAGCACCTGTACGGCTACTGCAGCTAAGTGCCTGGCAGGAACCGACTACCTCTTCGATAACTGAAATTAGACTGTTTATATTTCTCAAACATCACTTGATTATCACTTATTAACCTATTGAATATAGGGATTTGACTCATAGGGAATGTACCTTGACTGATATGATCAGATACAGGAGGCCGACGACCCCCTAAATTATCATACTTGCATATTCCACTCATCTTTCTTAATTGTATACTGTTTGAGAACAAGCTCAAAGATCGGAGTACTGGTACTGTACAAAAGTTTGACATGTTAGATTGATTTGTTAGTGGTTACTATCGTCTTGTCTGTCAGTTCCATGACGGTCATTCTCATGACCGTGATTCATGTAACTATTCAACTGAGTGGCCGGTTGGTACCAGTTTGCACTCATATGGCTGAAATGACAGCCGAATGACGTGTGACATGTAACTAAGAATTAGGGACAATGATTGATGGAAATCGTCTGATGGTGAAGCATCTTCTCGTCCAATTGCTTTGCTCCGACGCCTTTGTCTTCGTCTTGTAGGATCTCCAGGTTGTGAACAGCATCCGCATCTCGTAGCGTCTCCGAACGTCAGTAGCATCAACCTTTAGTAACATCTCCAAGTTATGATGGCATCAGCAATCTTGTAGAATATCAGCAATTGAAAATATGCCTGAGATGATTCAGAATCGACTAGCGAATACTCGTGAAGTATTGCAAGTGGAATACACATGGATTAAGGTACATGTAATACACATGAAATACGGTACGTGGAGTACACGTGGAATGCACATGAAATGATCGGTATGGGGTCGATCATTTATCATGATTTAAGGAAATTATATCAGTTAAACGGTGCCTCCAATGTTATGGTTATGGTACCTCCAATGTTATGGTTATGGTACCTCCATAACTAGGTGAAACTGTTCATGCATGTATATGGCTTTAGGTATTCTAATTAAACATAAGCAATTCAAAAACATATAAAACTAATACTGGGAAAACAGTTGGCTGCATACGGGGAATCCTAATAAGGAAAGAATGTCCATACTGAAAGGACGGGAATCCGTACCTTATGTCCAGTGAACGAAGAAGATGAACTGAGGAGAATCCTACTTCGGTATCACTAATGCTACATAAATACATACATGAATAAGTATCTGCTTACTAAATACGTAACTGGTTTTATGTCATGTCTTAGCTTATTTTATATGTTCATATCATGTTTTACTGTTTAAAGCCTTAAACTGTGTTTATCTTATATTCTGTTTATTCTGATTAAGTATTTCTGGTATTTCATGTATTATTATACTTACTGTGTAATAATAAGTAACTTTCCAAAAATAACAGGTTTCCTGAAATAGAAAGTTTCCAAAAATAGAAAGTTTCCAAAAATAGAAAGTTACCAAAAATAGAAAGTTTCCAAAAATAGAAAGTTTCCAAAAATAGAAAGTTTCCAAAAATAGAATTACTGCTTAAAATAGATAAGTTTCTAAAAATAGAAAGTTTCCATAAACAGATTAGCTGCCTTAATTAAATAAGTTTCTAAAAATAGAAAGTTTCCATAAATAGATTAGCTGCCTGAATTAAATAAGTTTCTAAAAATAGAAAGTTTCTATAAATAGATTAAATGCCTTAATTAATAAGTTTCTAAAAATAGAAAGTTTCCATAATTAGATATAAGCTAGTTAAATAAGCTAAGCATATAAGCCTAAGTGTTTTTCTG
The DNA here is from genome assembly GCA_025667525.1 of Glebionis coronaria. NCBI lineage: Eukaryota > Viridiplantae > Streptophyta > Magnoliopsida > Asterales > Asteraceae > Glebionis > Glebionis coronaria. Next base: position 478,184,766 of record CM046879.1, on the reverse strand, counting down.
ATTATTATCTAAGCCATAATAATATAATGTATAGTTTATTAATTATTTCATGTAATTTAAATAAACTATAGGTTAAAAGTATTTAATTAAAATATATCATGTTTTTAATTAAATAAAGTTCAATACTTAGGTTAAAACATGTATTATTATTTATTAATAATATAACCTAAGTCATGCTAATTAATTAATTATAACCATGGTTTTTAAATAATTAATTAATTTTAAGTCTAGAAAATATAAAATACTTAGGTTTTTCATGATTCTAATAATTAAATTATAACCTAAGTCATGTTTATTAAGTTAATCATGTCATATTTATTAATTTAATTTTAACATATGATTATAAAAAAATAATCTTAACATACACCGTGAACCGGATCTTGACTAGAACCATGAACCGGACATGAAATCGACACCATAACCCGAACCACTTCGGGGTTCCCTTTGTTTTACTGCTGCCGAGGGACCCACACCACCAAACCGGGACCATATGGTCTCGGTGGTGGTTTATTGGCCAAACCGAGACCCCCTTGGGGTTCGGTTTAGGCGCCGGCCAAACAAACACCCCTAAAAACAACCTTTTTGATTTTCCCAAAAACCATTTACATGTTTGATCTATGTTTTTAATTAGGTTGTTAAAAACATCATGTTCTTAATTATTTAATTAGATCAAATAAAAAAGAAAAGGATAAAAAGAATATACCGAATGCGTGGATCTAACGAGGGTGAACACACACGTACAAGACTCAAGATCAAAATCAATTAAACACCCCCTTTCTTGTTGTTATAGGTGGCGGCCAAAAGAGAGGACAAGGAGGAAAGAGAAAAATCTTTTAGGGTTTTTGTTTAGTTTACTGTAAAGTGAAAAATGAAACAAGCTTTTACCTTTTTCCCCATGTTAGTAAAATTTGATGGGCTTGGCCATCCTCCTTCCTAATTTCGTGGCATATGGGGCCCACATGGGGTAACCCGATCATTTTCCGTGTCTAATTAATACGTGTGTTCTCGTGTTCGTGTTTTACATGTTTTAATTAATTATCGATCGTGACTTAATATATTTATTCGTGTTCGTAATAAATATATATACGTAATTAATATTAGCTCGTGATTAAATTACGTTCATGATTCCATGATCGCACGTTCGTGATTATAATTATTATTTGAATAATTATCGTGTGTTCATACGTAATAAATACTTATCGTGTTCTAACACGTACGTAATACTTAAAATTCTTATTCGCGAACGTAAACATGCTATAAAAGGAAAGTCTTAATCTAGTACGTACGATCTAATGGGTACTATTCATGGTAAAAGCATGCGGGTTTTACAATCTTTTTCCAAGAGGTGGGTCATCGGGCGAGCGATTTTAGAAAAATATTTGATAAATCGACGATAGAAGCCCGCATGACCAAGGAAACTTCTCACACCCTTCAAGGTTGAAGGTGGAGGTAATTTGGCTATGACATCCACTTTAGCACGGTCCACTTCAAGACCGGCTTTTGAAATTTTGTGTCCTAGCACAATGCCTTCTTTTACCATAAAATGGCATTTTTCCCAATTTAGAACAAGGCGAGTGTCTTCGCACCGCTTAAGCATACTATCTATATTGGCAAGGCAAGAAGAGAATGAATCCCCAAAGACCGAGAAATCATCCATGAAGACTTCCATGGTTTGCTCAACCATGTCATGGAAAATAGCCAACATGCACCTTTGGAAAGTCCCGGGGGCATTGCATAAGCCAAAAGGCATTCTTTTGTAGGAAAATGTGCCATAGGGGCAAGTGAATGTTGTCTTCTCTTGATCTTGGGGATCGATGGGTATTTGGAAATAACCCGAGAAACCATCTAGAAAGCAGTAATATTTATTACCCGCTAAACGTTCAAGCATTTGGTCCATAAAAGGAAGAGGAAAATGATCCTTTCTCGTGGCATCATTGAGTTTGTGATAGTCTATACAAACTCTCCACCCAGTAACGAGACGTGTAGGAATCAACTCGTTGTTTTGATTGGCTACAACGGTGATTCCGCCTTTCTTAGGCACACAATGGACTGGACTAACCCATGGTGAATCCGAGATAGGGTAAATCATGCCCGCATCAAGAAGTTTGATAACCTCTTTTTTGATAGCGTCATGGATTTTAGGATTCACCCTTCGTTGGCTTTGAATGGAGGGCTTAAAGTCGTCCTCCATGAGAATTTTATGTGTGCAAAAGTGAGGATCAATTCCGCGAATATCGGAGATTTTCCAAGCGATAGCTCTTTTATGTTTCTTGAGAACTTCAATGAGACGAGTTTTCTAATCGGCTTTTAAGTCTTTAGCAATGATAACGGGGAGTTGATCAGTGCCTTCTAAGAAAACATACTCGAGATGAGGAGGTAAGTCCTTAAGCTCAAGAGTGGGAGGATCCTTAATAGATGGTGTAACTAACGATGGATCATCATTAGTCACCTCTTTAGGAGAATAAGGAGAGAAAGGGTCTTCATTGAGAATTTTCTCAATTGTACGAATGTCTTCTTCCCAATCGGTGGGAGAATCATCATACTTAAGATCAAGTGTACCCAAGCTGGCTTCAAAATCATCCAAAAGAAAATCACTTTCTCCAAAAGGAGTCAATGACGGAGCGATTGAGGCAACGTCTCAACATTGGGTAGAGAAGAGAGATTACTTTTGCAAGCATCATGAAAGTGTTCTTCACAAGCCTCATCGAGAACATCAATAGCATTAACACTCTCATATGAATAAGGTTGTTTAGAAATCTTACCCATGTTGAAGATAATTTTATCGTCACCAACTCTCATGATTATTTCGCCCGTGGCTACATCAATGAGAGTGCGACCGGTCCTCAAGAAGGGACGTCCAACGATTACTGGAACACGGGGATCCATCTCGTAGTCAACGACAACAAAATCCGCCGGGAAGGTGAATTTGTCAACGCCAACGAAGACGTCTTCGGCTATCCCCACTGGATAAGCAACCGTACGGTTAGCTAATTCCAAAGTCATTTTGGTGGGGACTAGCTCGGGGAGAGATAATTGCTTCCAAACACTTAAAGGCATTAAGTTTATACTAGCACCTAGATCGGCTAGGGCCATGCAATTCTCTACTCCCGGGAAGTTGCAAGGAATCAAGAAGCGACTCGGATCACCAAGTTTGGTGGGAAATTTTCTTAAAAGAACCGCGAAGCAATTCTCATTAAGTTGGGTCTAAGCAATGTCAAGAAGCTTTTCCTTGTCACTAAGAAGATCTTTAAACATCTTCGCATATTTAGGCATGTGAGCGAGAGCCTCGGTAAAGGAGATGTTAAAATTCATTTGTTTAAACATTTTGAGAAAGTTTGAAACTTGAATATCGTCCTTGCTCTTTTGCTTCTCTTTCCTCAACTTTGAAGGATAAGGTATATCGGATGAAGAGAAAGGTTTTAGAGGAATAGGATCACTCACAACCGCGGGTGGTGGGGGAATGGGGTAAGAAGGTAAAGGAGGTGAAGAAAGTTGTTCTTTTTCCTTGTTCACAATCACGGGTGGAGGTGTAGGAATATCGGGTTCCTTATAACCTTTTCCACTACGAGTGGTGATTGCTTTCATATCCCCTCGTGGATTAGCAACGGTGTTACTCGGAAGAGTACCCGAAGAAGAGGGTTGATTACTTTGGAAGAGCGACCCGATCATATCACGTATATTATCCGCTTGAGTGCTGAAAGAGTCTCTCATGTCTGCAAGAATATAATTGCTTTGTTTCGCCATGTCATTCTTTAGCTCGGCTCGAATATCACTCCCTTGTTTCGCCATGTCTCCCTTCAAGTTGATGACATGACTCTGAAGATTCGTCAGCATCTCTCTATTAGTCCTCATGAACGTCTCGATGTCTTGATTCAATGATGTTGGTTGATTGAGAGGTGGAGCTTGGCAAGCTTGAGAGTTTCCTTGAGGTGGGTATGGGTTTCTTTGGGATTGATATTGATTGTTAGCACGAGGTTGGTTTTGGTTATTTCGGTTATAGTTTTGTTGTTGGTTTTGGTTTTGAGGAGTAAAACCGGGTGGTGCAAGATAGTTGTTTGAACGATAACTTAGCAAGTTACGGTCTCCTTGAGGACGAGCTTGATAGCTTCCCGTGGGATAAGTACCGTATGCCGCGTTAACGGTTTCACAAAAATTGCCTTGAGTAGAAGGACAATTAGTGTAAGATTGAGGACCACCACATGTTTCACAAGAAATAGCAACGGCTTTAGCTTGTTGAGTATGGTTAGTAGCCAAAATTTGCATATTTTTGCTCATTTCGATAATGGCTCGTTCCATGGCGGACATGTCGGTGGTGGAAGAAGTAGATGAAACATTGACTCTCGGATTAGATCTTGAGGATGCGGATGAATCCCAATTCTTGTGGTGAGTAGTCATGTTTTCAATCAACTCTCTACACTCCTCCGGTCTCCTTTTCATAAAAGTACCACCGGCGGCGGCGTTGATCGTGTCACGATCACGAAAAGTGAGACCATTGTAGAAAGTATCAATGAGAGTGACGGGGAGCATGTTATGATTTGGACAACGGTCGATCAAATCATTGTAGCATTCCCAAGCATCAAATAGTGATTCATCATTGTCTTGCATGAATCCACTAATTTGGTTACGAAGGCTCGTGACCATGGACGGTGGAAAGTAGCGCGACAAAAATCGTTGAGTCATGTCGTCCCAAGTATGAATAGAATTCTTTGGGAGACGGTCAAACCATTTTTCGGCATGGTGAGAAAGCGTGTGTGGAAAGAGTTGAAGGCGAAGGACATCCATAGAAACACCGGGCATCTTCATGCTTTGGGTAATGGTAATGAATTTGTCGAGGTGCTTGTTGGCATCAACATCCGGCAATCCGCGAAATGGATTAGTTTGCACTTGTTGGATCATGTGATGCTTCAACGAAAACTCCTGAGCCGTGATTTGCATCGGCGCAATCGGGCCTCCACGTCCATTCATCGTAGGTTGGCATAGCTCCTCCATGGTTCGTAGGTCGGGTTGGGGTAGATTGTTCATGTTGGGGTGGGTGGATTATTATTGTTGTTTTGTACACCGGCCATGTCTAAATTATCGAGAGTCTCGGGCTCGGGATAGGACGTTGATCGGGTACGCATACACTAAAAAAGAAAATGCAAGAGAAAATATTTTTGGTTTTTATAGGTTTTTTAATTTTTTGTGTTTTTTGAAAATTTTATATTTTTATGGATTTTTGAAATTTTTTGTACTTGAAAATAACGTTCCCGAAAGAACGGATCCCAAAATCCAATTTTTCTCACAAGAAACCGTTGATCCTTACGAAAAGAGCCGGCAGCAGCGCCATTTTAATAACCGAATTTTAGTTAATTAAAAAGGTAGCTTTTGCAAGATCTTTTGTCGTGTTGCTCGTACCCAATTATATTTGGCGTTGTTTCGTTCTCGGTATCTTCTCGAATTGATCACGGTTCAAAGTGGAATTATTGTTATTGGTGACTAAAAGGGGGAGCTTTGGGTTATCTATTCTAATTCGTGAGATAAACGATAAAATAATTAATTGACAAGATGAAAACGAACTAACCTTGACTTGGCGGGAAAAATGAAAATTAGAAACTGGAATTGAATTAAAACAAGCTAATCCGGAATCCGTTATGTGAAGCTTATCCGGAATACAAAACCATGAGCTTATCCGCAATATGCAATTCTTACCCTAATCCGCAAAAGAAAATAAGCTTATCCGGAAAACATACACCTTCTCTTATCCGCAATAGCCAAATAAAACCTTATCCGCAATACCCAAACTTCTCTTATCCGGAATACGGCTGATGATGCTTATCCGGAATAACGACCAACTACTCTTATCCGGAAAACGAAGCTATGCTTATCCGGAATGTTGGATGCTGAAGCTTATCCGCAATACCTTATCCGCAATCCGTAACTCACACCCTTATTCGGAATGCGTTACTTTATCCGGAAAGAGGATTTCAACTGGTTATCCGGAAAGTGGTTACTTTGGCTTATCCGGAATAAGGATTAATGATCCTTATCCGGAATACTACTTGTGAGAGCTAATCTGCAAAAAAATTCTAGTACTCTTATCCAAAATGTCTAATCCGGAAAATGTGAACAAGGTTCTTATCCGGAAAACTTTATCCGCAAAAGAAGAACTTAGGAAGCTTATCCGGAATAAGGGTTTGAGACCCCTTATCCGGATTACTGGTGACTGTTGCTTATCCGCAAAAACAATACAAAAATCCTTATCCGGAATAAGGGATGAAGACCCTTATCCGGAATACGAGGGATATAACTTTCCGAGATTTGCACAACAAGTAAATAAGCCAAATTTCAATAAGCACTTTACCAAAAGTTAAACCAAAATATTTTAAGAAAGAGATGATTAAACTAGAATTTGAAAACTTTTAAAACCTTAATAAGCTAGAAATCAAAAATCACTTTTTAATCAAAAACTTAAACTTATTAAATCAACTTATTATCAATAAGCCAATACAAAAATCAACCAAATCACAACCACTACATACTTATTAAATCAAACCATAGATCATTAAGAAAGGAAGAATGAGAGATTATCAAAAGATTGCTTGAATTAAAAGATTAAGATTCAAAAGTACAAAACTTAATATAAAACTAGAGAGAGAAAGTGATGAAAACAATAAAACTAAATTATAAAAAACTAAAAACTAACTAACTAGCTAACCACCCTCCTAATGTGATTAGAAGGGTATTTATAGGCTAAGTGGGAGGTGCATGTGTGGTGTGCTTCCTTCTTTCTTTCTTCTCGACTCGATTTAATTCTTTGTCTTTTCTCGACGTCGTCTCGGGATTTGAACTTGTCTTAATAATTTTCTTCTTTACTTTAGACTTGAGTTCTTCGACTTCATTAAACTTCCATCTTTAGACTTTTTCTTCGATAAATCTTCAGAATAGGTCTTGGACATCCATTCTTTAAGCACTCTTGATCTCTTGACTTCGTCTTTTCTCGTTTTCTTCGATAAAAGCCCGTGAAAGCCCGTATTTTCTTCCTTTTTCATCTTTTGGTCCTAAAACACAATAAAAACACAAACCACGCATAATTCCGACTTTTACGACATAAAATACACGTTTTGGTCATGTTATTATTGGAAATAAGTGGTAAAAGGATAAGTATTTTCACACTTATTAGGGACGCCTAACCGATAACATAATATACAACGGTAAGTCTTACCGTTCATAGTCTGTCCCAAGCCAGAAATCTTAACCACCCTAAGCCAGTCAGTACTGTAATCCTCCATTTGAGATTTCCACAATAATATATATTATAATGGTTCTGATTTTGTGCTAAGTGTCGACATGACGATGGTTCTGATTTTGTGGCACCCCCGGATTGTGGCAATGGTGAGGTTAGGTTTGTGCTATATGACATCACCAAACCGCAGGTTCCTTCTTCTTCAGTAGAACTTGATCATGTGGGTGAATTGGTGCTAGATGATCTTGTTGGTTTCACTTTGCCTCTGCTTGAAAGATTGCTTTCTAAAGGGTTACGCACAGTTAAATCCATCCCTCCCAGGTGTCATTTAGGGTTCTCTCGGGTCTGGAAAGGGGCTCTTGATAAGGTGATATGCACACCTGATGATACTTCTTCTTGGGTTAGTTTACTGGTCTTACCTCTTTGTCTTCTTAAAACCTTTTGCCCGAGGAGTAATAATGAATGTAAGGCTGGTATAAAGCGCCAACGCCAGGAAGAAAGCATTGCTAATGCCATACAATCTTAGGGTGTACCTGGTGGTAGTTTGCATCTTTTTAGGGAGGCTTTAGCTGAACCCTCACCTTCATGGTCAAACGTTGATGAGGAAAACCTTGACTTGGATGAGCGAAATGTCAAGCAGTGTAAGAGGAAAATTTGTGATGGCCGTTATACTACAGCTGTCAGAGTTCTTTCTTCTTCTGGTGTTGCTCCTTATAATGAGGCTACTCTTGAAGACTTGAAGACTAAGCATCCTCCCATACATGCTCCATCTTTGTCACATACGCCTATTGATCACCCTCAACTCACTGCATCTCCTACTGTAGTTCTTGACATGATTAAGAGTTTCTTTCGTGGTACGTCTTGTGGGCGGGATGGTTTACATGCCCAACATCTCATGGATTGTTTAAGTGGTGCTGCTGTGGCTATTTTTGATGAGTTAGTCACTTCAATCACTCAAGTTGTGAATCTCTTTCTTGACGGGAAATGTCCCAAGATGTTAGGCGAGTATATTGCTAGTGCTCCTCTCACGCCACTGGTCAAGCCGGGGGGTGGTATCCGCCCGATCGCTGTGGGTACTATTTGGAGGCGTCTGGTTTCCAAGGTAAGTGCTTCTATGATTGGACATTCATTAGATAGTTATTTGAATGATCTCCAATTCGGTGTTGGGGTATCGGGGGGAGGGGAGGCTATTCTTCATGCCGTGAATCGTTTGATCGAGGATCGGGGAGATGAGGTAGGATTTTCTATGTTGTTGGTTGATTTTAGAAATGCATTTAATTTGGTGGATCGGGAGGTTATGCTACAGGAAGTCCGTATTCGTTGCCCTGCCATTTCACGTTGGGTGGAATTTTGCTACTCCAACCCAGCTAGATTATATTATGGGGAGCACACCTTACGATCATATCAAGGTGTGCAACAGGGTGATCCTCTTGTACCTCTACTTTTTTCCTCAGTGCTACATACTTTGATACATAAAATTAGAGACTCCTTTAGTCTTTCCCTTCAGGCTTGGTATCTAGATGATGGCACTATTATTGGTGATACTTTGGTTGTAGGAAAGGTTTTGGAGCTAATTATGGAGGATGGACCTCGTCGTGGCTTACATCTTAATGTTGATAAAACTGAGGTTTTTTGGCCAAAGGAAGACCCAAGAAGCAAACTTACGGGTGTTTTCCCACCTAATATTGCCCGACCCATGCATGGTGTTAAATTATTGGGTGGACCTGCTAGTGCGGACCTTGATTTTAGTAGTGATATTGTGATGAAGAGGGTTGCTAAATCGATTAAGCTTATGGATGATGTTGCTAAGCTTAATGACCCCTAGTGTGAGTTGTTGCTCCTGCGTGCTTGTGCAGGTATATCTAAACTTTATTTTGCTATGCGCACGTGTTCTCCTCAGGTCTTTGAGCGGGCTCAACATTCTTTTGATATGGCTCTTCGCTCTGCTCTAGAGCGTATTGTTACTGCTTCTGGACCTGGTTTTGGCGATTGGCAGTGGAGGCTTTCCACCTTACCCTTTGCACTTGGGGGTTTGGTGTCTACTCTGCAGGTGATGTTTTGAATTATGCATTTCTTGCGTCTAGACTCCAATCTGCTAGCTTGCAAACTAAGTTGCTCCAACATTCAAATATTGTAACTTCTGGACTTGCCTTTGATAATGCGTTGAATGTTTTTAATGTGAAAATGGAGATTGATCTATTGAGTAATCCAAGTGAGATCGCTGCCCCTAAACTCATGAAGAAACTGGCAGATATATATTTCATAAGTGTTACTCGATCGGTTGAATCTACTTTTCCCTATCTACTCGACAAATTGCTTTATGGAAGTCTCAAATGGAGGATCATACTTCTGACTCGCGTAGGGTGGTTCCGATATCTGGGTTGAGACATACTATGAATGGCAGGACTTATCGGTGTGTATTATGTTATCGGTTAGGTGTTTCTTTATTCTCTGTTCTGAAACCATGTTCAGATTGCTCCAAGGTCTTTATATGGGATATTTGTGGGGATCATGTTGTATCGTGTGCTGGTATTGTTGGTATCAAACATCGACATAATGTTGTGCGGGATACTCTTGTTGACATATGTTTTCGGTCTGGGATTTAGTCGGCAAAGAAGTTGACATCGGGCTGGGTGGAGGGCATGACAAAGTCTTACGTCCTCCTGATATGTTGCTTTACTCATGGGAAAGAGGGCTAGATGTGTGAGTGGATTTGACAGGGTCCTCTCCTTTGACGCATACTGGGATGATTGATTTTGTACCCGGTCGTGCAGTGAGCGATGCAGCACGTCGTAAACGAGTCAGTATGAGGCTAAGTGTTCTGATATTGGTTATGGGTTTCTCCCGTTTTCTTCGCTTGGAGAATTAGAGAAGGATGCGGTGACCTTACTGAATCGAATTCGAAAGTTTTCGGTGACTCAAGACATTGGTGCACGTGGTGCTATTCATATATTTAATAGGATTAGCTTTGCTATAGCTAAAGGAGTGAGAGCTCAGATAGTATCTCGGCTTCCCACTAACTTTTTGTAAAATATCTTAGTTTTCTAATGAAGTGAAGTTTATAAAAAAAATAAAAATAATAATAATAATAATAATTTTTATTATTTTTATTATTTTTATTTATTTATTATTCTATTTAATAAAAAAGATTTTCGTTAGTATTTTTTTTCAAATATTTGACGCTACCAAACAAAGGAATTCAATAAATCATCTCCTTAGATTTCATTTCCAAGAATATAATTCTTTACTTTTTTTTTTTTTGAAATTCCCTCTACCAAACGTGCCCTAATTAAATTACAATTACATTCAATTAAATCGGATTACAACGAACCAAACAGAACGGGGCGTTAGTCACGCATTTCTTGATGTTCAACGTATTGGAAAAATATTGAAAACAAAAAGAAAATGAGCCCTTTACTCCGGCGGGAACATCAAATAATTCAAACACATCCCAAAATTTCAAAATTTTCATATCTCACTCCCATTGGTCAATTTAACCTCACACGGATCACATAAATCTACATTTAATCCAACGGCCAAGATCAGCCTCGATCCTCAACTACACAACCCACCCCAAATCGCTATATAAACAAACACCCCTTCACACTCCACTCACACCAATCTCAAACACTCAAAACACAATCACACATTCTTCAATCTCAAATTCATAAAAACCAAATGGATGGAACCGGTAAAGTTAAGAAAGGAGCAGCAGGAAGGAAAGCCGGTGGGCCGCGAAAGAAGTCAGTTACTCGATCTGTTAAAGCCGGGCTTCAGTTTCCAGTGGGTAGAATTGGAAGGTATTTGAAGAAAGGTCGTTATGCTCTCCGTGTTGGTACTGGTGCTCCTGTTTATCTCGCTGCCGTTCTCGAATACCTTGCTGCTGAAGTGTTGGAGTTGGCTGGAAATGCTGCCAGGGACAACAAGAAGACCAGAATCATCCCGAGACATGTTTTGTTGGCGATTAGGAATGACGAGGAACTCGGAAAGCTGTTGTCCGGAGTTACAATTGCTCATGGTGGTGTTTTGCCAAACATTAACCCTGTTTTGTTGCCTAAGAAGACTGCTGCTAAAGAATCAACCCAAAAGTCTCCATCGAAAGCCGGAAAGTCTCCTAAGAAAGCTTAGATTAGTTTGATGTGGTTGATTTGATGTAACTTAGTTCGCATGATTAGATGTAATCATTTCTATTGAATGAAAACTGCTTGTTTTATTTATTTGCTCTGTGTTTGATATTTTTAAGTCAATTGCTTAAACTGTGTTGAACATATTTGACAATTTTAATCTATGCTGGTGTTTGAATAAGCTTATCTTTCATTCAGTAGTTTATTATGCTCTTCAGAATGTGTAGAAAGAAGTAGGTGTGTGCGTGTAAAAAGGGTTGAGAGGAACCCGCTAAAGGCCTATTGGGTCGGGTTCATTTGGGTCCAACTCGGTTTCTTTTCATATTTTATTGTGTTCAGGTTCATCTTGATAACCAGATGATTTTTACCAATTGGATTTCTATCTTATCACCCCTCGAATGAATAAAACACAACAAGTTTCCACCATCGTATATACCTTCCTACGGTCCTACCTGGCACAAAACTACAAATGACACTCCCACCTGTTATATCATCACTGAGGTTTCGGGTCAAAAAGGGTCGGGTTGTTGTTAACTGTCCGAAACATATTACTTCATCGGTGTTTTACACAATCTACTTACCCTCCATATTACGTCACTGTTGCATTGGAATTCATCATTTCTCTGATGATTTCACAATATACTTATCCTTCATTTTTTATGATTGCACAATTTTTTATACTTTTTATAATAGTTATATAACCATTGTAGAATGAATAACTCCCAAAATATATCCCCACAACATTATTTCACCATCAAATAAGCGTGAAATTTGCCTGTGATGGCAGATTGGCATTTGGCAAATTGGCAAAATGTAAGACAAGGATAGTGGCCTTAGGAAAAAGCATTAACCGAACTACATAAATCCATAAGTCCATAATAGTAGACAGTAAGACATTACTTGACTTGAGAAACAAGTGACATAAGCTTAAAGGGCAATATGCTAGTTTTAGAAAACAAAGAGTTTGACAGTGGCACTAGCTAGTACATATAAATTGCAGTAACAAAAAAGAAGTGCAGTAGAAAGTATTGATTAGTAAAAATGAGAATGAACTTGATCAGTGAATCAATAATGAGGAATGATTGGTTTGAGTAGAATACATAGCGTCAGCTGAGCATTTCCATAGAAGTTGTAATTTATTTTTTGTTAACTGGAGTAGTTTACATCTGATATATGTTGGGCTAAAACTGTATTAACTAATTTACATCTCATATTTTATATGGTCTGGTTTAGGGTCAATATTTTGGACGCCAAAACCCGAATCAACCCGATACCAACCCTAAAAAGAAGGGTTTAAGCTCTTATGCTTATACACCTCCAAAAAGTGTATAAGCCATTTTGAATTAGCTTTGTCCAAATGCCTCTAAAATAATGAGCTTGATAGATTAATTAGAACAGTAAAATCCATTTAGTACTTTTTTTGTAAAGCCGAATGATACGAACCTTAGGGTGTACACTAGGAAAAAGACACTGGACCTGGTTCAAATTAATGCTATTGGGTGGACCCACTGGGTCAAAAAGACCAGCTAGTAAAGGAGCAGTTTAGATCCCTCATTTGAGGAGCAGTTAGCATCAGTTTCTAGGATCTAATATATTAGTAGCAGTCTGTTTTCTTTGGCAGTTGGTGAAGAATAAAGTTATTGTAATTTTCTTTGTTAGGAGACTTGTCATCTCGAATTTGGCTTGGCCTTAATCCAAGTCAATTGACTACTTAAATTTCTAGTCTTTATCATTGGTTCCGTTGCCGGGACACGAAAACATGGTAAACACCCGGAGCATCTCAGACACAGGCAATCAACCATCAGATCCCGTAGCAGTACAGTTAGCCGCTATAGCTAAGAAGTTGGAATCCATAGATGCGTTACAGAAAGATGTGGCAGCCCTTAAATCTCAATCGCACAACAAGGACAAATCGGGTAATGGTTCTGGAAGGCAAGATGAAGGGGACTCATCTTGGCATCATCAAAGGTATCGTCCACATAATAAGATTGTTTTTCCCACCTTTAGTGATGGAGACCCGCGAGGTTGGATCCTTAAGGCGGAGAAGTACTTCCGTTACTATGACATACCAGATGAAGAGAAAGTAGATGTTGCTTCGATGCACTTAGAAGGAGATGCACTGGATTTTTATTCTTGGGTTTCAACAAATCAGACGGTGGAGTATTGGGAAGACCTGGTTCGTGCCTTGCATAAAAATTTTGGGCCTACTGAGTTCCAAAATCCGGATGAATATTTGTGCAGTTTAAAACAAACAGGAACGGTGCAAGAGTACCGACAGGAATTCGCTAAACGTTCTTCCCGAGTTTCTAACTGGCCTGAACATTGCCTCTTAGGGGTGTTCCTCAATGGCCTCAAAGAAGAACTAAAAGCGGATGTGAGAATTCAGAAACCGAGAACAGTGTACAAAGCGGTGAGTATCGCTTTAGAATTCGAGTCAAAAATTAGCCATACTCGTTCCGGGAGAGAGCCGACTTGGATAGCACCTTCAAAGTCAACCCAACCCGAGTCCGAGGCTATAACCGCTACATCAAATTCATCTAACAACTTCAGACCACCCCTACAAATTTCTGACGTTGAAAGACAATCTCGTTACCTTAAGGGTGAATGTTATCGGTGTGGGGAAAAATACGGGCCTGGTCATAGGTGTAAAACAGGTACTTTTAAGGTGTTGGAAGTGGTGGAAGAGCCCGAAGAGCATCCTACCAGCGAAGTTGAACATATGGCAGGGGATACTAATGGCGTTGCTGAGATAAGTCTACATGCCATACTTCGAAAACCCCACCCCAAAACCATGAAGGTTCAAGGTATGCTTTATTCTAAGGAAGTAATTATCTTAATTGATGGGGGATCTACACATAATTTTATCTCCGATGTGTTGGTAAAGGACCTGCAACTTTTCACTTCAGCAGTGGCACCTTTTCGTGTTCAAATTGGGAATGGAGATTTTATTAGGTGTGGCCACATATGCAAAAACCTCCCAATACAAATCGATGAACTTACAATTGTTCAGGATTTCTATCCCTTCTCGTTAGGTGGAGCGGATCTCGTTTTGGGTATTCAATGGTTAGAAACACTTAATACGGTACAAGCTAATTGGAAAGACATGTTCATGATTTTCAATGTAGATGGCAAAAGTTACAAATGGCAGGGTATTACAACTGATTCGCAAGGGTCATCAAGTTTTCAATATTTGGCTGTTCAACCGGGCACTTCATTACCGATCAGAAAGGATTGGGAAAGTGATGTTCAACCGGCCTCTATTGTAGACCATCGCTGGGATCTAAAAGCGGGTCAACCGGTGCTGGAGTTACTAGTATCTTGGAATCCAAGACCTCTGGAAGAAGCTACCTGGGAGACATATGACATGCTAGCTGAGCAATTCCCACATTTTCGCCTTGAGGACAAGGCGTTTTACCGAGGGGGAAGTAATGATACGAACCTTAGGGTGTACACTAGGAAAAAGACACTGGACCTGGTTCAAATTAATGCTATTGGGTGGACCCACTGGGTCAAAAAGACCAGCTAGTAAAGGAGCAGTTTAGATCCCTCATTTGAGGAGCAGTTAGCATCAGTTTCTAGGATCTAATATATTAGTAGCAGTCTGTTTTCTTTGGCAGTTGGTGAAGAATAAAGTTATTGTAATTTTCTTTGTTAGGAGACTTGTCATCTCGAATTTGGCTTGGCCTTAATACAAGTCAATTGACTACTTAAATTTCTAGTCTTTATCACCGAATTTCATAAAAAAGGTACTAGATTGACACTACCACCATTCTATCTGGTTGACAAACAAATGATTTATATCTAATTTTTAGCCACAAAACAATGAGACATAGATGTCTACAATCTTTATGCTTAAAGGTTGATCTGGACAAAGCCGCACACTTATCTTGTTAGCCATATACACCAGAATCCAGATCAGTGTCAAAGGAACCACATCAGAGAGAACTGCAGTTTTAGAACCTGCAAAGAGAAAATTCCGTAGTTCCTAGAATCAAACACTGGAATATAGAGTTATACTAGCAAACAGTGGAATATAGAGTTTAATATCCATACAAGTTGGTGATCAGATATGGAATTGTCAACTGCAGGCTGGTATGGTTCTGAATGAAATAAAAGGAGTGTTTGGATGACTGGTTTAAACCAGATGGCGTATTAATTGAGGGTGTGGCTGCATTATTCTTTTATGGTTATGCTTGTTGCTTTCTGTTTGAAGTCTCCAAAAGGTGGTTTCCTGTTTTTCTGGTTTGTGGAACAGTTCTAGGAATGTTGTTTGATATAAACAGTTTTGAGATGTTCCATTTTGAATATATTGAATGAACTCCTCATGAGGATAGGAATAGCGAGTCATGTAAGACGGAACTACTTGGTCCTAGCCATGAGTGAGTTCACTGGAAGGATTATGGACACGTGCCAGCTTACGATGATACCTTCTTTCTGCCTTTCTTGGTCTTCTTCTTATTAGTGAGGATAGAGCTGCTTATAGATAGTCCAAGGTATGGAAGTTTTCATAGGATCCTATTTAACACATAAGTGATGCCTTCTTAATTTTCAGTATGCTTATAACCTTGTAAGGAATGATACTGCAAGATTGTAATCATATGTGTTAGTAAGTTTGGAAATGCAGCTTACTGTTTTAGAGTCCTATTGAAAAGTGGAGTTTTACTCCGACTTGATGATGCCATCATGTAACGTCTCCTATGTTTAATCAGTGTGACGACGCCACGACGGTAGCTGCTCTGGTTATCAATGGATAGCACTTACATCTGATGGAAATGTAATCAAGTCAGTTGGTTTCTCCATGGTGGTTTCAGATGTTTTGGACATCTCCAAACATTTTAATTGAAAGCTTTTGTAAATTGCTTTTTGTTGTGTCCTAATATATTTCACCTATCACAAGAAAAAAACACTACTAAGCTTCATCTTTCCACAGTTTGAGTACGAGACTCCACACTTCCTTAGCGAGGTAAAAATCCTTGAAGATACTATTCTCAATTTCTCTAGAATCCTTTTACATTCTAGACGAAAAAACTAGAGACAATGTTATAGGAGGGTTTGAAAACGCTTTATACATCCTCCAAGTGCATATCGCATTTTCACTATCTGATCTTAGGGGACGCTTTCAGCGCCAAGTCCAAGAGAGCTTGGAAGCCATCGACTAATTACATTTCCCAGCCAATGTAAACATATTATGTTTATGACTTAACATGACTTGCGTGATACGAGTAACTATTACGAATAGGATCAAAAGCCAAGTTCATATTATGTTGAGTTAACTTGACTTAGCACCTTTACCAAAGTAAAAGTTACTACCTGATTCATACTTAGCATCAGCCATGCTTAGATAATGTTTGCATCACACACCATTATGATAGAAACAAATTGAAAGACAGGAAAGTTTATTGAAGAATCTGAACAAAAGACTTCAGTAACTTTAATAGTCAACGAAACTCAATTGGAAAACGTAGTGTTGACTCTGCCTCAAGCAGACTTGAGGGCTATTGTTTATACTAAACAGATAGACATGAGATTTGAAAATGTTGAGGACGAAACTCTATTGGAAGACGTATTATGGACTCCGCCTTAAAAAGACTTGAGGGTCATTATTTATACTAAACAAGATAGACATGCGATTTGAAATGTTGAAGGAATTGGGGGTATCATCAGAAAGCTACTTGCTAGAAAGAAAATATGAGCTGATTGTGTCGTGGAGAAACATCTGAACTAGATTAAGAAATACC
Organism: Glebionis coronaria; assembly: GCA_025667525.1. Classification (NCBI taxonomy): domain Eukaryota; kingdom Viridiplantae; phylum Streptophyta; class Magnoliopsida; order Asterales; family Asteraceae; genus Glebionis; species Glebionis coronaria. The sequence continues at coordinate 478,167,682 of CM046879.1, read as the reverse complement.
TAGTTCAATGTAAATCCGACAAAAGTGGTTTCGTGGTGTAGTTGGTTATCACGTCAGTCTAACACACTGAAGGTCTCCGGTTCGAACCCGGGCGAAGCCATTTATATTTTGTTTTATTTGCACATTTTTACCCAAGTTATGTTAATTGTTAAGCATAACATGAGCTAAGCTGAGTCGGAATGTGTCACTAGTTAGCGGGTTCCAATCTCTCTTAGTCCCTTGGACACTCGTTTAATCGGTGCCTGAAGCAGCGAGTGAAATGTCAGAAACCAGCAGTTTGGAGGACGAGTTAAAAATAAAATTAAAGGGATATCACTGTTAGTATTTTGCTTTTTAACTTTCATATTACCTTCGGTCTCCTAGTCTTTTGAATCATCCTTTCTTTTATTGCAGGTACTCCTCAGCAACTATCACATAGGTGGATAAAGAAACACCATTACAGATCAGCAGGACAATGGAAGTGGGGTGCACCTTTCATTCGTACTGCCGATTGAAAAGGAAAACGCATAGTTGCTGGTATGACACCTGATAGATTAACTGGTTCTGTTTTTGCTCAATTTTAACACCATTTCATTGATTTTATACTGTATAAAAGTTTTCACTGTGGTGGGGTATTATTCGTTGCCACTCTAAAATTATACTCTCTATAAATTTTATTTGTAAGTTTATCCTTTATATCACCCAAGTCATGTTAATTGTAAAGCATAGCATGTGTTAGATTGAGCTGGAATGTGTCATAAGAAAGCGGCTTCCAAGCTCCCATAGTCCCTTTGACACTTGAAGCGGCCCTAAGATCAGATAGTGAACACCCAGAAATCAGCAGTTTGGAGGATGAGTTAGAAAGTGTTTCAATCTCTCATATAACAATGACGGCTAGAAGGTACAGGAATTTCTTGCCGTTCAAAAAAAAAAAAGTATAGGAATTTCTTTGTTAAATTTTTTGAAAAGGCTGGTTGACTCTAAACTCTATAACCAACTACTGAATTAAACTTGCTTGCAATTGTTGATACTTAAAACAACAGGCTGCCAACAAGAAAAAATCTTGAAATGTGTGGAATAGACTTGCACTTGTTGCTATGCCCTATCTGTGAATCATATCTAATACACTGGACTGCATTTCTTGAGTGTAATAGATTTGCAGCTTTCTTCGATGTGGTTAATTTAACATCTATGTCCAGTGAGAAAACGCGTTAATTTGGTGCTAGAATCTTATTAGTACCCTTTTTATGAAATCCGACCGGCCATACAAGAAAAAGTACTTGACAGATTATACTGTTCAGATTCCTATTAAGCACATTAGAGGTGCTTGTGCAAGCTAATTCAAAATGGCGATTTTTTCGCTTTTTTGGGGGGTGTAATAAGCATAAGAGCTTAAACCCCGGATAAACTACTGAATTAAACATAAGCTTATTAAAACAACAGCATATGTTTAAAATGACAATCATGTACAGCATTTTCCTCCATATAATGATCATATAGAACTATAGAAGTAAACAGAACTTTATAAAACATGGTCAGTTTTACAGCAGAAAGAATCAATGACAGAAATGTAAAATGATGATATCTTTAAAGTAACCAATTAACAAAAACTGAAACCCAAATCACTCACAAATTCCAAATTTGAATTTAAACAACTAAAATTAGTGAAACAAATCTGCAACAAAATTATTCTAACAATAAAGAAATGTTAGGTTTATAGTCTTTATTAGCCTAAGTTAGCCTAATGTCGTGTCTAGGGTAGAAGTTCCGAGTTTCCTAAATAGCTAAGTACAATAAAGGTCGGTTGGTGGTGTCGCAGCCCAACCCGACCCGTAGGACTATGTAAGAGTCGGTTCCCCCTCATCTCTATAAAAGGAGGTGAGGGGGGACGAGATTCACAACGCTTCTTTATCAATAAAACTAATCGGTTGGATTAGGGTACATACCTTGTGGGATTTACTTTTCTGTCGATGCTTCTTTGATCGAAGTTATCCGCATCTAGTTAACCAGGTTGTAGTGGTGAATACTACAAGAAACATATGAGATACGGAGTAATATAAAATGATACAATCGATAATTACTAAGACCTAATTTCATCATTTAAATTTTTGAAGATTCATGATTATCAAGTTTGGAAATAAAAATATAAAACACCAGGGAAATAATAATCAGGGGCGGAACTAAAAAATTTTACTCGGGGGGTCAAACTTTGATATATTTTATAAATTACACAACAAAATTATTTTTAGAGGGTCAAATTATAATAAAATCAGGAATGTTTTCAAAAATTTACACTACAATTTTTTCATTAGGGGGTTGGAGACCCCTCCCTACCTCCACCACTGGAAATAAACATAAAGGATCAATTTGCATTTGATTGAATTGATTAGATCAGATCTAATAAAATTATAAACTACTCTACAACTCTCTAACAAATCAAGTAATCAACCAAAACACAACAGTGTCATCAATCTAATCTAAGCCTTCTTTGGGGATTTTCCAGCTTTTGATGGAGACTTTGGGGTTGATTCTTTAGCAGCAGTCCTCTTGGGCAACAAAACAGGGTTAATGTTTGGCAAAACACCACCATGAGCAATCGTAACTCCAGACAACAGCTTTCCGAGTTCCTCGTCATTCCTAATCGCTAACAAAACATGTCTTGGGATGATTCTGGTCTTCTTGTTGTCCCTAGCAGCATTTCCAGCCAACTCCAACACTTCAGCAGCAAGGTATTCGAGAACGGCAGCGAGATAAACAGGAGCACCAGTACCAACACGGAGAGCATAACGACCTTTCTTCAAATACCTTCCAATTCTACCAACTGGAAACTGAAGCCCGGCTTTAACAGATCGAGTAACTGACTTCTTTCGCGGCCCACCGGCTTTCCTTCCTGCTGCTCCCTTCTTAGCTTTACCGGTTTCCTCCATTTGGTTTTTATGAATGAGAGATTGAAGAATGTGTGTGTGTGTTTTTAGTGTTTGAGATTGATGTGAGTGGAGTCTGTAGGGTGCTTCTTTATATAGTGATTTGGGTTGTGGTTTGTGTAGTTGCGGATCGTGGATGAGCTGATCTTGGCCGTTGGATTAAATGTAGATTTGTGAGATCCGTGTGAGGTTAAATGGACCAATGGGAGTGAGATATGAAAATTTTTAAATTTTGGAATGTGTTTGAATTCTGTCGTGTTCCCGCCGGGCTACATGCTCTTTTTCTTGGCCGTTGTATTATTTGTAGATACGAAATTTTTTGAATTTTGGGGATTTGTTTGAATTGTTTCTTGTTCCCGCCAGGCTCTTTCTCTTTTTGTTTTCGTTCTTTTTGGTCATAGTTGCTTGCATTGAACTTTTATTTTAACGATATTTTGTCAAAGATATTAAAGTACAAATTTAAAAAAATTTGAAAAGTATACGTTAAAATGGTTAATCTAATATTTTTGAAAGTTTTGAATTTTGAAAAAAAATTATTATTTGCAAATGAATTTTTTTATCAAAATTAGGAAATTTCATACAAAATATATATTAAGATTATTACATGAAAAATAGTTTGTTTTGTTTTTTTTTGTAAAAGGGTCTTAGATAACTGGTAAATTTATTACACCAAAATTATAAAACATTTTATACATTCTCTTTTAATTAAATTTTTTAATATAAATTTTAAATCATATTATACAAATCAGTTAAGCATAGTTTATAAACCATCTTATGCACTTAGGTGGTGTTTGTTTCGTTAAGATGTTTTGGGTCTGAATCTGACTACCGCCTCTTACTGGTAAGAGGTGGTTATAATGTCTGAATCTGAATGAAATAACGTTGTTTGTTTTTTACAATTGTCTGAATGCTTTTAATTGTTTATTTTTTTAAGTATATATATCAATTTTAATTCAACGAATCCAAAAATTCTGCCAATACGAAACTCATTCCAGTAACACACCAAACCTAGAATAAGCTCAAAATCTACTATATTCACACATAAAATAAAATACTTCGTATGAACAAAAGTTATAAATGCCAGCCCATTATAAATTGTCCAGCCCATATAAACATTACCTTGTAGTCCAGTACATTCAAACACCATTTAACCTTAAAATTGTCAAAACCTAAACATATACTAATACAGATACGCCTCCCTTCCTATTTTATCTCTCTTTAAAACGTGTGGAGGATAAGTACAAAATAGAAAAGGTTATCTTTTTCACTATTTGCCTTTCTCCCCTTGGTCATCATCTTCTACAAACCATTACTTAGAATCATGATCTTTTTTCCAGCATTAAATTCATCATCAAAAATCACAAACGAATACACACTAGTCAGAGTTGTTCACCAAGTCTGACCGCGTCAGATGTATTACAGCTTGCCACGTCTTAACGGAAGTAAAAAAACAAACACTCCTCGTGTCTGTCCGCGTCTGACTGGTAAGATGTCAGAGGCAATCAGAGGTTTTTTCAAGAAAACAAACACAGCCTTACTCATTAATAAATTTTTAAATAATACAAAATTTAAAATATATTGTACAAGTAAATTAATAATTACCATCATTTTTTAAAATTAATTTTAATTAATACATGTTATAAAACATATGTTACAAGTACGCATTAATTAATATATTAAACACACTAATTAATAATATTATAAAAATATCCCTAAAATGAATAATACATCTTATTATACAAATTGTACAACTATTAAAACACAAAAAAAAACTTCATATAACTTACAATTTGGTTGTACATATTATTTTAAAATCAGACCAGGTCAATGGGTTTAATCGGAAACTGGAGAAAGTCGGTCGAAACCTATACAAATGAGCGAACCAGGTTTGAACGAGATTATTTTTTTTATTTTTCTCTGCTTAATCATAAGGTACCCACAGTTGCATCGCGCGGGTACCCTACTAGTTACACCAAAAAATATTTAAGTATATATGAAATGTGACTGAAATATCATATTAACCTCAAAAACTAATACTTGATAAACACCAACATCTATGTATATGACATGTCATACACACTTACACCTCTATAAATAAATTACAAAATACATTACTAGAGATAACAAGAGAAAATAGAATCTAGAAAAATCAAGTCTTAAAATTTTTAGGATAATTGGAGCCCTCGAGTTTACGATTGTAGATTAAGTTCAAAAATTCATCATCAGTTTTTTCTACCTCTTTCCCATATGTATCTTTCAAAGAAAAGCATTTGAAGTGGCAACACATACACTCTTAAGAGTCTAACCATGTTTAGACGACGAAAAAGCATTCCTAACCTTTGAAGGCTTACCCAAAACTGTTTTAGACGGTTTACTAACATTAGATACTGCCTTTGTAGATATACTAATAGAATCCTTTGAGATGTATTGAAAACTTTGTCCAAGATGTTGACCACCCGTATTACCACCATTTTCAACACTATTGTTTCACGTTTTTTCTTACTAGACTTCCTTTATATCTGAAATTTAGTTTAGACATCACGATGTAACACTTGATGGGTTGGAGTATGTTCCTAAGGACGATTAAGAATCAATACCAAAGGAGTTACACACCAACCTGTTGTTATTTCCATGGATGTTAGCCATCTTAATTTGGGGTTTTATTTTGAGGTATGGCGAACAATTTTTTTTAGTTTACATTTCATTTTCCAATCATCAATTCATACTTAATCCATGTATGGTGCATATTTCTTACAAGATTATTAATTGGGCATGTGGAGCATAAATAATGCACATTATGACAATTACAGGATACGATGAGAAGTATTGGATCATTAAAATTCATAGGGACAAATGGGATACATACTCATGCAATGTAGAGTTGATACACCTCAATGAATGTGCACGATAAACAATGCAGTTATCATCTCAAGAGCATTCAGACACACAATATTGAACTTTAAGATAGTTCAAGATTCTCACATGCATCAAGATGTTAGAAGTGTGATATGAAAAATATAATAAAATTCATTTCATTGCATTAAATATAAAGATGTTGTGCTACCAAAACTCATAAGGGTTCGAACCAAAAAGTGTTTGTCACTATAATCAACATATATATACCCATAAAAAATTGTAGGTATTTATTATTGTCATGTTGTTCTAGATTTCATGAATGTAAAATGTGAACTATATAGCAGGAGTTTGATTTAGTCTAAAATGTTGGATTTTCGTTCTAAATTTTGATGTTCAGGTATATATATCTACGTGATTGCTCATATAAAGTTACTTTAATTTAATATTATATTCTTTAGTCAAATAACTCTGCAACTTCATAATTTTTTAAAAAAGTTCTCTATATAAAATATATTATCCATATATCTATTATATCTAAAGATGCAGTCCCTATATTAAATGGGTAGTAATTATGACTATTGTCTTTTAGTGTTTTATGCTTCTAACACTACATTTAATCGAAGCAAATCAAAGTTACACATTCTATTGAAGCAAACCAAGTATTGTGGAGTTATGTCACAAAAACTTTTGAATTTCTCAGTTACATAATCATTCAATACGAAGCATATCAACATGTCTAACATCTACCGTATAAATTACACCATCATGGCAATTCGTTCTTCACACCCTCCATTTTATCTCTAACATCAAAAATCAATGGAATAAAGATCTCAAATTCATTCATCAGTATTACAGATTTTTCAAGATCTTGAATGATAAAACCATACTCATCATCATTCTTCATGTATGATAATTATTCAAGAGCTTTCAGAGATCAAGAAAAAACAAATATATACAATTAAAACCTTACCCGAGATCTTAATTAAAAAGATCTTGAAGGCATGTTCTTGGGTGTTCATGGTTAAAATGAAGCCAAAAAGGTGTTGGGGTTCGGATTAAAAAGCATACAAAAGCTTCGTTTGTGTTTGATGTGTTTTTGGATTGAGAAGGTATACAAGATTAGATGATATGCGGCGTTTAAATTGGGTGTAGATGCATATGGTTTGTTGAGAAGGATATGGGTGTTGCCTATCTGTGACTTGGGAAAACAATAAAGATCTGAAGCATGTTAAGGTTAGACTATGTTAAGTTGTGAGAAAAATTAGGTTCAGTAGAAATGGATTAGGTTTTGTAGGAATGGTTGGGTCAGCCTATTTGTTTCTTTAGACAGGCTAAATATATGGTAGCAAGTGTTAAAAATTTGATGGAGCTTATATTTATCTCATTTGCATGATCTTTCTTTAAAATGAACATATATGAGATTATTACCTAATTTTTATCTATCGGGTATATTAATTATAGTGTATATTAAAAAATTGATGCAACTTTTAGTTATCTCATCTACATAATCTTTCTTTAAAACTAACATATATGAGATTATTACACACTTGTTATGGATCGGGTATATTAATTTGTACGCCATTTCGTCAAGATGATAACATTGCTTATTTCATTCACATGTGATTGTTTTTGTTTGATTGAATAAGTTAATGTGATAATAGACTTATGTTTTTTTTTAAAGGAAACAATATAAGTTTGATTAATAGTATTTTTAAGTTTTACAATATTTGACATATATACAATTTAGTTGAAAATAATGAGACAAAATTATTGATAGTAATTTCAAAAACTATATAATAACAAAAAATATTAAAGCCAAACAAGGCGAACATTAGGAATTCACTAAGAGAAAAACATCGTCAACCGATCATAATTTATACTAAACGAAAAATAAAATAAGTAACTCCATGCGCATATGTGTTCAACAGAGAAAAAAGAAGATAAGGCATTGGTGTGGTTTGTTTTTCTTCAATATATATATTTATAATTTTACACTTATAATTTTTTGTTTATCATTTTTTGGTTAAAATTTACTAATTTTTGTAACTTTTAAAAATGACTTTAGTTTTGGATTGTATTTTTATTTTCGTACAGTATTTTTAATTATCTATTTGTATTTTTAATTTAATTAAATAAATTTTAATTTGTTTGAAAAATGAAAAAGAAAAAGATAAAATTAGTGGATGGGGCCAAAGTGGATAGAAGAGAAAAATCTCACGAGTGAAGAGGTATTTTTGTGAGTTATTTTGGTGTGACGTGACGTTGATGTGGCAGCAATGGGCCAAAGTGGAGAGAGGTTTCCTCTCCACTACGCCTTATGCTCTTACAATACTGAATATTAAGATCATAAAGACAATAATTTATAATAAAACATGAATATGAAGATCATAAAGACAATAATTAAGAAGATTATACATAATTTATAATAAAACATGAACACTAATAAACCCGTCATGTTAGTTTCAATCTAACGACAAATAATACAACAATAAGTAAACACAATAATAGTAATTTAAAAAATTATATACCTTAATTCAGGCCGTCCCATGAATTTTGGGTGTCCTGTTCTGTTATAACAATTTGGGCCCCTTAAATGCCTCTTCGACGTGTTCTAAGATAAACAGGTGCTTGATCTATGATGCATTGAAACTATTGGACCTTAAATGCCTTTTCGACGGAATATGAAGTATCCTTTACGAATCTACGATTATGATTTATAGTCTCATAGATATCTAATTTCTATACAATAATAGTTAAATTTAAATAGCCAATCAACTATATTAATAAGGGATAACTATTTGACTACAGTTATTATTTATAATAATAATAATAAAAACATAACTATTTGACTAATAAATGGATAAATGAAAACAATAGATAAAAAAGAACGTTACTTGATTGGTGATGGAGATCTTATGTCTAGCGATTCACAAAAGAATAGAATGCAATATAAAAAAAGATTTGACTTCTAGTTTTATAGGAGAAAATGTTAAAATTGATGCAGGGAAAGCAAAATACAAATTTATCTTAGATTTATACTAAACTTGGACCCAATGCTCACTACAAATACAGACTGTATCATATAGAAAAAATTTGTCAAAATGTTAGGCCTGTTCCGTAGCTCACTCTGAATGCCTTCCTATTTGGGCTTGCCATAATTGATCAACCCTAAATTTAGCTAACTTCTCTTCTCTTTATGCAGCCAGCAAGACTTATACTCGACCAATCAAATTAATCTTTCAAGAACAAATCCATTGATTCTTTGTAATAGCCCCAAATACCAAATCAAAAATAAAGAAAAACGTGGGTAGTGCTGATCGGTATCTAGTAGGTGTTGATGTTTTTATTTTCTTCAAATATCATCATGGATTTGTTGATGATCTTAAATATATTTCATTTTCTTGATCTTTTCTTCAAGATCCTTGAAAAGAGTCCCAAGTAGGATATTGATTAGCGCAATAGCAACCCTTTTTCTCTACCACATACCGCAACCTAAATGAATCTCACATCATCTTTCATCTCATAAAACAAATCAACCTTAGCCTTATTGGAGTATAATCTGTCTGAGCTTCAAGATCTTTGTAACAAAGGTCTCGGGTAGGTGGCTTATTGTTGTGTTTGTCTCGTGTATTTTTTAAACGAATCAAAGAAAAACAAAACAATCTTGTTTATGTTCTAATCTTGGAGATTCAAATATTAATAAAGATTTCCTTCACATAAATCCATGACGAATTTCTTTTGTGTTTTTGGATCTGTTATCATTTAAAGAAAAACACGAAATAATAACTGATCATATTTTATGTTTCTATTTTGATTCTTGTAAATGGATTGAAATGGGATAGTTTAGTTTGTTGTTGTTCAGATATTGGTTTGTGAAGTGGTATAACTGGTTAGTTTATTGTTTCCAGTATGAGGAAATGATATGTTTGCACATCTTAATGTTGAAGTTTATATAGCAAATCATAACGCATACATGAAAAGTCTAATCAAATAACATTGATGATAAAAGTCTTTTTATTTTTTTTATTATGTCAAACTGCATAATAAACCTTCCATCTTCCATCTACCTATTTGATGATAATAACATATAACACTGAAAGCAAATAAGCATAATTACTTTCCATTTAATATAAGGACTGAATCTTTAGATGTCATAGATGTGGAGTTGATCCACCTCAATGTATGTGCACGATAAACAATGCAGTTATCATATCAAAAGCATCCAGACACACAATATTGAACTTTAAGCGTTTGGTTCACACTATGTTTTGAAAGGAATTGTAATTAGTGAAATGAATTGTAATTTGAATGAATTATAATTAAAAGAGATGTAATGTGTTGTAATTGTAAGGTGTTGAAATTGTAATTGACATATTCTATCATTGTGTCTGGTTGGTTACTAACGTAATATAATTCAACTTTTTTTAAAAAAACTTAAAATATTAGTATTAGAAATAAAATAATAATAATAATAATAATATATAAAGATAAAAAATAAGAAATATAATAATAATAATAATAATAATAATAAACAGATATTGGGTATGGTTTTTTCCCTTCTCATTCTCTTCTTTCGGGAAACTTGAGAAGGATGCGGTTGACTTACTAAAGCGGATCCAAAGATAATCTATGACCCAAGATATTGGGTCACGTGGTGCTTGTTATATGTTTAATAAGATTGGGTTTGCTATTGATAGAGGAGTGGGAGCCAAAATTGTTTCTAGGCTTCCCACTAACTTTTTGAAAAATCCTATTAACTTAATAAAGTGATGATTAATTAAAAAAAATAAAAACAAAAATAAAATAAAATAATATATATACAATAAATAATACATTAAATAATTTAAAAATTAGTAAAATAATAATAAATAATAAAATTACTATTATAATATTTAAAAATAAATAATAATAAGAAATAATAATAATAATAAATAATTATTATTATTATAATATTTATTATTATTATTAATTAATTTATTATTATTATTTTATTATTATTACTATTATTATTATTATTATTATTATGTAAATAGTAAATAATAATAATAATAATATTTTACTTATATTATTTTTATTTTTTAATAATAATTAATTTATAAGAATAAAAATAATATATAATATATTTTTATTTTTTTAATTAATTATTTTGCTATTAATTATTATAATAATATATAAATATGTTTTTTATTAATAATAAATATTTTAATGACAATAATATAATTAGTTATTTTTAAAATCATTGATGATAATTATTTTATTAATAACTATTTATTTAATAAATTTTTTAATATTAGTTGGTTTAATATAATATTTTTTAATTGTATATTTTTATTTATAATTAATTTCTGATAATTATTATGTTGAATAAATATATACATATTTATCTAATATATAAATTCTACTAACTATTTTATTAATATTTTTAAATATTTTATTAATATAATATTTATTATTTTATTAATGTCATTATATAAAAACTTTATTAAAATAATAATAATTTTATTATTGATAATAATTTGTAATAATTATTATTATTATTATTATTATTTAATTATTATAATCATCACTTTATTATAATAAAAGAATTTACAAAAAGTTAGTGGGTAGCCGAGATACTAACTAGGCCCCCACTCATTTAGCTATAGCAAAACCAATCCTGTTATTATTATTATTATTATTATTATTATTATTATTTTATTTTATTTTTATTTATTTTATTTTATTTTATTATTAAACCATTACTTTATTAGAAACAAAAAGGGATTTACAACAAATTAGATGGAAGTCGAGATACTATCTGCGCTCCCACCCCTTTAACAATGGTAAAACCTATTCTATGGAAAATATGTACAGCAGCGCGCGCTCCAATGTCTTGAGCCTTAGAAAATCTCTGGATCCGCTTCAGCAACGCAACTGCATCTTCCTGTAACTCCCCTAAAGAAGAAAAGGAGAAAGGAAGAAACCCATATCCGAGAGCTGCACACTTAGCCAAATACTTGCATCGTTTACGTTGTAATACTAATGTTTTAAATTATAAAAATAGTGTAATTCAAAATTTTCCATCAATCTTTCTATGTAATCTGAATTCCTTCCACGGATGTAATTGTAATGTTTGTATTACAATTACAACACAAACCAAACAGCCTACGTAATGTAATTTAAATTACAATTACATTCATTATGTGAACCAAAAAGCCCGTGTAATGTAATTGAATTACAATTATATCCAATTACGTCAAACTAAACGGGACCTAAGATAGTCCAAGATTCTCACATGCATCAAGATGTTTGAAATATGATATGAAAAATCTTATAAAGTTTATTTCATTTCATTGAATATAAGGATGTGCTACCAAAACTCATAAGGGGTCGAACCAAAAAGTGTTGGTCACTACAATCAACATATATACCTTTAAAAAAATTGTAAGGTATTTATTATTGTCATAAATGTAAAATGTGAACTATATAGTAGGAATTTGATTTAATCTAAAATATTGGATCTTCGTTCTAAATTATGATGTTCATGTTTATATATCTACATGATTGTTCATATGAAGTTACTTCAATTTAATATTATATTATTTAGTCAATAGCTTTGCAACTTCATTAATAATTTTTTTAAATAGTTCTCTATATAAAATATATTGTCCATATATAACTACATAGTGCAAGTCTCAACATTAATGATACTTTTTAATAACATAATGTGTATTTAAAATATTATCAATAAACGGTTGGCCTAACAATATCAATATCTCTACTACTTATAATGTAAATTCATCAAAATCTTGAATGTTTAAAAACCCACTATCTAAAGAAATGTTGAAAACCATGCAAATTAAAGAAATGCTGAAAAGTTAGAAAACTCAAATTGCAAAACGTGTGATGTCAACCCAGATTTGTAATCTTGGAATGTTGTTTCAATTCATCTCTATCTCTACTACCTATAAAGAGTATTAGAAGTTTTCTTGAATGTTGAAAAACCATTATTTTTAGAAATGTTCTGAAAACTTAATGGCTGCAATAAAATTGAAAGCTGAAATCACGCCACATAGTTTTTATATCACTTCCTAATTAGACTTGAACTCATACACAATATCAAACCCTCGCCACCATCAAAATCCCTCCGCCATCGCAGCCGAAGTCTCTCCACCGCCACCAAAACAACACCATCAACCAGAGAACTTTAAGGTATTTGTCGAGCTTTATTACTTTAGATCTATAATCATTAATCAGTTTTGAAATTTTTCTTTTATGGATTCATAGATTAATGGGTGTTTTTTTTTCAAATGGAATAGTTGTCACAGACGCCGCGATATCACAAGAAAAACTTGTTGCCACCGACGCTTGCGATATCACCGGAAAAATTTGTTGTTCCTGCTGATCTTCTTATGCTACTGGAAAAAGCTATTGTTGTCACTTGTTTTATATGCTTTATTTTATTGTTAATATTTGTTATAAAACTAATAATGTGGTTAATAAAGTTGCAATCTTTTTTTTCAGATTTGGATTGTCGTAGTTTTCCAGCGCCGCTATTGCCGAATCTTTCTTGCTGCCATCGTTGATTTCCCATGGCTATAACTAGGAAACACAACTCTTAAGAGAAAATATCATCTCTTTGTAAGATTTGTTGGAAAAAGTTATTGAAAATTTTGTGTATATTTTTGTTTGTAATTTTCCTTAATATTATTGTTTGTTTTATTCTCTACATATCTACTGCTCCGAGATTATCATCAAATGTGTATGGTCCACCGTAGTGTACATTTGGGATGGTTCCATTAATGCTAAATGATGGTATGGATACATTACACCCCTTGGTCTACAAGGAGCGTATAGATCAATCAATCCTTCTACGAACGTTGGGACTTGCAACCAACGGTGCAGAGACTTTGAGGAACAAGGTTTTTTACTAAGAGGCGACATGTACCCAATGGAGCATGTTGTAACACGTATTGTTGTGGACGATGTTCATGTATGATGTGATTTATTCAGGCTCTTTAAATTAAAATCGTTATTGCGTTCCCCATGGTCTGTCGATGTTATAGCGTGCTACCCAATATTTGAATAGACACGCTAATACTGATTGGCATACTTAAATAACTCAGATAGTTTTTATGGTTATTTTGTATCATTCATTTCTTGTGATTTAAAAATTCACTCATTAATCTTTTTGTATCAATTTCTTACTTTGTGACACCCCCAAAATGGGCCCAGTAGAAGCCCACAAGTTTTGGGGGCCGGTTACGTCATGATCTCCGAGTCTTGATCCGAGAGAGCGACCTCTATACCAAATATCACAATGCATACTCAAAATAATCATATAGTCAAGTACCTGAGAATACATGCTTAAAACGGTCAACATAAAGTTGGTGAGTTCATAAGTTTTATTAAAAATATTTATGACACTTCAAAAGTTTATAAAGTCCACTACCAAAAGTAGTATTGTAAAAGCGTTTAGAAAGGCAGAGTTTCGCAATAAAAGCAACGCTTACCACAATGCTCAATCATAAAACAACGTTTAGCAAAAGCATTACAGCTACTACAACATATTTCAGTTCATAAACAAGATTCATATCAACATCTCATGCAAGAGTCATATCAAGATCACATGCACAACTCATATCAAGATCACATATAAGAATCATATCAAGATCATATAAGATCATATCAAGGTTCACATTCAAGACCAATATAAGATCATAGCCAAGATACACAATTCAAGTTCAATACAAGAGCATAGAAAGATTCACACTCAAGTTCAATATCAGATCATAACAAGATTCAATTAAAGATCAAAGCAAGATTCACACTCAAGTTCACATTTAAGATCATAGCAAGATTCAATTCAAGATCAATACAAGATCATAGCAAAGTTCACATTCAATATTTATTGGACCGCAAACAAAATGTTTTAAAACATATGAATCCATTATGGGAGATATAATGGCAAACATATAAAGTTTAGAAGCATATGAATCCATTTGAGATAATGGAAATCATATAGGGTAACCTTACCTAGTTATGATATCGCTAAGCTCATGACACCGAGGCTAATGGCAAGATGAAACAATAATAAGTGCCCGCTAAGTGTCCTATCCCTAAGACAACCTCTGAAATGGCCATAAGTATACGTCTGTTTGGCAGTGGTGACAGAGGACACCTGGACGGGAGTGCCAAACTCCAATAGATCTATCTATAACATATGTGCTTACTTTATCGGTCATCTGGAAGTAACTAACGGTTCATGATGGGCAAAGTGTGATAACAGTACTTAGGCATATCATACAATAACTTCCGCGAAGAGAACAAGAAAACATAGTTTTGCGTCCATTAAAAGATGTTACAAGTATTATCTCACCCAAACAGATTAAACATATAAAGCAGTTTAAAAAAGGGGCTATGACTCATTCACGTGTTCATAAGTATGTAGCATAAACAATCCTTGCAATTATAACCACGTATGTATCACAAACAATACCTCAAAAGAGTATGACCACATACGTAACACAAACAATCATCTAAACGTATAAACACGTATTTGACATCAACAAGCATGCATCTCCCCCAAAAGAGATTTAAAACATTTATAAAGCGATTTCAAAAATAGAAAGATGGGGTATGAACTCACCTCAGCAACGCATGTTATCACATCAAGAGAATAATAATCATAAAATCAGATCATGCAGATGCAACCTAAAATAATACTACTACAAGATTGAGTTACAATCTACAATGCAAGAAACACATGAATTTCATACGCACATGTCACCCTTTACCACGGTTTAAGTTATAAATAACTTATATTCAAAATATTTGTTGTTGTAATGTTCGACCAAACTTATAGGCAAAGAAACTATTGTCTCAACTCAATAAATAAATCGACAATGTTTTGACGTTATTTTAAATTTAATCATTTTAAATGACACTTGACTTACATTAATTACATTCGACCAGATACAATCAAACCCGAAGTCTTTTCCAATTTAACATATAACTTGATGTATAAAGAACTTGTTTAGACAAATATTTTAAGTCACGTTAATTTGCAAAATGTCGTCACTAAATCCCACGTGATCCCTTATGTAAAAAGGGTACACACTTTTGTCAGACCATGATTAAACCAAAATCAGTTTTCATTTCAAATAATATATTGTCTGTTCCATCTCTTTCTCGTTACTATATTAAATGTGTAAAACGCTTCCCTCCAAAACTCCATCTCTTTCACTCGGTATACTTTATAAAACAAATTTTAGTTTAACTTTTTTCTTCTCTTTCGCCATCAATACTGCAACCTCAACTTTCCTTGTAAAAAACGTTTTTATTGCATCTCTCTTGACATACTATTAATTCAAAACTGAAACTTAGACTCAGACATGTATTTATCTCGACACCATTTATAAAAGAAAGTTTTGACTCGACAAAATTTCACAACATGACCTCACGAGAAAACTCACATCCACCAACCCCTCTCAAACTCTCTACAACAACAAAACTCTAAAAAAAACTCATCTTTCATCAATGTGCTCTCGCCTCACATACTCTCGTTACTACACAGAACCCTCACAAAATTCTCCCAAACTCACAAAAACATGATACTTAAGCTGGTACTTTATCCACTGTTGGATATAATCTTGAATGAATAACTGTTTTAGTACTTTAGTATTTGAATTAAGTTACAGTAGTTTGAATTAGTAATTCTGTTAAAAAGATGAAATCAACAAAAACAATATTTTCCCTAAAACGTTTTATTAACCATAGATCAAGAACAGTCCCCAAATGGATGATGTTCAACATACAAACCAAATAGATAGCCCCCAAACGGATGCTATCTCAAACATACATCAAGAACAACAAACAAAACAATAAACTACTAATCTACTTATGATCCAAACATCTACATCTTTGATGTTTGGATCTAATTAGGGTTTTTTATGAAGGATGGTAGGATCTGTATGATTTGTGAAGATAAGAGAAAGTTGTGTGTGAGATGAGAGTGATGTGTGTATTTTTTTGTGGAATGAATGGATGAGAGTTAATGAGCGATGTATCCAAGGTTCGTCCCACCAAACCAGCTAAGTACTGGTCTTTAGTCAAAGATGAGTCACACTCCAATTTCCAAAAACACCCCCTGCACAATACAAAAACATTCATAGAAAGCCTAACGGCTATATTAGTTATAAAATAGTTACCAGCAACCCCCTCAAGGATTAGGAGATTGCTACACACAACCAATAACTTTCAACACCCTTCCTCAAGCTCATAAGCCAAAGAAGTTCCTTAAACACAATCTGGAACAAAGAAGATTGTGTTGAGAGTTCTCAAGACCTTTAGTTAAGATATCAGCAACCTGGTTTTCAGATGAAACTTTTACAGTTTTAATGAGACCAGATGCAAGCCTTTCTCTTACCAAATGGACATCAATGTCAAAATGCTTAGTTTTTTCATGCATAACAGGATTAGCTGCAATCTGAATTGCAGAACTGTTATCACAAAACAAAGAAGCAGGAATACAAATGGGAACATTTAAGTCCTTCATAATCTTGTTGAGCCACATAACTTCACAAACAGCAGAAGCCATAGACCTATACTCAGCCTCAGCAGAGGACCTGGATAAGGTGGCTTGCTTTTTACTTTTCCAAGAAACAAGATTATTGTGTATAAAAACACAATATCCAGAAACAGACCTTCTGGTCATTTTACACTTAGCCCAATCAGAGTCAGAGAAGGCTTTGATGGAATTGTGATTGGACTTGGTGTAAGTAATGCCAGCACCAGGTGCATGTTTAAGGTATCTACGTACCCTAAAGGAAGCATCAATATGAGACTGAAGGGGAGCATGCATATGTTGGCTCAAACAGTGAACAGAATAGGATATATCAGGCCTAGTGTTGCACAGATAGATTAACTTCCCAACAATCTTTTGATAACTAGTGATATTAGTTAAAAACTTGTCACCAATACTCTCTTTGTGAGCAAGAATGCCATTTTCAGTCATAGGAGTGCACACAGGTTTGTAAGCAAGCATGCCATATTCATGAAGAAGCTCAATGCAATATTTTCTTTGGTTTAAACAAAGACCATTCTTAAGTCTTAAGACTTTAATTCCAAGAAAATACTTTAATTCACCCAAGTCTTTAATCTTAAAGCTTTGGTTGAGAAACAACTTAAACTTATTAATTTCACTATCATTGTTGCCAGTGATGATGATATCATCAACATAAACAAGAAGCACCAAAAATACACCATCTTTGTCTTTTGTAAACAAGGAGTGGTCATTTTTGCTTTGCAGAAAACCAGCTTTGGTAAGAAAATTAACAAGTTTAATGTTCCACTGTCTAGGAGCCTGTTTTAAACCATAGAGAGCCTTTTTTAACTTGCAAACCCTTTTTTCATTTTTATCAAAAAAGCCAGGAGGAGGAAGCATATACACATCTTCACTTAAATCCCCATACAAGAATGCATTGTTAATATCCATTTGAAAAATACTCCAAGAACTTTGCACAACCAAGTTAATAACACACCTAATAGTGCTCATTTTAACAACAGGGCTAAAAATTTCATCATAATCAATCCCTTCTCTCTGCCCACAACCCTTAGCCACTAACCTAGCCTTATATCTTTCATTTTCACCATCAGGTTTATATTTAATTTTATAAACCCATTTAGAAGGTATAGCTTTTCTGTTAATGGGCAGAGCAGTAAGAGTCCAAGTATTGTTCAAATAAAGAGCTTCCATTTCACTATTCATTGCATGAATCCAATTAACATTTTTAACAGCTTCAGAAAAACAGGAAGGTTCAGAAGTCCTATTCAAATTAGAAATAAAACACCTATTGATTTCAGACAACTTGGTATGGTTAGCATATCTATGCAACCCATACTTGACTTTGTTGTCTAAGACAAACTCATTTAATTTCTCAGGTAACTTATGAACCCTAGTAGATCTTCTAGGACTAATCGGAGGACTTTCATCATCTGTCCCATTGCTAGAATGGAAAGTAGGAACATTGTTGTTGTTTGGGACATTGCCCTCAGATATGTGTATAGTGTCATCCATTGGTGATGCAGTGTGGCTATCATCTTCGTCTGACTGCTCCTCTGCAGTATCAGACAAGGATTGATCCACAATTACCTCTCCTGCATCACCGGATGATCCCCTTCCATCATCATTGGTACTTACAACATTTTGGGGTTGAAAATAAAAAACATCAAAAAAGGTTTTATTACTAATATCTTTATTATTAAAAACTTTATTATTAGAACTCATTTTATAAGGAAAAACATTTTCATAAAATTTAACATCTCTTGAAAATAAATAACTTCTATTTTCTAAGTTCAAAAGCTTGTAGGCCTTTTTGGTACTAGAATACCCAATCAAAACACATTTTTCAGATTTGGGAGAAAATTTATCATGACTGTTTAAAATTGTTGCAAAACACAAACACCCAAAACATCGTAAATGGGAAAGGGAAGGTTCTCTACTATAGAGCATAAAAAAAGGAGAATGACCAGCAAGGACAGATGATGGAAGCCTATTAATCAGATAGGCAGCAGTTAACACACAATCAGTCCAAAAACACAAAGGAACACCACTTTGAAACAAAAGGGTTCTAGCCACATTCAATAAATGTCTGTGCTTTCTCTCAGCAATACCATTTTGCTGAGGAGTATAAGCACAAGAGGTTTGATGCATAATGCCATTATCCCTAAGGTAACAATCCATCTTGTTATTTATGAATTAAGTTCCATTATCAGATCTTATAACTTTAATTTTAGTTTGAAACTGATTAAAAATTAAGTTCACAAAATCCACAAAATAATTGAACACTTCATCCTTAGATTTGATCAGATAAACCCAAACATCCCTAGAAAAGTCATCTACAATGGTGAGAAAATACCTAAACCCTTCCTTTGAGGTAACCCTATAGGGTCCCCATAAGTCAAGATGAATGAGTTCACCAACCTTTTCAGACTTATGGTTGCTCAGAGGAAAGGGTTCTCTGGTTTGCTTAGAAAAATGACAAGTTTCACAAGGACTAATATGCTCAGGTTTATTGATTCCAAGAGTGGTTTTCAGAATTTTTAACACATTATCAGATGGATGACCTAACCTATTATGCCAAACCCCTTTAGAAGCATGAAAACACATAACAAATAGGTTACTTTTTATCTGAGGTAACTTACATTCAGAATCAAACAAGTATAAGCCATCACACTCATTACCAATCCCCATAGTACTTTCCCTTTTCAAATCCTGAATGACACAGTTATGCTCTGTCTTTAATTAACTTATTCACAGACAAAAGACTAACAGTGTACTCAGGTATCACCAACACATCAAAAAGAACCACATTATTGGTAAGTTTCAAGTTACCAATATAAGTAATTTTAGCGGAAGTACCATTAGGATGCCCAACAGTAATATTTAAATCAGAAATATCAACAACATTAGTCATGTTTTTAGTAGAGTTGGTAATGTGTTGGTTGGCACCAGAGTCAATAATCCAACCAAAGTTAAAGTTGAGCCCATCAACTTTGACTTTGGCAAAAAAAAAAACTTATAGAAGTGATTGTTAAAAAAGACATTTCCATTAAAAAAACCGCATTGAATACCTGCCATGTTATCTTGACCACCACAATTCTCTTTTTCGCTGATTAAACTCATAAGTTTAGCAATTTGGTCATTGGAAAAAGGTAAAGTGGTGTTAGAAATATGAGAATCAACATTGTTACTGGAACCAACCCTATTGTTCACCTTAAAAGGAGTCCTATTGTTACTAGAATTAGAGTTCTTTTTATATCCAGGAGGATATCCAATTAACTCAAAACATCTGTCCACAGTATGACCTTTCATGTTACAATTAGTACATAACAAAGAGTTGTATTGATTCCTATTTCCTCCATTGCTGTTATTGCTATTGGAAAATTGATTTGACTGATTTCTGTTTCCCTCATTGTTACCATTAAAAAACTGATTCTGATTCTGATTTCTGTTGTTAGAAAATCTATTTTGATTCTGATTTTGACTTTGATTTTTTGGAAAATCATTAGCCTTAGCAACAAAAGAGGAAACCTGGGGTTTTGAAGCCCCATAATTAGAGTTAAGACCCCTATGGGACTCTTCTCTGCACACAATCACAAAAGCATCTTTAACATCAGGTAAAACAGGTTGGGTCAACAAGGAACTTATTATAGGTTGATACACTTCATCCAAACCCATCAAAAATTGCATTAACTTCATTATTTGTTGATGTTTACTAGACTCAGCCCTAGCAATGCAAGTGCAAGGAGAAAACTTGGTAAGGATATCAAATTCTCTCCATAGAGAATTCAATTTGTGATAATATTCAGACACAGACAATCCATTTTGTTTAAAATTGTTAATTTTTTGAATTAAATTAAACATAATTGAACCATCAAGTTTATCATAAGTGTCCCTAAGTTCATTCCAAACCTCAGCAGCATTTTCAGAGTAGACTTGACTCAAATAAAGATCTTTAGAAATAGAACTCAACAACCAAGACAAAACAACAGCATTGCATCTATCCTATTGATTGGAAAGAGGCTCACTATTAGCATAAGCAGACTTAACACAAGTACCATCAACAAATCCCATTTTATTTCTAGCTTGTAAGGCAATTTTGACAGCATTAGCCCAAAGTCTATAGTTGTCACAACCAGTAAGCTTTATACTAACAAGAGTCCCAATATTATGATCATTAGGTTGCAAGTGCAAAGGATTACCAACATCTAATGAACTAATCAAAACAGGTGTAATAGTAGGAGTAGTCATAATGAAAAACAAATAAAGAACACAGAAAGCACACCAAGTAAGAACAATAAAGTAAATACCAAATAAAGAGGAAAGAGAGAGCTTGAATCCCAAAAGTGACCAATACTAGCTTGTGGACTGGGGTTGGCCAGAGCAGGTATCCACACCAGTCAAGCTGGAGGGTCAAGATGTTAACCGAACCCGTTTGCACCCACCTCACTAGATCAATGACCAAGAAGAAACAAGGACTTACAGTGCAATAAGTAGAAGCAAAGGTACCACTTGTGCTCTTGATTCACTTAGTCAAGAGACACATATGGTAGAAGAGTCGACAAAGTCACCAAGAGTAAAAATACCCAAAACCAGAAATTAGGGTTTTACAAACCCTAATTTAATTCATTAACAACAAAGGAGCCACCAGAATAGAAAACCCCCAAAAATTACAAATTAGGGTTTCACAAACCCTAATTTAATTTTTCAGCAAATCAACAAATCCAACACCCAAAGAGCCGAAAAAAGCTGCAAGAAGGGTGAGAAATAGATAAATAATGAATAAGAACTTACCTATGAAAAAACCCTAATTTCTGAATTTAGGGTTTTTCAAAAAAGATCAAAGAATATATAAATTAAGACCGTTAATCAACGATTAACAATCAAAGAAACAGTTCCCAAGCCAAAAATTAAGAAACCCCCAAAAAAAGTTTGAAACCCTAATTTTAATTAATTAAAATAAAATTATAGATCGGTAGTAATATAGCAAAAAACATGTTTATAAGAAGGATTTATCCAAGAAATAGAGCTACAAGCTATGATACCATGTTAAAAAGATGAAATCAACAAAAACAATATTTTCCCAAAAACGTTTTATTAACCATAGATCAAGAACAGTCCCCAAAAGGATGTTGTTCAACATACAAACCAAATAGATAGTCCCCAAACGGATGTTATCTCAAACATACATCAAGAACAAAAAACAAAACAATAAACTACTAATCTACATATGATCCAAACATCTACATCTTTGATGTTTGGATCTAATTAGGGTTTTTTATGAAGGATAGTAGGATCTGTGTAATTTGTGAAGATAAGAGAAAGTTGTGTATGAGATGAGAGTGATGTGTGTGTTTTTTTGTGGAATGAATGGATGAGAGTTAATGAGTGATGTATCCAAGGTTCGTCCCACCAAACCAGCTAAGTACTGGTCTTCAGTCAAAGATGAGTCACACTCCAATTTCCAAAAACACCCCCTGCACAATACAAAAACATTCATAGAAAGCCTAACGGCTATATTAGTTATAAAATAGTTACCAGCAACCCCCTCAAGGATTAGGAGATTGCTACACACAACCAATAACTTTCAACAAATTCCTAAGACCAGGTTTTAAGGTATACTAGGATAGTGGGTACCTAGTCTTAAGGTGATAATGGGTATTAGGTAGTTCCTGTTTTTGTGTTTCCATAACGTTCCTTATATGGCTATATAAAGCCTTTTCCTTTGTTGAATAAAGCAACATTTTTCTACAACAGTTTTGTTTATTTTCACCTTATGTCAGTCACATATATAGGGGCCTGAACCTACATTTGGTATCTAGAGCTAGGATTGGGCTCACATAGGAGAGAAAGTAGCATGTTCATGTGAATTGCAGAAGGAAGCTCAGACCGTGAAGACCGACACCGAGATCGAAAAGTCTAGACCAAGACCGAGGAGGCAACCTACACCAAGACCGTGACCGCGTGTTGCCCGAGAAAGAAAAGAAGACCGAAAAAGATCGCAGCCGTAGAGAAGATCGAAGAAGCTCTGGCGTGAGACTGAAGACCGTGAGACCGAAAAGACCGTAGCTAGCAACAGGAGACCGTGAGACCGTGACAGAAAAGTAGACCGAAGAGACCGTAGACCGAAGAGACCAAAAACCGAACGACACTGTAGATAGTAATGACGCGAATGCTGGTAACGACATATTTGATAATATGAATATTAAGTTAGAACAACGTGTCGCTCAATTACTTCTACAAAATGAGCAATTGAAAGCTCAGATTAAGGAAAAGGTTTTTGCATTAACAGCGGTGAAAAATGAATTAAGAAAGGTAAAAGGAAATAGTGTGGATACCAAGTTAGCAAATCAGTCAATCTTGGGGAAACCTCCTACTCAACCATTCAGAAACCGCTCAATTGCTAGACAACCGAATGCGTTTATATCTGACCGACCCAAAACATCGAACTCGAGGTTTGCATCCCAAGTTGACGTGCGTAGCATTTTGCCAAAAACAGTCACTCCACTATCTAGATCCCCCTTAACAAATTTTGCCTATGCAAAACCCAATCACATGAATGCCTCAAGCAACTCTAGAAATAGCTCCAAGAACATGCCTCGGAGTAGTTCAAATGACACGGGTCATTAAAGCTATCTAGAGGATGCTAAGATAAAGACACAAGCAAGAGATAGGACCCAACCAAAACCTATGAGTTCTAATCACACATCTAGGAATTCTAGACCCTTCTATGATGTGCCCAAATCAGCCTATCCTAGGAACACTAGATCCTTCTCATATGCTAAGCACTTTGTTTGCAAGAAATGTAACAAATGCGTGTTTAATACCATTCATGATGATTGCATCACAAAAGTCTTGAACAAGGTGAACCAAAAAGCTAGAGCATCTCAAAGACAGAACCCTATAGGAAATAGATTTTCTCCAATTAAGTCTTCTGTTGTGCATGAGAAAACTACGCTTCCTAGACCTTATCTTAAGTGGATACCAACAGGTAGAATCTTCAAAACAACTGGTCTTAAATGGGTTCCTACTGGAATAATATTTCCCTCTAGCACGACAAAGGTTCACTGTGAACCCCCACATGGTTCTCACAAAGATATCACTAACCAATATGCAAGCATACAAACTACTGATGCAAGTGCAGGTACACAAGTAAAGGCTCAAGGGGCGCCCAAAGTTCCAATCTTTGAATACCGTTAAACAAAAGACACACTCAGAGTTTGGTTGCTGAAGAAGCTGATATCTGAGAAACAAGTGTCTCAGGGCTTTCACAATTAAGCTCGAAACGACTTACAGTTAAATGTCAGACTGTAACTCGAACTTAAAATAAAGGAAAGTGTTTTTTTTAAGATAACTTATCCTAACAACGGGTAGATCAATCTATCTTGGGTTGAGCTTGTCACAACCATTCAACGTTTTGAGCTCAACACAATGACTTGTAATCACTTTCAGATTGCAACCCGGATTTAAATTCACGGGGGAGTGTACGCTTTCGTGCCCTTACCTTAGCAAAAGAAGTTAAATCTTCTTACACTTGAGTGGATTCGTCAAGACATTCAAAGTATATGAACTCAAGTTTATGCTTTAGACAAACCGTTTCGCTAAAAAGAATTGATTTCAAAAAGCGTTGAACACAATTTTTTCAAGAATTTCTCAATGATATTCAAAATCTTTCAAAAATTATGTGTTCAACAACTCCTATCCTCAAAAGTTTAATGTGGATCATATCCTCGTAATGCCAATTCCATTGGATCAATTTTTGAGGGGGAGCGTTCCAAATTCATGCTATGGTTGACACATTTTTCTCCCGAAAGTTTTTCAAGACTATTTTTCACAATATATTTTAATCAAATTTGGTATCTCTAATATCAAAAGATTTTATATATTAGAGATAGGGGAGAAAATGTGATCTAAAGACTCAAGCACTCATGGTTTCGATCAAATACCCACAACATCTTTAATTACGACGTTATTGGTGTCAAAAGGGTGGTTAGGTTTAAGTCATATGATCCAACCAGAACCGGAGGGATCTTCCCAGGGACAATCCAATAGATTATTAGAAGTCCTTAGGAAAGATGGAGTAGAATGTGAACGTAACTGAATGCCGACTAAGTACTGATGCTAGCACTGGAACAATCACAACAAGGTGCTAATAATGATGTCCATGGTAAGCATTGAAGGGGTTGAAGAATGAAAAAGAAATGTAAGGATAAAAGGTGTAAACAAAGAAGCCCTCCATACAACTTAGGCAGAAACCGGGTCAATGATAGGTGTGAAAACACCCATCTTTTCTACCACTTAATTACAGTAATAACCGGACCAAAACGTGTATTTTATGTCTTTTATTTCGGAATTATGCGTGGTTTGTGTTTTTGTTGTGATTTAGGACGAAAAGGTGAAAAGTGGAGAAAACACGGGAAATCACGGGCATTTACGGACTTTTATTGAAGAAAAAGATGAAAGACGAAGTCAAGCAGTCAAGAGTGCAAAAAGAACGGAAGTCCAAGACCAACTCTGAAGATTTATCGAAGAAAAAGTCAAAAGACGGAAGTTTACTTAAAGCCGAGGAACTCAAGTCTTATTTATCGAAGAATTAAAAGACGAGTCCAAAGAAATCCCGAGCCAAAAGTCATCAAATTCCAAGATTAACAAAAAGATTAAGAAGGAAGGACATAAGGGCGCAATTAAGAAGAAAGGAAGGAGGGGAGGAAGCTTCCTCTAACCATCCCCCTAATCACCTATAAATACTTCCCATTTTCATTCATTTGTTCTTGTTGACTAATCGTGACAAATAGTTCTTCCACCTTTATTTACTTGCACCTTTACTTTTCATGTCAATTTAAATACTTGTCTTGCACCTTTATTTACCATTTAATTTCAAGTAAGTGTTTCTTTTAATTCTCGCACCTTTACTTTATCTTGTTGATCTCCTTCTACCTTTCTTTGATCTTTGATTTATATGCTTTTTATCTTGTTAACTTGTTTAAAGATTACATTTTTATGCTTTTGAATGTTTTAAATCATTGATTTTCATAGCTTATTTTGTTTATTTCCAAGTTTATATAGTTTTTATAAAAATTGTTTTCGTGTAAAAGTTTGTTTTTCGTAAAGATTATCTCTTTCGTGTGTTAAAAGTCTTTAAATTTCAGTTTCGTAGCTTATTTTTACACGGTTTGTCTTAGGGATTTAGTCTTGTGCTTATTAGAATCATAGCTTATAAGATTAGCTTTATTTGTGTTTTTTCCACCGTATTCCGATCTGACAAATCGAAAAGGGGTTTTACATTCCGATTGGAGTGATCGAATAAGGGTTTTAACATTCCAATTTAAGGCTTTGTACATTCCGATTGGTGAGTAAGCTGGTATTCCGATCAGGGGTAGGTAAGTGGGTATTCCGATCAGATTAAGTGACATATTCCGATTAGTGCTCTTTGCCTCATTCCGATCGAGGTGTTGATTGGATATTCCGATCACTGGTTCCGATCAGCATTCCGACCAGATCACTTCCATATTCCGATCAAGGTGAGTTTACATTCCGACCAGGTAGGTTTGTGGTGTTCCGATTGGGATATTGGTGACAGCAATTCCGATTGGTATTCCGAAGACAACATTCCGATCAGGTCAAGGTGAGGCTCATCGGAATATATTCCGATTGGGAGGTTTTTCACTATTTAAATTTGTTTCATTTTTAATTCCTTATTTCTATACTTTGTCTTATTTTAATTCTCGTCACGCTTTTATTTTTGGTCATTTAATTCATTTACTTTCTGTCACGTTTTTTTAAATATTGCTCCCTTTTATTTTTAATTAGTTTAGATTTAATTAACGCACATTTAATTTTAATTATTTTGCATTTTCATATACTACAACGACAACCTTTTTGTTTCCACCAAAATAAAACTGAGTCACACATTAAACACAAGTTTTTCAATTCGAAGAGATTGGTACAACGATAATTTTTAACCTGAGTAAAAAGCAGTTATTAAATGGCGCCGCTGCCGGCTCTTTTCGTAAAGATTAACGGTTTTCTGTGAGAGACGCGTTGCTTTTTGGGATCCGTTCACTTGTGAGCGTTATTTTTCTTGCCTAAAAAATAAAAAAAATAAAAAAAAAAACATAAAAATTAAACAATTGATAAAAATCCATAAAAATTAAAAATTTCAAAAATCCAAAAAGATTCTATTTTTATTGTGTATATATATTGTCTTTGTGTTTTGTTTTGTTTTCTTTTGCATTTTCAGGTGTATGCGTACTAGATCTTCTAATTATCAAGAGCCCGAGACTCAAGAAGATTTAGCTATGTCAGGTTTAAACAACAATAATCCACCGCACCCTAATAATAACAACAATGTTCTTCCACAGCCCGATCTTCGGACCATGGAGGAGCTTTGTCAACCTACCATGTTTGGACGAGGAGGACCGATTGCGCCGATGCAAATCAACGCTCCTGAGTTTTCGTTGAAGCACCACATGATTCAGCAAGTGCAAACTAACCCATTCCATGGATTGCCTGATGATGATGCCAACAAACACCTCGACAAGTTCATTACAATCACCCAAAGCATGAAGTTGGCTGGTGCCACAATGGATGAACTTCGCCTACAACTCTTTCCACATACTTTATTACATCACGCCGAGAAATGGTTTGATCGTCTCCCAAAGAATTCTATTCACACTTGGGATGACATGACTCAACGCTTTTTGTCGCGCTACTTTCCACCATCCATGGTCACGAGCCTTCGCAATCAAATCAGCGGTTTCATGCAAGATCCCGATGAATCTCTTTTTGATGCTTGGGAGAGATATAATGTCTTGATCGATAGATATCCAAATCACAACATGCTCCCTGTGACATTAATAGATACTTTCTACAACGGTTTGACTTTTCGTGATCGTGATACGATCAATGCAGCCGCCGGTGGCACATTCATGAAAAGGAGACCCGAGGAGTGTAGAGAGCTAATTGAGAACATGACTACTCACCACAAAAACTGGGATTCCTCTGCTTCTTCAAGGAACAATCCGAGAGTCAATGTTTCCTCCACTTCAGCAAACCCTGATATGACCGAACTCACCCGTGTGCTGACTGAAATGAGCAGAAGTATGCAACTCTTAGCTTCAAATCAACAACAACAACAAGTTAAAGCTGTTGCTGCTCCTTGTGAAACATGCGGCGGTCCTCACTCATACACCGATTGTCCTTCTACACAAGGAAATCCGGAAAATGTGTATGCAGCTTATGGTAATTATTCACCGGAAAATTACCAAGCTCGACCTCAAGGGGATAGAAATTTGCTGAGTTACCGATCTAACAACTACCTTTCACCCAGTTTTTCTCCTTAAAACCAAAACCCCGCCAACAACTACACTAGAAGCAACCAAATCCCACCAAGAGCTTCTAATCCTTATAACCCACCCGCCCAACAAAACCCACCCATTAACTCCGATGTTGAAGCCATTATGAGAACCCAAGGTGAGCAAATCAAGAATCTACAGAGCCAAATAATCAATTTGAAAGGAGATATCACGAAGCAAGGAAATGAGATAAGGTCCGAGGTTCGCGATAATATTCAATCCTCCTTCAGCAATCAAACCAATGATTTGAAGAATATGCTTGCTAGTTTCTTGCCCGCCGCTCAACCTTCTTCTTCGAGTTCTCTACCTTCAAACACCGTCACCAATCCGCGAGCCAATGTGAGTGCTATTACTACCCGTAGTGGATTCACCATCACCAATCCCACCTCCATCATCTACACCTCCTCCACCACCATTTATCCCTACTCCTCCTACACCTAGTATTAGTGCACCATTATAGTCTCCGCCTCGACGTGATGAAGTTCCCACGAATGACCCTTCAACATCTCAACCTTTACCTACACCTGCACCTTCACCACCTAAACCCAATATCCCTTATCCCTCTCGTTTAGGCAAGACCAAAATGCTAACCAAGGAGGACTCCGAAGTGGCACGCTATGTGAAGATGATTTCTCAAATGAACTTCAACATTAGCTTTCTTGAAGCACTTGTCCACATGCCCAAATTTGTTAAAGCATTTAGGGAATTGCTTAAGAAGAAGGAGAAGCTGATTGAACTCGCCAACACACGCTTAAATGAAAACTGCTCTGCAATTATTCTTAAAGAACTGCCGGAAAAGCTTGGAGATCCCGGTCGTTTTGTGTTGCCTTGCGTGTTCAACAAAACTGAAGAATTTACTGCCCTTGCTGATCTCGGGGCCAGTATTAATTTGATGCCTTTGAGTGTTTGGAAAACACTATCATTGCCCGAACTTACTCCAACAAAGATGACTCTTGAGCTTGCTAATCGCACTCTCGCTTACCCCGTTGGTATAGCCGAAGACGTGTTCATTAAAGTTGGCACATTTACTTTCCCGGTCGATTTTGTCGTAGTTGATTATGAAATGGACCCTCGTATTCCTTTAATACTTGGTCGGCCATTCTTGAGAACCGGACGAGCTTTAGTGGATGTGGCCGAAGGTGAGTTAATCTTAAGAGTCGGGGATGATGCACAAGTTTTCAAAATCGGGAAGCTTACAAGTACAACCTTTGGAGGACGAGAATCAGTGAATATGATTAATGTGCATGATGACTTCGTTGTCTACGACAATCCTCTATTCGACTCTTGCATCGATAATCCACTTTTTCAAGATGATGTGGATGATTCTCGCCCCAATTTGGACCTTTCTCCCATTTATGATTCGCCACCGGTCTTTGATGCTTATGATGATGATGATTCTAGCTCAGATTCGGATGATTATGATGACCTTACTTCTGAGTATCCCGAG
This sequence comes from Glebionis coronaria, assembly GCA_025667525.1. Taxonomy (NCBI): domain Eukaryota; kingdom Viridiplantae; phylum Streptophyta; class Magnoliopsida; order Asterales; family Asteraceae; genus Glebionis; species Glebionis coronaria. The sequence continues at coordinate 478,137,580 of CM046879.1, read as the reverse complement.
CTGCCCACGTATGATGATTTCGATGAGGCTGATACTCTTTCGAGCGATTCTTCACATGATGAAGATCCTCCGCCATCACTCGATCCTACTTTGGAACTCATTTGAGGAAGATTTCTCTACGTTTCTCAACACTTACTTCCCTCATGAGAGTGATGCACCTCCTTTGGACTTTGAAGATTATCGTCTTGATCCTACTTTGGATTTGAAGAACATTCTTTCTAAGGAGAAGAAACCGGTCGACACCGAAATCCGCAGCACGTATGAGTTAACACCTCTTTGTCCCCCTTCTGAGGACGAGGTTGTGCTTCTTCGCGGATCTTCTTCACACTCTGCTGAGCCTGAGTGCTATTTTCCCTTAAAGGAAAAGGTGTTCGACCCCGGTATTGAAATCTTTAAGCCATCTCAGTATCCACCTGATGAAATAAAAGGAAACATCTTTGGAACTTATGGAAATCTGCTTGCACCACTTCACCTTTGCTTCCACCGTGCTCCATCACTGCTTAAAGGAACATTGCCTACTCTTCTTTGGCTTGCCTTGTTCGCCTTAAGCTTGTGCTTATTGATGGACGAAAACTATGTCTTTGATCCTGGTGGATATGTTTCATGCTTCTTCCATTGATGATCAAGGTCGAGTCAGGCTAATGACTCGGTTAACAAAAATCAAGCGCTTCTTGGGAGGCAACCCATGCATCTATCCTTTCGCTTTCTTTATCATAAGTGTAGGGGAGACCCGTTGGTGTTTGCTCTCTCCTCTCTTCTTATAATCGGGGATTCGAGCTTCAATGATCCACTCTTGATGATTCTTGACGACCTGTGATTCCGTGCCCACTTCTTTCCGGTTCTATCCTAAACTCTTTTCGATTCACTATTTTATATTTTCTCAATATTAAAATAGGAATCTCTTTAGTTGTCTTTTCCTTAGCGAGATTTAAACAACGTGCACAATGTCCTAAGTGTAGGGGAGTTTACTCCCACATGCTTAAACATTAAGGACAATGTTTATCTTAAGTGTAGGGGGGACTTCTATCGAGGTTAAGTGGTCTTTTCCTTGTTTTTGTCCTCATTTTAACCGGAAAATCAATTTTTCGACATTTTTCAAAATTTTTGATCTATTTTGGCCTATTAGTTTTGCCCTTTGCATAGTTATTTTATTTCCTTATTAGAATAAATGTTTAAATAAGTGGTTTTAATTTTCAAACGTTGTGAATCTTTTGACTCAACCCGAGTTTACTTATCTAAGTTTACTCTAACTAGTATTCTTAACGTGTTTAAGTCAAGTTTTGCTAGGCTTTTATATAGGGAACTATAAAACGCGAAAGTCTTAACTCTCACGGGTTAAGAACATGAACTTTTCGCAAGTTCCTATAATTGATCCTAGAGAGTCGTTTATCAAGGGAACTTTAAAACACGATTTCTAAACTTGAAAAAGTCTAAGAATTTGCAAGATCCTATAGGCGACTCGAAAACCCAAAAATTTGATTTAATAGGCTAAGCATCCACGAGTCTCATTCCTTGAGATTTTAAATTGTGGAGAACGAGAGATGATAGAACCAATTATAAGTCCGGTTTTCTTTCGTGAATTTATGTGAGTTAATTATGAGCCTATTCTCCCATCGCTTGCTAATAATTTATCTGCTAATAAATAAGGTTGTACGATTTGAAAAGTTACTTAGCTTCTAGCCCAAGATCGTTTAAAAGTTGCTCGGTATGGATTAGAGTTCATAGCCAAGGCATAACTTATTGAAGCGGGATGCGAAGATTGGCGAGTCCGAAAAGGCCCTAACAAGGCATGAGGGCTATATTTTGTTGCTAAAGATCCAAAGTGATGTGAAGAATCATTTATCAAAAATCAATATGAAGGATCGAGACACACGACGAAAAGCAAATACTCCCCAAAAGTCATGGAGAAGTGTATCCGAAAAGACCCTAACAAGGTATGAGGATAAATAGATCCAAGTCATAAAAGGAGGCGGATCGTTGTATATCAAAGTCCAAAATAAAGATTGGAGAAAAATGAAGAAGTCGTGGTCCATGTATGAATCTCTCAAAACTTCAAGTGAAGAAATTCCATTATGAAGAGAAGACCATAATTTCATGAACGTCTCTCGAGGTTTGAAGCATGAAGTCGCTGCCAAATATCGGTCCGAGAAAGGTCTCAAATCGCGAAGCGAGTTATGCCAAGATATGAACTTTATGAGGTCCCGAGAAGCAGTTTTAAAAGATTTTGTCCTTTAGCTAACTATTGATTAAATCGTTCACTTTATTTTCAGACTTAATAACTATCGAAATAAGTCAAAAATGCATCCTCGTGATCATTCAAGACAATAATAAAATATAAGAGATACACCTAGGAATAAGGGAGTCTAAGTGAGTAATTGGCCCACATGAGTTCGTGATAGTCTACTAACTTATAATAACAATGATCTCGTTTTTAAGCTTGGTTTGGAGAAAGTGAAAACTTGAGGATGATGATTATTCATAACACTTCCAAAACCCAAGGTATGCTTTTTGATTTCTTTACTTTGAATATTTATAGTTTCTATCTCTTTAATAAAGGCCAACGTGGATTGATTATGATGAAAAATGTAAACTCGCTTTGTAACTAATGCATTGCATGAGGACATTGCAATGGTCAAGTGTAGGGGATTTGATAGGTGTGAAAACACCCATCTTTTCTACCACTTAATTACAGTAATAACCGGACCAAAACGTGTATTTTATGTATTTTATGTCGGAATTATGCGTGGTTTGTGTTTTTGTTGTGATTTATGACGAAAAGGTGAAAAGTGGAGAAAACACGGGAAATCACAGGCATTTACGGACTTTTATTGAAGAAAGACGAAGTCAAGCAGTCAAGAGTGCAAAAAGAACGGAAGTCCAAGACCAACTCTGAAGATTTATCGAAGAAAAAGTCAAAAGACGGAAGTTTACTTAAAGCCGAGGAACTCAAGTCTTATTTATCGAAGAATTAAAAGACGAGTCCAAAGAAATCCCGAGCCAAAAGTCATCAAATTCCAAGATTAACAAAAAGATTAAGAAGGAAGGACTTAAGGGCGCAATTAAGAAGAAAGGAAGGAGGGGAGGAAGCTTCCTCTAACCATCCCCCTAATCACCTATAAATACTTCCCATTTTCATTCATTTGTTCTTGTTGACTAATCGTGACAATTAGTTCTTCCACCTTTATTTACTTGCACCTTTACTTTTCATGTCAATTTAAATATTTGTCTTGCACCTTTATTTACCATTTAATTTCAAGTAAGTGTTTCTTTTAATTCTCGCACCTTTACTTTATCTTGTTGATCTCCTTCTACCTTTCTTTGATCTTTGATTTATATGCTTTTTATCTTGTTAACTTGTTTAAAGATTACATTTTTATGCTTTTGATTGTTTTAAATCATTGATTCTCATAGCTTATTTTGTTTATTTCCAAGTTTATATAGTTTTTATAAAAATTGTTTTCGTGTAAAAGTTTGTTTTTCGTAAAGATTATCTCTTTCGTGTGTTAAAAGTCTTTAAATTTCAGTTTCGTAGCTTATTTTTACACGGTTTGTCTTAGGGATTTAGTCTTGTGCTTATTATAATCATAGCTTATAAGATTAGCTTTATTTGTGTTTTTTCCACCGTATTCCGATCTGACAAATCGGAAAGGGGTTTTACATTCCGATTGGAGTGATCGGATAAGGGTTTTAACATTCCGATTTAAGGCTTTGTACATTCCGATTGGTGAGTAAGCTGGTATTCCGATCAGGGGTAGGTAAGTGGGTATTCCGATCAGGTCAAGGTGAGGCTCATCGGAAGATATTCCGATTGGGAGGTTTTTCACTATTTAAATTTGTTTCATTTTTAATTCCTTATTTCTATACTTTGTCTTATTTTAATTCTCGTCACGCTTTTATTTTTGGTCATTTAATTCATTTACTTTCCGTCACGTTTTTTTAAATATTGCTCCCTTTTATTTTTAATTAGTTTAGATTTAATTAACGCACATTTAATTTTAATTATTTTGCATTTTCATATACTACAACGACAACCTTTTTGTTTCCACCAAAATAAAACTGAGTCACACATTAAACACAAGTTTTTCAATTCGAAGAGATTGGTACAACGATAATTTTTAACCTGAGTAAAATCCAGTTATTAGTCAACACATCATGAAGACAACGCATCATGGACCCAGTGATGTAATGCACAACCCCTCCCCAACTGACTCAGGCTTCTCTCAAAAGAAGTTTGTTTTATTGTAACGGAGATAAACACGATTTCTATTGACTTTCTCACTCCGAGATAGTTGATATTGAATAGGTGGCATCTGCTCCAGCCTCCGACTACTAAATGTGCACAAATCGAGTCTAGAGCTAAGAGATCAATCAAATCTCGTTAGGACACACGGATGACGATCAAAAGAGTCCTACGCTATATCCTTGCGATATTGCTAGAACACTCAGAGTGATACTACCTAGTATTCACAATGATGAGTGGAAATCCTTCTAGTGTTAACTTCAAACAGCACTGCGTTAGGTTATGTGTAAGATTCTTTATGAATTGAACATATGTAAAACTGAAAAAGCAACAGTGGTTTGTTTCTTAATCGATTCAAACTTGTTTCAGGTTTCTATGCAATATCTTTATGGTCTTGCCAGAACATTCAGAGTGATATTTATTAATATTCACAGTGATGAATGGAAATCCTTCTAGCGTCAACATCAAACAGCGCTACGGTAGGTAACTTGCGAGATTCTTATGAATCAAGCTTGTGTCAACTGGAAAGCAACAATGGTAAGATTCTTAATGAATCAAACTTGTTCAAGGAATTTGAATTGATGACTTTAATCAAGCGGATATTTATCCAATTGATTCACTCTTTATGTTCGCAATCTTGCTTTGAGACGGTCGAGTAAAGAGAACGGCTAGTACAACCGCGAAACCCTGTCAAGGAGATTCTTAATTGAATCTACCTAATCACAGGTACGATATTTAATATCGTGTAACGGTCTTCACCGACCGGAGGTAAAACGCTACCGATTTAGGACGAATGTCAAAGCCATTCAGTCCGTGTCTAAGTTTTGTCTCGAGAAGGTGACGTTACGGTGTACTAAGCAAAGTAGAAGATTCAAAACCACATTCTCATACCCAAAGACATTCAACAATCAAGAAAGCTAAAGACTTCCACAACTCTGATGATCAAAATCTTCCTTATCAATTAATATAGAGGAATGACCTCTCTTCAAAGGAGATTGTTAGCAAGCTTTCAAGATTATGCATTGTATGAGCATGTGGATAACGACACAAAATCGCAAGATGGCAAAGACAAGTCAAGGATAATTTGAAGATCTAAAGTTTAAAGACAAAGTCGAAAGACAACGACAAAGGCTCAAAGATCACATCATGAAGGAACAAGACAACTATTACACGTTCAAGACTCATTTATGACGAAATTCATAAATCTCCATTGGACTCCAAATATCGAAGAGGAATGACCTCACATTGGGAGAGATTGTTAGCCTCAAAATATTGAGTCAAACAAGAATGTTCGATCATAAGTTTATATTGTAATATTTATTAGAACGTTGGAATAGTTAGTTAAAATAGTCATGACATTACGGGCTTGATGACTAGCTTAAAAGGCCTCATTTAAGGTACTAAGCATTTATTCAAGCCCGACCCAAAACAATATAGTCCATTAGAGAGCCCGCATGTGGGTGGACTATATAAGCACCCTGCTAGCATGTTAGGAGGGTGGATGATCTCATTATTCTTAATCTACTTTCACAACTTAATCTCTCTCTCTACTTTCTCTCACTACTTTCTCTCTCTAAAATTCATATCTTTTCCATCTCATTTATTTAATCTATCATCATATTATTAAGGACAACAGAGCTGCCACATCATCACAAGTTCACAACACAACAATTGAAAATACCTTTCACTCACAACACACCAAACCCCTCTTCACTTTGGCCCCACCAATTTTTTTTTCATTTTTACATAAATTTAAATTTATTTCATTCAAATTAAACACTACAAATACGAAAATAAAAAATATAATGCGAAAAAAATAAATAAAATAACTTAAAAAATTGATATTCAATTTTTAAAATTTAATCGAGCCTGCCAATTTGCAAAAAAATAAAAATTCAACCCATTTTTCATATATATCCGGCCCATGTTTTTAACTTATCTATTGGATTATGTACACGTAATAATAATATGTCCGGAATTCGTCCCGAGCCTAAGGAGACGCACGCGTTAATACGTAAAACAATTATACGTTAATATATTATGTATAATATATTAATTAGTGATAAGCTATTGCGAACGTTAATTAATTAGTTAGTTAACGGGATTTTATAAACATTAGTGAAAAGTTAACTAATAATTAAATTTGTACAAAAACAAACAAAAGGAAGTATAGTCATGTTTTAAGTCAAATTGGTTGAGATTAATCCAACCGACTTATACATGGGTATATAAGCATGACATTTAGTCATTATTGTGATCATCCTACGGCAGAATACAAGAAACCATTATTTACGATTGATAGGTTTGGTTTTGCGATATACCGATATCTAAGTTTGTTTGTTTTAGTTTTTACTTGATTTAAGAAATTAAGTATTAATTAGCTTCATCACAATTTGTACTAGCATACTTAATTGTTTGCTATAACGTATTGTGTGCGTATTCTTAGAGAGGTCATACTTTGATCTTTATTGGTGGTTCGATAAAGGTGTTTAATCCATCGCTAAAAGGTACGTGTTTCTTTATCATAATTGTTAATTACTTGTCTATACGTGATCCTAAATTTCGCTGCGTACTCGTGATTATTAATGTGTTAATATGATAAAGGTTTTTATAAATTCCAACAGTGGCATCACGAGCCGTTCGTATAGCTTTTAATTACATTAAAAATAACGAAAAAGATAAAATTGTGTAAACTTACTATGATGGCGTTTGAATTATTTTATTTGATGATTAGGTTTTCATAAACCCTAATTAGGGTTAATAAAATTAATTAGACAATCCCTAAGTTGTATGCAATTTTTGTTGATAAATATTATATTACTTGTTAATTAGTCATTATTTATAACGTTGTTAATTGTTAAATTTATGGTTCGATCCATGGGAATCATGCAAGTTTACCATGGATCATGTGTTCTTAATTAATTGATTTAATTGAAGTCATGATAGATGTGGTATGCATGAAGTATGTGATTAATTGTTAATTGGGTATATGTTTTAGGTTAATGTTTATTTGTTTTGCTTTTGATTATAATTGTTATATATCATGGTTCAAGCAAAGGGTTTTTCGGAAAATAAAAATAAATCGGACTAAAACTATATGAAATTTGATTTATTATAATCTTGTTCTTGCACGATCATATGTGGCAACAAATGAGTCGCCCTTACATGGTTTTAAATCTAACTCACGCCGTGATTAGCAAGAATCAAGTTTATAATTTGTTTTCTACTTTAAAGTTGTAAAATTTTGTTAATGACGTAATTTGCAAAAGTACTATCTAGTTGCAAGGTTAAGGTTCGGGAAGACTCATCAAGACTTCGGTCTTGTAGATACCATTGCCCTATAATGCCTGACTACTTGTAGTCTCCTTATCTTGCATACTATTTAGGAAGCCATAAATGGTCTAGGGTTTGAATGATTTTAATCATTCTTTAATCTTTTCCCGTGATAAAATTAAACTGCTTTAAATAGAATACATGTTGAATCGTCAATTTTTATGATATCACTATTTATACAATTGAATTGTAAGTTAAATAAGTGATATTTATAATTAACGAATTGAGTAAATTTTATAAATTACCATGATACAAAGATGTTGCATGCTTCTTTGTACATGTTTTGAATTGTCAAAATTTATACCCTTTGAAATAAGTTTATTTGCCATCCAACGTGTAAAAGCACTTGCACTTACTCTTTCACCATACGTGAGACTGTGGTGATTTTGTAACCCAAGGTGATATAATACACTCGATTGTGAGACATCGGTGCTATATAATCACGGTTTTTAGTTGAACGACTTAAGCAAGTTAAGATAGGTGAGACCTTAACTCGTGGCAATAGATGGGATAAACATGCTCACTTTTTCACTTTTGAATTGTCACAAGTGATGGATATAAAGTTGAGTCCCATAATTCTAGAAGTTGTATTGGATGCAATTATTGAACGTCAATTACCCCTTGAATATCATCATCACTAGCAGATCAACTGATGCGGTGGTGGTATGTCTTGGTGGACTCTAGCTTTTAGAAAATTAATTGTTTATTTATAGACATGGGTATTTAATTTTCTATAAAGGAAGTATTATCGAAAATACTAAATTATTGAACTTTGTTTATTTGTAGATGGCAATGAATAATGCCCAAACCAAACAAAATAGTTCGGCTTTCAGGTCGATGCTTGAGAAGCAACAACTTACTGGTCCTAACTTCAATGAGTGGTTACGCGCGCTCAAACTAGTTGTGCGTGTGGAGAAACTAGAGGATGTGTATGACAATCCTTTGCCTGACCATCCTGGTGCTAATGCTACTAATGAACAATTAGTAGAATGGAATGTTCTTTATGATCGTCATAATGAAGTTGCTTGTTTAATGCTTGGAACTATGTCTCCATCGCTTTATCAGCAATTTGAATACAAAAGTCCTAAGGACATGATAACTGAGCTCCAAAAGATGTATGGAAAGCCTCCTGGTGTCGAACTACAAGAGTTAGTACACACTTTCCATTCATGCAATCAGGAAGAGGGTCAATCCGTTAGCGATTATGTTCTATTGATGAAAAGCTATTTGGATCATTTGGCAACTCTCAACTATGTTCTTCCAGAAGCTGTCTCTGTCAGCTTGATCCTCAATTCACTTTCGAGTGATTTTGAGGGCTTTGTGCAAAATTACAATATGCAAAGCATGGGGAAGACAATTAGTGAAGTTCATTCTTTGCTTATTGAATTTGAGAAAGGAGTTAAGAAGAACAAGAAGTCAAATGTTGCATCTTCTTCTACACCACAAATGATGGCGATCCAAGGTGGTAGGATCCAGAAGTACAAACCGCAAGGAGGTAAGGCTAAAGGTAAAGGTAAGGATAAGGGTCCTAAAAATTCTTATCCTCCTAAACCTAAAAAACCTCAACCTTATAAGAAAGAGCATCCGGCAAAAGATTCCATATGTCACCACTGCAAAGAGGTTGGACATTGGAAGAGGAATTGTCCTGTTTATCTAGCTGAGTTGATGAAAAAGAAGAAGCAAGTTGGATCGTCCACTTCTTCAGGTATTTATACTATTGAATTATTTGCTTGTTCTAAAAATTCCTGGGTGTATGACACTGGTTGTGGTACTAATATTTGTAACACAAAACAGGGACTTAGAGGAGCAAAGAATCTGAAGCAAGGTGCTGTCTACTTGTATGTTGGAAACGGCGTACGTGCTGAAGTAGAAGCTATTGGAAGTTTTGATTTAGTTTTACCTAATGGTTTAATTCTTGTTTTGGATGATTGTCATTATGCACCTACTATTACTAGAGGTGTTGTTTCAGTTTCTTGTTTGCATGATAAAGGATTTATTCATAAATTTACGGATTCTGGTATGACCGTTTCTTTTAATGATATGATTTATTTTAATTGTATCCGTGTTAATGGTATTTATGAAATTTATATGCATGATCCTACTTTGCAAATTGTGAATTCAATGTATTCGATTAGCAATAAGAAATCTAAAGCAAGTTTAGATTCGACTTATCTTTGGCATTGTTGACTTGCTCATATTAGCAAGAAGCGAATTGAAAAGTTGCAACATGATGGACTTTTAAACTCAACGGATAATGAACCGTTTGACCAATGCGTTTCTTGTATATCGGGCAAGATGACAAGGAAATCCTTTCTGCATAAAACAGAAAAGGTGAAAGATCTACTTGGATTAATCCATACCGATGTATGTGGTCCACTTAGACATGTGTCAAAGCAAGGTGCTACGTACTTCATTACCTTTACTGATGATTATAGTCGTTATGGTTATGTTTATTTGCTTAAACATAAACACGAAGTCTTTGAAACATTCAAGGTATTCAAAAATGAAGTAGAAAATCAACTCGGGAAGACTATTAAAGCCATTCGATCAGATCGTGGTGGTGAATATATTAGTCAAGAATTTAAAGATTATCTAAAGGCTAGTGGAATTGTCCAACAGCTGACTCCTCCTTACACACCACAACACAATGGTGTTTCTGAGAGGAGAAATCGAACTTTGCTAAACATGGTTCGATCAATGATGAGTCTTTCTACTTTGCCACTATCCTTTTGGGATTATGCTCTGGAGACTGCTACACGCATTCTCAATATGGTTCCAACCAAGAAGGTTGACAAGACTCCATATGAACTATGGCATGGAAAAGTTCCTAACTTGTCTTACTTAAAGGTTTGGGGTTGTAAGGCACATGTGAAGCGTCACACGCCTGACAAACTTCAATCAAGATCGGTTAAGTGTGTCTTCATAGGTTACCCTAAGGAAACTATGGGTTACTATTTCTACTACCCACCTGAAAACAAAATAGTTGTTGAGAGTATGCAGATTTCTTTGAAAAGAATCTCATAGTTCAAAAAGAGAGTGGGAGGATTGTAGAACTAGAGGATGAAGATATTTTACCTTCTGAAACTACTAGCGAACATCTAATTGAGGAAGAAAGTCTTGCACCTGATGTAACTCAAGAAGAGGATGTTGTACCCATTCGTAAATAAAAAAGAACAATCAAAGCACCTGAACGACTATGTCTAAATGTAGAAGTCGAGGAACGTAGTTAAGGGTATCTTAATGAACCCACTAACTATAGAGATGCAATATTGGATTCTGAATCCGATAAGTGGATTGTTGCTATGAATGCGGAAATGCAATCTATGTACGATAATCAAGTCTGGAGACTTGTAGATTTACCACCCAATGCGAAGGTCGTAAAGGGTAAATGGATTTACAAGAAGAAGACGGACATGGATGGCATTGTACACACCTATAAAGCTCGATTTGTAGCAAAAGGGTTTACACAAACTTATGGTGTTGACTATGAGGAAACCTTTTCTCCTGTTGCAGATTTGAGAGCTATTAGGATTCTCATAGCTATAGCAACGTTCTATGACTATGAGATATGGCAAATGGATGTAAAAACCGCGTTCTTGAATGGTTACTTAGAAGAAGAAATCTATATGGAACAACCTGAAGGTTTTGTTGATCCTAAGCATCCCAGAAAAGTATGTAGGCTTCAAAGATCCATTTATGGACTTAAGCAAGCATCAAGAAGTTGGAATAAAAGATTTGATGAAGAAATCAAAAAGTTTGGTTTTGATCAAAATCTAGATGAGCCATGTGTATATCAAAAAGCTAGTGGGAGTAATGTTGTTTTCCTAATCTTGTATGTTGATGACATAATCATTATGGGAAATCATATTCCAAGTTTACAAAAGGTAAAGACCTATCTTGGGAAGTGTTTTTCTATGAAAGATTTAGGGGAAGCGGCATTTATTCTTGGAATCAAAATCTATAGAGATAGATCGAAGCGGTTAATTGGACTAAGTCAAAATGCATATCTTGATAAGATCTTGAAGAAGTATAGAATGGATAATTCCAAGCGTGGTCTCATTCCTATGCAAGTGCACACTGACTTAAATAAAACACAAGGTGCTACTACATCTGAAGAGATGAAGCGTATGCAAAATGTTCCTTATGCTTCGGCTGTAGGCTCTATTATGTATGTTGTGAGATGCACAAGACCTGATGTTGCGTTTGCGTAAAATATTACAAGCCGATTTCAGCAAAATCCAGGCGAAAGTCACTGGACTGCTGTGAAAAATATTCTTAAGTATTTAAGATATACTAAGGATACGTTTTTGGTTTATGGTGGAAATCCTGAAGCTACTGAGCTGCAAGTTAATTGTTATTGTGATGCTGGATTTGAAACCAATAGAGATGACACTAAATCTCAAACTGGGTATGTTTTCGTTTTGAACGGAGGCGTGGTAGTATGGAAGAGCTCCAAACAAAGTACTACTGCACAATCTGCCACAGAAGCTGAATATATTGCTGCTTCTGAAGCTGCAAAGGAAGCTGTTTGGATGAGGAAGTTTATTGGAGAACTTGGTGTAGTTCCTACCAATGAAGAACCTATAAAGATGTATTGTGACAATTCAAGTGCAATCATCATAGCTAACGAATCGGGAGTTCAGAGAGGCGCCAGACACTATCAAAGGAGATATCACTATGTTTGAGAATGTATCGAATTTGGTAAGATTGATCTAGTTAAAGTTCATACAGATAATAATAAAGCAGACCCTTTAACGAAGGCTTTACCTGGTAAAAAGCTTACTCAACATGCTAGGAGCATGGGACTTCGTCCTGCTAGTAGTTTCATGTAATCTGTTTTAGTATTTGGATAAAGGATATTGTTAAACAATATTTATTTTATGAATTGAAGTATTGGATATATTCGTTTTCTTTAATATTTATTGGTCCTATTTTTGCATGTTTAAATCCTTGAATAATATGTTATTCTAAATTGTCTATGTCGATTGATTATATGGGAATATATTTGAATTAAGACATATATGAGAGATGGTAATATTCGTAGAATATGCAAGAACGGTTCACCAACTCATACGATATCCAAAAGTTGTATATTGGACATCTCCTACTAACAAGTCAATCACTTTATGGATCGGCGTCTCTAAGTGAAACTTGTAAATGATTTACATTACTAAATCCTTTGACTTGAGATGCAAGCAGGTCTTATATATGTGGATGGTACTTTTTGCTATAGTTCTAACGCTATCCTGAATAAGGTAGTAATAAAGGCTATAATCATTTGTATTGTTGGAAATACGTTTTACGTATTAAGAAGGATCGGTCACTCCAACGATAGTCCATGTAATAGCTCGTAGTTTAGTTAACTCTCTTTATTTATCAAACAAGAACAAGCCTAGCCTACAACATGTGTAGGCCGGCCCAAAATGTAAGTCCAAGCCCATGACAAGGGCTTGGGTATATAAACCGTCTCCTTAGATGGAGAGGGTGTGTGGTTTTCATAATTTTCACATAGTTCTTCTTACTTTCTATCTCTAGCTTTGTGTGAAATCCACCATCTATCTATCTCTTTCTCTCTCTAAAAACATAAGCAAGATTTACATATCCTACAAATGGTATCAAGAGCCATGGGATGATTTTATTGTTCATGTGTTTGTGTTCTTGATTCATACGCCATTTTTGATCCATTTTCACACGTCCAAATTATTTTTTTTGTGTTTTTGATGGTTTTTTCTTGATACAAATCTTCTACATAGTTGTGGTAGGGATTTGGTATAGTTACTTTGGCTAAAAACACAAAATTTTTGGGTGTTTTGATCATTTTTTGGCTTAAAATCACGAATTAGTTGAGTTTTGTCCGAGAAAAGTGGGAAATATTCCGATCTAGTCATCGAAAAGGGGTTTATAGTACATTCCGATCAGTGTAATCGGAATAGGGTTTAGGTATTCCGATTGGTATTCAGATTGGGTATTCCGATCACGGCATTCCGATTGGTATTCAGATTTGGTATTCAGATTAGATACATTCCGATTGGTATTCAGATTGGGTATTCCGATCACGGCATTCCGATTGGTTGGTATTCAGATTAGGTACATTCCGATTGGTATTCAGATTGAGTATTCCGATCACGCATTCCGATTGGTATTCAGATTAGGTACATTCCGATCAAGGTATTCCGATTTGGGAGATTCCGACTGATATTCCGATCACTATTCCGATCAACATTCCGATAACAAAATTATTTTGACTTGGAATTTTTGGTTTGTTGAGAACATATTTTAGGGGATTTTAACATTGTTTCTCGACTTCAACTCACAACAACAAACACATTTACTTTCTTTCATTGATCGATCAACGTTTGTAAATCTTAACTTATTGAAATGGAGTACACATCTCTTACGGATAAGTCCATCCTCTCGGGTACGGATAATTGTCCACCAATGTTGGTGAAGACTATGTATGAGGAATGGGCTTCCCGAATGGAACTTTATATGTTGAACAAGGAGAATGGACATCTAATTTGGGCATCGGTGCTCAATGGACCATTAGATTATGGTACAGTGACGGAAGGTACGACTACTCGTCCTCGCACAACGGGTGAGTTGACTGGAGATATGAAGATTCAAGATAAATGTGATAAGTATGCTACAAACATCATTCTCCAAGCCCTTCCTCCAGATGTCTACAAACTCGTCAACAAACACAAAGTTGCCAAAGAGTTATGGGATAGAATTCTGGTTCTAATGCAAGGCACCTCGTTAACAAAATAAGAACGAGAGTGTAAGCTTTATGATACTTTTGATAAGTTTGCCTATGTGCCAGGGGAGACTCTCAATGATTACTATCTGAGATTTACCCTATTGTTGAATGAGCTCAATATCTATGGCATGAAAATTCCTACCTTTCAATTGAACACCAAGTATTTGAACACTCTTCCTTCAGAATGGAAAAAATACGTGACGGATGTTAAATTGGCTAAGGACTTGCATAACACCAATGTGGATCAACTTCAAGCTTTTCTTCAACAACACGAATGCCATGTGATCGAGGCTCGGTTGTCTACACCTCAAGTTCATGATCCACTTGCAATGTATGCTTCTCAACAAAACATGGCTTATACTTATCAACAACCATCATACTTGCAGCAGCCACCACCACACATCTATCAGCAACCATCTTATCAACCACCAATCATGCCACAGCAAGAATATCAACAAAGTGTTCATCAACAATCTTTTCCACAGCAACCACAATATCAGACATCACCATCACAAGCCAACACTTCTCCATTGGGCTATACTCCTCAGCAAGGATATTTTCCAATAGAAGCACAACCAGCACAAGCTTTCTACTCTAATGAACTTCCTCCAATCCAAGCACCAGTCTTTACTCCAAATGATACGCCAGCTGATGTACTAAACCATCTCACCGCCTACTTGTCAAAACTTGTTGCAACTAGAGGATTTCCACCAACAAACAATCAGCTCCGCACTTCATCAAATCCTCGACAACAAGCCACTGTTCAAGATGGTCAAGTGACGGTGCAACCAATTCAGGGAAGGCAAAATTCATATGGACCTCCTACAAGGACTGGGAACAATCAAGCTGTGAATTCTCAAGCTAGTGGAAATGGGAGTCCTATTGGTCCTAAAAAGGTTGTGACTTGCTACAATTGCCAAGGACAAGGTCATATGGCTAGGGAATACACTCAGCCGAAAAGGATGAGGGATGATGCATGGTTTCGTGAGAAGATGTATTTGGTTGATGCTCAGTCTAAGGGGAAGATCTTGGATTCAGAGGAGTTAGCATTTCTTGCAGACCCAGGGGCAGCAGATACTGAAGGCATTGCAGTCGTTTCTACTTCTAATGCAGCTTATCAAGCAGATGATCTTGATGCTTATGATTCAGATTGTGATGACATTCACTCTGCCCAAGCTGCTCTCGTTGCTAATCTCTCTCACTACGGTTTTGATGTCATCAGTGAGGTACCAACCACATCTAATAATATTGATGATAACCAACATCAAGTTGGGCATGAAAATGACAACCTCGAACAGCATTCGGGAACTAGTAACTCAAATGATGTGGTACCCAATCCTACACATTTGAGTGAACCTCAACCAAATGCTACGACGGGTATGCCATCTTATGCTCAACATGATTTGGTCATGGTGCCTAAACATATTATTGATCAAATGCATATGGCCCTCAGACAATCCGTTGATACGAATTCCACCCTAACTGCTGAGCTTGCGTTGCATAAAGAAAAGGTCAAAACTTTTGAAATGGTCCCTCAAGAAGAGAAAATAACATGTTCTGAATTTGACCAATTTCGTTTTGAAAAGATTGAACACTTGAAAGAAATAGAATCATTAAAAGCTAATCTTTCTAATGAATTAAAAGAAAAGGAGTCGGTTGTCAATGATTTTCAGAAACTTAAAATGGATTTCGAAACTCTCGAGTCTAAAAAGGTTGAATCGGAAATTAATGCTACCAAACTTCTTAAATTTAAAGAACAACAGCTTTTAAAACAATACGCTTCCACAGAAAAGGTTCATCTTTTAACTAAATCATTAAAGAACTCGAACTTAAGCGTCTTCAAGATTTACCACCTAATCCAGGTTATGCAAAACAAGCTCAGGAATATATTCCCGGTCTTTATGATATGACCATAATAGGAAAATCGAAAGAAGCACCTTTTGTTCGTAGTACTGAGGAGACACAATCACTTGGGGATGAAACTCATTCTAAAATGCTTTCAAAATTCCATACAATTGATTATGATCAACATAATAAAGATCAATTTTCGAAAAAGACACGCATTCGCTTACAAAAGGAATTAGCAGAATTAACAGTTCTTGTGCCCCAAAGTTTGTCAAATGAAAACCTTCCTAGTACGTCTCCTACACTCGTCAAAAAGGATTTAACGAAGTTAATTCCACCGGTAAGTAAGGCGTCCGTTAACTTAAATACGGTTCACCAACACTTAGCCGATTTTGACAAGGTCATTTTGGAACGTACGACGGCCACGGCCATAACGGAAGGTGAATGGAACTTTGAGCACACTAGAGCTGCGTTTCGAGATGAAATTGTTCCGTTTGTAAACAATGTTAAAGCTTGTCTTCGTAATATTGATCAAGACTTGTTTTTGGAAATAGAAGAAGTTAGACGTGTTTTCAATGAAATGGAAGATGCTTATGAAAACAGTTTACTTGAAATAGAACGGGTTTCACGCCATAATGATCTGCTTCTGAATCAAGTGATGTCTCATGATCTAGTTTCCGTCTGTGTGAATAACAGTGTTGATAATGATTCTATTGTGCATAATGTTGAATCTGTGGATAATGTGGTAGATAGTACTTGTCACGAATCTGACGCTGAATTTTTAAAGCTTCAAGATTCATATTCTTCGCTTTCAAAACGTTTTGATGAGATTCAAACACATTGTATTTCGCTTGAATGCAAGCAACAATTTATTCAAGAAATCTTTGAAACATCATTCGAAGGTGTTAATATCGATGATGCAAATTTTGAAAAGAATTTTCGATTGAATTTACAATCAAAACAGCGTCAGCCAAGTGACAAAGTTGCTAACTCTTTGCTGATAGACATAGAGAAATCTAAGGAGCTTAACTGTGTGAACGTACTTGAGGCCGCTGAGAATTTTAAACTTGATCTAGATAATCGAGTTTCCAAGATTTTGTCCAAAGTTGATAACTTAAAACAGAAAAATACACGACTCTTCGATTCAGTAAAGCCCGCATGTGTTGATACCACTGCACAGAATCAATCATTGATTGAATAATTGAATCGAAAGTCGATGGAAATATCTGATTTGAGGGAACAAATTTGTGATAAGAATCTGGTCTTGGCTGAGTTAAAGGAAACACTTCGTACTCTAAAAGGTAAGAATGTTGTGGATAATGCAGCCACTATCTCAACTTCGTTTTCTAGTGCAATCAAAAGGAACCTTATAGCTGTCACACCACTTAACAAGGGCCCTAGGACTAAACCATCTCAAACTTTGGTCACTAAAGATAAGGCGAAATCAAAACCAGCTTCTAATATTCCCGTGTTGCCTTCTACAGGAGTAAGCACCACTACTAAGGCTCAAAGATCTAAACTTAAGAGAAACAAGAAGAATGATAGGATCTTGCCCCCATCTAGTAGTCAAGTGAAGAAGAAAGTAGAAGCCCATCCTAGGAATGTTATTTCTGTTTTGAATAAAAAGAATCATGTAGCTAAACCTAAAGGCTCTGCGGTTGTACAGCGTTCTAAGCCTACTGTGAATTCTAATTTGAAATGTTGGAATTGCAATGAATGTATGTTTTCTAGTCGTCATGATTCTTGCCTTATTGACCATGTGAATGAGATGCATGCCCGGAAAAATGGATTAGAATGGACACCGACTGGGAAAGTGTTAACCCAAGTTGGTTGGATGTGGCGCCCCACTGGTAGAACTTTCACTATAGTAGGAAATACGTGCCCTTTAACTAGGATCACTCCCACTGAAGTGAAGAAAGTGTGCCCTTTAACTAGGAGTACCAAGGCTACCAAAACACAAGCGTGTCCTTTAACTAGGAACACCGACACTACTGTATGAACCAAGTGCCCTTTAAATAGGTCTACTCCCACTGTAGTGCCCGCTAATACTCCAAAACCTCAGAAAATTGGAACAGTAAAACCTGTAAATGCTAAAACTCACATTAGAAAATGTAGGAAATCTAAGGATAACAAAAATGTTAGCAATTCTGATAATAACATATCTGTATCTGCTAACACTCCGGAACCAATAGTTTCCAATGCATTGTCTACTGTTGTGATTGAAAACAGGTGGTCCAAATTGTTCTCTGGTATTTGGACTCTGGTTGCTCCAAGCATATGACCGGAGATCGCTCTCAGCTCAGAAATTTTGTCAGTAAGTTTCTTGGTACAGTTAGATTTGGAAATGATCATATTGCAAAGATAATGGGTTATGGTGAATATCATATTGGGAATGTTATAATTTCAAGAGTGTATTACGTGGAAGGTCTTGGTCACAACTTATTTTCTGTGGGACAATTTTGTGATGCAAACCTAGAAGTTGCTTTTCGAGAGCATACCTGCTTCATTCGTAATTTGGAAGGGGTTGATTTACTGAAAGGTACTCGAGGGAATAATTTGTATACTTTGTCTCTACAAGACATGATGGCCGCTTCTCCCGTATGTCTTCTCTCCAAAGCATCGAAGACTAAGTCATGGTTATGGCATCGACGGTTATCTCATCTTAACTTTGACGCTATTAATCACTTGGCGAAAAACGAACTTGTTCGTGGTCTTCCTAAACTATCATTTCACAAGGATCATTTGTGTTCCGCGTGTACAATGGGGAAAAGCACTAAGAAATCTTACAAACCCAAGACTGAAGACACCAACCAAGAGAAACTTTATCTGTTGCATATGGATCTTTGTGGGCCAATGCGTGTTGAAAGTCTTAGTGGCAAAAAGTACATCCTCGTCATTGTCGATGATTACTCTCGGTTTACATGGGTGAAATTTCTTAAAGCAAAAAATGAGGCACCTAAATTCATCATCGGATTTCTCAAGATGATTCAAGTGCGTCTCAACACTATTGTCCGACGCATTCGTACAGATAATGGAACCGAATTTGTGAATCAAATCTTGCGTGATTATTATGAAGAAGTTGGCATCTCTCATGAAACATCCGTTGCACGCACTCCACAACAAAACAGTGTCGTTGAAAGGCGAAATCGTACACTTATGGAAGCTGCTCGAACGATGTTAATTTACGCAAAGGCTCCATTGTTTTTATGGGCAGAAGCAGTATCTACAACAGTGTACACCCAAAACCGGTCACTAATCCGTAAACGCCATGGTAAAACACCTTATGAGATTCTCCATGGTAAAGTACCAGATTTATCATATCTTCATGTATTTGGTTCTCTTTGCTATCCAAATAATGATGGTGACAATTTGGGAAAACTTCAACCAAAGGCTGATATTGGTATTTTCATTGGTTACGCACCCGCAAAGAAGGCATACCGAATCTACAACCGTAACTCTCGCAAAATCCTTGAAACTATGAATGTTGATTTTGATGAGCTGACAGCAATGGCTTCTGAGCAAAGCAGCTCTGAACCCGCACTTCATGAAATGGGACCCAGTAATATTAGTTCTGGTCTTGTCCCAAACAACCCTACTTCATCATTTATACCACCTACTAGAAATGAATGGGATACGTTGTTTCAACCGTTCTTTGATGAATTCTTTACTCCTCCAACTATTGTTGCTCCAGAACCTGAGGTGATAGCTCCGGTAACCGAAGTTGTCGCTCCAGCAACCGAAGCACAATCAGACACATCTGCACCTACAATGGGTCAAGATATACTTTCAACCAGTAAATCTCAACCAACAAATGTTTCAACTACCCATGTCATGCCTATTAATGATGAAGAGGATGATGATGATCACGATTTGGAATTCGCTCAAATGCGTGAACTTCCATTCTTTGGTGTACCAATTCCCGACCCTAATCAAGCCGGGTCGTCCACCTTAGAGGGAGCTCCAACTATAGTTTACTCCAATCCACGGATTCGTGAACATGATAGCAAGTGGACAAAGGATCATCCTATAGATTCTATTATTGGTGACCCTAATCGTCCGGTATCCACACGAAGTCAGTTACAAGAAAGTGCAATGTTTTGTCACTTTGATGCTTTTCTCACTGAAGTTGAACCTAAGACATGGCAACAAGCTTTTACTCAATCATGTTGGATAGAAGCTATGCAAGAAGAACTTAACGAATTCATACGTCTTGATGTTTGGGAACTTGTCCCATGCCCGGATCAAGTGCAGTTACTCACTTTGAAATGGGTTTACAAGGTGAAACTCGATGAGTTAGGCGGAATATTGAAGAACAAAGCTCGACTAGTAGCTCGTGGATACAAGCAATTATTGGGCATCGACTTTATGGAATCCTTTGCACCTGTTGCCCGTTTGGAAGCTATTAGACTATTCCTTGCTTATGCAGCCCATATGAATATGATTGTCTATCAGATGGATGTGAAGACGGCATTTCTTAATGGTGAACTCAAGGAAGAGGTCTATGTTCAACAACCGGATGGTTTTGTGAATCCTAATTATCCTAATCATGTGTACAAGCTTAAGAAGGCTCTCTATGGGTTGAAGCAAGCTCCTCGCGCATGGTAAGATCTATTGTCACAATTCCTCATTACACAAGGATTCGCTAAAGGCAAGGTGGATCCCACGCTGTTCATTAAGAAACGAGGTAAAGATATGATTATGGTACAAATATATGTTGATGATATCATATTTGCAGCCACGACCCAAACCTTATCCGACGAGTTTGGGACACTCATGTCTTCCAAGTTTAAGATGTCAATGATGGGCAAGGTATCATTCTTCTTAGGTCTTCAGATATCTCAGAGTCCCAGAGGCATCTTTATCAATCAATCCAAGTATGCCCTTGAATCGCTTAAGAAGTATAAGATGGAATCTTGCGACCCCGTAGATACTCCAATGGTGGAACGAACTAAGCTTGATGCAGATCCACATGGAGTTGCCGTTGATCCGACACTTTATCGTGGAATGATCGGTACTCTTCTGTATATCACAGCCAGTCGACCTGATCTTCAGTTTGCTATATGTATGTGTGCCAGGTATCAAACTAGGCCTACTGAGTTACACTTAGCTACTGTTAAAAGGATCTTTCGATATCTTAAAGGAACCATTAATCGGGGACTTTGGTATTCGAAGGACTATTCTATTGCACTAATGGCATATGCAGATGCGGATCATGCGGGTTGTCAAGATACAAGGCGTAGCACGAGTGGAACTTTGCAACTACTAGGAGATCGACTAATCAGTTGGGCATCGAAAAGGCAGAAAAGCGCTGCAATTTCAAGTACGGAAGCAGAATACATAGCTATGTCCGGTTGCTGTGCTCAAATTCTTTGGATGAGATCGCAATTAACCGACTATGGTCTAGGTTTCAACAAAATTCCGATGTACTGCGACAACAAGAGTGCAATTGCCTTATGCTGCAACAATGTTCAATTCTCCCGGTCGAAGCATATTGACATTCGCTACCATTTCATCAAGGAGCAAGTGGAAAATGGAGTAATCGAGCTTTACTTTGTCCGATCTGAGTATCAATTGGCGAATATTTTCACGAAGGCTTTAGATAGCGCTAGAATTGAATTTTTGGCCGACAAGCTAGGAATGAGAACCTTCTCGTCTGAGACTCTAAAGGAACTAGCAGATGAAGCGAAAGAATAGTCTTGGTAAAACTATTCTCCGTATCCTTGGTGATCATTTGTATATATTGTTTATATTTTAATCCACAAAATCAAAATACAAAAATATAAAACCATATAAAAACCATAAAAATTGAAAAATTCAAAAAAAAAAAAACCCAAAAATATTTTTACTTTATTTTTCAAAGGCATGTCTTTTGGTACGATAATATTTACGGCCTTAGAAATGTCGATTAATATTGACACGGTGCCATAAATAGAGTTCGTACAAAAGTTGTAATTATTTCATAAAACATGCCTAAATGGCTTGTAGTTATTTCTGACTGCAACCCGGTTTTCATATTAAAGTCAAGTATTTCTTATGAAAGCTTTGATTCACAACGGGAATTAATTTTCTCGGGCAAGGTTTACTTTAAAACCTTGTAAGGGATCAAGTTTACTTTATAACTTGGTCTAACACAAATATATGTACGCCTCAGTGCATTTATTTGTTAAAACAAGAGAAGTCTTGTTTTTATGAAGCTATCATCTCTACAACCATGCTATCTACAATTGGTATCTACATACTCGACGATGCAACTACTCAACCGACGACTACAACTCTTTCGATAGAACACGGGTCAACAATTGAGGGGGAGCAATTGTCAAGCATTCAGAATCTTCGATGCCGAACGTGCCAAGTTCACAAGTTGGTGTCAAGACTACAATACCAATCGTACATGTGGTGTCAAGAGATGACTTCAGACGTGACGAGGCGACCAACATATGCTGACAAGAACCATTTGATCTTATCATATGATGTTCTCATCAATCAGGTCCAACCTTGTCAATTCTTTTTAATATGGTGAATATGTGATCATGTTACAAATCGGTATCATATCTCATATATTTGAAATCATGAAGATAAAACGGACTTGCATTTTTCTTCCCAAAACCTTTGTTAAAACTTCATTAAACCAATTGATATTAAAAACATCGATTGGGTTAATATTTTAATATGGGGGAGAAAATGTGATTTAATATGGGATATTATCACAAATGGTTTGACTTAATGTGCTGGCTCATCCCGACATGTGCGAAATGTTTTCGAATATCGTGGCATATGTTAAGGGGGAGCAAAATGGATTTCATATCAAAAATTGATTTCATGGTGATTTATACTTACCCACAACCCATTTATTTCACGATGATGAAGATTATGGTGACATAAGGATGGTAGGATAGGTTAAGTCTTATGATTCTTCCAGAACCGGAGGAATCTTCCCAAGGACATTCCATAGCTAGAAATAGAAGTCCTTAGGAAAGTTGGGGAAAGATTGTGAACGTAGCTGAATGCCGACCAAGTACTTAAGTTAGCACTGGAACAATCACGACAAGGTGCTAGTTATGACGTATTGGTAAGCATTGAAGGGGTTGAAGAATGAAAAAGAATTGTAAAGATAAAGGGTGTAAAGAAAGAAGCCTTCCTTACAACTTTAGGCAGAAACCGGGTCAACACATATGCTATTGAGATCATTCTAATGATGCTCGATATTGAAGACAGACATCATGGACCCAGTGATGCAATGCACAACCCATCCCAGCTAACTCATATATCTCTCAAAAGGTATTTGTTTTAATCACACGGAGACAACGCATTATCTATTGATTTATTCACTCCGAATAAATTGGTATTGAAAAGGTGGCACTCCTCTCCAGCCTACGATCACTAAAATCCAAAATGCACGATCGAGTCTAGAGCCATTTGAGATCATCAAATATCTCATTAGGACACACTTCCATATTTCCTTGCTTCTTCACACACTGTGAAAAGTAAGAAAGATCTTAAGAGTCCTACGCAAAATCTTCATGATCTTGCCTGAACATCCAAGTAATACGAAAGTATTTACAATGAAGATGGAAATCCTTCTTGAGCGAATATCAAAAAGCTCATGGTAGGTGACTTGTGCGATTCTTTAAGAATCAAACTTGTGATAACTGGAGAGCAACAGCTGTTTAATTCTTAACTGAATTTAAACACGTTCCAGACCTCTACGCAATATCTTAGTGATCTTGCCAGAACACTCAGAGTGATACCTTAGTGTTCACAGTGATGAGTGGAAATACTTCTAGTGTTAACCTCAAACAGCACTTGGTAGGTAACTTGCAAGATTCTATACGAATCAAGCTCGTGACAACTGGAAAGCAACGATGGTGCGGTTCTTAATTGAATTTCACTTGTTCCAGGAACATGAATTGACGGCTTCAAATCATGCGGATAATTTTATCCAAACGATTCACTCTTTACGTTCGCAGTCAGCTTTGGACGGTCGAGTAAAGAGAACGGGTTTACCCGCGAAATCCTGTCAGGAAGTTACTTAATTGAAACTATCCGTCACGGGTACGATATCTAATATCGTCCAACGGTCTTCACCGACCGGAGGTAAAATGCTACCGATTTAGAATGAAATGTTCAAAGCCATTTCGTTCGTGTCTACTTATGTTGCGGCATTTGAAGACGGTGGCGTTGTGGAATCCAAGAAGAAGTCGTCCCCGCATGCTTATACTTTATGCATTTAATATCTCATCTAATTCAAGAAAGCCTAAAAGTTAAGTCTTCCGCTGTATCGAACTCTGAAGCTTTCAAGAATTACGAAGGTATAAGTATGTGGGACATGGTGTCACGAAGAGGCGAAGATCACAAGTGATGGATGCACGAGATCAAGGCAAGAGATTAATGCTCAAGATTGATATCAAAGATCACATCAGCATGTTCACCAGAAAAAGAAAAAGAAAAAGAAAGACGAAGACTACGAGCTCAAGACAAGCATAGTATGCTAGGTTTATTTTATTATTGTAACTTGGGTAACGCCCTTGTTTGGAGTGACCTCCCTTAGGGGGAGATTGTTGGAAATACGTTTTACGTATTAAGAAGGATCGGTCACTCCAACGATAGTCCATGTAATAGCTCGTAGTTTAGTTAACTCTCTTTATTTATCAAACAAGAACAAGCCTAGCCTACAACATGTGTAGGCCGGCCCAAAATGTAAGTCCAAGCCCATGACAAGGGCTTGGGTATATAAACCCTCTCCTTAGATGGAGAGGGTGTGTGGTTTTCATAATTTTCACATAGTTCTTCTTACTTTCTCTCTCTAGCTTTGTGTGAAATCCACCATCTATCTATCTCTTTATCTCTCTAAAAACATAAGCAAGATTTACATATCCTACATGTATCTTGAAGCATGTAAGAGGCACGTGTAGTCAAGATAGAATTTGTTCATTCAACTAGGTTTGAAGAATAATGCTACTGGGCCCCTCGTTAATTAATTAGATGTTTGTATGGCCATACCCAATGGTAATCTAGATTTGTCTCGATTAGATTTGTAATCTATATTAATTATGTAATGCGAGAAACAGAATAGTTAAAATGGAATGACTTTGATCCATATCCATTATTAACATGGTATTTGAGAAACAAAGGGATTGTAAATGTTTAAGTCATTTAGAAGTACTTTATGGAAAACTACACTCGAGAGGTTCCGGGAGCATTGGCGTGTTGCTAGACGCTAACCAATGTTATTATTTTATTATCACATGTCCAAGTGGGAGTTATTGGATTATGTACACGTAATAATAATATGTCCGGAATTCGTCCCGAACCTAAGGAGACGCACGCGTTAATACGTAAAACAATTATACGTTAATATATTATGTATAATATATTAATTAGTGATAAGCTATTGTGAACGTTAATTAATTAGTTAATTAACGGGATTTTATAAACATTAGTTAAAAGTTAACTAATAATTAAATTTGTACAAAAACAAACAAAAGGAAGTATAGTCATGTTTTAAGTCAAATTGGTTGAGATTAATCCAACCGACTTATACATGGGTATATAAGCATGACATTTAGTCATTATTGTGATCATCCTACGGCAGAATACAAGAAACCATTATTTACGATTGATAGGTTTGGTTTTACGATATACCGATATCTAAGTTTGTTTGTTTTAGTTTTTACTTGATTTAAGAAATTAAGTATTAATTAGCTTCATCACAATTTGTACTAGCATACTTAATTGTTTGCTATAACGTATTGTGTGCGTATTCTTAGAGAGGTCATACTTTGATCTTTATTGGTGGTTCGATAAAGGTGTTTAATCCATCGCTAAAAGGTACGTGTTTCTTTATCGTAATTGTTAATTAGTTGTCTATACGTGATCCTAAATTCCGCTGCGTACTCGTGATTATTAATGTGTTAATATGATAAAGGTTTTTATAAATTCCAACATTATCCAGTCCATTCTTTTAAAAATATCCAGCCCATTTAATAACAACTTGTCAATTAAGGGGTTTAAAACACTTTCTTCTTCACGCCTTCTTCTTCATCCCATTTGCAGGTAAGTCTTCTTTTTCTTCTTATTCTCTATTACCAAAAAACACACACTTTTTAAAACACACATTGTAAAAAAAGAAAAAATAAGAAGAAAGAAGAAAAAAGAAGAAGAAGGTACCCCACATCTTGCTTATGTGGCTCGTCGTTCAAATTTCGTTTTTTCAAAATTTTGACGGCGAAATTGGGAGTGGGTGTGGCAATGAGAGGCGACGAGCCTCGGCGAGCTAGCCACGTCGGAACGACGAGCCTACCTCAACCGTGACACCCTCCTCTCTTATAGGTCTAGTTACAGGGCTTGGAAAAAGTGCAATTTGTTCTTTTTTTTAGCGGCGACTTTTATTAAAAGTTAGCAAGATGCTAAAAAATTACAAAGAAATGAAACAAGGATACAATTTGTTCCTCTTTCTAATATGATAAATCAATAACAACATTAGAATATTACATATAATGGTTCATGGTTGAACCCGACCTGACTCGAGCATATTCGGGTCGAGTTATTCGGGTTCAAATTCTAATTCGGGTTAATCGGGTCAACCTGACTAACCCGAATTCGAAATCGAATCGAACATCGGGTAAACATATTATGCCTAACTTGGGTTTGGGTCAACCCGGTTGATCCGTATAAGAAATTTTTAATTTTTTTTCTTTTTAAATTTAATATAAAATTCTATTGAAAAAGAGAAAAAGTTTTTGTAAAATATTTTATTCTAACTCGGGTTGTCTCGAACCCGAATAGACCCGAATCGAATAGATCCGAACCCGACTAATCCGAGTTGAAATCAGGTCGGGTTCGAATAAATTATTTTTAGTCCGGACCCAACTTTTGCCTAACCCGAATAACATGAACCTGACCAACCTGACCCGATTCGCACACCTAATATTAATACGCTGTAAAATTGAAAACCATAAGGACAAAATTTGTAATCTCCATGTGTAAACTTAAACATAGCGGAAAATTTCTAAAAGAAAAAAAGAACGCTTTTAAGCGGGAGGACGAAATAATTCAAACAAATCCCACAAATTCAAAACTTTCATGCTTCGCTCCACTGGTCCATTTCACATCACACGGATCGTAATCTAACGGCTGATATCGTCTCATCTAAAATCCCAAACCCCAACCACCTCACTATATAAACAAACACCCCTCCACACTCCACTAACCACAATCACACACACAAAACAAACATTTTATAAAGATCAAATGGAGGGAACTGCTAAAGTTACCAAGGGAGCAGCAGGAAGGAAAGCCGGTGGGCCGCGAAAGAAGTCAGTTACTCGATCTGTTAAAGCCGGCCTTCAGTTTCCAGTGGGTAGAATTGGAAGGTATTTGAAGAAAGGTCGTTATGCTCTCCGTGTTGGTACTGGTGCTCCTGTTTATCTCGCTGCTGTTCTCGAATACCTTGCTGCTGAAGTGTTGGAGTTGGCTGGAAATGCTGCTAGGGACAACAAGAAGACCAGAATCATCCCCAGACACGTTTTGTTGGCGATCAGGAATGATGAGGAACTCGGAAAGTTTTTGTCTGGTGTTACTATTGCCCACGGTGGTGTTTTACCAAACATTAACCCTGTTCTATTGCCTAAGAAGACTGCTACTAAAGAGTCAACCCCAAAGTCTCCATCAAAAGCTGGAAAGTCTCCTAAGAAGGCTTAGATGAGACTGATGCAATTGGATTGATTTATTAGTGAGTGTAGAGTAGTTTATAATTTTATTAAATCTGATGTAATCAATTCAATAGAATGCAATTTGATCGTTTCTGTTTATTTCCACTGTGTTTGATACTCGTATAATATCTGAGTAATATGGGTTTCAGATTGTGTTAATGGGTTAGTTTATAGTCATGATTGTTTAGATTCTGCCATTGATTCCTATCGCTGTTATAATGACCATGTTTTATAAAGTTCAGTTTACTTCAATATGATTATAGATGGAGGAATATGCTGAACATATCTGTCAAATTCAAGCATATGCTGTTGTTTTAATAAGCCTTTGCTCAGTTGAGTAGGTTATGCCGTTTTCAGAATTTGTAGAGAGAAGGGTTTAAGCTCTTATGCTTATTACACCCCCCAAAAAGCAAAAAAGCCATTTTGAATTAGCTTGCCCAAGTATATCTAATGTGCTTGATAGTTTAATCTGAACAGTATAATCCGTCAAGTACTTTGTCTTGTATGGCTGGATTTCATAAAAAAAGGTACTAGTAAGACAGTAGCACCAAAGTAACACGTGTTTCTCGCTAGACATATACACCTGATAGATGTCAAGAACCACGTCGAAGAAAACGGCAATTTTAGAAGCTGCAAAGAGATGGTTAGTCATTCTCAGGATCAAATTACACTCAGAGAAATGCAGTACACCGAATTATGTTTATATTAACATATTGAGTTGTTGGCAGCCTGTTGTTTCAATAATTACAAGCAAGTTTATTTTGTAGGCACTAACTAGGTCGATCTAAGTTGATCACCCCGTGGTTATTGACTGTAAAGTCGACCAGCTTTCTTATTGATTTCAACAAAGAAATTCCTGCACTTTGTAGCCGTTATTGTTATGTGAGAGATTGAAATACTTCTTAAATCATCCTACAGCTGATGTCTGCCCGTTCACTATCTTATCTTTGGGCCGCTCCTAACACCAATTAAACCGAGTACCCAAGGGACTAATGGAGCTTGGAAGCCACTGGCTGCTAATGACACATCTTGGCTCAACGTAACACATTCTATGTATGCCTAACAATTAACATAACTTGGGTGATAAAGGTTAAAATTAAGAAACAATTTTATACAGATCTAGAGTATAGTAGATCTAGAGTATAGTTTACCATGACGCCTAATGGCAACTTTGACGAGGGTGAAACTATTTTTAACTCATATAGGACCGAAATGAAAACTTTTTCAATAATGGTGGTATAGACGTGCAATTAAATTTGAAAGTAAAAGTTTTAAAAAATTAGGAGATGGCTTCGCCCGGGTTCGAACCGGAGACCTTCAGTGTGTTAGACTGACGTGATAACCAACTACACCACGAAACCATTTTTGTTGATCTACAAATTTACTACTTATAATTTAGTAGTAGTATTGAAATAGGTGTTGAATTAATATGTTTCTCCACAATCAGTCATATTTTCTTTCTAGCTTAGCAAGTAGCTTTCTGATGACTCCTAATCGTCGGGTAATACTCTGGTCAAAGGACGGATGCATATCTCGTTTAGTATAGATAATAGCCCTCAAGTCTGTTTGAGGCAGAGTCAATAATACGTTTTCAAATAAGAGTTTTGTCCCCTCTAAGAGCAAATAGAATCATCACTGTGTGGTGAGCCGTTGCCCGGCGTTGGCCTGCGTGACCACACCGTGGTCGACGGCGTGGAAGATGGCGTTGGCTCAGCCACGCGTGGAAACCAGCCCAATTTTACACAACTCCACTTTACACAACCCTCTTTATCTTTTTAACTCAACCAAACTAACCCTAAACAGCTAGTTTTTTGTAGGCAAAAAATTTTTTGAATTTTTTTTAAAAAGACTGCTAGCCAACGGCTAGTTTTTATAACATTTAATTTTTTTTTTGAATATTGAAAATAGCCTAACGGCTATTCTTAAAAAAAAAAAAAATTTTTTTTTTTTAAAAAAAATGTGCAACGGCTAGTGTATAAAGAATAAAAAAAAACTTTTCTTTTTAAAACCCCTATATATACATAACAATATACCCTCTAAATTTACACACTCCTAATCCTTAATCTATTACATATCACATACGAAATCATGTCCGGAAACCCCAACAAACCTTCTTTCGTTGGCCTCCTTAACACGTTTACCGGAGGTCCATCTTCACAAGAAATATTTTCGGATGATCCGGCATGGCTAGAAATCCAACGACTAGCCTACGAAAATTTCCAACAACAAAGATAAACTCAATTTCAATCCGATGAGGATATTCAATTCCAAAAGCTTCAACAAAACCCACCTTCCTTCGATGAACCACAATCCTCACAACCCACGCCCGAATCACAAAAAAAGACCCCGTAAACGGGCGGCCAAAATTAAGAATGTTGATTTGAGTCAACTAGGGGCGGATTTCGAGGAAAACCTGGATGTGTCGAAAACTAAGTCACGTTGGGTTGCATCGGAGGAGGCATTGCTTGCCAAATGTTATGTTGAGATTTTGGTGGACCCGAATGTCGGGAGATCTCAAAAAGGAGAAACGTTTTGGTGGTTATGGGGACTTTTAATAACCAAAATTTTCAAAACCGTACCAAGGATATGATTTCGATTAAATGGAGGGATTTGAACCACGCTTGCCAAAAGTTCAATGGTTGTTACCGACGTAGCAAGGCGGTAATCAAAAGTGGGGAAAGTGATTTGAATGTGATGGCGAGGGCTCGAAAAATTTATCGGGAGGGAAATAAAAACAAGACTTTCCACCTCGAAGACGCTTGGAAGGTTTTGAAAGCCCATGCGAAATGGGACCCTCCCGAAGCCGTTGATTTAACCGGCAACGTTCCGTCTCTTGCAAATGAGGCTCTTTTTGCACCAGATGCAAGACCCCGCCCCCCGGCAAAGAACGAACCAGAAAGAAGGCAAGATCCGAGTCAATGAGCACGGGAGCGAATAGTGGGTCGAACCCATTCGGGGATGCTCTAACCGCCGAGTTTCGATTCAAAAGGCAAGCCGCCCAAGAAGCCTACGAAGTGTCGATAAAAAAGACAACGAGTGGCTTATAATGGAGCAACTAAAATTCCTCACGACATCGACTCGGGGTTGTGACGAAAGGGAATGTCGTTTGAACAATGCGAAAAAGGAAGAAATAAAAAATAAACTTGATCGAAGTGAAGATTAGTTTTTTTTCGTATTTTTTAATATGAATTATATATATATATATATATTTAGAATGTAATGTTTTTTATTTGAATGAATAAAGTAATTTAGGGTTTGAATAAATTAGTTGTTGATGGTAGTTTATGAAATATGTGGAAAAATTGGTGTGATGGTGTGGAAATGGTGTGATGATAAGATGGGTTTTTTTGTGTGGATGTGGAAGTGAAAAAGCTGATGCGTCGAAGTGTTTTTTGGTGTGGAAGTGTGATGATTCCTTGTGCTCTAAGGACTATAATAATCAGGTTGTAAATTGTGCTAAGTCAAGTTAAGCCTTAAACATAATATGAAATTGGCTTTTGTGTTGATCCCAAACTCAGATCTTAAACCTTAGCTTGTTTAAGAGTTATAGTAGAAAGAAAGAATTCAAACTACTATGAGAGAAACTTTGCAATACACAAAGTAACTAAACAAGATGCGGAAAGTAATGTTTAGAACAAGAACAAACAAGGAACCAAACGTTTAGCTTTAATATATTGATGATATACGAATACCCAATGATGGTATTAGGGTTTTCCAACCTTAAAGCTATGAAATGAAATGACAGAAAAGATATATTGAAACCAAAACCTAATGAGTCCTATTATAATACAAGGACTCATGTACAAGATAACTACTAACAAACTAGGAAAGTATTCTGGAGTAGTAACAGAAACGCGTCAATATCTCTTCCTAGTTTATTTATGCAGCAGGGTCTTTGACTTCTAGCAGGGGGACCAATCCCCCTGTCTTTGTTAATCAGCAGGGGGAACTTACTCTAGCAGGGGGAACTAATACACATGCATTTATTCCCAGCAATTCTCCTCTAAACTTGTACTTTCACCAAAATGACAAGTTTCTGAATAAATGTTGGTTGATGAGGATACTTACAAACTTCCTGGCCAAATTTGACTATGAATAAACCTGATAAGATCATATGGTACATGATTCTTGCAATCTACTATCAGGTCAGTCTGCACCATCTTCTTCATTGTCTCTTGGGAGAGAGGATAGAAACGATTGTTGAGCAAATGAACAGTTACTCCTTCCATGGCTAGCTCATAGACTCCTGAATTTGTGAACAACTTCCAATATAGCATTTTAGCTCCATTCTGTGCATCAAAAATATGGTCATTCAAACTTGTCTCATACATCCTATGCATACTCTCCCAAATCAGCCAATCCTTCTCAACTCCTTCCATGGTAGGAGGATTTGCTGCAAACATCCCTTTTAAGGTTCTCCATATATCATCTAGGTCTTCTCTATCTAAAGTTTGAAAGAGAAGACTCAAACTCTGGAATGTCTGAGCTGTATCATCTGTCTTGGTAAGCTTCCACCAAGACATGCCTCTATACTGAAACACCTCATACTTTACTATGGAGTACTTCATTCCTAACTCACTTGGTGGAATTTCATCAGATTCCTGCAAAACTAAATGCTTATCAATTTCCTCATTGGAGGGATGCTGATCTTCTTTAGTTATTGCTCCAATCTTCTCCATTCTTTTCATCTTTTTGGCAACTCTTTGTAAGTTAAGTGCAAATCTTTCACCTGCTTGTGCAGTTTCCACTGCCTTAGTAATTTCACTTGCTTCCCCTTCTGCTTTTCTTTTCTTATCCTCCCTAGCCTTATTCATCATTTCATCCTTCTTTCTAATGTACTCAGCCTCCTTAGCTGTGCCCATACCTAGAAAGTTGTCCACACTAGTTGCCTTCATAACAAGAATGGCAGCTTGTTCAATTTCTTCAAAGGTCATTTTTCTGAAGTGAGCATCAGTATACCTCTTGTATCTCTTGAGTATGAATTTTTAGTGCTCCAACCTCCCCTTTTCAGACCTCAGATATTTTTCCTTTTTGAAGCTAGGTTGCTCTCTTTTGCAAGAAGTCCTTTTGAAAGTTAAAGATCAAAAGAGTCAATTCATACCTTTCCTCCAAAGAAGCATTAACAAGTTCTTGCTTCCATTGCTCCAAGAATTCTGCAACATTAGGTACCCTTTCATCCAGCTCTCTATACATGATCTCAATATGCTTAAGCATTTCCCTTGGCTGCATATGTACCTTTTCCTGTTATGAGAGATCTAGTTCTTTTCTCCTCTTTTGCATTCTCTCCCCTTGCATGTGTAGCTCTTCTTCATGCATCCTTTGAGCTACAAGTTCATCATGTTCAGACCGAGCCATTAGTTTTTCTGGTGTTTTGTGCTTGTATTTCCTTTTGGGCTGTTCAATCATCTTCCCCTTACCTTTGTCTTTTGGATCTACTGTTGGTTTAGCTTTGGGAGCAGTCTCTCCAATTTTTATTCCCTTCTGAGCTGACCGTCTCTTCTTCTTCCTAGCAAATGTCTAAGAGAAAGCTACTTTTAATGGTGTAATTGTAATAGCAGGGGGAATACTTACAGCAGGGGAATCTTTTGTTGTAGCAGGGGCTTCTCCTTGTTGACCCATATTTAGCAATGTCTGGGCCACATCTTTTGTTGCACTCCCCTTATAACTACCTTTCTCCTCACTAACTATCTTCTCTTTCCAAGGTCCTGGTCACTTGGAAAGACATACCATTCAGTAGACTCATCTGTTTG
This sequence comes from Glebionis coronaria, assembly GCA_025667525.1. Classification (NCBI taxonomy): domain Eukaryota; kingdom Viridiplantae; phylum Streptophyta; class Magnoliopsida; order Asterales; family Asteraceae; genus Glebionis; species Glebionis coronaria. Next base: position 478,103,944 of record CM046879.1, on the reverse strand, counting down.
AGGAACTTCCTCTACTTTGGAAGCATCCTCATCTGTGGAGATAATCAGCTTTGGTCTTCTCCTCCCTTCAAGTGTAGAAAGTCTGGTCTCCAAGCTAGTAATCACCAGACCTTGCTTTTTGACTATTTTTACCAATTGTGCATTTTGCTTTTTCAAGCTCATGCACATAGTCATCAATTCCAATAATGATAGTGGTTTAAGTCTGCTCTCAACCCTAGGAGGAAATTTCTCTCCTTTGTGGGTATCACTGAGTGAGGAAGTGGACTTACTTATGGTGTCACTATCATGCTTACCCCTTGGGGATGAGACAATAGCGGCAAGTAAATCCCCAGTTTGCTCCAAACCCATGGAGACTCTCCTCTCTGATGCTTGTAAAGGATCACTAGGCAAGGGAGACCTAACAAACCTGGTTTTTGTCCTCCTTTCTTGTTGTGGGTTGGCAGGGGGTAGTTGACTAGCAAGGGCATCAGCAGATGAAGCAGGGATATCAGCAAGAGTGGTTTGGGCTGCTCTTGGTTGTGAAGCAGCTTCTCTTCTGATCTGGTTCATCATGGTTTGAGTGAGAGGAACTGCCCTACCAGAAAATTGTGGGGTGGCTGCTGCAAGAGTGGTGAATAATTTGGTAGTGTGGGGGTGAGCTATGAAATGATGATTGTGTCGAATTTGACCATGTTGACTCATATCCATCAAAAGTTCTATAAACCTTGGATATATACAAAATTTTGAATTGATTTTAACATTTTTGACCATACCTTCAAAAATCATTTGAGAAAAACAATATTTTCGCCCTGTTAATAAGTGTGAAAACACTTATCCTTTTACCACTTTCTTATAATAATAACCAAGCCAAAACGTGTATTTAGTGTCGTAAATGTCGGAATTATGCGTGGTTTGTGTTTTTGTTGTGATTTAGGACCAAAATATAAAAAGGGAAGAAAACACGGGCTTTCACGGTCTTTTATCGAAGAAAAAGACAAAAGACGAAGTCAAAAGATCAAGAGTACAAAAAGAACGGAAGTCCAAGGCCTATTCTGAAGATTTATCGAAGAAAAAGTCTAAAGAAGGAAGTTTAACGAAGTCAAAGAACTAAATCTAATTAATGAAGAAATTAGAAGACGAGTTCATTTTATTTATTGACAAATCCCGAGACAAGGTCGAGAATGACGAGTTTATTGTCAAAGACGAAAAACGAGAAATAAAAAAAGAAAGGAGGAAGCTTCCAACCAACCATACACTCCACTCCTATAAATACCCTCCTAATGAAACATTAGGAGGTGTTAGCTAAATTGACAACTTAGCTCTCCACTTTATTTCATGCACTTTCATATTGTCAATTTACATTATTGTCTTTAATTTTCAAGTCTTTAATTTCAAGTAAGTCTTTAATTTGTGTTGAATCTTTATTTTTAATCAAGTTTTTCATAATCATTCTCATTCTTCTCTTCTTGTTTTTAAAAATCTATTGTCTTGTTTGATTAATCTTAAAGTTTTCATCTTTATGCTTAATTTGATTAAAGTTCGTATCTTTTTGTTATTATCATTTTCGTGTGATTCATGGTCTTAGCTTATTGTGCTTTTTACTTAATTGGTGTCTAGCTTATTTTCATTTAAGTGTTTTTAAAGGTTTTATCTTTTTAAAGTTTAATCTTTTTCTTTTAGTTCAATTTATAAATTTTGCTTATTTGGTATCTTGAAAGTTTTTAAATTCATAGCTTATTTTGTTCTTCTTATTGTTGTTTTGGTTTAATTTTTGGCTAAAGTGCTTATTTGATTTTTAGCTTATTGTACTCCATCCGAATATTGTGTTCTTTCCATCACAATATCATTAGGGTTTTGACATTGTGACAGCCTCATTCCGACAGCTTCATTGCGATCGCAATAGCCTTAGGGGTTCTACTTTGCGATCGAATTATTATAATATCCCCTTATTCCGATCGAGGATTGCGATTGCCCGTGGCATCGTGGATTGCGATCGAGATTTAAGGCATATTGCGACGAAACGCTGCCGAATTTTCAACAGCCATATTGTGATAGGTTTTCCATATTGTGATACTTCACATTACAACAGTCTTACATTATGACAGTTTTGCAATTCGATATTCCGACACATATTTTACTCTTATATTCCGATAGTTAATATATTAATCATCCCGATACTTTTTTTTATTAAACACATTCCGATACTTTGCTTACATACATAACATTCCGACATATTTTTTTTACATACATAAGATTACGATAGAATGACATGCATGCCTGCATGCTTAATCCATTTTGGCGCCAAATTGAGCTAGTAGCTTGGCTGCTTGAGCAGCTTGCCCGCTAGCTTGTTGAGTTTTTAATATTGTTCCGTAATCGTTTAGTTTAATCTGAAAGTTGTTTCGATTTTAATTCTGAAAGTCACGTATTTTTAGTTGAATTTTTCATCAATTTTTAGTATTAGTATTTTTTCCTAAAGTTAAAGTTTTATCTTTTATTTAGTGCCCGCTTTAGCTTTTACCTCGTTTAGTTTTAAAGTACCCTCTTAGTTTTATTTTCTCCTTTTTCATTAAGTTAATTTTATTTTTCAGTCGAAAGTTAATTTCTTCTTGTAGTTTTATTTTTATTAACTGTTTTGCTTTAATTTACGTTTTATTATTTGTTTTGCTCCTTTACTATTAGTAACTTGTTTTTGGTTTATTTTTATTATGTTTCGCTTTTACCTTTTTAATTAGAAATAGAAAGCCAAACTTCCCTTTTTCTTAACCAAAACCAATTGAGCTCCACTTTGAACCTTAGTCAATTCGATAAGATTCGTGAACGAACAACGACATACACACAAAATCTCAATATCAAATGGCGCCGCTGCCGGCTCTTTTCGTGAAGATTAACGGTTTTTGTGAGAGACGCGTTGGATTTTGGGATCCGTTCATTCGGGAACGTTATTTTTCTTGCATTTTTCTTGCATTTTTCAAAAATCCATAAAAATAAAAAATTTCAAAAATACAAAAACATTAAAAAAAATCATAAAAAACATTTCTTTTTCAAAGTTTTACACCAAAAATATTCCTCTTAACCCTCTATTGTGTTTAGTTCTTTTTCTCAACCCCTCTTATTTTTAATTCTTCATGGATTCGTATTGCGTAAGGTGTATGAGACGATTATATGGTTTCGAATCATGTGAATGGTGTTATTGCGAGCAATGCGGAAAAGATCTTCCAACCGTTTCCGATTCACAATTTTCACATTTTGGATTTTGTCCATCGTGCAATTCGACTAATTCATCCTTTGCTTCTAATGCACCTACTCCCCCCTCTTGCATATATTGTGGAAGCGATTCTCATTGGCATATTTTGTGTGCTATTCGATACCCGTCTCTTGACGAGCAAGAACCGGGTTACAATTATTGTAGAAACTAGAGGGGGGGGGGGGGGGGGGGGGGGGTTGAATAGTTTCTCTTCGATTGGTGACCAAATTAAAATTACTTTCAATTTGGTTTGTATCAAAACTATCTTTTACTTAAAGCTAAGTTGCATAATGATTAGGTTCAATTGAAATGCACTAGCAATAATAATAAGCAAGTATAATGATAATGAAATAAGTAAAGAGCAAGGAAGGAGACAACCTAGTGGGAAGACACCAAGATTTATAGTGGTTCGACAACGAGGCTCTATCCTCGTTTCTACTCCACTCCTCGAGTACACCTACTCGAGATTTCCACTATATCCACAAGCTCCCTTCTCGGCGGAGAAAACCTTACAACGTTGCTTACATTATTTTCCGACACTAAGCTAAATGTCCAGACCTAATCTTTAGCTAGGACCAATCTACACGACGTTGCCTACTTCACAATTTAACGACACAAGGCTAGATGTCGAGTTCTAATCGAAAGGTAGAACCAATCTTCACGACGTTGCCTACTTCACCATTTTACGACACAAGGCTAGATGTCGAGTTCTAATCGAAAGCTAGAACCAATCTTCACGACTCTTCACTTTGAAGCTAAGTGAGAACTTCACACAACACTACTACTAATCACTTTAAAGTTTAGTGAGAACTCACAAGACACAACCACATCACTTTATAGTTTAGTGAGAACTCCTAATCAAATCTATTACAACTCAACTAGACTTATCCAAGTACACACATGTAGCTTGGATTTACGCAACACAAATCCAAGCAAACACATATGCAATGGATGTACACAACAAATCCAAGTATTCACAAATAACTTGGATGAACACAACTAGTCCAAGTATTCATAAATACATTGGATTGACCTAAAACACAAAGGTATAATGATGAATATGACTAGCTCATAAATTCATCTTTATCACTACACTAGTGAGTGAGTGATCTTCTCATTGGACATGGTAAAGGAGGGGATCAAGAGGATAATCATATGTAAACATCCTTAACAAATTAAGTGATCATTTACTAATGATTATGCTATAGAAAATAGAAAGATGGCCGAGAAAATCGTCCAAGAGGCTTGCTGGAAAATGAGATTTGACCCACTATTTAAAGGAGACAAAGTTACAACGGATCTATAACGGATACTGTGCGCGGTACCTTAGCTTACCCCGCGGTACCATATCGATAAGGTACCGCCTAGGTACTTAAGGTACCGCCACTAGACTCCGCTCCCTTTTTTATCTTTTAGTGGGGTGGGAATATTTGAGGTATTTAAACCCTTCAAAGGATATTCTAACAGCATTTGGAATATGCCATTTTCAAATTTTCATTTTCCATTTTAATAAAACATTTTCTAAAAAAGAAAGTTTATTAAAAAGTCTTTTGTCTTATTAGCAAAAGTGAGTTTTAAGGATAATCATTTTGATGATCACTAAGTATGATTAAGAAAGGTTAGTGATATGATTATTACCTTGATGATAGTGTTAGTTAAATAATTCATTTTGTGTTTCTACACTAAATGTGTTGTATGGTTTGTTGTGATCAAAACTAAGAAAGATTAGTTAACACTAATAATGTTTTTAGGCATTACTTGCATTAACAATCTCCCCCTTTTTGATTACGACAAACGATAAACTCATTTACGTCTAAACACAAACTATGGAATTATTAACTAGTTTATCACTATCATTTCTCCCCCTTTGTCGTAGCAAAAAGGTTAGCATAAGTCTTTGAAGTGCATTGAACTTTGCTAGTAGCTCCCCCTTGGTGGTTGCTCCCCCTATCTTGGGGCCCCAAGTTTGTGAGCTAAGGTGACATGCTACACAAAGGTTAGTAGAAAGGAAAGAAATACCAATGTATATATGATCACTACCTACTAAGTAACTTGAGAGGGAGAAAGAGAAGAAATCTCAAATTAGAAGCAAGTATTTTGCTAAGTATGTCCAAAGAGGTAATTGACAAAATCAAACTTCAATAAAGTGAAGATGATAAGCTTGTCAATGGGTTAAAGCTTTAGAATTGATGGAATCACCCATAAGCAATTGTAAAAGTTTAACCAAGATCAACTCAAAAATAGAACTAATTAGATAACACACAAATAACACACAAAAAAAATACAACAAAGAGGATAGTCATACACATAGTATGAGTATCTAAAAGCAATAAGTATGGAAAATAAACCACTAAGCATAAGCTAGTCTAATAGTGATATTTTCCAAGATTGCAAAAAAAAATAAAACTAAAAAGACGACGATGCATCATTCGAAGTTTTGTCCACCGGAACGAAAACTTGAATAGGAGGTCGAGTGAGGAGGAATTCAAGGAAATTTAACTTCTCATACACACGAGCAAGTTCAATTTGTTGAAATCGGCAACAATCACACGAGGATCCATGATGCAACACAAAATCGTTTGATGTGGGTATGGCATCAAACTTAGGGTTTGGTGGTGGTGGGGTAAAGGGTTTGGGAGTGTTTTCACAATGCCTTGTGAGGTTTGGGAAGGTGGAAAGGTCATTGAGTTGGGGGATGTTGAAGGATTGTGGTGGTGGTGGAACATGTTCTTTTGCTCCGGTGATGGGGTTTATGGTGTAAGTCTCATTCCAATACTTGATTGGAGAGAAGGTAGGGTTTTGGGTGGTTTGGACGAAGATGGTTCATTCTTCTTAACCCAAACGGGTCGAACCGAGATTTTCGGTTTCTTTGAAAGCTTGAATGAGCAAGCTTTGGGAGAGTGGGATTGTGACAAAGAAATGTCAAGGTTAGGAATGTAGGAGTTAGGCATTGTGAGAGTGTGAGAATGATATCTCAAGGTAATGTGAGAATGAATTCTCAAGGTTGGGAAGGTGTGAGAATGAAATCTCAAGGTTGGGGTATAAGTAAAATGTAATCAAGGTAAGAGTTTGAATACAAAATGTGTATTGTCAAGGAATGTTTAGTCAATTTGAGTAAACAAGGAATCTTGACTGGGAATAGGGTTTAAAGGTTTTGACCAAAAAATTCGTCAAAAGTCACATTCTGGCCGCGGTACCTTATGTGGACCGGCGGTTCCATATCGCTAAGGAACCGCGGGTCCTTAAGGAACCGCGTCCAGAGGACTTTAAACCATGTTTTTCCTGGGTTTTGGGAAAAACTAAGACTTTTCCAAAAAATTGCAAATCTTGGATTTTTACCTTTATTAGAACCAAAATATGCTAGGGTTGCATAAAGCAACACATTCACAAAGAATGTCTTGACAAAGGGTGACAAAATAATTTAGATATCATTTTGAACCAATTTTAGTCAAGTTTAGGGGTTGTGATAGATTTAGGTTCAATTTTAATTTCAAATTGAAGTTGATTAGTGTGCACAAAAGGATAGAATCACACAAAGCTAAATCCATAACACAACAACATGAGACATTCATTAATGAGGAAACAAGTACAAAGATAAATAGAACTAACTAATACATAGCTAGCTTATCATAAAATCTAGATAGGTGGTTTTCTTTGGCTTGTTTGTTGAAAAACTTTATTAAAAGAACTCCATCATTCATCTCCTAGAAGGAGGCATGGAGAACAAAGCAAGCAAGAAGTTTTGCAACCTCCTATGTAGTTCATACATGTCCATCCTAAGGTTTTGGATGAGGAAGTGGTTGTTGAGACAACATGGACATCTAGGACCATGAGTTTGTTGAAACCCAAAGTAAGGATCATCCAAGAGGAGGGAAAGGGGGACACCCAAAATTGGGATGTTTGAGTTGGGTGGAGGTGGAGGAGGCAAGTTCTCCGAGGGTGAAGTGGGTGAAAGTGGAGGCATGTTCCCCAAAGGGGAAAAGGGTGAGTGTGGAGGTAAATCCTCCAAGGTTGGTGAAATTGGTGAGTTGTGAGGGGTAAATGGTGATGTCACCAAAGTGTCATCAAATACATTCCCAAAAGGAATGCTTTGGATTGGTTGAGGTTGTGGTGTCACTTCCAAGGGTGCACTTGGAGTGAAGGGTGAGGAGAGCTCATTCATTCTAGAATTGAATGAAGAGGAGGTAGAACCAATGGAGTGGTTAGTACCATGGGTGGAGGAGGTCTTGCATGGAGCAAGAGGTGGGGAAGGTGATGAAGAAATGAGGATAGGAGCATTCTCATTCTTAGGTGTATGGAAAAGTGAAGAGTTAGGCTTAGCTACCTTAACCCTTATTTTGAGTGTTTTTCTTGGGGTGGAGGTATTGGAAGTGTTTGAGGTTTTGGTACACACCATGGTTGATTAGGGTGGTTTAAGGTTTAGGGAAGTATGTTTGATGTGTGAAGAACATGCAAACAAGGTGGGTTTAAATGGTTGAGGGGATGATCCAAACTAGTAATGGGTTAAAATCATTTTAGGTGAATAATGAATTTAGATACCCTAGTTTAGGAAATGTGCAGTTTATTACTGAAAATCATGCAAGGTTTACACAAAATTAAGAAAACAGTGTAAAGCAAAGATGCTGTCGTGCACAGTGGCCAGCGGTTCCTTATCTAGGACCGGCGGTACCTTATCGATAAGGAACCGCGGGTTGATATGGAACCGCGTCCAGAAGGTTTTCAAAAATTTCCCATTTTAGTTTTTGACAAACCCAGATTTTTCCCAAAGGTTTTACAAGCCAAAGTTAACTACAAATCATAATTTAATAAGCTAACTATCAAAAGGCATGCACAAAGCTATGTAAAACACAAACAGGATGGCATAACAAACGTTAAGGATCAAAATAAATTGTAATCCAAGCATGCAACACAAGTTAATAAACAACCAAACCAAAGTGTTAATAACCAAATGTTAAACCATCAGATCCAAACTTTGACACAACTTCAAAGTCTTCACCTCCTTTTCTTTCCTAAACCCTTGATCATCTTTCCCAAATACTTGAACCCTTTTCTTGACTCCACTCGGTGTTCATGTAATTCTCCCCGGGTTCTAAGATTCTCACGATAAAGATGCTCCATATTGAGATCTTCAGGAACATCACTAGAAGGAGGAGGAGGAGGAGCTATGTCTTCAAAATCATCCTCGAATTGATTTGAGGATGGATGGGAGTTGCTCGAAGAGTCAAAATGAGAACTAGGACCGATGCCATCACCATCACTTGGTGGCATATCGGTGTCCTCCTCATCCGGCTCTTGATGGTCGGATTTTCTCGAACCACGGTCACTTCTTTGCTTTCGTTGATACGCCTCTTGAATAGGCAACATAACCCGTTGAACCGGGTGAAAGCGAGAAAGATCGAGTTGAGGAAAATCTTGACCAACCCTTCTAAAGAGGCGAGTGAGAAGCATAGCATAAGGGAGGTTTGTTTTGGGTTTGGAAAGAGCATAATTTATACGTCGAGCGATGTAATATGCAAGATTGTACTTGGTGGAAGTAAATAGGCAAAACAACATATGCCCCATGCAAGCCGGGATATGATCCCAGTTCCCACCAAGACAAAACACATTTTCCCTAAGGATGTTTGCCCATTGGAGCATATAATCCTTAAGGTCGCTTGAGAGCACTTCATACCTATTCACATTTCGCACATTTGTATGAAGGCTTCTCACAACGTTTCCACTACGCTCTTTCGTGATGATTTCAAGGATGAAATTTAGATCAACTTCCGTGGTGTCATTTGGAGGCTTGTCGTTTGACTCCAAGAGAGCATCTAGTCTCCACTTATCCGTGAAGCGACAAGTGCCTTCAAATGACACACCAAGAATATCACCAAAGTCATCGAGGGAATATTGAATGATTTGACCATTCAACAAGAAACGGATAAAGATTTGGTCGTTGATTTCAAGGATGGAGTAAGTACTAAAGAACTCAAGAAGGAACAAGGGATAAATTACCTCGTCTATGTAAAGCAAACAATCAAATCCAATTAGCTCAAACATAGAGTTGATATAATTATCTCCCTCTATTCTTGAGTCTACAATCCTACCCTCATGGAAACAACGAGAGGAAAGGGATGGAAAAGCGTTTTGGAGTTGAGGGGAAACAAAGGTTTGAGAGATGTCGGGCATATAATCTCTAGTGAATTGATGATCTTTGTGAAATTGAGAAGGCATGATTAAGTACCTAAATACAAACACAAGACAATATTTCTCCAATCACTCATATGAAAATCAAAAAGGAAAACGAAAAATGAAAATGTGTTATATCAATTTCTTGACAAACATAGGATTGAATCCATATCAGTTTCATGTTCACAATGTGTCTATTCCATCATTGACCAAGAATACATGATCTATGTTAGATCAACAATGGATTAGAACATTGGTTTTTCAAAACAAGGTTTTTAGGTAAGCATTAACAATGTCATTACCTACTTGTTCATGGGTTCATCTCAAATCCATAATTCAACCAAAATTATTTAGCCTCAGTTCGGATTTGTTCTATAAGTGGGTTTTGGTGAAATCTTAATGAATATGAACCTAAGGAATCATAGTAAAATAACTATGTCAACCCACATTCCTATTAAGGTTTTAATTCAATTTCAATTTTAAAAATCCCCAATTATGAAAGGATGAACCCTAGAACAAAATAGATGAAATTGAAAGAAAATACTTACAATTAATTGATGCTAGATGATGGATGAGTGAAACCCACAACTTGGAATCAATTAATTTGAGTGATTGAAGGTTTTGGAAGCTTCAACAATGGTGGAAAAGGTAAAACCCATCGGCTGTGTGTTTTTGGGAGAGAGAGAGTTTGGTTTGAAAAAGAATAAAAAACACAAACTGGCGCTCTGACAAAAGTTTCTGCCCGCGGTACCTTATCGATAAGGTACCGCGGGTTTTGAGCCGCGGAGATAAGAAACCGCCGGCAGAGGCTGGTTTCTATCTCTGAAAAACGCGAAATTTTGAAAATCCAGTTTTTCTAAAATACTTAAAAATAAATCATGAGCCTTTTAGAATATCATTGGATCATCATAACACTAAGCAATATGCCTTAATGAAGGATTACGAGTTAAATCAAGATCTAAAAGAACCGAAACGGACAAACGACTACTCGTAGCAAAACGACTAAGTGGAGAGAAGTCAAGAGAAGTGAATCAAGACTAGGATCAATGCTCAAGGGATTAATGACAATCTTCATGTAGTTGAAACGAAGAGCTTGTGTCATATATAGTGGTTTAAGACGTGCCTTTCCGGCGAAACGATAAACGGCTTTGGTAATGAATGAGCACAAAGCAATTATTCAAGTCTAAACTAAGATCACTTTCAATAATAGTCTTAGTCTAACCAAAATATGAGCAAAGTATTAATTCACTTTCTCTCCCACAAAGGGCCTACTAACCGTATGGGTGCAAACCATGGAAATCATGCTTGATACTTTAAGCTTCTACTAACTCACTCTACATCACCATAGTGAGTCAAGTATCCAAGCAATGAAGGTTTGAGAGGATAAAAGAAAAGAAACACACATCACAAATAAATGTCAAGGCAAGGATGCCAAGAACAAGCACATAGTCAAGTAATGATCAAAAGAGTGATCAAAGGGCGTGTGGAAGAACGAGAGCGTACCTTGGCCACAAAGAGCAATCCATGGAGGAGTAAGTGCTATGCCCAATCAATGACTATGATGAGTACTAAGTCTTCAAGGACTAGTATCATTCCCAATCATCTTGGTATCATTATTCAAAGATGTTGAAGATCAATGAAAATGATTCTTCTACAAGTACAAGTAACTCAATCCATAACCAATAAATTGATTGATCTTCATGAGTACCTACACAAAGCAAGATGCAAACTAGTAGATACATTTCAAGAGTATATCTAAAATGCATAAAGGCTACTAATCTTAAGTGGGATGCAATATTTTTAATTAAAAGACCTATTTTTCAAAGCAAACATAGTTTTGACCAAAGAGAAACTTTAGTACAACTAGACCTTCTAATTTGAGGAGACAATGGATCGATCCAAGTTTTAAAGTACAATATACTTCAAAGATCTTGAGTGACCATCGCTCTGATACCAATTGTAGAAACTAGAAGGGGGGGTTGAATAGTTTCTCTTCGATTGGTGACCAAATTAAAATTACTTTCAATTTGGTTTGTATCAAAACTATCTTTTACTTAAAGCTAAGTTGCATAATGATTAGGTTCAATTGAAATGCACTAGCAATAATAATAAGCAACTATAATGAAAATGAAATAAGTAAAGAGCAAGGAAGGAGACAACCTAGTAGGAAGACACCAAGATTTATAGTGGTTCGACAACGAGGCTCTATCCTCGTTTCTACTCCACTCCCCGAGTACACCTACTCGAGATTTCCACTATATCCACAAGCTCCCTTCTCGGCGGAGAAAACCTTACAACGTTGCTTACATTATTTTCCGACACTAAGCTAAATGTCGAGACCTAATCTTTACCTAGGACCAATCTACACGACGTTCCCTACTTCACAATTTAACGACACAAGGCTAGATGTCGAGTTCTAATCGAAAGGTAGAACCAATCTTCACGACGTTGCCTACTTCACCATTTTACGACACAAGGCTAGATGTCAAGTTCTAATCGAAAGCTAGAACCAATCTTCACGACTCTTCACTTTGAAGCTAAGTGAGAACTTCACACAACACTACTACTAATCACTTTAAAGTTTAGTGAGAACTCACAAGACACAACCACATCACTTTATAGTTTAGTGAGAACTCCTAATCAAATCTATTACAACTCAACTAGACTTATCCAAGTACACACATGTAGCTTGGATTTACGCAACACAAATCCAAGCAAACACATATGCAATGGATGTACACAACAAATCCAAGTATTCACAAATAACTTGGATGAACACAACTAGTCCAAGTATTCATAAATACATTGGATTGACCTAAAACACAAAGGTATAATGATGAATATGACTAGCTCATAAATTCATCTTTATCACTACACTAGTGAGTGAGTGATCTTCTCATTGGACATGGTAAAGGAGGGGATCAAGAGGATAATCATATGTAAACATCCTTAACAAATTAAGTGATCATTTACTAATGATTATGCTATAGAAAATAGAAAGAGGGCTGAGAAAATCGTCCAAGAGGCTTGCTGGAAAATGAGATTTGACCCACTATTTAAAGGAGACAAAGTTACAACGGATCTATAACGGATACTGTGCGCGGTACCTTAGCTTACCCCGCGGTACCATATCAATAAGGTACCGCCTAGGTACTTAAGGTACCGCCACTAGACTCCGCTCCCTTTTTTGTCGTTTAGTGGGGTGGGAATATCTGAGGTATTTAAACCCTTCAAAAGATATTCTAACAGCATTTGGAATATGCCATTTTCAAATTTTCATTTTCCATTTTAATAAAACATTTTCTAAAAAAGAAAGTTTACTAAAAAGTCTTTTGTCTTATTAGCAAAAGTGAGTTTTAAGGATAATCATTTTGATGATCACTAAGTATGATTAAGAAAGGTTAGTGATATGATTATTACCTTGATGATAGTGTTAGTTAAATAATTCATTTTGTGTTTCTACACTAAATGTGTTGTATGGTTTGTTGTGATCAAAACTAAGAAAGATAGTTAACACTAATAATGTTTTTAGGCATTACTTGCATTAACAATCTCCCCCTTTTTGATTACGACAAACGATAAACTCATTTACGTATAAACACAAACTATGGAATTATTAACTAGTTTATCACTATCATTTCTCCCCCTTTGTCGTAGCAAAAAGGTTAGCATAAGTCTTTGAAGTGCATTGAACTTTGCTAGTAGCTCCCCCTTGGTGGTTGCTCCCCCTAGCTTGGGGTACCAAGTTTGTGAGCTAAGGTGACATGCTACACAAAGGTTAGTAGAAAGGAAAGAAATACCAATGTATATATGATCACTACCTACTAAGTAACTTGAGAGGGAGAAAGAGAAGAAATCTCAAATTAGAAGCAAGTATTTTGCTAAGTATGTCCAAAGAGGTAATTGACAAAATCAAACTTCAATAAAGTGAAGATGATAAGCTTGTCAATGGGTTAAAGCTTTAGAATTGATGGAATCACCCATAAGCAATTGTAAAAGTTTAACCAAGATCAACTCAAAAATAGAACTAATTAGATAGCACACAAATAACACACAAAAAAATACAACAAAGAGGATAGTCATACACATAGTATGAGTATCTAAAAGCAATAAGTATGGAAAATAAACCACTAAGCATAAGCTAGTCTAATAGTGATATTTTCTAAGATTGGAAAAAAAAATAAAACTAAAAAGACGACGATGCATCATTCGAAGTTTTGTCCACCGGAACGAAAACTTGAATAGGAGGTCGAGTGAGGAGGAATTCAAGGAAATTTAACTTCTCATACACACGAGCAAGTTCAATTTGTTGAAATCGGCAACAATCACACGAGGATCCATGATGCAACACAAAATCGTTTGATGTAGGTATGGCATCAAACTTAGGGTTTGGTGGTGGTGGGGTAAAGGGTTTGGTAGTGTTTTCACAATGCCTTGTGAGGTTTGGGAAGGTGGAAAGGTCATTGAGTTGGGGGATGTTGAAGGATTTTGGTGGTGGTGGAACATGTTCTTTTGCTCCGGTGATGGGGTTTATGGTGTAAGTCTCATTCCAATACTTGATTGGAGAGAAGGTAGGGTTTTGGGTGGTTTGGACGAAGATGGTTCATTCTTCTTAACCCAAACGGGTCAAACCGAGATTTTCGGTTTCTTTGAAAGCTTGAATGAGCAAGCTTTGGGAGAGTGGGGTTGTGACAAAGAAATGTCAAGGTTAGGAATGTAGGAGTTAGGCATTGTGAGAGTGTGAGAATGATATCTCAAGGTAATGTGAGAATGAATTCTCAAGGTTGGGAAGGTGTGAGAATGAAATCTCAAGGTTGGGGTATAACTAAAATGTAATCAAGGTAAGAGTTTGAATACAAAATGTGTATTGTCAAGGAATGTTTAGTCAATTTGAGTAAACAAGGAATCTTGACTGGGAATAGGGTTTAAAGGTTTTGACCAAAAAATTCATCAAAAGTCACATTCTGGCCGCGGTACCTTATGTGGACCGGCGGTTCCATATCGCTAAGGAACCGCGTCCAGAGGACTTTAAACCATGTTTTTCCTGGGTTTTGGGAAAAACTAAGACTTTTCCAAAAAATTGCAAATCTTGGATTTTTACCTTTATTAGAACCAAAATATGCTAGGGTTGCATAAAGCAACACATTCACAAAGAATGTCTTGACAAAGGGTGACAAAATAATTTAGATATCATTTTGAACCAATTTTAGTCAAGTTTAGGGGTTGTGATAGATTTAGGTTCAATTTTAATTTCAAATTGAAGTTGATTAGTGTGCACAAAAGGATAGAATCACACAAAGCTAAATCCATAACACAACAACATGAGACATTCATTAATGAGGAAACAAGTACAAAGATAAATAGAACTAACTAATACATAGCTAGCTTATCATAAAATCTAGATAGGTGGTTTTCTTTGGCTTGTCTGTTGAAAAACTTTATTAAAAGAACTCCATCATTCATCTCCTAGGAGGAGGCATGGAGAACAAAGCAAGCAAGAAGTTTTGCAACCTCCTATGTAGTTCATACATGTCCATCCTAAGGTTTTGGATGAGGAAGTGGTTGTTGAGACAACATGGACATCTAGGACCATGAGTTTGTTGAAACCCAAAGTAAGGATCATCCAAGAGGAGGGAAAGGGGGACACCCAAAATTGGGATGTTTGAGTTGGGTGGAGGTGGAGGAGGCAAGTTCTCCAAGGGTGAAGTGGGTGAAAGTGGAGGCATGTTCCCCAAAGGGGAAAAGGGTGAATGTGGAGGTAAATCCTCCAAGGTTGGTGAAATTGGTGAGTTGTGACGGGTAAATGGTGAAGTCACAAAAGTGTCATCAAAGACATTCCCAAAAGGAATGCTTTGGATTGGTTGAGGTTGTGGTGTCACTTCCAAGGGTGCACTTAGAGTGAAGGGTGATGAGAGCTCATTCATTCTAGAATTAAATGAAGAGGAGGTAGAACCAATGGAGTGGTTAGTACCATGGGTGGAGGAGGTCTTGCATGGAGCAAGAGGTGGGGAAGGTGATGAAGAAATGAGGATAGGAGCATTCTCATTCTTAGGTGTATGGAAAAGTGAAGAGTTAGGCTTACCTACCTTAACCCTTATTTTGAGTGTTTTTCTTGGGGTGGAGGTCTTGGAAGTGTTTGACGTTTTGGTACACACCATGGTTGATTAGGGTGGTTTAAGGTTTAGGGAAGTATGTTTGATGTGTGAAGAACATGCAAACAAGGTGGGTTTAAATGGTTGAGGGGATGATCCAAACTAGTAATGGGTTAAAATCATTTTAGGTGAATAATGAATTTAGATACCCTAGTTTAGGAAATGTGCAGTTTATTACTGAAAATCATGCAAGGTTTACACAAAATTAAGAAAACAGTGTAAAGCAAAGATGCTGTCGTGCACAGTGGCCGGCGGTTCCTTATCTAGGACCGGCGGTACCTTATCGATAAGGAACCGCGGGTTGATATGGAACCGCGTCCAGAAGGTTTTCAAAAATTTCCCATTTTAGTTTTTGACAAACCCAGATTTTTCCCAAAGGTTTTACAAGCCAAAGTTAACTACAGATCATAATTTAATAAGCTAACTATCAAAAGGCATGCACAAAGCTATGTAAAACACAAACAGGATGGCATAACAAACGTTAAGGATCAAAATAAATTGTAATCCAAGCATGCAACACAAGTTAATAAACAACCAAACCAAAGTGTTAATAACCAAATGTTAAACCATCAGATCCAAACTTTGACACAACTTCAAAGTCTTCACCTCCTTTTCTTTCCTAAACCCTTGATCATCTTTCCCAAATACTTGAACCCTTTTCTTGACTCCACTCGGTGTTCATGTAATTCTCCCCGGGTTCTAAGATTCTCACGATAAAGATGCTCCATATTGAGATCTTCAGGAACATCACTAGAAGGAGGAGGAGGAGGAGCTATGTCTTCAAAATCATCCTCGAATTGATTTGAGGATGGATAGGAGTTGCTCGAAGAGTCAAAATGAGAACTAGGACCGATGCCATCACCATCACTTGGTGGCATATCGGTGTCCTCCTCATCCGGCTCTTGATGGTCGGATTTTCTCGAACCACGATCACTTCTTTGCTTTCGTTGATACGCCTCTTGAATAGGCAACATAACCCGTTGAACCGGGTGAAAGCGAGAAAGATCGAGTTGAGGAAAATCTTGACCAACCCTTCTAAAGAGGCGAGTGAGAAGCATAGTATAAGGGAGGTTTGTTTTGGGTTTGGAAAGAGCATAATTTATACGTCGAGCGATGTAATATGCAAGATTGTACTTGGTGGAAGTAAATAGGCAAAACAACATATGCCCCATGCAAGCCGGGATATGATCCCGGTTCCCACCAAGACAAAACACATTTTCCCTAAGGATGTTTTCCCATTGGAGCATATAATCCTTAAGGTCTCTTGAGAGCACTTCATACCTATTCACATTTCGAACATTTGTATGAAGGCTTCTCACAACGTTTCCACTACGCTCTTTCGTGATGATTTCAAGGATGAAATTTAGATCAACTTCGGTGGTGTCATTTGGAGGCTTGTCGTTTGACTCCAAGAGAGCATCTAGTCTCCACTTATCCGTGAAGCGACAAGTGCCTTCAAATGACACACCAAGAATATCACCAAAGTCATCGAGGGAATATTGAATGATTTGACCATTCAACAAGAAACGGATAAAGATTTGGTCGTTGATTTCAAGCATGGAGTAAGTACTAAAGAACTCAAGAAGGAACAAGGGATAAATTACCTCGTCTATGTAAAGCAAACAATTAAATCCAATTAGCTCGAACATAGAGTTGATATAATTATCTCCCGCTATTCTTGAGTCTACAATCCTACCCTCATGGAAACAACGAGAGGAAAGGGATGGAAAAGCGTTTTGGAGTTGAGGGGAAACAAAGGTTTGAGAGATGTCGGGCATATAATCTCTAGTGAATTGATGATCTTTGTGAAATTGAGAAGGCATGATTAAGTACCTAAATACAAACACAAGACAATATTTCTCCAATCACTCATATGAAAATCAAAAAGGAAAACGAAAAATGAAAATGTGTTATATCAATTTCTTGACAAACATAGGATTGAATCCATATCATTTTCATGTTCACAATGTGTCTATTCCATCATTGACCAAGAACACATGATCTATGTTAGATAAACAATGGATTAGAACATTGGTTTTTCAAAACAAGGTTTTTAGGTAAGCATTAACAATGTCATTACCTACTTGTTCATGGGTTCATCTCAAATCCATAATTCAACCAAAATTATTTAGCCTCAATTCGGATTTGTTCTATAAGTGGGTTTTGGTGAAATCTTAATGAATATGAACCTAAGGAATCATAGTAAAATAACTATGTCAACCCACATTCCTATTAAAGTTTTAATTCAATTTCAATTTTAAAAATCCCCAATTATGAAAGGATGAACCCTAGAACAAAATAGATGAAATTGAAAGAAAATACTTAAAATTAATTGATGCTAGATGATGGATGAGTGAAACCCACAACTTGGAATCAATTAATTTGAGTGATTGAAGGTTTTGGAAGCTTCAACAATGGTGGAAAAGGTAAAACCCGTTGGCTGTGTGTTTTTGGGAGAGAGAGAGAGTTTGGTTTGAAAAAGAATAAAAAACACAAACTGGCGCTCTGACAAAAGTTTCTGCCCGCGGTACCTTATCGATAAGGTACCGCGGGTTTTGAGTCGCGGAGATAAGAAACCGCCGGCAGAGGCTGGTTTCTATCTCTGAAAAACGCGAAATTTTGAAAATCCAGTTTTTCTAAAATACTTAAAAATAAATCATGAGCCTTTTAGAATATCATTGGATCATCATAACACTAAGCAATATGCCTTAATGAAGGATTACGAGTTAAATCAAGATCGAAAAGAACCGAAACGGACAAACGACTACTCGTAGCAAAACGACTAAGTGGAGAGAAGTCAAGAGAAGTGAATCAAGACTAGGATCAATGCTCAAGGGATTAATGACAATCTTCATGTAGTTGAAACGAAGAGCTTGTGTCATATATAGTGGTTTAAGACGTGCCTTTCCGGCGAAACGATAAACGGCTTTGGTAATGAATGAGCACAAAGCAATTATTCAAGTCTTAACTAAGATCACTTTCAATAATAGTCTTAGTCTAACCAAAATATGAGCAAAGTATTAATTCACTTTCTCTCCCACAAAGGGCCTACTAACCGTATGGGTGCAAACCATGGAAATCATGCTTGATACTTTAAGCTTCTACTAACTCACTCTACATCACCATAGTGAGTCAAGTATCCAAGAAATGAAGGTTTGAGAGGATAAAAGAAAAGAAACACACATCATAAATAAATGTCAAGGCAAGGATGCCAAGAACAAGCACATAGTCAAGTAATGATCAAAAGAGTGATCAAAGGGCGTGTGGAAGAACGAGAGCGTACCTTGGCCACAAAGAGCAATCCATGGAGGAATAAGTGCTATGACCAATCAATGACTATGATGAGTACTAAGTCTTCAAGGACTAGTATCATTCCCAATCATCTTGGTATCATTATTCAAAGATGTTGAAGATCAATGAAAATGATTCTTCTACAAGTACAAGTAACTCAATCCATAACCAATAAATTGATTGATCTTCATGAGTACCTACACAAAGCAAGATGCAAACTAGTAGATACATTTCAAGAGTATATCTAAAATGCATAAAGGCTACTAATCTTAAGTGGGATGCAATATTTTTAATTAAAAGACCTATTTTTCAAAGAAAACATAGTTTTGACCAAAGAGAAACTTTAGTACAACTAGACCTTCTAATTTGAGGAGACAATGGATCGATCCAAGTTTTAAAGTACAATATACTTCAAAGATCTTGAGTGACCATCGCTCTGATACCTATTGTAGAAACTAGAAGGGGGGGTTGAATAGTTTCTCTTCGATTGGTGACCAAATTAAAATTACTTTCAATTTGGTTTGTATCAAAACTATCTTTTACTTAAAGCTAAGTTGCATAATGATTAGGTTCAATTGAAATGCACTAGCAATAATAATAAGCAAGTATAATGATAATGAAATAAGTAAAGAGCAAGGAAGGAGACAACCTAGTGGGAAGACACCAAGATTTATAGTGGTTCGACAACGAGGCTCTATCCTCGTTTCTACTCTACTCCTCGAGTACACCTACTCGAGATTTCCACTATATCCACAAGCTCCCTTCTCGGCGGAGAAAACCTTACAACGTTGCTTACATTTCTTTCCGACACTAAGCTAAATGTCCAGACCTAATCTTTAGCTAGGACCAATCTACACGACGTTGCCTACTTCACAATTTAACGACACAAGGCTAGATGTCGAGTTCTAATCGAAAGGTAGAACCAATCTTCACGACGTTGCCTACTTCACCATTTTACGACACAAGGCTAGATGTCGAGTTCTAATCGAAAGCTAGAACCAATCTTCACGACTCTTCACTTTGAAGCTAAGTGAGAACTTCACACAACACTACTACTAATCACTTTAAAGTTTAGTGAGAACTCACAAGACACAACCACATCACTTTATAGTTTAGTGAGAACTCCTAATCAAATCTATTACAACTCAACTAGACTTATCCAAGTACACACATGTAGCTTGGATTTACGCAACACAAATTAATACTTGGTTTTACCCTAGTATACAATAATTTCGTTGTTCCGAATCTTTTCGAATTGAAAACCGGTCTTAAGTGTGACTCAATCGTCTTTTGGTAGATCAAGAGAATGGTTTGGTTGATTTATTTTAAACTAATAACAAGTAATTAAAGTGTCGATGAGTAAAAGGGAAGTTAAAAGATTAATATTCAAAATGACGAGTAAGCATGAAGGTATGTAAACACTAAGGCAAAATGAGTTCACTAAATAAAACTAACACTTAGAAAATTTTAGCAAAAACAAGAAACTAAACAAGTCCCAATCGGAATATGGAAGAAGTAGTGCAATCGGAATGGGACGATAAAAGTACAGATCGGAATACTTTCCGATCTGGTGGTCGGAATGTAGGGCTAGGTATCAATCGGAATATCAGGTAATAACATTCAATCGGAATGTGAAATGATACATACAATCGGAATATTAAACTGGCTTAAATCGGAATATATGCAAAACAATCCAATCGGAATGACCGAAAACTCCACAATCGGAATATGGAACAAAGGCCTGGATCGGAATATTTGGGGTTCCAATCGGAAAGTCAAAACCCTTTTCCGATTGGATCAATCGGAAAAAGGGTGGGAATCTTTTCGGAATGTATAGCAATCGGAAAAGGGAGTTATACCCTTTCCGAAAATGAAGGAAATCGGTTATAAGCTAGTGAATAAGCTATATAATAAGCTTATCACAAAACTAACCCGAATCAATGACTAAAACAAATCAAATAAGCACTTTAATCAACTTATGTGACTCGAAATTAATCAACTTTTTGGATCAAACAATAAAAAATAAACTTTTTAAGGAATATTTTTATAAAGTAAATAAGCTAATCATAAAAATAAGCCAATAAGCACAAAAGTCTTAAAGCTTAATCAAATGAAAACTTATAAAATGATCAAAAGATTAACTTTTTAAGCACGAAATCAATTAGGACAACACGGATCATATGATAATCGTACCAAAACCAATCTTAAATCAAAGAAAAGTAGAATGAGATTAAGAGATAAAAGCTTAAAAATAGAACTTGATTAATAAAAATAAGCAATACAAAGTGTTTAATCTTTGAAAGATTAAGAAAAAGATGAAATTTAGTGAGAGAAAGTTTAAGACTTTCTCTCTCTAAAACTAGAGAAAACTAAAAAAATGAAAATTAACTAAAAACTCTAACCACCCTCCTAATGACTATTAGGAGGGTATTTATAGGGAAGGTGGAAGGAGTGCATGTGTTGCATCTTCTTTCTTGCTTTCTTTACGTTTTCTCGACTCGACTTTAATTCTTCGTCTTTGTCGTCTCGGGATTTGAACTTGTCTTTTAATTTTCTTCTTTTATTAGACTTAAGTTCTTCGACTTCGTTAAACTTCCGTCTTTTGACTTTTTTCTTCGATAAATCTTCAGAATAGGCCTTGGACTTCCGTTCTTTTTGCACTCTTGATCTTTTGACTTCGCCTTTTCCCGTTTTCTTCGATAAAAGCCCGTGAAAACCCGTGTTTTCTTCCTTTTTCATATTTTGGTCCTAAAACACAATAAAAACACAAACCACGCATAATTCCGACTTTTACGACATAAATCACACGTTTTGGTCTTGTTATTATTAGAAATAAGTAGTAAAAGGATAAGTGTTTTCACACTTATTAAATCCCCTACACTTGACCATTGCAATGCCCTCATGTAATGCATTAATTTTAAAGCACGGTTTACATTTTCCATCATAAATAACCCACCTTGGCCTTTATTAAATACTAAACATAAAAGATAGAAATGAGTAAAGAAATTAAAAACTTACATTGGGTTTTGGCGGCCATGAACATTTATCATCCTCAAGTTTCACGTTCCCCATACTAAGCTTAAAAACGAGATCATTGTTATTATAAGTTAGCAAACTATCACGAACTCATGTGGGCCAATTACTCACTTAGACTCCCTTATTCCTAGGTGTATCTCTTATATTTTTTTTTTGTCTTGAATGATCACGAGGATGCATTGTTTGACTTATTTCGATAGTTATTTAGTCTGAAAATAAAGTGAACGATTTAATCAATAGTTAGCTAAATGACCAAATCTTTTAAAACTGCTTCTCGGGACCTCATTAAGTTCATATCTTGGCATAACTCGCTTCACGATTTGAGACCTTTCTCGGACCGATATTTGGCAGCGACTTCATACTTCGAATCTTTGAGAGACGTTCTTGAAATTATGGCCTTCTCTTCATAATAGTAATTTCTTCACTTGAAGTTTTGAGAGATTCTTCATCTTTGGACCACGACTTCTTCATTTTTCTCCAATCTTTATTTTGGACTTTGATATACAACGATCCGCCTCCTTTTTAGGACTTGGATCTATTTATCCTCATACCTTGTTAGGGTCTTTTCGGATAGACTTCTCCGTGACTTTTGGGGAGTTCTTGCTTTTCGTCGTGTGTCTCGATCCTTCATATTGATTTTCGATAAATGATTCTTCACATCACTTTTTGGATCTTTAGCAACAAAATGTAGCCCTCATGCCTTGTTAGGGCCTTTTCGGACTCACCAATCTTCGCATCCCGCTTCAATAAGTTATGCCTTGGCTATGAACTCTAATCCGTACCGAGCAACTTTTAAACGATCTGGGGCTAGAAGCTAAGTAACCTTTTAAATCGTACAACCTTATTTATTAGCAGATAAATTTATTAACAGCGGAGGGAGAATAGGCTTATAATTAACTCACATAAATTCACGAAATAATACCGAACTTATAATTGACTCTATCATCTCTCGTTCTCCACAATTTAAAATCTCAAGGAATGAGACTCGTGGATGCTTAGCCTATTAAATCAAAGTTTTGGGTTTTCGAGTCGCCTATAGGATCTTGCAAATTCTTAGACTTTTTCAAGTTTAGAAATCGCATTTTAAAGTTCCCTTAATAAACGACTCTCTAGGATCAATTATAGGAACTTGCGAAAAGTTCTTGTTCTTAACCCGCGAGAGTTAAGACTTTCGCGTTTTATAGCTCCCTATATAAAAGCCTAGCAAAACTTGACTTAAACACGTTAAGGATACTAGCTAGAGTAAACTTAGGTAAGTAAACTCGGGTTGAGTCAAAATGTTCACGACAAAGAAAAATCTAAAACCACTTTATTGAAAATTTATTCTAGAAATGGCAAGAAACTAATCATGATAAAGGAAAATACAACTATACAACTTGGCCAAAATAGATTAAAAATTTTGAAAAATGTCGAAAAATCAAATTTTCCGGTTAAAATGAGGGCAAATTCATGGAAAAGACCACTTACTTCGATAGAAGTCCCCCTACACTTGAGATAAACATTGTCCTCAATGTTTAAGCATGTGGGAGTAAACTCCCCTATACTTAGGACATTGTGCACTTTGTTTAAATCTTGCTAAGGAAAGGACAACTAAAGTGAATTCAATGTGAACATATAGAATATGAAATATTGAATCACAAGAGTTTAGGATAGAACCGGGAAGATGGAAACACGGTATCACGGTTCGTCAAAAGTCATCAAGGTGGATCTTTGAATCTTTAATCCCTGCATAGCACAAGAAACAAGATAACAAACATATGCGGGGGTCCCCCTACACTTATTATGAAAGCAGTAAAGGATAGAACACGGGTTGCCTCCCGAGAAGCGCTTGTTTTTGTTCATCGAGTCATGAGCCTGACTCGACCTAATTTTAGTTCATGGGGAACGTGGTGAGGGATGGAATCATCTCCTTGGAGATGTCCTCACCAAAGTACAGCTTCAGACGCTGGCCATTCACCTTGAAATTGGGCCCATTTGGCTGAGAAAGCTCAATGGTCCCATATGGAAAGACTTTGGCGACGGTGAATGGACCAGACCAGCGGCTCTTCAACTTGCCAGAGAAGATCTTCAACCGAGAGTTAAAGAGTAGAACTTGATCACCAACGTGGAACTCTCGGTTCTTGATTTTTGCGTCATGAATGATCTTGGTCTTCTCCTTGTAGATCAGCGAGTTCTCATAAGCTTCATTCCGCAGTTCATTGAGCTCGTTGAGTTGAACCTTGCGATGATCACCGGCTTTGTTGATGTCGAAGTTAGCCCACTTTAAGGCCCAGTGCGCCTTATGCTCCAGCTCGATGGGTAGGTGGCAGGCTTTCCCGTACACAAGACGATAAGGTGTACAACCGATCGGGGTCTTGTAAGCAGTACGGAAAGCCCACAGAGCATCATCTAACTTATCGGCCCACGCGGGCGATGCTCTCCCACAGTACGCTCCAAAATTCTCTTCAAGCCACGGTTGGAGATCTCGGCTTGCCCATTGGTTTGGGGATGATAGGCGGTGGAAAGACGGTGATTGACACCATACTTTGCCATGACTCTTGCAAATTGATCGTTGCAAAAATGAGTCCCGCGGTCACTGATGATAGCACGAGGAACGCCAAATCGAGCGAAAAGCTGCTTCAAAAAGTTCACAACCACCCTCGCATCATTCGTAGGAAGAGCCTTAGCTTCAACCCATTTAGAAACGTAGTCGACGGCGACGAGGATGTACTTGTTCCCTTTGGATGATGGAAATGGCCCCATAAAGTCGATGCCCCATACATCAAAGATTTCACATTCCTGTATGAAATTTTGAGGCATCTCATCCTTATGTGTGATCTTGCCTTGACGTTGGCAAGCATCACAATGCTTAACCATTTCGTGAGCGTCACGATAAATGGTGGGCCAGTAGAATCCTGAATCAAACACTTTCTTAGCGGTGTAGTTGGGACCAAAGTGACCACCGGTGGGTCCTTTGTGGCAAGCTTGGAGGATGTCAAAAGCTGCCGGTCCGTCAACACATCGACGAATAATCAGATCAGCACACTGTTTGAATAGATAAGGGTCATCCCAAAAGTAAGTCTTAACATCATTCAAGAACTTCTTCTTTTGTTGGGATGTTAACCCTTGGATTAGAACACCACCCGCTAAGTAGTTTGCAATGTCCGCAAACCACGGGGTGCCATCAAGATTGAGATTTATAGACATTAAGGTCTCAAGGGGGAAAGAGTCATTTATCTCTTTGTTCGGATGATCCCCTTGATATGGATCCTCAAGTCTGCTCAGATGATCCGCGGCCAGGTTTTCGGCTCCCTTCTTGTCACGAATTTCAATGTTGAATTCTTGAAGGAGTAAAACCCAGCGAAGAAGTCTTGGCTTAGAATCGTTCTTAGTCATCAAGTACTTCAACGCGGAATGGTCCGTGTATACGATGGTGGTGGATAAAACAAGATAGGGGCGAAATTTCTCAAAAGCATAGACAACAACTAAAAGCTCTTTTTCGGTTGTCGTATAATGCAATTGAGCCCCCGTCATTGTTTTGCTAGCATAGTGGATTGGTTGGAAGTGTTTATTAACTCTTTGGCCCAAAACCGCACCAATAGCAAAGTCGCTAGCATCGCACATCAATTCAAAAGGCAGCTCCCAATTAGGGGTAACCAAGACCGGTGCCTTAGTTAGCTTATCCTTAAGAAGATTGAAGGCTTCGAGACACTCTTTAGAAAAGATAAAAGGAGTATCTTTTTCCAAGAGGTGGGTCATCGGGCGAGCGATTTTAGAGAAATCTTGAATGAATCGACGATAGAAGCCCGCATGACCCAGAAAACTTCTCACACCCTTCACGGTTGAAGGTGGAGGTAATTTGGCTATGACATCTACTTTAGCACGGTCGACTTCAAGACCGGCTTTAGAGATTTTGTGTCCTAGCACAATGCCTTCTTTGACCATAAAATGGCATTTTTCCCAATTCAGAACAAGGCGAGTGTCTTCGCACCGCTTAAGCATACGTTCCAAATTGGCAAGGCAAGAAGAGAAGGAATCCCCGAAGACCGAGAAATCATCCATGAAGACTTCCATGGTTTGCTCAACCATGTCATGGAAGATAGCCAACATGCACCTTTGGAAAGTCCCGGGGGCATTGCATAGGCCAAAAGGCATTCTCTTGTAAGCAAATGTGCCGTAGGGACAAGTGAATGTTGTCTTCTCTTGATCTTGGGGATCGATGGGTATTTGAAAATAACCCGAGAAACCATCAAGAAAGCAGTAATATTCATTACCAGCTAAACGTTCAAGCATTTGGTCCATAAAAGGTAGGGGGAAATGATCCTTTCTCGTGGCATCATTGAGTTTGCGGTAGTCTATACAAACTCTCCACCCAGTAACGAGACGGGTAGGAATCAACTCGTTGTTTGCATTGGGCACAACGGTGATACCGCCTTTCTTAGGCACACAATGGACTGGACTAACCCACGGTGAATCCGAAATAAGGTAAATCATACCCGCATCAAGAAGTTTGATAACCTCTTTTTTGATGACTTCATGTATTTTAGGATTCACCCTTCGTTGACTTTGAATTGTGGGCTTAAAGTCGTCCTCCATGAGAATTTTATGTGTGCAAAAGTGAGGATCAATTCCGCGGATGTCGGAGATTTTCCAAGCGATAGCTCGTTTATGCTTCTTCAACACAGCGACAAGTCGGGCTTTTTCGTCTTCTTTCAGATCCTTTGCGATGATGACCGGTAGCTTCTCGTCGTCTTCCAGAAAAACGTACTCAAGATGAGGAGGTAGGTCCTTAAGCTCAAGAGTAGGAGGATCCTCAATAGATGGTGAAACTAACGATGGATCATCATTAATCACCTCTTTAGGAGCAGGAGGAGAGAACGGGTCCTCATTGAGAAGTCTCTCAATAGTACGAATATCTTCATCCCAATTGGTGGACAAATTATCATACTTAATATCGAGAGGAACCAAGCTAGCTTCGAAATCATCCAAGTCACTTTCGCCAAAAGGAGTCAATGCTGGAGCAATTGAGGCAACGGTCTCAACATTGGGTAGAGAAGAGAGAGTACTTTTGCAAGCATCATGAAAATGTTCTTCACAAGCCTCATCGAGAACATCAATAACATTAACACTCTCATACGAATAAGGTTGCTTAGAAATCTTACCCATGTTGAAGACAATTTTATCGTCACCAACTCTCATGATTATTTCGCCTGCGGCTACATCAATGAGAGTGCGACCGGTCATCAGGAATGGACGTCCAACGATTAATGGAACACGAGGGTCCATCTCGTAATCAACGACAACAAAATCCGCCGGGAAGGTGAATTTGTCAACGCCAACAAAGACATCTTCGGCTATCCCCACTGGATAAGCAACCGTACGGTTGGCTAATTCCAAAGTCATTTTGGTGGGGACAAGCTCGGGGAGAGATAATTGCTTCCAAACACTTAAAGGCATTAAGTTTATACTGGCACCTAGATCGGCTAGGGCCATGCAATTCTCTACTCCCGGGAAGTTGCAAGGAATCAAGAAGCGACCCGGATCACCAAGTTTGGTGGGCAATTGCCTTAAGAGCACTGCGGAGCAATTCTCATTAAGGTGGGTCTGAGCAATGTCAAGAAGCTTTTCCTTATCACTTAAAATATCTTTAAACATCTTAGCGTATTTGGGCATGTGAGCGAGAGCCTCGACAAAGGAGATGTTAAAATTCAATTGTTTAAACATTTTTAGAAAGTTTGAAACCTGAATATCGTCCTTGCTCTTTTGCTTCTCTTTCCTCAACCTTGAGGGATAAGGTATATTGGATGAAGAAGAAGGCTTTAAGGGAATAGGATCACTCACAACCACGGGTGGTGGGGAAATGGGGATAGAAGGTGAAGGAGGTGTGGAAAGTTGCTCTTTTTCCTTGGTCACAATCACGGGTAGAGGTGTAGGAAGCTCGAGTTCCAGATAACCTTTTCCACTACGAGTGGTGATTGCTTTCATCTCCCCTCTTGGATTCGCAACGGTATTACTCGATAGAGTACCCGAAGAAGAGGGTTGATTACTTTGGATGAGCGAACCAATCATATCACGAAGGTAAACAACTTGATTATTAAAAGAGTTTTGCATGTTTGCATTAATTGCATCGCTGTGTTTGGCCATATCATTCCTTAGCTCAGCTCGAATATCGCTCCCTTGTTTCACCATGTCATTCTTCAAGTTGACAAATTGACTCTGAAGATTCGTCACCAACTCCCGATTAGTCTTCATGAACGTCTCGACGTCTTGATTCACTGCCATCGGTTGATTGAGAGGTGGAGTTTGGTAAGCTTGAGAATTTCCTTGAGTTGGGTATGGGTTTCTTTGGGATTGATATTGATTTTGAGCACGAGGTTGGGATTGGTTGTTTCGGTTATAGCTTTGTTGTTGGTTTTGGCTTGCAGGAGGGAAACCAGGAGGAGCAAGGTAATTGTTGGAACGATAACTTAGCAAGCCACGGTCTCCTTGAGGGCGGGCTTGATAGCCTCCCATGGGATAAGTGCCGTAAGCTGCGTTAACGTTTTCAGAATAATTGCTTTGGGTAGAAGGACAATCATTATAAGAGTGAGGGCCACCACATGTGTCACAAGAAATAGCGACGGCTTTAGCTTGTTGAAAGTGGTTTGTGGCCATGGCCATGAAGTTCTTGTTCATTTCAGCGAGTTGTCGAGAAATTTCAGACATTTCAGGATTGGAGGTAGTAGAAGAAACATTGACTCTCGAGTTAGATCTTGAGGATGCGGATGAATCCCAATTCTTGTGGTGAGTAGTCATGTTTTCGATCAACTCTCGGCACTCCTCCGGTCTCCTTTTCATAAAAGTACCACCGGCGGTGGCATTGATCGTGTCACGATCACGAAAAGTGAGACCATTGTAGAAGGTGTCAATGAGAGTGACGGGGATCATATTGTGATTAGGACAGCGGTCGATCAAATCATTGTAGCGTTCCCAAGCATCGAAAAGCGATTCATCATTCTCTTGCATAAATCCACTAATTTGGTTACGAAGGCTAGTGACCATGGATGGGGGAAAGTAGCGCGATAAAAAGCGTTGAGTCATGTCATTCCACGTATGAATAGAATTCTTAGGAAGACGGTCAAACCATTTTTCGGCATGGTGAGAAAGCGAGTGTGGAAAAAGTTGGAGGCGAAGGTCATCCATAGAAACACCGGAGCACTTCATGCTTTGGGTCATGGTAATGAATTTGTCGAGGTGTTTGTTGGCATCATCATCCGGAATTCCATGAAATGGGTTCGTTTGCACTTGTTGTATCATGTGATGCTTCAACGAAAACTCCTGAGCCGTGACGTGCATCGGCGCAATCGGGCCTCCGCGTCCGTTCATGGTGGGTTGGCACAATTCCTCCATGGTTCGTAAATCAGGTAGAAGGACATTGTTGTTGTTGTTGTTGTTATTCAAATTGTGTTGAGGTGGGTGATTATGGTTGTTATTAACACCAGCCATATCGAAATCTTCACGAGTCTCGGGCTCAGAATAGTTCGTAGATCTAGTACGCATGCACCTGCAGAAGAAAAATATACACAAAGAGAATATCTATATAATATTTTTGGTTTTTATAGGTTTTTTAATGTTTTTGTATTTTTGAAGAGTTTATATTTTTTTAGGATTTTTAAATTTTTTTTTTTTTTTTTTTTTTTGAAGCGAGGAAAATAACGTTCAAAGAACGGATCCCAAAATTCAATGCGTCTCTCACTAGAAACCGTTTATCGTAACGAAAAGAGCCGGCAGCGGCGCCATTTAATACTTGGTTTTACCCTAGTATACAATAATTTCGTTGTTCCGAATCTTTTCGAATTGAAAACCGGTCTTAAGTGTGACTCAATCGTCTTTTGGTAGATCAAGAGAATGGTTTGGTTGATTTATTTTAAACTAATAGCAAGTAATTAAAGTGTCGATGAGTAAAAGGGAAGTTAAAAGATTAATATTCAAAATGACGAGTAAGCATGAAGGTATGTAAACACTAAGGCAAAATGAGTTCACTAAATAAAACTAACACTTAGAAAATTTTAGCAAAAACAAGAAACTAAACAAGTCCCAATCGGAATATGGAAGAAGTAGTGCAATCGGAATGGGACGATAAAAGTCCAGATCGGAATACTTTCCGATCTGGTGGTCGGAATGTAGGGCTAGGTATCAATCGGAATATCAGGTAATAGCATTCAATCGGAATGTGAAATGATACATACAATCGGAATATTAAACTGGCTTAAATCGGAATATATGCAAAACAATCCAATCGGAATGACCGAAAACTACACAATCGGAATATGGAACAAAGGCCTGGATCGGAATATTTGGGGTTCCAATCGGAAAGTCAAAACCCTTTTCCGATTGGATCAATCGGAAAAAGGGTGGGAATCTTTTCGGAATGTATAGCAATCGGAAAAGGGAGTTATACCCTTTCCGAAAATGAAGGAAATCGGTTATAAGCTAGTGAATAAGCTATATAATAAGCTTATCACAAAACTAACCCGAATCAATGACTAAACCAAATCAAATAAGCACTTTAATCAACTTATGTGACTCGAAATTAATCAACTTTTTGGATCAAACAATAAAAACATAAACTTTTTAAGGAATATTTTTATAAAGTAAATAAGCTAATCATAAAAATAAGCCAATAAGCACAAAAGTCTTAAAGCTTAATCAAATGAAAACTTATAAAATGATCAAAAGATTAACTTTTTAAGCACGAAATCAATTAGAACAACACGGATCATATGATAATCGTACCAAAATCAATCTTAAATCAAAGAAAAATAGAATGAGATTAAGAGATAAAAGCTTAAAAATAGAACTTGATTAATAAAAATAAGCAATACAAAGTGTTTAATCTTTGAAAGATTAAGAAAAAGATGAAATTTAGTGAGAGAAAGTTTAAGACTTTCTCTCTCTAAAACTAGAGAAAACTAAAAAATGAAAATTAACTAAAAACTCTAACCACCCTCCTAATGACTATTAGGAGGGTATTTATAGGGAAGGTGGAAGGAGTGCATGTGTTGCATCTTCTTTCTTGCTTTCTTCACGTTTTCTCGACTCGAATTTAATTCTTCGTCTTTGTCGTCTCGGGATTTGAACTTGTCTTTTAATTTTCTTCTTCTATTAGACTTAAGTTCTTCGACTTCGTTAAACTTCCGTCTTTTGACTTTTTTCTTCGATAAATCTTCAGAATAGGCCTTGGACTTCCGTTCTTTTTGCACTCTTGATCTTTTGACTTCGTCTTTTCCCGTTTTCTTCGATAAAAGCCCGTGAAAACCCGTGTTTTCTTCCTTTTTCATATTTTGGTCCTAAAACACAATAAAAACACAAACCACGCATAATTCCGACTTTTACGACATAAATCACACGTTTTGGTCTTGTTATTATTAGAAATAAGTAGTAAAAGGATAAGTGTTTTCACACTTATTACAAATCCAGGCAAACACATATGCAATGGATGTACACAACAAATCCAAGTATTCACAAATAACTTGGATGAACACAACTAGTCCAAGTATTCATAAATACATTGGATTGACCTAAAACACAAAGGTATAATGATGAATATGACTAGCTCATAAATTCATCTTTATCACTACACTAGTGAGTGAGTGATCTTCTCATTGGACATGGTAAAGGAGGGGATCAAGAGGATAATCATATGTAAACATCCTTAACAAATTAAGTGATCATTTACTAATGATTATGCTATAGAAAATAGAAAGAGGGCTGAGAAAATCGTCCAAGAGGCTTGCTGGAAAATGAGATTTGACCCACTATTTAAAGGAGACAAAGTTACAACGGATCTATAACGGATACTGTGCGCGGTGCCTTAGCTTACCCCGCGGTACCATATCAATAAGGTACCGCCTAGGTACTTAAGGTACCGCCACTAGACTCCGCTCCCTTTTTTGTCTTTTAGTAGGGTGGGAATATCTGAGGTATTTAAACCCTTTAAAGGATATTCTAACAGCATTTGGAATATGCCATTTTCAAATTTTCATTTTCCATTTTAATAAAACATTTTCTAAAAAAGAAAGTTTATTAAAAAGTCTTTTGTCTTATTAGCAAAAGTGAGTTTTAAGGATAATCATTTTGATGATCACTAAGTATGATTAAGAAAGGTTAGTGATATGATTATTACCTTGATGATAGTGTTAGTTAAATAATTCATTTTGTCTTTCTACACTAAATGTGTTGTATGGTTTGTTGTGATCAAAACTAAGAAAGATTAGTTAACACTAATAATGTTTTTAGGCATTACTTGCATTAACAATTATGACAATGGTCATAGCTATCTGCCAAATGCACCGGGTTTTTATCAATACCCGTGTTGCAATAATTTTGGGGGCCCTCACGATACTTCTTATTGTCAACCGATGAATTATTATGACCCACATCCGTGTTCTAATTCTTCTCAACCGATGAATTATGAGCCACACCCGTGCTATATTTCCGGTTTTCAAAATTTTGAGCCTCCACGTCACACCGTCGATCATCAACCTTCCTTCGAACATTTGAGCCCCCACGAACAATAGGCCACTCTTGTTAAGCAAGGTCAAAAACTTCAAGAAGCTTTCAATAAATACATCGAAAAATGTCAAGAGGATCAACGACAAGAGCAAGTATCTAATCTTAGTGCTTTTACTCCTCCTCTTGTGCGTCCATACTACTATTATGATGATGACGAGGATGATATATATGATCTCAACCCATCTTCTGAGATTACTACTCCTACTCTTTATATCCCTAATGCGTCTAAGGATAGTGATACATCGAGTGAGATCAGTGATTTTGGTCTTGATAAATTCTTTGATGAGGTTTGTGACGCACCAAATTTTGTGGAGCCTACGGACGAGGTCGCTCTTAATGATGATTTTTATCCATGCTATGAGAATTTCACCTTTGAAATTTCTCCTTCTCCTTCAGGCGACGAGGGCGATGTTGATTTATTCTCTTCGACATACGAGAAGTTCACCACTGAACTGGTCTTGTAGATGAGGTGGAAGACGTTATTCTTCGCGACAAATTACTGAAAGTTCATCTTCTTATTGCTAACGAATTCTGCTCCTAATTCCGAGTCTTTACCTCCGTCTATTACTTCAATTGAGAATAATGATACAACTATGAAGGAAATCGACATTCTCTCAATACCTCCGGGTATTGATGATGATGATACGGAGGGGGATATTCTTTTTGATAATTTGCTGCATGAAGATATTGTCCCAAGTCTCCCTCCCGAGCACCTTTTATCCCAACCTTTAGAAACCATTACCGAGGACGAGTGCTTTGACCCGGGAGGAGACACTGAGCATTCCATGATTGACACCTTTACGGCTTTGCCGCTCAGTGATAATCATATGTCTTTTATGACTGACATTTTGATTCCTTTACCCACCCCACCTCCCATGGATCATGATCTCACATACTTTTCGTATGTTGAGAGGACTTTTCTACCTTTTAAGACTTACCCTCCCGCCTCTCCTTCATTGATGTCCTCCGGGAACGAGGACAAGGTCTTTGATCCCGGTATTACATTCGAGACTTTCCCATGGACCATTTAATTCGGGGCCGAGTCAGGCTTGTGACTCGGTTAACAAAAACAAGCGCTTTTTGGGAGGCAACCCGATTATCTATCTATCTTTATTCTGTTTTTATAATAAATGTAGGGGAGACCCTACTATGTGTTTGTTGTTTTCTTTCTTATCATGTGCAGGGATTCGAGCTTTCAAAGATCCATTTTTGATGACTTTTGACGACCCGTGATTCCGTGTACCCGTCTTCTCGGTTCTATCCTAAACTCTTTTGATTCACTATTTTATATTATTCAATATTAAAATAGGAATCACTTTAGTCGTCTCTTCCTTAGCAAGATTTAAACAAAGTGCACAATGTCCTAAGTTTAAGGGAGTTTACTCCCACATGCTTAAACATTGTGGACAATGTTTATCTTAAGTGTAGGGGGGACTTCTATCAAAGTTAAGTGGGCTTTTCCATTAATTTGTCCTCATTTTAACCGGAAAATTTGATTTTTCGACATTTTTCAAAATTTTTAATCTATTTTGGCCTAGTAGTATAGTAGTATAGTAGTATTTTCCTTTGTTATCGTTATTTACTTCCCTTGCTAGAATAAAGTTTAATAAAGTGGTTTTAATTTTTCAACGTCATGAATCTTTTGACTCAACCCGAGTTTACTTATCCAAGTTTACTCTAGCTAGTATCCTTAACATGTTTAAATTAAGTTTTGCTAGGCTTTTATATAGGGAACTTTAAAACGCGAAAGTCTTAACTCTTACGGGTTAAGAACAAGAACTTTTTGCAAGTTCCTATAATTGATCCTAGAAAGTCCTTTATCAAGGGAACTTTAAAATGCGAATTCTAAACTTGAAAAAGTCTAAGAAGTTGCAAGATCCTACAGATGACTTGAAAACCCAAAACTTTGATTTAATAGGCTAAGCATCCACGAGTCTCATTCCTTGAGATTTTAAATTGTGGAGAACGAGAGATGATAGAGTCAATCATAAGTTTGGTATTCTTTCATGAATTTATGTGAGTTAATTATGAGCTTTTCCCCCATCGCTTGTTAATAAATATAATTGCAATAAATAAGGTTGTACGATTTGAAAAGTTACTTAGCTTCTAGCCCAAGATCGTTTAAAAGTTGCTCGATATTAATTAGAGTTCATAGCCAAGGCATAACTTATTGAAGCAGGATGCGAAGATTGGCGAGTCCGAAAAGGCCCTAACAAGGCATGAGGGCTACCTTTTGTTGCTAAAGATCCCAAGTGATGTGAAGAATCATTTATCAAAAAATCAATATGAAGGATCAAGACGCACGACGAAAAGCAAATACTCCCCTAAAGATCATGGAGAAGTCTATCCGAAAAGACCCTAGCAAGGTATGAGGATAAATAGATCCAAGTCCTAAAAGGAGGCGGATCGTTGTATATCAAAATCCCAAATAAAGATTAGAGAAAAATGAAAAAGTCGTGGTCCAAATATGAAGAATCTCTCAAAAACTTCAAGTGAAGAAATTCCTATTATGAAGAGAAGACCATTATTTCAAGAACGTCTCTCAAGATTCGAAGTATGAAGTCACTGCCAAATATCGGTCCGAGAAAGGTCTCAAATCGTGAAGCGAGTTATGCCAAGATATGAACTTTATGAGGTCCCGAGAAGCAGTTTTAAAAGATTTTGTCCTTTAGCTAACTATTGATTAAATCTTCCTACGTTATTTTCAGCCCTAATAAATTATCGAAATAAGTCAACAATGCATCCTCGTGATCATTCAAGACAATAATAAAATCTAAGAGATACACCTAGGAATAAGGGAGTCTAAGTGAATAATTGGGCCACATGAGTTTGTGTTAGTTTGCTAACTTATAATTACAATGATCTCGTTTTTAAGCTTGGTTTGGGGAATGTGAAACTTGAGGGTGATAAACATTCATGACAATCCAAAGCCCTAATGTAAGTCTTCGATCTATTTACTTGTTTTCTTCCTTCAAATATTTTGTTATCTTCTATCTTTTTACGTTCCCTTAATGTCTTGTGTTCAAATAAAGGCCAAGGTAGGATAATTATGATGGAAAATGTAAATCTTGCTTTGTAACTAATGCATTGCATGATGGCATTGCAATGGTCAAGTGTAGGAGATTTAATAAGTGTGAAAACACTTATCCTTTTACCACTTAATTATAATAATAACCAAGCCAAAACGTGTATTTAGTGTCGTAAATGTCGGAATTATGCGTGGTTTGTGTTTTTGTTGTGATTTAGGACCAAAATATAATAAGGGAAGAAAACACGGGCTTCCACGGGCTTTTATCAAAGAAAAAGACAAAAGACGAAGTCAAAAGATCAAGAGTGCAAAAAGAACGGAAGTCCAAGGCCTATTCTGAAGATTTATCGAAGAAAAAGTCTAAAGACGGAAGTTTAACGAAGTCAAAGAACCAAATCTAATTAATGAAGAAATTAGAAGACGAGTTCATTTTATTTATCGACAAATCCCGAGACAAAGTCGAGAATGACGAGTTTATTGTCAAAGACGAAAGATGAGAAAGAAAGAAAGAAAGGAGGAAGCTTCCAACCAACCATACACTCTACTCCTATAAATACCCTCCTAATGACACATTAGGAGGTGTTAGCTAAATTGATAACTTAGCTCTCCACTTTATTTCATGCACTTTCATATTATCAATTTACATTATTGTCTTTAATTTTCAAGTCTTTAATTTCAAGTAAGTCTTTAATTTGTGTTGAATCTTTATTTTTAATCAAGTTTTTCATAATCATTCTCATTCTTCTCTTCTTGTTTTTAAAAATCTATTGTCTTGTTTGATTAATCTTAAAGTTTTCATCTTTATGCTTAATTTGATTAAAGTTCTTATCTTTTTGTTATTATCATTTTCGTGTGATTCATGGTCTTAGCTTATTGTGTTTTTTGCTTAATTGGTGTCTAGCTTATTTTCATTTAAGTGTTTTTAAAGGTTTTATCTTTTTAAAGTTTAATCTTTTTCTTTTAGTTCAATTTATAAATTTTGCTTATTTGGTATCTTGAAAGTTTTTAAATTCATAGCTTATTTTGTTCTTCTTATTGTTGTTTTGGTTTAATATTTGGTTAAAGTGCTTATTTGATTTTTAGCTTATTGTACTCCATCCGAATATTGTGTTCTTTCCATGATAATATCATTAGGGTTTTGACATTGTGACAGCCTCATTCCGACAGCTTCATTGCGATCGCAATAGCCCTAGGGGTTCTACTTTGCGATCGAATTATTATAATATCCCCTTATTCCGATCGAGGATTGCGATTGCCCCTGGCATCGTGGATTGGGATCGCGATTTAAGGCATATTGCGACGAAACGCTGCCCAATTTTCAACAGCCATATTGTGATAGGTTTTCCTTATTGTGATACTTCACATTACGACAGTCTTACATTGTGACAGTTTTGCAATTCGATATTTCGACACGTATTTTACTCTTATATTCCGATAGTTAATATATTAATCATTCCGATACTTTTTTTATTGAACACATTCCGATACTTTGCTTACATACATAACATTCCGACAGATTCTTTTTTTAATACATAAGATTACGATAGACTGACATGCATGCCTGCATGCTTAATCCATTTTGGCGCCAAATTGAGCTAGTAGCTTGGCTGCTTGAGCAGCTTGCCCGCTAGCTTGTTTGGTTATTAATATTGTTCCATAATCGTTTAGTTTAATCTGAAAGTTGTTCCGATTTTAATTCTGAAAGTCACGTATTTTTAGTTGAATTTTTCATCAATTTTTAGTATTAGTATTTTTTTCCTAAAGTTTAAGTTTTATCTTTTATTTAGTGCCCGCTTTAGCTTTTACCTCGTTTAGTTTTAAAGTACCCTCTTAGTTTTATTTTCTCTTTTTTCATTAAGTTAATTTTATTTTTCAGTCAAAAGTTAATTTCTTCTTGTAGTTTTATTTTTATTAACTGTTTTGCTTTAATTTACGTTTTATTATTTGTTTTGCTCCTTTATTATTAGTAATTTGTTTTTGGTTTATTTTTATTATGTTTCGCTTTTACCCTTTTACATAGAAATAGAAAGCCAAACTTCCCTTTTTCTTAACCAAAACCAATTGAGCTCCACTTTGAACCTTAGTCAATTCGATAAGATTCGTGAACGAACAACGACATATACACAAAATCTCAATATCACCTGTTGCCAAACAAATCAGAGTAGAAGCCACTTGACTCCCAAATTCATTAAAAGCAGTAGTTTTGGATGACAAACATTGCAAAATGGTATGAATCAAATA
This sequence comes from Glebionis coronaria, assembly GCA_025667525.1. NCBI lineage: Eukaryota > Viridiplantae > Streptophyta > Magnoliopsida > Asterales > Asteraceae > Glebionis > Glebionis coronaria. The sequence continues at coordinate 478,066,269 of CM046879.1, read as the reverse complement.
CTTACAATAGGGGTGCAAACTGACCTTTAGCAAACTTACATTTTTTATTTTCAGAAGTGTTGTACCCAAGTTTCTTAGACCCTCAAAAATTTCAACCTCAGGCAGTGTAACCACTCCTCCCTCATCATCCAAGACTAACTTGTCTCGAATGGAGGCAAGTGTAATCACCTTGGGGTGGCCATCAACCAGGCTTTCAAGTGTAACCTCTTCATCCACTGTTTCATTCGTGGTATTAGACCAAAACTATTGGATGTGTGAGGTGTAAATCCTTGGACTGATCACAAGAGCTAACCTGAAATAACTAGATTTTAAGTAAGAAACTACATCAGTGAATTCAACAGTCTCTCCAGATAGAATTGCAATTTGGTTATGGTTAGGAGAGATTTTGAGAGCCATTTGAAAAATTTGGAGTTAATAAAGGTTTATATTTTGCAAAAAGAAGTGGGATATGATCGACTGAATGAGTTAGGCCTGTTGGTTAAGGGAATTGTGTTTATATAGGCGAATTGAAGGCTTGTGAGTGGACCGAATTATCAATTTGCATAAAAATCAGAAATAAATCTTGCTAAGAAAGTAATTTATTTTAAATAATAATAAAAATGCTACCAATCAGTGAAGAAAGCGCCTTAAATATCTTTTGAAATTAATATATTCCCTAACCAATAATTTAGCAAGCAGGCCCAATGGCTATAAGCAGGGTAACGGTACTGTCGGTCAACGGTCAAACAGGGGAATGTTTTACAAAGCAGGGGAAAGTCATACTAGCAGGGGAATGAAAATCAAAAGAAGGGGAAACTTTCCTAAGGGTATTAGAGTAACTTGAATAGGTCAATGCTAAACAACTCTGTTCTAATGCACAGACTTGCATAAGGAAGGTAGATACATAGAATCTCTAGAGTCCTCCATTCAGCAAAGTCCCAAACAGAAAAGCTAACACACAAGCAACCCTGCACCTGGTCAACCCAATGAAATGCTCATACCCAGGTCTCCAACCCTACCATTACCTTCATATGGTCAAATGGTCTTGGCAACATACACTCAAAAACTCCATTTTGTGCAGCAAGTTGCACAATCAAGAGTTTGAGTGCACATTACAGTGCCTGAAGGTCTTAGAACTCCTACAAGCTTTGCAGCAAGTTGTCATTGTCCCAAGACCCTACTCACCAGTGGATATGATCTAGAATCATACATGAGTATCCTAAGGACACCCTGAATCCTAAAGGTGTGACCTAACCTCCCTTGAAACATAGACTACATACCAGATTTGTCCATAGGGTATACCATACTCCATATTAAGCTCTGCATTATTAGTCTAAAAACCATATGTAACCACTTAAAAAGAACAAATCCTAAGCAACTGATGCGATCTTTGTGAGTGTACACAAGTTTTAAATTTATACAAGGATTTCCAAATAAGCTAAGAACACACAGGTAAGTATGACCCTTTCGTTTGTAGCTAGCTTGTTATGCTAAGCCGAGGTCGTTCACTAGGATTTGGGTGTTTTCGGTTGTAAAGAATCTAAGTAACAATGTAACGTCATTGGTAAAGATGGTTGTCACTCCCAAAATTACCATACAAGTAACAATTAAGCAATGAGCAAACGAGTAACACGAATATGATTAAGCTAATAAGATGAGAACAATAATATTAAAGACAACACTTGCTTAGATTAGTTCATAACATTTGGATTGTTCATATGAGAATGGTTTTGACAAATTGATTACAAGTATAGAAGATGATGGTCACAAATTCTAATCTTTGGTTTTAAAGCACACAACCTCCGTGAAAGATCATACATCCATAAAATCGAGAATTAAGACAAATCAACCAATTCAAGACTATGTTTAGTTTAACGAGTTTGATTGACGGTCGTTTCACAAAATCATTAACAATCACACTTGATTTCCTTTGCATAATCTACCACTAAAGAAATGGTCAATACAATAGATGCCATAGACAAAACGATTATAACTAGTTGGTGAATGATAACCCTTTCGACCTATGAAATCATCGACAACTAATCAAGTATGATAAGCAAATGGAATGAAACTTAAGCACAATTAGATTACAAACATAACATGAAATTGATCAAAACAATGATAAAACATAAAATCCCCATGTCACAACATCATCCAAACAAGTGTATATGAAACTACTCCATAATTATTTCAACAAAATTCATACGAACAATATTCATAACATTCATAATCATTCTTGAAATATAAAAAGAGTTTACCAAAGTACTATTACAATAGGTAAATGGAATGAAAAATATAGAGCAATCCTTAAGCCTCCAATTAACTACAAGTTTCTTTGTTGTCTTTCCGGTTATGTAAATGGAAATTCGTATTTGAGAATTGAGGCAGGTTTTGGAGAGGTTTGGTGAAGATTGGTGGTGATTTAGGCTTCAAGAAACACTACCAATGATAGGGTAATGATCCCTTAGAGTTTGGCTAGGTTATTTTGATGATTGGAGCTTCAAAAGGATGAGTTTTTGACACACTTGGACCAAATCCGGGATTTTCACCAAGGAGAGAGTTTCCTTGATGAATAATGAAGGTGATGTTGTAAGTGTTTTGTTACAATGACCCCATGGGTCTTATTTATAGTGAAATTAAGGCCTTTGTCTTCAAAGCATGAACTTGGAGCCAAAGAAATGTACTTGGAACCAAAGGTGTATTCTTGTAGCCAAAGTAGTTTACTTGGTCCAAAAGTAGTTCTAGAATCCAATAGAATCTTCATGAAGGCTTGGAGTGCATGTATGTAGACAAAATTCTGCCTACACAAAAGTAGGTGGTAACTTTGCATGTTGATGAACTTGTATACTTCTTGGAAACACTAGTTCTTGCACCCGAAATGGATCTTCAAAGGCTTGTACTTGTCGGGATTCCTTCGTATATGCATGAGTCGTCATTTATTCTTTCTTTCTTTGTCTTTTCTTCACTTTCCTTGATCTTGGCTAACTAACAACACAAAACACAACTTCACATACATATGAGCTAAAACGCTCGTTAGTATAACCAAAAACCATGCAAAATATACGGATAACGCTCAAGAAAACATGTTGGATTTGGGTGTTATCAAATCCCCTCACACTTAAGTTTTGCTCGTCCTCGAGTAAGGAAAAGAAAAATTTTGCTTGCCCTCAAGCAAATAAAAGGAAAATAAAGTTAGAAACTAAATACCTAGGTTCTAAAAGAAAAGAATTTTTTTTTAATTTTATGAAAAATTGAAAATTATTTTTTTGGTTTTTTAAGAAATGGCTAAAGGTGCAAACTCCCTCACACTTAAGAGTTTGCTTGTCCTCAAGCAAGTAAAAGAAAAACTTCCCAAATGGTACATGAAAATGGTTTATTGAAAAATAAGATGCAAATCTACCAAGTACAAAAAGACTAAACCAAATGGCGTGAGCACCAAGCGTACACATCTAAAGAGGACTTTTATTCGGGTTACAAGGCTAAGGGTTAATGAGTATGGATAAAACATGGAATATGAGAGGTGTATCACGAATATACAAGTTAAAAGTCTAAGCCCCATGTTGCTAGTTACCGAATAATTCACAAGCCCAAAAATGATTCTAGTCACGAGCTTTATTCAACATATAACGATCAACACATACATATATCACGTCTTATCACATTGGCTAATCGATATCTAAACATACTTCTTCTTCCTTCATCTTCATAATATAGCTCATTGGCTACTTTTGTCATCATCAACTTTTTTTTTTACTTTTTTTTCGATGACTTATTTTCTTTTTCTCTTTTCTTTTTTTTTCTTTTTTCAACATACATCACATGCTCCCATCACACTTCTCTTGAGCACACACCATAAAAAATACAAATAGAAGCGGCCGTCTCCATCTTTGTTGGAATACCACATACACATGCGAAGTGTCGCGTAACTAATAATCATCAAAACGATCCACCATACCATGCAACTAGCAACCCACCATTTAGACTTCGACATGTGTTAGGCTAAGGTTTAAGGTATATATATATATATATATATATATATATATATATATATATATATATATATATATATATATATATATATATATATATATATATATATATATATATATATATATATATATATAATTTTTTTCTTTTCAGTGGATTGAACAAAAAAGAAAAGAATGGCTCAATGGGTGTTCTAAGGGTATCTAGCCCTAATGAGAGTGCTAACAAAAGGGTTAATTTGGATGGTTAGCTAATAGATGCAACTATCTAAAAAGATGTAAACGGAAAAGGCGATTTGGGTTTTATTCCTAAGGTTGCCTCTTTGTCACGCATATACACTTTTATCACACAAGTGTGATCTCACTAAAAAATTATTATTTTTATTTTATATATTTTTTTCGTGGGAACGATTATTGAAATATATTTACAAACAAACGTGTGAGTAAAAAAATTAAATCCTAAGGGCAAACAAGTGTGCAACTCTCCCCTTTTTTTTCTTTTTTTTACTTATTAATTTTTTTATAACAAAAATTAGTTTCGTTTTTCCATTTATTTCTCCTCACACTTAAGTTTTTGGGTTGGACTCAATGTTAAAAATAAACTTCAAAGAATGAAAAGTGAGGTAATAAATAAATAGTCTAAGAGAAACGAAACTCCCTAGAATATGAAAGTGCAATTGATCTCCATGTGATGCAATGCTACACCATTTCGAACATAAGCTTGTGAGATCAATCGGTTTCTTGATACTTCATTCCTTCTCCATGTATGCATCCTCCATTACCTATTGCTACATTTATTCAAACAAAACACACAAAACAAAACAAACAAACACGCAAGCACACACAGATATATAAAAACACTACTAGCAAAGTACACCCCCTCACACTTAAGATTTTCCAAGTTAGAAAAATACTTTTGGGGTGTACATATTATTCTGAACACACAAAATTAAATAAACAATTAAAGCACGGGTTGCCTCCCGAGAAGCGCTTAATTTATTATTGAGTCGTTAGCTAGACTCTTCCCCTCGATGTTAGGATTCTTTGACGATACGGTTAAGATGGGGAACTTTGGTTGGGTGCCATTGATTTTGATAATTATCATCTTTGAACCAAATCAATTCTCCATTTATAGTCCAAACTTTGAAAGGCTTCTTCAACATATTGTCGTCCTTCTTTATCATTCTTCTACTTCCAACGCCATTCATCGATTTCAACTCCGCGTCATGAATTGACATTACATCATGTTCAAACATTTTCTCCTTTTTTATGGGATATGCACGGCGCAATCCTTGGAAAAAATTTAGTTAGAAATGATAGAGTTTGCTTTTCGTATGGTTGGAATAGGTTCTTCTTCTTCCTCGATGAATACAACATGACCCTTATCACTCTCGTTTCGGATAGAGGGTAGATCGTATCTTGATTTGGTGTGGTGATTTGAGGAGGGGACTTGGTTTGTTGGATGAACTTTTCGACACGATCGGTTTTTGTATTCAAGTCTTCGATTATGGCTGTATGGTTCCGGAAGTTTAGATTGATTTGAAACTACAAGTCAACGAAATTATTCTTGACAGATTCATTTTCTTCCGTTTGCCAAGACATAAAATCTCTCATCATCTCCTTCGTTGAGGCTTCGGGTTTTTGGTGATATTGTGATGAGTATGTCGTCACATCTCGCGGTCGAGATTAAGGAATGGGACGGTTCGGGTTTAGGGTAAGATAGGAATGTGAATTCCTTGAATTTTGGTCGTGATATCCTCGGTGATACTCTTCGACATAATTCACTTCATGAGGTTCACACATCGGCTTGTCATCCTTCATGGTGGTTTGCGAGTAGTGATCGTTTCTACGATCTTCTCGCATATCTTTTAGTTCATTCCTTATAATTAGGAATTGGGAATCGATAAGCCTAGTGAGAGCTTCGAATTTCTCCATCAACACGGTGTGATTGGAGATGAGGTTATTTCCACCGGCGGAAACAACGGTTTTCGGTTTAGGATGGATATGAGAATCCTTCGAATAATCGAGTTTAAGAAGGACCTTGTCCTCGAGGATTTGGAATGCTTCGTTTGGAGTATTGTAGAGGAAGATTCCTCCGGTGTCGAGAGATGCTTGAGTTGGATTATCTAAGCCATGATAAAATGTTTCAATTATCAGTCTCGTGGTTAGATCATGTCCATAACAAGCGCGAAGCATATGTTTCATTCGGAGCCAAGCTTCAACGAGAGTCTCATCATTGAGTTGGTGAAAGTTATGAATGTCGTTTAGGAGACGTTTAAACTTTGCGGATGAAAAGAATCGGCTTATAAAAGTTTCTCTTAATTCATTCCACGAAGTGATTGTTCCTTCATCTAATTCATTTAACCAAATCTTAGCTTCTCCGGTTAATGAGAATGGGAATATCCTTAAGTTAATCGCTTCCTCTTGATTTTCACCATTTTGGAAAAGGCTACTAATCTCAAGAAAATCGAATACATGTTGGTGAGGATCGGATAAGGTTTGTCCATCAAATTGTTTTTCCCGAGTAATTTGTATGTGGTTACTTTTGATAGTGAAATTTTTCAAAATAGGGATTTGAACAATAGAGGAACTAGGTGTTGGAGCAACGATCCTAGTGTTTGACCACATCGGTTGATCATCGGGATCAATAATAATAATGGTTGAGGAATCAGATTCGGTTTCATAGGTGAAGATTCCTTCGGTATGGAATGGGTTTTCGAATTTCGACTCGAGTATGTCGATAATGACAACACGTTCCTCGGTGAACGGTTCGGGTGACTCGATGTTAAATATGGGTTTATCAGGTTCACGAGTCTTCTTCTTGAACTTACGTTTAAATTCATAGAATTTATTAACGAGGCATTTACCTCTAAGACGTCGGTTTATGAAAAATCGACATAATTCGAAAAATTTATTAACAACTAAAAATAAAAACGAAAAGATAAATAAAATATAAAAGAACTCAAACAGAAAATATTTTTGCATTTTTTTTACTAAACAAAACAAACAAAGAAACAATAGAAAATAAAAATGAAAATGTAAATGATATATTATACCAAATCAATCAACCCGGATGGTTCGAATGACTTCGGGTTCTAAACACGGGGCTTGGGAATAAACCGGAGCGAATAGAAATACGAACGAGGCACAAAATGATTAAACGGGGCGGTTGTGTGGGTTATGATAAAACAAGGATAATTGGTTATTAACTCGAAGAACGGATGTTAACGAGTGAAAAACACAATTAGGAACGGGTTTAGGGTAAGGCTCGGTCAAAAACTTGATGCGTTCTTTGCGAGTGTACACAAGTTTTAAATTTATACACGGATTTCCAAATAAGCTAAGAACACACGGGCAAGTATGACCCTTTCGTTTGTAGCTAGCTTGTTGTGGTAAGCCGAGGTCGTTCACTAGGATTTGGGAGTTTTCGGTTTTAAAGAATCTAAGTAACAATGTAACGTTATTGGTAAAGATGGTTGTCACTCCCAAAATTACCATACAAGTAACAATTAAGCAATGAGCAAACAAGTAACATGAATATAATTAAGCTAATAAGATGAGAGCAATAATATTAAAGACAACACTTGCTTGGATTAGTTCATAACATTTGGATTGTTCATATGAGAATGGTTTTGAAAAATTGATTACAAGTATAGAAGATGATGGTCACAAATTCTAATCTTTGATTTTAAAGCACACAACCTCCGCGAAAGATCACACATCCATAAAATCAAGCATTAAGACAAATCAACCAATTCAAGACTATGTTTTGTTTAACGAGTTTGATTGACGGTCGTTTCACAGAATCATTAACAATCACACTTAAGTTCCTTTGCATAATCATACCACTAAAGAAATGGTCAATACAATAGATAATCATCCATAGACAAAACGATTATAACTAGTTGGTGAATGATAACCCTTTCGACTTATGAAATCATCAACAACTAATCAAGTATGATAAGCAAATGGAATGCAACTTAAGCACAATTGGATTACAAACATAACATGAAATTGATCAAAACAATGGTAAAACATAAAAAATCCTCATGTCACAACATCATCCAAACAAGTGTATATGAAACTACTCCATAATTATTTCAACAAAATCCGTACGAACAATATTCATAACATTCATAAGCATTATTGAAATATAAAAAGAGTTTACCAAAGTACTATCACAATAGGTAAATGAAATGAAGAATTTAGAGCAATGCTTAAGCCTCCAATTGACTACAAGTTTCTTTGTTGTCTTTCGGGTTATGTAAATGGAAATTCGTATTTGAGAATTAAGACAGGTTTTGGAGAGGTTTGGTGAAGATTGGTGGTGATTTAGGCTTTAAGAAACACTACCAATGATAAGGGTAATGATCCCTTAGAGTTTGTCAAGGTTATTTTGATGATCGGAGCTTCAAAAGGATGAGTTTTTGGCACACTTGGACCAAATCCGGGATTTTCATCAAGGAGAGAGTTTCCTTGATGAATAATGAAGGTGATGTTGTAAGTGTTTTGTTACAATGACCCCATGGGTCTTATTTATAGTGAAATTAAGGCATTTGTCTTCAATGCATGAACTTGGAGCCAAAGAAATGTACTTGGAGCCAAAGGTGTATTTTTGTAGCCAAAGTAGTTTACTTGGTCCCAAAGTAGTTCTATAATCCAATAGAAGCTTCATGAAGGCTTGGAGTGCATTTATGTAGAAAAAACTCTGCCTACACAAAAGTAGGTGGAAACTTTGCATGTTGATGAACTTGTACACTTCTTGGAAACACTAGTTCTTGCACCCGAAATGGATCTTCAAAGGCTTGTACTTGTCAGGATTCCTTCGTATATGCATGAGTCGTCATTTATTATTTCTTTCTTTGTCTTTTCTTCACTTTCCTTGATCTTGGCTAACTAACAACACAAAACACAACTTCACATATATATGAGCTAAAACGATCGTTAGTATAACTAAAAACCATGCAAAATATACGAATAACGCTCAAGAAAACATGTTGGATTTGGGCGTTATCAGCAAGGGAAAGTACCCTAGCAGGGGAATTAACCCAAGCAGGGGAAACTTTGTTCAAAAGCAGTGGCATTAAAAATTATGGAAAAGTGACTAGCAATGTTACAACAACAAGCACTAATACAATCCTGAATATACACACAAAGCTACAGACATCTGTTCAGGGATTGACCATCCCAATACTTGCAACCAAGTACTGGAATCTCCCTATATCAAAAGGTTTTGTCAAAAGATCAGCAATATTAAGTTCTGTATCAATTGTCTCAGGGACAATCAACCCTTTTTCAAAACAATCTCTAATAAAATGATGTCTGATTTCAATATGTTTAGTTTTGGTGTGAAAAACAAGATTCTTAATTATGCAAATTGTTCTGTTATTGTCAATGAATATCTTGGTTTTAAGAAAATTATACCCATAATCAAGCAACTGATTCTGAATCCAAAGGACTTATCCACAGCATGCAGCAACAACCACATATTAAACTTCAGTAGTGGAAGTTGCCAAAATAGTTTGCTTTTTACACTGCCAAGATATTAGTCTGCTCCCCAAAAATTGACATCCACCTGTTGTGGACTTTCTATCATT